>JARWLC010000004.1:10370035-11691535 GCA_033318265.1 Phyllotis vaccarum | reverse complement strand
TGAATAGAATTTAAGGTGAATATTATCTTTATATATAGCGTACTGAAGATTATTTCAAATTCGAAATTTATTAGGTGACCTGGAAAGAAATCTTAGAAAGATATATTGTTTCAGGTTCTGAATGTTTCTACAAATCTTCACAAATTTGAAAATGTATGCAAGTGTATTGTAATTTATTATTCTATATAATGAAGCCAATATTGTTCAATAATTTTAGAAATACTCTGTTGAAAGTTTTTGATAATAAGAGGAAGGTTGACTCAAAGATAGAATATGTCTATTATTTATTTATCATGCACCCAAAACCTTTAGAGAAGAAACAAACATAATTTCAACAAAATTTAGTATTTTTTCAGGTGAAAAAATTTAAATCCTCATTGGAAATGGCATATGTGAAACAAAATAACTGCCCAAATTATAAAAAGTGGTTCATGATTTCAAACCAATATTCAAGATATTTTAACTAGTATTCAAAATAATTTCTATTATATCACATTGATAATCATATATTAATTTAATTTGATATATAATTAAACTTCTTAAAGTATATAATGATTTTTTAGCTGTGGCTTAAACTTTGCAACTCTAAATTTTATGCAAATAAGACTTTTTCTTTTTTGTCTTAAAAATTGTGTAACAACACATTGACTTATATTAATTAGAATAACTTGATATCTAAAGGAATAGAAGCTTTCAAGAAACAAGAAAAGAATTTCACATATTTAAAAACACACATCATTTTTCAGAAGGGAGACACTTTCTGATAAAATCTAAAGTGAATATAAAAGCCCAACAGTAGGTCCTCTCACTAATATATCATCTTCAAATGTTGTTTTAACCACTTCTCTCTTCTGTTCTCAAGTTATGACAGGCTGCTCACAGCAAATCCAGAGTATCTCCACAAACCCCAATATCTTTACTTATACCTACAAAGCAAGCATACATTTCCCTGTTACGTGTTTGTAGTAAGGACAGAGTGATATAAACATGTGTTAGGAACTCATCCATATGAAAGTGTCTAATATAAGGATAAGTATTTGATTGAATCTCTACTGTTACCACCATAGTGATAATAAAAATAATGCCCACAAAAGAAGCTTGTTTTTCATTTTTTCTATAGTCAGAAAAAAATAAAAGCATTGAAAGCCTGTCTACCTATGCTCAATGAGGTATCTAAGGTGCTTTCTTTGTATTAAAGATGACATGTTCTATGCTTTGTCACAAAAAAAAAAAAAAAAACATGCAATTACCAATGGATTCAATCCTGACTCAAGTCAACCATAGAGAGATAGAGCTACCCAGAGCATTCACTACTACATACTGATGAGCACTTACCAAAATCTATCAAGAGATCTGTTATGGTGTGTTAACTCAATATTACAGGGCTCTGAATTAGGAAAACGTGACACACCAGGTGGTACAGGTTATTCCTACTAAATAAAATTAGTTTTAGGAATATCTTTTTGTCCAAACACAGAGACAGAGATGAGAAAAACAAGAAATGAGAATGATACGGTTTTAAAATTGTTTTGTACCACTGGGATGATCTGAATGAATCTTCATGTTTTCGTGAAAGTCACAAAAGGAGAAATAGCTCAATATGGTAATTCCCTAATTTTAGTACACATCCTCCCAAACTTGGTCTTTGTCATCATCACTAAAGAAATCATAGCTCTATAGAATAAGTTTTAAATCCAGGTACTGAATGGTTCATCCTATATAGAGGATGTAACTTCAATTTTGATCAGGACCTTTTGACCTTTAACCTTGCTTAGAGGTCCTGTTAATTGCTTGGTGTACCAGTAGCACTTCAGTTCACTAATTGCTAATATTCTGAAGTGCACATTGTTCAAAGTGGCTATGCAATCTCATATACCTACCACACTTCCAACATCTCTGAATCTTTATGTAAACCACCAAAGAAACAAAATAAATGCCAGAAGAAGAAAGACTGACTATAAAATTCAAAAGTGGACATTTCAATTCGTGTTTTCAATATGACTTAAGTACCATTTTTCTCCTTCAAATAATAGTGAACAACGTTTAAAGCAGAAATTACTTGTCACTACATCAGCAGGTGCTCATAGTTCATATAATTGAGAAAATATCACTTAAAGGTGATTTTCTAGGGTACATTGAATCCCAATGACATAACGTCAGGGTGTTGCCAGAAGAACCACTGGGTGTACTTCTTACTTCTGCTAATGGTGATTTTAAAAAAAAAATGCAATAGATTATCATCTTTCTTTCTACTATGAAAAGATCAGAGTAAACCGGAAGAAACCCAAGACAAAGCAACCAACAAGCCTAGATGCAATACTTACAATGAATCACTGTCAGATACAAATTACAAGATCAAGAACTCATGTAGATTTAATTAAAGGGTTTAACTTTGTGAAGGGCAGACCCTGGAAAGATCTGTCTGCATTCACTCACACCATTCTTGTCTTTTTACTTTGTTCTACAAAAATATAAATTAAAATTTGTTGCCTCAAAAACGTAGTAGTCTGGGCAGTTGAATGAAGTGTATTCAATGGTGGGTGATCTTTGAGGTATGGTATATAATTAGAACTGGCAGATTTATCACAACTTTAGAACCTAAAAGAACTTTAGATTGTGTTGTTTGTTTTTGCTCTTTAGCCTTTGGCTCTTTGTGGGCTGGCCACCTACCTCCCAAATAAATCAGACACAGAGATTTATTCTTAATTATAAATGTCTACCCTTAGCTTGGCTTGTTTCTTGCCTGCTTTTTTTTTTTTTTAACTTTAAACTATCCCATCTATCTTCTGTCTCTTGGCTTTACCTCTGTGTATTTTTTCTTTCCTTTTAATTCTATATCTGGCTGTGTACCTGAGTGGCTTGTCCTGAAGTCTCCCTCCTTCCATCTTGCTCTTTTTCCATTTTTGAGATTTCTGATCTTCTTTGTTTACTCTGCCCCCAGCCCCACCTATCCTTTCTCCTGCCTCACTATTGGCTGTTCAGCTCTTTATTAGACCATCAGGTGTTTAGGCAGGCAAAGTATCACAGATTTACAGAGTTTAAAAAATGCAACATAAAAGAATAACACATCTTTGTGTTTACATATTTGTGAACAAATATTCCACAACATGAGCAAATGTAACACATCTTAAAATAATATTTGACAAAAAATGAGAATAAATGACCAGGTGTTTTAGTAAGATTATCTCATTTTGTACTTATATCAACTTTGAAGTAAAGTAGAGATTATTCTTATCATTGTTTTAAAGACAATAAATGGGGTTTAAGAGATGCAATGACTTATTCGAGAAAAGAAAATTTCCAATAAGTACTCGAGTTAAATTCTACAATTCCATTCCACAACGAACATCAATTGAGGTTCTACATCCTAGATCCTAGGAGGTTAAAATCCATACTAATGCTACATAATGTATCCAGGACATGGTTGGACCTAGATGCATTCTCATTATTTCAGGACTTTAACTTTGTTTAAAATTTTGCTTTCTGTATTTCAGTTGTGTAAAATTCAAAAGCATTAAATAGAGATTTCAGAAATAGAGACATGACAAGCCAATGGATAAAGAAACTTGCTACACAAAACTAAGTACTTAAAATTAATCTGCATCTAATGGTTGAAGGTGAGAACTAACTTTCTTAAAGTTGACATCTTACTTTGCTATGGTAGCTGTAGAATGCTTACGGGGGAATCCTCACATAGACACAGACAGACAGACAGACAGACACAGACACACACACACACACACACACACACACACACACACAGGAGTGGATAAAGATAATATAAAGATAAAAGAAAATTTCAAAAGTAAGTAATTCTGATTTTTAAATAGATCACTGTCACTGCTGTATGTACAATGATGTAATCTTGTTTCATGATGCCCCACCCAGGCTGGGAATGAGGGTAAATCATTCATGTCCATAGTATCTATGATATATATGATTAATGTCTATCAGCTACCTTCTGTACTCTTCTAAGTTAGTAGATATGAATTTAAAACCACTGCTGTGATACGTCAGTGTTTATGCTTAAATGTGTCTTAAAAAACTATCAATATAAATCATCATCTCACTATGTAAAGAATACCCCAGCCAAAGGAAAGAGTGACTATGGAAAACAAGGCATTCCAATGATAAAATTATATTTATATAACTTTAATCATAGTAAATTTTATCATTGCTCTAATTATGTGTTTTTAATTTCATACTGTACTTAATTTGAAAATTGAGTTTTTCCTTAAGTACACAGCTTTAAAAATATACCATATAAAGCAGTTGAGTAATACAAAGAATATAATATAGTCTATAGAATAATATTCTAATATATAGACTAACACTGTCACTACATATAAAATATGTCATTATATATACACATGCACACACACACACACACACACACACACACACACACACACACCCCACCAAGTTTCAAGTATTACTGAGCAGTGAAATATATCACCTGTGAATAAAAGCAGACGAACTGTATTTCAGAGTGCCATCTATCTGCCACTCCTTTAAAAGGTTTCGTTTTTAAATTTCTAGATTATTGACATGAAACCTTTGTGATTCAAGTCCATTTTCTTTTGAGTGGGCTTAGGCAAATCATTTCAGTTTCTGGATTCATTTCTCTTCTTGCTCAATATTAAACATCAGGTTCAACCAAGATGCTATTTCTAAAATGTGCAGCTTTAAATTTCTACAGCAGAGATGGGACTGCTAAACTGTGTGGCAAATGCCCATACTCCTTAAATGATAATATCAGCTGGCATGATTTCCAGAAGTAAAGCCAGAAAATATAGCTCACTTTTGGGTTGTTGGAAGCTTAGTTAGAGATAGATAGATAAAAATGACATTTTTTAAAATAAAAACAAAATGTATATGGCCAGAGTATAGACCAAGACTATTTCTACTTATTTTACTTCTCTCAATATTTTTAAAGGCTTAATTGACAAATAAAATTATGTATATTTTAAATGTGCACTATGACAAATGATTTCAACCGAGTACAGCTGACTTATTGATTACAATGATTACAATTCAACTCATCTAAATTGAACAAATAACTGGACCATGTTATAAAAATTGGGAGTTCAAAGAGATCATATGCAGAAAGGAAGTCATGACAACACATATAGGCCTGTAGGATACTGTGGAAAATGAAACTTGACACCTGTTGATTGAAGAGTTACGTGGTAGAGAGAAGGAAAAGGAAGCATTTTGCTTCTACCTCCTGGTGGTAGTCTGGTCAAACAATTCAGAAGCAGTAAAGCTGTAAATTTTAAATATTCAGACCTGAAAATGCATGTAGAACTTATAAAACAAAAGCCCAAGTTATAAAGTCTCATCTACTCCCTATGTCAGATTAAGGCTTTCATAGTAGAAAAATTTTAAAAACCTGTTTCATGAGCAGATAAAATGCTGGAGTAATTTTATAATAAATAAACTAATGGGTATTATAGGTGGGGTTTCCCTGTATGCCAGAAGCTGCTCCCAAGACTTATTATTAGTCATACAGGGTCTGCCAATAGCTTAGGCTTGTTACTAGCAAGCTCTTATATATATAAAATTAACCCTTATTGCATTTCTGTGCTCTGCCATGTTGCTTGGTACCTTTTCTCAGTACAGAAAGTTCATTTCCTTCTTTTCACATCTCCTCACAATTCTGAAATGCCTGCCTTCTTATTCCCAGTGTCCTTATAGTCTTATTCTCTGCCTAATCTTATACTGCCTTGCTATAGGTCAGTCAGATTCTTTATTAAACCAATCACCATGACATACATTCATGCAATGTAAATAAACATTCCATATTTTCTGCTTTTTGACGAAATAAACAAGAAAGATTTGTAACTCTAACATAATAAAACTATAGACAATGATAACAACTATCACATAATTATATTTATAATGCCCAGTCAATTGTGTTTGGCAAAGTTAAAGAAAATACATATTTATTTTATCTCTGTAAATCTAAAGTTTAATATCTAATTTACCTTTTTATCATGACTAAGAAAAAGATTTATTCTAATTATTTAGTCCTTAATTTCATAAAACACCCCATAGGGTGAAATGGTTTCCAATGACAGGGACAACTGGCTGCCTCCACAGTTTTTCTATAACATTGGGGCATTCATTTTATACTTACAGGACTAGTATATATGACAGATTATTTTTGGGAAGCAGAGAATTGTGAAGGACTGGCAATATTTGGCAGTTGCTTTGTTTTGCATTCTTCTGGTCCTGTTTAAACAGTATACTGTCAGATATAGAAGTAATGGCAGGTTTTGGCTTTTTGATGTTATTTTTCTCAAATGGCTTTCTCCATACAGAAGTTCTTTGATGTTCATCATCATTTTTTAAGCAAATTGGTGCTATCAGAAGTCATGTCTCACTGTTTCATGTCATAAAAATATTTAGATATTAAACATATTAAAAGCAAAATTCTGTAGGGCTTTGAAGTGGCTGAAGACCATCTGCCTATCTAACTGTATCTATGTATGATCTTTAAAACATAACCAAAATGACTCTAAGTTTGACTATTCCTAACTATAGTTACAGATGACTAAATATTCATAAACATATATATATATATATATATATAGATCTTATAACAAAATTAATTTTAAATTTGTATCAATAAACCATACTAGTGTGAAATATTTTGAAATTAATAGAGTTTTATTGGATTAATAATCTACCCTTTTATTTCATCATTTCTGTATCATATTGCCCTTTTTTTTCTTTTGGAAAGAGATCTTTGAATTTAATCCCTTTGTCAAGCTTTTATTTTCATGATCAATAACAACTTAAAAGCAACTTCCTTAAACAATGGCAAACATTTATAAGCCTATGAGTAACCAAAACTTACCCATACTCCATCTCTTGGGAATATGGGCATTGTTTTCTAGATGACTTCCTGTTGCTTGTGGGCACTGGTATCTTTATAGGATAGGACCATGGAGAAAATTAAGTCTTGACTGGAGTATATTGTGAGGTTAGATCATATCAGTCAGCAGCTTTGAAACTGTTTTGAATGCAGAATTTTGAGGAAACTGTGACAGATATGTTCTGAGATGTTGGATTATCTGGGTCATTCTTTTTTTTTTTTTTTTGGTGGAAAATCCCCTTGTTTTAAAAAATCATAAATTTTAAAAAGTAACATACATGTCTGCATTGATACAAGTATAAACTGTGTGTTGTATGCAAATTAGCCAAAGATAATATTTGGGGAGGTAAAATATACATTATGTATTTTGTCATTTTTTAAAAAAACTTATTTCTTCGTGTTTGTAGCCAGGAGGTCTACTTCAGTAAACCTTGATCCATATTAACCTGGAATGAATCCACAGCCTCTCATATCCTGGGGAAATAAAAGCATAACTCTTTCCCCAAAGTAATCTTTTGGAGTCAAGACATATTTAAATATTTAGGTTAGTTTAATCCAGCAGTTTTAATAATCCAGTATGTCTTAGCAGCTGTCATTCCTTCATTATCAATCCAAAAATCTAAAGATAACACAATAGCATAAAGAATACAGACTCTGTGCATTTTCCGTGTCTGTGTGGCTTATTTTTTTAAATTTTATTTTACTCCTTTTTAAGGACTTTATTATTTTAAAACTATTTTTCAATCTATGATGTTCTCTTTACTCTCCTATGTCTAGGTACATTTTTAAACACACTGTAACCCATTTAGAGATTTTTTTTCCCCCATGTGGATTTGTCTTTACTGTGTATCTACTATCTTTTCTGTAAGCATGAGTAAAACTTAAACCTGCCATATGGCTTAGTTCATGGGGTGCTGGCAGGGTTTGTCTGACAGCTCAACTGCAGAGGCAGCAGCTGGAAGATGCATCTCTGTACTGAGGCTGGCAAGGGAGACATGAGAGTAGAAAGACATGTTTGACTATTTTTGTGTGCTTAGAATCTTTTGTAAAGCTTTTTCAGGCTTTATATGAAAATAGGTGCCAAATGTTTGGGCACCATTTATAGAAAAACTTTTCAGTCCCACTAGCCCACTCCTAAATAACCATACTGAGACTTGATATCAATTATACATGCTGAGCCAATAGTTCAGATTTGTTACTAGCTGACATTTGCATTTCAAATTAACTAATATTTTTTTTATCTACACTCTGCCACATGGCTTGGTAACTTATCTCAGTACTACAAATTTATCTCCTTTTCTCCATGTCTCTGAACCTCCTCCCTTCTTCACAGTATTGGTATATTCTGGTTCTTCTACCTAATCTTATCCTGCCTAGTTATGGGCCTCATTATTAAATCAGTAACAGTGACATATATTCACACAGTATAAAAAATATTCCACAATTTATTTTACATTTAAAAATATTTTTCCTATCCACTTTTGTTGATATGAACATGAAAATCATATATTCTGGTCAGGTCTGCCTTAACTATAAGATATTTCAAATTAGTAAAGTAAACTAATCAGTTGAAGGCAGCAGTACTAATGCAATCCAGAGAGATGGAGAAGAATGTTTATTTGAATTTAGGCTTCATAATAAAATGCTGGCTTTCAAGACAGTAATTTTTGTGTGTGTGTGTGTGTGTGTGTGTGTGTGTGTGTGTATGCACATACAAACCTCACAAAACAGTGCTTGTGAAGACTGAAAAATTTTCACCTATGAATTACAAGGTTGACTATGGCTCTGGTTGGCATGGATTATCCTAGACATTGAATATTGTTGTCGGCAAACTCTTTCTGTAACAGAGTGAATAGTTTTATGCTGTTGAACTGTTCAATTTCTGTATCAACAATATAGCTCAACCATGGTACCTGAAAGATGGTCACAGGCAACACATAAATAAAAAATATTTGAGTTTATCAAAAACTTTAGTCACAAGGATTGACAACAAGCCATATTTGAAAATTGGCCTGTAGTTTTATAACTCTAGCAAAACATGGTATCCCATAATCCATGTAAGACAAGTGCACAGCTCTGTTTATTTTAGCCAAAGATACTGAGTCCCTCTAGGTTCACAAACTTCCAATATGCAAAGAAGTATGTTTAATATTCTTTAACTGAAGCTTCTAACATTATTCTACATCATATTTTATACTTCTGCAACAGTGAGACCAGATAATACTTACAAGTCTCCTAAAGGACACTATGTTCCCTCTTTAGTGGATATTGACAGCTTTCCACTCATTCCAAGCATTTGGCTTTTCCAAGCACTTACCAGGTAGACAGATTTTAGTGCCCAAACAATAACTCCATCTGTCTCTGTGGACATCAGCCTCTGCTGTCCTAAAACCACCTTTATCTGAAAACAGAAAATTCTTCTAAACTTACTGATATGCCCCTCAAAAGATTCCAAGATAACAAGAGATTGACTGTAATTATTCCCCACAGTAATTCACTAAAAATAAGTAAAAACTTATATCCTCATTAATCTATAAAAATATGCAAACAATGAAACATTTTGAAGTAATTAATTTCTTTCTTACTTTGAGGCTTTATTTTACCACTAAAAGATTTTTTAATATGTACATTGAAATTTAATTTGCTTTTATGATAAACTGAATAAGTGGTAACTGAATCATATTATGAAAACTGGGATTCAAATATGTCTTACTTTATTTTGTAGTATGTTGGCCGTTGACACGTGTCAATCTGATCTGAACTCCTGAACAAAATTAATGGCTAAAATTCCTGAGTACTAACTCAAGAAAATTCAAATTTCTCAGATTCTCCCTTCACAATTCTGTCACCCCAAATGTTCATCAATCAATACCTTACCTACCCTAAAATTTCTTTCCAGATATTTCAGTCATTTGCACTTAATTCTTACCTATAAGTCTCTTCTGTTTTTCCCTATCTAATAATCTCTGACCTCTACTTCATACCATCTTGCATTTAAAAAGTCTCATAGATTCATCTCCCTGATGCAATCCGTTCATCTTTCTGAAACAGCTTAAAAGAAAACAAACAAACAAACAAACAAACAAAAACAAAACAAAACAAAACAAAAAAACCCTTAGTGTTCTTATGTAATCTATGGCTTGTTTGCATTAAAATTGTATGTTTTGTGTGTGTCTGTTATTGTGTCATTTTGATTAGCCTCTGTACCTGATTAAAATATAAACACACCTTTTCTGGTAATTATGGGCATATACTAATTGCTTTAAGATGAAGGTGCAGTGGGATGATTGTAGAGTTTATTTTTTTTCTACAGATTAAGACATTGAAAAATTTAATGACGTAGCACTTACATGAAAAATACATAAATTTTAATTAGCATATACTTTTAACCTGTATACTCTGTCATCATCTGAGTTCATAAACAGACTATTTACCTAAGAAAATGAGCAATATCTGAAACATGATATATAATTCTCAGAGTTATTTAATTTAATACAAAGATATACTTTATAGAATACTTTTAAAAACCATGCCCAGTCTTTCCTTATGAATAAAAAGCAAACATAGAAATTAAATAGTGTTTAAATTTGTCTCTTCTTATGTAATATATTGTATAATTTATTTTTTTACTCCTTTGTGAGTAGTCCACATTAAATATTCTCAGATTCTTAAAGATATTAGCTCATATGTAATAGAGCTATATTGCAAAATTAAACTTAATAAAAGATATTTTTAATTTTTCTCTAAGTGAAAATTTCACCTTAATTAAATTCAACTATTTATTACTCAAAATAAATGAGTTTCAAGTTGATATGAATGACATTATCACATAAAATTTTGCTTTTAATTTGGACTAAGCCCAGCCATCCCTGACTTTCTCAATCTAGGTCCTTCATAAAATGTCAGAAGGAATTTTAATTGTGATACCTAAGGAATTTAAATAAGTCTTTCTTCATTAGTACTCAAAAGAGTTGGAATATAAATTTTGTGATGTGTTTACTTAATAAACACATTAAATGAGAATATCAAAGAATAAATACCACAGTCTTTATTTGTTATGGACAAATTAAAAAATACAAAAGCAAGAGAATAAAAATGTAATTCTGAGTACAGTTGATTTGCTTGTTTGTTTGTTTTTGTTTTCTGCAATGTTGTAGATCAACCCTAAGCTGTGTGCATGCCAAGATAGCATTCTACTAGTGAACTGCATGTTAGTCCTTGAATTTAAGAGGTATGTTTTCATTATGTCAATCATAGTAGTATGAAACTCCTTAAATATTCTACACTGGCCTTGAACTCCGGATCCACCAGCTACTGCCTTCAGAGTACACAGATCACTGGTCTGTGCTACAATATGCATCTAGGGTACAATATTACTGATAGAGAGTTTCTAGAAGTAATTTAATATGATGGTCATACAGAGTATCAGCTGACTATTAGCCATAATGTGAAAGCATTATGTATCATATGACTAAAAGAAAAATGTCAATTCTCCAATTGTCAAAGAAAACTACAACCTCTTTGTAGCCAGAATTTTTTTTCTTTGCCTTGCTTGGTCCCTGCTGTCATGAAGCCATCTATAAAATAATAATTCAGAGGCTTAATGTTAATTACAAACTGTTTTGTCTATGGCTTGGGCTTATTGCTAACTAACTCTTTTATCTTAAATTAACCCATTTCTCTTAATCTATGTATTGCCACTTATTTCATGTCTTTAACTATGTTCCATTACATCTTGCCTTTGTGGGGGTCCACAGCATGTCCCCAACTCTACCCTTATTTTCATGGTGTCTCTCTCTTTGGATTTCTCCCCTGGCTATAAGCTGTTTTATCATAGTCCTAAACAGCTTCTTTATTATCTATCGTGCACACCCTCACCCACAAGGACGACACGACACCAGGCTCTTCTTTCAGTGGTTTATTCAGGACCTTGAAACTTCTTCTGCCTCTGCTCTGCCTTTGCTACTGCCTCTTCTACTGCCTCTCCTACTGGGAAAAACCCGCTCCCAGCTAAATACCCTCTGACTGCTTGTCACGGGGAGCCACATGGGCCATGGCAATAGATCCAGGTGCACAGAAGCAAGCCACACCTGGAAGCAAGCCACGAGCTTAGCCTTGGCCAAATAAGGAGTTGTTTATCTCAGAGAGCTCTCAGGTGGAAGGCGGAAGCCAGCACCATCTTCAAGAAGTGGCCACACGGCTCTCTACAATTATCCAAGAGTAGTAACACATATTCACACTGTACAGAAAGATATCCCACAGCACTTCTGGTCATGTAGCATGGTGGTAAGACTTCTAACCAAAAATCTGAGAAAGGTTTAAAAAAATATTCTGAACTGGAGCCAAGAGCACCCTCTTAGTTCATGTTGTTTATTACAAGTTATGGTACAGAGATGTATTACCTTGCTACATTGACACATGGTGGACTCCTATGGTCTCTCACAGGCCTCAATATAAAAAGGCTTCCTCAGCTTGTGGTATTGAGAATACAGACTTGGGATTCAAAATACAACTGTAGGTGCCTTAATACTACTTCCCAGAATTGGGGAAGTGAGTGTGACTCATTGTTACCTGAGCCATTTAGAAAGCTGCTGAGGAAGAAGCCAGTAGCCAAAGTGACTGCTTTGCATAACTTAGCAATTTAAAAACTCTCCTGGTCAAAAAAGAATTCCAAAGACATAATAAAACAGATTCAGATAGAAAAAGAAAAAGCATCTCAATAAATTACAATGAATGTGAAAATGTAAGTAGGCTTATGAGAGACAGGGAAAAGAGTATAGACAGTAATAAAAAAATAGTTTTAAAAAATTAAAATCTTTAAATAGACAGTAAGAGTAATATAAAAAGCCACCTAAAGATGGAAAATACACAGAGAGTATGTATGCTGTATACTACTGAATTGTTTTGGAATTTTTAACTGCTATGAAACATTTGATTGTAAAGAGTTATCTTGACTTCAAAATTTAGATCTAAGAATATGTTGCTTTTGATAAGAGGTTATAATATTGCTTTCATAGAAGATGAGAATCAGCTGATTTCTTCCAGGCTAATAGGATTTCATTGACTAAGAACTCCTGAAAGGCCTCTGATGTGAGTCATGGTCCAAATGCTACCAACAGCTTTAAGACAACTGACTGGTAAAATTCATTCTAATAAACTACTACAGTCAAGACTTGACCATAATTCTAAATTTTCTCAGAATCCCCATAAGACTTCCAGCACCTCCAATCAGTAGTAAGTAGCACAGAGAGCTATGTCCAAATTCCCAAGATATTATTTATAAATGTTTGTTTTTATTTAAAGGGGATTGATTATATATTGTTAATGTTTATAGAGAATCTATAAAAGGGGGAATATAATATAGAAATTATGAAGATAAAATAGATTATTGAATATACTTTAATCCAAAAACAACTGATAATATCAAAATAATTTACATTGATATAAATTTTGATTTCTTGATTCAAATTAAAGGCTAAATTTGTTATACTATATGTATATTTTTACTCTTAAGATAATGCAATTATAAAACTTATACAATTGTGATGTATAACTCAGAAATACAGATTAATACTTAATTATCTATACTAATAAAACTTATAGTCATGTTAGCTAAATTTTCTATTTATGCAAAGATATATTTCAATTATAAAGATAATCTTCAAAGACTTCAAAGACCTGCAGAATATGGCAATTAAAATGTTTTAAGAATTTAGACTTTCCTGGACAGTGAGACAGATCTGTTTCCTGGCAGCACCAATTACTTCAAAAAGGATGATGGGCATCAAAGAAATACATTATGCAGTTTTGCTTTCAGTATGGAAAAGACTGACAATTTGGTCAAGAAACTGTTCTTGCCTTGACTGCTTAGCAGTATGTTGCACAAACTGGACATGCTGGACCCATAGAAAAGAAACCACTGAACCTTGCCAAAATAAGGTAACATGATCCTTCAGGTTATTACTTCACAAAAGAAACTACCAAACATTCTACAAGACACAAAGAAAAACAACTGACAAACTTTGTTAATGGGCAAGACAGTCCTTCAATTTCCTGCTTCACTGAAAAATCTGGCTTGTAGGCTGAAGATGAGTACCTCAAAGTTGCAGGTAAAATTTAGCTGACTGTATAGGAAACCAGACGTTTCTGTCATTTCTCTAATTTTGGAAGCTGCTTAAAATGTATTTTCTGCTTATTCAGATGATATTGCATCTTCCTGTGGCCTTTTATAGAGTTGAAGACTATAATTATAGTTTTCTTTACTTCTGATAATAGATATATTAAATATGAAACTTTAGATTCAGAAAAATAGGATAGATAGTATAATACTTTTTAATTTTGCAAAATAAAAATAGACAATAAATGGCAACTGTAGTTCTTACATGGTATTTGTTTTGTTAAAAGTAATTTTAGTATATTAAAGTTAAAACCTTCCTTTTTGATTAGAAAGAAAAGGAGAAGTGCTATGGGTTGGTCTTTCTGTATGCTATATTGCTAGCATTGATTAGTAAAGAAGCTGTTTGGCCTATGGTAAAAACAACTTACACCCAGGCATAAAATCCAAGAAGAGAGACAGGAGAAGAAAGGCAGAGTCTGAGAGATTCTGTGAATTTCCCAGAGTTTGCAATTAATATTAAGGCTCTGGGTGATCTTTTTGTAAATGATTACTGGACCACAGGACAGAGAAAAAGGTCTGTCCACACCTTTTTCTGTAACATAAACATATCTTTAGGGTTTTATTTTCCTCATGTTTGTTGTTTGCAAAGCTATGTGCAGATCTGAGGCCAATGCCTTAATCCTAAAGAATGATGTGATTGTAGAATGATGGTACCCAAAGTGAATGTCCACATTAACCAAATGTATTGAGGTGTCACGCCTTGGAAAACATAATAATCTGTGCTAGGGCAATGAGATTCTTGAAAATTCAAGCTAAAAAAAAATGATGGCTAGAAAGCAAGACTATTAGCAGAAATATTGGTGATCAAAATGCTTTGGGCAGACTTTTATCTATACAAGTCCTAGCAAAAAGTTCAGAAATGAGTCAGACAAAGTCATAGGAAGGAAGAAGCATCAAGAAGGAAAGGTCATACTTTAGAAAAGGTAAACTATCAGACAGAGAGAGAGGGAGGGAGGGAGGGAAAGAGGGAGGGAGGGAGGGAGGGAGGGAGGGAGGGAGGGAGGGAGGGAGGGAGGGAGGGAGGGAGGGAGGGAGGAGAGCTGAGAAATTTAACTGGTATAACCAAGATGGTAGGCTGGCTAATCAACTGATTCAGTTTTTACTCAAAATTTGGAATATGTAGTAAGAGTGAGAAAAATTGAATGTGATTATTTCTCTTCAAATCTTGGTGAATTGGACTGTGGACCAGGAAACAGAACACATTGTTTCTTCTATCTTCAATCCAGTTGGTGTTTATTTTCATGGTGTATTACATAAATAGCTGCTTAGGTTTGAGGGAAGTCATGCATGAAAAAGTTCCTTCTTTAGCGTTCCCAAATTTCATTTAATATTTCCATTACCATGATTTTCAAGGAAATAAAAATTTTTCATCTTTCAGTTCATGCTCTGGGAACCTGCTGGGTAAAATGGTAACAAGACTATGCCATATTCATTAATGTCTCACTCTTCCACCTTCTCAGAAAAGTCAGAAAAATGAAGTTGGCATCAATTAAAATTGCCTTTCTCAAGACGTGGTCTGGGTTCTCTCCCCTTCATACACTCATGCTCCTGAAGAATCACAGACACTTTAAGGAAAGCACAGCGGCACTAGTGTCTAGAAATTCAGAGTATCCAAACACAGTGAGGAAATTATGTATATGATCTTTTTATCTGCTCACAGAGAAATAGAAAATGAAAGATATCTAAAATTAGCTCTGTTTTAAACTCATCAAGAAAAACTCTAGAGCATGCATATATAATAACCCCCAGAAATGAAAGTCAGTGGGAAAGCTCATGGCTTTCTTAAAAATGATCTACTCTCTGAAGATGGTTTTGAATATTATTGGTCACAGGGTTTTTGTTGATCACAGCATTTGCTTTGGATAACACTGGCACTTCCATTTTTATATATTACAACTTCATATACTGAATTTTGTTTGTTGTAACCAATTTTCAACACATGTATCCAGAAAAATCTCTCTGAATGGAAACACTACTGCTCTGTCTTTCTGACCTTGTCTTCTTTGGTTGTGCAGTGAAGGAGAGAAACCTGCTAGCAACCCATCAGAAATCAAGTGTGCAGGCATTCACATCCTACTGAGTACATCCTGGTTGCCTGAACAGGGTGGAAGGACATGTCCAGAAGTCTAATCTTTGTTTTGATTCTCCAATATAGTTCTGAAGCCATTCAATATCCTCATCAGATCTCAGGTAGCCACCGCAAAGAATCGTAGCATATATCTTTTTCACTTTCTTTGCTTTTCTCTCTACAGCACCTTATTATTAATCTCTGAAAACATATCTCAAAATAATGGTTGTAATGTAAGCTCTTGTTCAAATTCTTAATGTCTCAGACTCATATTCCCAAGCAGATACTCAATTATGACATGTTCTGAAATATGAGAATCATGAAAACAATTAACAGTTTTAGGCACACACTATGAACAGGATGTTTAACCTATGCCATCTCATTTAATCTTTTTGCCAGTCCTACATTTCCTAGTTCAGTTCCCTTACTCCAGCCTAAATCTCTGAAGTTGTTAAAGGTAGAGTTTACAGGGGTTACTCAGCTGTACAAAAGATCAAATAAATACCTCAGACTCTGACCCTCTGATTTGAAGTTCACCACTTCCTCAGTTGTTATTTTTCATAACTGGCTGAAACCCAGGAGCTCAAAAGCTCTCTGGCACAAAACTCAAAATTTCAAACCTGCAATTGTTTTAAAGACAACCCTAACAGGCGGATTTTGTTTGGACCATTTTAAGCCTGCCTGCTCTGCATGTCATGCTCTGTAAAACTGAGCCCAACATCTGCTTTCACAGATAAGATGAGCTCCTGCACAATAAAACCTCAAGCCTCTGCTGACTTCTGGGGTCCCTGAGCCAAGGACTCCTGTTCAAGAGGCAAATCTTTGCTTCCTTTCCAGCTTCCCTAGACATCGCCTCCCCGTTCCTCCCCACCCCTAATTTCCTGGTTATCCTTCTCTTCTGTGTGACACCGCCCCCAATTCTAGCCTCTGACTGGTTGGTCTTTCACTGTGCCTTTCCCCATCTGTCAAAGGGTACTCTGATTAAAGCTTGCATGTTTTACTGCCACCTGGTGGTCTTATTTTTATTTTGAACTGCCTCAAAATCCTAGAACACCCTACACTCCAGTTCTAGCTTAACCAGGTTTCTAGTCTTGGTTAATTTGATGAAAATTCATCTTATAAAAGGAAAAGAGCAAAATTAGCATTAATAAACACAAAGCTTGTTAGATATTACAGATTTTAAATCTATCCAATGCATGACTACTAAAGCTGATCAATGATACATTTATAAGATTGTGCAAAGAAAATTCAAATAATGACAGTCATGCTGCCTAGCTACGATTCCGTTTGCCACAAACACTGAATGTTTTACGTGAGTTAAATTCATGATATAGTTATATGAGTATCTACCAGGCATATGTTTCATAAGTAGAAAATTATTTAATAGAGGATCATTAAATTATAAACAATACATCTGACCAATCAATACTTCAGTGTTACTTAAGCTAAGCGACCCATACAGCAAAACCAGTGGGTAATTTCAATAACCTGAGCCTATATTGGGTTTAACTATGAAGTATACAATTTTATTATGCTACGTACCTTATTAACTTTCATGAAACTCCTTTCCTATATGGCTCACTTTACTTCAGGCAATAAATTCAATAAATTTATATTTTATATTGATTTTTAACATTTTTGTTATAAGCTACAAAATTCTACATATGTTTAAATATTACTCAATTGTATAACCTTGGTTTTGTCCACTTGATTGGAAAAAAAATAAAACTAAAACAAAAACAAAAAAACACCAACAAAATAAACACCCACAGCATAAGGAGGAACATGTTTTAATGTGTCTCTGAGGAGTTCCCAAAAAGGCTTAACTCAAGGAGAGACTTACCTCTTAATATTATGTGGCATCATTCCAAGATTTGGCTAAGCCCTCCAAAGGTAGGAAACTGTCAACTGTCATGAGCAGTATGTGGAGTCACGAGGGGTGGGATCAGACTGTTCCTGCTCATGGCTTGGCAACCTGGAGCCCATTCTCTGCAGAGGAAGATCCAACCCAGCCTTGATTTTGTGATGAGTGGATTGGACTTGCCTGGAGTGGATGTGCCATGCTGAGCTGACCTACCTTGGGACTTCTTGCCCTTTTGGGAGAGGAGGGGCTGAAGGCTTACTGGGAGGGGTTGGAAGGAGGGAAAGGAAGGGAAGCAGGGGAATACATAAATAAAAATGACATTTTTAATAATAACAATAAAAAATAAATATAGAAAAGGGCAAAGATTAACTGAGCATAGGAATTCTCCTGTTTCCCAGTTCATCTACATATGAGCAAGCAACTTCACATTGCTGCTGTCACAGATGATAGCTTTTCCCACTGTTACACACCCCCACAATGATGCATTGGACCAGTAAAACACAAGACTAAGGAACCTTTCCTCTCTTAGGGTGCTTCTCATCAGAAATTTAGTCAAAGTAAGAGGGGATGTAAATACAGATCTACCATACATGACAAAACTTTTCCTGAAGAAATGAAACATAAAATCTACTCACCCCAAAGAAGGAGTCTGAATGATGAAAGTAAGAATATTACCAAAGTCCAAATGGGTGCACCAATGAGTATGACTGCTGTTACTTATAGGAGTACTGGTAAGGGATTACTGACAGAAGACAGCTGCATCACCAAGGCAGATCCCAGCATGGGTGACAGCTCATAAAGATGGAAACCTGGAACTCACTGCAGCACCTGCAGACAGCTGTAGAGGATGGGGAGTGTCCTTTCCAGGTACAACAGTTGTTCTAAACCTCGTCTTCTAGGCAGCTCAGCTTGTTTCTGTGTTAAGTCTTCTTTGTAGCTTAGCTTCTCTCAGAGTCGTCATTCAAGGTTTGCTCTGCTCCTTTAAGTGGGACTCTCAGATTACTAATTTATAGTTTACTCTGAACAGGAAGTACCTAATGAATCTGGTCAGTTTCAGGGACTTCCTGAAATTGTTTTGTGTTGTTTACCTACATGTTTAAGGAGTTTCCTACAATGAAGAGTTTCAATTTCCAGATAAAACTGTTAGAGAACTCCATGTCAACAAAAAAGGAGATTTACTCATTGAGAATGAGAACAATTAATACAAGGAAGTAGTGGGGAGGGTTGAAATATGTTTTAGGCACCATGTTGGGTGGAAGTGTTGCTGGAATGGCTTGTTAGTTACCTGCAGTGATGAGCTTTATCTAGCAAAAGTTATTGCCAAGTACACTATGATCATTTTTGTTTAAAATGACAATTTATTCCCTCATTTCTCTACTCTGACATTTTACTATTCACTCTGACAAATTTTGCCTATTTACTAAAGACTTACATTCATTTGTTTTATATTCAAATATATAGTCGACTAATAGCAAACATTAACCTGACATTAAATTGCATCCTAGTATCTCCTGCTATAAATAGTTTTTTTTCCAAGTATCTTGTATAGAAAAGTATTTTACTTTTAAAATACAAATGTATTTATTATAAGTAGAAGCTGAAGGGACAGTAGCCCACTTGAGCATCGGACTCTGGCAGGCCTTACTCTTCTCCCAAATTCCCTCTGCCTTTTTTTTTTTTTTAATAGTGCATCTCTAAAGCTAGCCCCTAAGATCTATTGCTTTATTTGGCCAATCCCTCCTCCCGAGGCTAACTACCAAGGCCCAGCTATAAAATTATTGAAATCCAGCAATCCAAAACCCCCTTTAGCTTATCTAATTAACATGTCTAGCTAAAATTAAATACCTCATCCTAACATAGGGTTTTTCTTGAAGCCTTACAAACTACTATTTTCTATGTGCCACATCTGTCCCCTCTCTATCCAGAGGCTGTCATTCATCCCACTCTAGAACAAATGCTCCCACCTCTTCTTTCTTGTTCTCTCCCTTTCCCCCCTTGCCCTCTGTCTTATATTTTGTCTCTCATTACTTGACCTTTGTTTCTCTGGGGCAAATAAATATCATTTGTGCTGAAAACTTGGTCTTGTTGTCATGAGCCAGTCAGATGCCATTATTAGTATTAATACTCTAATCATGCACAGCTATCCACACAAAGTAAACACAATAGTTTATTCTTCTTCTTAAGCATTTTTCCCTGTCTCTTCACATCACAAGGAATACTTTACATTGTTTTTTGTTTTATATTTAAAGGTTATATTACTTGAATAATTTTATGGTGATAGGTGAACATAAAAATGCTTTTAGCATAGATGGTTTAGTGGGTAAAAGCTTATACTGCTCTAGCAGAGGACTGAAGTTTTGTTTCCTCCACTCATATCAAGGTGATCACAGCTCTAACTCCAGAACACATGACAATCTATTCTGGCCTCCACATATAACTGTGCTCATAGGTACACATCTATACACAACCACATATGCACATATGCATATTATTAAAGTAAATCTTTAAAATATGTTTGTAACATATGGGGGCTATTAGGTCTGATGTATGTGGAAACCATGCTTTAGACTATGTAAGGAAAAAATTGTTACTATATCTTTTCCTTGTTGCTTAGTTTCTGAAAATTACTTCATTACTCAAATGAAGGCTTAACATAGATAAAATGACTTCATAAGGGTTTAAAATAAATGATATGCCACATAACATAGTTTATGTACATGATTCATGTGCACATATATCTATCTATATTGATGTGTGTGTGTGTGTGTGTGTGTGTGTGTGTATACACATCATACTTAGGTCCATTTTTCATAGTTCAAAATCATACATTAAAAATAAATTTCTACTCAAAGTCAGAAAAGAACCAAATTGGTAAAATGAGCAAGAGAACTTAATAGACTTTTCATCACAGAAGATACACAGATAATAAGTAAGCACACAATAAGATGTTCAAAGTTTGTCATTAGGGAAATAGAAATTAAGACAATAATGAGATAGTATTAGTTACTTATTATAGTGGCTCAAGTCCAAAATGCTTGTGATACCAACTGCTGGTGACATTGTGAAGTGATAAAAATTTCTTATTCATTGTTGATCCAAACACAAAATAATACATTTGTCTTTGAAAGATAGTTTGATCTTCTTAAAATTAATATAGCCTTATTTTAACAGAAACCAGTAACTGAATTTCTAAATATTTAGCCAAATAACTTAAAAACTTGCTTGTTTACAAACTCTATATAGTAAAATAGGGTGGTGATTTATTCAAAATCACAAATACATTGGAAGTAACTATCCTTCAATAGATAAATAGATTGGCAAATTATTAAACACTAACCAAGAGAATATTATTGAATGGTGTAATTTTTGATATAATACTAAAAATTAAACAATATAAACTATCAAGCCACTAAAAATATGATCAATCATAAGTAAACATAACAGATGAATGCCTCTCAGATAGCATAAGTTATTGGAAAGACCAGTGAGAAATATTGCTTAGCTCTTTTCAACTAGTTAGTCAGTGAGTCCCATACACCTCTTCCAAACATTACACGCTTGTCATTGTTCTTAGTTGTCATACAGAACTTATTAGTATGACCTTAATGCTAAAATTAACACTGATTTGAATCATAGGATATAAAGGTATCTCACTGGTATACTGACTTCACTTCTATTTGCTAGCTTTGATAGTATCAAAAAATATTATTAAAGTAACTGGTGGACAAAAGACATCAGTAAGCCTATCCAGCTGTGAATCTTTTGAACTGAAATAACAAGTAGGCTGGTATGATGTGCTAACTAGTACAATAGTGTCACAAGTATTACAGGAGTAACTATTCTCTTTTTCTGATTGTATTAAAAATTGTCTCCATAAGAACTGACTTATACCAGGTAATGTCAACCGGACCAAATCTAAGATTGGCTCCATCATAGATTTTAATGAAAAATATAACATTATTTTGATAAACAAACATAACTTTAAAATATCACCCAAGGTCTTATTTAATTACTGATATATTAGTGCATCTCTCAGTCCTTTCTTTTTGAATTGGACAGTGATTAACAAAGTGACCTACATCTGAATAAATTTCAGAGGATAAAAGTCTGAGAAGAGCTCAGCTCTAAACTAGATGCCTATATCTTGCTTCTTCTTTTTAAGGTACAGTGATCATTGTAGAAGAGGAGACATAAAGACCATAAGATCAAAGAATCACTGACCATCTGAAGTAAAATAGTATTAGGTGGGCATGAAAGTGCCATTTCACGCTGAACTCACAAAGCTGTAATTGCTGGCACAGACCTGCCAAGTCTCAAAAGAGACAAAATTCCAGGATGGATACAGAAGAAACTCAGGATGTTTCACCTCTAGCTGAAAAGTTGTTAGTGACTTATGTCTACTAGAGGGGGGAGCTAAGTCATTTTTCTTCAGGGATGCAGTCCTTGAAAGGTTATTTACACTTCAGTACGCAGAGGCACTAAGTGGACTCAGCAAAGGGAGAGAGAAAAAAGAGAGAGATTATGAATTTAAAAATAAATTCATAGTGGTTGAGTTGCAGGAGAGAAACTTCCAGAAAAGCAAACATGGAGTACATTTATTCAAAATACATAAGTGCATATGAAATTATCAATTTAAGAGGAAAAAAGTTTACTAAACATAAAAAACAAAGTCCAGCCTGAAAAGCCACACAATAGACTATGCCACACAGAATTCCTAAGTGTGAAAAACTATACATAAAAAAGACATGAGAAGGGGCTGGGAATATGTCTCAGAGGTTAAGAGCACTAACTGCTTTTCCAAAGGTCTTGAGTTCAAGTCCCACAAACCATATAGTGGCTTACCATCAACTATAGTGAGATCTTGCCCTCTTCTGGCAAGTAAAACACTGTATATATAATAAATAAATAAAAATATTTTTAAAAAAGACACGAGAGGTTGAACAAGATATGAAGGTTTGTCTGTAAAGAGGGGATGTACATGGTGTACTTCATGATTTTTTGAGGTAGCCAATTGACAACATGCACACAAAATGTATAGATCTTTATAATACTGTCAACTTTATTCTTGAGTAATTTGAATTATTGTATAATCTAAGCAAGGAATAAAAACTAACAAGTATTATTAAAATATGTAGAATTTCTTTATAAGAGGGATGAAAGGAAATTATTCACTATGGAAATATAAAATCTGTAAGACTTGTGGAAACTACCCATAAAAGCAACACCAATAATATGTACACTGTATGTCAATTTAGATTGAAAATCCTTCCTATTTGAGTTATCATTTCTAAACTACCATGCATGTTTATATAGTTTGAATTATAATCGTATGAAAATGTATTAAAGTTCTAATTGTCAGTATCCATGAATGTGGCCTTATCAGGAAACACATCACAAATACAAAAGGTATTTGGAGACCTAACTAAATCAAAGCCATTAAAATGTTCCCTAACCTAATGCAACTAGTAAGTGATATCCTATGATATCCTTGTAAGAAAGGCTAAAAGACTGACATGCAGAGGCACAAAGAGAAGAGAGAGACATAGAAATTGGAGTTATATTGCCATAGGCCAAGCCCCATCTAATGCTGCTAAGAAGGTAGAGCAAATAATAGAGGAGCCTCTTTTAAATGCTTGGAGGAACCTGGGCTTTCTAGTACATTCTTTTCACAATTGATTTTCTGAAACAGTGACATATCTTTCCCTTGTTCCATGATGCTGGTAAGCAAATACATATACGTATATCAGGTTTATACAATTAGTAGATAATATATGGTGGAGAGTAAATTTCTCCCCATAGAATTGATAAGTTATAAAAGAAAATAAAGCAATGCCCACATGTTATAGTGATCCATGTAATTTAGTCCAACAGGAGCTTCAATTAGAGACAATATAGATATATATTTAGCTTAACACAGTCACAGATATAGATGTGTAGATGGAGACTTATATTAAGGTTAACTACAACAATATGTAGGTATGTGTTTGAATAAGGATTGAATTACCAGTGGAAGGAGCAATAGGGTAAATGTGGTCTTCAAAATAAAGATTTGGATATTAGGTTGCTTCTTCACAATTGCAGTCATTGTCTATTATCTTTCTCAGCAGAACACAGAAATCTATGAATAAAAGTTCCCTAGTGTGGAATAATGAATGCTTTTGTACCCTGTAAAGATTTTTTACTCATGTTTGGTTTACTCATTTTTCTCACCAAATGCTGAGAAGCTAAGAAAGAAGAAGAGACAGGGCTACCAGACTAGAAAAATGGTGGAGGAGGAAAGGCAGAGCAGCAGACTCAAGCCAGATGCATAAGAAGCAAGATAAGATTGCTATACTGAAGAAAAGGTACCAAGCCATAAGGTTAAACATAGATAAGAGTTATGAGTTAATTTAAGTATAAGAGATAGTTAATAATAAGACTGAACTACTGGTTCAGCAGTTACTATTAATATTAATCCTCCAAGTCAATTACTTGAGAAGCCACTGACAGGTATTGGAGAACAGAAATGTCTGACTACACACCAGATCAGTTCTTAATTTAGACCATTAGTTCTCAACTCCAGTTCAAATGGTTACAAAATTTTCCTTTCTTTTACTATATTAAGAATTGATATTTTGTTCACATGGCTATTTACAAACTACTGTGGCATTACAAACTACTGTGGTAGTTTGAATGTAATTGGCATCCTTACATACATACATACATACATGCACATATGTGTGTGTGTGTATATATATATATATATATATATATATATATATATATATATATATATTATATTATATTATATAGTGGTACAACTAGGAAATGGAGCTTTTTTGGAGTGGGAATGGCCTTGTTAGAAGAAATGTGATACTGTGAAGTTTGACTTTGAGGTTTCCTTTGCTTAGGATATCACTAGTGTCTCAGTCAACTTCCTGTTTCCTGCAAAATATAAGACTCTCAAACTATTACTCTACCACCATGCCTGCCTTCTTGCCACTATGCTCCCTGTCATGGTGATAATGGATTGAACCTATGAAACACCTCAATTAAATGTTTTTTTATAAGTGTTGCCATGGTCACAGTGTCTCTTCATAGCAAAAGAAACCCTAAGACATCTGTCTAGAGTGAACACCTAGCATCTTCACTACATGAATTTTGATTCATTTCTAAATTGTCTAACATCATATTATCTCTAATTCTTCACTTATAACATGAATATAATAATAATAATACCATATATCTTATAAGATTTGTTGTAAAGAACACAATGCAATTGGTGTAATAGTTCATTCAGACTGTCACATAAGAACCCAGTTAGTCAAGATTCAATCCTCCATGTCACTTCTCAGAAAGTCTCTCTCTCTCTCTCTCTCTCTCTCTCTCTCTCTCTCTCTCTCTCTCTCTCTCTCTCTCTGTGTGTGTGTGTGTGTGTGTGTGTGTGTGTGTGTGTGTGTTTGCATATGTGTGTAGCTAATGTTTAAGAAAACAGCATGTTTACATTAACTACTTATACATTTTCTTCATTACTAATTTCTTCTTATTGGGATAGTTGGATGTTGAAAATGTGCTCAGAGTGGTTCGGCCTGCTTTGAGACTATTTATCTTGCTAATGACTTAATACAGGGATGATTCATTTTCACTAAAATATCTTTAAGAACTGATTTTCTGAGGGCCACAAGTTTGAAGTCTTTTTCTTGATTTACATTTCCTTGGTTTTTAGAAACAACAGAGCCCATTAAATCAAGAGCTCTTCCCCGGTGCTTGGTTTCCTTTCTGTGGGCTGATGGTTGGCATAGAAAAAAAGAATTATCCCAAGTGGATGATGGTTTACTCATTCGGGGAAGATACTTCATGACTTTCTGTGAAAAATCCACTAGCCGATTAGAAAGAAAACAAACATAAAATGGTTCCTTGTGACTCAGAACATCCTTTCAAGAAGCTGAGCCATATTTGGTGTCCTGCCTCTGACATATTCTTTCTACAAGAACACTTTTCTTCTATGATTCACATATGCATCCTAATTCTTTTGAGAATTAATGAACTAAAACCAATATTATTTATGTTAATTGTTCTGGGAACTGCATAAAGTAATTTAAAAACATTGTGTTATTATGAATTTAAACTCTGTTTCAATATTCACCCTTCAGTGGCAACAGCATCCACACAATTTGTGAAAGATTGAAAATAAATCTGTATTTTGTGACCAGCTTGGGAATGTGAGAGCAAATAAACACAGCAAGGTTTGAACAAATAGAAAGTAATGAATTTGCAAAGAGGAATTTCAATAACATAGCATCCATGAATAGGGTTTAAAGATAAAAAGGCAACTAATTGACATAAATTCTTGTAACTTAGATCTAGAAATACCCCTGCCACTGTCCAAGTTTAATGTATACTTAATATGGGCCAAAGACAAGGAAAAACTCACCATCACCTTTAATATATCAACTCCAATGGCTAGCATTTTGTAGCTTGTGATGATATATTGTGTATCTAATAAAGTTTTCTTGGAAATCAGAGGACAGAGCCAAATCACATTCAGCCATGTAGGTCAGAGTGGTGACCCATGTCTTTAATCTTAGTACTAAGAGGCAAAATCCATTTGCATCTCTGTGAATTAATGACAAACAGAGATAAACTGTGGTGACACACACCTTTAATCCTAGCTCCAGGACAGCTGAAAACCAAGAAGTGAGACAGTGGAACTGAGAAGGCAGGAGCTGACCCTTTAGCCTGTGCTACCCTTCCTTTCTGCTAAGGACTCAGGCTTGGTCAGTCTGAGGATTTGTTGATCTACCCCTTTGAGTCTGAGGAGTCTGCTAGGTGAGAACTAGCTGTGGCTTGTTTCTCTGTCTCTCGAATATTTCAGGTTTTCTCCAATATCTGACTCTGAGTTTTTATTCTAATACCAAATAGAATTTGTGCAATAGTATCTGGCCTTTGCTTTCATATATAATACATGAAAACGCTGTGCATGTGATAAATTTAATTTAAACTGAAATTAATCTTATAGAAGATTATCTTATAGAAATACTTTGTGGATGAAGGAAAATTATCCATCTTGAGGTAGGCAGACATTGAAAAAGGGAAACTAATTTGCCCATGTGAATCAATAATAGTTCTTTTGTATTTAAACAATTGGCCTTCTCTGATTTAGCTTTTCAAAAAACTGCATAAATACTTGAAACTATTTTCCAAGCTAAATTCAGTGTTCTACCTAATGATGGTACAGCAGCATGAGTGGTATGATTCTGGAACCATTACTATACTAGTTAGCACTTGCTTCATAACATTATCATCATAAATTTAGAAGGTAAAACACTATGCATTTGCTCTCACATTCAGAAACCTGGTTGAGGCTATGCAGGATTACTTGCTTAGTAAATTTATAGCCTTGTCAAAGTCTTCTCTGCCTGGGTTTTGTCTTATTTGAAGCTCAAGTGAAGTGTTTCTCCTTTTCTAGTTTACTCTCATGGTGGAAAGAACTCAGCCTCCCTCAGCTCTAGCAATGGGGCTTAATTTTTGTGGACAGCTGAATGGAGTTCAAGCTTAGCTTCTAGATGCTACTAGAATGTGTGGATTTCTCTAATGTGATCACTAGTCTCCTTAAATTGTATGAAAGCAAACGAGATTCAAACAAGTCAAACACTCCTTTGTTTGCCTTTATTAGGTGCCAAGTGCAATATATACACTTTCAAACATAGACCCCTGTAGTAGGAGGTTTCTGGCCTACACTTTTGGGCCTAGCCTCTAGGTTTAGACCTGCAGACCCACAGACCTGCAGAGACACACAGATACTTTCAATAGTTTTAGGCTGTTTGGCATATCATTTGCTAACTCTGTACCCTTAATCTAACCCATGACTCTTGGTACCTTTTCTTGGAGCAGCATAGTTGTCTTCTGCTTCTTCTGGCTTTTCTCTGGCATTCTGCCCTGTGCTTACTGTTCTCAGAGTTTTCTTAGTCTTGTAGCCCTGCCCACACTTCCTGCCTACCTTTGGCCAATCAGTGCTTTTTATTAAACCAGTGGGTGGGACAATTATTTACAATGAAACAACACAATCTCCCACAGACCCCACTACTAACACTACTGTTCTCATAAGATTATAAAGGAACTAAAAACAATCAGCTGGGGGACATTTTGGAGATTATAACTTCACAAGTTTCTCACATTAGCAGTGATGGAGCTATAAACAGACTTTCTGCTTTGCCAGTTCCATGAAAGAAGAACAGCAAGCATTCCTGCAACTATGAAAACACAGTTCTGCTGATGCTTCCTTACATATCTCTATGATGTATTTCAAAGTTGTTACTGTAAAAATTTTTTTAAATGTTATGCTAGTGGCAGCCTCATCCATGTACAAAGACTAATTTATCTTATTTAGGTTTTTGAAAATTTACTCTAAGATATTCACAAAATGGCAGTATCTTCCAAAGACACATATTTATTACAATATTGCCTTATGACTTGTAAGTATCCTTTATATATCTTGTCACTTTTATAAACTGTTATTGACTAGAAGGAAGTCTAAGGATTAGAACATCAAATAAGTATGAGCTTTAGGAAGCAGGAATTATTAACATTACCTGGAGACTTGATTCATCACAAACACTACATGCTCATATTAATAATTTACTCTATTGTGCTTCTACAAAGAAAAGGTAAACACTTAAAATTAGTATTAATATTCCTAATATTAACTATTAGGTTAACTAAGTCAATGCCAAACTGAAAGATTTTATTTTAGTCTCTATCTGATACAATTATAATTTAAAATGAAGTAAAGAGAAATTATTTTAGCAGTCTATATGCAATTTCAGCAATAGAATTAGTGACGCAAGAAAACTAATTTTGAGATTTGTTTGGGCTATCTGAAATGATCAGAAATAGCGTTGGCTACAAGGAAATGTCTTTCTCAAAAATAGTAACAAATAAAAGTGAAGAGAAAATAAAACCAAAGAACACACAAATTCTTTGTTGTGGAATAATATTTTATATATTTAATTAAAAAAATAGTCTGTAATATCAGAGGATAGAGCCATCACTTCAGCCTTGTTTTGTTTTGTTTTGTTTTGTTTTGTTTTGTTTTGTTTTGTTTTGAGACAGGGTTTTCTGTGTAGCGGTCCTGACTGTCTTAAAACTTGCTTTGTAGACCCCAGATTGTCCTTGAACTCATAGAGATTCTTCTGCCTCTGCCTCCCAAGTGCTGGGACTAAAGGCATTTGTCATCACTGCCTGGCTGTTAGAGCTTGAACTCCACAGAGATCCAGACCTCCCGAATGATGGAATTAAGATGTGAGTCACCACTCCCTGAGCATCATGACTCTGTGGATAGCTTTTCCTCAGATATTACAGTTTATTAAACATATAATATAACCATATTTTTGTGTACATTGTAAAGATGTATCTTTGCCAAGGCACCTAATGATTGTCAATAAAAAGCTAAGCGGTAATTGTATAGGCATCAAAATAATAGGAGAGACTTTGGGGGACAGCCAGGACTTGGAGAGGAAGAAAGGTGGAGTTACCAGCTAGCCGCAAAAGAAGTGTGATGGGTAGTACAGAGTAAATATAACTGACCTACATCAGAGAACATAGATTAAAAAATAAAGATTAATTTAAGTTGTAACAATTAATTAGGAACAAATCTAATCTAAAGCTGATTTTTTATAATTAATACATTTCTTTGTCTTTTTTTGTGACCTGGTATCCCAAAGGAAAGTCTGAATACATACAGCATCTAATTAGGGGGTTCAAATATTTAAAAATAGTGTGTGAGAAATCTAAGAAAAGTTCTGGACCAGAAGCCATATGTAGTTTTTCTCTTTCTGCTAAGATGGTGTTCAATGGCATGCAGAGACATGGCTACTGGCTGCTGCCTGCAGTCTACATCCAGTTGACAGAATCATGTGCTAGTGCCATGCATCAGTGCATGCACTTGCACTTTGCACTAAGATGAGCCATAAAGTGGCTAAAATGAAAATTTAAGATTTGTTTCACACTGCAGATTTTAAGTAAAGTCAGATCCAAACACAGAAAACTTCTGATAAGGTAAAGTATATTTACAATTTGGCTTAGATGCTGAAGACAGAAAAGAAAGTGGGTATAGACTATCATAGAAAAAAGAATTTAATAAAGTCTTAAAAGGGGTATAAAATAATATTCAAAAAGTAAGCCACATAAGGACAAAAATATTATGACACAGGGTGTTTGGACCTTTTATGATGCTAATTTAATTTCAATATTTTTAATGCTAATAAACAGAGCATGACAGCTACTGAAAGACAATTGTGGACGGGACTGCTAAGTTAAACCAGCCTAAATACTTTAGAAATGACTTTGTATCAAAATGGAAGTTGGAAAAAGAATTGCTTTGGGGAAGTAGTTATGCTTTTGTTTCCACAGAAAATGAGACTGTAGATTCATGCAAGATAGGCAGAAATCACGTTTGATTGGGGAAGACTTCTGAAAATTTTGACTACATATATAATAAATAAACCAAGAAAAGCTATTTGAGAGGTGATGTATACTTTACCTGCTAAAACATAAAACAACACCAAAATCTTTGGCTAGCTTGTGTAAAATGCATAGTCCATATTTGTGTTAATGCAGATATGTATATTAGCTTTGAAAGTTTGTGCTTTCAGAAAGCTGAGCAGACACCAATGAAAACAGTTGTCCCCAGTGATCCAGCCTCTTAAAGTGCCTCTGTTTCTGTTTCCCCAGAGTTCTTCATCCAGAACAGCTTTAAGGCTGCTGGCTGAGATGGTTGAACCTCACATACTGTTCTAACCAGGACTACAGATAAGCCTTATACTTTCCCATTGCACACATACGAAAAAAAAAAAAAAGTTAAGGCTGTATTTTTTATAGGTCTTGACCATTATCCCAATTTTCTCAGGGTACCCTAAAGATGTGACTGCCTCCAGACAACCAAAATCAGTCTGTAGAACCTGACATCCACATTCCTATGAGGTGGGGTGAATGTTTTTGTGTCATGTGGTGGGTTATAGATTTTAATCATCAGTCATCAGTTAGGGTTGCTGGTTAAAAATCATTCTTCTTCCTGGTCAGGGAGAAAGATAAATGGAAGATTAGATTCATGGATAACTTTTTAAAAAGAAAAGGGATATATATATATATATATATATATATATATATATATATATATATATATATATATTATAATGATGGGATAAAAAAGTGAATTTGTGAGTCTATTTTTAAACAATCACTAGTCTCAAATATTGTATATTAGTATGTAATTTTGAATGTTGATACAAATTTAAGATTATTTTGTTATATATATATATATATATATATATATATATATAATATATATATATATATATATATAATTTAAGGTACTGTCCCTTGCAGCTTATTTTAAAATAAATACAAAGTTTTACTCCTTGACCTATTTAGGATAACAAAGTAATATAGGTTAATAGTCATTTATAACAAACTTATACTCATGTTAGATATGTTTTCAATATAGTATAAATAAATATTTCAGATAGATAGGTGATCTCCAACTGCTTCAAAGACCTAAAGAATATAAAATTTAGAATTTAAAATGTTTCAATAACATAAGGCTTTTATGACAGTGAGACATGGCTAACACTGAAAGTACCAACTTACTTCAAAAAAGAGATAATGGGCATTAAGGAGACTCCGTATAGAGTTTATTTTCTTTGTGGAAAAATCTAGCCTAGCCCTTTGGGCATGTAATTTCCCTTGTCTCAGCTACTAAGAGTATGCTGTCCAAGCTGGATAAGCAGGACACAAAAAAGCAACTGTTGAACTTTGTTAGGACAGGATATGACAGTCCTTCAAAATTACTGATGTACAAAAAAAAAAAAAAAAAAAAAAAAAAAAAAAAAAAAAAAAAATCTGTCAAATATTCTAAGCCCAGAGGCCAAAGATGGATTCAACAACATTATAGAACCTTGAGGTGTTTTCCTGGCAGCCAGATGTCTCTGTCATTTCTTGGTTTTAGTACTTGCTTACTCTTCACTTCCTGCTTCCTCAGATAATATTATATCTGTCTTGTAACACTGATAGGGTGAAGACTAGACAGCTATAGTTTTCCTTAGTCATGATAGAAAGTAAATTAGGTACAAAACTTTACATTCATTAAATTAAGGCAAATAATATATCTTCTCCAAGTATATTAAACACAAATGAACTATACATTGTAAATATAACTTTTATGAGATCATTATTCTTGCTGTTTGTATTTTTATGTTAGGGTTAAAACTATTTCTTTTTATTTAGACAAAAAGGAGGGGATGTTGCAGAGTATTTCTTTACACTGAATGAAGATGTATCACTGTGATTCGTTTAATAAAGACGTGATTGTCCATTAGGTAGGTAGAAAGAGATTAGGTGGGACTTTGGAGACTAAAGAGGACTCAGGAAAGAAGGGAGGCAGAGTAGTCAGCTAGATGTAGAGGAAGCAGCATGGGCAGTAGAGAGTAGAAGTAACTGAACCATGTAAAAGAACATATATTTTTAAATATGGGTTAACTTAAGTTATAAGAACTAGTTAGGAACAAACCTAAGCTAAGTTGAATTTTCAAAATTTGTCATCATAAATTGTAGTGGGGTTATGTTCTGTTCCATTATAAATAATTGTCCTGCCTACTGGTTTAATAAAAACACTTATTGGCTAAAGGCAGACAGGAAGTATGAGTGGGGCTACCAGACTAAAAAAACTCAAAAAAATGCTGAAATAGCCAACAGGTGGAAAAGATAACTATGCTACCAAAAAAAAAGCTGCATGACTAAAAAACATAAAAATCATAAGTTAATTTAAAAACAAAAACTAACAATATGTCAAAGCCATAGGCCAATCAACATAAAATTAATACAAGCATCTGTATAATTACTTGGGCCTAAGTTACAATACGGGTAGAATCAAGTCAAAACCTTTGGGCTAGGCCAAAAAGTCTAGACAAAAGACCTCTTACAACAATAAGAGAGAAGGTGGCCCAAAGGAAACAAACTCAGACTACAATTGTCCATGTTTGTAATTTGCCTTAAACTCTTGTGGAAAATCTCTTATAAAATGTGTCATAAATCATGTCCAATGTGTCCCAATGTGTGCATAGTTATAATCTGAGAGAAATTCGGTAATGAAATGAACACCACTCTCCAAGGCATTTATGTCTCAGATTATGCATGTACTCAGTATATATATGAACACAGAATGGTGATTCTATAATAACTGCTAACCATGGCAATATTGTTTAAGGTCTTCCAACACATTGTACTACAGATGGAGCAAGATTCAGCTTTCAACATTATGTTCAAAGCAAAACACTCTGATTGCCACTAACTTCCACAATCCTCTTGTCATGTTCTGATTTTAGGACTATGCTGTTACTGTTGGGCTCTCATTCACCTATATCTCCCCAATGTTTATATTCTAGATACTTTTTCTTCTCTCATTTTCTTATGGGTTATTACTTACGAATACCAAAAGTGTCATTTTCATAGTAAATTCACATAGTCTATAAATGTCTTGTGAAATAAATTTGTGAAATATATGCACTATTTTTGGAAGAACAATTTTTATCTATCAAGCGAAAACTTAGAGTAGTTGTATTGGCTAAGTATAATTCCACACAGTGATGTTTAACACCATACTTGGTAAGAAGCAGATGATCAATAAATATATTCAAATTTAGATCAATCAACCAACAAGAATGATGATTAGCATTTGTTCACAGTAATTGACATTTCTAATTCCTCAACTCAGTTACTATTATTTGCTTTCCATTAATCCACTGACTATTTTCTTCACTTTTTGAAGTCAACTACTGTTCTCTTTAAATAGAATTATGTTGAATATTTTTAATAGGAGGCTATAGAAACAAAATTGAGAATGACTATAAAATTACAATTTTTAAAAACATTTTAATCCAGCTGGGAAGTGTCACACACTGTTGGGGATGCTTGGGTCAGAGTCAGATGCTGGTATTGCTTGCTCTATGTTCGAGGCTTATCTAGTCCTCTGTGGGGGAGGGGGTAAGAAGGCACAAAGATCACCGCACAATCTCCTCTGGGAATTCATTGAAACAACCAAGTCCAATTTTATTGAGGGAGGGGAAAGACTTAAATACTCTCTTCCCAAACCTTCATCCCAGTCAGAGAAAAGGAGTTAACTTGTTGGTCTCTGCAGCTGTGGCAGGTTGGTCTCTTGATGGTCTAAGTCACCTTGTATCATGACTGGGCACACTGCAATTGGTGTAACAGCCAATAGAAGTTCCTACATTCAGTCCAAAACACACTTAGCTTTGTTTGAGCCTGTGCCTGCACTTTTTCAGATGGTTGCACCCATAAAGGCTCCTTCCCTGGTGGTCTCCAATATTTCCCCAGCCTTCGGTGGCTAGGAAACCTTTTCCCTGTGTTGGACCTAGCTGCATTCATGCTGGCCAGCTAGCATCTATTATGTTTTAAATTCCTGCTATGGCTTTTCCAGTAAAAGTGGGCCCTGATGCAGTGGAAAAGCCATGGATTTCCATGCTGCTGGAAGATCTTCCCCTCATCAGAAAAGCAGATAATGAGTCAGGCCCCAATTTGCCACATTTTGAACAAGTTCTATGACAATGGGCTATGCATCTACAGATGTATTATAATTGATGCAATCTCATGAAGGTTGTATTAAATCCAGATACCTTTTTTAGTTGGCATTCAGCACATGCTGGTCACACAGAATCTCAGGCACTGACTAAAATGTAGAACAATGTCCCTATTACACTAGACATGCTTATAGTCTTAAGTGTTACATTCCCCGTGATCCATCTGTATATTTTCTCAATCTCACTCAGCAGCCAGGGGAATTTTTTTTCACTGATTTTCTTATCTAGGTGAACAGTTTAGTGGAGAGTGGACCCAGGACCTACAATTAGCATGGGAGGGTCTTAATGCCCCTTCATACAATGCACTGGCTACCATACAAAATAAGTAATATATGTAAGTGGATAATGGTTAGACCCAGATTTGTCCACGGGTCCAATTGTACCACCCACTGAATCTTTGTGTTCTCCTGACTGAGAAACAATCAAAAGTTATTCATACAGCCTCAGCTGACAGATCATGCTGGGGTTGTGGCAAGCTTAGTCCTCCAATTAGTGGTACACAAAGCCTTTTTGATGTTATTGAAATGCATTTAAAAAAATAGGCCTTGTGATTATACTCCTACACAAGACCCGTACATTCAATTCTAGGAACCAATGCCTTCCTGAGGTCAGAAATTGTTAAATCTCAACCCCAATTAAAAGCCATGAATTGCCTATCAGACTAAGATGTCTGGGTGGAACAGTGGTTTATTATTAAACCAAAATTATCTATACTAAAATATTTAGTTGATGAAAAGCTAAAGGCTAGTCATATTGAGCCTTCTACAAATAGGTACAATATTTCCATTTTTGTTGTTCAAAAAAAGTCAGGAAAGTTCTATTTTTTAATAAGATCTAAAGGCAATAAATGATCAGACAGAAAAGATGGGATTCCCACATTATGGCCTTTCACATCGCAGTGCCATTCTTCCATTGCATTATATCCATAACCTGTGCCACTTGTCCACTGCTGGCCTCCCCATGGCCCATATTGGTGTTGTGGTACCCTGAGGAAAAGTGTAAGCATACCTTTTCCCTTGTGTCAGCAGGGAGGCAGATGACTGCCATTGGAGAAAAATGAGATCTCTCCACCTGACAAGAGATAGTGTCATATCTCTAAACTCAATATTTATATGCTGGACTCAATCCAGCTTCATCAAATCTGAGGGAAAAATGGGATTACCCCAAGACTTTATACCTAACACTGTATGACAAATGGATGTGACACAGTATTCTCCATTTGGTGATTTGAGATATGTGCAAGTAATGATTGATACCTACATAGTCAGATTATGTATTATTACACTGTAAATAATTGTCCTGCCTACTAGGTTAATAAAAACACTGACTGGCTGAAGGCAGACAGGAATTATGGGCGGGGCTATCAGACTAAGAAAACTCTGGGAACAGGAGGAGCAGAGCAGAAATGCCACAGAGTTGCCAGACAAGGCAAAAGAAGCAGAGGACAATTATGTTGCTCTGAGAAAAGGTGCTGAGCTGCATGGCTGAACAGGATAAGAATCATGTTAGTTTAAGGGCAAAGAGTTAGCAAGTTATCTGCTTGGGCCCCAGGCCAATCAGCGTACAATGAATACAAGTGTCTGTCTTTTTTCAGTGGGACTATGGGACTGTAGGATGGAAAGTCTGCACACGAGGCTAGACCAGAAAGTCCAGGCCATGAGGCTAGGAGAGAAGGTCTGGGCCAGAAACCTCTGAGCTGTTTTGGCCCATGACAGGCACCATAGAAAAAGAAGGGAGAGAAATCAGAGCATAGGTAGGAGAAGCAGAGCAGAGTCAGACAGACCGAGCCAGAAGCCCAAAGGAACAACATGTAAGAAACACAGGTGAGCCATGGGGCCACATGGCAGACAGATTAATGGAAATGGGTTGAGTTAAGATGTAAGAGCAAGCTAGCAATGTGCCTGAGCCATGGGACAAACAGCATGAAGTTAATATAAGCTTCTGAGTCATTTCTAGGGGCCTGAGCAGCAGCAGCAGGCGACTACGTGGTCTGGGGCTGACTGCAGGTCCTGAGTCTGGACCTCTGGCTCCCCGAGACCAAGAAACCAAACTACTACAAAAAAGTCTCCAATAAAAACAGATGGCCCAGATGATTTAGCATTTCAGACCACCCCTGTTACAGTTTTCTCTGAGTTCTGCATCCCAAACAACTCCAAGAAGACTGGCTGAGATTACAGAGCCTTAGGACTACTCCACTAAAGACTTGTCCATAATCCTAAATTTTTCTTTGCAACCCTATGGGATTGGCAGTGTCCCTCTTCAGCCTAGAGAACAACACCTACATTCCCCCAAAACGGATTATGAATGTTTGCCTTTGCTTAAAGTGTTGGTTATAAGTTGTTATAGATAATAGTGAAAAAATTATACAAAGGAAATTAGATTCGGGGTTCTTTTTGAAAAAGGGAAAAGGGGAAATGTAGTGGAATTATGTTGTAAATAATTGTCCCACCTACTGGTTAAAAAATGCTAATTGGGCAAAGCCAGACAGGAAGTATGGGTGGGGCTACAAGACTAAGAAAACTCTGGGAAAAGGAAGAATAAAGCATAAATGCCAGAGAAGCCACATAAACACCATGATGAGATGCCAGGAGATGCAGAAGAAAGAAGATGAAATAGTGTTCTGAGAAAAGGTACCAAGCCTCATGGCTAAACAGGATAAGAGTCATGGGTTAGTTTAAGAGCAAGTGGTAGCAAGTTGTATGCCTGGGTTCCAGCTCAGTCAGCGTACAATAAATACAAGTGTCTCTGTGTTTCAGTGGGACTATGAGACGGTGGGTCCGAAAGTCTGGGCTACCAGACTAGGCCAGAAAGTCTGGGCCAGAAACTTAATATAACATCCCTATTCTGGGTTCATGTATGCACTAACATTGCCTCGGAAAAAAAAAAAAAAAAAAAAGGCTTCCAACATTATAAAGGCAATTAAGTTGGTCATCTTAGTCATGAAATTACCCTGGGCCATTAATACTGACAATGACCCTGCTTATATCATAACAGCTTAATAAAATCTTAGGCTCCAGGAAAATATCTCAGGAAACAGACATCTCTTACAACCCACAGGGAGAAGTCATTGTGGGTAAGGCTGATAGAACCCTTAAGAAGCTCTTGACAAAGATATCACCAGAAGCAAAGAGAGATACTACCCTGGCTCTGATATAAATTCTCTTTCACATTAATTTCCTCAGCTCTGAGAAACTGAATTGAGTCCAGTATATGAACATTGGGCCTAGAGATATGCCACTGTCACTTGTCAGGTGGCAAGATCCCATTTTTTTTCCAATGGCAGTTGTCTAAAATTATGTTGTTACATGGTAAATAATTATCCCATCCAATGGTTTAATAAAAAGCACTGATTGGCCAAAGGCAGGCAGAAAGTGTGGGCGGGGCTACCAGACTAAGAAAAACTCTAAGAACAGGAAGCACAGAGCAGAACGCCAGAGAGAAGCCAGAGGAAGCAGAGGACAGCTATGCTGCACTAAGAAAAGGTACCACATGGCTGAACAAGATAAGAGACATGGGTTAAATGAATGGTAGAGAGCTATCAAGTTATATGCCTGGGCCTGAGGCTGATCAGCCAAAAACTATTGAAAGTGTCTATGTCTCTGTGGGACTGTGGGACTGCAGGTCTGCGAATCTGGGGGGTCTGAGGGTCTAAACAAAGAGGCAAGGCACAAAAGTCTGGACCAGAAACCTCCTACTACATGCAGTCACCTGCACTCCCCTCCTAACTCGAGGGCAAGGGTATATTATGTTTTTCCTCAGAGTGTCACGTTGATGATATGAGTACCCTTTACAGATGCTCACCCAGCAACAGATTAAAAAACTCTCACCATAGAGGAAACCCAGATGGGTACTGTATTTTATGTTAGTCTGCTGAGGCATTACATGCCCAGGAAGTTATTAATCAACATCTTCATCATGCCATATGCTTATTACAACAATAAATTGAGTTAAAGTTAAAGAATTAGCATTAGAGATAGACATTTTCTTATTAGCTTGCAATCCCAGATACCAGGCAATTTGCCTCACCCCCTATAAGGTCTCCTGTATTTCATTGGAAAGAAACTGACTGGCACAATACATAAAAGGGACCAGTCAGATAAGTTTTTTAATTATGCCATCTTGCTTTAGGAAGAAATTCATTGATTAAATATAATCACCTTTCATGTGCATTGTTGGGTGGAGTGATGCTTTGAATTATTCTCTTGTTTAAGTGTCTTCTACAGTGTATTCACTAGCAAAGAGCAGCCACCAAAGTGACACTTCATGTTTTAATGGCTCTTAAGCACCCAGAGCAAAGCCCTTCTAGAAAGGTAATGCAGGAATGGTTCCCTGAGATTCAAAAGGCAACTGCCTAAAACCGCCATTTGAACTGCTCTCCAGGTATGGTGCTACTTGAGGATTGATGACCAAAGACAAGTAAGAGCTTATTTGGCAGATCAATCTAAGACAGGCCCAGTCCAAAATGCTTAGCCCTCCTGAGGTGGGAACAACAAGGTCAGGGTAAAGCACCCTGGCTCGCACTCAGCATGCCCATAAAAAGAAAAGGGTAAATATGTGGGGTGCGTAGGCCCTAGAGGTTTTTAGGACCTGGAGACAAGTCTGGCCTCAGCCAGTTCAAACTAGTGATGACTGGTGCCTTAACATGTGCTCCTAGCACTTCCTCATAAGCCAGCCTGAGGTCTGCCTGGGGCCTTGACAGCATGGTGAAGTCCTGATACAAGGTGACCTAGACTATTGAGAAACCATCACCCCAGAATGGCAGATGCAGGGTCTGGGAAGAGGTTATTTAAGGCTTTCCCCTCCCTCAATAAAATTGGACTTGCTTGTTTCACTGAGTCACTGGAGACTGTGTTGTTGTCCTCTGTACCTTCTTACCTGCTCTCCTAATGGAAATGAGCAGGGCCCTGAACATAACGTCTCACAATAAACCAAACATACCTCAGCAGCATACACATTTAATTCCAGCACTCTAGAGACAGAGGCAGAGAGATCTCAGTGAGTTGAGGCTAATTCAGTCTACCAAGTGAGTTCCAGGACATCCAAGGCTACCCAAAGCGACTCTGTGTTGAAAATTTAAGTGGTTTTATCCCATACTCGTAAAAAAAATTAATAGCACTAAGTTTCTGACAGACTGAATGTTTTTAGTTTTATGTTTATATATTTGGTACCTAATATTTTTATAGCTTTGAAGTTGTTATTTTAAAGTTGTTTCTATATATACTACCATTTATTTATATTTTATACAAAGTCTTTGGCTAAAGGTCATTAACTAAAAGAATAGTGTGTGTGTGTGTGTGTGTGTGTGTGTGTGTGTGTGTGTGTGTGTGTGTGTGACATAGCCTAGAGTTAGCTGAGGAAATCTCAATTGGGTGATTGCCTCCATCAAATTGCCCTGTGGTAATGTTTGTATGTCATTTCTTTGATTATGGTTAATGTGAGAGTGCTAATACCCCAGTGGTTGTGCCACATTTTGGCAGACGGTCCTGAGTGAGATAAGAAAGCTGGATATGCATGAGCTAGGGAGAAAAAGCAAGATAACAATGTCCTTTCATGGTTCCTGCCTCAACTTCTGCTTGAATTTCTAACCTTGATTTGCCTTGATGGTGGATTGTAACCAGAAGGATGAAATACAAATTTCCTCCCCAAGTTACTTTTTGGTTACTTCCAACTCAAATCAAACAATAATAAATACTTTAATATTTTTGTTAAAATGAAACAGCAACTTTAACCACAATATGAACATTCATTTTATTAAATAACTATTGACCATAAACTAATATTGGAAACAGTCCTCATGGAAGTTATATAACCAAAGATCATGGTTATAACGAAAGAAAACTACAAAGAAAAATACCATACAAATTACAAACAAAATTTGGCACTATGGTTACAAATTAAATTAGTGCTTGCGTTAACAATTATGGAATTGAACATAACTTTGAAGGCTGCTAAAAAAGAAAAAAAAGTCCATGGTCTTTCCTAGCAGTGGACCTTGCATGCCAGGCAAGATATGCCCACTTCTGCATCAATGGTATGACTGTTTCTGGGTAACTAACTACTTTATATTGCATATGAAGTCTGATTTGTAGAAGAGAACTTTACTCCTGGTACTGGTCAAAATCATGGCTGGGAAATGCATAGACTCTAGAACAGAACCTCATTTATAATTTAATTAAATGGTCATTCTGATAAATTGAGATAAATATTAATCTTTATATCCAGAGACCTGGGATGTTGTCAACCTTAATTACAGAAGCATTTTTTTTTTGTAGTAACTGACAGTCAATGGAAAGAAATTCAACCCTAATGGGACACCTATATCACAGGCGCACACACACACACACACACACACACACACACACACACACACACACACACACACACACACGTCTCAGAGTACACTGTAGAAGGGAAAGCTGGAAGAAGGTAAAAGCTGGAAGATGGGGAGCAATGTTGAGCAATACTTTCTATTAAAAATGACATGATTATCCCACCTATTAACTATGTAATCGCCTGAATAAAATCAAGGCATCTAAATTCTGGTGGATGGAGTAGATGGAATAGATGATGTTCAGACTCGATCCCTTACTCAGGAGCGATAGAGAAAGAGAGAATTATCACTGTTGAACGGTGTGGCTAATAGTAGATTTTCCATGCTTTCAGTAGATGGCCTCATGTAAAAAAGGCAGCACTTACTGAACTTAGTGGGGTATCAAAAAGAAAGAAAAAAGAAAGACATAAAGTTGGAAAGGGATTTGTCGAGACAGTGGGGATAAGTAGAAAAAGGAAGTAGGGAGTAGGTATGTGTAACTATGAAATATCATATACCTGTATGCAATTCTCAAGAATAAAGAAAGGGCTTTTATTATGGGAACCAAAGAGATTCATAGTGATGCAAAGATGAATTTACATGATCTATTCAGTTATTGTATTGCAGTCTCAGTCAGGATTTTATTTGGAATACTGTTGAAAGTAATGAATGCTGGTTATAAATAGACCTTGGGTGATCTGCTGTGTTCTTATCATGACCTTTCTCACTTGACTTTTTGTACCAGTGAACTCCTCCGTGTCTCTGTCACTTCTTGTTATTTTATTGATTAGATTTGGGTAAATAAGGGCTAAAATCAATAGGAGATATTGCATGGATATTCCCTTTACCTTTTAAGGACTGTCTGTTGAGAAAGTTTGCATTAACTATCTGCACTATCCATAGAGTGGATATTGACATTAAAATTAGAGAGCAAGATAGTCTGCTATTTTAAAAGAGGCAGTGGCATAGAAAATCTAACACTCTTTCTCTTACATTTGCCCAGAAAGTTGGAACGTATCTCCCCATCCCGCTCCTTGAAGCATCAATGGGACACTTAATCCAAAAATAGAACACTCTGAAAACTTCAAGTTAAATTGATTTTTAATGTCATTTCCTCTGCTCAGAGCTTCTCTGGTTAGTATTTTTTTTTTTTAATAGTGACCAGACATTCAAGTTCCCAACTCATTCTTAGAATTGTCCATTATTAGATTAACAGGCTTATTTGAAGTGAATGCATTTTAGTAGGAGATGTTGCAATTATGGGTAGGGTTTATAAAGTCCTTGTAAATAGTTGAGCTAGGGCAATTGGGTATTTCCATAAAGAGACATCAGTTTAATTTCCAGCAGCACTGAGAAGCCAGAGGTTTTGTCACATGACAGAACACAGCAGGAATTCCATTTACCCGGGGTATTCATTTCAGACAGGATCAACTAAGTCCCCCAAACCTGTTTTCTTTATAAGTACACATATTGCCTCAATTACCCTCATTATTGTCTCAATTCTTCCTTTACTTTGCCTATGGGGACAGTAAGCCAATATTCAGTGCTCCAACCAAGAGAAACAAGAAGTCGCAGGAGGCTGCATTTGACTCTTGCCAGCCAAGAAAAGAATTAGAGCAGAAATGTGTGCCGTTCACTGTTTGCTACTGAGTTTCAGGTTATGTCGTCCTAAAAAGGGAATACCTGCTTACATTTTTATACATAGAACCTGTAACTCACTTTCAATGTCCTCTAAACCTTCCGTATTTTAAATAAGATCCAAGTTTGTTTTTTTAAAAATAATTTTCTGAACCAACTTATAAATAACAGGTTGCCATTTTCTGGATGGTAAAAGGTCACAGCACACATAAAGACATTCCTACATCGTGTTCCAGCTGATCTTCTGTATATGCTGTAATATTAAAAAAGTATATACTTCAACACCAATGAAGGAATGGATGAGCTGATAAGACAAAAGGCAAACAGGCAAAGAACAAACCCTTCCATATTTCTTTGTCCTTATCTGATTCCAGCAGAAGGTGTGACCCAGATTAAAGATGTGTCTTCTATCCTCAAGATATGTATCAAAATCCTGTCTTCCAACCTTAAGCTCTAGATCAAAGATTAGGCTTTCTTCCTGGATTGTAGTTATTTCTGGATTTAGTCAACTTGACAAACAAAAATAAGCACTGCAAACCCCAACCACACAATTATTTCATTGCTACTTCATAACTAATTTTGCTACTGTTATGAATTGTAATGTAAATACCTGATATGCAAGATAAATGATATGCAACCCATGTTGGAGGTTGGAACCCACAGGTGATTGATAAATTCGGGTTAGGCTATATAGACATGGATTATTTTCAGTCTGATTTGTTTTGTTTTTCAAGATAGGTTTCACCTGCTCAGCCCTGGCTGTCCTGGAACTCCTTGTATAAACCAGATTGGCCACAAACTCAGAGAATCACCTCTCTCTGCACTCTAAGTGCTGGGGAGCAAATGGGTCCAATTAGCATCCATTCCTTCCCTCTACTCTGGAGAACATTACTCTAGCTGAGAAAGAGCTCATATAAAACTCTAAATTAAAGACTAACTTTAAATATCAAACCTGAAATATTTTGGAAGTTAGTTTATATGTAAACGGATGGAAAAAAGTATTTCTGTCTGTGCCAAGTATCCATGAAATAAATCAGAAAAATGTCAGAGTTATAGGTAATCATTTGAAAAATAGGTCAGAAAAAAGTAGGTAGATTAAAATAAAAACAAGATATTAAAAAACTTTAAGTCAAATAATGAAAGAAAAGTAATTATTGTTTTCCCCAGATATGTAGTTTAAAACCATAACAGTGTCAACAAGATGAATATAGGGGCAGAAACTACCAGAGAACACCAAGGGAACCTTTGCTGGAACAGGGACATTGTATGTAACAGTATGGTAAACAAAACCAAAAGATCTCATATGAAAGCCACTATTAACTCAAAATGTGGGCTATCTTTAAATATCAGATAAGAATCTAAAATTCATCATCATATTAAGCCAAACACTGCAAATATTTATAACCTCGCTCCTTTCATGAAATCTAAATTTTCCAAAGGATTTAGAAACCTATAGAGCAATGGAATAAAAACTAAAGAACAATTATTTACATGGAGTTAGAATAAGAAATAATAAATGTCCCATCCTCAAAGAATTGGTAAATGAAGTGTTTTTATAAAACAAATTATTACAATGTGGATGAAGTCCTGATGTCTAACACGGTGCCATTTGGTATTAGGATCACTGGAGAGGGTGATAAGATTGTGTGGCTTGATTAGGTCATGAAAGTAGAGCATTTATGGAAGGATTCATACTCATAAAAAAGAAGCATCAGTATCTGATGCATCACATGAGCACAAAGTCATAAGTATACTGTCCAGACTATGCTCAGGCTGACATTTAATTCAAGATCACAACCTATAAAATCATGAGAAACTCTTCTTTTCTTTTTTGAGCCACCTAATTTATAATATTTAATGACCAAAGCCCAGACTAAAGTCAAGCCCACAAAGCTCTGCTCTCAAGTAGGTACCCACATACATAAAAGGCGTTGCTTAGACAACACAAAGAACACTGCGAGCCATTTTCCTTACTGCTCCAAGGGGGGGGGAGGGCATGTTTCTACAATGTGCATGTCCTCAATATTTGTGAGGAATTGAAGAGACATTTCTTCTTAAGGTGTTTGCTATTGATGGTAGAACTCATGATTTTGACTGTCCATAAACATATCCTTGGATCTTGGCCTTGAAAGCTACATTGAAAAGAAAGTAGAGGGTGTCAATACAAGAACCACAGTTTTTATCCTGGGAGAGAATAATTGTCCTAACACTTGTTAGTCCCATGTAGTTTGTCTAGGGTGGTTTCTGTGAAAGACTCCCTCTTCCATGTTGGCATAATTATTGATATTTTCATTTACCTGATCTTATTTATGAGAGATGTATTTATACTTTAATTTAAAACATGATTTTATTTTAAATCCACCTTTTACATCAAAGGAAATAAGAGACAGTTAATTCTGAAGGAATAATTGATGACCATAGAACATCAATGTGGGTTACTTCTAATACTACTTTCCAAAGTACTAACAATTTTATAAGGTTTTTATTAATTGCAAGTGAACACAGAAAAATCATAAATCACGATATTGTTCAAGTACATTGGTATAAACTTCATGTGGGCAGTTTATAACAAAATGTGCAATCTTCTACTCCAAATCCAAATGCTGTGTGTGGATATTCTTAGCTTCTGAATTTGTGGGAGATAAGGTTCTATTTGTACATCCCAGACCTTATAGACACAAGGATGTTAAATATAAGATGATAGACATGACCAGTAAATGTCTGCTAAGGGGCCAAGCCAAAGATTATTTGTCTCTCAAACTGCAGCACTTCAACTCCCCTTCATCATTGAAATTCTAATCCATCTAGCCCTGTAACATGATTAGTGTATATGCAGCATTTTCTTTCTAAGAACTTCAATTAATAAGAGATTTTGAAAACAGGCTGATAATTAGCCACTTGTCCTTGTACCACAAGCCCACAAGTGATAGGCGTTGGCCTAATTTCCTCTGGAATATATAAATCCCTTCTTACACAAGTACTTCAGTGTACTTCCCTTGCTGTCAGATGACATATCCATTCAGTATGTTCCATCATCTCTGAGTGGAAACTTTCTTTAAGGACCGTGAAATACAAGTGAGCAAGGGGAAATTCGGCTACTGCAGATACGATGGTGTGGATTCCCAGAAGGGTGATATGACAGGCAATACCTAAAACACCTTACCGCTCTGAGCTACACATTTTAAAGGGAGTTAAAAGATGTATGGGACTCAGTAAGAATTTTTATCATGCAGTACATGAGGCAGGCAGTAAAATGCTGAATATAAAACTCAAAAGAGATGCAGACAAAGAAATGGAATTTGTCATGAAAACTTAGCAATGGGAAATATTGTTCAGAAGATGAAGAAAGACATTTTTTACTGGATGTTTTGGTGCTGACTGAACACAATCACACCTTTGTATCTTCTATTACTAGAATATTATTAGAGTCAGATGTTAACACAACCCCTTAGAGGCTGTCTTGCCTGTTTACAATATGGCATTGGAGAGATTTTATAACGCAACAGCTTTCTTCTAAGTTTCTATTCTCCAACTTCAAAGTTATTCCAGATAAACATCTGTGCTTCATATCGTGCATTGGGCATATTGCTACCAAACTGTTATCAAATGGTTTTCAACCATCTGTTTCCTGCTGATGTAACACTTAATTAAAATCTTTTAAAAAGAAGGTTAGTTCGATCACCATTTCCACTGCTTGATACATAAAGGAAAACAAGCAAACAAAAAAGTCTAGACAAGAAATCTTTAAGAATTAATAGCAAAATAGGCTTTCTGAGTGCTGTTATAATTTAAATATCTTGATAGATACATATCATAATTATGCATACATTACTTGTACAAGGGAGTCCTGGTTAGTTTTTATTCTCAACTTGACACAATCAAGAGGTGCTTTAGAGGGGAGTCTCCAATCAGGGATTTCCCAGATCAGAATAGCCATGGCTATGCCTGTTAGGAATTATCTTGATTGTTAATTAACATGGAAGATTCCAGAGTGTTGTGGGCACTGCCATTCTTGGGAGTTGGTCATGGGTTATACAGGAAAATTGACTGAGCATGATACAGAGATTAGAGGAAGTAACCAGTCTTTCTCCATGGTTTGTGCTCCAAGTTCCTGCTCTGCTTCTTTCAGTGATAGACTGTTATCTGGAAATACAACTGAAAAATTCCATCTATCCCCTAAGTTGACTTTGGGCATCCTGTTTATCATAGCAACAGAAAACAAACTAGCACACCAAGTATTTGGATTGTACTCTGACTCAGTTTTACTCTCTGCAGGCCATTCATTTCTCTACAGGCCATCCATGATAAGATCTCTAAAACAACTGTCACCATCTTACACTAGATGACATGATATTATGAAGACCCATCAATAAACCATATGCTTGACTTTTCTTATTCTGTTAAGAAATCATAGTAAACTCTCTTTGAGATCATATTATGGGCTGATGGAGAGGCCACATGAAGTTCCTTTAAGCCTATATGAAGGGCAGTAATGAGTCACAACTAAATTTAAATTAGTTAATCACTTAATTCTTTATTTCGCCTCCAAGATTTCTTATTTGTTAGGCAAACTTTCTGCTCCCCCTAAGAGTGTCTGAAATCTAACATCTCCTTTTTGTCTCAAGCATTTCAAAGAAGGGATAATCATTTCCCACTTAGGTGTCAATCTGTTGTCTCATAATGATCCTATATTAACAGGAAAAGTTGATTCTTTTTTCCAATTACCTTATTTATGCATTAATTTGTTTAGGTGGAAGAAATGAGGATGAGCCACAGTGTTTATGCAGAGACTTGTAGGGGTATTGTGTTGTCTCATGGTAAATAATTGTCCCACCCACTGGTTTAATAAAAAGAGTTGATTGGCCAAAGGCAGGCAGGAAGTGTAGGCGGGGCTACCAGACTAAGAAAATCTCTGGGAGCAGAATGCCAAGAGAGCACCAGAGAGAAGCCAGAGGAAGCTGAGGACAACTATGCTGCTCTAAAGAAAGGTACCGAGCCGCATGGCAGAACAAGAGACATGGGTTAGATGAAGGGTAGAGAGCTAGCAAGTGATATGCCTGGGCCTGAGGCTGATCAACCAAAAACTCATGAAATCGTCTGTGTGTCTCTGTAGGACTGTGGGACTGCGGGTCTGCGGGTCTGTGGGTCTAGAATTTGAGGTTAGGCCGGAAAGTCTGGGCCAGAAACCTCATACTACAGAGACTAATGGGCATCTCTCCAGAGTGGGTCTTGGGATAGAACTTGGGTTGTCAGAGTTGGCAACAGGTACCATCACTTGCTGAACAACCTCTCTACCACAAACCTATGAATTTATTGATTTTATTAATAGTTGTGTTTGTTTTCCTATTATATTCATTCAACATTTATTAATATCATTGATTTCTTAATGAAACAATTGTATAACAAGTCTTTATTTTTTCATTTCCCGTCATTAATGATTTTTCACTTGAATAAATGAAAAATACAACCCTAATGGATTCTGAAATTATTTCTAAAGTTTTAATAGCTTATGACATCATAAATTTGAATATCAAGTATATCATATCACTAAAAATTGTTTTTACTTTTTCAATAGAGAGAACAGTTTTTGCATTTTTCTCAAAAAATGCTTTTAGCAGGTCATATCAAGACCTTTTACTGTATTTTTGGTAGGAACAATCTGAATATAATTTCTTTCTTAAAATCTATAAATACATAAAAGGAAATAAATCATAGACACCTCCACACCAGAAAAACAAATAAAGGAAGGTCAAGTGAATGAACCTTTCTCATATTCATATTATTCTCCTTACAACTGCTTCTTTATTTCAATATCTGGAAGATATTACTGATTCTGAACTGAATCTCCAAGTCAGTCACACTGATATTCTTTCAGCAAAACCCACTGAGTTTCTGTGAAGCACTTGTCCTATGCATTGTATGAGAAAATAAGAATTTTAAAAAAATATCAGCCTAACACAAAAATACATAGTATTCAGATTTTCAAAAAATCCAGTTCTCTAATTTGTTTTTATTAGTAATAATAATAATAATTAATAATAATCTTTTCTCAGTCAAGACTTATTGTACAAAGAAGTTATACTTAAGAGAGGTTTGTGTATTGAAACAAATGTATGAAGTCAACCAGACTTCAAGAATAGGACATTAAGAAATGATGCTACCTCCTTCCAGACAACTGTGCAGGCTTGGGTTTCTGTTTTAAGAAAAAAAAAAATAATAATACAGACTTAGACTCCACAATCTCTACTGCAACTTTGTTTCCTTTTGTTCTACCTTATTATTATATTTTTGCAGCTTAATTTTCCTAAAAGCTAGTGTTCTTTTTACCTAATTTGTATATATTGTGTCTTTTATTGTATGAGTACAGTGCCTATTTTTACCTTGTTACCATGATTCAGCAGTCCATTAATGTAGACCAACTCTAAGTTGGCTGCTGATTCATGTTACAATCAATAGTAGCTACTGAAGAGAGAATCAAAGAAAAACAGAATGGAGACAATTACCAAATACTAACATGCAAACATAGTTAAAGCATGCTTCCAGGGAACACACTGATACAAAACATGCTGACATTCTTGTTGTATAAGAACCCTTTCTACTGGCAAAAATAATCATTTATCACATATAGAAAATAATGTTCCTCTAGAAAATATGACAGTCTCTCCAGCCTATCTCAACTCAAAAATAGACAAGAAAGTTTGTATTTCTCGAAGCTTGGACCCAGATGTATTTAGCAGTTGATAATGAAATTTATATGTGATTAACATTTTACAAATTCTGCCTCAATTTCAGTTATATCATTTGCCATATGCTATGATATGGTATCAATCTTTCTGTGTCCTGGCACTATACATTTCTCATGGCTTAAGTTTATGGGAAGTGTCAAGAAAATACAGAATTATAAAATCATCTTGTTGGAGTGAGATAATACTATAATCAAAGTAATGAAAGTCAGACAAAATAATTTAAAAGGCATTATAAATATCATTATAAAGTACACAATTTCCTGGCATATACATTTCATTATGTTCTCAAAAAGTGTAATAGTATATTCAAATTAGTTAAATATAATCTTTAGGAATGAAACTTATGTAGGTTTTATAATAAATTTCAGCTCCCAAAGGTTCATAGCATATAATTAGCTATATAGTATATTCGTTATATTTTTAAAATTATGCTAAAAATCACAAATGATACCTTTACAAAGTATCAATTGTAAAGAATAGACTATACCTGCAATACTCAGGCATTAAAAGGAGCAATAATAAAGAAGGGGTACAAACATTATTGAATAATTATTGTTTATGAGTAATGATGCTGTTTAGAACAATACTTCACATGAAAGTCAATAGTTTATAAAAGAATTTTCTTCATGTAGATAAAGATAACATGAAGGATGTGTTACAAATTAATGCAATATGTATGTGAGTGAGCTTGTGGGAATATGATGGTGACGTGTTAGAAAAACTGAGCTTTTAAATCTATGAAACTTTTAGAAGTAATATTTAAGTTTTCTTTAAGAAATTAAAGAAGCCTCTATATAACTATTCCCTTGGGTGAGTTATTACGAAGAATTTTAAAAAATTGTTCCTGTGATGTTGGAATAAACTCAAAGAGAGATTTTAATCACTCTTCCTATGTAGTTTGTCTAGAAAATTATCCACGGGATTAGCCAAGACTTCAGTATTGCATTCAAATTTGAAAGCGAGTGCCAAGAAAGGAACCTCAATTGAGACAGGGTCCTCAATAAGCAAGTCTTTTTATTACAGATCAACTCAGTCAAATCATCTTTGATGTAAGAATAAAAGACAATGGGAATTGACCTAGAGACAGGGCCAGGAGATGACATGACGCCTCTTGATGAAGCCTCTTGATGAAGCCAGAATCCTGTCTAAAATAGCTGTGAGAAAGACAGGATGGAGAATCTCCTGACATACAGGCAGTACATAATAGACATATAGAGGCTTTGGTGCTATTTTTGAAGTAGGTTCACATAATTTTCACTTCCAGATTGTCATTAACCACAGGAACTTGGTTAGCATGCTGAAAGAAGAGCTTACATTGAATCCATATCTATTTCCTGAACTGCAAATTTGGAAAATAAGAGAAATTGAGAATATTAAAAAAATGTACATATTAGGGATCATATAAACCTCTACTCACACAATTACAAATATTTATATAGGAATAAAACTCTGTGACTCTCATTTCACAGCAGGTGACCATTAAATAATCTGCTATATAATTCAAATTTAGAGATACTTCTTATATCTGATAGACTAATTCACATATTCTTCTGAAATAAAATTAAATGTCTCTTGTGTGTTTCAAAAATATTTTGAACAAATTGCTTCTACCATACATCTTATATTATTAATTTCTCTACCATGAATAAAGGTTTTCTTATCACTTCAATCTGTACAACAAAATGATTTCTGAGACTAGTTCATAAAAACAAACAAAAATTCCCCTTGAATGTTTTGGGACATTAGATAATTGAAACAATACTTTCATCAAAAGTACACATGGCTTGTCCTGAAGCCACAGCCCTGACTGAGTTTAGCAGCTGAGAGCTGGCATCAAACTCTCATTACAATAACTACCTATCTTAAATTCTAAGTAATACACAGTCACTGGAGATGATTGTGGTGTTAAGCAACAACTTTTTTGTTCAGTCTGCAGAATTAATAGACAATAAATAATCCTAACAATCATTCAACTTACATACATTAAATAGACCTCTCTTTGCTATCATACAGAGGAGTTAAAAAAAAAAAAAAAACCAGTAAACAAGAAACAAGAACAGCCTTATTTTCAGGTAATAAGTGGGAAAAAGGAGAGAGCTAAAACACATTAAATTTTACTTCCAAACTATTTATTGGCTACTGATAGACTTTGTAGAAGGGAACACCACTGCATTTAGTTATATGCTCTCTGCTCATCCTACTAGGCTCCTATAGATAACTACAAACTCATACATGCACCCTGTTTAGTCTCGGATGGGCCACAAAACCAAAATAAATTATATTGAACATAATAAAAGTTTGGTAGAGAAGATTGTGATATTGATAATGTTTGGAGCAATTCAGAGTTTTCAGTAAGCATTATGTCTGTGTGGAAATTGTCTAAAATGATTAATGATGTTCTAAATTTGGAATTCTAGCAGAGAAGTAGAGAAAATAAAAATATGATCATGTACTGAATATCAAAAGATTCAAAGTATAGATGATTTCCTTCTTTTCAGCTATGTCAGATTTGTTTTCTGTACATTCGGACTTTGTTTTTGGTGCATAGATGTTTATTATTGTGTGTCTATGCATGTGCATTTCTCAGTGTGTGTGTTATAATATGTACCATTTGTTCTTTAAAAATTGTACATACAAAGTTTATAAAAGTCACTTATTGGTTTGTTAAAGTTCAATTATATTATTTTATTACTCATTGATTTGATTGGTTTTGTTCATGTTTGGTTAGAGATTTTTTGTTTTCTTAGTTTTTCTGCTATCACTTTCCTGTGGCCTAATGAAACTTTTTATAATTCTGTTTTAGAAGATTTCATACACTTTTCTCTGGGCTCCACAATATTCATGTGAATAACTTACCATAATCTTCTAGTATTAATAATACTACTTAAAGTCCTCTGTTTGCCCTCCCTGCAAATATAATTGTCTTAAGTATTCCCCTTAAATACATTAAGTACTACCAGATGCTAGCCTAATTTTAATCTTGCTAATAATTTTAATTATAATCCCAAAGATTAAATGGCAGAATTACCTTTATTAATGTGTATTCTTTTGTTCTTCCCATTGTGAATGTCCAAGCCTTCTGTTGTCTTTTATTTTTAAAACAATGCTGATTGCCACTGTGGTTAGCACTGGCTACTCAGTGGTTTTCAGCTTGATCAGATTAGTAATGCTGATGACATTAGTGAGCCTCACAGTTTGGTGTGTCTATGAAGGTGTTCAGAGAGGCTTAAATTAGACCAGGGACCATCCCTAGATGTGGATGGCACCATCTCATGTATGGGGTCCCAGGCTGCAGAGAAGAAGGGAAGGAAAGGCCACCTGAGCGGCAGTGTTCCTCTCTCTGTGCTTCCTGGTCTGCCCGGATGTGAGCCGAAGCCGCTGTTTCTTGATACCACAGCTAAAAGCCATTCCCTGCCATGATGAACTGAGCTGTCAAACTGAGTAAAAAAATTTCTTCCTCCTTCATGCTGCTTCTTGTCTAGTATTTGATCATGTAATAAGAAAACCAACTAATACCACAAGAAGGATGATTTTTTAAAAGAAAATAGATGAGGTACTATGTAGTGGATTTATGATGTTACATTGTAAATAATTGTCCCACCCAATGGTTTAAGAAAAAGTGCTAATTGGCCAAAGGCTGATGGGAAGTGTGGGTGGGGCCACCAGACTAAGAAAACTCTGGGAACAGGAAGAACAGAGCAGAATGCCAGAGAGAAACCAGAAGAAGCAGAAGACAACTATGCTGCTCTGAGAAAAGATACAGAGCCCCATGGTTGTACAGGATAAGAATCATAGGTGAGTTTGAGGGTAGAGTTAGCAAGTTATATGCCTGGCCCTTAGGCTGATCAGCCTAAAATTAATGTTAGCATCTGCGTTTCTCTGTGGGACTGTGGGTTTGAACCTTGGGGCTAGGCCTGAAAGTCCTGGCCAGAAACCACTTACTACAGTACTCCGGAACTGATTTGTTTGAATAACTAGAATATTATGCTATATGAGATACACAAAAGAAAAGACCTAGAATGCTGTAATCAGAGCTTATTGCTTCAACTATTCTATTGATCCTATTCAATCTTGTATTTTTAATTTTAATTATTATATTTTTCAGGTACCTATTTTCCATTTAATTTTCGATAGTTTCTATCTCCATCCTGGTATTTTTCTATTTGGTGACTTAGTCCAAAGGCTCTACAACTAACTATTTGCTAAATGATTATGGTAACTACTTTAAATTATTTTATTAGACATATAATTATTTAAAGATTTTGACTTTCCTGATTCTTGTAAGTGATTTTGATTTTATTTTGGACTCATTATTTTGAGACTGAGAGTTTCATTTTACATTTTTTTTTATTTGTAATGAAATTCACCTGATGGGATCAGGTGAAAGCACTGAGTGACTATACATACGGATCTTCCTGCTTGGCCCTCTAATGCCATCTTATTTAAAGCAGAGATCTGAAACACAGCCTTATTTCAGGTGGGGTAAATGTTACATTTTTACTCTCAGTCTTGATGACCTGATTTTGCTGCCCATGAAATGACTTATACAATTTTATTGTCTTCAGAAGGGGCCTGGAACTGAGGTTCCTGAAAGGTTCCACAAACAGCCACCGAAAGGGAATCTGAGAATTGATTCAAGCTGCGTCATTGCTTCAGGGAAAGTGAAGCAGCCACATTTCATTTTGATCTTCACTTACCAAGTATTCCTCGAGGATGTGGCTAGAGATAGGTGTAGAGCCTGGAAGTGGCAATTAACCTGCATCCCTCTTTTCTTGAACCTAGTGATGCTGTTAGATAGAGGGCTCAGCTATCCATTACTCAGGTAATCATGATAAAACACTAATGCCAAAATAGTGTTACTTTTAATGCCTTGTTCAAGATTATTCTGATGGGGGAAAAGTAAAAATAATGTAGGATGCTAAAAAGCACCAATTCGAATGCCTTATTTAGTTCAGTTTTAGTGATGTGAGTAGAGGAAGAAAATCATAGTTATCTACGATTCCATCTGACGTGATGAAAGCAGGAGACAAGCCCAAGGGGAATAAATGGATCCTGAACTATCTTGTTAAGATCCGTTGCCAAGTAGTAATCTAGATTCATGTTTCTACTAGGTGTTTGTTGAGACACTACAGGGAGAAATTGGTGAAGGGATATTGCCTGCTTTTCCTGACCTCAGAGTGTGGCCTGCTTTCCCAAGGTTAGAGATCGAAGATGAACAACATGCCCAGGCCATGGCGAAACCACAGTGCTAGGTAGTTATCCTCCTGCAGTTTGGCCACAGAAAAGCAAATGGTTCTGTTTGTAGAGATGCTTTCTTTGAGCATTTTTTAATTTGTCCCTGTCGGTGGTTCTGAGTACAAGGCTTCTGATATGACACATCAGAGTGTAGAAACTTAGGAAAACTCCTCTATGCCATCTACTATGTATTTACCTCCAGACCTCATCCACGATTTCTTCCCACATAAAATTTTCCAAAAATGTCATTTACTTTATTGCAGACAGCTAGAGAATGAGAAATACCAGTAAGAAGGACATTTGTCCATAATGGCACATGATCATGAAACCATGCAACCACATATACCTCATTGCTGGGCCATATTCAGTTTCTTAAAGTACAAGTAGATAGATATTTTGCACATACTCAAGGTAAGTGTTCACATGGGTCATGAATAACAGGAGAAAAACATCGCAGGGGCCACCCACCGACTGGCATTCTGTCACAGACAGGGTGGTATAATAATATTTGTTTTATACTTTGAATTACTGATGGATCTCTCAAGAACTCTGACATTAGCTAATTTGTCTCAATGAAAAAGTAAAGTTGAGGACATTTTCTTCTTATGGCATGCAAGGTTTAGGAAGAAAATGGAACAATGATAAAGAAAAAAAAAAACTATTAGTCCAGTTTAGTAAAAGTGAAGTTCCCTTATAAATTCATCTATACAGTTACATTATTTAATTCAGAAAAGAAACTATGAAATATTTAATAGCTTAGGTAGTTTGTAAGGTTTTCTGAAGATCTACTCCACTGTTAGCTCTGAGCACATCTGTCAGTGTGCTTGATTTCCTTTAGACAAGGAGAAAACCTCTGACATTTCAGGTGTGTTACCCTAATCAGACCTCCATTCTCTAAAATGATTTCTGAGAATGTATTACAGGCCCAAGGAAAGCAATGAATGTCTAGCATTTCAAGCACAATAGACATATCAAAAGGTAGAGATAGAGGGAGAAATGAGAGGCCAGAAAACTTAGATCTGACTCCTGTAAGTTCCTCACAGAGAAAGCACGAAATTGTCCACATGTGCTTCAGAGCAAGAGAAACTATAAATCCACTTAGATGCATCAATTCTTTGAGAGTCACATTTCCATTCTTGTTATATGTTAAGGCCAGACTCAAAACTCTCTTGGGAAGGTAGAAACTTTGTGTGTGAAATATTTTGTTAACCAGATGATAAGTTTGCATGTAGCTCTGGGCTTAAAATTGTTGTGCCTCTGTAATTGGTCTGAAGGGTTTTTGACTAAGGAATAATTCATTAAATTTATGACTGTAAAGGTGAAAAAATCTGCTTGATTCCTTTAGAGCCCCAATGTCACTTTCTACAATATGAAAAAACAGATACCTACGTGTCTAGCATTTTCTCCTGAATTAACCTATATGAACCTCTCTGCAATGATATTGGGGAACTTATATAAACAATACCTTGATGCTTGTCTTTGGAGATTCTGAGTTAGTGCATTAAGCTGCTCTGGAACTATGAGTTTTAAAAACTCTTCCTTATTATGATGTAGTCTTAGAAACTACTGTGTATTAAGCATATTTTAGACAATTATTCTATGTATCGCTTATCAGCAGCCTTCCTGGTCTTATAGATCTTAGGAAGAAATATCAATCAAATATCAATCCTCGAGTTTTAGGATAAAAATGTTTTAAGAAGTAAAGTCATTGTTTCTTGTAGCACATGGAGAGTCAGGCTGAGATATATTTGTATAAACTTTTAGTTGTCTTACTACCTGTCTTCTGGGATTTTCTTTATCTATTTTATATTTGTAATTTCTAATCTGTTTTCAATCTCATTTTTATGAAGAAATATATTATGTGATCATATATTTCCCCCATGACTTATGTTTTATCAATAAGACCCAAGTCCTGATCTTAAGCCTGAGTTTCCTAGTTAATTTTATTGTCTACTATGTCTTATAGCAAAAACAGTATACTGAAACCCCCATTGGAAAATTTGACACAGATTAAATCAAATTTCACAATAGTAGTATTATAGAGGCCACAGACACCATGGTCTCTGCTATGAAAATAATGAGTCCCTGATATATGAATATTAGAAAAAAATAAAATGATAAGGTCACTTACATGATGGAGGCATTACTCCTGTAATGATTGGAGTGATGACTGTGATGGCCTCTAGTGGCTTATGAACAGGTCTCCTCAGTGGCTTCTCATTCTCTTTTCTAGAATTTTAAGTGTGACTTGCTGAGGTACTTATTTTTAGTTGGTTCATGTGCAGCAGACAGCAAAATTGTCCCCACCTGAAACATGTGAATAACTTAATTCTAGAAACTATAAATATTTTGCTTAATATGGCACTTGGATGATATGATTAAGTTGAAGAAGTTAGAAAAATCTATCTTGGTGAGGTGCATGTGTCTAATCTATAGCTCAGATAAAGAGAGATGGAGTGGGGGAAGAAAAGGAAAGTATATTTCCTTTAGTGCTTGCATTAGAAGCAAAGCTGAGGTTGAGTTAGAACTGCAAGCTGCAAAAGAGAGCAAATCACATTTCCCCTTGGGGTCTCAGAGGACCCCAATGACCTGTCAATTGTTTGATTCTGCCCAATGAAGGTTTCCTACCTTTGAAGAGTGAAAGCATAAATTTGTGTTGCTGTAAGACATCACATTTGAGGTCATGAATTATGACAATAATAGAAAACCAATATACCATCCAGTAAAACATACATCATGTCCTTTGAATACTCTTCTCCAGTTGAACTGGCTCACAGGCCATCTCTTTGCTCCCAAATATATTTGTTTTCTAGAGCTTTATTGCTTTCTGAACAGTTTTATCACCTGTGACTTCTTCCTTTCTTTCTATCCAGCTTATCCTGTATTCCTCTAACGTATAGACAAAATTCTCCCTTAATCATGGCAAACCATATATACTGCTTGAAATTTTACAACACTGTACTCACTACTTATTTTATTTTTTATAAATGTGTTTCATTGTTTTTTTTAAAAAAAATAACAATTTAACTCTTTAAATGATAGATACTTTACTAGCAAGTACAACTTGATTACAGGAAAAATATGGAAAGTTCTTCTTGGAGACCCCTCAGGTGCCTGGTCCATAGTTGACTAAGAGGTGAGTGTATACAATCCCCAGGCTGGCCTGGAGACACAGCCCCTGGCACCCTACCCACACCCAGCTCCCCCCTAAACCAAAGAAAGCTGGTAGAGTCCCCTAGTGCAATCCCCAGCAAAACACACACAGCTGGAGGGACATCCACTGGGCCAAACCAGACCCTAACTGCAAACTATATCATCAACACCAACAACTGGAGACCTTGCAGCCCCTGATCTACAAATGTCTAAGAGCCAACTAAATGTGATCCCCGCAGCAACTGCAGACACATCGATCCCTGGCCCAAGTCAACTAAGAGTCAACTAAGAGCTGCCACTGCAACTGGAGACAAGAAGCCCCCAGGCCCACAACTGACCAAGAGTCCACTAAGAGCTGACTAAGTGTGAACCAAGGAAGCAATGGGCAGATGTCAGTGCAAGAAAACATATAACAATATAAAGAACAACAAGACACTACTAGAAGCAGCTGGTGGTTCTACAGCATCAAGACCTGAGCATAATGGTGAAGGGGAAACAGAAAGAAATGACCTTACAAACAACTGTATAAAGATAACAGAAGTCTTAAAAGAGGATATATAAACCCTTAAAGAAATAAAAGAAAATACTGTGGTGATATGCTATACATTTAATAAAACCAGTCTAGAATATCAGAGATCTACCCACAGTCAATCCAGGAGGATCAGAGAGTGGGAACTCACACCTTTAATCCCAGTGTGGGAAAGACCAGAAGTGAAGACCTATGCCTTTAATCTCAGCAGATCTGAGTTTGAGACCAGCTTGGTTTACAGAAGGAGTTCCAGGCTCCCCAGGCAGGAAGTGGTGGTGTGACACTTTTAATCCCACAACGAGAGAGAGAGAGAGAGAGAGAGAGAGAGAGAGAGAGAGAGAGAGAGAGAGAGAGAGAGAGAGAGAGAGAGAGAGAGAGAGAGGAGATCTTTCTGTGTTTCTGTAAATCCAAAGCTAACTTCCAAATAGTAGTATCCCATGCCTTTAATGTTAACCTGGATGTGAAACAACTGGGCAAAGAAGGTATTTAAGGCAGGTGTAGGAAGACAGATTCAGGCAGTAGAAGCTAGGAGGAACTAGACTGAAGATGCTGGAAGACAGCTGGGTGAGATTTAACTGTGATGTTTCCTCTCTTTGATATTTCAGCCTTCCCCCAATATGTGGCTCTGAGTTTCCTTTATTACAACCAGAATTCAGACAACAAAATACAAATAAAAAATTGGAAGATATTAGTAAATCCCTGAAAGAAAATGAAGAAAACCATGAAAAAGAAAACAAACAGGTGAAAGAAACGTTCTGGAAATTAAAAATTGAAATAGAAGCAATAAAGAATGCACAAACTAAGCCAAAGCTGGAAAAAGAAATCCTGAAGAAATGAACAGAACTACAGATGCAAGCATAACCACCATTCATAAGAGATGGAAGAGAGAATCTCTGGTGCATAAGATTCAATAGTAAAAATAAATACATCAGTCAAAGAAAACACTAAAACCAAAAAAAAAAAAAATCATAACAAAAAATGTCCAGGAAATATGGGACACCATGAAAAGTTCAAACCTGACAATAATCAGAATCAAGAAGAATACCAACTTAAAGGCACAGAAAATATCTAAACAAAATCATAGAAGAAAAATTTCCCAACCTAAAGAAGAAAATGCCTATAAAGAGGCAAGAAACTTACTGAACACCAAATATATTAGAGCCCCCAAAAGAATTTTGCTTGCTATATAATAATAAAGCCACTCAACCTACAGAACAAAGAAAAAAGTACCAAGAGCTGCAAAAATTACCTATAAAGGCAGACCTATAAGAATAACACTAGGTTATTCAATAGACACATGAAAACAAGAAGGTCCTGGTCAGATGGAAGTTGAACTAAACAGGCCACTCAAGATCTCAGTAGTTCTTTTTTAAATGGGGTGGCCACACCCTGTTTAAACTCTTAGAACTTTAGAGACATGCCTCCCAACCTTGTTAGCTAACACCTGAATTCCAACACATGTACCACTTACCAAATTAAATCAAGATCAGATAAATGACCTAAGCAGACCTATAAACCCAAAGGAAATTGAAACTGTTATTAAAAGTCTCCCAAGGAAAAAAAGCACAGGACCAGACAGAATCAGTGCAGAATTCTACTAGACATTCAAAGAAGAACTAATATCAATACTCCTCAAACTGTTCCATACAGTAGAAACTGAAGGAACATTGCCAAATTCTTTGTATGAGGCCACAACTACCCTGAAACCAAAGCCATTCAAAGATGCAACAATAAAAGAGAATTCTCCCTCATGAACATTGATGCAAAAAATACTCAATAAAACTGTGGCAACCTGAATCCAACAGTATATCAAAAAATCTACTACAATCAAGTAGGCTTAATCCCACAGATGCAGGGATGATTCGACATACAAAAATCTATGAATGTCATCCATCTTATAAACAAACTGAAAGAAAAAAAGCCGCATGTTCATCTCCTTTGATGCTAAAAAAGCCTATGATAAAATCCAACATTCCTTGATGTGGGAATGCCTTTCTGTATGCTGTGAATAGCAATCTTTAAATAAAGGAGCTGTTTTGACCCATGACAGGCACCATAGAAAAAGTAGGAGGAGAAATCAGAGCATGGGTAGGAGAAGCAGGGTGGAGTCAGTCAGACCGAGCCAGAAGCCCAAAGGAACAACATGTAAGGAACACAGGTAAGCCACGGGCCACGTGGCAGGAAAGATTAATGGAAATAGGTTCATTTAAGATGTAAGAACTAGCTAGCAATGTACTTGAGCCATAAGCCAAACAGCATGAACTTAATATAAGTGTCTGAGTCATTTCTGGGGGCCTGAACAGGAGCAGGCAGCTAAGACTTCTGGGGCTGCAGGTCTGTGAGTCTGGATCTCTGGCTGCCCAGAACCAAGAAACCACATTGTAACAGATGGCATCCCTGGGTGCCCCGAATATCCACTTAAAGCCTGAGAAAGTTTAAAAAGGGTTATAGTTCACAGAAACTGAGGGAAAGTAGCTTCCAAATTGTGTATCTAAATCAGGTCATTGTACAAAGAAAGCATGGTGTCCAGGTCACATTCAAAATGGTGCAGACAGACTGGCAGACTGGCAGCATGCAGTGTAAGCTGCAATCAAGCAAGTTCCATAAGTCTCACAGAAGACTCATTAGCATGCTATTGATTTAAGGTTTCTGTTTATTTTGAACAAAGAAGAAGCAAAGACGGATACTTAGTAACAGCATTTTCCTGGGTCTGCTCTGTTTGCTGGCCACAAACAGAAACACAGTACCATTAAGAGAACTTACTGATTCAGTTTTGTCTGCAAAAACTATGTAACTCTTTAAGAGAGTGTATTTTAAAAGCTCTCCTGGTTGAAAGATGATTAAGGATTCACAATAAAACAGATTCAGATGAAAAGAAAAACCTGTAAACGGTTTCCAATGTGTGTAGAAGGTACATAGGCTTCAGAGAGAAATGAAATAGGATAGAGAACGTCTTTAAAAAGAGAAATAGAGTAGTAAAAATATAATAAGCCATGTAAAGATGGAAAAATAGACACAAAATCTGGATTTTCGTTATTATTGTGTTTTCTTTTCATTGTTTAACTGTTAATGAGCTAACTGTAGACAGACAATGAATTGCAAAGGCTAAGTTAAACAATATATATTTTAAAGATATTTTGATTTTGAAATTTGTGTCTAAGGTTTTATTGCTTTGGAAGTTCTGCTTTTGTTTCCACAGAAGATGAGAACCTGTGGATTGCTTCGAGGCAAATGTGGTTTCATCAATCAAGACCCCCTGAAAAAACCTCTGATGAGAAGAGATGGCCATATCAGCTTCAAGGCTGCAGACTATGATCCAGTCTCAAGAACACATGAGATTTTCAATACCCCATAATCAGCAGGAAGTAGTAATGAAAAACTATGCCCAAATTCCCAAAATATTGTTTATAAATGTTTGTTTTCATTATAAACAGTTAATAATCATAATTAATCTCTTTGTACGAAGAAAAGGGGGATATGGTATATGAATATTTTTTAAGAATTAGATTATTGAATTTACATACATCAGAAAATCAGCTGTTAATCTCAAAATGTTTGCATTGATATATATTTGGTTTATTGATACAAATTTAAGGTCAATTCTCTTATGCTGTATCTTTCTATTCTTGTTTAAGATATGATGTTTATGTAACTGATTTAAATTTTTAATGTATAATTAAGAAATGCATGTAAGTTATATTTTAGGTATACAAAGATATAATTCAATTAGATAGGTAATCTTCAAACACTTATAAGACCTACAGAATATGGCATTTTAAGAACTTAGACTTTTCTGGACAGTGAGACAGATTTGCTCCTGGCAGCACCAATTTACTTCAATTAAAAAATGGGCATTGAAGAAACTCCATATGGAGTCTACTCTCTTTGTGGCATCGGTTAGCCCTGGACATAAACCTGTTCTTATGTTGACTGTTTGACAGTATGCTGTTTAAACTGGACATGCAGATTCCATAGGAATGTGACCTCTGAACATTGGCAGAACAAGCCGAGAGGGTCATTCAAGTTCCTGCTTTGCAGAGAAAACTGTCAGACATTCTTCAGGACTCAAGGAGAAGTGACTGATGAACTATACCAGAGTGGGCAGAGCAGATTTCCTGCTTCACTGAAATAAAAAGAGACTTTGGGCCTGTAGGCTGAAGATGGATGCCCCAACTTTATAAAGGAAATTTGTGTGACTGTCCAGGCAGATAGGTGTCATCTCTGTCATTTCTGGTTTTTGGAAGTTGCTTCCTCTTCCGGTTTACTTAAGTAAATATATCCTTCTGTGGTCTTTGATGTAGTTAAAGATTAGATAGTCTTAGGTATAGTTTTTCTTAGTTATTTTAAGGTATATATGAAACTTCAGATTCATAAGGATAAGGTTGATAAAAGTATTTTCTTTTTGTTTGCTAAATACAAATGGACTATATGTTGTAACTGTAATTCTTGCTTGATAGCTGTTTTGTTATATGTAATTTTGCTTTGGTAAAATTGAAGCCTTCCTTTTTGATTAGACAGAAAGGGGGAAGTGATGTGGGAATGCCTTTCTGTATGCAGTGAATAGCAATCTTTAAATAAAGGAGCAGTTTTAGCTCATGACAGGCACCATAGAAAAAGTAGGAGGAAGAATCAGAATAGGTAGGAGGAGCAGGGCAGAGTCAGAGGGAGACAGGGCCGGAAGCCCAAAGGAGCAACATGTAAGGAACACAGGTGAGCCATGGGTCACATGGCAGGAAAGATTAATGGACATGGGTTGATTTAAGATGTAAGAGCTAGCTAGTAATGTGCCTGAGCCATAAGCCAAACAGCATGAACTTAATATAAGTGTCTGAGTCATTTTTGGGGGGCCTGAACAGTGGTGGGCAGCTAAGAGGTCTGGGGCTGCAGGTCTGTGAGTCTGGATCTCTGGCTGCCCAGGACCAAGAAACCACATTGTAACAATTCCTTCATGATAAAAGTCCTGGAGAGATCAGGAATACTGGGGAAATACCTAAATATAATAAAGCATGCCAATAGCCAACATCAAACTAAATGGAGAAAAATTCAAAGCTATCCCACTAAAAACAGCAACAAGACAAGGCTATTCTCTTCCTCCTTATCTATTGAATATAGTTCTCAAAGTTTTTGCCAAAGCAAAAGGAGAACAAATTAATATTAAGGCTATACAAATTGGAAAGGAAGAAGTCAAACTATCTATTTGCAGATGATATGATTATATACATAAGTGGCCCCCAAAATTCTACCAGGGAACTCATATAGCTGATAAACACCTTCAGCAATGTAGCAGGGTACAAGATTAACTAAAAACAAAAAAAAAAAAATAGCTCTCCTACACACTAAGGATAAAGGGCTGAGAAAAAAATAAGTGAAATATCACCATTTATAATAGCTGTAAATAGCATTAAATATCTTGGCATAAATCTAACCAAAGAAGTAGAAGCACTGTTTTCAAATCTTTAAATCACTGAGGAAAGAAATTGAAGACAATATCATGAAACGGGAAGATCTCTTATGTCCCTGGATAGGTAAGATCCACTCAGTATAAATGGAAATTTTATCAAAAGCAGTATACAGATGTGATACAATCACCATCAAAATCCCAACACAATTTTTTACAGACCTTGAAAGAACAAAACTCAAATTCATATGGAATAGCAGGAAACCCAGGATTTCCAAAAACAATCCTACTCAATAAAAGAACTTCAGGAAGAATCTCCATCCCTGACTTCAAGATATACTATAGAGCTACAGCAATAAAAACAGCCTGATACTGGCACACAAACAGACTTGTGGATTGTGGATCAATGGAATCAAATCAAATACCCCAACCTTAACCCACACACCTATGAACACATGGTTTTTGACAAAGAGGCCAAAAATAGTCAATGGAAAAAAGATTTCTTCAACAAATGGTGTTGACATAACTGGATGGTAAGTAGTATGTAGACGAATTCAAATAAATCCAAACCTATCACCATGCACAAAATCAAATCCAAGTGATCAAATACCTCAACATAGACCCAGATATGCTGTGCTTAATAGAAAAGCAAAGAGGGATATACCCTCCGATGCATTGGCAGAGGTGACCACTTCCTAAATATAACACAGTAGCACAGACACTAAGAACAACAAGAAGAACCTCCTGAAACTGAGAAGGTCTGTAAGGCAAAGGACACAGTCAATAAGACAAAACAATAGCCAGCAGAATGGGAAAAGATCTTCCCCAGCACTACATCTGACAGAGGACTGATCTCTAAAATATATAGAGAACTCAAGAAACTACAACTCCAAAACCTAAATAACCCAACTAAAAAATGGGGTTCAGAGCTAAAAAGAGAATTCTCAATAGAAGAATTACAAATGTCTGAAAGGCACTTAAAATTTTGTCAATATCTTTAGTCATCAAAACAACTTTGAGACACCACCTTACACTAATCAGAATGGCTAAGATCAAAAACACAGATGACAGCCTATTCTGGAGAGGTTGTGGAGCAAGGGGAACAATCCTCCATTGTTGGTGGGAGTGTAAACTTGTACAGACACTCTGGAAGACAGTATGGCTATTCCTCAGAAAACTGGGAATCAATCTCCCCAAGGATCCAGTAATACCACTATTGAGCATATACCCAAAGGTTGCACATTCATGCCCCACAGGCATTAGCTCAACTATGTTCATAGCAGCATTATTCATAATAGCAAGATCCTGGAAACAACCTAGATTCCCCTCAACTGAAGAATAGATTAACAAACTGTGGTACATCTACACAATGGAGTACTACTCAGCAGAAAAAAAAATGACATCCTAAAAGTTACAGGCAAATAGATGGATTTTGAGAATATCCTCTTGGGCAAGGTGTCAAAATCCCAGAAAGATAGGCATAGTATGTACTCACTCATTAATAGATTTTAGACAAAAAGCAAAGAATACCCAAGCTGCAAACCAGAGGCACTGAACAGCTTGAGATCAGAAGGAACTTAAGAGAGACATCCACGGATTTCCCTAAGAAAAGAAAATAGAGAATATATCCTTAGAAAATTTGGAGCTTACTGACTAGTGACCAAAAAGAAGTGGGAAGAAATCATGAGAGGAGATGGTTGAGTGACCAGAGCAACAAAGGAGGAAAAAAGAGATATACATCTTGATGGAGGAAGCCATCCTGGCATTATAAAGAGACCAGGTGCTAGGGAAACCTCCAAGAACTCACAGGATGTCCCTGACTAGGGTCCCCAACCAATAGTTGAGGGATCGCCCAAACAGGACTTCCCTTATAATCAAATGAATAGCCATTCTAAGTGTCAACACAGAACCTACATGCAACAATGAATGGAGGTAGAGGCAGAGATCCATGGCTAAGCCCTGGGCTGAGTTCCCAGTCCAGCTGAAAAAGCAGGAGAGGAAAGTCTGTATGAGTAAGGGGATAGCCAGTTATGGCTGGCTGGTGCTCTGAGGAGCTCACGAATCAAGAACAGACACTGGTGAATGTGGGAATGCCTTTCTGTATGCTGTGAATATCAATCTTTAAATAAAGGAGCTGTTTTGGCCCTTGACAGGCACCATAGAAAAAGTAGGTGGAAAATCAGAATAGGGAGGAGAAGCAGGGTGGAGTCAGAGAGAAGGAGCCAGAAGCCCAAAGAAGAAACATGTAAGGAACACAGGTGAGCCACAGGACACAAGGCAGACAGATAATGAGAATGGGTTGATTTAAGATGTAAGAGCAAGTTAGCAAGGCCCCTGAGCCATAGGCCAAACATCATGAAGTTAATATAAGAGTCTGAGTAATTTCTGGGTCCCTGAGCAGCAGTGGCGGGTGGCTAAGGGGTCTGGCACCACAGGTCTGTGTGGGTCTGGACCTCTGACCATCCGGGACCAAGAAACCTCATTGTAACAGATGGTGTGCCTGGCCAAGAAACCTCATTGTAACAGGTGAACCATTGGGAAAGCAAACTAGGCCCCCAAGTATAGTTGACTGTCAATTTATTGGCATGGGCACTATGTGGAGCCTTGAGGGGTGGGATCAGACTGTGCTCCTGTGTGTGGGCTGGCACCTTGGAGTCCAGTCCCAGCAGAGGAGCACATAATCCAATCTTAATATTGGGATAAGGATATTGGACCTGCCTGGAGTAGATGCTCCATGGGGAGCTAATCCACCTTAGGACTTCTTGCACTTTGAGGGAGCAGATGGGGATGGAATAGGGGTAGGCTCAAGGTGGACCAGGAGGGATTGAGAGAAAAGAAGGGAGAGAGAGCAGGGGTGATACATAGAAAAAATAAAAACTTGTATTTTTAATAAATAAATACAATGAAATGAAAAAAGAAAGTTCCTTTTGATATTTGCACATACAGTACAAACATTAGTTTAAAAGACTAATAAAAATTAGTATGCTTAAAATCAACTGAAACACCAGACCCAAAGAACAGTGGTAGCTCATGTGGTGATTTACAAGGCTGTGTCATTAGCTCAATATCTCTGTTAGCACATTAACTGAAGTTATAGAGGCTGTATTTTTAAAAATTGTAGAGATATAAGCATGAAATTATGAATTAGAAACTTAAGTAAACAAGTTTTTACTGCAGTGAAATGGCAAATATTCACAGGGTTTTTAGAGTTGGAGGAAATTTTCATCCAAATCTTCATTTTACAGAAAACAAAGCCTGATTATAGGGAAATAATTTTATGTGTCATAATAAGTGCTTATAAAAACAGAAATAAGAAGGTTATATAAAGCAATGTTTTAAACTTCAGAACATTTTAGCATTTAAAAAGGTAGAAACAAACAAAAAGATTATAAAATGCAATATTTAATGTCATTTCATTCCAAACTAAAAAAAAAAAAAATATAGTTAATGATGAATAGGAGAAAACCAGTTATATATGTATTTCCTTTCCATTCAGTATATTTAATAACATTAATGTATGATATGGGATATCTTTCTGTATTGCTACAAATTGCCTTTGGATAATAAGGGTACTTTTTTGGCCTATGTCAAAGCAGCTTATAGGTATTCAGGAAATCCAAGCATAGATAAAGGTAGAGTCAAAGAGAGACACTGAGAGCTGCCACCCAAGAGAGCAAGATATGATGGACAAAAGGTAAAGTCACTAGCCATGTGACATGACATAGATTAATAGAAATGGGTTAGGTTGTAAGAGCTAGCTGATAATGAGCCTAAGCCATACGTTAAACAGTTTATTATTAATATAAGTCTTTGTGTGATTCTTTGAGGATAAATGGCTGCAGGACCTGTTAAGTGGGCCAGTAATATCTGGCTGCAAATGGCACTCCAACATGGTGTACTTACATAAAGCATGAGGAAGCTTTAAAAAGATTCTAGAGCACAGAAAGATGGTAAAAAATAGATTCCAAATTGTGTCTCTCAAGTAGGCCACCATATAAAGATGCTGTGGCATGTTATGCAGGCTTCAGTTACAAAATGTAGAGCTTACAGTATGCAGCTTAAGCTGTAAGAGTCCAGTTCCTGAAGTCTCCCATGAGTCTCTGTACAAGCATAAATTGTATTTGGTGAATTACTGCTCTAACAGATGAAAAGGGAACAGAAAGAGTCAAAGACAGCTTCTTAGTAGCAGCATTTTCTTTCATCATCTCTGTTTTCTGGTGGCAACTAGAGGTATAGCTTTTTTAAGAGAGGCTTTCTGACACAAATTTAATTGCTAAAACTCACAGAAAGTTCATTTAAGAGTCCCTTCCGCCAAACGTTTAAATGAGGTTTCTGAGCAGCAGGTGGCAGTAACAGTGTGGACCCTAAAATTTCCCAGAGTTGAGGTGGTAAACATAAAGATAAAAAATACAGAAAGAGTCTGGATACTGTATGTTATGTTGTCATGGAATTGTTCGACTTCTGAGAAAGGAGGAAAATCTACTAAGAGACATTTGGTTATGAATGTTGCTGCATTAATCCAACCTATATATTTTGTAAATGTCTTCAGAATTGGAGTCAAAGGATATGTTAGTTTGGAGAAGAGATTTTCTTTTTATTTCCACAGAAAATGAGAAGCTGTGGATTTATCAGGTTAAAGTAAATAAGGTATGATCAAGGAAGATCCTGTGGGGATATGTTTCAATTATAATAAAAACAGTCTGGACACTTTAACAACTAGTCAAGCTAAAACCAGGTCACCCCTAAAGATTGGTTAGATATGGTTACAGCTGTTTTAGAGGCAGATCCACTTATACAGTGGAAATCATGGTGGAGACAGGAGGCTAAAACAATAGAACAAAGAAGCAGGGCCAGAGGCATAGAAGTCTCCCAAGACCAACTTCTTGGGGAGAGAGATTATGCTGATATTGAAAGGCAATCTTTATACAATGAACATACTCTGGATTTATGTCACATGGCAGCTTTAAATGCCTGGGACTAGATTGAAGAAATAGGAAAGAAAACTGAATCATTCACAAAAGTAACTCAAAGCCCAAAAGAAACTTTTACAGACATTTTGCACAGAAAACAGCAGCAGGAAACAGAATGGTACCAGACTCAGAAGCCAGGCAAATAATTGAATCACTGGCTTTTGAGAATGCCAATGCACAATGTAGAAATTTTCTTAGATCATTAAAAGCAAGGCCAGCACCCTTGGAGGATTGGATTCATGAGACAATTAATCTAGAGTCTTATGACAGTGATGATAACTAGGTAGGAGAGCTTATTTCTAGAGGTATAAGAAAAAGTCAAAATGTTAAATGTTACAATTGTGGAAGATAAGGTCACATAAAAAGAGACTGTAAACAAGGTATTCCCAGAAAACAGTGCTTTTATTAGTAATAATCCCAAGAGAATGTCCCTCCCTTCTGGAGTATGCAGAAGGTGTGGAAAAGGAAGACATTGGACTAATGAGTGCAGATCAACAAGACAGATAAGGTAACTTTCTGCCCTCAGGAAATGCCCCAGGGGGGGTTTCAAAAGCCCCCAAATCAAATCCAACCCATTATTACTCTTCCATTGTAGAGAAAATACCTTCCCAGAACAATTAAAAAAAATTAACTTGTAAGAAAAAACAAAGGTTTTTGTTTTTGTCTTTACAGAAAACTAGAAATTCCCATCTTCAAAAAGTTAAATAGTGCCTTGGACATCTAGACATCTAAAGTAGAAGGGAGGCTATCCAGAAAAATTTATAAGCAAAAGAATATTAGAACTATTGGTACCAGTATACTTCATGGGTCTCTTATCAGTTTTCTGCAGTGATCCATAACAATGCCTCATTGTGAAATTGAAGTATCCTAAAGGAAGATGGGGCCCCACAATGATGATTTCACATGGACTCTGACAAAGCCACTAGGCTGACAAACACCAACCAAAGATCAGATTTGGACGACAAACTGCTCAGGACAATTTCAATGAAGCTCACTGAGATGAGCCAGCTTCATAGACTACTAAAGCCAGGACTTGAAACAAGCCATTCACTTTCCTGCTATGCAGAGATTGGACAACAAATGGTACAACTATTTATTTCAGGACTTGAAAATTAACAAAACTTTTCTCCACAGACAGCAGGAAATAAATTTAAGACCACAGCGCCCACATTCCCAACAGGTAGGGTGGGTGGTTTTTGGTCCTCCAATGGGTAATGGATGATTGTCATTGTTTATGTTAATTGCTTGAAAATTGTCAATGTTTATGGTTAGAAGAAAGTTAAACAAGAATGATTAGATACAACATTTGTATTAAAAAAAGAAAGAAAAAGGGGATACCGATAGATATATAGGATATAAGGATAGATTATTGAATCTTTTAAAAGGATTTATTAGCTTTAAATGTGTTTTCAAGATCAAACACATATAGTTTAGATGAAAGGTTCTTCTTCAAACACTTCAGAGATCCATAGAACATGGCATTTAAAATATTTTAAGAACTTAAAATTTTCTGGACAGTGACACAGGTCTGTTCCTGGAAGCACCAATCTACTTCTAGAGAAAAACGGGCATTGAAGAAACTCATATGGAGTCTACTTTCTTTGTGGTAACAGTTAGTCACTGGACAAGAACTGGTTCTTGTATTGAATGCTTGACAGTATGCTGTTTAAACTGGACGTGCAGCTTCCCTAGAATATTGACCTCTGAACTTTGACAGAACAAGCTGAGATGGTCCTTCAGGTTTCTGCTTTTCAGAGAAAACTTTCAGATATTCTTTGGACACAAGGAGAAGCGACTGATGAACCATACCAGAATGGGCAGAGCAGATTTCCTGCTTCACTGAAATGAAACAAGACTCTGGGCTGTAGGCTGAAGATGGATGCCCCAACTTTATAAAGGAACTTTGGGTGATTTTTCAGGCAGATAGGTGTCATCCTGTCATGTCTAGATTTTGGAAGCTGCTTGAACTTCCTGTTTACTTGGATCAATATTATTTCCTTCTTAGGTCTCTAAGGTAGTTGAAGATGAGATAGTTATGTTTTCTAGTGACCGTTTTAGAAAAGAAACTTTGAAGTTAAAGTTTATAAGTTTAAGAGACATCAAAGTAATAATTTTTAGTCAGTAATACAAGTTAGAAAAAAAAATTATGTATAATGCTTTGGACTCATCAAAATAGGATAATTAATGAAATATTTTCTTTGAATTGCAAATTGTTAATGGACTAGAATTACTCATTTATTGTTTGTATATATTATATAGAATTATTATACCTATTGTATATGTTTTTCCTTAAGTTAGCTATAGCCTTTTTAAATTTTGACACAAAATGGAATATGTGGGGATATGTTTCAAATATAATAAAAACAGTCAAGTATTGCATAAATGGAGGAAACTTAGGGTCAGATCTCTGGGAAAGGCTGAGATATCAGAGAGGAAACACCACAGTCAGATCTCACCCAGCTGTCTTCCAGCTTCCTCAGCCTCGCTCCTCTTGCCTTCTTTGGCCTCCTCTGTCTTTCTATGCCTGCCTTAAATACTTTCCTTGCTCAGTTAAGGCGTGGCACCACCATTGCCTGCCTGGGAGCCTGGAACTCCTTCTGTGAACTGAAATGACCTCAAACTCAGATTGGATTAAGGCATAGGTCACTACTCCTGGAATATTCCCTGTGTTGGGATTAAAGGTGTAAATTATGACTGTCTGATCCTCCTAGACTGGCTGTGGGTAGATCCCTCTGATATCTCTGACTGTTTTTTATTATATTTGAAACATATGCCCACAAGATCCATAAAATATCTCTGATGGGAAGACATGATCATATCAGCTTTAAGGCTGCTGGCTAAGATGATCTAGCCTATGAATGCGCATATAATTACCAGCACACCAATCAGCAGGAATTGGTAATAAAAATCTATGCCCAAATTTCCAAAATAGTTTTATGTTTATTTATATTATAAATGGTTAATGGTCATAGTCAATCTCTTTCTAGAAAAAAAGGGGAATATGATATAGAAGTGATAAAAAAAGATAGATTATTGAATCTACTTTGATCCAAAAAATAACTGTTACTTGATGAGAATATGTAAATCACTCATTTTTTTTCGTGTTTTCTTTAAATAAATTTCATTTTATTTTTAGCACATGACACAAACTGTGGTGGGTGCTAAAGATTTCAGGACAAATAAAATTCAGCTACACACTATAGGATTTAATAAGAGATAAATAAGTTTAGATCCTACCATGAATACATTTTCACCACATTTTCTTAACTGTCTAATTGATAAACAATAATATTGTGGGTTTTAAAATCTTCAGTGCCATCCCAATACTGCATGACAACAGCTTTCCCCTTTGAAGGTAAGCAAAATGGTCATATTTTCTACTAGTAAGCTCAGCTCAACATTTTCATAAATATCCATAGAAAAGACACAGAGTTTGAAAGTAAGATCCCTTCTAAGACTGTTGTATTGGTACTTTTAGACTATGAGTATGTGATACAGAACAAGGGTAAACTAACCACAACGAACCATACAGATTCTTATTAACTGCTACGAATAGTCTAGGTAGACTCACCCTAATGCAGTGAAAGAAGTTTGTCTGGAACTATTTCCTTGAGATAACCCTCTATTGAAATTATCAAATACAATTACAACTTGAAATGACATTCTCCTTTTCTTTCAATCCATAATATACTTGCATGTTGAATCATAACAATAATGATTTATGGATTATCTCATCAATATCGTAAGACTTAACTTTTTGTATTTTCCTTACAGTCGAAATTGATATGTATTGAGATGTGTTGAGATTGCCCTCGGTACTCCTATTTCTTTCTCTCTGATGCCAGTGACTACAACCAAAGAGAAGATGGTATCCATTCTCCAGCAACTACTGACAATCAAAAGCTATTCAGGAAAAAAAAAATAAGCCTCAAAGGCACTCCTTTTATCTATGATGAAAAATTAAAATTTTCAATTTTGTACAGGTATTTATGATGATGTATTTTTATATTTAATAAAATTAGCCTGGAATATCAGAGAACAGAATCACCCATAATTAAGCCAAGAGGGTTAGAGAGTGATGATTCATGCCTTTAATCAAAATGGTTGATGACAAATGCCTTTTGTCCCATGACTCAGGAGAGTTATATCTGGGAGTTCAAGGCCAGTCTGGTCTACAGTGTGAGTTCCAGGACAGCCAGAACTATTACACAGAAAACTGTCTCAAAAAAAAAAAAAAGATGGCTCTATCCTCTGATATTTCAGACTGATTTTATTGAGTACAAAATATATCACCACAGGTATTCAAAGTTGTATTGTGTTAATCATTGCAATAGCAATATGATATATGAATGGCATTGCTTCCTAATGTTCTTCAATGCCTAGATCTTCAGCTCCACAAAGTTCTCTGGGACTTGGTGGTGGTGATAATTATGTTACACACTTGTGTTTTTTAGGGAAGAATACTCATCAGTCATTTATTCTCAGAACTTCACTAGTCATAACTCTGCCTTAACTGTGAAAAAAAAAAACTTTCTCTGCCTAAGGCTATGAGCCACCCTAGTTTATGGGTATATGCAGGCAGGAGGATGTGCAAGATAGAGTTTTTACAGGAGCATGTATACAGGAGGATGTCTACCATAGAGCATTTACAGGAGCATGCATGTAGGAGGAGTGCAAGATAGAGCATTTACAGGAGCATGTATACAGGAGGGTGTCTCCCATAGAGCTTTTACAAGAGCATGCATACAGGAGGATGTGTAAGATAGAGTGTTTACAGGAGCATGCATACTGTTAAGAGAAATCATGAAAGAATATTTGCCTTTAAGATCTATTAAAGACTTTTCAGTTATCAGAAGCAATTTGTTAACATTTTAAATATTTTCCTTAGGAAAAAAATAAAGGAAGTCATATTAATTACTTAACAAATGAATTTTCTCAGAATAACAAGCTTGAAACTAAATAGGAAAAATGTTTATGTTATATCAAATCACTAACACCTTCTTACTATATGGTGAGTATGGCTTGAGTATATCTCATGATTTATATGCTTGAAGATTGGTCTCCATTGGAGTAATGCTGAACTGACAGAATCTTTAAGAAGTAGAACCTAGTAGGAAATAATTGGATCATGATTTCATAAAAAGATTAATGCTAGTCTCTTGGAGTAGATTAGGTCTCGAAGATGTATGCTAAACCACAAGGGTGATGGTGATTATAAAAAGAATAAGTCTTGGCCCTCTATATTCTTTTTGACTCTTTGTTCATATACATGTGTAAAGTTTGTCTAATTTTCTTTTACCTCAGTGTCATGTTGTGAAAGAGCTAAGGGGCTCTTGCCAGGACATTATTGCACTGAGTTTTGAAATTTCCATTCAATAGTTAAATCTCATCTTTGTAACAGGTTTCTGGTCTGGCTAGCCCCATCATCTGGATCCATCTGCAGCCACTTGTCCCCCCAAAAATGACTCAGATGCTTATATTAATTTCATATTGTTTGGCCTATGGCTCAGGCATATTGCTAGCTAGTTCTTTCATCTTAATTCAACACGTTTCTATTAATCTGTCCTGCCACATGGCCCATGACTCACCTGTGTTCCTTACATGTTGCTTCCTTGGGCAGCTGGGTGGATCTCTCTGTCTGACGCTGTGTAACAGGGGGTAGCTGACTCGGTCTAGTGGTTAAGATTTGGTGCTTTCACCGCTGCAGCCCAGGTTTGATTCCTGGTCAAGAAACAAACAAAAACAAAAACAAAAAATAAAATAAAATCAAAAAACAAACAAACAAAGAAACAAACAAAACACTGGGACCCCAAGATCCCAGCAGCCCCTTTTGAATGGGGTTGGCTATTTTTTTTTTCAGGAGCCCAGGACCCTGGATAAGCATCTTTGGACCTTATCAGCTGACACATGAATCTCACTATAACCCTCCCCTTCTCCTATCTGTGCTCCTATTCTTGCCTACTGCGACAGTGCCTGTCATGGGCCAAAACAGTCCTTTATTCACAACATATAGAAAGACATTCCCACATCAAGTATTTGTTGGAATAATTGTTTTGTGCACTGTTTGAAGATGTGTCTGTTTAACCTCACTTGCCTAGCACACATTTTGATTGGTTTCATAAAGAGTTGAATGGCCCAAACCTAGGCAGAAGAGAAAAGGCAGGACTCCCAGGGGACATAGGAACTTTGGGAAGGAATCTGAGGTTTGAGAGATTCACCAGCCAGACATGGAGAAGTCAGACATTTGATACTGAAGAGAAGTAATGAGCTACATGGCAGAATGGAGATTAATATAAGTGAGTTAATTTAAGTTTTAAGGGCTGTTAAGGTTAAGCTTTTATACTTAATAAGAAGTCTCTGTGTCATCATTCAGAAGATAGTGGTCCAAAAAAAGATCTGTTACACATCTTCAATTATTTTGCTTTATCAACACAAAATATGCTAGGAAACTGTGTGAAAAAAAATAATAAAAAGGAAAAGTGTCACTTTAAAGAAGATTTACATTAAGAGCAAACCTCTCTGGTATTCACTAGTTTCTCAGATGATACATCATCCAGTAATTAACTTTTTTAACTTCTTATATAGTTAAAACAAGGAAGCTTATGAACAATCAGTAGCAGAAATGGTTTAGACTCTCAAATACAGAAAAAACCTAGGAGGTCTTCCATTTCAAAATTTAAAAAGCATAATCCATTCCCCCCAGAAAAGTTTATATAATCCATGCAAACAGCAAGTATGCTAGTTGAGAAGTGCAGAGAAGGAAAAAGATAGGACACTGAGAAAAGGAAGACAGCTGGAAAACATCTCTAGCCGCGAGACTTTCCATAGCAGGGGTGCACATAAAGCACCACTTAAGTACAGTTCAGTTTGTCTATTACTGAGAACGGATCCCCAAAAGTATATGTTCCATCGAGAAGATTCTCAAATAAAACAATATTCAAAACAACTGTGCAAATTCAGTAAAACAAGAAGAGTAAAATTCAAAGCAGTAGAGTTACAACTAAAGTAGAGAAAAAGGATATTGAAATTGGCCAAGCACCAAAATGAGAGCTCAAAAGTTTCCTGTCAAGAATGACTAGTAACCACAAAGAGAAAGATTTAGAAATGAAGTAAGAAACTTAGTCCTATTCATGGGTTGAAAAGCTAGCACCAGTGAGGAGAAAGTCCAAACCATTAATAAAAAAATCAGTCAAATAGAAGATAAATTTAGCAACAAAATTGAGATATTGAAGAAAAAGCAGATTTTATGTTGTATTTTTAAAAATGAGTCAAATGAAAAACAAAGTAGAAAACATCACCAGTGGACCCATTAAAGCAGAAATACCAGAAATACCAAAGATGGAGAATAAAGATTGAAAATTGTTGTTTTAGAAAGTTAACCAGTTTTGTAGCTGGCGAATTTGTTACAGGATGCCTGTAAGTTGTTAGTAAAGAATATAAGTCAATTTATTAAGCAAAAATAATTCAAGATAAATAAAAAAACAAACATTTGTACCTATTTCTGACATTTTATAAAGATGACTTTAAAACAAAATTAGTTGAATGCTAATATAGGAAAAATTCAAATATAATAATATGATTTAGAAGTTTTGCTCTGATTGATAGTAAACATAAGAATTAGTGAGCTAGGAAAGGCTAATGTAAAAACAAACAGCATAGTGAAACTTCTCAAACAAATTCTAGATGAAAAAGTTCCTTAATTTAAAGAAAGAAGTGGACAGAAGCCCAAACACATATTATGAGAAACTAATCTCGCAACAGGATACTACAGTCAAAACATCAAAAATACAAAGCAAATCTACCATACTAAAACTCAAAAGAAAAAGCGTCACTGAATTCATAAAAGCAAACACATCAAAACTAGAAAGTTACTCATCAGCAACAAGAATAAACAGGAAAACACAGAACAAAATATTTTAATCATGAAAAGTAATTAATTGTCAGGTGAGATTGCTATATCTAGAGAAGCATCCTTTTAAGCTGACCTATTCAAAAGGATATTACAGGGGGAAAAAAAACTGTATCATACAAACGAAAGAAGTCACAGACCTCCATAATAGTACAGCAGAAGATGCATAGAGGAAGAAGAAATACATTCTTCATTGATAGCACAAAAATAACAAACTTCCTGCAGAGATAAATGAATGAAGAAACCAAGGAAAGAGTTCACAGTATCTAACACATAAAACAGCAAACATCTAACACAAATAGAAAAAGGAATTAAGAAATAACCCAATTAAACAGAAAAATAAATTTCTCTCAGCAAGAACATTAAATATGAATGGCCATAACACAGCAATAAGAAGGAGGTAAATTGATTAAAAATAAGATAACATTATCTGTTGTGTTAAGAATCACACCTCACTGGCAAAGATATCTACAGAACCAGAGTCAAAGGATGAAAGATAATATATCAAGCACACTGGTGTACTTATACTGACATTTTATAAAATACACATAAAGTTAAAATTACTATATGCTAATAAGGAAACAAGCAATATATACTGAACGTTAAAAATTTCAGTTTAATAAACAGTAATGGATATAAAAGGTTAAAGAGCTCCTAACTCAACTATACTGTTTAATTTTACTATCCAACTTTGATGTCTAGGTAGATCATTCAAACTAAAAATAAAAGAAAGTTCAAAAGAAACTACAATCAGATCAAGTTGCCTTAACAAATATCTTTAGAATATCCAGCAGTTACAGAATGCACACTCTTCTTCATGGCCCACAAGATATTATCTAAAATATATCATGTTCTAAATCACAAAACAAGTCTTCATTGGAGTAAAAAACAAATAGCATTTTTTTTTACTGTTCTGCATGAAATAATTTAATGAATATAACTAGAAAGCATCAGAACAGTACTGGGGTGACAGAGCAAAGATTGATTGAGAAATGAACCCAGTATGTCTCCAAGAGATGGGAAAGCAGCCCAGTTTTGGTGCTTTTATAGTGTGTTTTAAGTTGGAGGAATGGAAACCACTGCAGGTTATAGGAACTGATGTAAGAAACATTTTTATGTTGGGACTTGTGGTTGCTAAGATATCAGGATTCTGTGGCCAAGCTGCTCTGCTGAGATAAGGCTCAGAGGGTTTCTGAACCCTGCGGAACCTTGAGTTTCTCTTTCCTCACAGGGGCTGGTTTCCATGTGGGTTGTCCATCTTACCATCTTGGGGTCTCTGTCTTGGTGAGGGACTTGGGACAGCCTACCAATTAGAAATCAAAAATCAAGAGAAATCAGGGTAATTAAAACAAATATTTAGAACATAAACTCTAAAATTGTAAATGAAACAAGAAAGGCTATTGAAGAAATAGGGGCAGAAATGTTTTAGATTTTTAGAATCAAAGGAAAACGAAATCACAACTAGACAAAAACTTTGCAATATCTTAATACAGTTCCCAGAGGAGGCCTTATACCAATGAGTGCTTACATTAAAACTAAGACAGATATCAAAGGAATAAATTAATAGTGGCTGCCATAGTGTTAGAAAATGGAAAGAATAAGAAGAGCCAGCCAAACCCCAAATGACCAGATATAACAAATATTGAGACAGAAATGAAAACAGGAGCAGCAACAGCAGCAAAGCCCTCTGCTGCTTAGTAGGAGGCATTCCAATCACGCTCTTCTTACGGGAAATTGTCTTTCAAGAAGATTTTATTTCACTTTTTATAGACTTATCTTTTTTAAAACAATGAATGCTAAAACACAAAATCATAAAATCAAAAGTTGGTTATTTGAAAAAATAAAATAAAATTGGCATGTCTTTCCCAATCTAACTAACAGAAAGAATACCAAAATTATGACAATAAGATATGAAAAAAGAAATATAACAAAATATTTCAAACTTAACCAGAAGATTTTAGAAAATACTTTGAAATATATTTCAGAAATTGGAGGATACTTGGGAGAGTGGATAAATTCCTAAACACATATAAGATCTGTCTACAGCAGAAGGAGGTTGATTGCTCTCAAGCCTGTGGCTAAAGAGGCAGAGAAATATGACTACCATGGAATGGTTCCATTGACATTTAAAGTGGGTATTTCTCTTTCAGTGTATTGTCTTTGGAGAAGCCCTCAAGGGACATAGTACAAAATATTTCTCATTAATTCTCTGTGTCTGTCTTAGTTCAATCAAGTTGTAAGTCAAAATTATCCTTGTCCACGAGAAACCTAACCATATCACTTTAAGTCATAATATTCTGCAAAGTACTATCCTTGTTGGTGGCCATGTCCAAGGAAGCGGTAAGGAGACTTCCAGGGATGGATGAGTAGGGCATGATGGTTAAGAGAAACAATTAAGAGAAGGAAGAGTCAAGCATGGGAGTCAGGAGAATCTTGCAGCCTGACTGACTAGTAGTCAGAGTGATTCTTTATTCATACAGAATTCAATGAGCAAGGATAGATCAATTTGTGTTATTCAAAAACGTGGATCATATCATTTTTGCTTGTAGACATTTGTTTTGCTTCCTATTATATATCTTTCAGTCATAACTGATAAACTGTGACAGAAGAGAGCTATCCTTTACAATCATTTTCTATCAGGTTTAATCATCATTGATTACACATCAACCCCATAACCCAATTTTAAGAATCTAAGGGCAGACAATAGCCTGTTCTTAGGCTAGCTAGAAGTTTTTGTGGCTTCAAGGACACTAGACTAAAACAAAGTCTCCAAACCTGCCTGGGCAGATTGCCAAGTCCTAAACAGTACATTAACTCTTCATGGTCAGAGTGCCCAAGTAAACTCCTCAGGCTAAAGCTGCTACAGTTATTATTCAAATTTTGACACAATACAATGTTAATATTTTATATATTTATAGAATGTGCTTATATGTCTAATACTAGCATTCTTTTGTTCTTTCATAAAACAGCATAGTATTTCTGCATCCAGTAATATTTCTAAAAATGGTCATGGCATCTCATTCTTTTATCATCTTTCTCCATCATTCTTTACCCTTCAGCATAAGTCTCTGGGTAGGGCAGAGGTAACGACAGCTAGCCTAACTTTGTTGCTGTAAATGCCACATAATTGTCTTATAGTGGGAAGAGGCCTGTAATCTGATCTGTGGCTAACTCCTCTATCCCACTGAATCTTATTGAGCTTTTTAAGTTTTTTTTTTTTTTTTGACTATCTTCATCCTGAATAAGTATGGGTAATATCTCCATATGAATAAGAATGTATTAAGAATACTTCATAGCCTCATAAAGAGACCTCTGTCAACAGAGAAGGAGAGCAGAGAAGTGGATATTCTGATAGAGGGAACCATTGTGGGGTTAGAGAGAAACATGGTGCAAAGAAAACACCTAAGAACCCACAAGATGAGGCCAGCTAGGACTCCAAGCAATAGTGGAGAGGAAGCCTAAACTGGCCTTTCCCTATTATCATATGAATGACCACTATAATTGTCATTATAGAACCTTCATCCAGCAACTGATGAGGCAGACACAGAGATCCATTGTGAAACACAGGCTAAGCTACTGGTCCAGCTGAAGAGAGGGAGGAGAGATTGTATAAGCAAAAGGATCAGAATCATGATGGGGAGATCCACTGAGTAGGCTGTCCCACGTTGTTGGAAGCTTGCAGCCTCTGAACCTTCAATGGAATGGATCTGGACCCTCTTAATGTGGATGATATTCAAAAGGCCTGAACAGTGTGTGGAGGCTCTTGCGTTTGGACAAGAGTTTATTCCTGATATATAAACTGGCTTCTCAGAGCCATTGCCCTATGGAAGAATACCTTTCTCAGCTTTGATACTTTGATACTTGGGGGAGGGACTTGGTTCTACCTTAACTGGATATACAAAACTGACCTGACTCACTTTGGGATTCCTTGCCCTCTCTGGAGAGTAAATAGGAGGCTGAGGTGGAGAGAGGTCTAGAAAAGACAGAAAGAAAGGGTGGGAGGAGGAGCAGTGGTGGATATGGAAAAAAATTAAATAATAAAAAAAAAAGACCTCTGGCTTCTTCAGGTGTGTCATAACCTCCAAGGATAAGAAAGACATTCAAGTAGATAAGGATATATACCTAAAAGCAGAAGGGGTAGTATGTTCAGGACTTTCCTAGGGAAGCTTAGAAGCAGCACTCCTGGGAGAAGGCATATGTAATTCACAAAAATTGCATCAATCCAATATCCTCGAATTGTACCAATATTAAAAGCCCACCAAGTATGCAACAGGCAGATATCCAAGCCAAAAGTGGCCCGGTGGCCATTATGTGGCTCAGCTTTGCTTTGTTAAGATCTTTGCTAAACAGCTGTGTTGGCTTTATGACTTTTGTTGTTCCCATCGGATGTGGCTGTGTCAGATTCTATGACTATTTCCCAAAGACTCGTGTCCAGTTCACATTATAAAATGCAGATAGTTCCTTTCTGACATTCCTCAAGTTTTTAAGCATTGTGATATTGTTCTAAAAATCCAATTTCTTTCCTTAGACTATTATAACTATGAGCTCTACCGTATAATAATAATCATAATAATAAATTAATAGTGACAGTATAAATAAACTACAGAATTAAAGTATACAACATTAAAGAGTAAATATTCTCCTTCAAAAATAGAGGGAAAGGTTCATATAAATGACAGATCAGGAGACAAGAAGAACCCAGCCAGACAAATACTAAATCTGGCACTGTACATATCATCATAGAGTCTTGACGGCTTCATGTGTGTTCCAACAAACTTGTATAGCTCACTCCTGCATTCTACTGCTTATCACAGAAAGTAGTAATCTTGAGTCAGTTCCATTTAATACTTTCAGCTTTGCTACACAAACATCTCATATTTCTGACAGTTCTAGTATCTCAGGGTCTCTATGGCAACTTAGATTTTATCTTTAATGTTCTGTAAACAGGCACTAATGAACTCCATGTTGGAAATATGACACTTCTACACATTGTCTGACCTCAAGACCACTGTACAATCCTCATACAAGCCACTCCAATGTTCTCACTACTGCCTTTTGCATGCTTTAAAGTCTCTAAGCACACAGGCAACTAGAAGTGTTAGCTCCAGTTCTAGATGTAGCTTAGACCAAAGCAAAAGCATTATCCCTGTGCGTTCATGGATGAGCTTGAGAAATTTCTTCCTCCCTCAATGCTGCTGGAACATGGGGACCTGAAAGATGTCTTTGTTCAGGCACTTTATTCCCAGCCAATTATTTTTCTAATTATTTTGCATAGTTATACACTGGAGCTCTCAATGGATAAAGTACTGCTTTTGTGGCTCATTTCCTACTATTCTAAATTAAATCTTTTGTTTGGTCTTAATGGTGCTAATCTCTATGAGTTACAAATGCACCTACTTTGTTTGCATCTGTAAACACACTGAAATGTCTTTATTCACCAAGATGCACATTTTCATATCTTTCAGGACTCTCTGTAAATCTAAGAACAGTAGCCATGTAAAAGTCATTGTGTCTTAAAATCCATCTGCCCCAAATTAGTCCACAGTTTGAATTCAGCTTCACTCAAAATTTCAAAACACAGACTACATTCAGATTCTTCACCAGAATATAGGAGTACAACAGCAATGTAACACCTGATAAAGTCCTACGTTCCCTTTCATAACTCTGGGAACACCCTCTATCCATTCTATCCATGTGTCTGTGATCTTGGTGGTGTGAGGTAAGTTGAAATGTTTCTCATAGGATCATGTGTTTGAACACTTTATGGCCAGCTAGTAATATATTGGGAAGGCTGTGGTACCTTTAGGAGGTAAGCTTTGATATGGAAAGTGGGTCGTTAGGCATGGGGTTTGAGGTTTATAGCTTCTTCAAATTTTCTTTCTATTGTTTATCTCCTGGCCTGTCAAGATGCACATAATGGTGGCATGTCAGTTGTATACTCCTGTAATGTTGAATCCACCTATGGTTACATCTTTCCCTATATGTAATTTCATATTAAATATTGCTTGCACAAATTCCAAAGGCATATGAAGGTAGTTTAAAAAAATGGCCTTATTTCTGTTTTCAAATTTTTTATATTAGTTATTTTTTTTGTAGTGAATAGATACTTAAGAAAAAGAAACATGAAAGAAACAAAGTTCATTTTAAATAATGGCCTAGGGATATAGTATGTCATGAAGGAAAGGTCATGGTTATAAAACCAGTACTTTTCTACACTGGCACAAAAATGTTGTTCGCATTTTAGTAGTCTAGAGGCAGAGAAAGGAAAATGCCAGCATTTGACAGGCCTTCATACTTGTCACTTTTCATTCAATCCACTACTCTAGACTATGGATGGTTCCACTCTGAGTCATGGAAAGTCAATATTTGCCTTCAATTAATTCTCTCCAGAAAAGTTACAATTGAGACAGAATAGAAACTTCTAAAGGTGTGCTGCATTGTATGCTGGGTATTTCTTAATCCAATCAAGTTGATCATTGAGATTAAGTATCATAGATTATAATAAACAATGAAACTTAGAGGAATAAAATATCTCTCAGAAAAAGAAAGGTCATGACTGGGTAGAGTCAACACCAAATCCAGCTAGGTGCTTAATAAAGAGCTAACATCAGTACTCACAATGTTGTTCCACAACATAGAAAATGAAGCCTGCCTCATTCATCATATAAAACAGAATTACCACACTAACGTTGAACAAAATTATAACAATCAAATATGGGTGGATAGGGAGGGTGAGGCTGAGGGCTCGTTGGGAGGGATCAGGAGGGGGGGAAGGGAGGGGGAGCAGGGAGATACATTGATGGAGATGACTTTTTTTAATGGAAATAAAATAAAATAAAATTTAGAAAAAAAAAGAAAGAAAAAAAGAAAATTATACACTAATATCCCTGTGTAACACAGACACAAAAATTCTCAATAAAATATTTTAAAACTGAATTAACATATTAAGTTAATAACCATAGTGACAAAAACAATATGCCTCTGACACAAAAACAGACATGTAAGAACTTGAGAGAACCCAGAATTAAAGACTAGGGGTTACAGCCAATTGAATTTTGACAAGAATGTCAAAAACTTCATTGCACAAAAAGCACCATCTTAAAAAATTGTGCTGAAAAACCCGGATATGCATATGCAGACAAATAAGATCCTTTTCACAACTCACCCCCCCCCATAAGAATTCTTCTAAATACACCAGAGACTTTAAGCCTCAGAACTTTGAAAACAGTAGGAAAAAACATTTAGGCAAAAACCTTTTAAGACACAGGCGCAGAAATAAAGTTTTGAAGAGGACCCCAATAGTACAGGAAATGACCTCAAGAATTGACAAATGAGGTGACAAGAAAGTAAAAACATCTGTACCACAAAGGAAACTATCAGGATATGGAAGAGACAGCATACAGAGAGGGGGAAATGATTTGCCAATTATATAAAAGGCAGAAGTTAATACTTAGATTTACTTTCAAAATTTATATTTCAAAAAATGAACTGAATAAACAATTTATAAGGGACAAATTAGAAATGGCCAGGAAATATTTGAATAAGTGTTCAACATTCTTAGATATCATGCAAACTAAAATTATTTTGTGATCCCATCTTCCTCTAGTCAGAAGAACTAGCATCAACAATACAAATGACAATATATCCTGGTGAGGAGACTGTTCCTGGTTGGCTAGTGGAACACAAACTTGTGTACTTGCTATGGGAATCTGTCACAGTAAGATTTCTTGGCCCAGGGCAGCCAGAGGTCCAGACCCACAGACCTGTAGCCACAGATCCCTTAGCTGCTGGCCACTGCTCAAGTCCCCAAAATGATTCAGACACTTATATTAAACTACTGCTGTTTGGCCTATGGCTCAGGCACATTCCTAGCTAGTTTTTCCATCTTAATTCAACTCATTTCCATTAATGTGTCTGCCACGTGGCTCATGGCTCACCTGTGTTCCTTACATGTTTCTTCTTAGGTAGCTGGGTTGATCTGTCTGACTCCCCCGTTCTCCTACCTATGCTGTGATTTCCCCTCCTACTTTTTCTATGGTGCCTGTCATGGGCCAAAACAGCTCCTTTATTTAAAGATTTATATCTATGCTGTGATTTCCCCTCCTACTTTTTCTATGGTGCCTGTCATGGGCCAAAACAGCTCCTTTATTTAAAGATTGATATTCACAGCATACAGAAAGACATTCCCACATCAGGAATCAGTATGAGTGACATTCTACTTACAATCCGTCCTACCTGAAAGATGTGTTGGGATAATGGTGGTTCAGAAGTTGTGGGAGTGGCCAACCAATAACTAGTCCAACTCGAGGGCCACACCCAGAGAGAGAGAGAGCCTGCCCCTGACACTGCCTGGATTGTCAGGAAGCAGAGGCATGACAGCCCAGATACCTAGGACAAAAACCAAACGCAACCGACAAAAAATGTCAATGCAATGATTCCTATTGCTATTCTACTATAATCATGGATTGGAGCCTAGCCCAATCATCGTCAGAGATTTCATCCAGCAGCTGAAGGGAACAGATGCAGAAATCCACAGCCAAACATAACACAGTGTTAGGGAACCCTGCAAAAAAGAGGGAGGAAGAACTATAGGAAGAAGAGGGACCAAGGACACCACAAGTAAACAGTCCACAAAGTCAACTAACCTGTACTCTTAGGGGCTCGTTGAGAGTGAAGCAAGCATCAGGAACCCTTATGGGTCTGAGCTGGGTCCTCTATATACATGGTATGGTTGTGTAGTTTGGTGTTCCTGTGGAAATCCAAGCAGTGGGAGTAGAGTGTACTTCTGACTCTTGCTTGTTCTTGGGACCCTTTCCTTCCTATTGGGTTGTCGTGTGTGACCTTTATATAAGTGTTTGTGCCTCTTTTTGTAACTTGATATTCTATGTTTGACTGATATCCCTGAAAAGGATTTTTTTTTTTGATTGTGTAAAGACAGGACTTCTGTAGTGGGCTTCAGGTGTCGGCTGATAAGGTTGGAAGACACTTATCCAAGGTCCTGGGCTCCTGAAGGGAAAGTGGCCAACTCCATTTAAAAGAGGCTGCTGGGATCTTAAGGACCCTGTTTTTGGTTCCTGACCGCTGGAGAGACCTGTTTGGCATCCATTGACCATCGCATGGATAATCCAGTCTGTCAGGTGCCTATATAAGCTGTTACCTGCATTGTGAGTATTGGCTTATATTTCAATAAATATTAATCTTGGATTGGTGTATTTTAAGAAAGATTTCTGCCTTCAGACTTCTCTGTGTAGCCCAGTATATCATGAAACTTAATCTTTAGACTAGGTTGGCATCATTAGACATAGAGATTTACCTTTCTCTGCTTCCCACGTGCTGGGATTTAAGGTATGTGCCACCACTGCCCTGAAGAAATTTGATATAGCTTAAGAATGAACTCATGTTATTTACATGTATATGGATAAATATGAAAAGTTGATGTATAAAGTAAACCAGACTAAGGAAAAAAAACTCTTCACATTTCCTTCATATAAAAAAACTATATTAAATATGTTGTACTTGAGTATGTATATGTATGTGTATGTATACATAAAAGGGATTATGAGAGCAGTAGGAAGTATCTTATAACTATTTTCTACACAAAGTTTTCTCCTAGGAAGCCATTGTTTTTCCCTACCTAGTTCTTTTATTGTAATACTGGACTTTATGTAGAGTCATATGAACAGAAAAAAATGGCTTTTGTAAATATTCATCTCCATAAAATATGAAATTTTCTATTTGTAGTGGTAGTCAAGTATCATTTTCTTCAAATTAAGTTCTAACTATATTTGCTCTATAAGATAGCACTAACTGGATTTAGCCATCAAACACAACACAATGGTTCTAGTCACACAACACCGAATTTTATTGCAGTAATTATCACTTGTAATATACAAACTTTTTCAAGTCTCATTTGAAATGTTGGCCACTACTTGAATTTAAATAATACTTGAGATATATAACATCCTCCATGTTCAACATGTGTGCTAATTAGGCGTCTTTCATAACAACATAACATCTATGATTCATTCAACCCTTTTGACATAGTGGTAATCCTGAGAATCTTTTAAGGTCTACTATTAACTAGAAATTACTACCCCAATTCTTTATTTATGGCACTTTCTATTTGGCATATAAATAACATTATTTTAATAGCTGTACTCATTAATTAGTATTCATAAACTTAACACTTTGTACTCAAACCCCTTGAATAACTTGTCATTTCCACACTGAAGAAAATTCCTTGGTATTCTGAGTCAGAACTGAAGATCTGCTTCCTTTCAGAAAGTAAGGTCTTTATACAATTATGTAGTCCCTGAACTCAATCAACTTACTTTCTCATTCATGCTTGATAGAGGTGGCTGAATTTCTTGTGTGATTCAAAGCCATGGTACCTTAAATACATTGGTTTAACTTTGTTGAGAGCCTTGTACAGGTGACTGTATTTGGCTTAATGGAATAAGTAACAATTGACTCTCCTAAATATATTGTTTAATGTTATTGTACCTATACTGTTCTTCTTTCTAAGAAGTTGGAAAACAGGGCCTCTACTTTTAGGAAAGTGAAAATTTGAAAGACATTATCCTTAAAAATAGTTCAGGAAAAATTCTTTAATTGGCAAGTAGTGACATCATTATGAGCCACAAAGTACATTGTCCAAAGTCCTATTCTCTTAGTCTGAGAATGATCTCTATATAGCGGTTTCTATCTAAACCAATTACGTTTTGAAATTAGAAACATATAAGCCTGAGATGTCAGCATTTAGGATGGTGGCTGCCTCTGGGTAAAAGTAAATGTTAGTAAGAGCATAGGTTTTCTAGAATACCATGGTGCCTTTTCTCCTACACTTCATGGTGGTTACGTAGATGTATCCACTGGGCAATAATTCACTAAGTCCTACTCTTACAGCATATGAATTTCTCTTTGGTATAATTGTAATTTTAATTATAACATTCCTCTAAAACATATATACATATACATATGCCCTCCTTCAGTAAATTGAATTAATTATCAAGTGAAATACCCAAGTACAGGTCCTTGTTTAAAGTATTGAAAGCACTGGTTTAACATTTTCTTTCCTGCTCATCCTTCTCTGCTCTGTCTGGTGTCTGGAAGGTTTATAAAGTGCATCTCAGCTCCTTCATCCTCTGCCACCTTTTGGATCTGGACAATGGAAAAAGACAAGACCAGATGTAGCTTCTCTCACTCTGCTCTTTGCCAGTGTTTTCTTGGGTGTTCACTTCTACAACAATGGTTTTCACTGGGCTTCATTACTTTTGTGTCTTTCTCTTGTGGTCCTTGTGACATATGAGGAGTTCAGCTCTTGCTTACAAACTTAACCTAGACATTTTGCAAACCAAGTGTATAGTACTTCTAAATCATGTTACAGTTTATAACTCAGGCCCTGCCTGCTTATCACGTTCTACTACTTTCATTCCTAGATGCTTTTTACAGATCATGAGACCAGAACTTTCTGAGGTATCTCTGTAGACAATACCTGGTAAAAGGAAGACAAAAAAATCTAGAAAACACATTTTCCTACTCTGTCTCAATATGAAGTATATTTTTTACAGTTAGTGCTTTATCCCCAGCCATACTTACCTTTGATTCCCAAGCCTCCAGCCTGGGTCCCTGAACTGTAAAATTTCACATTTGTACTCACCTAACTCTTGACCAATATGTTGTTCCATAGCAATAATAAATAAATTAAACAAATAAAAACAAGGGAACCATTGATACATCTGCTTTTATATTCTTCCCTTTATTTTTATAATATATGATCAAAAACTTATCTCTTTCATTCAGCAGAGGTCCTTAGGCTACTTTTTCTACTGGAAATGCAGGAAATATTACTATTTATTAGCATTAGCAGTTTCCATAATTGCATCCCACATCTATAAGCGATCACTTACCTTCAATTGCTTCTGCTGTTTGCCATGTTTTCTGAGAGCCTTATTGACAAATTATTTCAGTGGTTCTAGTGCAGAAGCAATGTGTTGAACAACATTGATCCTATATTGCATTAGAAGAATGAAAGTATGACTCCTTTATTAGTTTCCTGTAGTCACTATAACAAAATAGTTCCCAGCTTCCATAATGTAAATTTATTGTCTCATAGTTCTGGAAGGTAAAAGTCCAGATTTCAAGGGATCAGTTAATGAAATTAACAGGAAAGGATCCATTCCAAGCCACATTTTTATCTTCTGAAAAATCTATGGCTTGTGATGCTTTAACTGTTTTATGACTATAGCATCTCTGAATGTCCACCCTGTCCATGGTTCTTCTTTACACAGGAACACCAGGCCTCACATGGTGAGCCATTTGCCTCACCTGAAAATAAGATTAAATCAGCATTGATTCTATTACAAATAATAAGGTAACATTCTGAGTTCCTCAGGTTAAGATTCTAACATAAAATACAAATGCATCAACCTAAAACAACCTTGTAGAAGTATTTCCTAATAAGTTGCTCTTCTAAGTTATTATAAGTATTATGATCTTTCTTTCAGAAATATTCTTCCTGTCTTCCAGAAGATGTTGCTTAGGTGGTTCCAACACTGCTCCAGGATTCTAGGTGGAAATTGATTTAGTCAGTCCAGAGATGAGCAGGTAGTATAAGAGAAGCCAATGAAAGTGATGCTTTCATACTTTGAAGCTATCTGGAAAAAGTAATGTTAAAAATACATAAAGCTGGAGTTGACAGTGCCCCTTTAAATGTAGCAAACATGCATAATAAAGAAAAGAACCTTAGGAAAACAGACTCTACAATTGTAAATGAACAATACCACAATAGCATTTAAGCTCAAGTACAGTGAACTCCCCTTTTGACTTTCTAGTTACAAAAGGCAATGAAAATCTTTTAGATTCAAACTAAGCTGAGTTCCCAACACATATAAAAAACATAATACTCAAATATATTTTCACCAAAAGACATACTTTAGTATATAACTTAAAAAAATTTAAAGTGTATCAGAATAACCTGAATAGGTTGTTGTTCTTTGCTCTTAAAGTTTCTGGCTGAGAAATTTAATTTTTAGAGGATTGGCTGGGCTGTACATCTAGAAACCACACCTTAAAAATGATTCTTGGAATTCACTTAAATGGCAGTTTGGTAATAAAAGAATTCCAGCAAGCTGAATTGAGAAATATATCACTTGTGTTGCTCTTATCACTTTAAATATGATGCCTGATCCAATGGAAATGTTATTTTGACTCTCCGGCATCTCTTACAAATATTTTATTTTCTTTTTTATTGATGTCCAAAACAAAGTCAGGTCCCAAGCTACAGGGCATAGTCTAATTTCCATGTAAATGACTAAATCTGTTGGTTATTTTTCAATATCAGAAGTCATTTGTACATTTCTCTTAGAGAAGTAGTTCAATGTTACTGGATTGATGGAATTGTTTGTGGCAGAACTCAAGCTACAACAAATCCCTTGAGGCTAAGAGAATTTGTTGTTACCTAGGATCAAATAACACAAAACTAGAATTTCATGCTGCTTGTTCATGTATGAGAGATCAATTTTGAGACAAGACCCTCACATAGGACCTCCATAATGTAAAACCTCTCCTACAGGGATATTCATTGCAATGGAAATATCCTTTGAGCCTTAATATGATCTGGTTGTTTGCTCAGTCAGTAAATGTATTTCTGCATCCAAGCAGTCAATCTATCAAGAATGACAGAGGAAAGAATTCAAAGGACAAAAACTCCAGAGTTTCTGAACTGATATGATGACTCCACAGTTAGCAGCACTGTATGCAGGAAATCAAGGTTAGGTTCCTAGCATCCTCACGGTGTCTCACAAACATCTATAACTCTAATTCCAGGGGATTCAATGTCAATGTCAAGCTTTGGCTTTAAAGGGCACTGCACATATGAAGTAGACATACATACATTTAGGTAAGATAAAAAAGAACAAATCTAAAAGAATTCACAGAACTTTAGATTCTCAACATCAGTGTTCAAAGGTATGGTATAAGAAGTAAGTATTCAAGAAGCATATTGACCTAGGAATCTAGAGAGCTAGATTTTTGTTCTGACATTTGCACTGCTGGTATGAACCATCTGGAAACTAATTTAAATTTTCAGAATTTCCGTGTAAAGACAATAATTTAGATTACTTTCATTTTTAGTTTCCTATATCCTCTGCATGTATAGTTATGAATCCAGCTGGAAAGGTGATGTTCTGACTTGGAATTTGACTTATTAAAAGGAAATCAGAGAAAAAGATGAGAGAAAATCAAACCTGTTTTGGACTCAGAGAATACTGGCTTGAATTCTGGGTCTGACACAGCATATAGCTGCAGAACCATGGATATAGATCACTATGAGTTACAAGTTCTTCATCCATAAAACCGAAGTAAAAATATTTACCTGGAGGGTTCTTTGGAGGATTAGAGCTAAAATATGCAAAGCACCATGCAGGAGTTCTCAATCAAGGGTAGAATAAATTGCTTGATGTTTCATGCTTTTCTACAAAGAGATGTAGAGCAGATTTAAAAGACAAGTAAAAATAAAAGCACTAAGCATTAGGATCCACCCAACAGAATTCTCTCAGCCAAGTAAATGAGAGAGCCAAGTATCCAATTTGTGTTGGGCTGGACTCATTATGAGCTTCTACCTTCTGATGCTCTATTGCCTTGAAATAGTCAAAATTTCCAACTCTAGCTTACTCTGGCTTGCTCTTCCTTCCCTGTTATGACACCTGTCCATAATCTTCATCTGCTCTACTCTCTTCAGCTTTAGACACTTTCAAGGAAGATAGAATATTAGCCTTAGTTCATATTTTGATGCCCAACTCTGGCTCATGGTTTGACTATCCTTTTCCAGAAATAAAATGTTCTGCATAATTTCAGTGTGTGCATAATGGCAAGAGATCATATTCCTGAGACCAATGAAACAACATAATTACAGCTTATGAATTCCTTAGTATCACTATGATTTGAAGAGCCTAAGTCACTGCCAATACAATAGCAGCAGCTGCTGCTGCTAACCAGAAAACTCAAGACAAGGAAGAAAAGATGCTCAGAGACAAAGGGATTACTTCCAATTGAAGATAACATTTGGAGTAACTCTCCATTTCTAAACTTAATGGTGAGAGACAGAGACATAGATCTCATGGGATAAGGTTATCAACTACAATAAATAATATGTAACAGGCATTCTCATACACTGGTAACGCAGACAAGGGCATACTTGGCAGAACAACTCTAAAGCTGGAAAGGCTGTAAACATTCAAATATACAAGTCACTTAGGAATCACCAAACCTAATGTTGCATTCTTGATAGCTATAAACAAATTAGATCTTTTTTCAGCAGGGCAGTCCAAATATCCAAGCCACTCCTAAATAGGCCTAGAGGTAGGAGTATGATTTTAATGATGTATGACAAGACTAGCATTTCAAAATAATTTCAATTACTGGGTGTGTTAAAAAGCTGCTTTGCAGCTGTTAGAAAAATTTACAAATAGACATTAAATACATCTAATGCAGAGCAGGCTTTGACTTCCTCGTTGCAATTATAATTTCATTCTAACCTCTAGAAGCAAGCTGGGAAACAGATCAAGGGATAAGTACAAAGTGCTCTTAAGAAAACTGGAATAAATGAGAAAAAAAATAAAGTCTGCTCAAATGTGCAGGATGCTTATTTATCGGTATTATTATGAATCCAAAAGAAATATTATGAATCCAAAAGAAAGGGCCTCATTACACATGTTGTAGATTACAACAAAATCCCAAGTAAACATAAACTTTTGCTGTATGGAAAATTAGAAGATTGCCATAAAGGTCTCTGTAGAGAATTGTAACCAAGTATCCCCAGCCTGATTTTGAAGACTTCTATGAACTAATTCAGCCCACATATAACCTTTATGTTGATTTGAATGAGAATGACCCTAGTAGGTGCATATATTTAAATATTTATTCTTCAGGAAATGGCATTATATGAAAGGATTAGAAGGATTAGGAGGTGTGGCTTTGTTGGAGCAAGTATAACATTGTTGGAGAAAGTGTGTCACTGCAGCTGGGCTTTGAGGTTTCAAAAGCCCGTGCCAGCCTGAGGTTGCTGTTCCTCTGCTTGTGGATCAGGATGTAATGTTTAGCTACTTATCCAGTGTAACATCTGCCTGTCATCATGTTCTCTCTCATGATGATAATGGACTAAGGCTCTGACATTTTCAGCAAGATTCAAATAAAATGTTTTCTTTCTAAATAGTTGCCTTTCCTGTGGTGTCTCTTCACAGCAATAGAACTATGACTAAGACCATCTCCCAAAGCATATACAGCATCCACAAATGTCTTCCATGCACTACTACACTACTTAAAAGTGAGAAGTGTGAGGAAGATATAAAATCCATAAATTCTCAATTTTTCAAACATTGAAGTGGAAGCAAACCTTCCAATTTAGTGGTTTTTTTCTATAAACATCACTAACTGGGCAAATTATAATAAGAGTAGCATCCTCTGTTTCAACTACACAAAAGTTTTGCCATTTACAACTTAATAAAATAAGCCATGAGTTTTGTAACTTCATGAAGTTTGTATTTACCTTAAGGTCTATCATAAGTGTCTCTAATATGACTATCCCAAGCCATTATTTACCCCTTTTCTAAACTGTGAAATTAAAAAGAATCTCTCATTTTGAAAAACTACATTACCCTGTTTCCTCATTCATCTATGTCATATTGGCAACCCTAAACTATCAATCAAACTAAAAGCTTTGATGATATAGGGTTGTTTTTTAAACCTCAATGTGTTTATTTCAAACCCAATGTCATAATCTATATAGATTAAAATTCAAAGGTATTTTCCAATAATGCATCCATAGTTCATTAGCTGTTATTTTATTTCCAGTACTCTCAAAAAAATAGTGTGAAATGTCCCCACTGCTATCAGAAACTACAAACATGAAATGGAATCAATACAAGTTAGCATAAATTATTATAATAAACAAAACAATAAATCTACTTTCTTTAAATTCAATTTACAAGGTAATGCTAAAAAGGGACACACACACTCACACATAGACACATAGACACTCATAAAAACATAATGTGAAAAAATAGGATAGTATATCCTTGATTGAAAATGTCTTGAGAACATTTTTATCAGCAAATAGCAAAAGATAGAGACAGTTTCTGAAAATACCCCTTACCATCAAGAGCCTGAACTTTTGTCAGATATTGAAGAAATGTTAATAATAATCCTTGATATCATTTAAGGCTAAATACTTAACCTGTTGCCCTACTGTGCACTTGGCCTGCATACGTTTAACCTGCTTTTAAGACAAAATGTCACCAATCTTATTAAGTGGTGGATTTCCCACATAATTGACTTTTAAAACTGAAGCTAAATGCATAGATATAATTTTATTATTTACTCTTCCATGTCTGTGATCCAGAATAAAGTATGTGTATGGGGTCAAAAGTATTTTCTGAAAATAGACAACAGTTAGAAATCAAGTTTAAACAAATTAAATGTCTTTAAATGTTTGAAGAACCATGTGGGTATTGGTTGATTGATGTCATTTGTTTGTGATGGTAAGTGCTATTCTGGCTCAGATGGAGATAGGAAAGTAACTTCTATAAAACTCTGTTAAATTTTTCTTTGAAAATTTCCTCATTTTCCCCATACTCTATTTTCTGTGTAGCACAGCGCAATAAATACAAGAATAGACTTCTGTTATAAACAGGCATGATATACTGACAACACGGACAGAGAAAATCAGACAGGTACAATAAACAGGCAGCATAGGCAGGCCAAAAGCACAGACTACAGACAGAGGGACAGACTGTAGGAGCAGGGAGAAGAGTAAAGAATTCATATTTGGGCTTGCTTGGGCTCAAAGTATTTCAAGAGGAAGTCTCTTTTCTTTCCTTCTTTAATAGGATATCAATGCACTCCTGGTGTTCCCTCTGCAATATTTTTAATGTGCTCATAGATGCACATACAATTCAGAATGGAACTTTGTTGGTTCTCATAAACTACAACACCTTGACTGGAGTAAGATGAATGCCATAATATGATCACTTCCTGTTGTCTGAATCATTTACATTCATCCTTCCCATCCTTGAAGTAAGAATATTCTCTATAATAAACCCAAACTCCAATTCTGAGATTAAGAGAAGAAAACAGAGTGTGGTTCTCTTTGTCTTAGTAGTCCCAACAAAGTTTTATTTTATTTTATTAATGCTAATTTTATTACTACCCATGAAACAACATCTATATCAATGTCAGGAAATAATCTGATTGGCCAGCTTAAATATATGTACATACACACCCCAAGCTAATAATATATAACTGCACAGAAAGTCTGTACTCCCTTGGGGAAAATGCTGTTATCAGAAAGCAGCTCCTGGGAAATATAGATAATACAAGCTTCTGCTATTCCTGAAAAGGTGATTTATTATAGATAAAATACTGCAATCTGTAATTAAAGTAATAATTTAACTCACAATTTTATGTCATAAAGCATTAGTTTAGGGACACAAAGTATAAAACTACGTTCAGTTCTTTGGAGAATCCACATTCACTGAGCTTCTGCATCACCTGTCCTACTGCTGTCTTTGGGTGTTTTAGGGCAACAGTGAATTTCCCACAATCTGTCATCCGGAGTTACTGTTAGAATCAAAAATAAGATGGATGAGCAAAGCCAGGTCTAGTTTCAATCCACCAACAAACAACAGACTAAGGGCACTGGAAAGTCGTGGACAGTGAAGAGCAAACTCATTTGCCAGTAGGTCCTCCAAGGGTAGTCACTGTTGATTGGCATGGACCGTATGTGGAGCCTCCAGGAGTGGGATCAGACTGTGTTCCTGGGCATGGGCTGGCATCTTGGATCCCATTCCCTGCAGAGGAACACCTAAACCAGTCTTGATTTGGGATGAGGAATTCGGATATGCCAGGAATGGATGTGCCACACTAAGCTGACCCATCTTGGAAATTCTTGTCCTTTTTGCGGGGGGTGGGGGTAGGGTGGGGGATGTGGGGAGGGAGGCTGAAGGCTGACTGGGAGGGATTAAGAGGAGGGGAGGGAGGGAGAGCAAATTTTTATATATATATATATATATATATATATATATATATATATATATATATATATATAAAAGACATGTTTTTATAAAGAAGAAGGAGGAGAATTAGAGGAAGAAGCACACTTCTACTTATGCTTGGCATTGTGGTTCATTTCTGTAAACCCAAAGTTTGGATATCTGAGGCAGAAGGATTGCCATGAGTTTGAACCTAGCCTGCGTAACATGGTAAATTATGGGGCAGGCTACTGGGATATAGTTTAAGAAACCCTGAGGCAAAATAAAATATAATTATAATAATGAATATTTTTTAAAAAAGAAGACCAATGATCATTATGAGTTCTTGTTTATAACCTTTTTCTCAAAAGCAGAACTATTCTACACTGGTTAATTACAAGTTGCCTCAAAAATATTCAATTTAAGGCTTAATTTGCTACTTCCTTTGTTTTCAGCTGTACTTTTATGTTGTGTCTTAATTACTATAATCCAAATCAAATTAGAAGTTGTTCTTTCATTTCTTTAAAAAACAAAATAATATAAACAAAATCATGCCCTAAAAAAATGTCAATGGTAGTGTGCAAAACCAGCAATAACAAATATTTATTGAGCATGTGTACATAAAATATAAACTATTGCATCTCAGGAGATAAGTTCTCTGCCAGTGGCAAAATAAGATAACATGATAAGAAAGGGCTGTCTGTTCTAGAACATTTTCTTTGAGAAGAACATAGTAAGAATAAAATCTGGATAGCCTAGCAAAACTAAAAGAGGAGTGGATTTAGAACACTAGTGCAAACACTATGTGATGGACTGAATCTTTCCATTTTCCATAAGTACCAATGTTGAATTTCCAATTCTCAATGTGCAAGAGGTAATTAGTTTAAATAAAAGCATAGAATCTAGGGAAGGGATTAATGGCCTTAACAAAACAGATAAGAGAGATAAATGACCACACACACACACACACACACACACACACAAACACACACACACACACACACACACAAGACACACATACTTCTGTTTTCAACACAACAACACACAAGCCTTTCAACCTGATTAACATACTGCAGGATCTGTGTGTTCATGTATCTTCCTGGTTACTGATGTTCAGGAAAGCATTCTGGAACATAAGGTTATAGTTTAGAGGCCTACCCATAAGGAACTTGTAAGACCATCCAGCAGTCAGATTGAAATACAGAGCACCTTATGTTTGCAAGGACTTTACATAAAAAGCACTTTGTGCTGAAATAAATTAAAACGGAAAACAAAGGATTTGTTAAAAAAGAATCTAAGCAAGACATAACGATGTCTTGAATGAGAAGAGCAGCAGCAGACCGGCAAAATGGGCAAGCATTGCAACGATCTTAGAGTACAGTCAGACTCTAGCAGAGAATCTTGAGAGAATAACAGTCAAGAATTCTGGTTCAGTTTTAAGTTTTCAGTGTCTCTTAGAACCCTAAGCAAAAAATGGTACACAGTTTTATATTCTGCTGTGTTATTGTAGAAAGAGATCAAGAATGAGCTCTAAGACATTAACATTTCAAAAACTAAACAGGAGAGAAATATTTATCAAATTAGGTCATAGCAAGTAGCTGCCAAGGTGGGAAGAAAGCCAGAGCAGTGTGGTCACAGAACTCAAGAAATTTCAAATGGTTACATAGTTATCTGCAATATTGAGGGCATATGGGAGTTTAATATAAGAACAGAGAAAAAGCTAGCAACATGGCTGTCATTGACAACTTTGACACAAGAATAGTTGCAATGGATGGCAAGGAGAGATGAAGAAAAGATTCAGTAAATAAGAGAACAAAAAAAGGAGAAAAGTGATACAGAAATCTTAGACCACATTTAAAGGATATAGAAATAAATATTAAATAATATTGATAAGAAGAAGCTCACTTATGTCAACTTATTTAAGTTAAGAAACTGTGGAATGTTTGGCTAAGGATCACAGAACTGTCAGTGATGGGGATAGAGGAACAACTGTAGAAAAGTAAGTGACCCTTCAGTAGGTGGAGAGACAGGTCATCAACCTAATGGATGTTTGAGCCTTGTGCATGAGCAATGATGCTTTTAGCTGTTATACACTAAAGATACATATCAGTGCAAAAGCAACTGAGCTAGTAAATATTGTGGTGGGAAGATGAAGAATTTCCTACGGATTATTATTATCTTAGTGAACCAAAAGGGAAATCACAGCTGAGATGAAGATTTTTTTTTTTTAAATAAAAGAGGCTTGACTATATCTAAGTTTTCACGGAATCATTTGAAGAATGACACACTATATTTAATCGATTATACAGATAGTTATAGTTATTTTGATTGCAATTGAAAAAAACAAATATAAACAAAGAACAATATAACTGATTTTTTTCATGTAACCATTAACATATTTACAATATTTTGAAGATAGATTTTTTTCTGCAACATGAAGTTATGATCAATGAATTCTAATTAGAAAATTTCAAAAGACATTTATACACTAACTATGAATAGGCAACGCTACCCAGAAGGATAAGAAAATATGACTTTTTGCAGTATCTGCTTCACCCATAACTTTCCACTTGGAATAACCTGCCTCTATGTTCAACCTAAAAACTGCTGTGCTCTAACAACCTCATCTACAGATATGTTGATTCATGCAAAGACAAGTATCTTATCAAATTTGGCTAACCCACAGTTGAGCAACTTTACCTTAGTTGTTTAAACTGGAATTAACTGATGCTAGATAATTCTTCTGGTCATTTCATAAAGATCTGTAAATCCAGAAGCTTGAGTACTAAGGAGCATCAGTAGAAGAGGTGATGAAATTTTATATTTTGGGAGGGAACCCTTACTTTAGACCTCCTTTGGGTCTTGAGAATTTTACAGCCCCAGGATTCAAATTTCACAGAGACTAAATTCTAGTCCTTTGAACATGAGACCTAGAAAAATAAAGTTATTTTTATAGGTCATAATATTGCCTGTTCTCTATCCTAGATATTTTTATTTTTAATTGGTAAAAAAAGTTTCACATAGTTTAAAATAAACTTTTAATAAGTACATAAGCAATGGCAAGAATCTGAAAATCAAAAGATGATATAAATAAGTAATAATGACTTCTGCTTAAAATGCTATGTTTAGTGAACACAAAAAGAAAAAAATAAAAAGGAATAAGATAACACCCAGTGACATATCATTATACCCATATATCAGAGCAACACATTCTTCACCAGAGAAGCTTCTTCTTACAGTAGATTGTAATTAATTCAGAAATCCACAGACCCATAGCAAGAAATGTATACAGTGTGGGAACACTGGAGAACTCAGCCATAGTGGGATTTCATTAGCAAAATCCACCCACATCCTCAAGGTTCAGGGGTTTATGGGGAAAACAGGTGGAAAGTTTGTCAGAGCAGGAGGTCGAGATTGATTAAAAAAAAAAAAAAGAAAAGAAAACAGTGTCTTCCAGGCACAGCAGTGTATTAACTCAAGATACTATGACAGCATGTATAAGATCTACCCAAGTTCAAACCAGATGGGATTTCCAGCACACTGAGAAGAGGAAATAAACACTAATTCTCACCCTAACCCGGAGGCCATTTGCAATTTATACCTACTGGAGAAGAAAAAAAAAATCATTTATTTCCAACACAGTATTATTACATATAGCCACCACACTCCATGGTAGGCTCTATGCCCAGTAGTTAGCAAAAACAAAATGGACAATATGATGTAGTAGTGGGGTTTCTTGGTCCACGGTGGCCAGAGGTTCAGACCCTGTTGCGCCAGACCCCTTAGCCACCTGCCGCTGTTCTGGCCCCCAAAATGACTCAGTCGCTTATATTAATTTCATGTTTTTTGGCCTATGACTTAGGCACATTGCTAGCTAGCTCTTACATCTTAAATCAACCCATTTTTATTAATCTGTCTGCTATGTGGCCTGAAGCTCACCTGTGTTCTTTACATGTTGCTCCTTTGGGCTTCAGCTCGGTCTGTCTGACTCCGCCCTGCTTCTCCTACCTATGCTCTGATTTCTCCTCCTACTTCTTCTATGGTGCCTGTCATGGGCCAAAACAGCTCCTTTATTTAAAGATTGCTATTCACAGCATACAGAAAGACATTCCCACATCACTTCCCCCTTTCTGTCTAATCAAAAAGGAAGGTTTCAATTTTAACATAGCAAAATTACATATAACAAAATATCCATCAAGCAAAAATTATAGTTATAATATCTAGTCTATTTGTATTTAGCAAAATTAAAGAAAATACTCTATCATCTACCTTATCTTTATGAATCTAAAGTTTTATATTCAATATACCTTTCAAATGACTAAGAAAAACTGTACCTATAAATATCTAATCTTCAACTACATCAAAGACCACAGAAGGATATATTTACCCAAGTAAACCAGAAGTGCAAGTGACTTCTAAAATCTAGAGAGGACAGAGATGACACCTATCTGTAGGAACAGTCACCCAAAGTTCCTTTATAAAGTTGGGGCATCCATCTTCAGCCTAAAGGCCCAGAGTCTCTTTTCATTTCAGTGAAGCAGGAAGTCTGTTGTGCCCATTCTAACACAGTTCATCAGTTGCTTCTCCTCGAGTCCAGAAGAATGTCTGATAGTTTTCTCTGTAAAGCAGGAACCTGAATGACCATCTCGGCTTGTTCTGCCAAAGTTCAAAGATCATCTTCCTATGGAACCTGCATGTCCAGTTTAAACAGCATACTGTCAAGCAGTCAACATAAGAACAAGTTCTTGTCCAGTGGGTAACCATTGCTACAAAGAGAGTAGACTACATGTGGAGTTTCTTCAATAACCCATTTTTCTCTTAAAGAAGATTGGTGCTGCCAGGAGCAAAGTCTCACTGTCCAGAAAAGTCTAAGTTCTTAAAACATTTTAAATGCCATATTCTGTAGGTCTTAGAAGTGTTTGAAGATTACCTATCTGCAGCTCGCGACCTCTGGCCAGCAGAGTGAAGCACGACCACACACAGAGGTTCTTCTTAATCACACTTTATTGGAGTTCAGCTTGGTTGATAGGAGAGCTGGAGAGAAGGACCCCGAGAGCCTAAGAGGCGGCTATTAATATTAAAAAATGGTGGGATGTGCTGTGACGTGATAGGCTACTGCTTGGGTAGAGCTCATGGGGCACTATAGGATTGGTGTGTACCACAAGCCCTAATAAGCATGTCAGAGCTGGTTGGAGCAAAGTCAGATGCCAATTAGCAAATCTGACATGCGCAGTGTAATGCCAGTAAAATGCCATGTCAGGATGACTCAGCAAGAACCACACCGCGCCTAACACCTATCTAATTGAATTATATCTTTGTATACCTAAAAATCTAACTAACATGCATTTCTTAATTATACATTACAAATTTAAATTAGTTATATAAACATCACATCTTAAACAAGAGTAGGAAAATATATACAGTAGAAGAGAATTGACCTTAAGTTTGTATCAATAAACCAAAATACATACCAATGTAAAACATTTCAAGATTAACAGCTTATTTCCTGATCTAAGTAAATTCAATAATCTAATTTTTTAAAATCATTCATATACCATATCCCTTTTTCTTCTTTTAAAGAGATTAACTATGATCATTAACCATTTATAATGAAAACAAACATTTATAAGCAATATATTGGGAATTTGGGCATAGTTTTCCATTACTACTTCCTACTGATCATGGGGTGTTGAAAATCTTATGAGTTAGACAGGATCATGCTCTGCAGTCTAGAAGTTTATGTGGCCATCTCTTCCTATCAGAGATTTTTTTCAGGGGATATTGGTTGATGAAAGCATATTTGCCTGGAAGCAATCCACAGGTTCTCATCTTCTGTGGAAACAAAAGCAGAACTCTTCCAAAGCAATAAATCTTTAGACACAAATTTCAAAATCAAAATACATTTAAAATATATATTCTTGTTTAACTTAGTAGCCTTTGCATTTGCAATCCATTGTCTTTCTGCAGTTAACTCATTAACAGTTAAAAAATTAAAATAAAACACAATAACAACCAAAATCCAGATTTTGTGTCTATTTTGCATCTTTACATGGCTTATAATATTTTTATTATTCAATTTCTCTTTTTAAAGTCTTTCTCTACCTTTTCTTTTCTCTCTGAAGCCTATGTACCTTTTACACACATTGTAACCTGTTTACAAGTCTTTTTTTTTTCCATCTGAATCTGTTTTATTGTGAATTCTTAATCATCATTCAAACAAAAGACTTTTACAATACAGTCTCTTAAAGAGCTGTATAGTTTTTGCAGATAAGGCTGAATCAGTAAGTTCTCTTAAAGGGACCGTGTCTCTGTTTGTGGCCAGCAAACAGAGCACCCTGCAGAAAATGCTGCTACTATGAAACCTTCTTTGTTTCCTTTTTGTTCAAAATAAACAGAAATCTATAATCAATCACATGCTACTGAGTCTTTTGTGAGATTTCAGGAACCAGCCTGATTGCAGCTTACACTCCCTGCCGCTAGTCCGCTGGCACCATTTTGAATGTGACCCTGATGCCATGCTTTCTTTGTAGAATGACCTGCTTTGTATACACAATTTGGAAGCTGCCTTGGCTCAGTTTCTGTGATCTAGAACCCTTTCTAATCTTTCTCAGGCTTTAAATGGATAATCACCGCACATTGGACACCATCTGTTGCAATGGGGTTTCTTGGTTCAGGGTGTCCAGAGGCTCAGACCCTGCCGCGCCAGACCCCTTAGCCACCCAGTCACCCGCTGCTCAGGCCCCCGGAAATGACTTAGATGCTTATATTAACTTCATGTTGTTTGTCCTATGGCTCAGGCACATTGCTAGCTAGCTCTTACATCTTAAATCAACCGATTTCTATTAAACTGTCTGCCATGTGGCCCATGGCTCACCTGTGTTCTTTACATGTTGTTCTTTGGGTGGCTTGCTTGATCTGCCTGACTCTGCCCTTCTCCTACCTATGCTCTGATTTCTCCTCATACTTCTTCTATGGTGCTTGTCATGGCCCAAAACACCTCCGTTATTTAAAGATTGAAATTCACAGAATACTGAAAGGCATTCCCACATCAACATGATAGTGTTGCTATTTTGTTTTGATATTTCCTATAATTTCAGGATTTGAAGTGATTTTTTGGGGGAGGGGTGTTCATTTTTATTTTTCATCTTAGTATTTTATGTTTTGTTTTTAAAAACTGAAAGAAAAATGTAATATTGGATGAGTGAAGAGATAGTATTTGGGACAGGAGAAAGAATATGATAAAAGTATATTTATGAAAAATTGATCCATTAATTTAAATAACAAACATGTATATTTTATTGATCTACATGATTCACTGGTTTTTAATTTGGAAGAAAAACACAGAACAGTGTCCTCTATACAAAACTGAGAGTGTCATATTTAATTATACTAATGTGATGTAGCCATGCATACTTGCTCTTTACTGAGGGTTAATTTACCTTCAATCTTGCTTTTATATAGATGCATTTCCAAAACTATCATTCCTTCCCAATAATGTTCAACTGGCACTAAACCCAGCTATTTAATGTATAATCCATATTGTCATCTAAAAATGCTGATTAAACCACAGTTACATCAATAAAGATGTATTACAAGTAACATTACAATTGAATACTATGTTAACCCCTGACAGAATCTGAAAGGGGCAATGGATGCCAAAGTTGTTGCCACTGTTCCCGAAATCTAGCTTAAATTTGCTCTTTGATGTGATCATAGGGGCCTTAGATCCACAGATTGTTATCACCAGATTTCCCACCACCTGGAAATCCAATTTCCATATAAGAACACAAGGGAGACTCCTATAAGGACTCCCTGGAGGCATAAGAAGAACAGTTTTATTACACTATTATGTGTTGTGTGAATCCTACTTTGTTTTCCAATACAAACCCAGGAACAGATATTGGGGCAAATGATAAAAGATCAGAAAGACAAAGGAGGAAGCCACAGCTACTTCTCATCTTGCCAACCCCTCAGCTGAAAAGGGGTAGATCCTGTCTCAGTGACTCTTCAGAAGGAGTAGGGAAAGCAAAGGGAAATACAGGCTGAAACAGAAGGGAGCCAAACTTCATCTCATCCTGTCTTGTATTCCTTTTGCTGCCCAGCAATATCACTTTCTGTTACAAGTTACCTATTGCTGAGATTAAAGGCATATGCCTCCTAAGCGTTCCCTAGTGCATTGGATTCCAAGTGCTGATATCAAAAGTGTGTGCCACCACCACTTGGCTCTGTTTGGCTTGGAATTCACAGAAATCCAGATGGATCTCTGCCTCCCAAATGCAAGGATTAATTACACATGCTACCACTGCCTGACCTCTATGGCCAACTCTGTGGCTGGTTCTGTCCTCTGATCTTCAGGCCAGCTTCATTTAGATATACAATATATCACCACAATTATCATTAAATAATGTTTGAACATGTGTCCTCAGAGTATATGAGAACTTGAGAAATTCTGTTGGCTTTGCCTCAATTTATTTATCATTATTATCTGTTTGTGCTTACTGTTCTTTTGTGTTTTTACAGTTTGCAATAATAAAATCAAAGCAGACTGTTCAGCATCCTTAAACTTCACATTAAGAATAAAAGGTTATCTTCTAGTTCCCTCAAAAATTGCCTTATGTGAAAATTATTGGATTAAACTTTCCAAGCAAGCATTGACATTACTGAGAAAACAAAGAAGTAGCTCTAATTCATTTCTGTTTTTAACTGTTTTAATGCCTTATATGAGGCAGCAAAGATGCCCTATTTAATCATCTAATCAATTGAAAAAACTCTATGCAAGCAAATGAACAATAAATGTGAAGGGTGCTGCATTGATACAGCGTAACTTCACAAACATTTACTGAATGACTATTAAGTGTTGATGATCCCTGCAGTGGGTACAGACTGTAGAACGACCCACATCTTAAAGTGTTTGAAGCTTTACACCTGTATGTTTGTACACACACACACACACAGACACACACAGGGGGGAGGGGTTGGGGGGAAGAGAAAGAGAGAGAGAGGAGAGAGAAGAGAGATGAGAGACTTTTACAAGGAAGGAATACTAAAAATAGGAGTACATCAAATAATAGTGCACTTGAAGCAAGGTGATTGAGAAGGCAGATGTTTCTGGGATTAAGAAAGGAAAAGGGACCAATTTGAAATCTTTGCTGAGTCATGGTAGAGATTACTTTCTGAGGATGACTAGAAATCATTCAGTGATTACGAGCAAATAAATGCCATGATCAGATCTATACTTTTCTAAATGTCACACTAGCTATTGTGGGAATTGATATGAGTAAGGCTGGTATAGAAAAGACAAACCAGACCAGAGATCAACACAGCTGGTCAGATCTCTACAAAGACAGCTTGAGCTAGGGAAGTAACAGAAGAACTTCAGGACTGGGGATACGATTTGAAAATAAAAGCTTCCAACATACTGATTGGAAATAAAGTATGGAGGAAAGAAGAAACAAGGGTGAATTTTTTGAAGTTCTTGAAAAGTGGTTCAGAAGACAGAACAGAAATTATATACAAGAAGTCACCAGGGACTGTTGGGGGCAGTGAATTTGCTGTCAATTCACCTGTTAGACACTCAGCAGAAGATATAAAATGTGTAGCAAGTTTTCATGGCTAGATCTTAGGAGACAATGCTGCGGAAACAAACAATAAGGAGTTTCTAGCAAGTGCACAATATTTAAAGCAACAGAACAAAATAAAATAATCTGTGTGAGATTAAAATAAAGAGTAATGGACAACAAAAGTTATTGATGAAATATTCACTTGAGGAGTATATAAACACAATACAAACTGAACCTTAAGACTGTGGGGATTTAATAAAGTCTCAGAAGTTTTGGACATATCAGAGGGAATCTACCCACAGTCTATGTGGGGGGTTAGTAAAAGCTCCAGAAGTCCCAGAGCTCTAACCACAGTCTAGGAAAATCAGAGTGGTGATTCAAACCTTTAATCCCAGCACAGGAAGTATCCTGGGAGTGGTGACCTACCCTTAATCCTAACTGAGTCAAGGTCACTTCATATTATAGAAGGAATTCTAGGCTCCCAAGCAGGTGTGTTGGGGCCACGCCTTAATTACTGAAAGAATATTTAAGACAGGATTCAAACACAGAGAAAGCCATTCCAAGGGAATCAACGCTGAGGAAGCTAGAAGATGGCTGGGTAAGATTTGATTGTGGTGTTTATTCCCTCTAGTATCTCTAACTTCTTCAGAGATCTATCCCTGAGTCTCATTATTTCGTGCGACATAAGACAATTCTTGGATATAGGAGCTGTCTCACACCGGGCTGCTGGTTTGCACAAAACAAGGCAGAGTGATGTTCCCAAGGGTCCCAATTGATTCCAGCCATGCCCCATAGGGGTTCTGAACTCAGGAGCTACACATCTGGGCTTCCCTAAGTGATGCCTGAATCCCACTACAAAAAGTATCTTATGTTGAAAGCACATCAAAGAATAACGACTATGACATAGAAAACTAGGACCTCTGAAGTTTAATAATTATATAAATAATGGAAGATAAACACATACACATTTGGTTACATAGTAAATACATACATAAGCAGGCATCCAAGCTCCCCCTGACCTCACTAGAATAAAGTAGACATTACATTTCACATAATCCTTTGATGTCCTTTATCACATCTTCATTATTAACTATAGATCAGTTATAATGCCGTACATATCCTCAGATTGAAATACATGTTATAAGCACATAATAATTTCTACCTATACTGGGTGGAAGACTCTAAGAAGGAGGATTACCTCAGAGTATAATCCCCATATGAAGAGAGGGAACTCAAAGTTAGGGACTAACATATTTGCAGAACAAAGCAATGAATAATTAAAGGTAGAAGCATTTTACATACAGTATCCCGCTTGGAAGTTATATTCCCAAATCATTAGGAGAAAAGAGGTCAGAATCAGCCCTTTCCTTATTAAAGCTCTATAAGATATTTAGAGCTGACACTTCATGAGAATGAACCAGGAAGATACAGAAAGGTGGGGGAAGTATATGTTTACTAGGAGTTCCTCATGACACAATTCACTTTACTAAAATAATAAATAGTATGACTTCACTTTTGTGTTGGATGTTGAACACTCAATGACTATTCCTTGTGCTAATGAACCATAAGTCATCAGAATATTCTTTTATCTTGTTATTTTCAAGAAGACTATCCTGTCAAATTAATAGTTAACTAAATGAACTTGAGAGACATTAATGACAGTTGCCCCACTGACAAAATTCAATGCTATTTTTGACCTCTCATTCCTGAGAAACAATAAAGCAGTAGTTTACACAACCAAACCAAAAGTCAATTTTCTAATAATGATGCAATGGTGGTTGTCATTTAACAATCGTCTCAAATGTACTAAGAATTCAGTTGGATTATGGTAGTACCCCATTTAACTCCATGACAACGCTTTAAGACCAGAAAATTATTGTCATGTTTTTGTATATAACATGTACACATATAGGGTCAGATATAAAAATTACAAGTGTGCCTGGTATAATGGCTTACACCTTTAATCCCAGCACTTAGAAGTCAGAAATAGGCATTTCTCTTTTTGTTCAAGGCCATCCTGGGCTTCATCATGAGTTCTAGGACAGCTAGAGCTACATAGTTACACCTTGTCTTAAAAAATAAACCAAGAGTAGATAAGTGGCCATCTTGAGCACACACTAACACAAAAATTTCCCTAGATTTTTTTCTGTAGCAATTGGCAGAGAAAGTGACAGAACACACTGAGGCTGAGTCTCCTAATTAGTTACTCCTCAATGTAAGTATCAAGTAGAAAATATCTTTAAGTATCTCATATGTGAAAATTAAAAGAATATATAGATTTGTATTCACACACACACTCATGAGTTACACATATAAGACACTTATGCAGAGAAGATGCTTTATTGTCTTAGAATTCAATAACATAGAACCATTAGATTGTTCTTCATCTTTGGAAGAAAGACATGATAGATAAAGACATGCAGGTTCATGACTTTAATGAGAAAATGTAAAGCCTCCCAAGTGATATTTTTCTTCCAGCTCACTGGGCACACTATAGGACGATATTTCTCTTTGTAGTTGAAACTAAGCCAGTCTATTTGGAAGAAATTTCCAAACAACAAATGAGCATCCTTCCTAACACTGCCAAGTTAAATGGGCATTTTCTAAGAGCTCTACTTTAGTGAGGATGTGCCTTGGCTATAAGATACTTAAAGAATCCTGAGGTGATGCAACTAAATGATGTCATCCCATTCATTTCTGATATCATAGTTTTCACAAGTTGCTTATTCCCACTCACCCCCACTTAGTCTCTCTGCTGTAGCCAGTTTTTCTGTCCAGATTGAGCCCTATGCTTTTCTATATTATAAATATTTCTCCCTGATTGGCCAGACACTTTGAAAACTGATTGATGGCTATACAAATATGAATAACTTTATACAGAGTAGACACTGAATGGGAAATTTAGAAGGAAAATATAAATGAAACTAATGTTCATAAAAAAATTACCTGGCCTGCATTAGCTTTGTGGTTTAGGGATTAAAATTTTGCCTGTAGAGGTGACTAAGTGGATATAGCTGTAGTTGAATTGTAATATACTTTAAACAACTTATTTTGGAAAAATCTACCATGTTCAGAATTATGAAAGAGACCTTACGAAAAATTAACATACAGTTCTAGCTGTTGGCTTTAAAAGGGAGAGAAATGGAGTCCTTCTATCTGTACTGCACGAAATGAAGTGAGATTCTAATTAGTCTTAATCCATAAGTTAGACATAAAGGGTGAAAGCTGAAAGATCAAAAAAACAGGGCAGTCAGACACCAGAGAGCTCTTATGTCTACTAATCTTCAGGTCTAACGACTGGGGTCCTATCTCTAAGAATCCTCAGACTGAATGGGGGAAGTTCCTGTCTCTGCCACCCTTATATTTCTCTCTCCAGCTCTCCATTGTGCTGAGTTTAAGGCATGTGCCACCGTTGCTGGCTATGTTTCTCTTTTAGACTGATTCAATCTCTTGTAGCCCCAGGTGGCCTTGAACTCCTGATCTTCCTGCTTCCTTCTCTCAAGGGCTGGGATTGAAGTTGTGAGTCTCCACTGTGTGGCCTTTAGGGTTAACTAGTAGCTAGCTCCTCTTCTGATGTCCAGGTAAGCTTTATTTGTCAGAACATAAAGACAGTTATGTTTCAACTACTACATGTGGAATCAAATACATGAAGTCATTCTTCACCAGTACTGGCTTTCATTTACCTATATCAAGTTGACTATGCCACACTCTTTGTAATACAGAATCTCAAATGCAGGCAAGGTTATACTCAGCAAAATAGTAGTTGATTTGATTGAAAACAGAAATTGTCTATTTTTACCTTCATGGACTGTGTGGTAGGTATAATAATAACTCAATAAAGATACTCATATCCTAATTCCTGGAACTTCTGGAACTATGGCCTTACCTTGAAAAGGATAGTTTACAAATATGAGATTAAACTAAAACTTGAAATAAAGAGTAGCCAGGATTATCTGGAAGGGCCCTAGATACAAGACACGTTATAAACAAATAGGAAGAATCATAGAATCTGTAATGAAAAGTCAGAAGCATGAGTCAACAAATAAGGGCGTGTTACTGGCACCCAGAGGTTGCTATATGTGCTGTGCTCTGTGTGTGTGTGTGTGTGTGTGTGTGTGTGTGTGTGTGTGTGTGTTTATGGGGGCAGAGGTCAATGTCAAGATAGACCCTCAGTTGCTTTCCTTTCCACCTTATTTTTTGAGACAGGATCTCTGAACCTAGGTCTAACCCTTTAAGTTAGAGTGGCTAGCCAGCAAATGCCTCTTTGTCTTCTCAGAACTATGATTATGTATACAGACTACATTGATTTGGGGGATCCAAAATTGGATTTCATGCTCACACAGAAATCTCTTTACTGTTAAGGCCATCTCTACAGCTCCATTCTCCAAGGTTCTTATCATTTACTATTATACCAAATACTCAGGAGATAAAGTTGATGGGGGACAAAAACAAGACAAAACAACAAGAAAATCCCACAAGATATATTCAAAGCCATTGTAAAAGAACTCACACAGGTAGTCTATGTCTCAAATTTCTATTTCGTGAAATTCCAGAGAATGAAGAACTTTTATGCAAGAGAAAGAGAAACAGAGAACTTCTGTGGAGGAACCTCATAAACTTGGTGAGTAGGATCTTCATCACTCATAAATTCTTCTCCTTTGCTCTTCCCTGGCTGCAATTTCTCAGTGAATTTAAACCAATATAGCTAGTTAACGATAATCCCAAGGAAATGCTAGGTCTTATGGAGTGCACATGTCAAGAAATGACATTTTTGGCTCAGCTCAACCTGGACTATTTAAGAATTTCTTATGGTTAGATTAAAAAAAAAAAAAAATCAGACCTACTCAGGACCTTGTGACCTGGTTCATCTCAGCCAGGAGTCATTTGCTTTGCATCTGGCAGAAGGGACACATGGCTCTTGATTGTAGTATGAGGTTTTTTTGTTTGTTTGTTTAGTTTTTTTTTTCTTTTTTTTTTTTTTTGTAGTAGGAGGTTTCTGGCCCGTACTTTCAGACCTAGCCTCAAGATTTAGGCCTGCAGACCCATAGACTCATAGAGACACACAGATGTTTACAATAGTTTTAGGCTGATTGGCCTAAGGTCCAGGCATATAAATTGCTAACTCTTAATCCCTTAATCTAACCCATGACTCTTATCCTGTTCAGCCATGCAGCTCGGTACCTTTTCTCACAGCAGCATAGTTGTCCTCTGCATCTTCCAGCTTCTCTCTGGCATTCTGCTTTGTTCTTCCTGTTCTCAGAGTTTTCTTAGTCTGGTAGCCTCACCCACACTTCCTATCTTTCTTTGGTCAATCAGCGCTTTTTATTAAACCAGTGGTTGAGACAATTATTTACAGTGAAACAACATAATCCCCCTACACTTGATTAACATATACTCTTGGCATATCAAAGAACTTGCTGGCCTCCAGTCTCCCTCAGTTCCTATTCAAAAGTACATTTCAAAACCCATCCTGACCCCTCTCTCTTCCTCCTCCACAGTAAACTCTCAGGCCTGCTTGAGTTCTCAGGCTTCCCTCCCACCAGCTCCTCACCTTCTTTGTTATCCACATGAATTTTTTCACATCTATTTCCCTATCCCTGGCCTTGTCAAGTCTGCTTTTTAAATCTATGTTTTCTCTCTCTTATGCATAATAAAAAGCCTTTTCTCTAATTGTGGAGCGGTCATCTAGGTAGGTTCTTTTCTGTGGCCCTAGCATATAGGAAGGAATTCTCTTTGGAAAAAAATGATCAGGTAAAACTGGGCAACAGAATGGACAGGTGGGAGGAGGAGAGAGTATCCAACAGATTCCCGTCACAGGCATCGTATACAAAAGACAGGGAAATGAACCTTTTCTGGAGCCCCTGGAAGGGTCACAGCCCTTGAGACACTTTGATTTGGACTTCAAAAAACATTTTTTTGTGTGTTTTGACTTTTAAAATCATAAGATAATACATTTATGTTGTACTAAAGCATGAAGCCTATGGAGATTGGATGAAAAACTATATAAAAATATCTCAATTTTTTTTTCCAGAAAGTGAAGTATAGAGAGAGATTGAAAGTCAAAAAGTCTCTTAAACCTATTCATAAAGGTAATTTAAATATAAAATGTTCAGAAACATTTATAAGATGGTTTATAAATAAAATAGAAAGAAATTAAAGTGTATAATTAATTAAATCAATAAAAGTTGTGTATACTTCATATTAATTTTTAGTTAGCACATAGTTTATGATATTTTCATGTGTGCATGTGTGTGTGTGTGTGTCTTGATACTATTTTCCATTTTTTAATTTCCCACTAGATTTTTCTCTTAAATTATATTTACACCTCACATGTGTGATAAAAAGCCATTTTCTCTTCTATCACATTTTCCCCTCTATAGCATCTTGATTTAGTTACTTTTTCTATATCTTAAAATTTATCAGTGACTGTATTTGCTCCTGTTCTTAAATCATTTTGTTTATTTATGTTTAAAATAATACTAGTAATAATCATTATTGTTATTAAATAAACTAAATCTCAATATGTATACAACATCTTGAAAACACCGTATAAAGACAATAATCAATAATATGCTCATAGAAAGTTAATACCTTTTACAGAATTCACATTTGGAATCTAAAAGAGGGCCAATAAAATGTTATTCCAATAATTTTTAAATGAGTGAGACATAATTAATATTAAAACAAATTAAATAGTGTAATTTGTTCATTTAGTCAAACAATTGCTTATTGTAATAAACACAACTACACTATACTAGGCACTTTGGTAAACTGTCAAAGTAAAGGATAAATACATGACTTCTACCTTGAAAGAATTTACAGTCTCATACATAGTAAACTCTTAAAAATGCTGGCTCTGAGAAGCCAGGAAGATGATTCACCTGGGAAAGACACTTGATGTCAATCTTGAGCATTATCTAAGTTTGGTCCATGACTCCCACATGGTGGAAGAAGAGAACTGACTGCTGTAAGTTGCTCCCTAATTTGTACTTATGAGCTTAAGTTCATGCTTACATGCATTCTCTCTCTCTCTCTCTCTCTCTCTCTCTCTCTCTCTCTCTCTCTCTCTCTCTCACACACACACACACACACACATACCACATACATACACACACAAATAATCACAAAATATTTTATATAAAAATAAAATGCTTGCTGTGAAACAATGAAACACAATAAGTTCTCAATGAGGATAAAGTCCAATTGGTACATAATAAATATTTATGAGCTGCTTAATACAACAAAAACAGTACTGAGTGTGTATATAAGCATGTGCGTGCACGTGCACACGTGCACACACACACACACACACACACACACATATTTTCTTCATAAGTGAACTTAATTCACCTGACAAATTAGTAGAAATTTGCTACAATCTGGCCCATGTCATATTTAAGCTGATAACAAATCCTAGCAAGCCAGCCATTCTCTGCTTAGACAGGAAGCCGTCCTACCTGGATGTACGATACAATTAAGTCTCTTTTCTGATCCTGATATTATGAGGAGGCATGAATGTATAATCAATGCACTCAAGCTCAAGGTAACAATCTGTGACAGTTTGTCTCTTATGTCAAATTGACTTGAGACATTTTACAAAATGCAAAGAAGTTTCCCAGCAGAGAACAGATTCCTCACACTGCTTATCTCTGATTTTTTTCCCCACTGTTCATGTCTCCCAGCAACAGCAACACACATTCCTTAGAGGCTGCCAAATGCAAAGAGGAATACAAATAAAATGCTGTGTTGTGGCCTAAGTAAATCACACCATCCCTGAAGCTTGGTTAAAGTGGCAGGGCAAGCTGGACTCTCCAGGAGACAAGATTAAAGTGTGGTTCAGGGAAGTCACTGAAATGAATACTTCATTTTCAAACACAACATATATTTACAGAAAATGAAATCTTGGTTAAAACATTTCTGAATCATGTCTAAATGTTCCCTATAAACCAAAAAGATTTTGCTTGATTTACTTGGTTCAATTTCTGAACATCTCTCCTTCTGTGCTAATGGCAAACAATCAATCATCAGAGATGTAATCAGGCTTCACAGAAGGCCACTGGCATCATTTTCAATCATTTAAACCTCACCAGACACCTCCCTTTTTATGAATCACAGAGATTAATGTGCAAAGATCTTCACATGTGCTTCAGAAAGATTAGCAAATTATGATTGTTTTGTCTTCAGCATATGGCTTATTGTTTTATGAAGCTTATGCATAGTCTGTGTTGTGGCTTTATTACTCTGAGGAGGAAAAATAGTAAAGACATCTTAAACATACCACGAAGATGGCTCCTAGAGTAGATAATGGACACATTTTAAACAGAAAGTTTCAGCAAAAGACACTTTTTAAGATACATGTTACAGTTGATAACATACTTATTATTTCTTTAAATAATTATCTCCTAATTTAGTTTTTGGCTGAAACAGCAAAATTGATACTATAAAATTAAATTACGATTTAAGTGGACCTCCAGGCAAATATTTTCATATCGTTACAGGTTAAACTTTTACTTTGAACTATATGTATTTTCAACTATAAGTTTTGTGCTTCTAAATTTTTTTCTACTTATTTAAACTAGATTTACTATTTCTTGTTTATGGAATCATTTTTGATTGAGAATTTCATTCATGAATACAGTGTTTTTCAGTCAAATCTACCTTTTTGTCCCCACTTTAATGCCTTTTGTATTTCTCTCGTGACTGACTTTTCCCCCCTAATTTCATATGCTTCTGTTTTTTTGTTTTTTTTTAATGAACTAAGTCCATTTAGTGCTGCCTGTAGGTGCATGGATGTAGGACCATCTTCTGGAGCATTCCATTCTGGCTTTCCAGGGGCTTTATCTCTGACCACTCCCCAGAAACCATCAACAGCCAAGACCTTCTCAAGCCTCTTTCCATCCCACGTTGTGAAATATTATTTTAAGATGTGTTACATTTGTTTATGCTGTGGAGTGTTTATTTAATAATATTAAGATGTGTTTCATTCTTTTATGTTGCATTTACTTAGCTCCGTGAAGCTATGTTACTTCACCTGTCTAAAACATCTGATTGATCTCATAGAGATCTAAACAACCAATAGCAAGAGAAACAGAAAACCTAGGTGGGGCTGACAGGCAGAGAGAATAAGTAGGAGGAGAAATCTTGGAAAAGAGGATCGGATCAAGGAGCAAGAAAAGAAGGTACCAACCACCCAGCTACACTGCCTCAAGGTGAGTCACTAACTACTGCTGAGGTTTCCAATGATACACACTCCAGGCCAGCAACCCAAATAGCAGACTATGGGCTAGCTTTCCCTTCTCATTCCCATCCCCTCTAATCTCTTTCCCTGTTCTGCCCTCTGATTTGCCCTTCTCTCTATCAGTACATTCTAGAAAAAGAATCCTCCAAGGATCCCAACAGAAATTCCCTTATCTTGTCTTTCTGGGCTAAACACAGTCTAAAGGAGTGGAATGGTAGCAATTTACTATTAACATGCTAACAAAATTGAAGTTAGTTTATTAAACAATAATGTGTATGTGCTATGGATGACTGTGAAAAGTTGTTGGTTTGATTGTCAACAGGATAGTATACAGTGAGACCTTCATATTTTCAGGTTCTGCATTGACAAATTCAACTCCCCATTTAAAAAGTATTGTGCAGACTTATTTTCTTGTGGTATTTATATACTTACATTACAGTAGATAAAAGTTAAAGACTGTCTAAACCAGGATTCATATAGATGATATGCAAGTATTATAAAATTTTACATAAGGAATCTGAATTTCTTAGATTGCAGTTATTCATGGATAACTAAGGATGATATATTTTCATTGATTATTTACCAAAAGTGGACTGTACTCTAGTATATACATGTACTTTTGAAACCTATCTAAAATGCATTTCAATTAAAATTTCATAGTATTCAGTCAAGATTCAACACTGCTATGTGGTCATAAAGCTAGGTTGAAGGATGTGATTATTGGAAGAACACAAAAAACACAGTCACATAAAGATAGACCTTCAGCATGGAATAGTCAAACATTCCCTTTCTTGCTAGAGAATTGCATATCAGATTACAAGAAACTTAAACAATGCACTTGAATAAAGGATATAAGCAAAATTAAGGCATCAATTAAATATGCATATTATCAATTGCTATGGGGCTATACTCCTGTACATTGTAAATATTTGTCACTCCTATTAGTTTAATAAAATGCTAATTGTTCAAGTAGCTAAACAGGAAGTAGAGGCAGGCAAGCAGGCTAGGATAATTCTGGGAAGAGGAGAGAAAAGACAGCTATGTGCAGAGGAAGCAAGATAAGAATGCTGCTTTGAGAAAAGGAACCAAGCCATAGGCTAAACATAAATTATAAATATGATTTAACTTAAAGTATGAGTTGGTAAGTAATAAGCCTGAACCATAGAACAACAAGCCTGTAATTAATATAAGCCTCCTTGTGTTTTTTGGGGACTAAGTAGTTAGGGGTTTATGGATCTGGACTCCAGGGCTAGGCTAGGCCAGAAAATTCTAACTACAGGTGGTGCCCAATGAGGGGCATGGACACTCACATAAAGCCTGAGAAAGCTTATAAAGAGTTCAAAAACACAGAGACAGAGCCAAATCACCTTCCTAATTGTGTTTTTCAAGTGGGCAGAGGTACAGAGTGGCATGCTAGTTTGAGTTGCAACATTGCAGGTTTACAGCTTAAGTTGCAACATGGTATATTCCAGCAATCTTACAGGAGCCTTCCTATAAGCCTATATATGATAGATTTAAGGTTTCTGTTCCTAAAGACAAAAAGGAAACAGAGTCAAAGACAGCTTTTTGGTAGCAGCATTTTTTTTTCTGGAGGGCTCTGTTTGCTTGTAGCAAACAGAAGCATGGCTGCTTTAGAGAGCTTTCTGACTCAGTCTTAGCAGCCAAAAAAATCTAGACGCTCTTTTAAGAGGCCCTGCTGCCACTTAAATAAGGTTTATGAACAGCAGGTGGCAGTGCTTTACTTCTTGACAGTATGGACCCTAAAATTCCCCAGCGTTGGGGTAATAAAAGTGGTTCATGAAGCTAAGCTACCACAGACCAAAAAGCTGGTTGGAGATAGCTTCCATAGCCCAGCCTTTAATCCTAGCCAAGCCCTTTAGCATATTAAAGGTGTGTTCAGGAAAGGATTATATATATAAAATCTTTATATCTATCTCTCTCTATATATAAACAGATTCAGTCAAAAAAAAAAAAGAAACCCTCTAAAATAGTTTAAAGTGTGTTTAATAATAATTTGTGTGGTTATTTGGGATTTTGGATCCAGACCTCAGGGCTAGGCTGGGCCTGAAACTTTCACCTACAATCAGTAACTTTTTCCTCCATCTTTTTTCCTTCCCATTGTTAAACACACTAGATGAAAGTATACTGCAAATGGGAAATTTTACCTCATCTTGTGACCAACAGATATTTTCTTATTGCTAAATCAGTCCTGAGAATATTTACAACACTTGCCAGCATAGAGTGCTCTCTCTCTCTCTCTCTCTCTCTCTCTCTCTCTCTCTCTCTCTCTCTCTCTCTCTCTTCCTCCCTCCCTCCATGCTCTCTCCCTTTCTGCTCCCTCCCTTCCTCTCTGTCATTGTTCTGAGCTTGACCTTGTGGAGTGTAGTTTCCTTATAAGGCACAGCATGTTCCCAATGCATGCAATCAGTTCTTTGCAAACATACTTCACTTCTATTTTTCAGAACACTGACACATACTATGAAATTCCAAGTGTTTTATTCTATAAGATATGTTTTCAGTGGTGATAATGTAACACAAAACACATGTAATTCTGAGAAGAAAAATACTTAAAATTACTTTCCTCTATTTTATAACTTTGCAAGAAATAAAGAATTGTTCTTTGATTTCGCAATTGGACAAATATATAGTTTTGAATTTTTTTTTCTTTAGTGTATATTTTAGCTTTTACTCTGATAGCTTTTTATGTACTGTTTGATATTTAAACTTTACTTTTGTGAACACACACTGATCATTTTGAAGTTTCTGCATCCATATCTACATTCTCTATAGTTTCATTTAGTAAGATATTGATTAGATTGGAGCTAGGGTGGTGGCTTAGTGGTTAAAGTGTTTACCACAAAGGCATGAAGATTTGCCTTCAGATTCCTAGAACCCACATAAATGCTAAGCAAGAGATATAATTAGTCATAATCCCAGCACTTGGAAAGCTGGAACAAGGAACTCATGGACTGAGACAGCTGGTTAGACCTGTTACATTGCCAAGCTCTGATTTCAATTTAAAAATAATTCCTTAATGTATAATGAAAAGAATATTTAATCAAGGCAAGCTATATTGGTTTCTGTCCACTTGCAAATGCACACACATTATATACAAGTTCCTATACAAGCATGAACATGCTACACATAGAGGCACATATTCCACACACATACATATGCCATACATATGCATGCACTTCATGCACATATATTGCACACACATATGAAAATATTGATTATAAATATCATTAAGATAGTATATGATAATTCAAACAAGAAAGTCTACAAGGTCTTCAATTGGGCTAACTACTTGTATGATTTTTAGTCAAATCTTGTCTTCCTTTACAGGATATTGTTTTGAGCAATAGAACATTTAATATATAAGACATTTGAAGCACAACTTTTATTTCAGAAATGATTTAAGTTGTTCCTAGGTAGCTAGGCCTAAAACTGACTGTCTTAATTCAAAAGTAAGTTGAGAAAATTCCAAGTTTGCTGCACTACTTGAAAGGGCTGTGAAGTCTCACTTTCATCCTAGGATGTGGCATATAGACATTTTAAGCAGCTGTCTGCTTAGGGCAATTCCCCATTGGTTAATCATGAATTCTAGTGTTTTGTTATCTTAACTATCATGATATACTTTAGTGTCATGCTCATCAATTTAGCTATCACTTATATTTCCATATACAATAGGAACATTTTGAGGCTCAGGCGGAAAGATTAAGAGTTCATGGACAGATTCAGCTACATAGTGAATTTAAGGACTGGTTGAAATACATGAGACTCTATCTTAAAAAAAAATTAGAAAAATGGTATAATTAGTCAACATTCAGAAATTATCTCCAGTAGAAAAGTAGTACCAAATATTACCTCATTTCTTCTGAATTTAATTTTTTCCCATATGTTGTCCATGTCAAGTCTCCATATTATAATAATTCTCTTTTTACTTCAGAAACAAACTCATTATTGATAGTAAATTCATTCTTTTTTATATAAGTATTTTATTTTTCATTTTAAATACCAACCACAATCCTCTCCCCCTCCCCCATCTTCCACTCACCCCTCAGCTTCTCTCCCAACCTCCCCATCTACTACTCAAAGAGAGTAAGGCCTCCTCCCATGGGGAGACAAAGTCTGACATATGAAGCTGAGGTGAGACCAAGGCCCTCCACTCTTATCAAGGCTGAGCAAGGTGTTCCTCTATAGGGAAAGGGCTCCAAAAAGCCAGTTCATTCATGAGAGATAAATCCTGGTCCCACTGATGGAGGCTCTGCAAACTATTCAAGCCACACAACTGTCATCTATATTCAGAGGGCTTAGTTCAGTCCCATGCATATTTTCCAGCTCTCAAGCTAGTCAGTGAGCTCCCAGTAGCTCAGGTTAGCTATCCCTATGGGTTTCCCATCATGATCTTAACCACTTTGCTCATATAATCTCTTCTCCTCTTTGACTTGCCTAGAGGACCTGTCCAGTTCTTAGCTGTGGCTCTCTGTATCTGCCTCCATTAATTGCTAGATGGAAGTTCTGTAATGACAGTTAGGATGGCCATCAATTTGACTACATTGGAAGGCCAGTTCAGAGACCCTCTTTACTATTGCTTGGTGTCCTAGGTAGAATCATCTTTGTGAATTCTTGGGAATTTTATGAGGACCAGGCAGGTTTCTCCCTCACCCCCAAAATGGCTCCCTCTGTTAAGAATCTGTTTCTTTTTACTTTCTCTCTGTCCTTTCCACAACTCAACCATCCCATGCCTATCTCCCCTTACTCTCTCCCCTCCATTGCCTCCAATTTCCTCAGGAGATTATTCATGATAGCCAGAATCTGGAAACAGATTCTGGAAATAGATGCCTGTCAACCAAAGAATGGATGAAAAAAAAATGATTTACACAATGGAGTATAACTCAGCAGAAAATAAAATGACATCTTGAAATTTGCAGGCTAATGGGTTGAATTGGGAGAAAAACAAAAAACAAAAAACCAGACCCTAAAAAAGAAACACAGTATGTACTCACTCATAAGTGAATATTAGAGATAAAGCAAAGGATATCCAGGCTTAAATCTACAACCCCAGAGAAGCTAGGTAATAAGGAAGAACCCAAGAGAGACATGCATGGATACTACTAGTAAGGGGAAATAGGTAAATTCATTCTTTATACTTGTGTGGTACAAGAGTTTGAAAACTGCTACAGAGTACCTGCAAGTCATCCAGTTGAAAATAATCCCATGTGTGAATGACATTACAAAAATAGAAAAGCATTCAGCACCATCAGGTCTATATGATGTCTCTTTGATATGTAGTCTATCCCAAAGCCTTGGGATATGGCTCTTCACTCCTCTTCTCCAAAATCCTTTTCAGGTAAAGAAGAAAATATCTCACCTTACTTATACTTCCACACTAACTGAAGTCTCATGAATTATATCTTTATTAGAATTAAAGATCTGTCTTCTGAAACATTTTTCTTAAGTACCATAAAGTTTCCTTGTTAGCACAATTTTTGCAAAGAACTGAAATAAACTTCATGTACTTGAGGGTCTTTGATTTATTAGTATTTTATTTCCAAGAGCCTTCTCAAAGAGCATTTTAAATTCAGTGTTCGGATCAAGTATGCCTTTGAAAAATTAACATTCACATACAGATGAATCATTTGTTCTTGTTCTGAAGAAATGTTGCATATACATAAAATGATCTGAATTGAATTCTACCAGATCATATAACACTAAGCAACTGAACTAAATAGATGTTGTTTTCCTGGAATTTGAATTGGTACCCTAAAGAATGTTACTGGCTCTTCTTAAATAAGTTGCAGGGTTGTAGCACTTAATGCTTAGAAAAGATATGATATGAGCCCCCTGAAGTTTAAAGTGTTTTAAATACTCCAGAAAAGATATAAATTGTAGCCAAGCACAGCAAAAAAGCAAGTATATAGGAGATTGTCTAAAACATTGAAAGTCTTTTAGCAAAATGCATGCTGATTTCTAATGCTAAGTATGTCAAACTATCTTCAATAAATTAATCACCAAGGGCTATTATTCTTTTACCTTCATATTTCCAGAAATATCATAACAGAAAACAGCTACTATATATAAAAGGCAGCAGGAACCTACAGTGTTTTTGGCTGACAGTTACAAAATATTGACATATTCAGACTTTGACTTTGACCTGAAAACTAGTCACCTGCAGAAAAAAAAAATAATTTGATCCTTCATTTGAATATATACTATCTTATGTGAGAATGTTAAGGTCAAAGCTCAAAGAGAAACAGCACGAAAGAACTTTAAAATGTTGCTATAGGCAGTTGCTTGGCTGACTTGGTGGATTTTGAAAGCTTGGGTAACATATGTCACAGCATTAAAGTCCTGTAGAATTCTTATCTTTGGAAACTGAAATTTTTACTCTTTAAAAAGAGTTTAGATAAGCCTAATAGTTCATGTATGGGTTATCCAACAGGATTTTTTTCCTGAGGCGTAGAGATTGTCAGATTGCAAAATTACCTTATTAGTAAAATAAGACAGTAAACTCTCTATGTCCAACTCACTCTGAGTTATCAACACTCATTTTCAAATTTAATATTAGTTTACTGGTATTCATGAACATCTATTCATCAGAAGACATGTTCTTTGGTCATTTATTAAAACATCTAATAACGTAGAGCTGGAAATGTGCTTTTGGTGTCATCTGTCCCAGTCCACTGCTTTGCAATTGTGGCCATTTGCAAAGTGAAGTAGCAGCCCAATAGGCCAATTGAATGGAAGATGTGGTTCCTTATCCCGAGGTTTCCCTTCATTCCACTAAGTAGATCTTCTAAATCAAGCAAAACTGAGATGAAACTTTTAAGGCCCCAAATCTACAATGCCAGGCCTTAAGTTTGATCTGCACCTGAGAAACTGTCATGTTGAAAAATTTTCTAGAGAAAACAAAGGTAGAAATGTATTTAGTAACATTTCCTCTTTCAGATATATTATTTGTCCTAAAAGTCAGTGTTTATGCTTAAGGCATCATTGTATCAAATATAATTGAGATTTAGTTGTTAGAAATTACTAATTTGAAAAAAATGTGAGCAGTGTCAATAAACTAAGACTTAGAAGAATGGGCTTTTAGTGTGGTTTCACAACTCATAGTCATATAATTTTCAATATATAGATAAACACATTTCATGACAAGCCAGCAGAAGTTTCCAGGAAGTGGGCTAGAATTAGCACTCCGACTTAAAAATATTTCAGACATATATGGCATACCTAAAAACAATATAACTTAACACTTTTAATCATTTTTATGCAATTGTGGGCAAATGAAAATACACTGTGAGAAGAGAATCTCCAGAGGAAAACTTTGGACAGTTTCGAAATTGAAATGATTTATTTCATTCTGCGAGATATATTATCATCTAAATATTACCAAATAATCATCCAAAGCTTCTGAAGTTAAAAAAAAATCTTTGTAATTAGCGCTCTCTCTCTCTCTCTCTCTCTCTCTCTCTCTCTCTCTCTCTCTCTCTCTCTCTCTCTCTCTGCCTCACTAGTGTTGGGACTATACTCACAACAGCTTTTATAGTCTTTAGTAACAATTTCAACATTATAATGACAACTTGTGTTATCATCAGCAATATCTAATAGGATAGATATTCTAATTCTTTAATCTATTTAAACCTGACATACATTTACAGAAAGACCACTCCCCAACAGAACTCACTATCTTGAATGCACCTAGGTTACATCACAAGACTATAAAACAGGTCATGCTATTTCTTAAAGAATTTAATCCTATACCAAGTATTCTCTCACACTCCAAGATCATGGAATTAAAGATTTAAAGAAATATAAGACCATCAGGGGAAAACTCTAATATATGCAAATTAGGCAACATAGTCCTAAGTATTAAGTGAGGTCACAGAAGAAGAGAAATTACATTGAAATTGAGAAATACTTTGACATGATGAAAGATCATTTAAGTCAAAACAATGCAGCCAGCAAAGAAAGTTACTAAAATAAAATTGTAGTTCATACCAAGAAGCTTTTCCTCTACTGCAGGAGACTTGACATAGAAAAGGCTAACCAAAAATACAAGCAAGCAGAATCAGGAAACTATAGATAGTAGAGATAAATAGTTGTAATGGGCAAAAGAGTAATGGAGATCAGCATAATAACTTCTTTGAATTTGACATCAACAAAATGAGTAAACTAGACTGGATAAGCAGGGGATAGCTCACATCAATAAAATCGGGATAAATAAGATAAAGAGTACTATCAATTTAAGGCAGATAAAGGGGATGATAAGCTATCACTATGAGTAATTGCTTCTCAATAACCAGATATCTTAGGTGAGATGGGTAGGTATCTAGAAATGGACAAAATATTAAAACTAAATATTTAAAAATGAAAATTCTAGCAGGCATATAAGAGATTAGATTGATTATTATTTATTAATTTAATAAGTAATTTAAGGAAAAATATATTGAAAAATCTTGTTACAAGAAAAAGTTCAGCCATAGACTCACTGCTGGAAACTACTGTTTGTTTAGAAATGTATTAAGACAAATCCTTCAAAAATTCTGGCCAAAATTAGCCATCAGAAGACCCTTCCATCTCATGCTTTAAGGCCATTTTTGCCCTATTTAATAAAGATATGTCTCAGAAAATTTTTTAAAAAGATGGCAGAATATTAATAATATTTACATGATGGACAACACAGCAATGTGCTGTTTTACAAATGTGAAACACTCTTGTGAACTTTATCTCAAGACCCATAGATAAATTTCCAGCTGGGAGCAATGGAGAGGTGTCTGAGTGAACAAGGGGATGGTGACTGTGAGGAGAGTTCCCAGAGTGATGATTAGCTGGAGCTCTAGGGGTGCTCACTGAATCAGGAGTGGCCAGTGGGGAACCATAGGGAAAAGGAGCTAGGTCCTCCAAGGGTAGGCAACTGTCCACTGGCATGAACAGTAAGTGGAGCCTCAAGGGGTGGGATCAGACTGTGTTCCTGTGTGTGGGCTGGCACCTTGGAGTTCACTCACTGTAGAGGAACACTTAGCCCAGTCTTGACTTTAGGATGAGTGGATTGAACTTGCCTGGAGTAGATGTGCCATGCTGAGCTGATCCACTGTGGGACTTCTTGCCCTTTTAGGGGAAGGGGATGGGTGGATGGGGAGGGGTGAAGCTGAAGGCTGACTGGGAGGGCCTGGGAGGAGGGAAGGGAGAAGGAGCGGGGCGATACATGGGTAAAAATGGCATTGTTAAAATAAAATAAATTAATTTTAAAAATTCCAAATATGAAAGTCAATCAATACAGCACATGCTGTTGAAGCAATAAAGACAAAAGTAAATTATAAATGTGAAGCAAAATGATTGATCATGCAAGTAGATGCAGAAAATTATATTGCAAAACATAACATAATGTGAAAAATACTCAATGCACAAAAATAAAGGGACTTTCCTAAATATGAAGAAATTGCCTCTAAAAATAACATCTCACCAAGCCAAATGGCTCAGTGAGTGAGTAAGGGGTGTCCACTAACCACTATGACCTGAGTTCTCTCCAGAACCCACAGGGCAGGAATAGTAACTACTGTAACTTTTTTTTTTTTATGGTATTCACATGAGTGCCATGTATACATGCACTCAAATGAAATGCACATAAGACAATTTTAAAACAACACCCGAAATCATGTGATAAGTGAGGACTCTTCAAAGTCAGGAAATGTCTCACCTTTTCTCTTCAACATTGTCCTGAATCCACAGAAAACTGGGTAAGTAAAAGTATGCTGGGCACAGGAAGAGAAATTCTTCTTGCACATGAGCAGAGTTTGCTATGGAAAAATTCTTAAAATCTGTCCAACTATTTAAAATTTATAAGTAATACATTCAAAAGGCTTAAGGGTTAATACACATTTAAACTTCAATTATATTTCCAAACATTAGAAACAAAATTTGAAAATTAAATTAGGAATGTATTTTCATTTACAGTATCATTAAAATACTTAGAAAGTATTCAAGAAGAAGGCAGGACTTGGTGCTGGATAAAAGACTATGTGGGTAACAGGGCTTGCTGCACTAGTGTGATGCCTGAGTTTGAATCCCCAGCACCACATACATGCTAGACATGGCCATGCACATCTGTAATATCAATACTGGGATCAGAGACAGGAGAGTTTGGGGAATAATAGGCTGAAAGTTTACCTCTATTTTCAGAATTAGAGCTTATCACCATAAGGCAAAGAGTGACAGAGCAGTACTCCCAAGGTCCCCATCTATCCCCCCATATATGACCACACAACTGAATTTATACTACAACACATGTACCACACACACAGCTCACATATCCACCCCACGCACACCACACACACATAAAAGCAGAGTTTATATACTGTAAACTGTAAAATATTGTTGAAATAAAGTAATAAAAACAGATATGTGCAGAGGTATGTATTTAAGAATGCAGAGGCCTAATTTTTAAATAGCAATGCTTTTACATTGATTTGTAGATTTCATCAAACCCTTCAGAAAATTGCAAATTCCTTTTTTGGCAGAACTGACTACCTGCTGTTAAAACACATTTGGAAATGCTGAAGACACAAAACAGCCAACCCAATCTTGAAAGATTAAAAAAACAAATAAATGTCAAAAGACATATTTCTCTCAGTTTCAAAACATATTGTATAAAGCTTCAGTCATCCACATAGCAGCAATCCTGGGGAGAATAAGAAATACTAGCCAAGAGAATAAAATTCAGTGTGTGGTTGAACATTTACATGTTCATTCTTTCGGAATCACCCCAAATTATGCACATGTGTGTGTAGTGTGTACTACACTTGAGTTTTAAAAGTACATTACTATCTTTTGAACACAGGTCAATTCTGTGATGGAGATGTGATGATTGGCTGGCAGATTGTATTAGTTACCTTTTGTTGCTGTAATGAAACACCATAAAACTTACAAAAGAGTTTATTTTGGCTTACCCTTCCAGAAAGTTAAAGTCCATAAAAACAAGGACAGTATGACAGCAGGTGGCACAGTTAGAGGTAGGAGGCTGAGAGTGCACATTTTGAACTGCAAATCCACAGCAGGCTGAGAGAGCAAACTCGAAGTAGTGGAACCTTTTAATCTCAAAGCCCACCTCCTGTGACTTTCTGCAGCAATGTGTCACATCCTAAACCTCCCCCCACAGCACCACCGGCTGGGATCAAATTCTATATGGGGAACATTTAAGATGTAAACAGTTACACAGGTGCATCTCCAAATCTCAAGGATAGTTAGCTTCCCTAAAATGGATCAGACCTGCAAAAGCCACATGCACTCCTACACATTTGGTAAAAATAGCCTACGTGCTAGTTAAGTGCAATCATTTGTAAAATCACATTGTTTCTATCTTGATATTATGTAAACATTTTATCTATATTTAATATGCTTAGTAAACTTTCATTTACTATTTTAAGGTATTTATTAATCTTTCTGTTCTTACATCAGATGACTGTAGAAAATAAAATTAGTAGTATGCTAGTAAATATATGAAGAAAATTAACAAAATTTCACCTTAACAGTGCCAGAACAGGAAGATATAATTGATCAGAAAATGGGATGAAGTTGGACAATTTTAACACTGCCGTACAGACTTTATTCAAGCGATGTTCTTAATTGAATTCTGCATTATGTGGGATGTAACCTTCCATCCAGTCACTGACTGGAATTCCATTATATCATTGTCTGACTAAAGAGTGAGAAGGCAGCTCTCCCACTGAACACTGAATAACAAGGGGAATGAATTATCAAGCCCCAGAAGCCCGGCGTCTGTAATGAATTCCTTTGTTACTTTTCAGAAGTGATCCTTGGACGATGAAGAATGGGAAACAATACTTTCATTGATAAGAAATGAAGATTGCCCTCTCTTCCTTAGGATGAAAATGTATGAGATGCAGCAAGAAGAAAAGGCAAGTCGGTGTATTGTAGTGAGGGCTACTGAAGACATGACAGAAAAGTTTTAAAAAGTTTGGTATCTGGTTGTAATGAGTAAAAGTTCTTTCTGTTCTTGCACTCCGCTGCCAAGTCGAGTCAAAATGCCTTTGCATATATAAGCTGTCATGCATCAGCTACTTGGTTTAGACAAACATGCACCATATAGTATAATTTGTCAGTTAATTAGCTGTAGCAGGCTGTGGTTTCATCAACTTCTATTACAACATAACAAACTTATCACAGTCTATTTATTTCCTCCCTGTCTTTAGAGGTCAAACAGTCAGATATGATTTATCTTGGCATTTTTCTTGTGGTCTTACAATGCCTATATCCAATAAATTCAATATTCTTATCCCAAGGCTAGATAAAGAGAAGGATCAAATTCTAAGCACATCTGAGAATTTGGAATATTCACTGTGACTGGTTGAATGAGGGAGAACTTAGAGCTGACTGTTGAATAGAGGAAACTCTCAAAGCTTATCATAGTCCCTGGAGGCCTTTGTCATTTCTTTACTGTTCCCTATGAAGCTCACTGTCTTAGTTGCTGAAAGAGATTGTCATTCAACATAAACTAATCATGGAGATAATGTTGACCTATGCATACCATAGTGATTTTATTTATAGGAAAACCACAGCACTACCCGTTCTCAAGGTTAAGGGGAATGTGACACATCATGTAAACCAGAAGGCAGAAACCCTTCAAGCAGCAAAGGTCTGCCCATCACATCACCTTTGGGAGTTCCTATGTATTTTAAAAGTACATATCAAATAGCTAAAGATTAAAAACCCTATTCTCACAACTAGACAGGCATGTTCCATGACTCCCTTTTGTTGTAATAACTTAATGGACATTGTGATGAATGAGGCTACCTCCATTAGGCTTAAAAGCCATCTTATAATAAAGACAAACTAGATTCATTCCTGTTTATGATTAAACCTCTGCTTTGCAAAGATTGGGCTATGTCATATCTGTAATCTTAACTACAAATGGTTCTCTGTACTGCCTGTTCTGGAAGATGACCACCATGTCATTATTCCAAAAAGTTGTTAAAATCATCTTACATCTCTACTTTGTTTCAAAAGGTTGTTATGACTACCTGCTTACAACCACCTTTCTATGTTCTACTTCTGTAACCTTGCCTATTTTGCCCAGAAAATTCTCCACGTGGAAGCCACTTTTCTATAAAACCTTATTTTGCCCACATCCAATGCTCACCTCTTGAACCTCACCTTAGAAGGAAGCAGCCTGTAAACATAATTAAAAGCTCACTTTACTAATTGCTTACTTTGATTAATTTGGCTATAATGATTTTTTTGTTTAATTATTTTATTTATTTTATATGATGACCACAGTTTCTTCTACCTCCTCTTCTTCCATTTTCTCCCGTAGGTAGTAACAGGGCATGGCATATCAAATTGCAATAAGACTAAGCACCTCCCCTAGTATTTAGTGTTGGCAAGGCAATTCTGTATGAGAAACAGATTCCCAAGAGCCAACCACAAAACTGGGACAGCCCCTGATCCCATTTTTAGGATTCCTATGATTACACCAAGCTACACAACTGTCACATATGTGTAGAAGGCTAGGTTGGTCCTTTGCAGGCTCCTTTACTGTTGGTTCCTACTCTGTGAGTTCCTAACCAGCTAAATTAGTTGTTTTTGTGGGTTTTCTTATGATATTCTTGACCCCTCTGGCTCCTAAAATTTTCCCTCCCTTAATTCAACAGGCTTCCCCTAGCTCAGCTTAATGGTTGGCTGAGGGTTTCTGCATCTGTTTCCATCAGTTACTTCATGAAGGCTTTCTGATGACAATTGGAATAGTCACCAATCTGATCACAGGTAATATTCAGGCTGTTTCCACTATTGTTGGGAGTATTAGCTGGGCCCTTCCTTGTAGATTTATGGGAGTGTCCTTTGTACCAAGTTTCTGCCCAATGCCCCCCCCCCCCTTTCAAGTCATCTCATTCAGTATTCTCTTCTTCCACTTACCCGCTAATACTATTCTTTAAGTTGCCATCCCCACCTGCTCCTATTCTACCCTGGGCATTGGTCCTATTTCCCCTTCCTGGGAGATCCACGGATCCTGACTTGGACCTTCCTTGTTACTTCATCTCTCTGGGTTTGTAGATTGTAGCTTGGTTATCCTTTACTTTATAGCTAATATCCACTTATATGTGACTACATGCATTTGTTTTTTTCTGAATCTAGGTTATCTCACTATGATTTTTTTTTTTAATTCTAATTCCATTCATTTGTGCCTCTATGACTTGAATTGGTGTCTTTTTCCTCGTATATTTGGGATTAACAATTGCTTCCTTCAGGAATAACTAAAGTCATAGTGGATAATCAGTCCTGAAATTATCAAAACTACAAATAACCCTAATCACTTCACTGACACTTCCACGGTTCTCACATTCTAGACAATCAACCTCATACAGAAGCTTGCATACGAGCATATGGGTAGCTCCCATGGAAGCAGGTTGTATATACCTTTGAGCATTTGTACCCTGGCCATAAATTACTTTTATTTACAAAGCTAGTAGGTATAATCTTTGTGCCTTTAAAATCTAAAGGCCAAAATAGAACATTCTCTTTTTTTCCCCACTGCAATTATCAGAGGTTGATACACACACACCTGTGATATCCTAGGGATAAGCAGACTATTTTTGTAATCAGACAGAAGTCCAGAAATTCTCTCAACTGTTTGGCTCATTTTAAAATAAGTGACTACTTTTTTTCTCTATTACTATGTCATAGTAAAGTATGGATAAGACTCTGATGTCAAAAGGATAACATGGTGATGCATAGCTAGCCTTTATTTGTGATCTTCTGTCCTGAATTGGTAAACATATAAGAGTTACATTCAGATTTAGAAAAAAAAAAGTCATAAATTCTTAGAAAAACATGAAGATCTTGAGTGAAAAATAAAAAGGAATTCTGAATTCAGTGGGCAGTCTAGCCTAGGATTGCAAAGAAACTTGCCATGTGATCCATGTGTTGTGTCCTTTTTTTATTCTAAAGTGATACGAAATAACTAGAGCACGTGAATGCATGAGGAAGTGCTTGAAGGTGATTAGAAAGACAGGAAAATTATTTTTAAAAAGTCTCTAACCATAAATTGATGTTTGGGTCAGATAAATGAAGCAAATAAGGAGAAAGATATTTCTAGAGCTGATATAACAGAGAAAATGTTTAAAACATCTTCAAGAAAGAGTTAAGTATTGTTTATGGAGAAGTGTTGTATTATGTTTCTGGCCTGGACTTTCCGGTGTAGCCTGGTGGTCCAGATTTTCAGACCCACAGTCCCATAGTCCACTGAAAGACACAGATGCTTGTATTAATTGTGCATTGATTGATCTGGGGCCCAGGCATATAACTTGCTAACTCTTGCTCTTAAACTAACCCATGAGTCTTATCCTGTTTAGCCATGAGGCTTGGTATCTTTTCTCAGAGTAGCATTTCAAATTCTTTCCTCTGCACCTGCTGGCATCTCACTGTGTTGAATCCATGGTGTCTCTGTGGCATTTCTGCTCTGTTCTTCCTGTTCCTAGAGCTTTCTTAGTCTGGTAGCCCTGCCCACACTTCCTGTCTACCTTTGGCCAATCAGTGTTTTTGTTAAACCAGTGGGTGGAACAATTATTTTCAATGGAACAACATAATCCCACTACAGAGAAGAGCATAGTCAGATGATGGAAAATGGAGACAGAGCATTGAGCACCAACATTAGGGTTTAATCTGAACATGATATAGTATGGTATTAGATTATTTTAATGAAAACATTTTCATGTTTGTTCAAGTGAACAATGGAGGTAAATTTTATATGGAAGTATTTTCCAAAGGTTATATGAGTATATACATACTTGATATCAGTAACTGAATATTTATCAGAATGCTCTTTTTAAAAAATCTGTTACTTAGCACTTCAGTCATCTGCAAAAAAGTCATATACTTGTATATGAATGCATAAGCATACTCAATTATTCTGAAAATTTTCTTCCTACATTCTATTATTCTCTAAAGGAATCACTCAAAACAAGGGGTGATAAAGGCATTTGAGAATGGGCATAAATGTGAGAGTTAGTATAAAGACGCTGGAAGTATAGGTCCTTCTAGTTTTGATAGTGTGACCATAGAAACCTGGGTTCTGATCCCAAAACTAGTTTTCAGAGGAATAGAAGAAAAATCAAATGGGGGGGAGGACACAGAGAGAGAGGGAGACAGAGAGAGAGAGAGAGAGAGAGAGAGAGAGAGAGAGAGAGAGAGAGAGAGAGAGAGAGAGGATGAGTTACATTCTCCTAAAGTTAGAAGAAATAACATTTCCTCTATCAAATGAACTCATATAATACACTTATGATTATCTAGATGACATTCTGATTGTTTATAGTTACCCAAAGAAAATGTAGCCTTTCTTATCATATGACCATTAGCTAGCTCTGTTAACGATAAATGAAGAAAATTTAAAGAAAGAAAAAATCAAATGTTCATAACTGATCGTAGTACAGTCATTTACCTACAGTGAATTTAACTTACTACCAAATTAAAACAAAATCTTATTCAGGTATTTGGGCTTCTGTAGACTAACCTTGAACTTAAATAGCAGTTATTTATATATTGCAAATATTCATTAAAATGCTTTAATGTTTCTATAGGCCAGTAAAAAAATGTTAGTGAGGTTTTTTTTTTTTTTTTTTTCATTCCTTGGTGTGTGTGTGTCTGAATATGTGTATGTGCATGCATGCACATCAGTTAATAGGAAGGAAATTTAAGTGAAGAAAAATCCATTTTCTCTGTTTTTGCAGAAATAACTTAAATCTCATTGATAAGATAAAAACCTATTTAATTCCACCCATGAACTCACTCAATGGATTATAAATTGGTTAGTAGACCACTAAAATTGATTGTGTTGAGGCAAGAATGGTGCCAATGAAATGGTTTGAGACTACTGAAATCAAACATATTCCATAGACTTCCCATTGCCCTTAGAAACCATCCTAAAAATGAGCAATACATTCTTTGCTTAGACATCCAAAGCCATTTAGGTCATAAACTCTGTCAGAATTGCGAAGACTTAAGAATAAAACTCAAAATACATTTGCACTGGGGTCCCTAAAATAAATGGCAATGGATTTTCAGCTTATCCCTACTGCTTCTTCTACTTTCTTCCACACATATTTTCCAAACTCAAATAGGTAATTTTGGTAACAAAACATTTAAAATATCTACAAAGATGTAGAAAATAGAGTAATAAACTCTCAGTACATGTAACCTTCATTTTTCTTTTTTCTTTTCAAATAGGCTCTTGCCCTTCTCTTTATCAAACTGATCATCTTGAAGTAAATCCAAATTTCTCTGGAACTATCCCAATATGTAAGTCTTTATGTAATCTTAATACTATAATCAACTCTGAAGTAATTCCAAATATCCCAGCACTGGCAACTATTGTAAAATCCATATAAAATTACTGGTTTCTTTTTAAAAAATACATAGTTTTAAACTTTAGGCACAATTCATGGTTGTATTACAAATGTAACTTAAATATTTTACTGTCTTTCATGAAACTATTTTTTAAATAAAATATATTTGAGAAGACAAGTTAATCAACTCAGCAAATTGGTAATCTTGCAAGCCTGACAACCTGAGTCTGATTTCTGCAACCCATATAGAAGTGGAAGCAAAAAAATTAAAATAAAATAAAATAAAAAATTAACTCCCTAAAGTTGCCCTCTGGCTTCCACAATTGTGTCAAATTATAAACTTATATAACAATAACAAATTCAAATTCAAAAATCAATAGAATATGTTTGAATAGTTTTAAATGATTAAAAAACTAGACAATTTTTGCCTATAGTGGATATGCCATGCTGAATTGACCCACCTTGGGACTTCTCGCCATTTGCGGGGTGAGTATGGGGAGATGGGGAGGGGAGAGGCTGAAGGACGATTGGGAGGGATTGGAAGGAAAGAAGTGAGGGTGAGCAGGGGGATACATGAAAAAAAAATTTTTTTCACACATGCTCAAACCAGATCCTCCTGTTACTAGCATCATTACTGTGGTATACATTATTATATTAATAATCCAATACTTATATATTAAACAGGCTGAATTCCATATTGTCATTTTTCTTATAGATTTTACAATTGATTGCCTCCGGAACCTAAATAAAGTGTCTTTGTATATTTAGTCATGTCTCCTATGTTGTTTATGGCTATAACAAGTTTACAGATTATTGTAGATTGAGGTTTTCTGTCCTATCCTAGCCATCCAAATAAACAGTCTGAGGCATACACTAATTATAAATGCTCAGCCAATAGCTTAGGTTTGTCACTACCTAATTCTTACATTTAAATTAACCCGTATTTCTTATTTATACTTTGCCACATGGCTCATAGATTATTACCTCATTTTCTACACATTCAGCTTCCTTGGCAGCTGACTAGTGTGTCCCCTGAATCTTCCCTTCTCTCTTCCAGCATTCTCAGTCTGGTTGTCCTGTCCATACTTATTGCCTAACTACTGGCCAATCAACATTCTATTAAGCCAATTCAAGTATCAAATCTTCACAGTGTACAAAGGAAGTACTTCACAGCAAATTTTTCCTGTTGCTAATGTCTTCACAGTTTTGATGACACCTAGTTAAATTGCTTACAGGATTTTCCTCTACAGGACTGATTGCTTTTATATTGAGAACATGTGATTATTAATTTTTGTCAAGAAAAAACACAGAGTAGTGATTCAAAGTCTTAATTTCATTTTACCATATCAAAAGCATGCACAATGTGCATGGATAGTTAGTTCTAATCTTGAGCTTGGCCTTGATTGGCTTGCCAAGACTGTGCTTGTCATTTTTCTTCATGAAACGATAACCCTCTGTTTGTGTTCATCTTTTTAAATTAGATTGTCTAAAAGAAAACTGCTACTTGAAATTCAAACTTGAGGTAAAATTTATCTGAAAAAAAAAATCACAATAATGATCTAAAGGAAATTTTGCAAGATAAGAGGATGTGGATACTCAGCATAAAATGATTTAGGAAGACAATCCACAATCTGAATTACAAATTTAAACAGAAAATAATTATTGAATATATATGTGTGTGTGTGTGTGTGTGTGTGTGTGTGTGTGTGTGTGTGTGTGTGTGTATGTGTGTGTGTGTGTGTGTGTGTGTGTGTGTGTGTGTGTCTATATACATATACAGACAGTGGATATTGTTTAGGACTTACAAAACTCAGATTGGTAAAAATCAGGTATGTATACAGTCATTCTCATTATGACATTTTAATAAAGAAAGCAGGAAAGAACACAAAACAATTGTACATGATATAGTACTTGCTAAAACTTTCTCAAATCTTTGAAGAATAACCAGCATCCAAATCCATGACACAAAGACCCAAACAGATTAAACAGAAAGATTTTTCACCTAACTCAAATGGTCACAAAGAATTTATATTGCCAAGGATCTTGGTGTAGAGGCTCATACCTGTCATCCCAGGCCTTAGAAGATTGAGGGAAGAGGATTTCCATGAGTTTTAAGTCATCTGGGCTATGGAATGAGTTCTAAGGAGGCATGATCTTCAATCTGAGACTACATTTTAGATTTTTTATATAACATCTACTGACCATATCATAGAGATTTCCTTATGTGTAACATTGCTATTATTTCTTAGAATGTTTTTCTGAAAGTGGAGAAAATAGAACTATGAAATCAAAGAACTTATTCTTGAGACTTTGATGTTTACAAAACAGTTGAAATTCACTTGCATATAAAGCTTGTCATTTTCCATTATTCATTGACTGAATTATTCAGGCATTTCTGTCCTTATATGTACATATCGTTTACATTGAATCATAACTTACTATACTCTTTCAGTAGTTATGACCCAGTGCTTTCTTATTTTTTCAGTTCTAGTGGAAGCCTTATGGAGCACTTTTTGTTAATGTCTGTGTCTCTGACAAACACTAACTACTGTATTTTGTTTAAATATTGAGAATTAACTTCAAAATTTTCCATTTTAATTTCCTCAATACTCCTAAAATCAACCATTTCCCCAAGAATCCTGCTTGAATTGCTGGAGATTAGCATTAGACATTAAGACTTGAATAGAAGCAGAAAATGAGTCAACCTGTGGTGAGGGTGGGACACATGATAGAGGAAAGTAAAGAAAAAGAACGACTTCGAAAAAAGTAAATGACAAATATGTGTGAAAATGTTATAATGGCTGATGCTAACACTAGTTATGCTAGCTTTAAAAGTTCCAAAAACCCCGAGAAATCAAAAGAAACCAAGACCTGTGCAATAGATCTCAATATTATACAATACTAATCTTTTACAATAGATGCTCATTACTACTGGACCACTAGCTATGTATCCAGGCTGTAATTATATGTAATTAAATCATGATATTCTTATGTCTTAGATGTACTGATTATACAGTCTATATTAAACTAAGTATGTTCATGCTGAATTTTTTATTTTAATTTGTTAATATAAGAATCATCCCTACTGCATTCCTTTGTTTATCTTAAATTGTCACTGCATCAGTGAACATGCTGGTTCATGTAGTTTGTCATTTATTAATTTTATTGGTTAACTGTAGTGGCTGCATACACTATGACATCAGATTTATTAACCCACATAACTAGGGAAAGAAGTTTTATCAAACAGATTTACTGTGTACTCATAGTTTTACAATGATTTTTCTATACTCCACTCATTTAAAAAGTTACTATGTCAGCATTTTCCTCAAACTCTCCCATGCCTGGTTTTATATATAATACACACACACACACACACACACACACACACACACACACACACACACACACACATTTTGTCACATACGCATTTCAGCCTGGGACCTTCCCAAATTCTGAAATGTTTGTTTTAAAATTTGCATACATTAGGTGTCATTCTTCCTTCTATAAACTTTAATAAGTTTTGAAAAATGCAAACTGATACAACCACACTTAAAGATGACAGAATGTCATAACCAACTGAAAAAAAATACTACTTCACACTTCAGCTCCCCTCCCTTCCTCTTTTTCTTTTGGCTCTTTTTATGTCCCCAGATTAATTTCCTTTATATTGTAAGTGGAGGCATGGAGCAGGCTGCTTTCTCATATTGCTCTCATCATGGAAGCATCTAAGATTCCTTTTATTCTCATCTCTGAATAATGCTGCATTGTATGAATCTCAATTTGTATATTTATCTACCCATTGCAGTTACCTTGAATACATTCAGCTTGTGAAATTTATAAACCAAGCTTTGGTAAATATTACAGGTGAGTTTGTGTAAGTACATAGTTTACAAATCAGTTCATCAAATACTTAGAGCACAATCAATATATTATATGCTGAGATGTTTTGCAGCATGATAGTAACCGACACATCGCCTACTAAAACAGATGTAGCATTTTTTTAAATTCCACAGATAACCACAAAGGGGTGGGGTGAATTATGTAGCTGTAATTATAGAATTCTTTGGGGGAGATGGGTGAGTCAGGGTTTGTCTGTGTAGCCCTAGCTGTCCTGGAACTCACTCACCATGTAAGAGTCTGTTGAACTCACAGAGATCCTCCTGTCTCTGCCTCCAGAGTGCTGGGATTAAAGGCATGTGCCACCACTGCCCTGTTTGAGAATCTTAAGCACTTAGTATGTAGTAACAGAGAATAGGAGAGTTTATATCAGAGACTAGTGTTGCATTAGTGTTGTAAGATGTTGATCAATTGATACAAATTTTAGTTAGAAAGGAGGGAGGATTTAATTTCAGTTGGTATACTTATCTAGAGTTAGCATCCTGAAAGCTGCTAATAATCAATTGTAAATTGGTCTTCACAAAAACATGTAAGTATGCAAGACAGTGAATGCATATGTTTTGATATACCTATCCCATATTACATATCTAAATTAATCATATTGAATACACTAAATATATAAAATTTTAGTCAATGAATGAGGAAGGACAGGAGAGGAGAGTAAATTCAGTTCTGCTGATTGATTTTTCTCACTGTTAGTTAGACTCTTCCTAGTTAATTTCTACCAGCCATAACACTTATTTCTTTCAGATGACATCTGAAACAAAGTTCATCTTACTTTACTTTCTGTTGTTTCCCACATTAGATGCTTTCTGCTTTGAATTTCTACTTTCAGCTTCAAATATCATTTTTTTCTGTTCCTATGTCTTCCAGAGCAAGAAATTATTTTCATTTCAGCAGTTTTGTATTGGTTACATGTACAGAAGAAAACACTAAAGACAAAGCTTAATTTCTTCAACCTTAGGAGATGCTTAAAAACTGGGAAATTGAATTCAAAGTGCATTCCGATCAGAAAGAGCTTGTTCTTATATCTAGCTCCTAAATAGAACACCATGAGAAACTCAGCATGGATATATCAGTTCTTGCTATGTAAAAGTATATGCAAAACAGAAATATATTAGGGGACAGTTGTCAAGTAAATGGAAAAGAAACCCAAAAGTAATATAAACTAATATTAAAAATATTATAGTGCATATTTTTCAATGGCAAATGCATGTAGTGTCAAAATGTCAAAACTTATTATCTGAAACATTATTGATATGGTTGTTGTGGCTTAATGCTACATACAGTAACACATCCATGAGTTTAGTGGTTTAAAAACATCCATTTGCCTTCTCTTTTAGATGAACCAGACCTCTAAGCAGAGCCAGCTGCTATGTGCAGGGCCTGGCAAACTTTAAAGTGGCTGGCTCCTAATTGGAGGTTCTAGGGAGGACTTTCATTCTTATTAAGGTTTTCAGAAAAATTCAGTTCCTTGCAGTTGCACAATGGGAGTCCCTTCCAATTTTAGACAAACAATACTGTATTGAATGCACATATCTCAGAATCCTTGACTTTTGCCTTTAAAGAAAAATTTTGCAAGTCACATGATTCTATTAGACATATTCATATTACATAGATTCACCTTTCAATTTGAAAGTTAAGTAAACAATTATCATAATTCTATCTACTAAGGCCATATTGTTTATGTATTCATGGAAGTTACCAATAGTTGAATATAAATCATGTCAAAATTCTTCATTCTCAAGGTCATATTACAAAATAAATTTAAAAATTATATTGAGCATTATATTCACCTACCATAATTTTAAAATTATTGCCTCAGCAGGTAATTGATAGCAACAGTCAAGCTAAATGAAGATTAAATTTACTATGATTGTTTCTTGCTCTTTTTTTTTTTAAATCCTACCTAATTTTCAAAAAGCTACCTTTAATCCAAAAGAAATGCATGAAGGGATATTGGTTTTGATATTTAAAACATTAATCTTTCATGTAGTTCTTTTTTAAACTTTAAGGAAGTACTGTGTTATATGATAAAGGAGTCAAGTTTATGATGAGGAGACCCACAGAACAGTTGACCAGAGCTATTGGGAGCTCACTGACTCTGAAATGACAGCTGGGGAACCTACATGGGACTGAACTGAGCCCTCTGAATGTGGATGACAGAAATGGTATGAGCAGTTATGGGAATCTGGAAGTGGACTAGAATTTATTCCTAGTGCATGAACTGGCTTTTTGGAGCCCATTCCCTACAGAGGAACACCTTGCTCAGCCTTGACACTAGTGGGGAGGGGCTCGGTCCTACCTCAACTGGATATGCCAGACTGCATTGACTCACTCTGGGAGTCCTTAGCTCTCTGAGGAAGGAATGGGGTAGAAGGAAGCTGGGGGATGACTGGGAAGAGGGGAGAAAAGGGAAACAGTGGCAGGTATGTTAAAAAAAAAAAAACTTTTAAAAGAGAAAAGGGTTATATTTACTTTTTTGCATATTTTTAATACTGTGTATTTTGCCATTATACCAGTTTGCTTATAATTTCTGTTGGGAATCATCGAGGATTACTCAGTTTATATTTTTGTATCTTTGCCAATAAAATACATATCCATTAACTAGCAAACTGTTTTTTCTTTTTCTGGATAAAATATATATATAAAAATATTGTCCAAACTCAGAAACATCCTCAAAAAAAGTTCTTTTATAAAAATTAGATCAAATATCAAAAAAAATCCTTTATAAAAAATTGGAGTTCTATGTCCAAATTAAAGTTCAAAACCAAATTGTCTGATTTGATTTTAGCTACTCAATACTTTTATATTCAAAATCTATCACCTTTTTTTCTTTACAAAAGGGGAAGAAGTGAGGGGAAGTGGTCATCTTGTGCTATTCTCCCAGGCATGCATTCATGTGCAGATTTTTCACTTTTTAAACTGACAAAAATTTCTCACGACAAAATTGCCTCATTGAAACTACAAATGATTTATTAAAATATAGCTTTATTTTTAAACCAAATGTACCAGAATAGCCCTTTCCTCACATGAAATACTTTGTTCATGCTTCTGCTCTATTTGAGATCTTACATCATTTCAAACCACAAGACTACTCATTTTCCAGGATATTTAAACTGATATAAATTTCACTAGAGACCACCACACATAATAAAGTAAAAACATATTACAATTGCTTCTATCCCATAGTCTATTAATTTGGTAATCCTATCAAAAAGCGATTAAATCCCATCTGTCAGAAGGTTTTCTTTATAAACCAATCTATTTATTGTTCACCATTCAGTTACCTTTGAGAGGTTTTTATGGGATTTTCTTTTTAATAGTTGTCCCATTACTGAAAGATTTAAGTTGCATTCACTGAACCATAATTGCCTTGATAGCAGCTCCTTCTATTTTGAAAAATTGATACACTGTTAACACTGAATCCTGTCATTTCCCAGTTCTCTGTAAATTTTGATAAATAACCTTCAGTGGTGGTTCAGTAAGTTTTTCAACAAAATCCATTAGCACCTTAGATGGTAGAACATTCAAAACTTGCACGCATATTTGTCCCAAATGTATACTTACCTGTTTTTAATCAACAGATATTTTTGAAAGCATTATGTTAAATTGAAATCCTAGAGTGAAAATAATGATCCAGGGTAAAGCAATTTCTTTGTGTGAAATATAATTCCTATTTACACTGTATGTTGAGAAAAGCAATATTCTAAAGCAGTGCACATATGGATTGGTAACAAACAGTATGCTATCTGTGATCAGAGAGTACTTTCACCCTGTCATGAACTTCAATGCACAGCTTTTCTCCATTATTATATTGAAGATATGTTATTTGTACTCTAGTGCATAGATTAAAATTTCTAAACATAGAGATGGGTGACATCCAAGTGAAGATATGATGTATATTTTAATGAGATGAGTAATATCCCTGAAAAAAGATATGCGTACATCGAATAACAGTATAATCTTGCCTAGGTAAAGAATGTTTGCAGGTATTAGTAAGTTCAGGGTTTTGAAATAATTTTGATAGGGTTGTCTGTACAAGAAATATTCAGATCTATAATTGAAACAGAGATATGAAAAAATGGGAAAAAAGTATGAATGGTAACAGACTTTATAAGAATATTACCCAGATAATCACCAAGGATACATGCAGCAAGAAAGCACCCGAGGCATCTGCCAAGGTAGCCCTAATTCTACCTTGATCTTCTAGTTCTGGCATCCTACCTTTTGAGAGAGTTTGTGACCATTTGTTATGATGATCATAGAAACTAATACTGACATTTAGAACTGGAGTTATATAGCCAGTAATATTTAAACATGCGGACTCTCTGCTTTTTAATTTTTTGTGTTCAGGTAAAGATGTTAAATTTTAACTAGAATCTATGCAAAGATGTTTTTGAAGTTTCTTCTCAATATTTTTGGGTCATAGTATTCTATCTAGAACTCAATAGAGTTTGTATTATTTGGAAGGGTGTTCTTCTCTAATACAGCCTAGCATTTCTGAAAGTCAGAGTGATTTAATTTAAGCATTTAAAAATGATAGTTAATTTATCTACTTAGATATATGCCCCCATCATTAGCTATTGACATAATTCTAGTTTCTAGTACATATGTTTTAGTAGAAATTGACCACAAATGAAGAAAACACTTGTAAAACTTAAAAAATGATGAGTTAGGAAAAGTGAAGGCCTTCAGTGACTACCATTGCTTGACAGAAAATCTAAAATATTTATAGGCTATAAGTTGTATGTTTTACTGTGAAGTCATAAAATAGCTCATCCAAAAATATTCCTCTAGACCTTTAAGACATGATGGCTACAATCTTTTCTAAGCTCTCCCTGTGGTTTATCACAGTTCATTTGGTGACAGAAAAGGCATTTTTACTGAATTCAAAGTCAAGGCACTATCTCTGAACAAATGATTCCAGTGTTTAGAATGGTTGAGAAATCATTCTTGAGATAATATAGAACAACACATAAAATAAAATAATATTCAACATTTCCACTGGTACAAATAAACAAGTCTTCTCAAGCAGTTTACAAAGGAAATAAAGAGATGGTAGAGCTAAGTAAGGACACAGAGAATACACTTTAATCTAGAGGAAGAGAGTACTCCAATGGGGGGAAAAAACATAATGCCAACTCAGAACCAGTAAGAAAAAGAAGTCAACTATTGTGAAATATTTCTCTACACTGTATGAAAAAGTGCCACTGTGCTTAGCTTAATAAAGAGTTAAATGGCCAATAGGTAAGTAGGAAGAAGTTAGGCAAGACTTCTGGAAACAGAGAAGTCTGAAGGAAAAAGAAAAGCAGGTTAGTCAAGAGAAGAGGCAGCAAAAGCCATGAACCACATGACAGCACACAGATGAAGAGAAACAAGAGCATTTAAGGTATAAGACCTAGTTAGAAACATGCCTAGCCTAAGGCCAACCTTCCATAATTAATAAGTTGCATCAAGACTTGGAGGTTGACAGTTCAAATAAACCTGCTACACATGGTACCCAAACGTGGAGCCATCTATATGTACATGAAGCCTCGGAAAGAAAAAAACAGTTCAAAGCACAGAGTCAAGTGCAGCTTCCTGGTGACTGAGGTCTTTTGGACAGGATTAGCATACAGAGCCAGACATCAACACCATTCACTAAACTGAGTCATGGAACAGCTGACATGGCAGTTTTTAGATTCATCTCAGGCAGTCAGAGAACTCTGCAGGTGCTTAGTAAAGATAAATCCTGACCAAAAAAAAAAAAAAAAAAAAGATAAATAAATAAATGAATGAATGAATGAATGAATGAATGAATGAATGAATAAATAAATAAATAAGCAAGTAAATAATATTTCTAAAAAGGTTACAGTGTGCTTTAAAAACTAAGCATAGGCTTAGAAAGAATAAAAATGGGTATAGAAAGCCTCAAAGATAGTTTATAAATAATAAGAAAAAGTCTTTAAAAAGAGAATAAAATAATACAAAAAAATACAGAGTCTGGATCCTATATGGTATGGTGTATTGTTGATTTTGACTTTTTTTTTTTTTTGCTGAGCAAATGACAGCTGCTGAAAGACATAGGACTGTGAGACAAACTGCTAAATTAAACCAGCCTAGATTATTTAGAAAAGCCTTAACTATTAAAAGGAAGGCAGAAAAGTACTGCTTGGGTAAGAGGCTATGCTTTTGTTTCCACAACAAATGAAATGCTATGGTTTCAAGGATATTAGAGATCAGGTTTGATTGGAGGAGATCTCATGAAAATCATGGCTGCGTACACAAAGAAATAAAGCTAAAAAATACAGGACAGATGATGTATATTTTAAGTGATCAAACATAAAACAAAAAAATTAATCTTTGGCTTGTTTGCGTACAACACGCAGTTCATATTTGTGTTAATATAGACATGTATGTTACCTTTGAAAGTTTGTGTGTTTTCAGAGCAAGGGGACCAGATATTCAGCATCTCAGACTGCCTCTGTTGCTGTTTCCTCAGAATTTTACAACTGAAACTACTTCAAGGTCCAGCCTCACAGACTATTTTCGTCAAGACATCAGATAAGCCTTGTGCTTTCCCATTGCACAGAGACTGGATAACAAATGTTAGTGCTAGCTCTCCCAGATACTGACCATTACTCATTTTCAGAGTCCTACACGATGTTATTATCTCCAGATAAAAAGAAGCAATGTAGAGAATGTAACTTTTTACATTCCCAAGAATATTTCCATTATTCTGTCTTGCTGTGTGGCCTGTGGCTTACCTATTTTGTTACATCTTGCTTCATGAGCAACAGGATTGTGTTTTCTGTCTGACTCCACCTTCCTTCTCCTACATATGCTCCAATTTCTCTGCTTACTTCTAAGGTGCCCAGTATAGGCCAAAAACAGTTCCTTTATTCACAGCATACAGAAAGACATTCCCACATCACTTCCCCTCTTCTGTCTAATCAAAAAGGAAAGTTTCAATTTTAATATAGCAAAACTACATATAATAAAACAGCTATCAAGCAAGAATTATAGTTACAATATCTAGTCTATTTGTATTTCACAAAATTAAAGAAAATATTCTATCATCTACCTTATCCTTGTGAGTCTAAAGTTTCATATCTAATATACCTTTTATAATAAGTAAAGAAAACTATACTTATAACTATCTAATCTTCAACTACATCAAAGACCACAGAAGGAAATAATATTACCCAAGTAAACAGGAATGCAAGCAACTTCCAAAATCTAGAAATGACAGAGAGGACACCTATCTGCCGGGACAGTGACTCAAAAGTTCTCTTACAATGCTGAGGCATCCATCTTCAGCCTACAGGCCTAGAGTCTCTGGCCTTTCAGTGAAGTAGAAAATTTGAAAGACTTCTCTGCTCATTCTGGCATAGTTCATCATTTGCTTCTCCTTGAGTCCTGAAGGATTTCTGGCAGTTTTCTCTTCAAAGCAGGAAAACGAAGGACCACCTCAGTTTGTTCTACCAAAGTTCAGAGCTAACTGTTGCCACAAACAAAGTAAATTCCATATAGAGTTTAGTCAATGCCCATTATTCTCTTGAAATATATTGATGCTACCAGGAGCAGACTTGTCTCACTGTCTAGAAAAGTTTTACGTATTTTAAATACCATATTCTATGTCTTTGAGGTGTTTGAAGATTATCTATCTAATTGAAATATATCTTTGTATACCTAAAAAATCTAATTAACATGACTATAAGTTTGGTTAGATGACTATTAATCTTCATTTTCAATTACACATTACAATTTTAAATGAGCTACATAAACACCATACCTTAAACTAGAATAGAAAAATACATACAGCATAACAAAATTGACCTCAAACTTGTATCAATAAATCAAAATCCATACCAATGTAAAATATTTTGAGATTAACAGCTGATTTTTGGATTAAAGTAAATTTAATAATCTATCTTTTTAAAATCATTCATATACCATATCCCCTTTTTCTTTTTTGGAAAGAGACTGACTATGACCATTAACCATTTATAATGCAAATAAACATTTATAAACATTATTTTGAGAATTTTGGCATAGCTTTCCATTACTATTTCCTACTGATTGAGGAGCACTAGAAATCTTATGAAGGTCTTGAGTTTGGATTATCTTAATTGGCAGCCTTGGAGCTGATGTGGCCATCTTTTCCTATCACAGATTTTTCAGGTGGTCTTTGTTGATGAAACCATATTTGCCTAAAAGCAATCCACAAATTCTCATTTTCTGTGGAAACAAAAGCAGAACCTCTTTTCCAAAGCAGCATGTCCTTAGACACAAATTTCAAAGTCAAGATATATGTTTGTGTAATTTAGCAGCCTTTACAATCAATTGTTTTTCTACAGCTAGGTCATTAATAGTTAAAAAAAAAATAAAATAAAACACAGTAATAACCATAATACAGACTCTGTGTCTATTTTCCATCTTTACATGTCTTATTATATGTTTATTACTTTTTCTGTTTTTTAGGGACTTTCTCTACCCTCTTTGTTTTCTCTTCCAGTCTACGTATTCTTTTTCACACACACTGTAACCCATTTAGAGGTTTTCCTCATCTGAATCTGTTTTATTGCATATCATTAATCATTTTCTAAGTAGAAGAGCTTTCTTTTAAAATTCTAGACTACACAGCACTGGCTGCTTTGCTGCATTGCCTGCTGACTCCACCCTGCTCAGCAGCTTTTCAACATGGCAGAGGCACTGGAGCCATGCTTATCTTCTCAAATGTGTGAAGCAGTATTTAAATATTGTGGAATTATTTATCACCCCAACTCTGGGGGAATCTTAGGGTCCATACTTTCAAGTAGAACACTGTCTACTGTTCATTCTACTTAAGCATTTGGTAGCAGGGCCTCTTAAAGGGCCACACAATTTTTGCCAATAAAGCTGAGTCAGGAAACTTTTCTTAAAGGGGCCATGCCTCTGCTTGCCACCAGCAAACAGAGTAGACATAAGAAAATGTTGCTACTAAAGAATCCATCTTTGACTTTGCTCCCTTTTTATTCAATGTAAACAGACACCTTAAATCAATAACATGCAGCTTGTTGTTTATACCTAGTCTACCATGAGACTTCAGGAACCAACCTTGTTCCAGCTTACACTGACTGCAGCAAGTCTGCAGCCATTTTGTCCATGGTTTGGAACTCATGCCATCTCTGCACCATGACCGACTTCAGAGACATAACTCAAAGCTATTTTTGGCTCTATTTCTGTGCTCTAGAACCCTTTTAATGATTTTATCAGGCTTTATGTGGGCATTCAGCCTACATTGGGATACCCTCTGTTACATGAGGTTTCTGGCTGGGGATAATTCCATAGTTCAGATCTTCCCACCACTGTTCATCTGGACCAGCATTTCCAAAGTCCTAATGAAACACACAGTCACTTAAATTAATTTCATGCTGTTTGGCCTATGACTCAGGCATATTGCTAGCTAGCTCTTGCATCTTAATTCAACACATTTCTATTAATCTTCCCTGCCACATGGCCTGTAGCTTACTAATTTCATTACATCTTGCTTCATGGATGGCTGGATACTGTAGAGACACATCCTGTCTGACTCCACCCTCCTTCTCCTACCTATGTTCCAATTTTTCCACCTACTTCTAAGGTGCCCAGTATAGGCCAAAACAGTTCCTTTATTCACAGCATATAGAAAGACATCCCACATCACAGAACATTTATTTGCTGACCACATATTTATCAAGGAATGAATTCTTAACAGAAATAGAAGTAGTAAGCTGACATTTTCAAACATATATTTGATATAATTAAAACATAGTATCAACTGGTGGGAGACAGCAAAATCTCTCCTAATTCTCTAAGTAATTCAAAATGTACTTGCACTAACAAATTAATAATACCTCCTAAGAGCAAACATAGTTCTTGAAATACATCATTGGATAAATAATGAGGAAAAAAGTAAACTGTAAAACATAAAAAAGCAGATAGCTAGAATGGCTCCATTACATGAAAATAAATTCAAAACAAGCTTGAATTAAGCATTATCTTATAAACATTTATGCTACAAATTCCCCCTCTGTACATTTTCATCAATTTTTCACAAAATTTTACATGCTGTGAATTCAAGTTTTTAAGTTGAGATATTTTCTAAGTATGCTTGATACTTCTTTACTTACCCATATTGCTTAATTTCTAATTGTTTTGTGATTCTTCCAGCTTTTTAAGTATTTATTTATTTGTTTATTTTATTCATTTACCTGCTAACCAGTTTCCCCTCCCATTTCTCTTCCTGCTCCCCTACCAGCCTTTTCCAGACACTCTGTATCTCCTTCCCCTAAAGCATAAGAGCTCCCGTGGGGATTCAGCCAAGTCTTATACATAAGAGTTCAGGCAGGGCCAAGCCCTTCCATCTGCATCAAGGGTGATCGAGGTGTCCCAGCCTAGCTAATGGACTCTAGAAAGCCAGCTCATGCACCAGGGATAGATCCTGATGTGATTTTCCAGCTTTTTATGTTCATGTCTATGTTTTCAGTGCCATCACATTTTTCATGATATGAAAACTTGTTTTTTTTTTTTTTATTTATTTCTTAAAGCTTATTGCACTGCCTTAATTTATTTTTGGTTATCAAATAACAGCTTTCAGCATATAATGGATTATTTATTATATAATGTGGCTTATCTTGGTTAATATTTGTTATAGTCTTAGAAAGAGTATATACTTGACTACTGGTTGGCATGTCCTAGAAATGCCAGTTAAATAAACTGGGTTCATGGTTCTCATCTCCTCTAAATCCTTGGTGATTTTCTATTTATTGTTAGCTGCATTATGTATTGGAGGGAAGCACTAAAATCTCCAGTCATAATTATGAATTTATCTATCACCATTATTTCTCTAGTTTTATAAATTTAGATTAAATAATGTATACTTATTACCTCAAATTAATTATTGATTAGTAAGCTACATAACAAATAATCAAACTAATAGTTGATAAATTACATTTTAGTGTAATTCAAACATTTCCCTTTATATTAGTCTTTCATCAAGTTAAGTCTTTGGAAGGAGCACATGTAGAACCAGTGCTTGCTAGAACAAGCCACTTGTGGTATGTATAAAGAAACAGATAAAGATGCTCTCTGTCCCAGTCACTCCCCTGTGGGCCTCTCTTGGGGATCCATGCTCTTCCAGTTTTACTGATCTAGAGTCTCAGCCTTCAATACCTGGTGACTGGAGACTTGTCCACACCATTGAACTTTGTAAAATATATACAGTTGTGGTAATTAGATGACAATTAGAAATAAATAAATTCTAAATAATTAGAAATAAAAAAAAATTAGAAATAAATCACTGAAAGCAATAGAAAGGAAACCTAGTTAAAGAACAAAATAATTCCATCATCACTAAATCAATTGTAAATGAATAGATGAAAGGATGATCAATAGAAATAGTCACTGGAGAATAAAAATTAAGCCACAATAAGGTATAATTACGGAGAGGTCTTAAGCTTCCAGCTGCCCACGGCAGCAGTAGTCTTAGGTCCTCTGTTCCCAAGAAAGAAGAATTTAAGTGGGCAAGGTTATATAGCAAGTAGTCAGGTTTTTTTGTAACAGGTGATAAAGCATAAGTGCATCATTGTTGGCTGATGTGTAGAAGCCAACAGCCCTCTTTTCTGTGGGACTCAAGTGCATGTTTCCTCTGTTTTTTCTTTTTGTCAACCACAGGAGGAGCCTGGGTGTTCCTTCTCCTGAAATAGGGTAGAGACTGTAGTATGAGGTTTCTGGCCTGCACTTTTGGGCCTAACCTCAAGGTTTAGGACCCACAGACCTGCAAACTCGCAGTCCCACAGTCCCACAGAGAAACACAGATGCTTTCAATTATTTTTGGCTGATCAGCCTCAGGCCCAAGCATATAACTTGCTAGCTCTCTTCCCTTTATCTAACCCACGTCTCTTGTTCAGCCATTGGGCTCGGTACCTTTTCTTAAAGCAGCATAGTTGTCCTCTGCTTCTTCTGGGCCTCTCTCTGGAATTCCTCCCTGGAGGTCTGCTCTCAGAGATTTTCTTAGTCTGGTAGCCCCACCCTCACTTCCTTCCTGCCTTTGGCCAATCAGCGCTTTTTATTAAACCAGTGGGTGGGACAATTATTTACCATGACACAACACAATACCCCTACAAGAGACTCCTTTGTACTTTCTTTTACAGAGAATCTACTTTGTTATCACTAGGTGTTTGAGGTGCAAAAATATGCATGCAAGTTTAGATTCCTTGGCGGAAGACATAACTGAGTGTGCTTTTGTGTATAGGAAGCATTTCTGGACCAATGGAAACTATTTGAAACCAAGTTTTTTGTCTGCTGAGAGCTATTATGCAATCTTAATGGCTGGAACTCCAGTGAGATCCACTTGTCTTTATGATTATTTTCCCTTTTCTGTACTTGTAGACCATAGACTCCACATCTGCACCCTAACCATGTATTACAATTGTATAGACCAAAAATTATAACCAAGAGTTAAAGTATTCAAAGCAAGTTGAATTCTTATGTATTATTGTGGAAATCAGACTTTTGGAAGACAGTTTTCTAGCTTCTTATCTATTTAAATATTTTCCCTGAGTCCCCTACAGTAAAAATCCTAAGAAGACAACTTTCAAAAGCAAAAACTCAACTTTGCACAAAGATATCTGGATAAATATTAATAGCAGTTCTATTCAAAACAGACACAAACTACAAAACAGAAATAAACTAATATACTCTCCATGGATGATTGTATAAACAAATGGTAATATATCCAAAATTGGGAATACTAGTCAGGGGAGGAAAAGAAATGAATTATTACCTGAAGTAACTTCTTTGCGTTTAAGAGGTATTATACAGGGTCACACTCTTCATATTGAATGCAGGTGACATTTTTGAAAAAGTACAGTAACTATTGAATTAGTGGTAGCTAGAATTTGGGCTAAGGAAAAGGCATGACTGTAAAGAAACAGCATGGGGAATTATTTGTGATAAAAAATTATTTCTTTTAAGCAGTAAAAGGGGTTGTGTTTTTACCTTGGCTATGATGCTTTAGAAGCAAAATACGTGTACAGTAAAATTCATACGTCTGTTAACTTATACAAACTAGGTTTTATATATTAAAAAGTCTAATATGGTAAAGCATATATTAAAAGTAACATCTGTACATGTGAACTTTTGTGAAAACTATACACAAAATATTAATTTTATTTTGAATTTCAGGGAATAGATAAATTTTGTGTTTTGTTATATTCTATTTTCATTATTCTCACTGATAGCATTTTTGTGTATTTCTATCTATCATCTATCTATCTGTCTGTCTATATTTCTCTGTCTAAAGGTATATATAGAAAGGTGAAAGATGATATATAGATACATGATAGATAAACGTGATATTTTAATTAAACAAAAAAGCTAAAATTACTTAAGGTTATTGGTGTAACATATACTACAAAATAGTATGGAAATCCACAGATATTTGATCTAGATATTGGAACGTTATTTGCTGAATCACTTCTCAGCCTTTAGACATATTTAAGTTTCATAAAATTGGTGAGGAAAACATTCACCTGAGCAAAATATTTTGAAATTACATACTATCATTGACAAATGAAAAATGGATGCCCTGTAATGCAGAAGGTCAGGTTAAGAGTTTAAGAAAAATGTGGTAAATAAGAAAATCAATACTTATATGTATTTAATGTCTCTTTTGCAAGCAAAGTCATGACAGAACAAGGACACTGCTTTGAAAGTGGTATTCCATGGCCAGGAAATAATTCTTTCCAAGTGAACTGAACATATGTATGTGTGTATGTGTGTGTGTGTGTGTGTGTGTGTGTGTGTGTGTGTGTGTGTGTGTGTGTGTGAGAGAGAGAGAGAGAGAGAGAGAGAGAGAGAGAGAGAGAGAGAGAGCTTGCAATTGATAGCACCTAATATATCATCTCCTTTGACCAAAACTATAGAAATAAAAGAAAATGGGTACAGAGGGCATACTCTCTGGACATGTACGTTTTACATAGGTGACAGGTAAGTTTTTGTTCCCTCTATGTAACATAAATTTAGCATACTGCTTTACATATGGGAATCTAACATCCTGTATTCAAAATCCAATTATGTTGAAATATTTAAATGTCAACAAGACTTTAATTTACTCATGTATCATGTTCTCATTTGCTAAAAACAAAGAGCCAAGTGTAGTGTGGTGCATACCTTTAATCTAAGCACTGAAGAGTCGAAGTCAGGTATATCTGTCAGGTCAACGCCAGTCTGGTCTAGTGATACATGGTGATACATACAAAACAAAAAAGACCACAATGCATTTATAATAAAATTATCTAGCATACCACTACAAACAATATCTATGTTATTCATTCAAAATTATTTTCTTAATATATAAATATAAATATCAACTATTTCTCATAATAATAATAATTTACAAATTCTTACAGGCTATCACTTAAAAATATAGCTCACAGTTCTGATATTCTTTACATTCCAACCCCTATTGTTCTGACTCTAGTCCTGGGTAGGATGTTTTAGCTACTAAGTAGGACAGGGTCCCGTAGTGGTAAATACCTACACTGAATGAATCTTTAATGTATCCTTTCTTTTGTTCCTACTGAAGTGGGTTTTTTGTTTGTTTGTTTGTTTTTTGGTTTTTTTGCATAACCCTAATAGAGGACCAGTCAAAGCAACTGACTTGGCATGCTGTGATGTTAGGTAGCATGCTCAAAAGTGTGCCTATCTGCCATCTTCACCTTTTTCTCTTTTTTTGACGATGACATCAACGAACTTTGGGTGAAGATAAAATAAGTGTGGCTTGCATTAATTCTTGAACTATAGCTTAAATTGACATCAGAGAGACTTCAGTCAGAAACTGATGAACACAGATGCTCTATTATGCAGAGTTCTGAAAATCCTGAAGAAGCGGGGGAGAATGGAATGTGAGAACCAGAGGGGTCAAGGGCACCATGAAAAAACAAACAGAATCAACTAACCTGGGTTCACAGGGGCTCACAGAGACTGAACTGACAGCTAGGGAACCTGCATGGAACTGACCTAGACACTCTGCATGTATGTTACAGTTGTGTATCTTAGTTCTCTTATGGGACACCTAATAGTGAGAACTTGAGCATTTCTGATTCTTTTGCCAGGTTTGGGCCACTGTTCCTCCTACTGTGTTGCCTTCCCCATCCTTAATACATGGGGACGTGCTTAGTTTTACAGAAACTTGAGATGTCCAGTTTCCTTGATACCCATTGGAGGAATAGAAATGAAAGGGAAGTGGATTGGGAGGTGGAAAGAGTGGGGAAGGATTAGGGGACGGAGGGGAAAATGTTTCTGGATGCAAAATAAATAAATTATAAGTAAGTAAATAACCTTGTTATTTATTAATTTAATTAAATTGGAGTTCATGGCTGAAATCACTGTAACTCATTCTTGGCCAAAACTTGTATCATGCATGTATTTTTTTTTTCTTTTTGGCATTTTACAGAATCTTTTCCACTTTTTCTTGGGGCTTTTTTAAACAGCAAATTCATCAATAAAGAAAATGAAAAGAAGACTATGGCACTAAGTAGAGTGGGAAAAATAGCCACTGTTTGTAGCATAAGAGCTGTAACTGACAGGCATGGGCTTTTTCTTAATTATCAGCTAGGAGTGGGCGTTTAGGTTACTTGGCTTATTACAACCCTGCATGTACCTATGATGAACCATGAAAGGTCACTTATGGATTTGGGGATTATCAACAAATTTTAGCAAGTAGGAGAACAAACAAACAAAATCTCTAAGTATTACAAATCAATGGTAAGGACACATGATGAGAAGTATGAAAATGCTATGCAGAAATGATTTAGAACAGAATGAGAAAGGTACGGTGATGGAAGGTCACTCTATAAAAATAATCACTTAGAAAGTACCATATAACCATATAGAAATAACCATGTAGAAATTTACGAGAAAGAGCCCTTCCATTAAAGTGAACACCAAATACTAAAAGAAAGAAAGAAATTGGTAGGGATAAAGTAGACGATATAATAGAATTGGAGTTGGGGAGGGCAAATCATGTAAAGCCTTGAGATGCTTTCTTGGGGCATGTGGGGGAGAAGTTGATTACTACTTAGAAAGGGGAGGGTGTAGCGATGAGGTTTATTGGCCCTGGGTGGCCAGAGGTCCAGGCCCACAGACTTGCCATGCCAGCAGACCCCTTAGTCGCTGCTGCTTAGGCCCTCAGAAATGATTTAGATACTTACATTAACTTCATCCTGTTTGGCCTATGGCTCAGGCACCTTTCTAGCTAGCTCTTACATCTTAACTCAACCCATTCTCATTAATCTGTCTGCCACGTGGCCCGTGGCTCACCTGTGTTCCTTACATGCTTCTTCTTGGGTGGCTGGCTCGGTCTGTCTCTGACTCTACCTTTCCTTCTCCTACCTAAACTGGTTTCTCCTCCTGCTTCTTCTACGGTGCCTGTCATGGGCCAAAACAGCTCCTTTATTTAAAGATTGATATTCACAGCATACAGAAAGGCATTCCCAAATCAGGAGGGAAATTTCTGTATTTTTTTAACAGAAGGCTAGCAGTACCTGCCATTTACAAATAGATGCTTTAAACCAAAAAGAGTGTGTCATCAGCAGAAGCAAAGAGCTTATGGGCAATTGGTGCAATAATCCAGAGCAGAAAGTATGATGGTTTATTCTAGAGCAATATAGAAATCAGGCAATTTGGAGTATGTTTCACAGGTTCATGCTGTGGGCTACCTACGCTCTTGTACACTGTAAGCATTTGTCAATGAATTGGTTTAATAAAATACTAATTGTTGTGTAGCCCAACAGGAAGTAGAGGCAGGTTGAAAAGATTAGGATCATTCTGAAAAGAGAAAAGTTGGAGTTAGGGCACAGCAGCCAGATACAGAGGAAGCAAAGTGAGAATGATGTACTGAGAAGGGTACATGTGGCTAAACATATATAAAAACTATAGGCTACTTTAAGTTTTTAGAGCTAGTTAGTAGTAAGCCTGAGCTACTTGGCCAAGCATTTATAATTAATATAAGCCTCTGTGTGTTTATTTAGAACTGAATGGCTGCATGATCAGGTGAGACAGACACTTCCACTTATAGGTACTGTTAATAGAATGACTTACAAATTGGATACAATGGGGAAAAGAGAAATGGAAGAGAGGGATGAGTTGGGAGTGAGGGAGAGAAAGACACGGAGAGATACATAGAGAAAAATTCTAAAAATTTGAAACAATTTTACTAAAATGAAACTAGTGTTTTTGCAACAAAAAAGTGGAACAACATACTTTAGAAAATAGGTGGTGAAGGAAGCAGAAGTGTTTTGGGCGGTGGATTAGTTACTGTCAGCACCGTGACAAAACACATAGCGTAGAGAGAGTGAAGAAAGAAGACAGTTTGGCCTGTGGCATTGACGCTTGAGCAGAACGTCATGGGGGCAGAAGCATATAGTCAGGGTTTTTGGTTCGTTTGTTTGTTTGTTTTTCATAAGTCTTGAGAGAGAAAGGTAGAGAGAAATGTAGACAGAGAGGCTGGGGATGAGGCTACCTACCAGGAACAGACCCCTAGTGACTTCCGTCTAATAAGATTCCTCCTTTACCTTCCACTGTTTCTCCATACTGCCATTATGTTTGTATCCGTTAAGGAATTAATCCATTCCTTACCTCAGAGTCCTCATGAGTTACTCTTCTCTGGGGATGCACTCAAGGAAACAGACTGAGGTGTGCTTCATGAACCTCCTAGGCATCTTATAATCTAATCAGTCTATCAAAATTACTACCTCTGGACTGTCAAGTAATTGTTCTGGTAAAGACAGCAATCAGAACTTGAGCACTGAAACTGAAATCAAAGAGATGGGTCAGAATCAAAGTTTCTTCTGGAATCAGTTGTATATACGTGATATTAAATCACAAGCTCAGTAAACAGAAGCAGTAAGTAAATGGAGTCTTGAAAGGCATGAAATATAAGTTTCAAAAAGTTAAAGAGCATGGGTGGCACCTTGGAGCCCATTCACTGCAGAGGAACAATTAACGCTGCCTTGACTCTGGGATGAGGAAATTGGACTGGCCTTTAGTGGACTTGCCAAGCTGAGCTGACTCACCTTGGGACTTCTTGCCTTTTGGGGGGAGGGGATGGGGTATGGGGAGGTGTGAGGCTGAAGGCTGACTGGGAGGAATTGAAAGGAGGGAAGGGAGAGGGACCAGGGGGATACATAGATAAAAATGACATTTTTAATAAACAAAAATAATAAAATAAATAAAAAACATATCTGTTTTACTGATATTGATAAATCTGACATCATCTTCAATACATTCCCAAGAGTATCTTCAGAAAACAATGCTGAATTCATTTCATAATATAGTAAAATTTTATACTGATAAATGTCATGTGATAGATCACTTCTTCTTCCTAAATTAAACGGGTTTTTTTGTTTTGTTTTTTTTTTCAAAACAGCTAAAATGAATGTCTGTCAATAGCTAAGCATTTTGGACTGGGTTTTATTTTTAACATTTATTCAATCTTAGTTAAACATAAATTGTCGTTATGGAACTTGTTTACAACTTTTCAGGTTTCTTCACATCTAAGTTGATGATTAGAATAAAAAAAGAATTGTTCCCAAAATATCAATCAAGCAGAGGAAGTTTATTTTTGAGCTTGACTTTGCACACCCACCCCGAGACCAACAGCTTTCTGAAATAGCAATTATAATTATTGTTGTCGTTGCCTATGTTGTGAGCTGGCACAGAGTAATTTTTGAATGTTAATTTTTATCCTGGCTCATTAGCACTTCGCCTCTCTCTTCACAGGTACCTGTTTCCCCCTAATTGAGCAGCTTTCTCGGAAGAAACCCACATGATTATCTGTTAGACTACAGTCTTAGAGACACCAAAAGCAAAAAGAAAGAAAGCAGGATAGCACAAGGCTCTGCCATGGGCTTCTCCAGGAAGCTGTCATTGCATGGGCACATCAGAGACCTGCATTTTCAAAAGTTAAAGAGTGTGTTGTAGTTAAGATGGTGTGCCTAACTGGGAAATATAAACTTTCTGTCTCAATTTCTAAGTCTGCTAGGCCATCTGGGGACTCCACAAAATAACCCACTTTGAAACTTTACAAAGTGACAGTATTGTTCACTCAGAGTTACTGATGTCAATGACTTTTCTGAAGTCCCAATTTCTTTAACTTATACTTGTGTGTGTGTGTGTGAGAGAGAGAGAGAGAGAGAGAGAGAGAGAGAGAGAGAGAGAGAGAGAGAGGGAGGGAGGGAGGGAGGGGGAGAGAGAGAGAGAGAGAGAGAGAGAGAGAGAGAGAGAGAGAGAGAAAGAGAGAGAGAGAGAGAGAATTTGAATGAGTTAATTTTTCCATCCTCAGTATGGATCTTGGGGTTTGAACTCAAGTCATAAAGCTTGACAGGCTCCTCTAGTTACTGAGACATCTTGACAACCCTAGTTCACACCTTTTGAAGAAAAGCCTATGCTCCCTGTTAAAAATTTAGTCACATGTTTAGTAGCTTCCATGTGGCAGTAGAAATGTGTGCCCCCTTTACTTTTGTTACGTTTATTCCTACACTGCACTAATTTTTTCCAAGTAATAATCCCTAAATGAATGAAACTATTTTTGAAATATTTATTTATTTTCTGTCCTGACCATATTTCCCCTACCTCAGCTCCTTCTATTTCCTCACCTCCACCTCTCCTCTGACTCCCCAGCTCTCCCCTTCTCCATTTCTATACAGAAAAGGGCAGGCCTCCCACAAATACCAATAAAACATGACAAATCAAGTTGTCATAAGACTAAACACCTTCCATTGTACTAAGTCTGGGTGACACAACTCAAGATGAGGAACAGGGTGCCAAAAGCTAGCAAAAGCACCAAAGGCAGCTCCTGTTCCCACTGTCAGGAGTTCCACAAGAACACCAATACGACGGTCACACACATGCAGAGAGCCTAGGTCAGTCCACTCAGGCTCTGTAATTGTCATGTTAGTTGATTCTGTGGGTTTTCTTCTGATATTCTTGAACTCTCTGGCTCCTACAATCTCCCCTCCCCACCCCCACTCCCTCTGTTCAGCAGGATTTCCTGAGCTCCACTTAATTGGCTGTAGGTCTTGCATCTGTTTCCATCAGTTGATGAATGAAGCCTCTCTGATGACAATTGGCATCAGTCTATGAATATAGCAGATCATCATTAGACATCATTACATTGACAGGTTTTTTTTTGTTTTGTTTTGTTTTTTGGGGTTTTTTTGGTTGTTGTTTGTTTGTTTTTGTAAGTCATGTTTGGTTTTATCCTGGGCACTCCAGCCTCTGGGGTCTGGGACTCCAGGTAGTGTCAGGGATGATCTCACCCTTATAGCATGGGTATTAGGCTGGATCAGTGATGGAATGGACACTCCCACAATTTCTGTGTCACCCTTACTACACATAGGCCAGAGCGTCTGTAGGAAATCCAGAAAGGAAGTTTGACCTAGTACAAGGTATAGCAATAAAGTGGTGTGAGTATGGGGAGAGGGGATTACCTATTTGGCTTATTGTTGAAAATTTGTTATCCCTCCTGCTAGACATGCTAGTCAGAATTCATGAAGAGAGCAAATTATATCTAAAATGTATGCTGGGAAACTCTTAAGGTCACTAAAAGCTGAGTGGCAGCTCAACAATAGCATCTCTGCCTCATCCTTTCTTGCTAAGACTCTTAATACAGACTTTGTTTGGTCAAGTTATATATATTGAATGTTTTCTTTATAAAAATAAATTTAATTTTCTCACATAGGAGATTTAAATGGGTTTTATTTATACTATTTTCCATTAAGCAGTGAAAGGCCATTCTACCCTCAGGGAATTGTATTTATATAACTCTTTACCAAGCCAATCTCCAAGTATATTTTGACACTCAACACAGTATCAGCTCCCTGGAACATTTTCTTATATCCTAGCCCACTCTAATCTAAATTAGGTGTCCCTCCTTTATGTGTCTAGAACATTCTATTTTTGTACTGATACATCATGGTAGAATTCCTATTTATATGTGTTTCCTAAACCAAAAGTCCTGCAAAGCAAATTTTGCAAATATTGTCATTCACATTATTCCATCATACTGACCACAGCTTTGAATATGGTAAGAGTTCATTAAATATTGCCCTGAAAACAAATATGTATCCATGAATAGATGCATTGAAACTATGGCTATAAAAATGTTGAATATAGCAATCCTGATCCTGCAATTTTAGAACCAGAGTTTCATTCTGAACTGTCACATAAGGACACAGATAAACTTATCAAAGAAGTAGTTCAGATCACCTGAATTGCAGAAACTTATGGAGATAAACCTAATAATTATCTTGCCACCACATCTAATTCCTAAAATAACTAAGGGAACAGGCAAACCTATTATTCTTGTTTTGATTCTAAAGGGACAAATGTCTTCAATATTTCACCAAAAGTGGTGAGTGACTTGATTTTCTAGCAGCTGAATCTTGGGCTTCTCACGAATTGTATAATGTATAGACTTGAGAAAAAACTAGTACTTTAAAAACAGAAACACAAAAGATAGAAAAGGAAGCTTAGAATTATTACTATTTCATGGGCTAATTGTGCTCTTGGGTTGTTATGAAGTATTGACAAGTAAAATTGTATAAATTTCCCAACAAAGTGAAATAGGTAACGTGTTCATGTGTCCCGAGAGGTAGATTATATGTACTTTCTATTATATAATAATGCATAGTTAAATATTATTATATGTAATTATATATTATGTATAAAATCCAATAAAAGTATGTAAGAAAAACAAAGCATTTTCTCCTAGACTGCTTCCCATGGACTAAGGTTAGATGTGCTATGATGGTAAGTTTGCAACAGATAGCAAGTGCCTCAGCTTCTCACCAGAGTGGCCTTTGAGTCCCCAGCTCAGACTCTAATGAGCTCCAGTCCAGTTGTTTTCCCACAAATCACCAATTAAAGGTAGCCTCTCATTGGTCTCTACGCAACGAAAGAAAAATAAACAGGCTTTCCAGCACTGCCATGCAGAAAGTAGGATATGAATCATCTCTATGTCTTCTTGAATAAATCCATAAATAAAAATGTCTATGAAGGGCCAATATGAGAATAGGGACATAAGCTAGACCCCTAAGGAAGACCCTTTTAAGACTTCTAGTTTCCTGTTCTGATTTAAAGTTGTAGTACACACACACACACACACACACACACACACACCTAGAACTTAATTTAAGTACTTTCAAGCTGTATAAAGAGAAACTGATATTACTACAATTTTGCATAATAGCAAGAACCTAAGGATTTAAAGACATTTTTTGTTGGAAAAATCTAGTTTGCTGAACCATATTAAATGTTTATAATATTAACTTCAAAATATACAGTCCCTTCCGGTATTCCTTCTGAAATTATAAATGTGAACTTAAGCATGAAATGAGATTGTAGCATACTATAAGAAGCAAGGTGCACATATTGGGTCAGGAAACCTCCTATGAGCAAAAACTTTCAGAAGCACTTGGAAACCTTTCTTTAAACTCTTTCTAGCCTAATAAAATAAAGGATACTACTTCTTCATGGTTATAAGATGTTAAAGGAGATAATATAACAGTCATCATGTATATACGCAAAGTATGATCAGTTGTATTTCAAAATGGGGGCAACTAAGCAACACAGATAGCATGTCTCATATCCCAATGCCTTATCTTTCTATAATCTGTCTTATTTTGATCAGTCCGATGGTCATATGACAAGCCATAGGATATTTGCTCATAGTTATTATCACAATGATAATTTTTGAGGTTTTCTTCCTGTCAGGCAAAAGAGTCACCTTTTTAATATTATATGATTCAACATTTTTAACTATTGAGATATTAATTATTCTTATTTTGATACTTTCATGCCTTTTCATTCTATCAAATTTTAACTTTATAGAAAACCCATATATATAAATGATGAAAGTTCAAAGAAGAAAGAATAAAATTGTTTCATATTACTCATGACTAATCTCTCATATTGAACACTTTGCTTTATTGACACATAAGGTCACAGCACAGGCTATTAGTAACATTATAGATTTTATATACCACATTTTATTTAATCAACTTTATCTTTATGGATGTCAAACACAATGAAAAAACAGAAGCTAAATATTGTGCATATTCATTAATTTAACCCTCATGAAACCTCAATGATGTAGATGATGTTAACTTCATTTAATAGAAAGACTGAAGTTTTACAAGAGGTTAGTAATTTCTAGAAGCCTCAGACCTACTGCATAACACCTGCAGACTTCATTTTGTCCATCCATTTACTAGTTTTTGTTTGCTTTCTGACTATCCTTTACATTCCCCTACCTCTTACTTGTTACACAGCACACACACTCCCAGTTATTTTCCCTCAGGCTTCTCAATATGCCAAGTCCCAGAAAAAGCTGTTTTATTATTTTAGACTATGGTGTCTTGTTATCCAGAATGTATGTTCTGAACAGGTACACACCGAATGCCAGACTGAGTGCCCTCCTCAGTATGTGATCAAAGAACTTCTCACTGGTTATTGGCCAGACTTGGGTATCTATCATCTTGTCTGCATTTTATATTCAAGCAAAAGAATTTTGAGAGCAGAGATCATATGAGGGCCTGCAGACCAGAAGCCCTATACCAAAAAGGAAGTTAATGATCAATAAATCTTATAAAATGTAGGGTGTAAGTTTCTATTGATCAAATCCTTTTTCCATATCTATTAATTAATTTATTGGGCTGAAATTATAGCTTAATGGTGGCGCACTTGCCAGACATAGAATATGCTTTGAGTTAAATAATGTAGCATCAAAATGGCTATATGCATACGTACATGCATCACACACACACACACACACACACACACACACACACACACACACACACACATACATGTGTGAATCAAAAAGATATGGGAAGATAATAAATGCTAGTTGTAGCAAAGACAAATTTAAAAACAGAAAAATAATTGTAAGATGCTTGTGTCAGTCATTCTCAAACTTTACTGTGCATAAAATTCAATCTTTAGCAGTTATAATGTATACAAAGGAATATAATATGTTAATAGACATCAAGAATGATTCTTATTTATATTAGAATCTGAGAACAATTGTTCTAGGTCCTACAACAGAATCAATAACAAATGTAGCAAAAAATAATAGCTATTTTTTCTTTATTGCCTTTCAAGACATATTATTATGATTTAGAACAGTGGTGCCCACTTGCCGTTCTTTCTTCATACTCGTGACTGTGTCATACATATTCATTTTTTAAAATCAGAGCCTAGTGAAGTTGTTTCTCTAACATATAACCAAAGAAAAACCATCTCAAAGAGACTGATCTAATATTTAACTGAATTTCATAGGGATGAGACTGAGAAAAAAAATCTCAGATCACTTTATTTTTATTTTTTAATTATGGGTATACATGTGTCTGTGTATATGTGCTAGTTCCCTTACATATGCCCATAACCATACCTAACATCCAGGATTTGGATCTCCTGGGGCTGTTGAAGGTGGTTGTGGGGCTTGTACCACAGGTGCTAATGCTCTACAGTGTCAACAGGAACTCTTAACTGCTAGCCATCTTTCCAGCCTTATTAGATAACTTTATCCAGACATATAGAGATGGATTTATAGCTGAAATCATGGAGTGTGTGAAACCTCAGGTAGCTGGGCACCAGCTAATACTTCTCTCAGTGCTTTATCAAAGAACCTTCCTTGAACATGACACCAGTTAATATTTTAAATACAAATTGTTCTTAATGAAAAATTTCAGAGATTAAGCTGGCAAAGCACTGTTGCAGATAACAGTACAGGAAGGAAACCTGACCTTGAGCTGGCCAAACTGCCTATTTCCATCTTGTTACTTAAATGTGAAAAATAATTTCATCAGTTCCCTGGATGACAGTTATGTTTCATAACATGAGGACGATATGAGAAGTCCATGCCACAAGAACTGCCATTTAATAATGATTAATTCATCCTATGATGTTAACACATTGCTGAGAGTTTATGCCCAGTAAGTGACATTACCTGTGAAGAATTTCACAACCACATAGTTTAGAAGAATTAAGAACTATGGAAACATAGTGCATGTTCATAGTACATAAAACTCTGAGTATATGTCCAAATAAAATGAGAAAATATTTCAGTAATGGACAATGTCTTCATAAACATTAATCATACCCTGTGAAAGATTAAAGTTTATTAAAAGAACATGTTGCCTCTATACCATAAACTTCCATGACTTTAAGCATTTTGTTAAACTATAGCACTGTAAGTTGACTCTTTTGAAAGATGGTTTATTTATTACTGGATATAAAAATCTGAAGAGCCCTCCATAAGAGGTTACAGACTCCCTCTCACTTAGATCTAAAATGCTGCAAGCTTATGAAGACATGTGCTTTCCTAATGGTTTGACAGAAGCTAAGAGAGTGAGTGATACCCATTTAAAAAGAAAAAGAAAGAAACCATAACCTGAGTGTAGCCAACAAAGAGTATCCTTAGTAAAAAACAGTCACCTAGTAGCACACAAGTACTAAATCCCAGACACTGACTTTGGTATGCACTGACCCTTCTTATCCTTAATAACAACCTTAGAGTGAGCATTTTCGCCAAGCTCTTTGCCTTAAGACTCAAAGAATTAAGGAGACTGCTGAATGCTACACTTCTAGTAGTATTAGAAAAGGAAATAAAGCCAGGCTTCCCAGAATTAAAGGCCAAACGGCCCCTCTCCTATCGCCCCACTCACACTGCCTATCACCTCTGCCTTTTCTGATGGGAGCAATCCCTTTTCTTCTCCTTCATAGTGAATGAATCAAAGAACAAAGTCCGGCTCTATATCGATGAGGATTTACAGAGAAAGTCATTCACTGTTTATAAAAATCGTAAATGGGGTTGGCTTAGGAATGACAGAGAAGGCCTTCTCTTCTACCAGGACTCCTGAAGCAAATTTCAGCTTTAAACTGATTTATATTTAGAATACAGCATTCACCTCCAAAGTTCAGGGCTCCCTTTATAGTTCAGAATTTTATCAGATGCTGATGAGCCAAAATCTTTGGTAGCAGCTGTTCCTGAGGCTGCCTGGAGACATGAGGCTTTGCACGTAACCTGTGACTGGTTTCTAAGAAATGCTGTTTGAATTCACCAGTGGCAGTTGTATCATTGACATACAAGTGCATTGCACAGGTCCAAAGTCTGCTTTCTTAAGTATTCACTTCAGTCTCACCAAAAAAATGAATAACTAATTAATGAGTAACTAATGAAATTTAAAACATAAAACAAGAAAGAATAGATAATTTGGCATCACCAGATAATCCAAGGCATGCTTCTTCAGAAATTACTATATCCTGTTAGAAAAATGCTCAGGCTTTTGGTATGGTTTCAAGTACACAGTTAGTTTGCTGAGCAGTGGTGGCCTGAACAGTAAGAAGAACCTGAAATGATGCTATGGAATCTGGGTTGAAGCCACCTCATCCCTGTGGTTCTCCTCCAGCTCGTGTTGCTTTTCCTGAAATCCCATCAAAGGCATCCTGGGTGATGTGCCCTGTACACCTGTATGTCTGGATAGAGCAACAAAATTCTGCATGATTGTCCAATGTAAATGTATTAGATCAAATAAAAAACCAGCCTTAGCAGAAATCATGTGAGTTCCTCTTTTTTTTTTTTTTTTTTTTTTTTTGGAAATGCAGCATCACGTTCATACTCAGGTATAAACACACATACATGTACAAATAAGTGCATAAATATACACACACTATAACCTACAAATAGACATATGCATGCCAACACACAGACATACCATACATACCCTCTTTCTTCTCACCCTCACTCACATATCTGCACCCTTGACAAAAATGTGAACCCAGACACAGACACATGTACAAACACACACAAAGACATAGATATCACATACAAATGCACATATATACATACATGCTAATAAACATACATGTCTTATCCCATATACACACCACACACATATGTACACTGCAGGCCATACCACACACAAAAATCCACAAATATACAAATGCATACATATAAACATAGCACTCCATGGTACATACATACCACAGGTACAAATGCATAACATATACATACACCACATACACAGATACAGAGACTCACTACACTTATACATTAAACAAACCACACTCACATCTCACACAAACTATACACATACGTATAAACACACAGATACACAGACATACCACACACATATCATGCATACCCCATTCTCATAACATAGACATACTCACATACAAACTACTCCTACATATACTCAATCACACACACTGTATAGAGACACATATACACAATACAGAGGCACACCTCAAAAATACATACAGCATACAAACACATACACATTTCATATACCCTGACACATCCAGGCATACCAAACATAAATGCCCATACACTACACATTCTTTACTTTCCTCCCATTAACAATCAACTTTAGTTGAAAGGAAAAATTACTAACATTTATCTTTAGAACCCCTAATATAAATAAATTGCAGTTGAACTTTTTGTTTGGAGTATCAGCTTCCAATAAAGAAACAGAGGCTTATAACTAAGTATGAAAGCTTGTTCAATAGCTTAAGCTTGTTTCTAACTCTCACAACTTAAATTTACTCATTTCTATTAATATAGTTTCTGCCTTGTGGCTTAATTACTTCATCTCCATGGGGCCCATCTTGCTTGCTCTGTGTCTCCTGGTGTCTCTGCCTTCTTCCCAGAGTCTTCTTGGCCTAACTATTGACCATTCAGCTTTTTATTAAACCAATCATTGTGATACATCTTCACTACTGCTGCTGTGAGGAACAGCCTCTTGAATAAGCTCAAAGGGCACCTATGGAATCAGCTACTTAGAATTTTTTTTTTTTTTATCTGAAGGAGTAAGGAAAAAGATTCATGCCCTCTCTTGATGTTTGTTTTCTGTGTTCATTTTAATTTTTCCCTATAGCTTATGTATCCCTAACAAACCACTTCAGGCAGTATAAAATGGCTGCCTTCTATTTTTCAAGTTAATAGTTATAATAAATTCAAGTTAAATTGAACCAAAAGATGTTTTCTACTTCCCTTACATAATTAAAACAAAGTCATCTCAAGAACCCACGTACATTTATTTTGAAGTAACTTGTTACAAATTAACAGAATGTAAGAAAGCAGGGTATAGCAAGAACCTGGAAACAACCTAGATGCCTCTCAGCTGTAGAATGGATAAGCAAACTATAGTACATCTACACAATGTAGTACTACTCAGAAGAAAAAAGATGACATCCTAAAATATGCAGGCAAATGGATGGATCTGGAGAGTAATCTCCTGAGTGAGGTAGCACAGGCCCAGAAAGAGAGCTATGGTATGTACTCACTCATAAGTGGATTTTAGACAAAAAGCAAAGAATACCCAAGCTGCAAACCACAACCACTGAACAGCCTGGGATCAGAAAGAAGTTAAGAGAGACATCCAGAAATTCCCCTAAGAAGAGAAAACAGAGAAGATCATCTTAGCAAATTGGTGACACAATGGCTAGTAACCAAAACACGGTGGGAACGATTCATGAGAGAAGAAGATGGTTGAATGAGGGGAGCAACAAAGAGGAAGAAAAAAGATGGACATCTTGATAGAAGAAGCCAATGTGGGGCTGGAAAGAGACCTGGTGCTAGGGAAACCTCCAAGAACTCACAGGATATCTCTGGCTAGGTCTCCAACTGATAGTGGAGGGGGTGCATAAACAGGACTTCCCCTATAATCAAGTGAACAATCATGCTAAGTGTCATCACAGAACTTACATCCAACCGTGAATGGAGGTGGAGGCAGAGATCCATGGCTGAGCACTGGGCCTGGCTCCTGGTCCAGCTGTGAACAAAAAAGGAGAGTCTGTATGAGTAAGGGGATAGGGATTATGAGGAGGAGTCCCATAGTGATGCCTAGCTGGAGCTCTGGGGAGCTCACTGAATAAAGAATAGCCACTGGAGATCCATCAGTAAGAGGAGCTAGGCCCTCCAAGTGTAGGCAACTGTCCATTAGCATGAGCTGTATGTAGAGCCTCAAGGGAGGGCTGGGATTAGGTTGTGTTCCTGCGTGTGGGCTGGCACCTTGGAACTCATTCCCTGCAGAGGAACACCTAATCTAGTTTTGAATTTTGGATGAGTAAATGAGATTTGCCTAGAGTGGATGTGCCAAGTTGAGCTGACCCACCTTGGGACTTCTTGCCCTTTGGGGGAGGGGTTGTTGAAAATGGGGATGGAGGACACTGAAGGCTGACTGGAGGGATTGGAAGGAGGGAAGGGAGGGGGAGCAGGGGAATACATGGATAAAAAGACATTTTTTATAAAAAAAATAATAAATGAAGAAAAAATTAAACTTAAAAAAGAAAAGAAAGCAGGGTATTTTTCTCAGCCAATTTTTTTTTCTTTTATACTGGCAGGCTCTGCATATTTTGATTACAAAGAAAGAATCAATAATGTTATTACTATTTTTAAAGGTAATCTTATAAGGAATCTTTAAAAAATCACAAACAAAAGCTTTTTATATATAAAAACATCAATCAGATTCACTTTAAAATTTTAAGGTGTATACCCACTCAGCTCAACATGGAAGTTGAGGGCAGAATGGGTACAAAAATTATTCATCATCTTTGATCACCAACCAGTCCAAAGCGAGAAAGGTATTTCAGCCAATATTAATAGGGTTGCTTTCTTTTAATCCCTCACCTTAATGAATCTATCACTCAGTTAAGTATACTTGTGAACTTTAGGTCATTTACTATAGTTTTTCATTTCAAAGCTATTCTTAATCTATCCTGAAGTTATTTTAAGGCTTTGTTTTGTCTATGATCCTTACCAAAATCTGTGAATGCATCTTTTACCATCAAGATTAAAATAATTTGGGCTAGCCTGGCTCCTATGACTCTATCATTTGCTTTAATCCTTATCCTGATCCCTATCACTTCAGCTCCCTGCCTAAGTGAAATTTGTGGAACCTAGCTGTGTGACAATTCCTTCTATTTATTTCCAACCATTAATACTCTATTTAACTTATCATTATTATTATTATCATCAATTTGGCACTTTTTCTTAGGAAAAAAATCATCTACATAAATATTTTCATGTAAAAATGTGTAGTAAAATGGGAAATGTCTATAAGATAAACACACTTCATGATAGGCAGTGTGGAATCTCCCCACACCCATTCACACCATGCCAGATACCAGAGAAAGATTACAGTGGCAAACATGTGAAGGCACAAAGCAGCAAAAGACATTCTACAGTTATGATCTTGGTACCTTGAATAGTCAATATTCACCCATCAGAGTTTTACCTGCTGGTGCTCTGACATCAGCTGCCACATGCTGCTCCTGTGACATGGCCACCAGTACTTTACAGTGTACAAAATGATTATTTCACAACAATGAGGAGTACCAGTTTTTCAAGTTATTGAAGAAAAGCTGTTTTTCCAGTCATTCTTCAGGCAGATGCCAGGATTTTGGATCTTGTGACAGGCAGCCTGGGGTAATCACCACAGTATGATTTTGTTTGTTCTTTCTTTTCCTGAGATGATTATTACATGGTTTCTATTTTAGAGTTTCCAGCATGAACTGATAGAAGGTGGGATCTTTCAAGTGCCTTTCTATTTATGTCATGGCCAAGGACACTGTCACTGTGGGGCACTCAGGAAAATCTCAGAATTTTCTTAGGAAACTAGTTCTTCTATCATCATTTAACCAGTAATTACATCACATTTTCCTCAGCTTGCAACAAAATATGATGCTGTTTTGTAACAATTTCTAATTTGAGTTGTTGCTTATACAGTTGAAAACAATTTTGAAAAGGATTAATATCGTTTGTGTGAGTTGATGTGTTTGTGTCTCTGTGTTAAAGTACATCTTACTAAATATCTGAATTATTCATGTAAAGATTCTTGGTTTGTGGTTTAAAAACAGTGCAATGAATCAGTTGGAAACAGACAAGTCTACAGTTTTCTCCTTACTTCTGTGAGTCTTGTGGACTCTTTCTGCTTTGGCCTTTGGGCTGAGATCTCCATGAATAGAACCTTCCATGTGGAAAGAACTTGCTTTCAAAGTTCTGTTGGATTGAATTCCTGAGATAATATTTAAGCAGTACCAATTGCTATCCACACCACACTTTAGTTTACAAATAATCATTTTCTATAAACTTCACCATAGGAATTATACTGACAGAGTAAATGTTATTATTTTTAAAAAACAAGACTATTTCCTTATCCTTTTAAATTTCCTAAAGTACAAAATGATCCTGCCACTGTTAACATGTTCTTATGCCACAGACTCCTGTTTTTCTGATCACCAGAACATACCTATTATCTTCTTTCAGGCACTACAAATGCAGATGAATTCTCAAAGTATTTCCATTGAATAATATACAATCAAAATGTGGAGATAAATGGAGCTGGAGAGATGGCTTCTCAGTTGAAAGCACTAGATACACTTCCAGAAGTTCAATTTAAGCAGCTATATCCAGCCTCAATAGGCCCATTGCTTTCTTCTGTACTGTTCAGATGCTAGTCATGAATGCAGTGAACAGATACACATGGGGGGCAAAATACACATAAAATTAGCAATGTGGGGACACAGTCCTAAGAAATTTCAAGATAAGTTACTTTCTAACCTGTTTGTTATCTCAACAACATCAAGGGCAGCAGCTCTCATTAATGAGGTGCTTCAGGGAAACAGACCATAAATGAGATATTGCCCAGTATAGAGAATGGTTTACTTTAAGAGATTGGCTTATGTAATTACACAGACTGGAGAATTAGTTAGTCTATCAACTCTAAGCTAGAGTTGATAAGCCTAGGAAAGCCAGTGGTTTTAGTCCTAAGTCTAAATCCAAACTCAGTAGAACCAGGAGCACCAAAGTCCAAAGCAATGAAAAGGTAATCATAGCAGTTGGGGTGCAAATGGAAAGTTTTCCCTTCTGAAATTTGTTGCTTGTAGTCCTTGTGACTACAAGTTTCAACGGGATTCGGCCCAATAAACTCAGGTATTTGAATCCTTGTTTGAAAAAATCTCAGAAGAATTTGGAGGTATGCCCTTGTTGGAGGAGGTGTGCCACTAGGGATGGACTTTGAGGTTTAAAAAGCCCATACCAGGTCCAGTCATTTTTTTGTTCTGCCTTGTGCATGTGGATCAACATGTAAGCTTTTGTCTCTTGCTCCAGTGTATGTCTAACTATCTGCTGTCATGCTCTCTGCCATGATGGTCATGGAATACTCATTGAAATACTTAGCCCCAATTAAGTGCTTCTTCTATAGTTTGCTTTGGTCTACATGCTTTGTCATGAATATATAATGGTAATTAAAACAGTCTTTAACATACTTGATGATACACAATGAAGAGAGTGATCTTTGGTGTCCTGGTTCAGCCACTAATCTTTTTTCAAAACATATTTATGATTAGAAATAATATTTCACCAGATACCTAGGCATGTGTTAATCCTATCACAATTATATACAAAACGATTCTACACACACACACACACACACACACACACACACACACACACACACACACACAATTTACAAATTGTTGCTGCATTAGTTATCAAGATATAAGTAACTTTCTTATTTTCTTCATTTATTGTTTTATCGATGGAAAGGTATTCCTGCTGGTGGTGGCACATACAATAGTGTTCGTAGAGAACAGTCTGAGGAATACGTTTTCTCCTTTTACTTGTATGTAGAGTAAAGGGATCAAACTCTGGCCACCAGGAGTTAGCAGCAAGTCACTTTACCCACTGAGCCATCTCCTTGGCTCATAATACTTTTCAATGTAAAAATTTCCATAGAAGTATGAAAATCACTCTTTTGTATTTCTTTTTACAAACAATACACTCTTTAAAAGGTCGGAAATGTGTTATTTTGCTTAATGTAAGTGAGTAGTTCAATTAGATTTTGTCTTGTGTGGGAACATGTTTCAAATTTAATAAAAACAGCCTGAGATATCAGACGGATCCACCCACAGTCAGTCTAGGAGGATCAGACAGTGATAACTCACACCTTTAATCCCAGCACAGGGAATATCTTGGAGTGGTGACCTATGCCCTTAATCCCATCAAATCTGAGTTTGAGGTCATTTTAGTTTACAGAAGGAGTTCCAGGCTCCCAGGCAGGCAGAGGTGGTGCCACACCTTACCTAAGAGAAGAAGATATTTAAGGCAGGCATAGAAAGACAGAGGATGCAGAAGGAGCCAGAAGGAGTAAGGCTGAAGAAGCTGAGAGATAGCTGGGTGAGATCTGACTATGGTGTTCCCTCTCTGATATCTGAGCTTTATGCAGAGATCTGGTTCTGAGTTTCCTTTATTTGTGCAACAGTTTTGTTTCCTGCATGGATTACCAAATCAGCCACAGGGTGAATGGGATGTGATATTAGTCTGTAGTTAAGAAAATTAACTGACCAGATTTATAGATTTGCTGTCTCTGGGGGAGTGCTATCAAGACTGTGCTTTCTGTAAGCTTCCCTGGCCAGTGGGGTCTTCAACAAGAGCACGGACCTTGAAGGGGATGAATGGGAGACAAGAAATTCGAGAAACAATAGCAGGACAGTGTCCTGATCAAGCTGCAATTTTTATTTTTCTCAGGGAGGCTTATAAAGCAAGTGAGGCGGGAAGTTGGCTTTGTGGGGAAGAATGAGGAGGAGGGTTACTAAGCAACCTTATATGTGGGACGTACTGTCTCAAAAAGGTTGTCACAGAACCCTGACCATCAGTGCTTGCAGGTGTTCTTCTCTGAAAGGAAGATAGGGCTGTGCATAGGGCTGCATTCCTAGAGAACTAGAAGGTCAAACCTGCAGATGGTCTTAATTGGCAGGAAGATTGCACTTACTCATTCCTGGAGAGCTGGGGTATGTCTCGTAGGCTCTGCAAACTTAACTTCTAAACTAGGTGAAAGGTGAAAATGACTGTAGCCAACACAGGCCATGGCTCCCAGCGCAGATTTCACATTTGATTGCAGACTCCAGACTCTAGTAAGAGAAACATATGAACCGAAACAAACAAAATCTCCACTAAAATTAATAAATCTGCCATTTTTTTAAAAGTCACAAAATAAATGTCTCTGTTCTAATTGTTGGAAGATCACTGCAGTCTAAGGAAGGTGAAAGACACTAATCTATTTTAGATCTGGCAGAATTGTAGTCAATAATGTTTAATGCTGTAGTTAATAAAGCTTGGATAAAAACTCCAACTGTCCAAACAGTACAGATAAAAGAAAGAGAGTAATGTCATTCACAATCCAAGTCACACTGAAAATCTTTTTCAGAGCAAACACTGACTATCATAGGCTCAAGATTTATAAGAAAATGTAAATATGGTTTTTATAAATACAACCGGTGTCATGTTTTAAAAAATATACGTATCCTTTCTTTTGTGTCTCCCTAAAGTTTTCTTGTCTTCTGATTCTAAATTTTTAAAAAATGTTCAATATAATTTTAATACTATACAGAAGGATACAGGGAAAATGCAGTCTTTAAAAATCTACAAAAATCATTTACAGAGCTTTCTCGTTGTTTATCAGTTCATCAGCAGATTCATGAACAGAGAAAATGAAAACAAACACAAATATGACTATTACTGTGTGGAAATGCCCACCAACTGCATCTTAACAGATTACAAACCGCCTTGCCCTCCTCCCTTTTTTCAGTATAATACAAGGGATTCTATAAAAATAAGAAACTACAAAGAAGTAAGCCCTTAATCTAATTTTCATGAGAAGAAAAGGATAATTAAGCAATAGCCAGTTTCACTCAGCATCTCATAGTCATCATTTCCTTTGTTCTCTGACTTGTCAGAAAGAAATCCTAAAGGCTATATGAGATAACTGAGCAATTAGGCATGGTGATCCAAATTATACATGTTAGAATATCAAAAGTAGGACACTTTTATAAACAAATGATCTAGGTAGATCATACGTGAAAGCAGTTTAAAGTGGACTGACCCTCTAGAGTTCATGTTTAAAACTGTTTAATTAAATGAGGTCAATATTTGTACTAAGCCTCACAGGTGGCTAGGAAAAATAATACTTTTTTCTGCTATTTGCCATTCCCAACATCAGAGCCATCACAGTACATTTTAAATTCTAATTTCATTAATATTATAACCCTTATTGATTTTATAATTATTTATTGAACCACATCTGTTATATCTTCTTGATTTGAGGTCAGGAAACAACTTTGGGTATGGAGTGCATGTACAGAAAAGAATCCCTATTCATAGGCCTTTTAAAGTGAAAATTTCAGTTCAGCCTCTACAGCATAGAGTGTCTAGTGAGTCTTATAATTTTATTATTTCACTAAAATAAGAGGTACTTATTTTATATGTGTGTGTTACTGGTGTTTATGAAGGGATTGATCTCATTATGTAGATGACATTACTGCTGGATATGTAATCTCTATACCCCAGTGTTCAATGTGCTGTTATTACAAATATGTACACGATGCCTGGCTGGGTATCCCTAAGTTGGATAAGAGAGTTGACTAAAATTGACTAAAATCAGATAAACATTGCCCAACATTTATTCAATGAGGTCTTGTTTAATGTTGATACTAAAAAAAAAAAAAAAAAAAAAAAAAGCAACTTAATTTGTTGTATGGTATAAGTCTGATATTAGTGTTCAAAAGAAAAAGGTTCAGAGCCACACATCACTATGTATATTTTAGGAAACAAATGAATCCTTGGGGTCAAGTCCTTAACTATACAGTAAAAAGGAGTATTAAGTATTTGAATTTCAAACATCTCTTCTATTTCTAATATTTAGATGGCCAAACTAATAAATGACCCCAATGACATTCTTGGTCTGTAAGTCAAAAGAATCAAAATTTGTTCTGAAAAATAATATTTATATATTTCAGTTAAAGAATGTATCAGAATATATTCTCAATAAAATGTGTGTATTTATTTCCTTCTAGATTTTAGGTTATCAGCATTTAAATATGTGTATTTCAGACAGAGAGAACAATAAAACTTTGAGATTACTGTGGAAGAATAATATTTTTGTACACTGTAAATATTTATTTCTGCCTAAGACGCTTTCTGATTGTTTAAATAAAGAGCTGAATAGCCAAAGGCTAGGCTGGAGAGAAGATACAAAACTTCCTGGGAAAGCAAAGACCTCAAAGATAGAATCTAGGCACACAGGAGGTACCAGTGAGACACAGACCAAGTTGGACTTACAGAATGGAGAAGAGATAAAGAATTATGCATAACATAACTTAAAAGAAACAAGAACAAAAGGACTTTTCTTTTGGAGAGGATACCAGGTCACAAAAATGACAGAGAGACTTATTATTAATTATCAAAGCTCAGCCCTAGCTTAGGTTTGTTTCTAAATAGTTATTATAAATTAAATTAATCCATATTTTTAATCTATATTCTTCTGTGCTCCCATTACATCATCTTCATTATGCCTATTCTAGTTATTGTGCATCTGGGTGATGACTCTACCTTTCTTCCCCTTAGATCTCTCTATCCCCAGAAGACCTGCCTAGCCTCTTTCTGGCTAGCTACTGGTCCTTTCATTCTTTATTAAACCAATCAGAAGTCAAAGATACATCTTTACAGTATAAACAAAGATTATGCCATAACAAACAGATTTAATTTAAATTATAAAAGCTAATGGGAAAATTATAAGCTAAGGCCAAGCTATCATACTTAATAATAAGTTTCCATGTCATTATTTGGGGCTAGTGGTACAAAGAAAGTCCACAAGAAAGACTGCTACAATTTACTTAGCATAATCACATGTGTCCATTACATAGGTGAGTCTCACAGTCAACCTGAAAATATGATGGTTGTTTACGTGCCCATTTAATATATGAATTAACTTAAATTGATGAGAAATAATGACTCTAAATACTATTTTGAAAGCAGATTTCAAGGCTTCATAATTTCAGGACTTTCATAAGAAAAATAATATCTTTTAACTTCAAAAAGATCAAGAACTTGCATTTCTCAGTTTTTCTAATTTATTATGTATTTTAAGATTTGCTATTTTTACAAAACTTGTACATTGAATAATTCACTTATGACAATATTTAATTTTTTGTTTTTCTTCATGTAGATATAACAAATTCACTTGTAATATTTTTTAATTTTTTCTCAGAGTTAAATATTTTATTTTTTATTAATTAGTTAATTAATCTTCCTGGACCAATTTGTTTCTCCTCCCTCTTCTCCTATCCCATGACCCTATTCTTCCTTCTTCTGATCATTCACTCCTCCTTTCTCTTCAGAAAAGTACAGGACTCCTGTGCGTATAAGCCAGCCATGTGATATAAAGTTGCAGCAAGACTAAGTATTTCCTCTCCTGTTAATGCTGGATGAGGCAACCCAGCCGTAGTAAAGGGTCCCAAGAGCAGACAATAGTCAGAGACGGCTTCTGTTTCTTCTCCCAAGCACCTCACAAGAAGATCAAGCCACACTGCTGTGAAATAATTGTAATCTACACCAGGAATATGCATTATTCTCATTGGTTAATAAAAAGCTGACAGACCCAGTAGCTGAGCAGAAAGTTCAGCAGAAAAGTTGAACTGAGAATGTTAGAAAGGAGAAGGTCAGAGTCAGGAGTTGCCAGCCAGACACAAAGGAAGCAGGATGAGAATGCCATACTGAGAAAACATACCGAGCCACGGGGCTAAACATAGATAAGAATTATGGGTTAACTTAAGAGTTATAGCTAGTTAGTAATAAGCCTGAGCTACCAGTGGAGCAGTTCTTTATTTCCCCCTTTTGTCTGATTAAAAAGGAAGGTTTCAATCTTAATATAGTAAAACTAGATATAACAAAAACAGTGATTACGTAAGAATTATAGTAACACTAGTTCATCTGCATTTGGTAAAATTAGAGAAAATATTTGATTATCTATCTTATATCCATTTAAACAACACCACTGCAAAATGTGTGAATGGTCCAAATCAGTCATATGCAAGTTCTCTGCAGAGCTGTGAAGTTTCTGTGAGCCCCAAAGAGCTCAGATCAGTAGACGCTGTTTTTCCTTTTGGTACTTGGTCCCTCTGGTTTCCATAGTCCTTCCTCCTCCTCTTCCACAAGAATTCCCAATGTCTACCTGATGTTTAGCTCTGGGTCTCTGCATCTGCTCCATCCTGCTGCAAGAGGAAGCCTCTCTGATGATGACTGGGCTAGGCACCAATCTATGAGGATAGCTAAAGGTCATTGAAAACCAATTCATTGCTATTTTAAATCCTAGATCTCTAGACTATCCAGCAGCCAATCTCAGGTCGTATTTTTGAAAAATATAATAGGTATTTTGTCATATTTTTTAATTTATAAAACGTGGGAAACTTGTGGTTTTGAATATCTTAAGATGATAATTTTAATGAAGTATCACTGTATTTCTTTAGTTTACTTATAACTCTTAAAATGTGTTTGATTTTGTCTACTACATTTGAAAGCATAATAAAATAATATATTGTATAATAAATAAATACTTGTTTTATATTTTTAAATGCTATAGTAAAATTGAATCAAATTTAAATTAAATTCTATCTTCCAGAAAGAGGTAAGCATAAATTGTAGTTTTGATCATGAATTCTACTACTTCTTTTATATGTACTTAAAGTATATTTGTTTTATTTTTGTTTTTAGTATCATTATAAAATTTTACAATTGTGGACTATGGGAGATTGTGTTGTTTCATTGTAAATAATTATCCCACCCACTGGTTTAATAAAAAGTGCTGAATGGCCAAAATCAGAAAGAACACCAGAGAAAAGCCAGAAGAAGCAGAGGACAACTATGCTGCTCTAAGAAAAGGTATCCAGCTACATGGCTGAACAGGATGAGTCATGGGTTAGATTTAGGGTAGAGAGCTAGCAAGTGATATGCCTCAGCCTTAGGCTGATCAGCCTAAAATTATTGAAAGCATCTGTGTGTCTCTGTAGACTGCGGGACTGCGGGACTGATGGACTGTGGGTCTGTAGGTCAAAACCTTGAGGTTAACCCCAAAAGTCCGGGCCAGAAACCACCTACTACAAATGGCAGCCCAACGTGGGGCAATGATGCCCACATAAAGCCACAGAGAGCTTAAAAAAATGGTCTAGAGCCCAAAGCAGCCTCTGAATTGTGTCTCCCACATGAGCCATGGTACAGAGATGCCCTGATGAGGCACATAGACTTGAGCTACAATGGTGGGCTTTTGGAGTGCAGCTTAAGGTGTAAAATGGCTTGTTCCTCAAGTCTCACAGGACCCTCAATATAAGAAAAAGTTGTAAATGATGTATTTAAAGTTTCTGTTCATAAGGACGAAAAAGGAACAGAATTAAAGATGGCTTTCTAGTGGTGTTGTTTTCTTGGATCAGCTGTTTGCCTGAGGCAAACTGAGGTTTGGCTTTTAGAAGAGAAACTTCCTGATTCAGCCTTAGAGGCAAAAACACTTGTGAGTTTTTTAAGAGGCCCTGCTGCCTAATACTCAAATGGAGTTAATGAGCAGCAGATGGCAAAGCTTTACTTGGTAATTATATGGATCCTAAAATTCCCCAGAGTACCTGGGCTAAAAAGATAAATTCTATGAAATTAGACTAGGAGCTGGGTGGAGCCATCCACCTATCCTACCAACCTAGAACCTTGGCAGATTAAAGATGTGTTCAGAAACTGAAAGAAATTGAAGAATCTGGGTGGAGTCAATCACCCTAGCCAAGCAAAGGTGTGGTCAGAGACAAAAAAAGTTAAGAAATAAATATACAGTAAAGACAGTTTTTTTTTTTGTAAAAAGTCTAAGTGGCTTAGAGTGTGTTGAAAATATAGATACACAGGCTAAGAGAAGGAAAAGAAAAGGTAGAGAAAGTCTTTAAAAAAGAAATAGAGTAAAATAAATAAGTAAGCCACATAAAGATGGAAAAAACAAAGAATGTCTGGATATTGTATATTATCGTCTTATCTTTAAGCTTCTTGACTGAAAATGACATAGTAAAAGTTGCTAAAAGACAGTTGATTATAAATGCTGTTAGAATAATTCAACCTATATATTTTGTAAATGAGTTAACTTTAAAACTGAAGTCCAGAGATATGCTACTTTGGAGAAGAGGTTTTCATTTTATTTTCACAGAAAATGAGAGGCTGTGGATTTATTCCTGGATGAAGAACATAAAGTTTGACAGAGGAAAACCCCCTGAAAAATCTCCAATGGAAATGGATGGACCAGATGATTCAGCATTTCAGAGCACCTCTGTTGAAGTTTCCCAAGCTCTGTATCCAGAACAATTTCAAGGAGACTGGCTGAGATGACCCAGCCTTAGAGACTATTACACTAAAGACTTGTACATAATCCTAAATTTTTCTTTGGATTCCTATGGGATTGCCAGCATCCCCACTCAGCAGGAAGTAGCCTAGAGAATGACGCCCACATTCCCAAAACATGGATTAGGGATGTTTGTGTTTATTTACAGTGTTGTTTATAAGTTGTTATATACAAGGGGGGGGGAATATTAGATTTGGAGTTCTTTTTGTTTTAAAAGGAGAAAAGGGGATATGTAGGGGTATTGTGTTGTTTCATGGTAAATAATTGTCCCACCACTGGTTTAATAAAAAGCACTGATTGGCCAAAGGTAGGCAGGAAGTATGTGCGGGACTACCAGACTAAGAAAAACTCTGAGAACAGGAAGCACAGAGCAGAACGAGAGAAGCTGGAAGAAGCAGAGGACAACTATGCTGCTCTAAGAAAAGGTACTGAGCCACATGGCTGAACAAGATAGGAGTCATGAGTTAGATGAAGTGTAGGGAGCTAGCAAGCTATATACCTGGGCCTTAGGCCGATCAGCCTCAAATTAATGAAAGCATCTGTGTGCCTATGTGCGTCTGGGGGTCTGCGGGTCTAAACCTTGAGGCTAGGCCCAAAAGTCAGGGACAGAAACCACATACTACAGTAGAACAACACAAAAATGTCTTTATTATTTAACTAGTATTTTAATTAGTCATTTTCCACACATGCAGATATACCACCATAGTAAATGTTCAGGTGTTCTTCAGCTTAAAACAGGGTTACATTTACAGACCCATGTTGAAAATCTGGTAAAATTGAAAATTTCTTGTAGTAGTTATAGTAGTTATTTTCCTATTGCTGTGATGATATGCACTGACAGAAGTAATTTCAAGGAGATTTCAGTCCATCATGGCAGAAATTCAAGGCTGAAGGAGTTTGACACACAGGCTCACACTGCATCTTAGGAAGGAAGCAGGAAACCCAGAAATTATATGCTCCATCAGCGTCCTCCTTCCTATGCAGTCTAGGACACAAGCCCAGGAAATGGTTCTACTCTATATTAAAGTGTGTCATTCTACCTCAGTCAACATGATCAAGATAATCCTTCCACACACACACTGAGCTCCTAGGTGACTGACTCTACGTCCTATCAAATTGATATAAATATTAATTAGTGGTTAGCCAAAGTCTCTGGCCAAGAGAAAAACAGCACTTTGGGGAAAATCAAAACTATAAGATCTTCATGTCTCAGGAATATGATCTAACACCATAGCCTCCAATGATCACAGAGTTCTCTTAACTCCCACAGCCTCCTGCTCTGACCAGAGGTATTATCAAAGAAATTTCTTTTTAGGACAGTTTCTTTGCAGTAGTTTGCTTCTCCTTCAGTGCTCTACTGCCACAGCACCGTCCAACTTAAACTGCCCCATAAAACCAAACTCCCTTTGGTGGGGCTGCTCTCCCCTCTCTATCCATACCTCAGTAAAGCTTTGTTCTTAGGCCTCGGTGTAGCTCCAGTGGTCTCATTCTCCTTTCACCTTATATTAGCCATCACCCCCCCCCCCATAGAGTTTTACCAAATAACACAACTTAGCAACACAGCACACTGGAGAGTGTTAGGAGTTTTCCGTCCATGTTCTCAGTATCCCCAGAGAGCTGTGATTGCCTATCACCACCCAGTCTCACAGCAGAGTATCATACCACAGACCGATATTTTTGAGAAATAATCAAAACATTGTATTTGAGGTATACTTTCTATTGGATAACTACATATTTCTTCCCAAACTGAAATTTATTTCATAGATGAATTGTTTTGTTGGCTACTCTAATAGTTCACTTCCAAAAAAATGCTTTCCCTGCCAAAATATGTAAGAATATATCTCAATCTTTAATTCCTTTGAATTCTATCTTATTTGGGAAAGTGCCTATGCAGATGTAATGAATTTAGCAGCTTGAGAGAAAGAGCTCATTCCAGACTGTAAGCCAAAGTGTTTTGTAAGAGGCATTCACAGCAGATAAAGAAAGAGGAAAGTGTGTGTCTTATAGGGGCAGAGAGATAGAAAAGCTGATAAAATTTGAGCTTGTGAGAGAGATGGGAAGTCTGGGTGGTTCCCAGAAGCTGAAAGGCAAAGATAAAAGTCTCTTCTACAGCCTACAGAGGAGCAGATTCTCTCTTAACACCTAGATTATAAAATATCTGTTTCTAGGGATGTTTCAAGCCACAAAATTAATAGCAATTTATTGTAACATCCTTAGAAAGTAATATAACAAAATATAATATTGTTAACATCTAAAAGATTTTTCATTATCTGTTTCCCTGATTGACCTGTAACTCATTACATAGCCTAGGCTGGCCTCCAACTCTCAGAGATCTGCCTCCCAAATGCTGGGATTAAAATCTTGCAGCATCACACCATGTGCCATTAAAATTTTTGCACATTTTATTTTGCCAGTATTTGTTTGAAATTCAATTTGCCACATTTGGCAAAGGTAAATTCTTTATAGATATATCAAATATTACATTTCCCACTTATATTTGTATATAGCTATTTTCATCACCTTTTTAAAATAAATGAATATTGCCATCATTTATATCTTGATATTAAAACTGAGATTGAAACATGGAAGCCAAGTAGTTTAATGGGCTGCAAAACATGCATCTAATCATAAGTATTAGTTTGCCTGAGAATAAAGGGGGAAGTTTATAAAGATATGAGAGAACAATTAAGACATCATGGTGTTGACTTTGATCCCTGCCAGATGTTGCAAACACTAAGCTCTGTGAAAGAAAGAGCTGCAATTAACAGATGAATATTGTTTATTTATGCCTTTTCTTGGGTAGATACCAGAGATTTTTTTTCTTGTAACCTCTAGTACCATGAGAGGCAGCAAGCAGCCAAGTGCAACTGGGAGACAGCTATATAGACAGACACACTAGAACTATAACAAAAGCTTATGACAAACAATGCAGCTGTGCTGTGCTCTAGTGGATTCTGTGTGATCAACCAACCTTGTTGAAAGGAAGTAGAGACATGAAAAGAAAACAAAGTCATGTGACTGAACCATGGCTTGGGAATGCATGTGCACTTGAGTGTCACTCAAACCCCGAGAGATGAAATTTGGAAGTGGATGTAGCTCCCATAGCAGCAGAGAGGGAGAAGAGCTGATAAAATTGGAATTACTTCAGTCACAAGAACAAGCCACACATGGCACAAACATGTTTTTCCATAAAGGCACATGAATAACAACAGTTGAAGTAACTCACTTCAATCTTCTACATTTGAAAGGAGCTCAAAAAATACATTCCAAGAATAATTTTGTGTCTTGATAAAACAGATCACAAAAGTCTTGTTTCATGGAGATTTCTCATAAGCACTCAGTATTCTCACAGGACTCCTTCCTCTCTTGGAGTTCTAAATTTTATAAGCTGAAGAATCTTCATGGTATGAAGACAAATAATACCAGATATATCATCAAAATAATATGGCATATATGCATGTAGATTTAGATATGACATATAATGTTGTTACGTTAACAAGTTCTAAATTCACCTAGGAGATATACCATTGAACAAAACAGTAAGAAATTTTCTAGTTTTTATTATTTCATGTGGGAAGACCTACACGAAATATGGAAGGTACCATTATATTGGCTGTGGTCTTGGCAAAGAAAGAAGAATGAACAGGTTGGAAATGGTAACGCTTATCTTTAATCTCAGCATTCAGGAAGCAGAGCCAGGTGCGTCTCTGTGAATCTGACTTCCAAGCCAGACAGAACTACATATTGAGACCCTAACTCAATAAATGACAAAAGAGAGAGAGATAGATAGATAGATAGATGGATGGATGGATGGATGGATGGATGGATGGATGGATAGATAGATAGATAGATAGATAGATAGATAGATAGATAGATAGATAGATAAATTTATAAAAAACAGCATGTCCACAAATCATTCTTTGCTTACTGGAAATAGATATAGTATGGTCAATGTCTTTAAAGCTTAGCATCCATGACTTCCCATCATTGATGGTCTGTACCCTTCAATGTAAACCACAATAAATTCTTCTTTGCTTAAGTTGCCTTTGTCACAGTGACAGAAAACATAATTAATACATTTTTTTCTTGTTTATATCCAAAATATTTGACAAACTCTAAACTGGCTGTGTCTTAATCACATTTCTGCCTTTTGAAGAGTGTTTTGCCAGGAAAAAGATCACTACCTTGTTCTTCATGGCACCGGAAGGAATTCTATTTCAAGAAATCTTTGTCTAGAAGTAACTAACAACCCTAAAAAGTAAATGGATTTTTGTTTACTGGACAATATACAGGTATTTTTGAAACTAAGTGGCATTTGAACATCAGAGCCTTTTGTGAGTTAGCAACATTTCCAGCATTTCAGTACTTAGTTTAGTTTTACAAACATAGGAAGATAGGAAGTATAGAATTTTCACACACACACACACACACACACACACACACACACACACACACACACACACACACACACACACACACATACACACATATTATATGAGGTTTCTGGGCCGGACTTTCAGGCTTAGCCTCAAGGTTTAGACCCACAGACCCACAGGCCCACAGAGACACACAGATGCTTACTATAATTTTAGGCTGATAGGCCTAAGGCCCAGGCATATAACTTGCTACTCTTGCTCTTAATCTAACCCATGACTCTTATCCTATTGAGCCATGGGGCTCAGTACCTTTTCTCAGAGCAACATAGTTGTCCTCTGTGTCTCTGGCTTCTCTCTGGCATCTCTGCTTACTCTGTCTTCCTGTTCCCAGAATTGTATTAGCCTGGTAGACCCGTCCACATTTCCTGTCTGCCTTTGGCCAATCAGCACTTTTTATTAAATCAGTGGGTGGGACAATTGTTTACAATGGAACAACATAATCCCCCTACACACACACACACACACACACACACACACACACACACACACACACTGTGTTTCTAGCTATTTGAAAAATGCTTTTAGAAACATAATTGTGAGCAGGATTCCACTTAAGATTACTATAGTCTCACTTATGTTACTACAGTGTCTACCTGTCTATTGATTTAGGTCTGTTTTCTTCTTGGTCCATACACTACTTATTGCTCTCAATTTCCCATCTCTGATTACCTTTCCTTTCATATCCTCAGACTTTGGCATTTATCTCTGCAGAGAGCTGACATGTGCATCAGTTGCTCAGATAATCCACTTCCACATGCGTGATGGACAATTCCATTTTGAAACTATATGAGTGAACTTTGACTTCCACTCACTCATTTTATTTTCTATTTCAGTTAATAACACTGCATTTTAATCACTGATGCTTGAGATCACAATCATCTGTGACCCGATTTCCCCCACCCTTAATTTCCATTCTAATTACTCAGGAGCCGTGGTCTTTCAATTTGACCATGGCAGGCTTTCTTATACGTCTCCTATTACACCCCCAAGGAAAATTAAAACCTTTTACAATAATCACAGGCTATGACAGTAGCTATTTCTTCCTCCTAATACTTCTCCCAAACAAAACAGTATGCTGTTTCCTGCTTATTCCTTTGCCCAATATATAATATCGATTTCATGACTGGTTACAAAGTGTAACTCCTTACAGTTTTTTTCCCATGACATATATATATATATATATATATATATATATATATATATATATATATATATATATATATGCTTGTGTGTGTGTGTGTGTGTGTGTGTGTGTGTGTGTGTGTGTGTGTGTAATTTGAATTACTATTTCCTCATTTGAAATCATTGACTGGTAACCCTAGAAATCTCAGTCTCCATGAACACCACCTGTGCATTGTGACCACTTAAACTCTACTGCATTGGCCGTTGTCCCCAATACTGACCATATGTCACATACATATCATATTCCTATTTCAAAATTAAATATATGTGGCTAGGCTTATTTCAATCAAACAGGATAAATCTCTGTATGTGCTACTCTATATCTAAGGAGATGAGGTGGGGATTCTTTCAGGAGTTGGAGGGAGGTAGTACTTGATGCACGATTAACATACATTACATAACTGTATGAACTTTAAAAGAATAAAAAATTATTTAAAAAATAAAAAAGATGTTTCTTCTGTTCTATTCTCTTTATAATGTCTAACCAAGGTTCTGATGAAAAAATTCTTTGTGTTGGAATTAAAGTTACCAGGCAGATGCTTTAAGCTAGGTATACTGAAATAGCCTCAAAATAATAACCCTATCATTGCCAAATACAGGGCATATACAACACCCAAGACGAAGCAACCAAACAGCAAGCAAAGCACATAGAATCCAGCAAAGACAAAGGACTGTCCATCTTCCAGCTAGATGTAAGTAAATCTGGCCCACACAAGTCTGAGTGGTAATCTGGTAATATACACAGGCTTGGACTAGCAGAATCAGCTTTATTTACCAAGCATCTGTATTGTCCTTTTTGGACTCCATCTGGAGTGCCTAAATAGCTCGCACGATGCTCATCCACAACCGTGGGGTGAAAATGGGTGCTAAGCCACTACATATTTAATTAATCATTGTGACAGCTGAATATGCCAAACCCATCACTTTCTAAGCTGGGACATCTCTCTTTCTGTTCTTTGCTCCTTTAAAACCAAGCTGGGCTCAATCTAGCTCTTGTTCCTTCTTGAGTCTACTCAGAAGACAATACCAAAGGCTCGCTGTAAGGGAGAAACTGAAGAGGCTAATTGAACTTTCTCAAGTATTCCTCACGACAGTTCTTTATCATTGTCTCCATCCAATAAGAAGGTGGTTTGCACATTTCTTTCTCTGCGTGTGATGAGAGTGAAGTTGTCTACTGTTCCCATCCCATATCAGATCAATGTCCATTCTTGCTCTTAGTCATCCATTTACTTTTCCCCATCCATACACACGCATTTGTCTCATGCACACCTCTTGACTCATTCGTGAGTTTTTAAAAATATATTCAAAATAGAAAAAATAGGAAGTTTTCCCACTTTATCCATGGATCGATTCCTAAAGGACAAACTTCACTTTATTTAATTATTCTGCTCCCAAGCAATGTCTACCTAAGAATTGAATAAAGAAATGTACAAAAATGCAAGATACCATTTCCCATTGAAAACTGAGAGGTTCTTCTCTCCAGGAACTTCAAAATCTGCTGCCTTTCTCAGTGTACAGAAGGTATCAATGGTACTCATCTCATTGCGAGCCTGCGTGCCAATGTAAGCTGTATTTTATGTAAAGGTGAATAATGACACATAAAAGCACCAAGAGCTCTTTGAGAAGCTGTAGTGTGACACTTGCTGTCAATCTGGGTTTGTTCTGTCATAGTAACTGATGTGACTTTTTAAATTCCTGCTGATAGAGCACACGCCTGTGCCGTTGAGGGAATTCAAATAATCTTTTACAATTGCACTGAGTTACGGCTGCTAGAAGCTAATGCTGCTGTTTATTTGTTCTCTGGACACTAATGTCAAGTTTTTAAGGGAATAGAAGGGAGGGAGGATGCTTGAAAGTGTAAAGGTGCTACTGCTGTTTTTCATTACATTGTGAAGATAAAATTGAGGGCAAGGGAAGCCCTGCATAACATCATTCTTGCTGCAGGGCAATGTTGTCTTTTGACTTCATTACTATGCATAGATATGCCTCTGACAGGTTAATAAACCTCTGCAAAAGGCTTTGACATTATAGGTCATGCTATTAAGAAAAACCACGACACTAGAAATTAGATAGAAGAGGTTTTCTAAGGATCTGCTGGCTTTATCCCCACATCAGTTACAATAACAGGTGACTCTTAGGCATGCTTTGACTTCATTACAAAATCAGTTGATATCGGAGTCATTGGCAAAAGAATAGCTTTGGATTGCTTTTAAAAACAAATAGCCACCTATAAGCAGAGGGGCAGAATCATAGAAGTCAAATTTTCTCAGCAATCCATTAGGGCCTCTCAAATGAACTCGACTTGATTCAAATAAAATAATGTGATTGTACCATTGTACAGCTACTATGAAGACAGAGAGAAGGGGAAAGATGGACCTTTAATAAATGACTGTCTTTCAGTTTTGTGGTATTGATATGAGAATTCTTTTACTGTCTTTATGTTTAACAAGATGTTGGAAAAGGCAATTGATGTGTAGCCAGAAGTTTTTCTGTGTCTCACAGCCACTTGGTCTCAAATAAATACATAGAGGCTTATATTAATTACAAACTTTGGCCTAAGGCTCAGGATGTTATTAGCTAACTCTTACATCTTAAATTAACCCATTTTCTATTAATCTATGTATTGCCACATGTCCAGTGGCTTACCCATACTTTTATATTGTTTTTCTCCAGGCAACTCTGACTTCACCTTCCTTCTCTACACTGCTTGGACTTCCCATATGCCTCTAAGCTGCTTTGCAATAGACCAAAACAGCTTTTTTATTAACCAGTGGTAATAAATCATATTCACAGCTTACACAAAAACATCCTACATCATGGATGAACACATATACAAACTTATTTCCCAGTCACCATTTTTTAATTCATAAAGATTTGGTAGCTATTTTATCCTTAACTGTAACCGTAATTCCACCCGTACTATTTGCCTTTCAGAGAAGAATCACCTTGACAAATATTTCTGTAATTTGAAAAGAAAAGAATATAGGGACTATGGTTATTCTTTTTAATAAGATGGGAAACATGCCTGAATATGCTAAATGAAATAGTTAATTTTTGTTATTATTGAGGAACTATGGGACAATGATAATAATAATGGCAACCAGTGGGATACGTTATGTGATACTGGAAATATTCTATGAGGTTTCATTATATCTGATCTATAAACTCCTTCAAGCCTCAGAAGTGGCCAGACCCCTCACCTACGGACTTCTAACTGCCAGGCTCCACATAATACTCTAGCTGCTCTAAATGCTACAACCTGCCCCCACCATGTGTAACAAAAAGCCTGTTCTCTAAGCATGAAATCCCACCAATCTCTGCACTGGAAAGCTCCACCTGAAAAGTTCCATCTCCTTCCTGTAAAGCTCTATATAGGCCTTCTATCCTGTTCAGTTTTCTGCTGTTTCTTGCAGAGGCAGCCACTCTCCTGGTCTTTTACTTCCCAATAAATAAATCTCTTGTATGAGGTTTGTTGTGCAGTGTGACTTTGTGGTATTCCTTGACTTCCATTTACCAGGATACCTTTCCATTCAAATTGCAATGCTTACATAATTCCCTTATAAACAATCTATTCTATGTACCTTTCCCAAGGGAGAAATCTTACATGAAGATTTTAATTATGAGGTTATGAAATACAAAAATGGTAAAGCCAGTGTTCAAAGCAGATTGTCTAGGTTTAGGTCCGGAATTGCACTACAGGGTAACTTAATATTTTCCAGGAAATACAAGATCTTTTTCAACCAATTTCTAATGGAATCTTTATTATGAGTGACAATCTGAATCTGACAAAAAAATTTAGCCTTTTAAAATAAAATAAACTTTTTCTCTCTGAGTCTCTTTGAGGTTCTCACTTCTCATTCTCTCTCTCTTCTTCCTTCCTTTCTTTCTTTCTCTCTCTCTTACACACACACACACACACACACACACACACACACACACACACACATACACACATACTCACAAAAATTGTTCTAAAAATAACTTGCTTATAGGGTTCTGTCCTAAAATCCAAAGTTTAGAATCGCTTCTAAATATTTCAAATATTACATGCTTCTAATGAAGGAAAACACATCCATGGTTTATCTTATTATAGTGTAGTGCCAGAGTAAAAGAGAAGAAAATGTAAAAGAGAAATAGATTTCTGGAAAGTTGTTTATAAAGCTAAACAATGCCATCACCCTGTAAGACACCTGTTCCATGTACACTCTTAAATTATAAATGGAATTCAGAGTTGACTATACAGTAATTACACTCCCTGAACCTCCTTTACAGGCAGTCAACCTCAGGTACATGTTACACAAGAAATACTGGTGTTATTAAATCAGAGTTTCACTGTGTAGCCCAGGCTGGCCTTTAACACTTGATTCTCCTGCTTCTGCCCTCTAAGTGCTGGGATTAGAGGCATATATTATTATATACAGTTCTCATGTCTCCTTTGGAGTTTAGTATTACTTTTTGCCAGTTAAAAGTTATATGACACTTAACAATAAAAGACATCGTTTTTTCTTTCTTTGTTCTGTCGTCTGTGTGTCCCTCCCCTGAGGAATTACTGCAACAAAGAAAGTGGCATCCATTGCATTGGAGACCAAGATCTTGCTGTGAGATTTGCAAGTGTTTTCTAGGTTAAGCAAAAAGGAATGTTTTCTTTCACAGACTGGAGTAAGCAAGGTTAGAAAAACCCAGGCGCAGGAAGATGCAGTAAAAGGAGTGGATAGTAGATCAGAGAATGTTTTGCCCTGAGGCAATCCCATTCTGCAAGGGCTATAAGAACAAGGATTTCTGTTGCCTTGGGCTAGGGATTGGTCAATTCAGAAGCCTGAGGGAAAGAGAAAAACTTAAGGAAACTTTGTTTAACAAGTATTTGCTTCAAATTGATCTGTAGAGACTGTCAGCAATCCAGCTAATCACTGAGGTAGAAATAATGGGTATTTGAATAATCTGTATCTTGTCTGTCATAGGTAACAAAGAAAGCTAGGTCTGTCAATCATATGTAATCCTATGATGGAGGGTGGCTCTTTGTAGTAAATCTTCCAGAATAGAACTGAGCTGAATAATTCTTAAACTACTGATGTGTGGTAAATAAAAGAAAAGAATGAGAAAGGGAGAAAGAGAAACCTGCTAAAGATCTGGCTAGATGATGAAAGCTAAAAAGAACAGATCCACTCTGGGATCATACAGGAGAAGATATATGTAAAGTCAAGTGGGCAGGCATGTCACTGCTCAGCATGTGTTTTACTGACTGCCTGTGAAAATCTTCAGGGATATTTGACCATATCTCTAAGACATCATATAAAAAAAAATCCCACTAGAATCTGCCTTGTATATTCACACAGTCCTGAAGCTACACCCGGATGATAGGATGTACAGTTTCAGAAGCTTTAGCTTCCAGAAAAAAAAAAAAAAAGAAAAAGAAAAAAGAAAAAGAAAGAACATGAAGTATGAGATACATTGGCAATAAAATGAGCTCTCCTCATGATTTCATTTCCCAGTGTTTGCTGCCAAGCCTGGCACAAGGGTTATTGTAAATTTCTAGGGATGATTCAGAAGATGAGATTGCCAGGTCACCCCTGAGTATCTGATGGACACACTTAGGCTCTGGAGACAAAGTTACTTAACACGCTCCTTCCTTTGAACTAGAATTACTACATTGTAACAATTTTCTTGAAAAGAATAAGAATATGTTAATCTCATCTCCATTCATTTGGTGAACACTGTGAATGTTCTTATACAAATTTGTCACCAAAGAGAAAACCAAGTAAGAGAATTTAATAAAATTTGTATAAAATAAGAAAAATAAACCATCTTTAATTGGAAGTTCCTACAAACTTCTCATTAAGATATCAAAAACACATTACAAATTCCCATATGTCTACTAGTAAAATAATGGATGCTTTCTGGACTGTAATTGGTCATCACCTCTTTATGTCTATTTTATGGAGTCCCTTCATGAAAAGCAATCCACTTCCCTTAATAGCATGCCCTTTACAGAGAACACCATTACTATTCACCTGCTCTGTGACTGTGTGTTAAATCCAACTAAATCAATTTTAATAAGCCTCTTCTTCCTTTGTGAGGAAGCAATTAGCACCCAGTAATGTCACCCAAATTCCCGTAATTACAATAAAACTGGTTTCTGCCATCTTTCTGTATAGGTTTTAAAACTCTGAAAACTTGGCATTGTTACTGAATCATCTGCAAATAGAATTTAATTTGTCTTTTAAAGGGTATTATTTCCTCCAAGTTGTCCATATTTAATAAGAAAATACCCTGACATGCAGGTATGTCTGTGAAAAACCTGATGCTCAGTCCTGATTGGTGATAGTCTCAGTAACAATGGGGCTGATTCTGAGAGAAAGAACACTGCTATCTATTATATCCACCTCTCATGTTCTACTCAGATTCATTTGCCTGTTTTAACCAGGTTTTTTTCTGGGTTTTTCAGTTCTTTAGTTCTGGTCTTATTACATTATGCTAATACTCTTCTCTAAACCCATTGCACCCTAAACCACATCAAAATTCCTCTGTTTGGATACATAGCTTATACCAGGTTGAGCCCCGTTCCAGCTGAAGAAAGAAAGAAAGGAGAGAGTATATAAGCAAAGGGATCAAGAGTCAAGGAGGAGACTCCTAGAAATGGCTGACCAGAGCTATTAGGAGCTCACTGACTCTGAAATAATCGCTGAAGAACCTTCATGGAAAGGAACTAAACCCTCCAAAGGTAGATGACTGTCGAAAGGCATAAGCCATTTGTGGAGCCTCTGCAGTAGGATCAGACTCTGTTCCTGGTGCATGAACTGACATCTTGGAGCCCATTCCCTACAGAGGAACAGTTAACTCAGCCTTGATCCTGGGATGAGGGACTTGGACCTACCTCACCTGGATATGCCAGACTGAACTGACCGACTTTGGGACTCCTTACCCTCCTTGGGGAATGGATGGGGATAAAGGGGTAGGGAGGAGACTGAGGGAGGACTGGGGGGGGACTTGAAAGAGGGAGGGAGGGGGAGCAGTGGTAGATATGGAAAAAACCTTTTAAATAAAAACAAACAAAAATTCCTCTGCTTCACAGCTGTGGACCTTCTATTCTCCTAGATTATTTCGGGAGACAGATCTTCTCAATGTCTGGCAGTCTCCAGTCTCATCCCAGGCTTTCCTATCTCAAACATCAGAATAATAGCAGCAACTTCCTTAATAATTTAAAGTCTTTAGTTGTTTAAAAAGACCAATTCAGATTTTTTGTTGTTGTTTTGAAAAAGACACAACGTTGATTTTCAGTCTGAAAATAGATCTGAAGTTGTCAGAAAAGGGGCTTGTATCATAAAAGTAGAGTGCTATTTGTATATAATTTTCTTGGAAGCTTCCTTTTGATGAGTGTTTAAAGGTCAGTGTAAGGTGGTTTCAACTTTATATTTTCAGAAGGAAGTAAACAAATGTTCTGCTTTTTTTCATAAGACAAAAATAATATGCTGGAAAATAATCGTTTTGTACACTGTGAAGATTTGTTACTGTGATTAGTTTAATGAAGAAGCTGACTGGCAAATAGCTGAACAGAATAAGGCTACGCAGGAAAGCCAGACTAGAAAAGTGTTGGAAGGAAGAAGGTCAGATTCTGGACATGCCAGCCAGCCACCTAGCAATCAGGGCATATAGAAAATGAGATAACCAGGCATGAGACACCTGGCAAAGCATAAATAGAAATACAGGTGAAATTTAAATGTAAAAGTTAGCTGGTAACTAGCGTGAGCTATTGGCTGAGCATTTATAAATAATATTTAGTCTTGATGTGGCAATTTGGAAGCAGCTGCCAGGATGAGAAGTGTGCAGTCAAGACAGAAAAAAATTCCAAAAATAAAAGCTAGTTTAAATGTATTGCCCATTTAAAGAAACAAAGATTAGACCATGCACTGCACATTTAAGGATTGTTCGATGTTTACCACAGTCCAGATAGAAACTGCAAGACCAGGAAAAGGAAAGGAACACAAGGCAAGAAGTGTCAAGGATGTGGACAAAGAGATAAATATCTTTTGTGCAGCATGGAGAAATTAAATTGGCAGAAGTTAAGTTGATCAGTAGTGAAGGATCATGGAGGGAGAGCTTAAGAGAAATATTACATGAATTTGCTTATATGCAGAATCTAGATTTAACTATATACACACATGTGTATAATAAGTTACAATGAAGTAGAAAATAGAAGTGGATCTATTCAAGGAGAATTGTCCAGATGGAAGTGGGGAAGGAGATAGTAAATAGAAGTACTCATTAAAATAGCACAGTGAGGTGCCTTCTGATGCACAATGAACATATTATGTAATATGGGGCAGTGGCAAAGAGTAAAGGGTAAGAGGAGTCTGTGGTCAAGTAACCAGCACAAACCTTGCTTATCATTTTCCTAGCATCACCTATGCAGAGTGAAAGAACAAAGGATGTCTTCCTTCATGTGACAGCCACTTCCTCTGCAGTACTGTATTTTCCATTTATCTTCTCTGCAGACACCTCAGCCTATCTTTATCTGCCTTTCACTTTATCTCTCCTAATTTGTAATACAAATGTTTCACTAACAAAACAGTATCACCTGTACCTGTTTTCTTTGTGGTTTAAATATGTTTAAAAATCTTAACTTGGTGAAGGAATTATCATAGTGAGAACAGTGCATTAAGGATTTTCAGTAACAAAATGAAACATATCAGAACAAAACTAATGTATAATGGGTGCAGATGTTTCAGAAATGGACCATCTATTGGTTATACTTCTGGTTCTACTGATCCTGGCTGGATGTTTCTACAAACAGAGCTCATTCCGGGTCACACCAGTCTGGTGTGAACCCCAATATCCATGACAAGCATATAAAGAAACTATAGAAACACATGATAAAATACAGGTTTTCTTTCCCCAAACACCAGCTGTACTCTGTGTTCATGCCAGCTATACTCACTTGGAAGCTATAATATTTCTATCATTGTACCATGTTTCTTTATATTGATTTTGCTTCAAACCCATCCAAAATGTTTTTTGTTCTTGAAAACCTAACTAAAATAAAAAAAGACTAATGTTAATGCTACAAATATTCCAAACTAGGATTTTTTTACATGAATATTGTGGTTCCATAACCTGTTCCCAGGTATGAAAATTGACTTTTATTTTTCAGAACTGATAGATTGAGTATAATAGAGTTTTTCTTTTCTGATGGTAATTTCTATGAATGTAAAGGATTTTAAATATTTATACGTGGCCATTCCATTTTGTTCTGTATAGTAACTCCATGAAAAGGTATTCTACATGCTGTATAAATGAGGACCTTGAGACACAAATATAGCCAGTAAATAATAGATTCAAACATTAACAGTCTAGTTCCAAAGACCAAATCCTGTACTGTATCATTTAATAAGATTCAAGTGCTACTGGGAAGGCTCAATGTATGTCAGCATCATCTCAAAATACTGTTGCAGAATATATTCAAGGAAAGCCAAAACTCAAATAAAAAGTTTGTGACAAAATCCCTTAATTAGCAATTTAAAGTTCTGGAACACAAATTGGATTATAATAGATCTCAACGGGAGGTCTTGCTTGCATGCATTGGAGACAATAATTATAGTTACCAGTAAGTGGATGTGGCACTTACAAGCAGAGGAACAGAGGCTCAGATTTGTATCAGTGAATGATCTGGTGGTGTTATATGCCACCTAGTTATGGAGAATCAGAATTAATCTCAATTCTAAAGCTTTCTACCTTAAAAATCCACATCACTAAGTTCTAATTCACTGTGTGAGAACATTCTGGAAACTAAAAGTTTACTTAATCTCTATTGTGTAAAGGAATTCCTGCTGAACTATATCTATAGTATTTCATCTGACTGCCAGATACAGGTTTATTATTGTCTCCAATATACAAGATAAGAGCCTGAGGGTCAAAAGCATTAAGTAGTTTAACAAGAGACCACAGCTATAAGGCAGTGTGGAAAGAATTTGAATCGAATTCCAAGTGCTTTTTAAAATTCTTGATATTTTTGCAGTCAGACATATCATGTTAGCTTTTAAACATAACATGCTATGGTGATCTCGATGATTTGGAGTTGTTAATGAAGAACATATGAAAAGTAATATTGTAACAAATTGGTAAGAAGTTAATGGTAGCTATACAAGCACATCTATTTGACTTTCTAAGATGTACTAAAAATTTTATATATTGGTTTTGAAAGCAAGGACTTGGTATTACAATTAGTTAAAATATCTATTCACCAAATAAAATTATGGTTATCAGGACTAGGGACACTATTTTAATTAGGTTGCTTTATACCTCCTATCATTTACTAAATTCTTAAGCAGACATGATGGGACCATTTACACACCACCTCTCTTTTCATTTCATTGAGTCAAAATTAAGATGCCAACATTATCATATTGTCTCTTCCTTCTCTTTCTCTGTGTCTCTCTGCATTGCCATCTCCCCTTTTCTTCCATTCTCTATCCCCCATGTATTTAACTTTATAGTATCAGGTTCAGCTTCCACATAGAGACAAATGACAACTAATACACAAATGTTGACCTCTTAGTTGAGTTAGTTCTGAGGCTGTGGTCTCCTGTTTTGCAGATGTGTTAAGCATTTAGCTGATTTTGGTCACTGTGACTGAACCTCATCATAAGCATTAACTTCTCAAGCAGAAAAATGTTTGCTTTGATTACTGTAAATATTTCAGTTCAAGGTTCATAGCTCCATTGACTCTGGGTCACTGATGATATATATCATTATGGTGTCAGGAAGATATGAGGGGAAAAGTCATTCATCAAGGCATAGAGGACCTAGAGAAAAAGAAAGAGCCCAGATATCATATGTAAGATTTAAAGGAATAACCTGAATGACCTGTTTGTTCCAGCTAGGAACACTTACTAAAATATTCATTGCTTCCAAAGTAGTACCTCCAGCACCAACCAAATCCAATATCTAACACAAGGCTTGGGAAATATTGGGTAGCCTTATATTTAAGTTTCTTAAATTAATTTTGACCTTTTCTATTCAAGCAGTAGTACTAGAGTTCCACAAATAAATAATAATCCTTCTGGTCATACTGGAAAGTGACTTGATAAATGACCTTGATTAGACTTTATTAGTTACTCCCCTCATTTTTTCTTCTAGGCTAGTTGTATTCCCATAAGGAAGTGGCTTAAAGTTCTAAATAAAATATTTTTAATTAGAATTCAGGAACATATTAAAAATATCACAACCCATTATCAAATTGCTTTCATCTTAGTGATAGTTCAACATATTAAAATTATGAAGTATAAAATAACACATAAAGATCCTTAAAGACTGCTATCACATGTTTGTTACAATAAATAAGAATAGGCCATCAACAGAGATTAGTAAGCCTTCATGATAAAAAGTTCAGAAGGAACAAGAGGAAGGCAAATGTCTCAAGATAATAAAAGCTCACATGACACAAATTCATAGTCACAAGGGATGAACATAAGTAATTTTTTTCTGAAATTAAGAACAAATAAGCCTTTAGCTCCATATCTTGGCCCATAACTCCTGCAGAATTTTCTTCTACTGGAAATGACAAAGGTAATAAGAACCTTAGGTAAGAAACTGCCCTCACTAACACTTCTTAAAACCTACCCAGCAGTCCCTAACAGGACATGTCTTCTGGCCTCCATACCTTACCCCAAAACTTTGGCAGAAGACTCTTTCTCTACTGGAGAACATGCTCGTACTAGAAATCCCAGAGACCAACTGGTACCCAGATGTTACACAGGGCACCCAAACCCCTATAGAGACATCCTACTAGGCCTGAAGACTTGCTGGTCACCAGAACCACAGGCAACTCAGGCCAGAAGATCAGATAGGAAGCAGAAACCATGGGGAAAACAGCCAAAAGCCATCCATCCAGCAAAGATAAACCCAGAAATTGGCACCTAGATCTATAATAAGCCCAAACCTAGTAAAACCAGTTAACCCAGTATGGGGTTAATGGCTAGAGGCCAGTGTAAGAACACAATCAATAACAGCCTATGCAACGCAAAGCCACCATATTAGAAGATGTGTGTCACTGTGAGGGTTGGCTTTGAGGTTTCCGATGCTCAAGATACTTCCCAGTGTTTCAGTCAACTTCCTGTTACCTGCAAGATGTTGCAATTTCAGCAACTACTCTAGCACCTTGTCTTCCTGCATGTTGCCATGACCCTCATGATGATAATAATAGACTAAGCCTTTGAAACTATAAGCAAATCATTTCAAGTAAAGGTTTTACTTTATATAATTTGCAATGGTCATGGTTATTTCTTCACAGCAAAAAGGCACTAACTAAGAGAACCTTTGTATTGTATCAAACTTCCACATATTCATGGTGGATTTCAAAACAATAGTAACAACAGAAAGCTTAAAATCTTGGAGAAACTGAAAAACTCCCTATTGGATCAGAGTAGGATCTGACTATTGGGTCAGAGTAGAAATCAAGAAAGAAATTTCAGTTCTATGAAAATAACTGTACAATATTCCCAACTTTACCTGACACAATGGAAATGGTGCTAAAAGGCAAGTTCATAGCACTGAGTGCCTTCATAAAGAAATTAGAGAGCTCTCATACTAGCAGCTTAACAACATACCTGAAAGCTGAGGAAATACAAAGAATCATATTCCAAAGCCCTATAATCCACAAAACTGGAAAATCTAAAAGAAATAGGTAAATTTCTTGATAGATACCATTTATCAATGCATCCTTCGTCAAAATTCCAACACAATTCTTTACAGGTTTTTAAAGAATAATATCAAACTTCATATACAACAGAGAAATAAAACAAAGAAATAAAAGCCCAGAATAGTTAAAACAATTCTCTACAATATAGGAATCTCAGGAGGTATTATCATCCCTTATATCAAGTTTATCATAGAGCTACAGTAATAAAAAAAATGCATGATATTGCATAAAGACAGACAGGTGGATCAATCGAATTGACCCAGAAATAAATCCACATACCTAGTGACACCTAAGTTTTGAAAAAGAAGCCAAAATTATAAACTGTAAAAAGAGAATTTTTTTAAAAAGGTCTTATTTAACTGGATGTTCTCATATAGAAGAATGGAAAGCTATCATATCTATCACCTTGAAGAAAACTCAAGTCAAAGTAGCTTAAATACCTCAACTTAAAATCAGATACATTGAACCTGACAGGAAAAAAGTGGAAAATAGCCTTGAATTCATTGGCATAGAAACCAACTTCCTGGACAGAACACAAGTTATGCAGACACTAAGATCAACAATTAATAAATGGGACTTCATGAAATTAAAAAGCTTCTGTAAGGCAAAGAACATAAGGACACGGTCATTTGCAGAGTAGGAATCAAACTTCAGAAACTCCACTTCTGGCAGAGGGATAATCCAAAGTAAAGATCGTAGAAAACTAAACATCAAAAAATCATATAATCCAATTAAAAATAGGGTACAGGTCTTAAAAGAGAACTTTCAACGGAGAAAACTCAAATGCCTGAGACTCACTTAAAGAAATGTTCAACATCTTTAGCCTTCATGGAAACGCAAATCAAAATGATTCTTAGACTCCATCTTACACTTGTCAGAATGGCTAAGATCAAAAACATAAATGACAGCTCATGCTGGCAAGAATGTGGAACAAGCAGAACACTCCTTCATTGCTGTTGGGAGTGCAAACTTGTACTGCCTCTTCGGAAATCATTATGGCAGTTTCTCAGGAAATTGGGAATTAATTTATCTGAAGACCCCACTTTACCATTCCTGGGTATATACCCAAAACATTCTATTATATTACAAAAACTCTACTGTGTTCATATTAGCTTTACTCATAATAGTCCGAAACTGAAAACAACCTAGATGCCATTCAACCAAAGAATGGATAAACAAAATATACACAATGGAGTATTTACACAATAGAGTATTACTCAGTTGTTAAAAACAATGACATCATGAAATTTGCAAGCAAATGAATGTAACTAGAAAGAATCATGTAAAATGATATAACCCAGTCTAAAAAAGAAAACCGTGGTTTGTACTCACTAATAAGTGGACATTAGCTATAAAGTAAAGAAGAACCATACTACAGTCCACAGACCCAGAGAACCTAAAAAACAAGGAATGCTCAAGGGGCTACAGATGAGTCACCCTGGGAAGGGAACATAGAATAAACATCATGAGTGAGGGGGAAGTGACAGAAGGAATCAGGTGGAGGGTCATATGGAGAGTACTGTGAGAAACACCTGAGATCAAGGGGCCCTCTTGAGGACAACCTAGAAATGCTATGGAAATTTCCAGGAAGCTAGAAAGATGACTCAAATTAAGAGTCCTAACAATGGAAGAGCTCAAGCTAGCAATTCCCCTGTAACCAGATAAGACTTTTAGGGAAGTAGTGGGACAACAACTCAGCCATGAAAATCTCTGATCTACAATTTTTCTTGTCTACAAAACGTTCTGAGGTAAATGTAGTGCAGAACTTGTGGGAGAGGCCAACCAATGACTGGCTTAGCATGAAACCCATGTCACAGAGGAGAGAGCCAACTCCTGACCCTGCCTGGAGGGCCAGAATCCAGAGGCTGGATAGCCCAGAGATGTGGGTTAGTCAATAAAATTATTTCTAATGATACTCTACTATACTCATAGAATGGTATCTAGCCTTGTTGTCATCAGAGTGGCTTCATCTATCAACTAATGCAAACAGACACAGAGACCCACAGCCAAATATTAGGTACTGTTGCCTGGTGGAACCAAACTCCAGCAGCATAGCGTTCAAAGGGAATCATGGATTCAGTATACTAAGAATACTTTACTTGACGGGGTAAGAGAAAAACATACTCACACATTCTTCTGATGGTTTTCTTCAGATCTTTTCATTTTTCTTGTTGTATATTCCCTGTTCTTTATTTTCCTGGTCATTTCCTTTTCTCATTCTTAATGTTTTCCTTCTGACTCTTACTTTATTCTTGATATTTTCTCTCTAATTTTTCAAACTCTATTTTTATTATTGTCCTTACATGACCCAGAAAAATCTTTTATGCAATATAAAAACCGCAATGTAGTTACATTCTAGTTTCTATGTGAAGGATTACAGTGAATACAGTTAAAACATGCTTTTCATTTCTCTTACATGAATAAAGCAAATCATCCCAAGAACCCACTGTACATTCACATCTAAGCAACTTGCTACAGACTAACAGAGAGTAAGCAAACAAGCTATTCTACTCAGTCAGTTCTTTTAATGGTAGTTTGCATTTTGCAGTGACAACAATAAGATCAATAATTAACTTTATCACTTACCTTGATAGGTAATCTTATAAGAAATCTTAAAGAAATCACAAACCTAAATATTTATATATGAAAAACATTAGTCAGCTCTACTTTAAAGTTTTTAGGGCATATCCACTAATCAATAGTTTGTTATATCAAGAGATTGAGGGCAGAAATAGGTACATGAAATTAATTATCAACCAATTCTTGCAAAACAGACACAGTAGCTATTGATAATTTGGCTGCTTTGTTCTTGTTTCTGGACTTTAATGAGTTCCTCATTTAACTATGTGCCTTTCTAAATCTTTAGATTATCTTCTTGGGTTTTGTCCCTTAAAGCTATTTGACAAAAATATCGTAGTTTAAATTTAAATTATTTTCAAAGCTTTGTTTCAAGTATGGTGCACTCAGAAACCTATGAACGCATCTCCTTGCATTAAGGTTAAAACAATTTAAGCAATCTGGGCTACTAGGAATCAATTGTTTTTATTTATCATTAACCTAAGCCACAGTCCATATGACTCTTCAATAGAAACTAGAATCTTCTAGCTGTGTGACACTTCCTTGTTTTATTTTTTATAATCAAAATTCTATTTAAAGAAACATTATCAATTAGAGAGTACAGCTTAAAAAGAAATCATCTTTATAATAATTCATAGGTTAACATGCCCAGTATAACAAGATGTTTCCATGAGATAAGCATACTAACTACATTACAGGCACTGGGGCTCTCCCACACCAATTCACACCATTTCCGAGATGAAAGAAAGATGGCAGAAGTAAACATTTAAAGGCACAGCAGAAGCAAAAGACATTCTGGAGCCTCTGGTCTTGAGATCTTGTCCATCAGGGATTTTCCTCCTAGTGAGCTTATACCTGAACTTCAGTTGTCACCTGCTCCTCAGACGTGGTCACCAGCAATTAGGTCAAGCTGAGGGGATCCTGTTGAAGAGTGGGAAGAATTGTATGAAACAGAGGGCTCAAAACTTCCCCCAAGAAAACGCTCAGAATCAACTAACCTGGGCACATAGGGACTCACAGAGCCAACCAACAACTAGTAAGCCTGCATGAGACTGACACAGACCCTCTGTATATATTACAGTTGTGTATCTTTGTATTCTTGTGGGATTCCTAACAGAGGAAACAGAGATTGTCTCTGACTCTTTTACTTGCTTTTAGAACCCCTTTCCTAATAATGAGCTACCTTGCCCAAGCTTAATATGAGGGGAGGTGTGCCCAGTCTTGCTTTAACTTGATATGCCAATGTTGACTGACATCCATGAAAGGTCTGCCCAATTCTGGAAAGAAATGGAGGAGTGGAAAAGGTCTTAGGTGAGAGAGGGACTCAGAGGGGAGAAGGAAAGGGAAACTGAGTTTGGAATGTAAAAAGAGAAGAAGAGGAGGAGGAGAAGGAGGAGGATGAAGAGGAAGAAGGAGGGGGAAAGAAGAAGAAATGTGTACTCCCACTGTTTTACTTCTGTCAGTCCTTGGTGGTAGTTATAGCATTTAAAAAAATGCTAATAGGAAAGGAAGAAGTCAGTTTCTTAAACTTACATGACTCTAATAGTTCAAGGAGAACATTCTTAGACCTGTTAAATAATTTGTGTAAAGAAACAGGGAACAAAATCACTGCATAATAATCATAAGCTCATTTATATGCTATGCTAGTCATGGACTTGACAATTAAGAAATCAGGGTGTGTGTGTCATTCACAGTAGCTTGAAAAAGTTAAACACATATGATAAAACCTATGCACAGAGGTTAAACACCTTTGTAGTAGACATTTTAAGATACTAAAAAAAAATGAAAGCGAAGAAAAAAAAAACAGAAGATAAAAATAAGTACTGTCTTCATTGTTTGTTAGAATTAAGAATGTTTAAATGACAATATTGCCTTTGGCAATATACATATTGAATGCAGTTCTCATAAAAATATCAATGATATTCTTAACTAAAGTATAACATGTAGATTTTAAAGCTTATGTGGAAATAGAAAATATTTTGACTAGCCAAAGAAATCCTGAAGAGGAAGCACAATGTTGGAGGTATCACAGTAATGATCTCAAAATTACCACAAAGACATGGAAGCACATATGGCTCCACACAAAGGAAGATATAGAGACCAGGAATATAAATAGAATAAAATATGGAAATAGAATGGAAGGCCTAGAAATAAACTTACACAGCTATAGCCATATAAATTTTATCAAAATTGTCAAAAACATACATAGGTAAAAAGATAGCAATTTAAAAAATAGTTCTGGGGAAACTGTATGTCCACATATAAAGGACTGAAGCTACATCCATGTCTCTCATCATGCACAAAACTAAATTCAAATGGCCTTAATGTAATGCCTGAAACCTTAAAACAGCAAGAGGGATATGTAGGTAACCCCCCCCCACCCCATCATACAGGCATAGACAAGGATTTTCTGAACAAGAGTCTAATACTACAAGTAACTGTTCAAAGATCTAGCAAATGGATTGCAAGAAATTAAAGAAGGAAATAGTCTACAGAATATGAAAAATAACAATAAACCAAAGCATTAGAGCATATATTTCAATTTAGACTATGCTGTGGGTTAATGCTTTTGTAGACTTTAAAGATTTGTCATTTGAACTGGTTTAATAAAACATTGATCAGCTAGTAACTAGGCAGGAAGTATAGGCAGGGCAACAAGACTAAGAATTCTGGGAAGAGGAAGGACAGTGAGGACTAACCAGCCAGATGCAGAGGAAGCAACATGAGAATGCCTTATTAAGAAAAGGTACCAAGACACATGACTAAACATAAATAGAAATATGGGTTAACTTAAAGTGTAAGAGCTAGCTAGTAACAAGCCTAAGCTAATGACCAAGTAGTTATAAGCAATATTACACCTCTGAGTGGCTATTAGAAAACTGGTGGGTAATAGAGAAATGCCGAACTACAAGAATACAAAAAGAAGAAAAAATATTGGATGCACAAACTTAGTCATATAACTGATAAATAAGCTAGTGAACTTAATAGACATTCTCAAAAGAATAGATAAAAATGGCCAATAAATACTTGTAAAAGTGTTTCATATCTTTAGACTTCAGAGAAACACAGCTTAAAAATGCTTTAGAATTTCACCTCTCTCCAGTCAGAATGAGTTGGAAGTTAAACTAATATAGCAACTGTGGAAGGCAGTGTGAATGTTCCTCAGAAAAGTAAAACTAGACTCAGCGATATGACTCCTGGGCGCATATCAAACAACTCTAAGTCAACTACCACAGAAATATTGGCATTCACATATCTCCTACTATAGTCACAAAATCTAAGATGCCCATTAGTAGATGACTGCATTAATAAATTGTAGTATACACACACAATGAATTCTTTTCAAACATAAAGAGAAATGAAATCATGGCATTTTTAGAAAAATTGAACTGGGGATCATTATGTTAACATAAGTAAACAAGAAAAATAACATATTTTCTCCTATATGCAGGATCTAGATTAACATTTATATGTGTATCTTGTGATGGTGTGTATGTGCGCATGTGTGTATTTCTCTTAAAAAGAGGAAGGAAACCAAGAAAAAGCAGAAAATCTGTAAAATGAGGCTGAAGAAGGTTTAAAAAATGGGATTCCGTAAATAGGAAGGAACAACTTAATGCTGATTTAAGTGACCAGCAAGGGAAGAGCAGGGGGCATGGGGGGGGATGAAAGATAAATAACAAATGTTGATTAAGTTATATATGATTAAAAATTCATGATGATAATGATCACTAACATAAAATAATTTTTAATTATAAGAAAATGCTTTAAATTTACTTTTGCAATTCATATATAATTACACATACACACATATATACAAACAACACATACACACATAACTGATGTCAATATTGTAGTCAACTTGTATCATATAAACCAAGCCAACCTGAAGTATATAAACAAACTCATTTTTATTTTTATAAAGCTGATTTCTCTAGATGTATACATACACAAAAGTATTTCTGTAACAGAAAATTGGAAAATAAAATAAAATGATCTGTATTCACCTTCAGACAGATTTGGCCTAATGTTTTGTTTATATCATGAACATATGTATTTTGCTGAAGCCTTCACAGACATTTTAAACAGTATAATCTATTCTTTCCAATTTATTTTTTGTATTTTACTTTTCTCGGTGTGACAAATATTAATGAAGCAACATAAAGTGGCCCCGAAGAGTAAGAGAACATAATTTAACATATTTGGTTCAATATCAATGAATAGCCATATTTTTAGTTTACAAAGAAATAAAAAAAAATGTATTATGTTAGCCAGAAGATATATTTACACAGATGTTAAGCCAAACATATTCTATAAACAGAATGGTGTCTTCTCAGAGGAGACTGCATGACTTTTTTCTTACTGATATACCTTAGTAATCATAAAGTTAAAAAGAAATAAGAGGTAAGAGGATGAAAGTGAATGTGGGAAAAGATGGGAGGAATTGAAAGTTTCTGAACTCATTATAAAACAGACATCCAGAAAGTACTACATACATGTGAACGGTACATCCCATGGCTGTGGATGTTTGCTTTCTGATATTCTCTCTCTTACATAATCACAACCAAAAGTGACATAAGATTTGGTATAAAAAATACTTTTCTTTTATTTTTAATATTACATTTATTTGGGAAAGTGTCTAAGGATATTTAATTACAATTAAAATTATATGGTAAATAATGGAGAATATCATCTATGCATATTTGATTGCTATGAAATTCCACACAGTAAAGAATTGGCTCCATCTAGGACCCAAAAAAGTTTTCTTCACTAATACAATAAAATAAAACTAAATAAACAATACATAGAAAACACACATGATTATGTGGTAATATATTTTATATTTAGTAAAATCAGTCTAGAATATATTCCAAAGGCTAATTAGAGAAATTATAAATGTGTGCCCAGTATATAATATAAAAATAACTATACCATGAGTATGCTTTCTTCTTTACTAGAAGTTTTGATTAATGTCCCATGCTTCTCCAATTATGTATTTTTAGTGGAATAATTGATTTAAAGATGTCACTAGCACCCAAGTTAATAAAAAGTAAAAGATTTTTCTCAGCCAATTAGAAATATGACTGGAACTACACATATCATCATGAGGTGAGAAATTTCTTAAGAATATAATCAGGTACACTCCTGCAATCTCAGCATTCAGGGACAGTGTAAGATCACTGTAATAATACCAGATTGGCTGCATGGTACCAATCTGTCAGAAAAGAATACAAATAAAGACAGAGTAAGAGATGAAGAAAATAGCCATTCCCAATGATAGGATTTAGGACCTGAACATGGCTGTGGATGAAACTCCCACAGTGATGTTTTCATTTACCTAGCTTTTAGAAAGATAAGTACACATAAAATTTCTTTTATCTTAAGCCCATTTCCATTGGGATGCATTCAACTAAACAGTAGGAAATTCACAAGAATAAGGTGCTGTGGGATTATGCTCTTATACATTGTAAATGTTTGTCACTCCTACTGGTTTAAAAAATACTGATTGGCCAGAAGACAGACAAGAAGTAGGAGCAGGGCTACCAGACAAAGTAAACGCTTGGCGGAGAAAGAGCAGAGCAGAAATACCAGGCAGATGCAGAGAAACGAAGATAAAAATGCTTCTCTGAGAAAAGGAACTAAGCCACTTGGGTAATCATGGGTTAATTTAAGAGTAAGAATTAGCAAGCAATATACCTGAGCCATCGGACAAACAGCATGTAATTAATATAAGACTTTGCATGATTATTTAGGACTGCTGATCTGCATCTTGAGGCTAGGATGGGCCAGAAACTTCTTACTACAAATGGCATTCCAATCTGGAGCACAATCTACAGAGACCCAAGAAAGTTTAAAAATGATTCTAAAACCAAAAACAGCTTCCTAATTGTGTTTCTTAAGTGGGCCATGGCACAGAGTGTTGTCATTCAGGCTTGAGTTACAAAATGGTAAATTTGCTGCCTGCAGCCTAAGCTTAAACATGATGTGTTCCTTCAGTCTCACAGAAGTCTCAGTACAATCAGGAGCTACATATGACAGATTTAAGGTTTCTGTTTTTACACACAAAAAGGCAACATAGCTAAGCATGATTTTTGGTATCAGTATTTTTTAGAGGGCTCTGTTTGCTGGCTGCACGCAGAGGTACAGTCTCTTTAAGGGAGGCTTAGTGGCAAAAACATCTAGGCTCTTTGAAGAGGCTCTGCTGCCAAACACTTAAATGTGTTTATTATTAGTGGGTGATTATGGCAGTGTGGATCTTGAAATTATTCAAAGTTGTAGTAGTAAATATGGTTCATAAAGATAAGCTCTCACAGACTAAGGATCTGAGTGGAGCAAGCTGCTATAGCCTAGCTTTTATTCCTAGCCATGCCTTAGTAGATGTGATCAGAAAAAGAGAGAAATTCAGTAAAGGAAGATTGAGACAAAAAATAAATGGTTTGCAGTGTGCCTAAAAATATAAGAAGGCTTGGGAGAAAAAAAGAAAAAGGAAGAAGAACAGAGAAAGTCCTTTAAAATAAAGCAGTATATATACATATTCCACATAAAATTGGAAAATACACAGAGTCTGGATACTGTACATTATGTTGTCTTTGAATTGTTTGACTGCTGAGGAAGGTGCAAGAGCTGCTAAGAGACATTTGATTATAAATGCTGCTAGATTAATCCAACCTATATATTTTTGTAAATGCCTTGAGTTCATAATTGAAGTCAAAAGATCTGTCACTTTGGAGAAGAGGTTTTCTTTTTATTTCTGCAGAAAATGAGAAGTTATGGATTCATTCTGGGTTAAGAGAAACCAGGTTTGATTGAGGAAAACCCCCAAGAAACCTCAGATGGGAATGGATGACCCAGATGGTCCAGCATTTGAGAGCATCTATGTTGAAGTTTCCTCTGAGCTCTGCATCTAGAACAGTTTCAAGGAGACTGGATGAGATGACCCAGCTTCACAGACTACTCCAGTTAGGACTGACCATAATCCTGAATTTTCTCAGGATTCCCATAAGATTACCAGAATCCCCAATCAGCAGGAAGTAGTATAGAAAACTATGCCCACATTCCCCACAAATGAATTATGGATGCTTGTCTTTATTTACAGTCTTGGTTATAAGTTGTTATGGGTGAGAGAAAACAAAACTATATAAAAAGAGATTAGATTTGGGGTTCTTGTTTTAAAAAGACGTCAAAGTAGAAATACTGTGGGATCATCCTCTTGTACATTGTAAATACTTGTCACAGAAACTTCTTACTACAATAGTGTATATTTTAATATTAAAACAAAGCTAGTAGTATCAGTCCTGAGTGAATAAAGAATCAACAGCCCTCTCAAATGAAAGTTCTATACATGCAAAAAACTATCATCAGTGCCACCTAACAACAACTTTTATTCCTAATTGTGTGAGTCATCATGGCTAAGCTGACATGTTTGTGCCGATAATCTCCTGGGACTTCTGCATGCTTTCTTTTGTTTCAGACATGTGATTTCCTCCTTCTACAATTTCTCCTGTGTCTTCATTGGCATGGCAGCAGTATTCAATGTGCATTGCTATGATTTTATAGTTTGAAAGCTTCTGACATGATAGCTGCCACATAATAATTACTGATCAAAAAAAATCTAATTCTGGACCTAATAGTTCCTGTAAAATATACTTGAGTTGATTTATTCTCCTTTTTCAGCAGACTTTGTCTCATCATAGAACATGGAAACTATTTTTTAAAGAAAATAACATAAAGATATAGCCATATAAGGATTTGCATGATAACAGAGCTAGAAATTGCTACTGACCTAAAAACTTGCCAGACATTAATAATATTTATTAAAAAATTAATGTAAAGTGATATATATGTATATTTAAAATATATATTTAATACATATGTTGCTATAAAAATAGAAGTTTTAACATGTTAGTAAGTCACCTAAGGAAGTATGAGTGCTATTAGTTATCGACACAAATCTAGTGAATTGTATTAAACAATTTGTAGTTCTTAAAAATAAGTTTTTTGTGAAATAAATTTTTGTGAAAATAAAACTAATGCAAGCGAGACTTTTAGGCCATTGGGGGGCTGGTAATTTGGCATTGTTGAATAAAAGGGTAATTTTTCAAAAGGGTCAGAAGATGAAACATAATTAAGTTTAGAGAAGAATTTTTTAATTGACCTCAGTTTTATGTAGCCAATTCAGTTATGTGTTCTTGTAAACAGAGAAATAAAATAAAATTTAGCTCAAAGATTATAAGTATAATGCCAATAGAGTTTATTTCAAGTAATTATTTATAACTGGTTATTAGTAGTTTATACACTTAATGGATTATTATCTGTTTTGCCTGTTTCCATGGGGATAGATGAGATAAGGTTATTGGGTCATTGCCATGTAACAATACAGAATTTGATTTAATCATTCCAAAGCACCAACCTACAATGCATATAAAAACATTTTGCTTTTACCCAACATTGCATCTTCTAGCCTAGTAAAATATGTGCCATTAAGCTTTGCAAAGTGCAGATTGATTGAGTGGAAGCCAAATCTCTCTCTCCAAACCCTGTCCTCTCAGTTCTCTAAAAACTCACCAAATGGTGGGTCCTATGGTTCCTGACTCCTGCCTCCGAGAAAGCCCAACCAAAGTAGGCACCTCCCTGGGGCTGCTCAAGACCATATCTACAGGTTTTTTAAGGTCAGGTAGTCTGGCCTGTGACTCCCCGTGCTTTTCCAAGAGTCACCCAGGATTGCTCTGCTCTGTACCCATTAAACCTGGGCTTTTTCTAATTTGATCTGATTGAGTTGCTGCATCAGCTGAGAGGCTTATCAAGGTGCAAAAACCTAGCAAAGATCCTATCCTTGTCTTCCCCTCCCCACCACCACCACCAAAGGCAAGCTTCTTGGTGTAGACATACAGGTTATAGGCAGAAGATTGTCCATGGCACCTATATGTTGTATTCTGGCTGTAATAAAGGAAACTAAAAGCTGGATATTCGGGAAAGGCTGAAATATCAAAGAGAGGAAAAACCACAGTCAAATTTCACCTATCTATCTTCTATTTTCCTCAGCCTCTCTCCTTATGGCTTCTACTGACTGCTCTGTCTTTCCCATGCCTGCCTTAAATACCTTCTTTGCCAGTACTTTTATCCAGGTTAAGATTAAAGGTATGGGCTACTACTATTTGGTAGTTAGTCTTGAACTCACAGAAACACAGAAAGATCTATGTCTCTGGAGTTATGGATTAAAAGCATGGCATCATCACTGCCTGCCCAAGACCGTGGAACTCGCCTCTGTAAACCAAGCTAGTCTCAAACTCTGTTCTGTTGGGATTGAAGGCATAGGTCACCACTCCATGTCTTTCACCATGCTGGGATTAAAGGTGTAAGTTCCCACTCTCTGATCTTCCTGGATTTACTGTGGGATCTCTTCTCTGATATTCCAGACTGGTTTCGTTAAATATATAACATATAACCCCAGATATAGATACATTGACAAACAACTATAATAGTTTTCTTCCTATTTAGCACAGACACATTTCCCTGGCCCTTCTTAAGGATCCTTAGGAGTATGGCATTCCTGTCAAGTATAGTATATCCATCAATAAAAGGGTGACCAAGGATCCTTTGTCTCTCAAAATGATGTTACCTAGAAGCTAAGCCCTGGAAGGTTTTTTAGGAAACAGGAGTTTGGAGTCACAGATGGATCACATGATATTCCCTTTACTTGCTGAAAGGCAACATAAAGCTTCCTCCTCTTCCTAGCTATCACTTTATGACTGTCTCTTTCTCTGAGTGTTCAAAACACATTACCTAATGCTTGTGTTCAAAGTTTTCTGGGAGAAAGAAAGAACTGTCATATCCTCTGCTTATGTCCCTAATGTTTAATTGCATTTCCATTTCTTAGGCCACTGGGACTTCAAAAAATCATATGCTGGCTGTTACTTCAGTTTTCTCACTGTCCTTTTGTGTAATCACTTGAAAAGCAGAATCACTCATATGATATCTCTCATATAGTTTTTTTTATCATTCACAATAACTTTCCATGACTAAAGATGTTCTGAACTTAGCTCACTGCTTTTAATGTCTTAACTGAACTATGGAATATATCACGTACTTTTAGAAACGTAATCATGCACATATTTATCTCACAAAGATTTTCTTCTACTCAATGACCTAAAAACATGTGTCTTAGTCCATTCAGCTTTCCCATATATCTACACTGTTTCATATGGAACTTACACAATACGAAATGTTTAGAGTATGTAATTATGTCTTTTATTCCCTATGATAAATGGCAGAGAGATCAATGGGCTTTTATTTGCATACATTCTCATCATGATATTGCTTGATTAATTTAATACTTTCAAATGTTCTATGTTCACTGCTCTTGAATAAAATAAAATAGAATGTATCAAGTCTATCAATTATAAAATGAGTAAACAAAAGTTGTATTGTTAAGTGTCACCTCTAGGTGGTGACAAATAAAGAAAAAATATCCTTACCCTGAATGTACAGTTGAAATAGATAAATAATTGGCAGAGAAAAATGACTTGATGTATAATCAAGTTCATGCTTTGTTTATCTTGTTGACCATATCATGGTCAAAAAGAAAGGAAAAGATAGTCCCTAAAAGAACTGGATCATGGTTTCCATGGTAACTCAGCTACCCAAAATACATTTCCAATGAAGTTTTGGTCCAGGCTCACATTGTCATATGCCTGCAAAATCGAGTTACTCTAACTAAATCCCTTCAAGTAACAATTCTACCTTGACACTTCCTTTCCTTTGGTATCAACAGCACTATTAACAAACATTGAATCCAAACCTGTTCTTATTAATGTCTTTCAACTCATTTGACTTCTTTGTAGTTTCAAACTTACAAAATACTCTAGAATCAATGTGCTGCTTTACACTTCTATTGACACCATGTTAGTAAGGTCCTGGTAACCCTGAGGACTCTAAACTCAAGTTTCTATTTCTCCCTCATTCATTGAATGTTTCATTCTACTGTCACATTTCCCAGTTATATTCTTCCTGTGCACAAAGTGTCCTTATGTGGTTTGAGAACATCAAAATTTGTGGTAATGGATTTGCCAGTCTCACACTGTCGTTAACAGACTTATTCAAAGAGGAAAGGTTTAATTTATACTTAACTCCTTTGTAAGTTTGTTAATGTCAGTGTGAAAATAGTAAATCTATTATTTCCCTTTGACATTTTTTTTTTAAATTTTGGTGTTTCTCAAATCAGAAAAAAAAAATTACACATACAGCAATAACTGAGTTCCAAGTGCCAAGGCTAACATACAGGAGGATCAGGTCACAAGAGGCTGTAGATTCAAACAAAGGTGAGCAAAATTTCTCGGCATAGAAAGCATATGTCATTTACCCATGCAAAAGCTGCTGGACAGTCATATATTCTCAAGTATATGGGCACCTGTCAGCACATACAAACTTTAGTGTATTTTTCAGTGGGAATATTCAGTAAATGAATTATTTATTATAAATTTAAAATCAGGATCAATGAATTCACAATATCTTACTGTCGTGTCAAGTCTGGTCTGGTGCTACTGATGATAAATAAAATTTCATTAGTGTATAGTCTTACCTAACAGTTTGAAATAGTTTCCATCTGGACCTTTAGAGTAAAAATACCTGGCTTTGGTCTATTCTAGTAAGTCACAATTTTGAATGGGTGTTAGAAATATCTGCCAATATAGTTTAGGCTCTAGATACTATCAAATTGATTCGAATTTTTCTAATGTTTACTTTCCATCTTTGAGACTCCTTGTGCTATGCATTCAGGTTAAGAATCACTCACAAAGGGGCTTGGGCAAATAGCTCAGTTGGAAAAAAAATGTTTGAAAAACAAGCATGAAAACCTGACTTTTGATGGACATCAGTCACTTAGAAAACCAGGCTTGTGGCATCTCCAACACTGGTGTTATGGAATTGTGGTTTATGAAACCATGAATGTTACTGACTAGCCAATCTAGACTCCATAAAACTTCCTGTCTTCACAATAAGGTGGAGAGTTATTGAGGATGATACCTGATGTCAACCACTAATTTCCATACACATGTACTCAAGCATATGCACACACATAAACATGAATACATAACTATAATTCACAGGCTGCAAAAGTATGTTATAAATGAATTGTTATGACAATTCCCACAAAAATTAGAAAATATAGTGACATCACATTTCATAATTTTCTGCTATGCATCTCTGGTATAGATACTGGTATAAATTACTTGGTAAATGTGTAAGTGTACACTCCAACTTTCTGGATCTTCTAACAATGACAAGCTTTGTTTGGGAAAAGGAAAGAGGGACCAATGGTAAGGGCTAGGATGACTCTCAAACCTACTTAATTTCCCTAAGAATTTTAAGGTTTTCTTCAGGGGATCAGAGACGGCCTTAATTAGTACTTTGATTTAAAACTCACTTGTTGAAAAATACAGGAAGCCACTTATTTTAACCACAGTTGAAACAAGACACCACCTATTTGTAGCTCTTTTTCAGTTATCTACCTAATCACCTTATAATTGTACCTACCATTGCCATGTCTCTCTCATAAAGAAGAGTGTTTTTTTTGTTTGTTTGCTTGTTTGTTTGTTTGTTTGTTTGTTTTTTGCAGAGGCCTGTTACAATGTGGTTTCTTGGTCCAGGGCTGCCTGAGGCCTGGACCCACAGACCCACAGACCTGCAACACCAGACCCCTTAGCCATCTGCCACTGCTGCTCAGACCCCCAGAAATGACTCAGATGCTTATATTAACTTCATGCTGTTTGACCTATGGCTCAGGCACATTGCTAGCTTGCTCTTACATCTTAACTCAACCTATTTCTATTAATCTTTCCTGCCACATGGCCCATGGCTCACCTGTGTTCCTTACATGTTGCTCCTTTGGGCTTCAGGCCTGGTCTGTCTGACTCTGCCCTGCTCCTCCTACTTATTCTGATTCTTCCTCCTACTTTTTCTATGGTTCCTGTCATGGGCCAAAACAGCTCCTTTATTTAAAAATTGCTATTCACAGCATACAAAAAGGCATTCCCACATCGCCTCCCTCTTTCTGTCTAATCAAAAAGGAAGGTTTCAGTTTTAACATAGCAAACTTACATGTAACAAAATAGCTATCATGCAAGAATTACAGTTATAATATCTAGTCTATTTGTATTCAGCAAACTTAAAGAAAAAACTCTTATCAACCTTATCCTTATGAATCTAAAGTTTCACATATACCTTCAATATACCTTTCAAATGACTAAGAAAAATTACACCTATAACTATCTAATCTTCAACTACAGCAAAGACCACAGAAGAATATATTTACTCAAGTAAGCCGAAAGTACAAGCAACTTCCAAAATCTAGAAATGACAGAGATGACACCTATCTGCCTGGACAGTCACCCAAAGTTCCTTTATAAAGTTGGGGCATCCATCTTCAGCCTATAGGCCCAGAGTCTCTTTTCATTTTAGTGAAGCAGGAAATCTGCTCTGCCCATTCTGTTCTGCCAAAGTTCAGAGGTCTTATGGAATCTGTATGTCCAGTTTAAACAGCATACTGTCAAGCAGTCAATATAAGAACATGTTCTTTTCCAGTGGCTTACCATTGCCACAAAGAGAGTAGACTCCATATGGAGTTTCTTCGATGCCCATTTTTCTCTTGAAGAAGATTGGTGCTGCCAAGAGCAGACCTGTCTCACCATCCAGAAAAGTCTAAGTTATTAAAACATTTTAAATGCCATATTCTGTAGGTCTCAGAAATATTTGAAGATTACCTACCTAATTGAAATATATCTTTGTATACTTAAAAATCCTAACTAACCTAACTATAAGTTTGATTATCAAAGGTGACTATTAACCTTCATTTCTTAATTATACATTACAATTTTAAATCAGTTACATGAACATCATACCTTAAACAAGAATAAAAAAACACATACAGCATAACAAAATTTACCTTAAATTTGTATCAATAAACCAAAATCTATACCAATGTAAAGTATTTTGAGATTAACAACTGATTTCCTGATCTAAGTACATTCAATAATCTAATTTTTTTAAAAATCATATACCATATCCCCTTTTTCTTCTTAGGAAGAGATTAACTATGACCATTAACCATTTATAATGAAAACAAACATCTAGAAACAATATTTGGGGAATTTGGGCATTGTTTTACATTACTACTTCCTGCTGATTAAGGGGTGTTGAAAATCTCACTGTTGTTGAGACTGGATCAGTCTGCAGCTCTGAAGCTGATATGGCCATCACTTCACATCAGAGATTTTATTCAGGGGGTCTTGGTTGATGAAACCATATTTGCATGGAAGTAATCCACAGGTTCTCATCTTCTGTGGAAATAAAAGCAGAACTCTTCCAAAGCAATAAATCCTTAGACACAAATTTCAAAATCAAAATACCTTTAAAACATATATTCTTGTTTAACTTAGTAGCCTTTGCATTTGCAATCCAATGTCTTTCTGCAGTTAGCTCATTAACAGTTAAAAATTAAAAGAAAACACAATAACAACCAAAATCCAGATTTTGTGTCTATTTTCCATTTTTACATGGCTTATTATATTTTTATTACTCTATTTCTCTTTTTAAAAACTTTATCCTCTTTCTATTCTCTCTGAAACCTATTGTAACCCATTTACAGGTTTTTCTTTTCATCTGAATCTGTTTTATTGTGAATCCTTAATCATCTTTTAACTAGAAGAGCTTTTTAAAATACTCTCACTCTCTTGCCACATAGTTTTTGTAGTTACCCCTGAATCAGTAAGTTCTCTTAAAGGGACTGCATCTCTGTTCGTGGCCAGCAAACAGAGCACACCCAAAAAAATGCTGCTACTAAGAAACCATCTTTGTTTCCTTTTTGTTCAAAATAAACAGAAATCTATAATCAATCACTTGCTACTGAGTCTTTTGTGAGATTTCAGGAACCGGCCTGATTGCAGCTTACACGCCTGCTGCTAGTCCGCTGGCACCATTTTGAATGTGACCCGGCCGCCATGCTTTCTTTGTGCAAAGACCTGTTTCATATACACAATTTGGAAGATGCCTTTGCTCAGTTTCTGCTAAAACCCTTTTTAAACTTTCTCAGGCTTTCAGTGGATATTCGGCCCACGTTGGGAAGCTATCTGTAGTGATTGTCCAGGTAGCTGTGTTGCTGTCCTCTCCCAAATTTTGGAAGCCACTACTTCCATGTACTTCTGACTTTCAAGTGATATATATTCCTTCTCAGGTCTTGAAGGGGTTGAAGAATAGGTATTTATGGTTACTAACTCATAATAATTCCTATTGTACATAGTCTTAGTTTAGAACCTTCTTAGTTAGACAAAAGGGGGAGATGTAGCGTGGTGGGATTAAGGTGTCAGCCAGTAAGGTCAGAAGAAGCTTACCCGGGAGCCCGGGACCTTGGAGGGGGTGTGGCCAACCCCATTGATAAGTGGCTGCTGGGACACGAGGAGGCTCTCTTCCTGGTTCCTGGCTGCTGGCTGTTGGAGAGACAGAATCGGAATCCATCATCGGTCCATCACTCGTCCATTGCTCGGATACTCCAGTCCCTATTCAGGTGCTACTATAAGCTGTTACTAATACCATGAGTGTTGATTTATATTCCAATAAATATTTATCTTGGACTGGTGCCTTGTAAGTAAAACTCCGGCTACAGAGATCCATCTGGATCTGTATGAGTTTAAGATCAAACAGAGCCAAGCAGTGGAGACACATACCTTGAATCCCAGAATTTGGGATCCCATGCCTCTGTCCCTAGTACTTGGAAAACATACTCAGCTTACACACCTTAAATCCCTAGCACTAGGTAAGTTGAACCAGAATGTGAGATAGCTGAGCAGAAAAAGAAAGATAATGCATGAGATCAGACTTTTGCCTAGAACTCCCTCCCCTTTCAGCTGAGAACATAGAGACATTCAGTTTAAGGATTTGGAAAGACAGGCCTGAGGATTTGACAGGGTTAGCAGTCACTGTGTCTTGTTCTTCTGTCTCTCTGATGTTTTAGCTTTTCCTTAATATCTGGTCGTGACTGGTGTAACTACCAAGCTGGGTAGGCTTTTCTTCCAGAGTTAGTCTCCCACCACCAGCCAGATCTGCCTGTTAGGCAGTTCCTGCTCTTTTGTATTTCTTCTCCACAATTGTCTGGGTGAGGTTTTCAGACAGTAGGTTCCCTCTCGTGGTGGGTTGTGGCTTTTTCTGACTTCCTCCTCTAGCTGCCTTCAAACTAAGCAGCTGCTTCACTTTACCCCCCTCTGAATTGTCAGTGTCAGCAGATTTGGTGAGTCAATTAGGATTTCTTAAAATGGGAAATTAGTTTAAGACAAAGAGAAAGAGTTTTTTTCCCCATATTTAAAAGAAATGAAAATAATATTAAAATGGAAGGAATTTGGTCTTTGATAATACTCTAGACTGAAAATGAAATGATTAATGAAGAGATACCTAATGTAGATGATATAAACATAATGTGTATTTTAATTATTTGTTTGATCATTCTTGTTTTAGCCCTAAAAAGGTTGATGGATGTGAGTGCCAGGATGGAAGTATTAGAAAATCTTGTTAAAAAAGTATATAAAGACATTCAGACCCAGACAGAGAAATTCAAAGGAGAACCAAACTCAACATTGCATTATAAGATTACAGAGAAATTGACTAAAGTTTTCAAACAGCCAATTTTAGTTTTTCCAGTAAACTTACAGGAGTTGTCAAATGATACATATTCATAAGGCTTCAAAAGAAATAAATGGAAGCCTGTTCAAATAATAGATTTGAAGAATTTAAGAAAGCAATATTCTTATATGGCATGAATTCACCTTTTGTAAAGCAGATGTTAAACTAGTGGTAAAATTGTAATAAAATTATTTCTAAAGACTGGACAGATATAGTTTCAGCAGTTTTGAAAGCTTCTCCCCAATTATAATGGAGGAACTGGCAGAAGGATGAAGCTAAGACCATTAAATAACAATGTAAACATATGAAAATCCCTCAAGACCAGGTTCTTTGGGAGGAAAGTTATGCTAAGATAGAAAGGCAGTCTTTATACAATGACCACTCCCTGGCTTTCTGTCATATATGGCCTTGAATGTTTGGGATAGAATTGAAGAAATAGGAAAGAAAATTGAGTCATTTATAAAAGCATACTGGGTCCCCAAAAAAACCTTTACAAATTTCCTACAAAGATTGTTTTCAGTAGTAAATAGAATGGCACCAAATTTTGAGGCTAGACAAATAATAATTAATTGAATATCTGGCTTTTGAAAACACTAATTCACAATGCAAAAGAATAATTGGCCCATTAAAGGAAAGATCAGTACTCTTGGAGGAATAGATCTGAAATACAACTAACAATGAATCTTATAACCATGATGATTCTTGGGTAGAAGTTATTTTCAGATGTTTAAAGAAAATTCAAATTATCAAGTGTTACAAATGTGAAAAACTCAGTCACCTAAAAAGATGTTGTAAACAAGGCATTCCTGGATATTGGAAATAATGTTTATGCTAAAAACAATTCCATCAAAATATATCTTTCTTCTGGAGTATACAGAAGCTGTGGCAAAAGCAAGCACTGGACTAATTAATATCATTCAACATATAACAGGCAAGGTAACTTTTTTGCCTTTGCAAACTGTTCTGAAGGGCCTCTTGTAAGCCCTCATATCAAATTCAGTTCAGTCTTATCCAGTCATTCCTAGAACAAAGAACCTAAAGCCTATTCTAAAAAAAACATCTGGATAATAGAACAGCTATAGAAAAGAGAATCAAAAAATTTGTGAATAACTGTCAAGTGAATATTTTGGCAAACTTCTATAAATGAATTAAGAACAATATTAAAAATATGAGTAAGTGATGTTGTTATTGAAGGTATGGTAGACACAGGTGCAGATGTAACAGTAATTGCACAAGAATCTTGGCATCTAAATTGGCCCCTTCAGTGGGTTCATGTTCACTTTTAGGGATTGAAATGCTATCCCAGGTGAAACACAGCATGAGATGACTTGAATATATAGGGCTAGAAGAAGAGAGAGAAAACTTAAAGCCATGTGTGGATAACATTGCCATAAATTTATGAGTATGTGATTTATTATATCATTGGAAGACTCATATTAACATTCCACTAATCTCAGAAACATTATAAACTACCATATGTTTCTGGAAATAATATTTAAAGGTATTATAAAAAACAATCACCAGATATTCTGATTGTACAAAAATAAGGCACAATAACTGCTGATTTTTCAAAGGTACCAACAGCTCTACTTTTAAAATAATGAACAGATAAGCCTATATGACTTCAGCAATGGTATTTAACAAAGGAGAAATTTCAGATCTTAGAACAGCTGGTACAGGAGCATTTAAATGCTCACCATTTTGAAGAATCAACCAGTCCTTGGAATACTGCAGTATTTATTAACAAAAAAAAAAATTTAGAGAATAGAGAATGGGAACAAATCTAAAAGTGCTTCACAAGGTAGTTCAGCCAATGGGCTTTTTACAACCTGAAATTCCTTTACCTTCTCTGTTAACTAACAGATGGTCTATTATAGTTATTGACTTAAAAAACTGTGTCTCTACTATAATTCTACAAGCAAAAGACAAATACAAATTTGACTGTTAAGTGTTTACTTATAATTCTTGATTTGTATAAAGATAACAATGAAAGGGTTTTTTAGTGGGGATATTAAATAGCCCCACTCTGCCGATATTTGGTACAATAGCCATGAAAGCTTACATGTAAGAATGTTCACAATCTATTAACCACTACAAGGATAACATCCTACTGCCTAACTCAAATATAGATAATTTAGGAAGAATGTTTTAAGAAGTGAAAAAAAATCTGTATGAGGATTATCAAATCCTCATGAAAAATGATAAAGAGGAGATTATTTTAATTATTTAGATGCAAAATTAGACCACAAAAGGTGCAAATTAGGAGAGATAGATGGCATACTCTTAATGTTTTCCAAAGATTACTAGAAGACATTTCCAATTAAGACCCCACTATTGGGATTAAAAATTATGAACTATGTACTTTGTTCAAAATCTTAGATGGTGACAAGAACTTCCATAGTCCAAGAGAATTATTGGCTGAAGCTGAGAGACAGTTGGCTTTGGTGGAAATTTTTAAATGAAAAATTCACATATGTATTATATGGATCTAGACCTTTTTGGATTCTGGTTATTTTACCCTTTATGCATTCTCCTACAGGAATATTAATGCAAAGGAGAAATATTATATTGAGATGGATATTTCTACCACAAAAACTGAGTAAAAATTTAAAAACTATGTGGTAAAAACTTTTTATTTGATTTTTTTAAAGGAAAAATTAAGACTGTTAACTGACATAAGTGGACCCAGTAAAAATTGTTTTGCCTTTAACTAATGATACAATTGATCAATTAAGGGTAGAAAGTGAACCTTTGCAAAGAGCTTGCAGAAATTTGGGAAATATATATTAACAACAAATATCCCCAAAGCAAAATAATTCAACTTATAAGGTGAAATGACTAGATTCTTTCTCATGTTGTACAAAATACATCAATTTCTGAAAACCCTACATTTTATAATGATGAAAATATACTAGTAAAGACAGAATATAAATCAGAAAATTTAAGTAACATGACTCAAAGCCCTTTTAATTTTGCCTAAAATCAGAAATTATGTGCTAGCATGATAGGATTAATGGATTTTGCAGAATCTCTTAACATAGTTAATGACTCTGCGTATTCAGAAAGAGTATTTTACGCATTGAAACTGCTGACTTTATTCCTGATGTGCCCAATTAATTTTTTAATTTATTTTGTTACAGAAAATAATAAGGAATAGGAAACATCCCTTATGTAAAACATCCAATCCCATATGTGTCTGCCAGGTCCTTTAGCACAAGATGATGGTAAAATTAATCAATGATTGATAGGAAATGTACTAGAGGCCTTAAGAGTTTCATAAAAAATATGACAAGAGCAAAGATTTAAAAAATATTCTCCATCACTTGGCAAAAAAAATCAAAGAAAATGTTAAAAAACAAAAATAGTCTTCCCTGTTTTTTCTACAACCAAACATGTCTGGCAGTAAATAATCATAAAAGTATATGGAAATTAAATTTGGCAGATAAATGTGTTTCATTTTACAGAATTTGGAAAATTAAAATAATGTATACCATACAACACATACATTTTCAGGATGTCTATTTGTAACTGCTTTGAACTTGTTAAAGGTTGATTCCATAATCACACATTTTCAGAAGTTATAGTCACCATGAGAATACCTGTACAAATTAAGATTGGCAATGCTCTAACATATGTCTCTATTAAAATAAAACAGTTTTTGTTTATTACAATACAAAGCACATTATAGGTATATTACACAATCCTCAGGACAAGCAGTCATAGGAGATAAAGTCAAATTCTAAAGGATATGATAAATAAATTTAAAAGAATAACAAAGGCCACAAGAAATAGACTATTTAATGCTTTATTAAATTTTAATTTTCTCAATGCTAATGAAAAAGAACAACAGCTGAAGAAAGATATTAGGATATTAGACTATTGAAAAACTACAAAACTACTGAACTAAGTCAGCCTGTTTACTTCAAAGAGATGTTGACCTCAGAATGTTTAGGGTAATTAGTTATAAATTATCATTGGTTTTGGTCAGGAAAAAAGCTAAAAATGGAGTTTAGATTCAGGGTTCTAATATGATAGGATGGGATAAAAAAGTAGAATATTGAATATGCCTTGAGAAAAAGGAGGAAATATTAATATAATAAATATAAGGTAGATTATTTAATCTACTTTTAAAAAGTAACTACTAGTTTTAAATATTTTACATGGGATTGGATTTTTGTGTATTGTATATAAATTGTGAATATTGATACAAAGTTGAAATTAATTTTGTTATTATATCTACTCTTGTTCAAGGTATACCTATACAGCTCATCTAACAAAGCAATGCTAATTTCTAGTCCTAGAAAATTATTACCAACTAATTAAAATATAAAGAAATGTAAATAAGTACTTAACCATTACAATAAAGCCTATAGATATGTTGATATGTTTTCCAGGTAAAACAGATATATTTTAGACAGATTGTCTTCAAACACTTCAGAGATCTATTAAATATAGCACTTAAGATACTTTAATAACATAGGTTCTTTTTATTTCTTATAACAATGAGACATGTCTGCCCCTGGCATCAATAAAACTCCATATTGAGTTTACTTTCTCCATGACTAAAGTTAGCCACTGGGCAGGAACATGATATTGTCTCAACTGCTGATGCCCAAAATGGACAAGATGAACACACAGGAAAGACTGTTATATCTTGCAAAGACAAGATAAAAAGGTCTTTAAGAATATCCTAATTCACAGAAAAGTCTGTCCAATATGCTGTATGCCAAAGATAGATGTCCTAATGTTACAGAAAAAACAAACATACAAAAAAAAAAAAAAAAAAAAAAAAAAAAAAAAAAAAAAAAAAAAAAAAAAAAAAAAACCTTTGGGTGACTCTCCAGGCAGCCAGATGTTTCTGTCATAGCTCACAATTCTGGAAGTGCTTCCTTGTAGTTCCTGTTTACTCAGTTAATATTATTTCCTTCTCAGGTTTGAGGAAATTGAAAACTGGGTAGCTATAGTTACAGATTCAGAAGAAGACCTCATTATTCACTAAGAGATATAAAGTATATAAGCAAGAGATATCAAAAGATAATTTTAGATTGGTCATACAAGCTAGAACATAAATTCAGAACAATCCTTTAAACTCACAAAGATAGGATATAAAATAAAGTACTTTCTCTGAATTTGTCCAATGTTAATGGAGTAGACATTGTTGATTTAATTATTGCCCATATGTATTTTATATATATATATATATATACATATATCTACTGTACTTATTGTATATATTTTTCTAATATTAGTTATAACCTTTTTTATTTTTGACAAAAGGAGGAAATATGGTGATGTATTATTTATGTTCTAAATAAATAAAATTTGCCTGAAGATCAGAGAACAGAGCTTCCCACAAATTAATCCACAGAGGTCAGGAAGTGGTGATCCATACCTTCAATCCTAGCACTCAGGAGGCAGAATCAGAGATACATCTGGATCTCTGTGAGTTCAAGGCCAAACAAGGCCAAGCAGTGGTACTTAGGAAACACCCTCACACACTTTTAATTCCAGCAATAGAAAGTTGAACCAGGAAGATAGCTGGATGGAGAAAGGAAACAGGAATTCAACCCTTCACCTGTGAACCCCTTCCTTTTCAACTGAGGACTCAGAGGCATGCAGTTAGGGGAAGACAGGCCTGATGATTTAACTGCACGAGATGTGGCATGGCTGTGGCTTATTCCTCTATCTCTCTGATCTTTCAAGATTTCCTCAATATCTAGCTCTGAGTTTTTATTAAAATATCAACTAGAACTCATGGGATAGACTTTGATTTATTTTCATTGATCTATGTGGTTTTTTTTTTAAAGCTAATACCAAGTGTTTTTATTTCTATAGCTCTATAGTATAGCCTGAAGTCAGGGATGGTGATACTTCCAGAGGCTACTTTATTGTACAGAATTTTTTTGGCTATTCTGGGTTTGATTTGTCATAGTAAGTTGGGTATTGTTCTTTTAAGGTTTGTGAAGAATTATGAAGGGTTGTGATGGATAATGTATTGAATCTGTAGATAGTATTTGGTAAGATTGCCATTTTTACTATGTTTATTCTACCTGTCCAAGCATATGAGATATCTTTGCATCTTCTATTCTATTTCTTTCTTCAAAGATTTAAGTTCTTGTCATACAGGTTTTTTACTTGTGTGGTTAGAGATAATCCCAAAATATTTACTTGTGGATATTGTAATAGGTGATGTATTCGATTTTCTTTTCAGCCTGTTTATCATTTTGTAGAAGAAGGCTATTGATTTTTGAGTTGATCTTGTCTCCTGCCACATTGTTGAATGTGATTATCAGCTAGAGGAGTTACCTGGTAAAATAGTTTGGGGTTACTTATGTGTGCTATCACATCACCTGAAAATAGTGAAAGTGTGAGTTCTTTCTTTTTGTGCCCCCTTGATCTCTTTTGCTGTCTTATTACTCTAGCTAGAGCACCAAGCACTATACTGAAAAGATATGGAGAAGTTCGACAGCCTTGTCTTGCTCCTGATTTTAGTAGAATGGTTTTAATTTTCTCTACATTATATTTAGAAGTGTCTGGCCTGGACTAGCCCTAAAGTCTGGACCCACAGCAGCTTAGTCCTAAATGATCACACAAAGGCTCATCTTAGTTACAAGCTGTTTAGTCTATGGCACAAGCTTATACTTTCTAACTCTTATACTTTAAATGAAATCATATTTCTTATTTATGTTTAGCCAATGCTCATTGCAGCATTCTCATCTTCCTCTGTGTCTGCTCATATCTCTCTGCTCTGTCTTCCGCTGTCCAATATTCTTCTCGTCTGGTTCTGGTTGTCCCAACTCTACTTCCTGTTTAGCTACTTAACCAATTAGCATTTTATTAAACCAATATTTGCAGTAACAAATATTGACAGTGTACAAGAGTACATTCTCACAGCATTGGGAAATCAGAAGAACTTGACAGGGAGAGGCATGTGGATCCTTGTGAATTCAAGACTAGCCTGGTCTACAAAGCAAGTTTCAGGACATCCAGGACTTTAAAAAACAAAACAAAACAAACAACATCACAACAACAAACCCAATAAAAACAAAATGTCAGGCTGGAGAAATGGCTCTGTCCTCTGATATAACCGACTAATTTTATTAAATATACCACCACATTAGATATTGAACCTACAGGCTTATATACATTAATCAAATGCTTTACCTACTGAGCTATTATTCTCTCTCCCAAGAGCTGGGAGTAATGTCATGTGCTATCACTGCCTGGCTGTTAGGTCTTGAACTCATAGAGATCCAGAGGGATCTCTGTCTCCTAAGTGATGGGATTAAAGGCATGGGTACACACTCCCTGACTTTCAGGGATTAGCTGTGGGTAATTCTTTCCTCTGATATTCTAGATAAATTTTATTAAATATATAATATATCATCACCCTACATTGAGTTTGATGTTGACTGTCAGCTTGCTATAGACTGCCTTTATTATGTTTAAATGTGTTCTTTGTATCCCTGGTCTCTCCAAGACCTTTATCATAAAGAACTGTTGGATTTTGTCAAAGGCTTTTTTAAGCATCTAATGAGTTGATTATGTGTAAATCCTTTTTTTTTCCAGTTTGTTTTTATGGTGGTTTACATAGAAAGGTTTCTAAATGTTGTATCATCCCTACATATCAGGGATGATATGTTCTTAGATTCAGTTTGTCCATACTTTATTAAGGGATTTTTTAATCAATGTTTATGAGGGTGATTGGTTTATAAATTCTTGTTGTTTGGTGCATCTTTGTGTAGTCTGAGTAATAGGAATACTGTAGCCTTGTAAAAAGTGTTTGGCAACATTCCTTCTGTTTCTATTGTTTGGAAAAATTTGAGGAGGATTGGTATTACTTCTACTCTAAAATTCTCCTAAAATTCTGTACTGAAACCATTTGTCCCTGGGCTTTTTTTGTGGGAGGGGATTCTATTTATTTAGAAATTATATGTCTGTTTAAGTTATTTATCTGGTCTTCATTTAATTTTGGTAATTGGTACCTATCCAGAAAATTGTTGATTTCTTATAGATTTTCCAAATTTGTGAAGTACAAATTTTTAAAGTATGACCCAATGAGTCTCTGGATTTCTTCAGTGTATGTTCTTATGTCTCCTTTTTTAGTTTCAAATTTTGTTAATTTGAATATTCTCTCTCTGCCTTTTGGTTAGTTTGAATAAGAGTTTGTCTATCTTGCTTATTTTCTGAAAGAACCAACTCTTTATTTCATTGATTCTTTTTATTGTTCTCTTTGTTTTAATTTTATTGATTTCAGCCCTTAAAATCATTATTTTCTCTGGTCTACTCCTCCTGGGTGGCTTTTTTGTTGTTGTTGTTCTAGCACTTTCAAGTGTGCTGTTAAGTACCTTGTGTGAATTTTCTTTAAATTCTTTAAGTAAGCTCTTAGTGCTATGAACTTTTCTCTTAGCACTGCTTTCTTCATGTCCCATAAGTTTGATTATATTGTAGATTCATTTTCATTGAATTCTAGGAAGTGTTTAAATTTCTTTATTTTTTTCCTTAACCCAGAGGTGGTTCAGTTGAGAGCTGTTTAATGTTCATGAGTTTGTAGGTTTTCTGTAGTTTGTGTTGTGAGGTGATATATTATATATTTAATAAAGCTGAAGATCAGAAGACAAAACCAGCCATAGAGGTAGCCCTTAGAGGTCAAGGAGTGGTAGCATATGTGTTTAATCCCAGTATTTTGAATCCCATGCCTGTGATTCCAGTACAAGGAAGCACACACACCTTTAGTTCCTGATGTAGGAATGCCTTTCTGTATGCTGTGAATATCAATCTTTAAATAAAGGAGCTGTTTTGGCCCATGACAGAAACCATAGAAAAAGTAGGAGGGGAAATTACGGCATAGGTAGAAGCAGGGCAGAGTCAATCAGACCAAGCCAGAAGCCCAAAGGAGCAACATGTAAGGAACACAAGTGAGCCATGGGCCACATGGCAGACAGTTTAATGGAAATGAGTTGAGTTAAGATGAGAGAACAGTCTAGCAATGTGCCTGAGCCATAGGCCAAATAGCATGAACTTAATATACCTGTCTGAGTCTTTGTGGTTACATTTGCTTCACCTATTCAGTCTGATGATTCCTAGATACAGGGACTACTCTTTTCTGCAGAGGAGTTGTTAATGTGAGAAGTAGCTGTGGCTTGTTCCTCTTTCTCTCTGATCTTTTAACATTTGCCCCAATATCGGGCTCCAAGTTTTTGTATTAATACCAATTAAGATTTATGCAATAGTGTTCAACTCTAACTTTAGCTCCTAATGGTTCAATAAGATACTAGGGGTTATTTCATTTTTTGTATCTATTCACAATTGCTTTATTACTGAGCATGTGGTCATTTTAGAAAAGATTTCATGAGTTTCTGAGAGAAAGGTACGTTCTTTTGTATATGAGTGAAATGTTCTGTAGATGTCTATTACATCATAGCATCTCTAAGTTACCTTGTGTCTCTGTTAATTTTCTGTCTGGCAGACATGTGCACTGGTGAGAGTGGGGTGTGGCGTTGAAGACTTTTGCCATTCATGTGTGCAGTTTGATGTGTGATTTGAGCTTTAGTAATATTACCTTAACAAATGTGGGCTTCCTTGTATTTGGGTAATAGATGGTCAGAACTGAGATTTATCGTGATGGATTTTTCTTTTGATAAGTATAAAATGTCTTTTCCCAACAATTTTGATGAATTTTAATTTGAATTCTATTTTTTTAGATATAAGAATAGCTATACCAGCTTGCTTCTTAGGTTCATTTGATTGGAAAGTTTCCTTAACCCTTTAAGGTAGTGTCATTCTTTGAAGTTGAGGTGTGTTTCTTGTATGTAGAAGAAGGATGGATCCTGTTTTCATATCCATTCTATTAGCCTGTGTCTTTTTATTAGTGAATTGAATCAACTGATATTAAGAGACATTATTAACCAGTGATTGTTAATTCTCATTATTTTTTGGTTTTGATGGTGGTGATGGTAGTGTGTGTGTTGCCCTTCTTTGGGTTTTATTGTTATAAGATTATCTATTGTCTGTGTTTTTTATGGATGTAACAGAGTTTTGGGGGTTGTCCATCTGAGAGGCCAGTCATTCACCTGTTTTCCCAACTGGTGTAGTGTATGCCTGTATCTATATAGTTTTTGGGTGTTGGAGACTGCAGGTTCACCAGGGGGAGGATGTTCAGAGCTTTGAATTGGGCAGTAGAGTGGGTCTTGGTTGGACAGTTTCCATGAGTGGCAGGGGGAGGGTTCCAGCTTGAAGGCAGGTTTCTTACTTGCTTGCATGTTCTTGGGGTCTGCAGCAGAGCATTCCATTTCCTATTTATAATACAAACTTTCTTTCAATTCTAAAAAATCAAGGTCTAAAATCAATGATGCTTCATCTTTAAAACAAATAAATGAAAAACAGAATCAATTTTGGAATAACAGCCCTGCAATTTCTCAGCTGTATATCTTAGAAAAACTGAAATCTTCTGAAGATTTTCTGTCTATGGAAAAAAAAAAATGTGATGACCCCTATGTGAAAGTTGTGTAAAGGAATGCAAACTTACTTATGATTCTTCACCTAGCACAGAGCAACCCAGTGTTAATAGTTGCTGTTATGTTCATGGTTTTTCACTGATTATTTTTTAGCATGTGTGTTTTGTTCCTTACAGAAAAGAAATTCATTTTTCTAACCTTACTACGTAAAGAATATTTTACTAAAACGAGGCATTTGGAATCTGAAAAAGAAGAATGAGAAACAAAATTATGCATGAATGATTCTAGTCAAGTCAAATTTTTGGAAGCGAGATGTACATTTTGGCCTTTGTGTTAGATGGTAAACAGCTGCTAGAGATTTGTGGATGTGACCTGATTGTAAGACATTTGTCTGTGTAAATTATCTCCTTGTGTTCCTTGAGAGAAGAGTGCTTACCTGAGATGCTGCAGTATTGAAAAGTCATTCTTTAATAACACATTGTAGTTGAAGGAGGCTTATTATTAGTCAGCTAGATTCTCAGGCTATAAGACTTCACTAATCAATTATAGTAATCAATAGGTTTTACAGTCCATAATAGATTAAATCATCTTTCACTTAACCTAAATAACTAAAAGCTTTGGATAATTTTCTCATTATTACAAAATTTACTTGCTTATAAGATGAACTATTTCCTAAAATTGAGCAAGAAACTCTATAAATCAGCTCTGAAACCTTGGTATTTTAACCCCACAAAAATACTTTAATTTCTGAAGAAGACTTGGTACTTACAGAATTTTCAATTTTATGCTTGGGCACTCCATTAAACCAAGAATTCCATACAATTAAACTGAATACTGTCTTCTTATTTACATAATAACTCAGACCATCACTGTGAGTCATTGCATGCTATAGATCTAACATGTTGTGCCTTCAACTTTGCTCTCAATATCCAAATTAAAATAATTTTAAGGGGATAGAAAGTTTTCACACTGAAAAGTTGCAAATGAATATTCAAGAACATGTAGCCTATTTTAATATGAACCTTTGAGTTCTATAGTGCAAAGGGAAATGAATCTATGAATTTTGCAGCTTGAAATTCTACACACTATATAATGGCTGATATACTTTTGAGATTGTGTAATATTTTCATATATTATAAGTACCAACTTTTTTTGACAGTTCAAGCTCAAGTACAACAATGGCATATCTTTATTTGTATCACTTATGCTTGTTAATTTTGTTATCAACCACAAGATCTTTGTGAGAGGTATGCACCAAAATAGTCAGGCTCAAATTAATAAATAATTGTCCATAGTACTGAAGTTATTGAAATGTTAAACTCAAAGATAAAAATACAAATTCTATCTCTGTTCCTTTCATAATAAAATGTAATACAAATTATATCTGAAAAAGAATATATTGAAAGTTTTTATAACAACATTATATATGTATTTGGACGTGGGGTTCAATATATTGATCTAAAACATGTTAATATAGTGTGCATATTTCTTAATAAACATTAAAGAAGATGATACAAAATTGAACTTTAGAGTACTTTATTAAGTTTTTAAATTTGTCTTATCTGAATATAAGTGAATCAGCTTTTCTAGAAGCATCAGTAGGAAGTAGATCCAGTCAATTTCTGACAATACTTCATCTTAAGTAAAAAAGATTTGAAGAACATTGGTCTGAGGAAATATGAATAATGTTGAGAAGAGATCAGTATAGAGAATATTATTGATCACTTTTTAATCCAGCTTTCATAAATAGTGGTGTAGGTTTGTTAGAATGTGGCAGTAATTAGTAAAAATATAAACGTTTTTTTTTTTTCAAAAATCTCAAGAAGAATCAATCAACAGTGGAGGAATAAAATGCCTTTCCTCATCTTTTATTGAAAAATGTAAAAAGTAGGTGCTAGAAAGTAAAAAGATATGGACCAGAAAAAGAAAGCACATCGAGTTTTTTTAATGGCCTCTAAAGGAAAGAAATTGAAATGAAAAATAAAGACAAAACAGAATAATCTCGTGAGAGCATATAGGATGTGCTCAGGAGATCTCAATAACTGAGTTAGCCTATATTCTTGTGACATTATAATTTGATTTTGTAAGTAATGCATGACTAGGGTAGATAATTGGAAAGTACAAATATAATTCACTGGAGACTTTATCAAAATCAAGAGAAGTTGGTCATATTTGATTCACTGTCAGAAGATAAAGGAGATGAATGCCTATATTCAGGCCAATTGCTCTTTTTGAGACAGTATATCTCAATCCATGGTATGGTGCCATGCATCACGGGAAAGTCTTCCCACTCTAATTGACCTAATCAAGAATCTTACATTTTCCATTATATCTTCTATATAGAAGTCATATAAAGTATACATTTGCATGAATTCAAATGCCAGATTAACAAGACTACTATAACCATTAGTTTGTAAACAATAGTTTATTTTATTTAATTCTATATTCTAGTATGCTACATAGTCACTGAATAGTATCTAATTTTCAATTCCATTCTCAATGATGTACTTAACATGAGTGAAAATAATAAACTGATACATAAAATATTCAACAAATTGTGATAAGTATTTTATGTATCTTTTGGGTTAGGTCTGTGAGTACAGGCATGACTCCACTTTTATTGGTAACAAAATGACAAATTGTGTATATTAAATTTGTTTGGCTTCCAGCAGGTGGATTTTAATCTTACCTTGTTACATTTCAGCTCTATACCTTGAATAATCTTCTCTTATCACTATGTAGTGTGCCGAGTCTTCCCTCTAAGGATCAGTCAGCTCCATTTCTCACTGATCTTCTTCAACAATGATTGGGTCTTTACTCTACGACTATTTAAGCAGGGGACTGATTTGTACCCAGGTCTCTGCAGGTTTACTCCTGCTATGCATGATGAATGCTCTCCCTCTTGTATCAAAAGTGCCAAGGGAATTTAGGGCTTATTGCTTTGCTTAGGCAAGAAATGAGCTTAGGGGACAGGGAAATCTTCCAACTTTTTATAAATAAAGTGTCATCTTGATAAAATTCCATCTAAAACTTTAGTAAAATTGAACAGAAGCTATCACTACGGGGCACTTTGGGTAGATCAGAGCAAATGTCACAGAAACATATCATCCACCTTTTCAGATCATCAAACTAAATAATGGATCTGAAGTTTCCTGATGTATTTTCTGCCATAAAGTTTAAATGAGATGTGGGGTCTTTTGAGTGCTATTTAAAAGAGCTCTAATGACAGTGTAAAAATATTGAGAGGATAAATGAGATTCTTATACTTAAATATACATAACTATATGTGTACTAACTTCACTTCAAGGAAATGAAAGCTAGTTTTAAAGTTAATATCCTTCTCTTCCTGCTTGCCTTTATATACAGGCTAGATAACCTGAGGTTCACAAAATAGATATTTATAATTACTAGTTATTCAATTATCTAAAAAACAGTATTATAAGGTAAAAGTTAGATTTTAATGAACAATTCTTTGGATGGATGTCACAAATTGGTGTCTAGAGGATATAATCATGACTTAAAAATCAAGTAGATTAATTGAGTCAAAGAAAGACTAGATAAAGGTTAAAATAACTTCAAAGATAGGTCCTCTGGAACAACTTTCTTTATCCCCTGGGGAAAAATAAATCAGAAAGGAAAGAAATAAGAGAGAATAATAAATGTGTGCTTTTAATTTGTAATCTTATTTTAATGCTTTATAGCTGATAGAAAAATTTGTTTTGGCAATTTTATAGTTGTTATTTAGCACAGTAAATTAAACCATTTGCATCAAACAAGTAAACATACAATTACTGGTGATAAAGTGATCTTCCACATATCATTGTCCAAACTCTGGCCTGTCCGGTGTCATGAATATAAAACCAAGTTGGGAGAGGTTGAGAGACCATATTGAAATGATGGGCTTTCCAATGTATCCTAGAAGGAGAGCTGCTGCAGATTTTGGATAAAGATAGTAACATAGAGTAAAACTGCAGTTGTAGCTGTGTACTCTGCTAAACACTGTAGATACATAAAATAAAAATGCTAGAGGAACTGCAGAAACATGGAGTCTTAAGAATGTGAACCCAGAAGAATCATACCTCAGTTTCTACTTCTGAGGAGTATTATGCATTGTGTCTAATTGCTTTCTATAAACTCACCTTCATGTGGCATTTAGATTTTAAAATAACATTTTAAACATAAATATTTTTATTATTAGAAAAAGGGAAAGTGATCTCTGCTTAGTGGCAATAATAAAACATAATCCTTTGTTTTTAAACCTAGTTTAAGTTTGAAGTCGTAATGACTACCTAACCCTTTTTGCGCATGCAACACATTGCAAAGAACTTGTGTTATCTCTGTAATGGAGTAAGAACTACAGTTCAGTTGAGGTAGTGATAGAGTAATTTTCAGCTACCACTCATGGCCATCCATAATCCCTTTCACCTTTTATAAGATATATCTTACTTTCTACAGCCTCATTCTGAAATATATCTCTACACTCTAAGATTTTTTTATTTTAGCAATGAAACAAGAAATAACCTTTTTATATCCCTGTCTTTGATTGTTCACAATTTTGTTAGGGGAGCACCAACAGTAGATTATTTCAAAATCTGATCCTGCAGAACTATTTGTGATATTTTAGCTCTTCCTGAAAGTTGATGCATGTGTGGTATTATTTTTTTATGCAAGTTAGTGAATATGTTTACGTATACATGATGGTACAAATGCATAGTGATTAGAAAATAAAATCATACAGTTACAATATAGAAAGCAAGAACACATTAGCAGATCTAGCACAGAGATATATTTCTATGTTCTTTTCTTTCTTCTAATAATCCTAATTATATGAAGACTAAGTTTTTCTCTATTCTCTTATATTTTCTAAAGTATTCTGTTAGTATAGAACATTTGACTATAGTATACTGCCTCTATCTCTGTCTGTTGAAATTTAAAATTTTTATTTAGATTCATATAAAACCACCATAATGGTAAGGTCATCCACTAACATACTAATTAAAAGCTTCAGTTAAATACCAGAATCATTAGAAGAATCCATGTGGCACTTCAGTAGTCACACATTTATTTTAGAAATATGAAATCATGACTCAATTCTCTTTACCCTTATTGTTGGATGTTGATGACTGTGTATCCTAAACATATGCACTAAATCACTAAATGTTATTGAATGAGTTATGCTTGATTGAAATTTAAGACCTATATAAATTTTTCTTTTCTAAGATACTTTTAAAACCAAACATGAATAAAATTTTTTGAAATAGTTTCTATACCAAACATAATTTATGACTTGAAAATAAAAATCCTGAAGTTAAATAAAAAGTGTTTTTTAGTGAAATAATCTAGGTTTAAATATCAGTTGTGTGGCAAAATTGTTTTGTTTCTTCTTTGTTTCCCCATCTAAAAGATAAGCTCAGTAATTATATACAAGTGGGGGGTACAGTAAAGAAACAACTAAAATGATACCCCATGTATGGATAAGAAGAAGATTTTTATTGTGGATAAAAGAGAAAAAATATCCCTGAGGCATTTGGAAGAGTTCAGAGCAAAGAGAAAGTCAAACAGACTAGATATTGCCAGAAATATCTTGGGGAGAAGGGAGAGTACCAAGAAAGCAAGAGAACAGCCATATATGGAGATAAACAGAGGTAAGAGATGGAAGAAAGGAGAGGAAAAGACAAGGCTGTCCACGCTCTCCATCACTATTCAATATATTTCTCCAAGTATTAGATAGAGCAATAAGAAGACCAAAAGAGATCAAGGGATACAAATTGGAAAGGAAGAAGTCAAATAGTCATTATTTGCAGGTGATATGATTAAGTGACCCCCAAAATTCTACCACAAACTCTTACAGTTGATAAACACCTTCAACAATGTAGCAGGGTACAAGATTAACTCAAAAAATCAATAGCCCTACTGTATACAGATGATAAAAGAGCTGAAAAAAACCAGGAAAATATCACCCTTTACAATAGCTGCAAATAACATATAATATCTGACCAAAGAAGTGAAACACCTTCATGAAAAAAACTTAAGTCATTGAAGAAAGAAATTAAAGAAGACATCAGAAAATGGAAAGATCTCCCATGCTCTTGGATAGGTAAGATCAAATGGCAGTCTTATCAAAAGCAATCTACAAATTCAATGCATTCCCCTTCAAAATCTCAACACAATTCTTTATAGACTTTGAAAGAACAATAATCAATTTCATATGAAAAAACAAAAAAACCCAGGATTGCCAAAACAATTCTATTTAGTAATAGAACTTTGGGAGGCATCACCATCCCTTGCTTCAAGCTGTACTACAGAGCTATAATAATAAAAACATACTTGTGGATCAATGGAATCAAATCAAGGACCCTAACATTAATTCCCACACCTCTGAACACCCGCATTGTGATTTTTAAAAAAAGGCCAAAAATATACAATGGAAAAAAATATAGTATCTTCAACAAATTGTGCTGGCATAACTGGATGGTAGTAGAAGAATGCAAATAAATTCATAACTATCATGCTGCACAAAACTCAAGTCCAAGTAAGTGGACCAAAGATCTCAACATAAACCAAGTTAAACAAATTTGAGAGAAAAGAAAGTGGAAAATACTTTCCAATGAATTGGCACAGGTGACCACTTTCTAAATTTAGCACCAATAGCACAGACACAAAGAACAACAATTAATAATTGGGACTTTCTGAAACTGAGAAGCTTCTGTAAGATGAAAGACACAGTCAATAAGACAAAATGACAGCCTAACAAATGAGAAAAGATCTTCACCAATCCTACATCTGACAGAGGATGGATTTCTAAAATATATAGAGAACTCAAGAAACTAGAGGCCAATAAAACCAAATAAACCATTGATTGTGGGAATGTAAACTTGTACAGCCACTTTGGAAATCAGTATGGTGGTTCCTCAGAAAACTGGGAATCAATCTACTCAATGATCTAGCAATATCACTATTGGTCATATACCCAAATGATTCACATTCTTACCCCATGGGCATTAGTGTAACTATGTTCATAGTAACATTATTAATAAGTCAGTATTTGGAAACAACCTAGATGCCCCTCAACTGAAGAATGGATTATAAAAACTGTGGTACATTTACTCAATGGAATACTACTCAGCAGAAAAATAAATAAATAAATAAATAAATAAATAAATAAATAAATAAATAAATAAATAATGACATCCTGAAATTTGCAAGAAAATGGTTGGATCTGGAGAGTTTCATCCTAAGCAAGGTAACACAGACACAGGAAGATAGACTTGGTATGTACTCACTCATTAGTAGATTTTAGACATAAAGCAAAGGATAACCAGGCTACAGTCCACAAACACTGAGCAGCTAGGTAACAGTAGAAACTTAATGGAGACATTCATGGATCCCCTGGGAAGGGAAAATAGAGAAGATCTTCTGAGTAAATTGGGGTGATATGAGGGAGCAAACAAGGAGAGGAGATCATGAGAGAATGAGATAGTTGAGTGGGAGAACAAAAAAAAAAAAGATATCTTGATAGAAGGAGTCATTGTGGGGTTAGGGAGAAACCTGGTGCTAGGGAAACATCCAAAAACCCACAATAAGTCCTCGGCCAGGACCCCAAGCAATAGTGGAGAGGGTGCCTAAACAGGACTTTCCCTATAATCAAATGAATGACCACCCTAATTGTCATTATAGAACCCTTTATCCAGCAACTGATGGAGGCAGAAGCAGATATTGATAACTAAGCACTAGGTTGAGCTCCTGGTCCAGCTGAAGAGAGGGAGGAGAGAGTATATGAGCAAAGGGATCAGGATCATGATGAGGAGACCCACAGAGATGGATGACTTGAGCTATTGGTTACTCAGTGACTTTGAAATGACAGCTGAGGAACCTTCATGGAAAGGAAATAAATCTTCTGAATGTAGACAACAGTTGAACAGTGTGGGCAGTTGGTGATGTCTCTTGCAATAGGACCAGAGTTAATTCCTGGTGTATCAACTGGCTTCTTGGAGGAGGATTTCCTACCAAGGAACACCTAACTCAGCATTGATATTGGGACCTACTTCAACTGGATATTCTAGACTGAACTGACACATCTTGGGATTTCCTGCCCTCCCTGGGGAACGGATGGGGGGATGGGATTGAGGGAGGCTGAGGGAGAACTGTGAGGAGAGGAGGGAGAGGGAGCAATGGCAGGTATGAGGGAAAACTTTTTAAATAAAAAAGAAAGATTAAAGTAGAAAGAAATACTCCTATAGTCCATCTTGATCTCATTTCTCGATATATTGTCTGTTGAACTTCTTGAGACTTAAGTGTAAGTATCATTATTATTATCAAGAATTTCTATTTCTAAGAATGATTGAAAAGTTTAAATATATTTTTACAAAAAATAAACATTAATGCAAACAACAAATGTTATGTGGCTTATAAATAGTGAACTATTCTTTAATAGATGGATGAGAGAGGTCAAGCTGATAGCCAAAGGCTAAGCTATTCCTGCGAATATGCTGTCTCTCAGTATCCAACTATTGCATTACACAATCCTTTTGTGTTGGTGTGAGCATTCAAATAGAAATACCATGTATGAAACTAGAGTTTCTTTCAAAAAGAAAGAAATATTAGAGAAGATTAATAACTCTTTTCTTAGCTAGAAGCTGATAACTTTGCCACATTTAGACATGGTAGGTGTCTTAATTACAATTTATGGCTGTGAAGAGATACCATGATCACAGCAACTATTATAAAGGAAAACATTTAATTCGTGCTGGCTTACAGTTTCAAAGGTTTAGTCCATTATTATCATGGTTAAAAGCATTGTAGGATACAGGCAGACATGTCTCTAGAGAAAGAGCTGAGAATTTGACACCTTAATCTGCAGACCACAGAAGCAGCTGTGTGTCCTACACTGTATGTAGCTTGATAATATGGGAACTCCAAGCTCACCCTCACAATGACACACTTCTTCCAACAAGGCCACATCTCTTAACAGTGCCAGTCTCTATAAGCCAAACACATGCATCTATGGGTGCCATACCTGTACAAACCACCACATCAAGTTTTCATTAGAATTTTAGGCTCTAGATCTGCCAGCTTTCTCCCTGACCTAAATTTTAATGTTGTATGCCACTCTCCATGCATACCTTATCTAAGACTTTCTCCAAGCTATCTTCCCAGTACACCTAAGCACTGAAATCAGAAAACTTGGAAATTATAAAAGTCATCAATGAATGAATCATGACTGGAGATCAACCATGAAGAATGTTACCATATGGATATTTGCAACTGCAATGTGATGACTATGATCTTGATGCCTTAGTAGTGACATTTCATTAAGTACACATTATTTACCAGGTACTATGATATATATATATATATATATATATATATATATATATATATATATAAAATTACAAGGAAAATATTGATTTGCATATTTCACAAACAAGGAAAAAAGTTACTTGCTCATGGTCAATAATGTATTCCACAAATGTTAGTTCTAGCTGAACCCAGGTCCAGTTATTTCCAATGTATTGATTGATGTTTACATTGTGAATATTTAATGTATTTTTTTAATCCATGATTTCCATGAATTATTGAGACTGGAAGGTAGTCCTATCTCTATTTTATCTATCAGTAGTTAACACATAGGAGATCCCCAATTAAGAAAATGATACTAGTGAGTAATCAAAGTTCCTGAGTTCACAGTTCCAAGAATTTATGAGCTGTTTAATATTCATAGATGTCCCATGGTGAGAGTCATTCTATAGCTTTTTAAAAAACTATACACAAAAATAATGTGTTACTACCTTATAAAAATGTGAAAACATGTCTCAAAAATTTTGTGTCTTTTGTCGTTTTCTTCCCATGCATTATCTACAAGAAGCTATAGGGATGAGAGTGTCATATTACAAATCACTTTCAGGGCATGTGACTGCCAGTGAAAAATGGTGCATGTGGTTTTGAAATCTTCAAGCAAAATACACAAATAAGTAAGCATTAAGTTCCTCTGAAATTTATCTTACTTACAGTCATATTTACTGGCTCATGCTAGAGTAATAGAAAATGTCACAGAGCTAACACCCCCTTTACTATAGTGTGAATTAGCAATTACCAAATATAAAGAATAATCAAGCTTACCAACTTTAACAGGAGATTGTCACTGTGCTGTTTGTAATCTGTATATATAAAATAACTCAATCATTTGTATAGCACCGACTCTCTTGATGATGTCAACACATCAGCCTGGCTTTCTGTTTCCTATGAGCTCTCAATCATATTTACAGGAGTAAACAGCCACATTCTAAAGGAAATGAGCATCCTAATATATTCATGCTATTATTGTTCCTTGGAAAACATCCAGGGCCTCAATAAGGCAGTGATTGGAAATGCACAAAGTATTTTAATATCCTAATTATTTTGATTTAACTTCCTCTAATAGTTTAAATTGATACTGAATTTATTTAGAACCCATTAGAGGGTTTTTTTTCCCCCAACAGATCATAAACACAGGCTAAACTTAATCTCAAGATAAAATTAATTATTCATGTTTCAAATTGCCAATACACTTTTCCAAAAACCTGCCACCTCCATCTATGTTCAAGCTTTTATTTTAATTCCCTTTCCATTTTAGGAAAGTAATTACTAGCAATGTAGATGTCATTCTGGAGAGCTATGCAGCTTTTTACTCAGGGATCTGTACAAGAAAACAGACTCCAAGAGCTACAGGGAAAGAGAAGGTCAGTCTCATCAACACACTCAGTGTACCAGCCCATGGGCAGTGAGAAAAAGCAAAATAGAGAAGGCTGTGGGAATTGTCTCTTTGACTTAACAAAGGGACCGGTCATTATACTACCTCACATATAGGACAGCAAATTCTAAACTATGTCTTCTCTGATCATGTGCTCTTCTTTGTAAGCTACCATTTGCCTGTCAGTTAACTTGGTTCTGTTCAAATGGTTGCTTAAAAGGAGCAAATCTTTACCATAAAAATATTGTACATTCAAACTTGAGGGTAAGTCACTGTTTCCAGACCTCAGTGAAATGAGACAATAAAAGCACAATTAATAAGAAAACAACCAATCTACAAACGTCAGGAGGCATTTAGTACAAATTAGTCAATTTCAAGTCTCAGGGACTACAAAATAACTTTATTATTATCCTCATTTTGAAAATTAAAACATGATAATTTCAAAAATTTTGAACTGAAATGACCCATCTCAGATCTCACAGTTGATGAATGACATCATAGGTCTATTTTAATAGACATATTTAATGAATAACAAAATAGGTCTATTTTCCTATTAATCACAAAGTGATTAATTACAGTGATGCTGCATCTCTGCTTCAGTAGTTCTTATATATGTAGTTTCTCACTCAACAGATACCAAAGACATGCTTGCACTGTGGTCTATTGTAGAGTTATTTATTTGTAATACATTAAAAGGATTGATATTTATTGAGAGGTAAATTAAGTACTTATGATATACATTGAACAATTTTTGGAGAGTGGAGCTGTCTAATACTGGATGGCTGATCAGCTCCCCAAGATTGCAAGAACAAAATAGGAAGCAAGGTCAGGCTGCCCCTGGTCTCAATGGGGTCTGGCCATGTCCCATTTAGCATCCTCAAAGCTTCCTCCAACAACATCTAAATCCCATGACGGTGGTCTTCTGTGAAATACACAAAGGGGGATGGTTGCACTTTATTTTAAAGAATTGGCTAAATGTCAAAAGGCAAAAATGGTTACCAAATTCAGAATTTTAAATTCTGACAAATAAAAGTACAAATTTTGGATTTTTTTGGTTGTTTACTTTTAAAAAGAGGTTTTTAGGAACATAAGTGGAAAAAGGCAGAAGTCATCTAGGCGGGCCAGGCAGAACCGTGAAACCTGTGATTGTGTAGGACTCTGTCACTAACATCAGCAGAGCCATGGATGAATCCCTAAGTCTTTTTTCAGCTTTCTCCATCTATGAGGATACACCATTCTGTCAAAGACAAACATAAAATACGCTAGAAACCATTATACTAAAGCATAATCCAAGTATATTATGATGCTAGCCCCAATTTCAGCTGTTTGATCATTTCTACCCTGTGTTCTTGTCTATTGTTGCATGATAAAATTCATTATTAATTTTTCAAATTGCCAATATGTATGGTTTTAAAATTGTTATATAGCCAAGGTTGACTCCAAAACCTTCTGCCTTTGTTTCCCAAATTCTGAGATTATGGATGCTGACCATCATGCCCAGTAACTCTTTTAATTTTGAAAAAGCTATTTATTTATTTGGTTGGTTGTTTTTATTGAATCTACAATATACAAGTATTCCAACACTGATGAAACCCCCAGCCCTCTTTCACATTTTCAAAGTCTCAATAAGATTGTCTGTGTGGTTGTAAAATCATTCTATGAACTGAATATCTTCTTGCCTCTGCCTCAAAGATACTGGAATTACAGGCCTGTACCACTGGGCCTGGTTGATAAAGAACATTTTTATTAAAAGACAAGTCTATTTTTCCATTGTCTTTCTCATTTATCCAAGCCAGTCTTCTTTAGTCTCAAAGTATTTCATGAGTGATTTTAGCAAGAGCTTAGGGCAGAAGAAATTACAAAATAAACATTGACTAACAATTCAACGGGCTTATCTTTCTTCTAAGTTTTAGTGACAAATAAAAGGTATCTTAGCAACCCATCTTTCCTGATATGTGTTGTATTTTGTATCTCTGCTTCCAAACATTATTGCAAACAACCACTAGCTGTGCCAGATTTCAATGGAGAGAATAAATGTAAGCTGCAGGCTTCCTAACCCATGAAGTGCTTGCCCCTTCGTCTGGCTGTTTGACCTTCTCTTGTTACAGTCCAAGAGGTTGACTCTTAATGCTAATATTTACAGGTGTATAATTTTGTTTGAATGAATCACTTAAAATCTTTTGAACTTTTTTACTACATAACTAATCTAATATATGCAGTGCTTAGCATAGTGTTTACCATGTACTAAGAGATTGAAAAATATCAACTCATGTTGCATTTCCAATATGAAAACCTTAAAGGTGTGTGTGTGTGTGTGTGTGTGTGTGTGTGTGTGTGTGTGTGTGTGTGTGTGTGTGTGTGTGTGTGTGTGTGTAGAAAATTACAGCTTTTGTCTATGTCATGCATTTGGGACATTTCTATTTTTATGTAGTACCTCCTCTTTGGGAATGTTTTTCAGAGATGAATTTCTAATTCAATTTTGAAGCCAAGAACACATAAGCTGCTTGTTTTGATTTTTCCATCATATTGGAGTGATGCATTATGTAATGTGTGCTTAGCAGTGTTTGTTGGGTGAGTACATAAATAAACGGATGGCTTATTTGGATTTTTGAGTATGATGCCCTGGCTATGCTGCTTCTGAATATTGAACATGTTTGTTCTTTATTTCCTACAAGACTCTGATGTTTATATTAGCTTCCTACCTGTGGAGTGTCCCATTCTCTTTTCTAGATTTTTCTCCATGGACCAGGTACCTAGCATTCAGCTCTGCACAGCACTGTGGTCCATTAAAAAGGCTGAACTTCATGCAGGTAATGATGCTGAAACCACTTGGTCTCTAGGACAAATGAGAGAACATGAGTCTAGATATTTGGGTGATTTACTAGAAAGCCCATTAAAATTTCAAGAGTGGCTTTGAGGCCAACTGTGTAAGCATATACTCACCAAAAATTTAAGATATTCTTCTAGAGAGAACAAATTACAGTTTTCAGATGAATACAGAACATAACCCAGCCTTATGAGACAGAGAAATATGACTGATATTCCTGGCATATTAGTAGGATAAGGAAGGAAAAAATTCTATTGTTCTCCAAGTCAGCATAGGTAACTGAATGGAACTGTGTTCATGTTTTTGTTTTTTGTTTTTTTTTTTTTTACAGAAGAAAAAAACAATCAGTTGTTCTCCTGATCTTTCTAAATGTAGTTGTATAAATAAAAATGTGTAACACAGAGAATAACACATAGTATAATGATGTACTCCAGCATGAAGAAATAAGTGGCTAAAAATAGATTTTCGATGTCTATTCCAGAATAAATAAAAATTTCATGTTCCTTAAACAATTCTGCCATGATTTTAATTTATCCAAGGAAACAACTTGACTTGGAGTCAAACTATGTATAGAGAAAAATTTAAATTTTCTGTGAAACAGCTCAGAGCCCATTTGAGGTCAGCAGTTGACTTGAAAAGAAAAAGCAAAAGTTAGAATTTCATGACTTAAAAATAATATTCCTTTAACTGAAGTATGACATTTAAAAATGAGTATTTTCTTTATCTGTTTATTTGTTTTCATCTTCTAAGGAGCTTGAATTAGAGCAACTTCACGTAATGTGTTTTCTTAGGATCTTGGAGAGAGTCAGTTATGAAAACTGGCTGCGTTTTCTTCTATTTACTGTCCTGTAGTTGTGATTCTTTTTTTTTTTTTTTTTTTTTTTGTAAATCCAGATGTTTTTTTTCTGTAAAGCACATATATATGCACATACTTCAAACACAGAAAATCAATAAGGGAAGGGCACCATCACAGATCCGCTCGTGACCATCATAGCAAGGGACAGGAGATGGATCAGTGCCTTCAGAAGGGCCAAAACACAGGAGGTTGGGTTTCTATGCATGGTCAAGAACACAGCAGAAACACCAGGTTCCAAATGCTGAGATTTACAAATAGAATCAACACTGATTCAAATTATACCATATGGTGAAAAGACAAAAGAAAAGAGATCAATATAATCTGAAACAATCACTTCACAGGAGGCCACTGACTTCTGACTGCACCCCCAGTCTAGGGACAGCCTGAGGATAAGTGAGTGCTACTGGGGTCAGAGGTCCCCAGTGGCCTAGCCTGCCATTCCCATCCTGACGTTTACCAGCAAGAAGCAGCTGAGGTCCAGGCCTTGTGTGTACCTGCCCAACAGTAATAAGTTCTGCAGATGTATCTTCAGGCCTCTAAACTTAGCCACACCCTCATTCACCTGACATCCTCCACCTGTCCAGAGACTCAATTTGAAGTACTTCATTTTTTTTAATACATTACGTACACACACACATACACACACACTGCACATAAATGTTGTGTGCTTGAACACACAAACCATCTCTGAGAAGAGATGCTCTCAAGGAGAGTGGAGGAGAGCAGAAGGTGACAGAAGATGCCATTTGAAACTATTTCCCAATAACCTACATATGTTCTAAGTCACTTGGCAGAGTACCACACATAAAATTAAATCTGAAGTGCTAATTTGCCACTTTTTTTTTTATTCACAACATCAATTCTCAACATTCAATTTGACATGTTCTTTTTTTAAGACTTCCAATTGGAACTGAAAAATGATTTGGCATAGTCATGTTTAGTGAGGAATTTGATGGAGGCCCCACTTCTAGCTAAGGAAGGGCAATGTTCCCTGCTCTTTCTGGGTTGTGTGGGTCATTATCTTGCTGGCCCTAGTAGCTATGCTAACTCTAACTCTGTGCCGTTGGCTTTGGAGAGTTGACAAATAGCACTTATTTCCTACTCATGACCTAGTTTGTAAGATCATAAATCACAGAAAAGTCTGTGAAACTATTCATTTGAGCTTCTTCTAGATAAGCCATGAAGTTAAGAATGTGCCAGAGGTCAGAGGTTCAGACTTTCAATCTGGGCTCTCAACTTTTAGACTATCAACTACTTTTTATAATTAATAACCAAAGAATATTTATCAATGGAAGTTCTTGTGTGTGTAGGGGGTTGTATTTCTCTGGATAAGCATGTAACTGGAGCCAGGAGGGAGAGACACTTGTGCTTAGAGCTGGGAGCAGCAAATGAGTGACATAGCACTATCAGAGATCTTATACATCAAAAATAAGTGTGTATCTTAAAGTTAGTTCCCTGTGCTTACAATTAAGATATTTCTTTATTTTCTTAGGGAAATTTCCATGTCTTTTGTATAACATAAACTTTGATCTTAAAGTATTAAGGTATTGCTATGTATTCCAAGCTTGCCTCAAATTCTCAGAAATCCTGTTTCAAGTCTGAATCAACACATCTGGCTTCCACGCCTTAAAATATATCATGTTATTAAACTTTAGGATTTGCATTCTGCTAATGTATTTTATATGTACTAAACCACAAAATTATTTTAAGTTTTAAAATATCTGTCTGCATGGCATCTGAACTTGTGTATTTATCACCAGTAGCTTGTAAAATACACCCTCACTCCTGAATATCACTGGCTTGCGAACTGTGCAAAATAACACAATCTTTTTAATAGCAAGGTTAGAGTTTATTAAAAATAAATGTAATATGTATTTAATCATGAGAATAAGGGAAGAATCAGTTCTTAGGAAAGGATATTACATACCCAACTGTGGATATGTGCTTCTCAAAAGAAGGTCCTTAAGGGCAAGTTCTTCTTCTTCTTTGTTTTATTTATTTAAAGTTTTTTTCATTAAAAAAATGTTATCTCCTTCAGTGTATCTTCTTCCCATCACCTCCACCTCGACCCTCCTAATCCACTCCAAGTTGTTCACAGAGATGCTGTTGTCCACTGCTTGTCTCAGACTGAGTTAAGCACTGCTGAAGGTTGTTGCAAAGATTACTTGTAAAGTTCAGCTGGCAAACAGTTTTGATACATGAGAGACTCAAATATTATATTAGTTAATCAATATGATTCACCTGAAGACTTGGGAAAGTAAAGACTAAAAGTAAGCAAAATGAACATACTTTGAATCAAAAGTTGACTATGAAGGATCTTCTAGTAAATTGAAATCTATGGAATTATTTCAGTTGTAAGATTTGTCACTTACCTGTCTCATGGATCAATGAATAAGCTTGGCTTACTGGCACAGGTTTCCTTAGAATTAATAATAGAGAACGAAACACCTAAATGGACATTATTTTCATGGGAGGAAAATATTTTTAACATTTATTTTACTGGATTTTGTCTTGCTTTGAACTTTTTCTAAAAAAAAAAATCAACATTTTTAATGTAAAATTTAGCAAAATACATAATATATGTAATAAACTGCATTAGTTAGAGAGTATAGTTATATTAGAGCTATACCTCTATGCAAACAGTTAAGAAATATTTATTCCAAGGTCAGATGGTTTACTTGGTAAACTGCTTACCACACAAGCATGAGAGCCTTAGTTCAACCACCAGCACTCACATAAGAAGCCAGGTTCAGCAGCTTAAGGACTGTAATGTAGTACTTTACAGCTGTAATGTATTCTTTTTATTTCCTTTTTTTATTTTGAAAAACAATTTTTTGCCATACCTACTACTGCTCCCTCTCTAGTCCCTTCTCCCAGTCCTCTCCCTGCAACTCCTCTCTCCCCACCCTCCCTTCCCCCAGGCAAGGAACCCCAAGGTGAGTCAGTTAGGTCTAGTGTATGCAGTTGAGATAGGACTGAGTTCCTCAGCCAAGTATCAAGGCTGAGAAAGGTGTTTCCCCTTAGGCTAAGCATGGACTTAGAATGACCAGTTCATACACCAGAAATAAACTCTGATCCTACTGCAAGAGGCACCACCAACTGCCCGCGCAACGTATTCTGCATCGCTCTCATAACTGGGGGGAGGGGGAGGGGCAAAGATAGGCAGATCCTGGGACTTGCTGGACGTTCAATCTAAGCAAAACAGGGAGCTCCAAATTCTGTGCTAGACTGGGTCTCAAAAAGAAGGAGGAGGAGAAGGAGGAGAAGAGGAAGAAGAAGAAGACGAAGAAAAAGAAAAAAGAAGAAAGAAGGTAGATGGTGTCCACCCAGAGTCGCCATGATTCATGGTTCTACTGAGTTTGTATGAAAGAAAACCCGTGCTGGCCCCTCAGCCTGCAGCCAGCTGTTAGGAGCCAGAGTCCTCCATTACTTCCTCATCCTGCTCATGCACGACCACTGGCTGCCCCTTTGCCAGCAACACCCCTCCCGGTGTGCCAAAACCACTATCGGGACTCAGAAGCTGCTGTCCATGACTTGCTACTTCAACCAGGATGACGGGTCCTTGAAGAACTTTGTCAAATACTTTTCCCACTAATCTCACAAGAAAAGAAAACACACATGCTGAGAAAGACTGATGAAGCTGATGCTCTGAGAAGGTGGCCGCATCTTCCCAAAGTGTGTATAGACACCAGCCGGGAATGGCCCTGAGAGAGAACTACCATAAAGGAGTGTGCTCTGTACTTGTAAAGGCTAGTGATGAGGTCACCCCTAGAATAGCACAGACTGGCCGGTAACAAAGGCGCCCCTTACTTTTGTGAATTCACTGAAACTCATTGCTGGGATGAGAAGGTGGAATCCACCAAAGAACCCCAAATATAGTGTGATGAAATAGCTCTTCATCAAGTACACCCTCCTATTATCGTCTCCCACTTTTCTTGTTTTTAATACAGTGTTTTTTAATTAATCTATATTATTTATTATTTTACACTGCAACTATAGGGCCTCTTGAATGAATCCATTATAAGGTCTGTATTGTTTTGTCTGTTAGTAGATATTTTTTCCTACTTAGAAAACTATCTAGCAAAGCTGTCTAAGCACTGGTCTTTGTTCAGTTAGTTTATTGGCCTGTGTTTATTATCCTTGAGTTTTGCCATATGGTTATAATTAAGCTGACTTCTAGAGAGTTCTTTATTCTACATTGTTTGCACACTCTTTCAGAGTTACACTACATGTTTCCTTGTGTCCTTGAGTTTGATTTGAATCTTTCATTTAGCATCATAATAAGGTTTTGTTTGTTTTACTTTCATAGTGCCAAATAGATTAGAAGTACTCTGGGCGGTGGAAGTTATAACCCTCACCTCATTTAATTCCCTTCTCTCAAACATCCTGTTCAAGGGTTGAAGGTCCTGCATTTAGAATTGTACATGGTGTTTCCTTTTATTCCAGTCTGGCCAGAAATCAAAGCTACATATCTCCTATATGTATTTTAAATTTTGACAAAATGCACTATGGTTCAGGGTTTAGTATGTTCTTAAGACTTGAATTTTCAACTCTGAATTTCATATAAAGCAACAATTTTGCATTTATATAATGGTAAATATCTCACAAAACACATTTTCCTCTTTGTAAAGCTACTGAAAAAAATCTGTCAGTAGAAGAATAGGAAGACATAAAAGTTAGTCCTTGAATTATGTTTCAATGACCTGAATATTATTTTATTATATTAGCAACTCATATTTTAATACCTGCATCAGTGTATAACTATATTCTTCCAGAGGAAGTCCATCTTGTGATAGGTTAACTCTGTTCTGAGTATATTCTTAAATTAAGCTCTAATCTTTCATCCTGTGCTTGCCAAAGTATGATTATTAAGATTATCTACAGTTTATTTATTTTTAATAATTTGAAAATTATTTCTGAAACAAACTATGCATACATAAGTTTGGCAGATATTTGATGCATGAGTACATCTCTCAGGCATAATCAAGGCACGCATTTTTGTTACCTTCTATACCAAGATTTAGTGTGCAGTATATACTGTGCTTGATTGTATTTTAGATACACACTGTGGAAGTTAATAATACCTCTATTTGTTTATATGTCATACATATTAAAGCCAAAATATTCATATAGTTATTCCTCAGCAAACTAATAATATGTCTTTATGCATATGCAAATTTTGTGTATGTTTTATTACTAACCCATATCAAGATACATGTAAAGCCCCATTCCAGCTAGTGCCATAAAATTTTCAGCATTGGCACAGGATTCCAGGACTGTTAGCTCTTTACATATTAAAATGGCAGTAATAGTATATAGTGAAAACTCCATAAAGATTTAGCGTAGTTCAGAACATACCTAGAGTTTCCTCTTGACAGGTGACAAATTATTGGAATAGCAGTTGGTTGCATGATGCTGCCTTTAGCTCCTGCCTTAGAGAAAACAAACCAGTCAGAATGCTTGGGGCCTTTTGCTCTTCATAATTCCAGGAAGTGCAAGATAAAAATGAATGTTTTCTTCCTCAATTCAGTTTTGGTCAAGTGTTTTATTATAGTCCCAGAAAGCAAACTAGAAATGATTTTGGTACTGAAATGGAGTGCTACTGTAATGAACCCAGCCATGTTGATTTGGGGAGGATTGTGGAGAAATTTTTAGGTTTGAATTGAAAAGGCCATTAATTGCTCATAGCGTATTTGACTGTTCTAGGAGACCTGGTTTGTGGAGTTTTAGAAGGAAGCAGAAACTCCAGTGAGGCTCTTGATAATGTTTGGAATTTAGAACCTGTGAATGGGAAACCTCTTGAACTTTTATAAAACAATGGAAGCAGAAGAATAATTGGTGCTTAATAAGATATCAGCATCACTGCAGTATGATATTCTTGGAAGTATTTCCTCACAGAATCTGTGCTGTAGAGGAACTAGGTCTGCACATTGAGTTGTGAGCATAGCTTGGCAAATAATGTGTAAAGGTCTCCCACATGACAATCTTTCTCTTCTTACTTAAAATTTCAATATAATACTTACACTAAAAATACTGTAAATTTTGATGTTGCTCAACTAATTGTGAGAATTAGGCCTGCCCTGTAGTGCAATTAATAAACCCCATGTCAGTAACTCTATAGGAGAAAATATTTTCCCTCCTCCAGTAACCTTAAATTGTAAACACCTTCTGGGTTAAGTATAAGAGTAAGATGCAGAGGTTTTGCCTCGTATATAAAGATGGGAGACCCTGAAAAGAGGCCAGTAGAGGCCATCTGTGAAGGTTCAGCCTCCACTGCAATGCAAACCCTTTTTGGAGATGACAAGATCATGGGACATCTACCAAAGGCAGAGGCAAGTATGGAGTGGAGCCAGGCTGAGTCTATAAGACAAGTTGTGTGTTAGAAGTGGCAGAGATAGAGCAGGACTGTTCACCCTCTGGGTCCTAGAAGATCATGAGTGAGTGAGCCAGTAAGCTGAACTCCTTCATGCCTTGAATTTCTCCCCTGATTTTCCTAGATAATGAATGTGAGCTGCAAGTATAAGATGAAACTAATCATTTTCTCCCAGCTGGTTTGGGTCAATGTATTATCACAGAAGTGGAAAGCAAAGTGAAACATATCTCTTGAAGTATATGATAAAAGTGAAGCGGGCAATGCAGTTGAAGAGGACATCACTGTGTTCAAGTTGTCATGCCGTGTACCAAATCGGTAGACTGACTTTTACTGCTGACTTATCTCAGCATTGTGTGTTACTTCCAAGTCCAGTACAAAACAAACCTTAATGCACTATGTCCTTTGAATTCCTTCATCTCATTTGATTTGCCACTTTATCTTAAACCTAAACGGACTCATGAAAAGAGCCTTAAAATTATTTTAAAAGTATTATATATTTTGTAGAGAAACACTTTTGCTTTTGTTATTTCCTTAAAGATTGTGTTTCATTTTCCAATTTTTGGTGATGCAAAATAATTAGCTTAATGATTAAAAAGTGTCAGAGTGTAAATAAAATGTTGAAATATAGCAAAAAACGTATTGCCAAGAACCAATTCTAAGCTGGTTCTGAATATGTGTAGTAGAATACTACTCGACTTAAATGCAAGGAGGCCTTGGGTTCCATCTCCAGCAGAGAGAGAGGGGGAGAGGGAGAGGGAGGAAAAAAGGGAGAAGGAGGAAGGGAGAGAGAGGGAGGGCAGTAGGGAAGGAGGGAGGGAGGGGGAGAGAGAGAGAGAGAGAGAGAGAGAGAGAGAGAGAGAGAGAGAGAGAGAGACCCATTCAAAGATGATGCTCAACATCTCTAATCAGGGAAAAATGAAAATAAACTATGATGAAATATCTAACCTTAATTTCAGGTGACCTCTAGTAATAACACAAGAAATGGGTGTACACGGAGGTGAGGAAAAATTGTAATTTTAATTATAACTCTGATGTTATGTTAGTAAGAATGTAAACTATTACAGTCACCATAAATAAACACCTTGATTTTTTTCCAAAATATTAACAAATAAAATTATTATGTGAATTAACAACCTTACTCTTTTGGGAATAATCTATCAATATATTAATATTGGATTTGAAGGGTATACTTATCTTCCCTTTCCATTAGTACAAACTGTGTGCCTCCAAAGTTCATATGTTAAAGTCCCAATTCCCAAAGTGAAATAAGTTGGATATAAAGTCTCTAAGAGAGGATTATGTTTATAAGAGTTCCCATGTGTGTGTTAGTATTCTTAGAAGAAAATACAATTTAAAAAAACCTCTCTCTGTCTTCCTCTCTTTATTTCTGATATGTGAGGATAGTTATGATGTCATACATGCAGGCATCTTCATGTAGAAATAGCTCACAACAGAATTTGACCATGATGGAAGCCCGACTTTGGAGCTTTTGCTTCCAGAACTGCAAACATATATTTGTACAATAATAATTTTATTAATAATAAATTGCTTTTGTAATCTACTCATTCTTCAGTTTGTCTACTCAGTATGTGTCATTTCATTATGCCACCATTAAGTCATCCACATTTCAGCATTATTTTCAGTAGTTAAGAAGTTGAAACAACCTAGGTGTAGATAAATGACTAGTAAACATACAACCTATCAATTAAACAATGGAATATGCTGCCCTATTAATAAAATTTAAGGAGATCATTAGTTATTAATATATACAATTATAAAAATTCACTTAAAACAGAAATAATTATACTTGCTAGAGATGGAAGAGGCAAAGCAGAGAAAATTTGTTCAGTGAATATATCGCATTTGGGCAAAACAAATTTCTTGAAGTCTTTATAGAATGATATACATCTAGTCAATGTTACAGTACTGAACACTTGTATAAGACTGAATATGCAAACTATTAACTATTCTTTTGCTACTAGTATATCTATTATGTAGACATTTCTACAGTGATTTAAAATCAACACCTGAACTTGGACTTGGAAGATAACCAAGAACCTGCATAAATTAAAATGTTAACGTCTTGGGCTGGACATTAGCCAACTGTTCCCAGAGGAAGTTACATATTTTACTCAGAGAAAGAATTCTTTCACGTCATTCATAAATAAGTCGTGACTTGTTAGGCTGACATTGATATCACAAGTCTGTCACTGAATATGACCACATACTATGCTTTTGTAGTCATAAGGGAAGTATCTTCTGCCCATGTCCTTGAAGAATTTATTTTTATCTTTCTTAGAGTTTTAGAATCTCACTTTATGTAGTTACTAATTCTAGTCTATGTGGTTTGAAGGGGTTAGCCCATCTCTGTACGTATGTAGACCAACAATGAGAAAAATTCTTCCTATAGGCCACTAAAGGGGCTCTGACATATTGTTGTGATCTAAATAAGAAATGTTTCCCAGAACATTTGGTATCCTGTTATCAGTGCTGTTTTGGGAAGTTATAGAAAATGTAGGAGATGCAGTATTGATAGAAAAAAATAATCCAGTGGGGACAGACTCTGAAGTTTTATAGCCGTGTCCAGCTTGGTCTATTGGTCTTCTCTCTCTCTGCTTCCGTTGTGCAGTTGAACATGTAACAAGACATCTTCTATTGCTGGGCTGGCATACGGTCATACCTCACAAAAAGTATGGAGTATAGCCCTATGAAACAATAAGCCAGAACTTATTGTAAGTTTTTCTAAGTTGTCTTTGTTTATTGTATTTCATCACACAAAAAGCAACTAATCCAGAAGTTAGTACCAACTAAGAATGAAGCTGTTGCTTTGTACAACTTAACCATGTTGTTTTTGGATAAATGTGAAAGGTTTTGGAACCATGGAAAAGCAAAGTGGTTGACTAAAAAGCTTAATACCCATTCTAGTAAGACCCTAAAAGACAGTAGTACGCAGAGCTGTGTAGACAATGAATGCTTGGCTCATAAAAATCAGAGAGGAGCAAGACTGTATTAGCAATCTGTACAGAGGTCATTTTATAATATTGTAATAAAGAATCTGGCTTTTTTAAGTCCTGAGAATTTATATGGGGATAAATTTAAAGGTAATGGACTAATTTTATTGACATAAGAAATTTCAAGACAGCAAAGCCCCAAGTCTGTGGAATAGTTTTTATTGATTATTCTTATATATGGCTACACTTATAAAGAGGAAGTGTGTAGGTTTATAGTACCAGGCAATGTTTTCCTCCTATATAGTGAGCTTTAAGTCCAATTAGATAGCTATTGGTCACTGTCAAGGTATGAGTGTCATTGTGAAGTGGAGGTTATAGGAGGAGTTGAAGGGAAGAAAGAGGAAATATGGCATTTAATTTAAAATAAATAAATAAATGAATTTAAAATAATATGTATATAATTCTACTTGGTATAAATCTACCCAGAGCAAATACTGGAGAAAAGTTGAAAGATTGGAGAGACAGAGGAACAAGCCACAGCCACTTCTCACCATGTCATCTCCTTAGGTGGAAAGGGATAAATCTGCTTTCATGAATTCTCAGAATTAATGGCTCCGAGTCTTCAGTCAAAAAGGTAGAGCTGTGTCTCCTTCCATATAAACCTTTCTGTGTCTAGTAATATCACTTCCTGGTTCAAATTTTGTAGTGCTAAGATTAAAGGCGTATGTCTCTCCATTCCCTGTCATTTATGGCTAAATCTGTGGCTGACTGTGTCCTCTGATATTCAAGCGAACTTTGTTAAATAGACAATATATCACCATGATTTAAAATAAAAAATTAGTAATAAATAAGGAAACATTTTTAAAATGTGTAGCTTGGAGGAAAAAAAATAATCATGTAGGGCTGCTTTCAAAACACTGGAATGGGAAGGGTGAATACAGGGGGAAAATCGAAGAAATTAGCCTTTCAGCTTCTAAAAAGGAGGCCTAAGAAGTTTCCTGATCCTAGAAAGCAACACCATACAAAATCTTCTGCTAAAACAATCCAAACTAACAGCTGAACTTGGCAGTGGCATCTATGTTGTACTGGCTTTGGATACAAAGGCAACGATGATGTAAATTTGAGTGAGGGATTCATTTTTCCATGGTTTTAGAAAGCTACTGAGGCCAGCCAGTGTGTGGAGTCTGAGAGAAGGCCCTACCAGGCCACTGTATGAAGGTAAGAAGATGAAAGTAGAGTTATGGTAGAGATCCTAGGATGTTAGATGCCAGAGATAGGAGACATCTATCAAAGAGGGCAATATATATTGAGTGGGACTAACCCAAGCATGCTAGAGGGGCTGTACCATCTAAACACTTTGAAACTGAAAACCCAAATACAACACATGGAGCTATATAATATTCTGCTTGATTTGCTGAGTTTTAATTTTACTTTGAAAAAGTCTTTTCTCACTGCACCCCTATTGCTCATTTTTAGAGTGATACTGTATCTTTTGAGTCACTATATATTAGAAATATGTAATTAGAAATAACAGAGATTACAGTTGAGAGATTGTCTTAAGTTTTAGAAGAGAATTTGGGCTTTTAATAGGCTTGATGATGTTACAGACTGTGGGGATTTTTGAAAATGGATTAAATATATTTGGCATTATGAGATGGCCATGAAACTGTGTGGGCTAAGACGGTGAATGGGGTTGTTGGGAGAGAAATATGCATTTAAAAACTTTGTGCTGAGTTTGTGTAGTACATGGAATCTTGAGGAAATGAAACCTTGCTGGGACCACATTTGTTCTCTTTCCCCTTCTTGTGCAGTTGAAAATGTGACAATACAGCTTCTTTGCCCTTATACCAACACTGCCTACCACTGTGTTTACTCTGCCATTTTTGACTTTAGCCCTCCGAGATCATAAGCTTAAATTAACTCTCACATTTATTGTTTTTGGTTATGGTATTTTAATGCAATAACAATGTAGTAATTCCATATTATTTTTATTTTTTATGTCTATTGGTGCTTTACATGCACCCATTCTATTAATCTATGTGTTGTCATGTATTTCATGGCTTGAACCTGTGTTCCATTACATCTTGTTCCCAGGCAGCCTGCTGTAGTAGGAGGTTTCTGGCCCAGACTTTCTGGTCTAGCCTCAAGGTTTAGGCCCGTAGACCCACAGAGACACACAGATGTTTACAATAGTTTTATGCTGATCAGCCTAAGGCCCAGACATATAGCTTGCTAACTCTACCCTTAATCTAACCCATGACTCTTATCCTATTCAGCCATGTGGCTCAGTACCTTTTCTCAGAGCATCATAGTTGTCCTCTGCTTCTTCCAACTTCTCTCTGGCCTTCTGCTTTGTTCTTCCTGTTCCTAGAGTTCTCCTAGTCTGGTAGCCCCGCCTACACTTCCTGTCTGCCTTTGGCCAATCAGCACTTTTTATTAAACCAGTGGGTGGGACAATTATTTACAATGGAACAACATAATCTCCCACAGTCTGCAGTGCCTGTTCCAACTTTGTCTTTCTTGTTCCTAAATCTCTCTTGGATTTCCTGCCTGCCTGCCTTATAACCTGTCTTGCCATAGGCCAGAGCAGCTTCTTTATTAATCAATGATAACAACACATATTCTGCACACAGAAAGACAATCCCACATCATGCATAGTACGTTTTGTATTCTTCAGTTTTTAATTAATCACTTTCTATTTTTGTTTGTTTGATTGATTTCTAGGAAGAAATAAGAAACGATAGTTAGCTGTTTAAGATTCAGAGGATATAATATGATAAGCATGTTGATTACTCAGCCTATACATGAGTGTTTCACTCACACACACACACATATGCATTAGTGTTCCTCAACTCTTTGATGCACAGCTAAAAAATGCGACCACTGTGTTAGTTGACAAATATACTTAAGCGAAAATGTTTCATTAGAGGGTGGGAATTGAGTTACATCTGATCTTATTCAAGTCCAAGATTTTGATGGTAAGTGTTTGATGACAAGCTTTAAGGCTTTAAAAGCTCCAGAAACATAGCATGGGAACTTCACTAAACCAATACTCCTCCTGGAGACTCAGTTTCCTAATCATAAAATTGGTTCATGATACAATATACTTACTTCTTCAAGAACTCTGAGGATAAAGTAATCAAGTATACATAATATACTCAAAATACTACACTGTACATTCTGAGTAAATACCAACTTTATAACATGGAAAAAAATAAAAATGAACAAAGATTACTTTCATAGGACAAGAAAGACTCTTTAAAGTGTTGATGTATAGAAGAAATAAAGTGTACATCAAAACATCCTTAGTTCCTCCAAATTATCCTTTTTTCCATCTTTCTCTCCTGGTCCTTTCCCCATCTCTCTATTTCTCTTTTAAAGCAAAGCAATTTAAAAAATAAAGTAAGAATGACTATGTGCTTTTCTATATGCACATTTCTATATGTGCTTTTCTATACATGCTCTTCATATATGCACTTTTCTATGCATTTGTGTATTCTATTTGTATGTACATTTCAATGTTGCTTTGCTCTGCATGCTTTTCTATATACATGCTCCCTAATGGCTGGTACGCAATATTTGATAATGTGTTTTCATGACAATCTCAAGCATCTTTTTATTATATTTGTCTGGTGTCAACCTCAAAAAATGATAAAACGATTATGGCCAAAATATATGTTTTCTCTGGGCTTTAATTCCAGCAGGAAGGGAGCAGGGTGTTTAGGAAGGACAGTTCCTCTATTAGGGTCTACTCCACATTTGCCAACCTTATAAGAAGCAGTTTACACAACAACTCTGAGTTCTCACTTGCCTCAGTCTTGGGCACTGATGAATACTTGACTGAAGTAGACTTTTGCTCATCCTCTAATCAATTACTCACAAGGAGGTTCATCTTTGCTCTATTTCTAACTGCCTTCCAGTCAGTTGCCATGATATTGCCAATAAGTCCACACTTTTACTTCCACAGGCTGAGTTCCATTTCTTCACTGAAAGGATAGAGTAAAATATCCTGAAATGATGATCCAAATCCTTAAGGGATTTCTCTCAAGAATTTTGTCATAGCAATGGGAGGAGTAGCTAACATAATCATGGGTATCCCTTCACCTTTACCTTAAGACTTGTTGGTTATTTCAACACATTTACTTATACTCAGAGCCTATAACTACACTCATTTCTCAGCTTCATTTTGCTGTTTTAATGCAGAATATACACTTTCTAAGAATAAGATAAAAATAATGTTCTTTCAAAGAGAAATTATGAAGTATGGCAGTCACCTTAACGTTTAAAGCGGCCAACGTGGGTTTTAAGAGATGGGAGAAAGTCTGATAAATGCCTCAAAAATGATTAAAGAACAAAACATTGATTGGAAGAGAAAAGTTAGGGATATGAAAGTTCTGGTCCCTGTTCTGTCTATGTCTTTATAAGACTGACCTATACTTCTTGATTCTCAAACTCCTGAGTTGCAAAATTAGAGTGGACAAGAACCAGTTAGAAGATGGTTTTGTTTGGACAAAGGTGTCAGCATATGACTTGGTAGGCAAGTGGCACTTTCCCTTTATCTTCTAGTCTCCCATATATTTTCTCATTAGAAAAATCTTAATAATGTACATGAGAATAGATATATTTAACTATACAATTGAATTTCATCCTAGGAATTTATTAAACTGTTAAATGAACTATTATTCACATTTGTACACATCATTTTGCATTTTTATCATAAAGTTCAATGGGATTTTTTAAATGAGTAATGTTATATATGTATAATTATAATGTTATATAATAACTTCATTGTCTATTTTCATTGTTTCTCATCAGCCCTTGTAACCAGTTTTTAATGAAAATGAAATAAACTACTATAAATAATTTTGTGCAGGTTCCAACTCATAATTGAATGTCTTAAGGGTATAATTGTTGGACATATGGTAGAACTGTGTAAACCTGCCTTCCAAATGACTCTTTAGGGAATATTGGATTCCATGGAGTCTGAGCCTTTGATTTTCGTTTCATAGTAAACATAAGGTTCCACCTCTCTAGTGTTCATGCTCCTAAAGAATCTCTTCCTTCATTTTTGATTGGATTACTAACTTGTTTCTCATTGGTAAAATATGGCACAGTTATGACGTATAACTCTCATAATTGTTTTATACTATTTAAATCTCTGGTTTGCTAAAACACTTCACATACTCAACGCCTTAATTGGCTATTATTGGAACACACATGATAAGGGCTGATGTCAGTCCTTAAGAACTGGGGGCAATCTACGGGAACTTAATTTCAAGATGACAGCCTCACATACAATCATAGAAAAATGACTCTACTGATATCTGATCTTGAAGGTAGAATTTTCAAGTTCACAAACTAATCCCAGATGATTATCTAATTACAGCATAGTGAGACACAAAACAGAATATCTAATTAAGTCATATCTGAAATTCTACTCACAGAAACTGTAAGTGCAATTTTTATTAGAGTCTGACCTCATGTCTTATTAGTCTACTCATTTATTAATGAGTTAAATAAAATGTTTGGCATATGCTAACTTAATGTTTAATTAGTGACAGTTTTCCAGTGAAGCAGAATCAATAGGACATGTATAGAAGATGTATTATAATGTACATAGGTTCACATACTTATTCTCTACTACAGAACTGGCAGTGTGGACCAGCAGTAGGAGACCTGGGAGCCAGAAGTACAGTTTCCTATTGAAGACAGTCTTCTACAGCACTAATTTCCTCTAAGGATAGAAGTCATGCTTCTTATTCTATTCAATAACTCAGTTGATTGGATTATGCCTATTTATATTTTGGAGAACCATATATTCTCTCAAATTGAACTGATCCCAGTATGCATGTCATCCAAAAATATTACCCAAGTGTCTTAGTCAGTGTTCTGTTGCTGTGAACTAATAAAAAAAAAAGCATTCAATTGGGTATTGCTTGATATTTCAGAGGTTTATTCTATAATTGTCATGTCAGGAGTTATGAATACAAACAGATGTGTTTCTGGAGAGGTAGCTGAGAGTTCTAAATTTGGCTCTTCAGGTAGCAGGAAGAGAGACACTAGACATGGTATGGGTTTTTGAAACTTAAAAACTCATTCCCAGTAACACATTTCCTCCAACAAGACTATACTGAATCCAACAAAGCCACACTTCCTAATCCTTTCAAATAATACTTCTGCCTAATCATGTAATATGATGAATCTATGGGGCCCAGGCCCATTTGTATTCAAACCACCATATTAAGTCATCACATCAAATTAACCATGGTCGACTTGTCTATAAGAATTGGGGATTTAAAATAAATCACCTCTTAACAGGGAAAACAAGAAGTACAGAAAGCTTTGAAGTGCTGTGCTTCAGAGGACCTTGCTGAAACAAAGAGAGGATAAGCCCATGGACACTTAGGAAAGCATCCACAGAGACTGGTAGGAGACGTGTGACGTCCTCTTCACTCGGAAACAGGGGCCGTGCCAAGGAAAGAAAGTGAGAACAGCGTTCTCTCTGCTTGGGAGTTGAGAACATAGTAGAATTGTTGTTGCTGCTATTGTTTGTTTGTTTTCTTTAAAAAAAAAACATAATAACAGGTTTATTGAGTGCAACTCCTGGTTGGGTCCTCTGGTCCCTGAGATTAGGGCCTGGGGTGTCAATCCACAAATGGAAGCAGGGAGATTTTATGGGTTGTATGCGAGGGGTGATGATGTGCCCACCACAAGCTGGGTATGTGCTCAAATATGGTCAAATATTTGATGTTTAGGTGGAGACTTCGGCGTTGGCAACTTGTAGGGAAGAAGACTATAGTAGAAGCTTGAGGAACTGGAGAGGCTCTCAGAATGGGGAGGGAGGGACAGAGGGAAGGGGAGAGAGAGTGTGTTTGAGTGAGAGAGAATAGACTTTGGGGCTGGCTTTAGGAATCAGTTTTTAGTAAGGAGGAGAAGTCTATTCTCTCTTTTGGCTTTATGTACCTAGGGATCACTGATCACCTCCTCTATTCTGCAAATTTGCCAGAACAAGAAGCAGTTCACAGAAAGACCCTGGGGAGAGATGCAGACAGAGGCCTGGAGTCTTCAGTAGTTCCTCATCACTTCCCAGCTCTCCAATAGCTGCTGAGCTTCACCACTGTCCCCATGGGGAGGAGAAGGACACAGCTGATTCTAGCAGAAAGTCTTCAGAGCAGTGTAATTATTTCATGAATAAGATCATCTGGAGGTTAGATTTCACTGGGATAAAAGCTAGTTATTAAAAAATGGATCAGTCAGTAATAAATGTCTGTGTTCTATGTACATCCCATAATAGCCTTTTCCAGTGACTCGTTCAGTGGAAGCTGCCTTTCTCGCCATCCTTAAAGACAACACAAAGAGGCCCCATGCAACACAGGACATGGCTCCTTCAGGTGTCCGAGACAGGCAGAGAGCCTGGAATGCCGCTAGTTTTAATGCAGGTGGCATGGCAAGACATTCTGTGCTATGGGATCTAGAATGAGTTTCTGGCCCAGCCCAGCCCTGCAGTCTGGACCACCTATAGCCACCACTCCCCCACCCCCGGAAAAGATGCTTGTATCAGTTATATCTGACTTAGGTATATTGCTAGCTAGCTCTTGCATCTTAATTCAACCCATTTCCATTAGTCTGTTTTGCCATGTGGCCCCTGGCTCACCTGTTTCTTTCCACCTTGCATCCCACATCAGCAGGGGACAAACATAAACTGATAACATGTTATTTTTAGTATTATTCCAATTGAAATAAAGCCTAGATGGTAAAATTGCAAGAATGACGTCAGCTATATCTGAGTTGTCCTTGCAACTGTCATCCAAAGTATTAGAGTTGTCCACAGACACACAAGTAACGACACTACCAGACCCACTTTTCTCTCATGTGATGCTGTCACAGGTTATCAGAGCTTTTTACCTGTGACCTGGGGCAACTTCAGACCATTAATTGATGATCATGATATGATTGCAAAGGCCATAGGTTTGCATGCTCAGCAAGAAAAATCATATCCTTCTGCATAGAAAAGGTTCCACCTTCTCTTGTGCTCTCTGGACTAGGATTTGTATGCATCAGTGGAAGCCACTTCTGCCTCCCACTGATGTTCTTCTTACAAATGTCAGTTGGCTCATTCTCCCAGAGTTCAATCTAGTGAGTGATAGAATGAATTCATTTTTTTTTTAATTCTTGCAGCCAGAGGTAAGAAACATTTCCCCAAATGATGCTGTTATAATATTTAACTGCAGCTCCCTGGTGAGAAAGGATAATTCAAAATCTTAAATAAGATATTCAATTTGAGATTAGTTAAGTGGTTATTTGGCTGAAAGGGATTTTACAAACAAGAGCTTCTCTATCTTCAGGTAAAGGAAACATTTCACTGGATTTAATTAGCACTGGGGTTTTTCTGGCACTTCTCCATTATAAATCTTTAAGCATTTGAAGGATAATTAAAATTTCTACAGGTTAATAATCACAATAAAGTCTAATTTAAAAACAGATAACTCTTTGCTAAAAAGCAAAACACCAGTGCCTGTTTCCAAAGTATAGTTCACTAGAGATTGTAGTTGATATACAGTTATGCATTTTATTAACAGTTGTCGCCTTGATTAATTTGTTTTAAAATCACATGACTTTCAAGTCTAAAACTTTTGAGCTTGGAAGAATACATTATAAATAAATTCTGGCATTAATTTTTGTCTAAAGTTTCCCAGTAGGCCCACAATGTCCTCGCACAGAAAATACACACGTTAGAAGATTACTCTTCCCTCCTTAATTATCTTTAAAGGGATATTTGTGGATATAAAAGTTCATCATAAAGGACAGAGTTCACAAAAATCAGAAAGTAGGTGAAATGTCTCAGTGTTCTTATAGAGGTACGTCCTGAGAATTGTATTCTAAGCTTTAGTATTCTATACTAGATTTATTTTTCTACGAAATCTCATTTACATACATTTTTCCTACTCTTGTAAGCTTCTTCATCACTATTTTAATCCCTGATGTTAAAGAAGTTTTTAAATATTAAGTATGCCCTATCAAAAGTCTGTGAGGCATGGTGGCTATTAGGATATGAGAGGTTTGGTTTCTTTTTGAGATATTTCATCCAGGAAGAGTATGAGAGTTTAATACAAAAGATTCATACTACCAAATGTTTTTCCTTTGAGGTAAAGACATTGTCCTACATGGAGAGTTGTTGGGAAGGAAGAAGGGATAGTGAACCTTAACTGCCACGTGTTTTCAGATTCCCAGATGATAAAGATGGCAAAGCCTCATGAGACCCCATCTTAGACCCAGAAGCTATTATGTTGATGTCTTTGAAGGAGAATTACAATTCTTTTGGAGTATGGCCACTGATAGGTTTATATGCTCAAAGCTATGTGCATATGGGCAGCATTAATCAGTCAGTGGGTCAGATATATACCAAACAGAAGGGGAGGAGGAGCTAGAGGTGGGAAATAGGGGATATGGGTGGACATGACCAAGTTGCATTACATACATGCATGTAATTTTCAAAGAATTAATAAAAATATTATGTAACATTCTTAATGACCTCTGAATATTATGGGAGGATGTCATACTTCATATTTTTATAAGGTAGAGGCATAAGTTAATATATTAATTTTCAAATCATTCATAGAATGACTTTGTAATATATTAGCATCTTATTCAAAAATCTTATAATCTAATTAGTACATCATTGTTAGCTTAAAATTAGTCATCGGGGAAAAATTTAAGTGTGTGAACTTAGAAAGTTATGACAAAGCCCTAATTATAACCTTATTTGCATCTCTTCACCAGGGAAGCACACTTTAATTTGTTTCCCTACTTCAAATATTTGTTGGTTTTAGAGACACGTGTGATTTAAGATATCCCTAGAATATTGCAAGTCTAAATTTGTAAAGATACAATTATCTTATATTGTTGACATTTTCTTCATCAGTCCTTATAGATTTTTAAAATTGTGTGAATATGTGTGGATGTGTCTGAAAACGTACAGATGAGTAAGAGATATAGGATGCCCTGGAGTTGGAGTTACTAGAGATAGCAAGCAATGAGTGCTGGGAAGTAAACGCTGGGTCTCTATTAGTGGTTAATGTCCTTTAACACTTCATTTCTGATACAGATGAAAGCTCTAAGTAAATATGTTTGAATCCAGGTTCTTAATTTCTGTGTTGTTTCTCCGTTATTGATGTGACGTACAGCCTTCCCTTCTACCTGCTTTAGTGTCGGCTGGATTTGGATAGTCCCATGTAATAAATTAGAAGGAGCAGAGGTGAGAGCAGAGTGTGCAACTTCAGAGGACAGGTCACTAAAAGCGCTAAGGTTCCTTCCCATTCACTTTCTCTTGGAATACTTTTGGGGAAGCTGGCTTGTCATAGAAGTGTGTAAGTAACCATTAGATTCCCAAACGGTGGGGATAAGTTTCTTGTGAATGCTATGGCATTATGTAATCCTGGTTGATGACTACAATACAATTTCATGAAAAACACTGATTCAGACAGCTTCTGCTCCCCACTCTTGAACTCTCTCCTTTTAGAAACTGTACCTTAAAAGTGCTGGTTATGCAAAGCTGAGAGTTTTTGGTTTAATGCTTAAGTCAGCAATAGATAACTACTATAACACCTGTCTTTTATATCTGCTGTAAAATAAATTCTGACAATGAGGTTTTGATCATTCCATCTGAAGGAAAAAAATCTCTAGAGAAACTACAATTGAATTTTCTACTCAGAAAAGGCATAATATTTCAGTCAAGTATTCAAGGTTTTATGCAATATATTAGCAACACGTCACTTCCATTTCAGAGGCTGGAATACTTCTCTGCAGTTGATGTTTCAGATAATAGGGAAGAGTATTTCTGTAGTTATTCTCTGTGTTCAGGATTATATTACTATAAAGAAAAATGTAGTGAGCTTTTTCATATTGGCCATAGAGACCTTTATTTTCAACACCACCTCCAATCATCTTCCGTAAGGAAATGCTGGCATGATCTCATTATTAAAGAATAGCGGAAGGTTATCTATAGCTTCAGAATGATAGAAGTAACAATATGATTCTTGTCTGATATTTCTGCTGGTGAGACCACTCATCACTTTGCTTCAACATGGGAAAGGCTATCTCTTCTTCTGTTGACTTTGGGTCTTTTTCCTTCAGAGTGGCAGATTGTGGAGCTCCTTGATGAATGGTTCGCTGCCCTGATCTCTATGCAGCCACACACTTCCCCATTTTAGAAAACCTCCCCGTGTTATGTATACTTTTGCCTCAAAAAAAGGTAATGATTTTTATACTTCTTTTCTATTTACTCTTAATTTAGGTTTTACAGCTTTATTTTCTATTTCTTACTTCTTCTTAGGTTTAAGGCTTGATCTTTGTTGTGCCCATCCCTGGTTAGCCTGGAATGCTCTGTGTAGACTAGACTGATGGATTACATCTGTCTCCTGAAGGCTCGTACTGAAGGCGTTCACCACCTTAATAGTGGTGAATAGTCCTTAAGTGCTATATCTCTATACTTTCTTTTTTTGAGAAAAGTATTTTCACTATTTTTTTATTTTTATAAAAAATACCTAACAGTGGGTAATTAATAAAGAAAAAATATTTTATTAAACTTTTGCTTTTAGGTATTGGAAAGTTGAGAACACTGCAAGAATGTTATATGTATGTTCAATCCCTGCCTTTGATGAGCTCCAGGTTCAGTGCCTGTCTCAAAAAACAGTAAGAGTAACAAAAGAAGACACCGGCCATAGACCCCTGTCCTCCAATACTTCTATACACCCATAAATATGCACATAATCAGCAACACATTCACACATATTTAACACACACAATTCTTTTTAATTTTTTTTATTTTGTATTTTTTCATACCCACCACTGAGTCCCCTCCCCACCCTTCACCTGTCCTCCCCCAGCTTCTCTCTACTCCAATCCCCCATTCATTCCCCAGTGGGGGAGAATCTATGGGTCTGCCTCCATCAGCTGCTGGATGAAGGTTCTATAATAGCAGTTAGGGTGGACATTCATAAGATAATAGGGAAAGGCCAGTTTAGGCACACTCTCCACTATTGCTTGGAGTCCTAATTAGGCTCATCTTGTGGATTCTTTGGTGTTTCCCTAGCACCAAGTTTGTCTCTAATCCCAAAATGGCTCCCTTTATCGGAATATCCACTTCTTTGCTCTCCCACTCTGTTGCTCTTGCCATTCAACCATCTGATTCTCTCATGTTCTCTTCTTACCTTGCCTTGAGTCCCCCTCCTTCATGATCCCAATTTACCCAGGAGATCTTCTCTAGTTCTCCTTCCCAGGAAGATCCTTGAATTTTTTTTAACTTCTTCCTGTTACCTTGCTTTATGTCTAGAATCCACCTATGGATGAGTACATACCATGTCTATCTTTCTTGGTCTGTGTTACCTCACTCTGGATGGTACTCTCCAGATCTATCCCACTTACCTTCAAATTTCAGGATGTCTTTTATTCTGCTGAGTAGTACTCCATTGACACACATGTTTTTTAATATTCAGTTAAACTCTACAGTTCTCCAAAGCTGACTCTAGTAAAGAAATTTGGCAGGTTTGGTTCTTCACAGTAAGGGTATTTTAGATTTTGGTTTTGTGTGTCTTGGGTTATCCCTAGGCCCTCATATGTTGGTTGAATTCAATCTATTTTCTTTTCCAACATGTGGCTCAGCTGTGGGCATTTGGCCTTTGCTACATTTTGGCTGAGACTCTATATTCATGATATATCTTGACATGACCCAGTTGAATTCAGACATTATGTTCAGTGGTTTGAATGAGAATGGCCTCCATAAACTTTTATGTTTAAGTGTTTGGTTCCCGGTTAATAGAACTGTTTGAGAAGGATTGGGGTACATGTCTTTATTGGATTAGTTCTGGCCTTGTTGGAGAAGGTATCAATGGAGATGGGCTTTGAGAATTCAAAATGCCCAGTCTCTCTCTCTCTCTAGCTTATGGAACACATGTGACCTCTTAGCTATTTCTCTATCACAATATTTACATGCTGACATCTTGCAACATAAACTCACATTAGTTGTTGCTCTCTGCATAAAACCTGTACAAGGTCAACCGAGTCAACATTCCAGCATGTAGAGAGGAAGGAATCACACATTCCTACTACGAGTTGAAGTGTTATTGGCAGTTGATGGTTTACAAGGGGGAAATATTAGTTAGAGTTAGGGGTGTGATGCCTGGAAAACATCCAGTGCTTATGTGATTGTTCTTACACTCATGCACATATGGACAGCAATAACTAAACTCAGATAAGTAGATATGAAGTTATGAGGAGAATATAATGGAAGAGGTGTGGGAGAAGTTGGAGAAGAAAACAGGGCTTTGAGTATAATAAAAATATATATTTTATGTATGAAATGTTCAACAAAAAATAAAATATATTTGAAAACAAAAAAAACAGATCAAATCCAAATAATCAGGAAGATACTTAAAGTGTTCATATACAACAAAAATCACAACTTTTTACAAAGAATTTTCTACTCTATGTGCAAAAATGAGAAAGGAAAGTCTTGCCCTGCAGTAAGATGATGGAAGAGAAAGCTCCTACCTGAACATGAATGTCACACCACTGCAATCATCTCTAGTAAATAAGGTGTGTGTGAATGTGTGTGTGTGTGTGTGTGTGTGTGTGTGTGTGTGTGTGTGCTTTAGATAAGTGGTAATGACCTGCTAGGTGTCAAATTACATGGTGTTGGTATTTGGAACACACTTTCTGTATATCTACTTGCTTCCTGAAGACAGAAGCAAATGCCAATTCTTTTTCTCTAAAGAGCTTAGTTGGCCCACCACTCCTGTGTTTCATGTCAAAGCAGGTCAAATGGAATAATGCTTTCTGCATGTGCTAGCAAGGGCTAGCAAAAAATTTGATGCCCCTTTCAGAAGAATGATAACTTTTCCCCTTGTATAAACACTTTGTCACATTTTGAAAAGATTGTGTGCTATTATAAGTTTGGCTAAACTTTCAAGTGTTATGTCCAGTATTATTAAATTAACATATCTACTTCAATATTTGTATATTTTAATGAAATATCCCCTTCTTTGTTTTTTTGTTTGTTTGTTTTGTTGTTGGTTTTTTGTTTTTTGTTTTTTGTTTTTTTTTACATGATCACTATTCTCCAGACCAGAATTTTACCTTTATTTTCTGATAGTTCTTTGGCCCCTGTTGTTTTTTTTTTAATCAAACTCTTGCATTTTCTTTAATTGTATCACACATTCTTTAGATTATTTTTATATTTAAAAGGATTAAACCAGAGGAATGACACTTACAGGACACTTGTAAACACATATAGAACTTAAGAATGATGAAATAGAAAGCCTTCTTTCTGAATTATAATAAATTAGTAAACAAAGGTTATCCTTTCTCTCAGTAGCTCTTTGGTTATTTCTTTGGGAAAAATCACATCCATTCCCATTGTGTTGCTAATTTAGGAGATAGAAGGAGAAAAGAAATGAGGGAGAAATAGTGAGAGGAGGAGGAAAGGAGATGAGAGGAGGAAGAGAGAGATTACATGTACCCTCCTTTTTCTCCGGATACTCAGAGGATATGCATCCATAGTCCCTAGCAAGATCCATTACATTTTCAGTAGTAGCAATATTTTGAGGAGAAGAGTGAATATAATCTTTTTCTGGGCGCTCTTCCAGACAGAAACTTGGCCAGGCACATTGCTGAGGACAACTGTGTTTGCCTTCCTTTTGAGCCATGTGAAATGTGGCACATGAAGAAGTTGGAAAGTGATTTGCATGGTTTTGAACAGCTTGTTTAATCTAGCACACAGCTGAGCCCTGATGGATCAGGTCCCCTAGGGATTCTATTGCTGTGACAGTGATCACAATGAGTCCTTCCTGCTTCTTGAACACCTTTCTCAATGTCAGAGAAAACCACTCTTCCTTGGAGCCCTTATGATTAAATAATAAAATGGTACACGGTGATATATACATTTTTTTAAAAAAATGAGAGTTGTTCTAATATCATTACCATATTCTCCATTAACAATTTTTTCATTCTACCTCTGTCTTAGTCTCTTTCTTTTCAAGTAGTGAGGAGTCCTGTGCTGGAAATTAAAATCTGGGTAGCATTTGGGCCTGAGAGCTTGGTGTTCTAACACATTCACACCTTAATTTGCATCTGTGATTTCCACTGATAAATCAATCTACTTCTGCCTGAATTGGCAGTACTACCTCTGTGCCTTGGCACCAGCCAATGAGAGTTCCCCCTACCCCCAGTTCTTCAGTACTCTCTTGACTAGGCCATCCCTGCCACTTTACAAGTCTGCATGTGTGTTCAGGTTTTGGAGGTACTATTAGTACTAATAGTACATTGATACTATTACTAAGTAAGGTCGACACCCTTTTTATTGATTGGAACAGGATAAGGAAACAGCTTCTGGCTAGAAAATCAACAAGATGACTAAGAAAGGTGCCATGGAGGGCATCTGTAGCAATTTCTACATCTCACCTCAGAGCTACTTTGCCTGCATTTTTCTCATCATTGGAGCTGAAGGATGGCAGTTTTTAAAATTCATCAGTTTGGGAGAGACAAAACAGTGTAAGCAATAGGCCAAGGTCCTATTTTAGCACATGTTTCTGTGTGTTTATGACCCATGACGAATCACTGTCATTTCCTTTCATGTGTAACACAAGCTAAGTTTTGAGCATGTGTGAATATACCTAAATAATGTATGAGGGTGCACTTATATCTACTAACATAGTATAAAATTTCATTAATCTACCATACCTTTATGTAGCAAAATTTGTTCATATACCATACGAATATGTATATATGTGTGTACATGGATAACAAGATTACATATTTGAAGTATTTTGAACATGTGAAAGTTCAGTAAAGTGAGGGAACAGATGACAGCAAAAAATAATGACACATGCATAAGAAAATATCAAAGGGAAACTCATCACCTCACATGACAACCTAAAAATTTAATTAAAAATGAATAAAATATATTGACGAAGTTCATGAATTACAGATACAAAAACAGCATAGTAATATTCTCATTTCAGTATGAATTTCAATTGATAAAATTACAGAGTTGTTTAATTTTTAGTTCTTAAAGAGAATAATTGCACACTTCAATAACTGTGATGCTCCTAGGAACTTTATACATAGTTTACAATTATATTAATAGTTTAATAGGCATATAGAGCTTCTTATAATGTCTTTCATATCTGATTTAAAGTAATTTAGTTCAAATGTTTAAAGACTACATGTTCCTTTAAAAAAATGAAGAGAACTAGAACATCCATGGTTTTAGAAATTAAAAATAACAAAGGGTAATGTTTTTTTTTGTTTTTTTTTTTTTTAGATTTTATTAGGTCAGCTTCTTTATGTGTGTGTACATATTCACATTTTGTGGCAGTTACTGGTGATTGAATCCAGGACACTGCATGTTAGGGAAGTGATAGCTCTATCACTGAGGTGTTTCCTTGTCCTGTGGTGACTGTACATACTATTATTTCATCCTGTGAATTTTAATTTCTGCTCTTCACATCTCACAAAAATTTTCTTATGCCTCGACTTTGAAAAAATAATTTTGTCTTTATTTTCTGTGTATGGGTGTTCTGCCTGGATGTATATCTGTGCACCACGTGTGTTCTTGGTGCCCATGAAGGTCAGAAGAGGGTGTCGGATCTCTTGGAACTGGAGTTACAGATGCTTGTGAGCCACCTTGTGGGTGCTGAGAACTGAACCCGGATCCTCTGCAAGAGCAGCCAATGTTCTTAACTGCTGAGCCATCTCTCCAGCCTCTAGAAAAATAATTTTAATGGAAACCATCTATGTTAAATATGATTCTGTTATGATGTCTTTAATTAGTTTATATGCATTCACTAAGCCTTTCTATACTTAAAAGCTGTTATATATGTATATATATATATATATATATATATATATATATATATATATATATATATAAATGCATGTTTCTCAGCAGGTACATACACATTCACATATTTAAATACCTTAGTCCATGACATGTTTTCATTTTGTGTAAATGTATGCCTATCTTTAAAACCCCTTCACCTGTCTTGCCTTAGAGAATCTCACATATTGACTTCATACAACCCTCTGTAGTTCAGAGTCTAACTGACACTAGTTTAACATTCTTGGGAGCAGAATCAGGTTGTCAAATGTGAGTTTCTGGGAAATTTGTGAACTGTGTGCTGTTTCCAGGTGTGGGGAAATGGGTGAGGCTGCCAGTCTCATCTAGCGGCCTTAGGCTGAAATAATGATAGAATTGAGAGTGGCCTTAGTCTTTCACTTTTCACCTTTCATGCCAGAGAGTACTTCTTCCTTCTATTACTATGTTCAAATACTTCATCTTTGTTTTGCATTTAAGATGACTGAGGCAACTGGTGATCCTCCTGCCTCTGCACTAAAGCCAGAGCATATTACTTTTAAACTATTAATTGTAATATTCTATGGTGTTATTTTTCTGTAACACAAAATAAACAAACAAAAACATTAATCTTCCCTACCAATTTAATGTGCTTGAAAACTACTAATTAAGTTTTACATCGTTTTTTGTCCTTCTAGAAAAGTGACTCTGATGTATGAGAAGGTGGTTCCTGGGCTGGGAACTTTTATTGTACTGTATTGCATACTGTGGTGATTTTTTTGGAAACACACTTGCCTCTTGAGCATATAACGTCTATTTTCCCAAAAGCTCAGAAGGATTTCCAACTGTTTTTGTTTTTTGGGTTGTGTGGGTTAACTTTTAAAACTTGAGCAATTAACTTTGTCTCCAAATAGATCTTGTTTTCATCCTTTTAGATCCAAGAGAAGCATTCCCGGGACCTGTAGACATTTTTGCTTCTGAAGACAACCCCCCCCCCTTACTCCTGTCTCAATCACTCGAATGCCATTATGTTTTATTTGTTGTATCTCAGTGTCTTGAAACTATCTTATATGTAAAATAGCAATATATGCTATAGTGAATTATATAATTTCTTCAGTATCCCCATTAGCAGGCACATGTTATGAAGGCAGCTATAAAATCCATGCCTTATTGGCAGTAGTGTTATCACCATCTATAGCTATGTTTACACGTACAGATCAATTCATATCTATATTCTGCAAACTACAGGTATCTATCGGTGTGTGCAACACTTGTAATAGCCATTTCCTTGCTATTTTTCCACAGGAAAGATTTTTGGATTCTCTTATTATGCAAACAACATCCAAACATACATTTTTCTTTAATGGTGTGCGTGTGCGTGTGCGTGTGACTTTTGGGAGTTAGTTCACTTCTGCCACCTTGTGGGATCTGGATAGAGTTCAGGTCATTTCCACAATATTCACAAACATCTCTACTTTCTAAAGGTATGCTGCCAGTCCCAAATATCAATTTTTCAAACACTCATTTCTATTATTTTCTTAGGAAAGAAGCAAACAAATTATTGATGATTCAGAAACCTAATTTAGGGCTTTGATTTTTATTCCACTTTCTAGTTAGCATTTTTTCTTTCTTTTTTTTTTCTAAACAATTATTTTACTTAAATTGACGTCTAAGAATAGCTCCTTGAACACAGCAGTTTGAGCAGTTGCAGAGAAGAAGGGCAAGAAGGTGTTGATTCTTGACAAACAGCAATTGGACACGTAATTAGAGGTGCTGGCTGGGTTAGGCTCACCCCGTGAAGCCACCTCAGAGATCAGTGCTAAATAAAATGGACTTACTGACAAAGCTAAGCTAAAAATCAAGGTTTAAGTTTCATCAAACATTTATCTAGTGCCCCCTAATGGCAATGTCCAGTGCTCGATGCTGAAGGAACTTAAAGAATAAGCTAAAATAGAGATCATTGCCTAAAGGAGCACAAGATTGGAGATGAAAAGTCTAACAGGCCTGGTCAACCATCTAAATATAGAAGCCTGACAAGCAAGAAAGAAAGGGCAAGCCCACTTAATTTGTGTGTGGGTCGGGGAATCTCTGTTATTTGATCATGGCTAAACTTGACAGAGGTATTGTTCCACTCACAAATCTGTTCTTTCAAAGTCATTTTCTAGACTTTCTTTTCTAATCTCTGTCTCATCAAATGGCATCTCATAGGCTCTAGTGCCCTCAAGGGCAAGAGTAAAGAAGAGGAGTATGTCTTCCAGTCTCCTCTGCCTGGGCAGCATCTCCTCTGCCTGGGCAGCTCTGTCTCCTCCATGACTTGAGCTATGGCCAGATGTAGGTGCTGTGTCTTCAGTGTCAATCTAGTTGTCATGGGCCAAGGACTCTGGAAATACCCATGTTCTCCCCAGCTTTGGAAAATTACAAGATTCCTTTTGAGGTTTATGCTGACAAGTTGGTTCTTGTCATTATGCAACACATCTCGTGTTCAATCACTATTATATGAATAAAGTAGGGGAATTTTCTGGTTTTTTACTCCATTGTGACTGACAAAAGAGATAGTTGACCCTAATAAGGAAGAACAATATAACCAGCCTGGAAAAGAATGAAGGCTCAGAGTACTTAATTTGTGAGGTAAGAGCAGGCTAAAAATAGTCAGAATTCTCATTCTCACTCTGAAACTGGGCTAATTAGCAGCAACATTCTAACCCCAACAGACCTCTGGGAAAAGCAAATGATGGTTTAGTGTTTGTAGACCCAATACCAACAACAATGTGTATCCAATGAGATTCCCATTATGTAGGCAAGCCACATGACTGAAAATACTTGGATCTAGTTCATGTTTCCTTCCAATAATTTCAAACTACCTATTTTGGTCTTTTTGAGAACGACTTCCACACAGAGAATGAGAAAGCTAGAAGGGGTCATCTTTCTCCTCATATGCAGAAAGACATTGCAGCTTGTGTATGTTAAAACAGTTTGTTCAGCCAGATACAGAAGCCCTTTCTCCAGTTTTAAATGCAAAGCTCTTTCTGTCCTACCCCAGGACACACTAGCATGACCCAAGTTCTATATCATAGCATCCAGACTCTGTCCTTTGGTAACTACAAGGTTTGTAAATAGCTATTTTTTAACCATATTAATAATGCAAAAAAGTAAACTAATAACAAATATATTAGTCATCCCAAAGTAACCATTTTGGAGTGATCTTTAAATGCAGCTTTGTACTTGAATAAAGTGACAGATATTATACAGTCAATTGGGATACAAATAGACTTCAGGGAACAGAGAACACTGTGAGTCAAAAAAGCGAACATACAGAGTTAAAGGTATTCTCACACAAATATCATTTATGAATTCTTGTGACTAAACCATTTTTATATAAAAATCTAGACCATATTTTGATATTAAATAGACACATTGAGGCCAAGACATTAGAGACATTATCTGTTTAATAAATATGATTGTAAAAGCAATAAACAAGAGCAATATACATTACACTACATAGTATTTAACAAAAAAATACATCAAAAAGGTCATTTTAAAATTAGAAGTAGTTCCAATACTATAAGAAAACTTTCAATTTTTTTTTAAATTGGCTTCCTATAAAAATAAGTTGGCAAATGAGGGGTTTCAATGCTCAGTTGGAATCCTGGAAAACACAGAACAGCTGCCAAGCACCCCATTGCTTTTAAAGTTGCTGTTTGGACTTTCAGGGGAAAAAAATCAAAGCAAACCTTTGCAATTTGGACAGTGAATTCAATTAGGAATAAGGCAAAGAGGAACTTTTGGTGGGTATTTCAGGGTAGAGCATGCGCAGTTTTCCCTCTGGGCTTTTAAGAATTGTTGTAGCGTCCAATTTTTAGCTTGCCCTGAATCTTACCTTCTTGCATTCCTGCCCACACTCCTCTGACCTTTAGTTCACCAACCTCCTCATTATATTTGCTGCACCTGCGATTAGGGAAAGGTAGGCACTTGGACCCTCCCACTTGTGGGCTCTCACTGTTATTTTCTCCTTAGAATTCTACTGCAAGGCCTGGTATGGAGGTTCTCAAACTTGAGCAAATATTAATGACCTGGATGGCTTTTTGAAACAGATTGTTGGGGCCACCATAACCCATGAACAAAAAGCAAGACTATTGATCCCCTAGAATTTCCAAAATAACGGCGTCTGTTTTAGCCTGGTATGAATCTGTATTTCAAACAAATGTAGGTGACACTGATAGTGTTGTCCTAAGCTTTTGAGAGTCACTGGTCAAGGTTACAGGGACTATGAGGTCTCCTCTAAGCAGTACCTGACCTCACCAATCACCTACAGGTGGGAGGGAGCTTTGAGGAGAAGCATATGAGGACACTGGAGAGGCTTAATCTATTGCCGACTACATTGCCCACTATCCAGGATGCCAGGTATCTCATGCCCAGGATGCAAAGTATCTCATGCCCATCTCTGTTTTAAACGAAGACCTATATCCCCTTCTTCCCTGTGTCTCTTCACTCACTCATTGTCATTTCACTGAAAAATAACTTTTTTCAGTATTATTCTAGGCAAGGCACTGTGCTAAAACAAAAGTGGTCTTTCATTTTTTAATAATGATTTTCTAGTTAGAATAATTTGAACTGCAACTCTAAGGATTCCCTATGCTGGCTTGAGTGAACCTATTTTGGTTTCCAAGTACTTTGTCTTCCAGACTAAATATGGAAGACTCCAACTAAAGAGAATCAATAAAGATGTTTCCTATGAGATAGGAAATCTGGAAGGTTGAGGATTGATTGGTTATGTCCCCTGGCATAATTTACTGCACAGATTCACATGGGGCATCTTCTAATGTAAAGCTCTGCTTGAATAACCTCTGACTCCAGCTTTCCTACTCCTCCTCTTTCCTCAACCATTATGTGCAGGGGTCATGTGATCACTGAATCAGTCATACAAAGGCAGAAGTCATACTGACCACTGGGATAAACTAAGGTCCTTGACAATACCATTGTTGACTCCGAGAAAGAGCCAAGAAGGAGGCTAGGTTTTGGAAGTAGTTTATTAAAGTATCTTTCATCCTAACTTGAGAGTGGGCTATTTCCAGTCTAGGGAAGTAAAGAGACTTCAGTCATATAGAAGGACTTCAGCAAGGGCACAGCCTCTGCTCCTTTCTGTGAACCTTCTTTCATAATTCCTCTGAGGAAACGAATTTCCTTATGTTTTGAGGCCCTGAGGGTTGTGAGTCTTACTTTTATGTATGCAACTATTCTTCCTATATATTGACTTAATTTTTTTTCCTAAAAATACCATAACACTTGAAGATCGGAATGCACACATGAAATCAGCAAGATCATCATACACAGTCAAAATCTTACCCAAATATAAGAGAAGACTGATTTTTATAGTTTTGTCAATACTTTTATGTATTAAGTCCATTAACCTGCTTCTCTTTCTGGTTAAAAGTCAGTTTTATTTTACAAATACTAGGGATGAAATATCAGATAACAGCAACTATCACAGAACGTATTACCCTGCAGTATAGTCACACATTCGAAACATTTCTCATGAGAATCTTCTAGATTCAGATCACATAAGATTTTTGCTAATACATAAAAGCATCACTGTTCATCTATGTGTTTTACTTTCCAGAGTATATGGCCAGATTTGGGTTGCTTTGCATGTATCAACTCTTTCAAACATAGTACATGTTTCCAGGTAAGAAAGACAGGGGTGTTTGGCAAAAGAAGTTTTTAAAGGAAGAGAGGAAAGGGAATATAACTGAAGCCAGCTGGGCAGGATGCAGCCTGGCCAGAGTGCAGTGAAGCTGGCATGCGTAGGAATGTAGAAAATTGATAGAGATGAAGATCTGTGAGGGGAGTCAGGATTGGCATAGGCTAGGCCAGTTTTAGAAAATATCAGGTGTAATGTCCAAAATCTAGCAATTCAGTCGGGGTGAAAAAAAATGAGAACAGTCAAAAGATAATGGGGGATAAGGAGGATTAAAGACATCAATGAAACGTGTCCACACATGGATAGCAAAAAAAAAAAGGAGGGGGGAGTGGGATAGCAAGTACCTACTGAGGAAAAAAAAATCCCACCTTTTTGCTTTTACATTACTTGAGGCAAGGAGGGAAGTTGAACAGGAAACAAAGGTTCATTACTTCCCAGCCTCCCTTCTATTCCCATTGAACCTGCCTATAAGGATATGGATCTCCAGCTAAGATCTTTGTCCCTGTGGTCACAGAGAATGAAGAGAAGTCAGTCTGTGGTCAGTGCTGACCATCAACGCCCCTAACACTAACTGAAAACGGGAAAATAACAGTGATAAACAGAGAAGCAGCTCAGTGGCAAACTCTTGTGCACGTCTTTGCTGGAGATGGCTAATCCGCCATCGGCCAGTTCTGCTAAAATAGCTGTTAAATCTAGAGCCAAGAATAGTTCCAAAAATACATGCAGATTTCCTTGGCTTATTTATTTATGTTATGAATTTTCTACAAACACGACCAATCAGAAAAAAGAGAAGAGAGAGGAGGGGAGTGCTTTCCATTAAAATAGAGCACCTGGACACTGCCCCTCCGAACGTGTTCTCAAGGTATTGTCCACATGCACAGGCTTAAAGCTAAAAACCCTTGTTGTCTGTGTCTGAAGAATTTAAAAGTCCCGATGCAGTGAGTGTTTGTTTGTTAGTTTAGATTTTGATTGTTTTTAATTTTAGTTTTTGTTTGTTATACTGGCGTCCTCCATTCAAACATTTACATAGGTAGGGATTTCTTTTGTGCTTTGATTCTCAGCAACTATGGAAATACTTCCTGGCAAAATAGGAAACAGAACAACAGAAGAAAAAAAGACACAAAGTTAGTGATCGTGGTGATGGATGATGTACTTGACAAGAGTGAAATTCTTTTCTGATCAGCAGGTCTCCTGTAGTCTTTGGGGTTTTTTCCTTAAATTGCAAATTGTGCCCCAGCAGATCCCCGCTTTGGTGATGAAGGTGGAGTGGCTTGTCTTGGTCTTTGCAATCGGAGAGATGAGTCACCAGGTTGAGAAGAAGGGGAGGGAGGGGAGGGTAAAGCTACTCTCCTAAGAGAAAACGTGTAACACTTACTCATTTAATGGCACTGGAAATGGAAAAGTGTCAGAGACTGCAATGCGCTGTGAGATGTCACTAGCAAAGAAAGAATTGCCACTTTAAAAATCAGCCTCCATGATTCACACCATAGAAATGGAGACAGAACGATACGATCCCCTAAATAATGCAGCATTTGAGATGTTTTCGAAGCAGAGTATGTGGCATTACACTGGATAGTAACACAGAAAAGCTTCTATACTGTGGCATTACACTGGATAGTAACACAGAAAAGCTTCTATACTGTTTAACCCAGTGCTACTGTGGCATTACACTGGATAGTAACACAGAAAAGCTTCTATACTGTTTAACCCAGTGCTACTGTGCCTTTTTTATCACAGAAAGAAAATTAACTGTGAGAATTGGATACCAGATGTGGCTGCAGTTATTATTATTTCTCACTAGTATTACTTATTGCATTTAAACTTTCTCTAATACAGCCACAGCATTTCTCATATCCACTTAAACTTTTTTTCCCCAAGTAACAGATTAAAAATCTCTTCTATAAAGGCACTCTAGGTGATCTAACATCATGACTAGCATGAAGCATGAACTATCCTATAATTTCCCCATCTTAGTCAGCCATAGTCATCAGGACCCAAGAAGGGAAAGGAATCAGCAATGGTGGTTCCATGAGTTTGTCTTAGTTCCTCAAAAATGCCTTCTCTGACACATTGTAAAATTTAGGAACTGAGCTTCAGGCTTCCTCCAGCTAGGTCTCAGACTCCCATGCTTAGATCCCAGGAAACCAAAGCTGCATTGTCATCTAATGCCAAAACTTGTAGTCACCACAGAGAAAGGCCTCTGTGGGATCCTCTCTAGCCTAATTTTCCCATTGGTCTCTTAGCTTCCCTATTTCCTAAGTATTCTAAAAAATGCATGCCCTTCCTTGTCCTCACTTTCCACATTTCCAGGGCAGTTTCAAGAGTTTCAAGATAGTTTCTGGACCAAAGCAAAACAAAACATCAACAAAAAAAAAACCCCTTTCTAATGACAGGCTAGCCAGTATTCTTCTTTTGGGCTTATCTGGTGTTCTAAAGCAGTTTGGTCTCAGAGCTGTCTGTAGTAGACACTGCTGCTTTGTCCATACCCTGCTCCCTGCCTGCCTTTTTACCTACCTCCTCCAAGACTCCAAAGCTCTTCCTCCTGAAATATCAGTAGTGAAAAGCCTGTATGTCCATTGTTCATATATTTTGAAACTTAGTGTTTTAGAAACAGACCTTTTTTTTTTCCTGAAAAGGGGGGATATTTAGAGAAAAATAGCTAGAAAGGAGCAACAAGGGAGTTTTAGCTGTTTCTCTCATGAGTGTTAGAGCAGAAAATAGTGGTTAAGTGAAGCCAAAAAGGGGTTAGAAGGTGGGTTAGTGTTGACTATTTAGCCAGGGCAGCTGATGGCTTCTGAGCATCATTTACCTAGGTGCTGGGATTCCACCTTCTCATTTACAGGCTGGCCAGGCCTGCTGAGGTCAGGCTGAGGGACACTGGGCCTGCTTTCACTGTGACTGACTGGACTGATCAGTTCTTGTTCTTTCTCATTTTGCATCTGGGCATAAACATTAATCCCCGGGATCTTCCTAAAACATCAACAGAAAGTATCACTGCTCTGTTCTGGAAGAGTTTCACTGTGATTCATGGCTTCTGTACCTGTCAGAAAAGGGGAAGAAATTGGGGAAAGGGGATGGAAGGAGAAGCACGCACCTTTTAAACTTGTAGATGACAAATACGGCCAACCCCACAAACACCACTGAGAGCAGCATCAGCATGGCAGATCCACTATGGGCTGGAGTAAGGTCTACCAGTGGGGCTGCAGATAGACAAAGTACAAACATTAGCAGAGGCTTCAGTAGGTCCACGTAGTTCAGACACAAGATTGGCAAATCCTAGGAGACCATGTGGGGTAGACAGGCCCAATGCAGGGCACACAACTAAGCATGCATCTGAGTGTGTCCTCATCCTGAAAATGCTCCAGCTGGTCTGTCGAAGCACTACAGTGCAGCAAGGGGAAATAGAAGAGGTCCTAGCTCTCTCTATGCAACCAATTACCGACTGTAGAGACTTGGCCTGGTTGCTTCACCTTAATGTGTCACACATCTCACTGAATGGCTGTGAAGATTGTTACATCTAGTTATCAATCTCTTTGTAAGTACTTCCTTTCATTCTAGCATTACTGCTGTCATCATTACTAATTAACTAACACATTACTGATGGGCTTACATCCTAATAAACGCCATTGTTAAATGAAATTACAACACATGGAACCCATTCCATAGAGCTCAGGAAAGTCCACCTTCATTGTGCTCAGAGCCATTACCTAAGCTTATACTTGGTTGGGTAGAATCACATAAAAATAACTTTTTTACATATAATAAAACATTCAATTCTTTAGGTAATTTACTAAGTAATATGCTAAAAGGAGCAGCCAAATGGTTCTATGGGTACACTTCCACACTATTCTAAGGTAGAAACATGGTAAGCCTAAATATGGTCTGCACTTATATTATTATTAAATCTTTCATATGCCCCACTAAGCACAGTAGAAAACATAAATAAGAAGTGTGTGTGTGTGTGTGTGTGTGTGTGTGCATATGTGTATGTGTGTGCACATGTATTATATGTGTTTATCTGTGGGAAATATGAATTAATCATATCTCTGCCTTAGCAGTTGCAAGATGAAGAACTAGAAAGTCATGAAACACACTAACTTTTTTTTTTTTTTTAACCCAAGGAAGCTGATGGTCAAGTGAATGTTTGGAAAGGTCAAAACCCTGATTCTGGGGAAAAGGAGTGTCATAGAATGGGTCCAATGGGGTCAATGTTTGAAATTTGAGGTACCTCACTGCAGGAATTCCATCACTTCAAATGCATGAACTTCCTCACAGACAAACCTGAAATATCTGCATGCACGACATTGTCCCTAAGTTTCTGTTTTTCTCCACAGCTGTCCTATGAAACATCTCTCCCCAGCTCCAAATCTCCTCCTCAAGGTCAAGCCTCTTGCACTTGTAATGATTGTTTGCAATTAATTCTTGCTCTGTCAAGAACTGACAATTGGCAAATGTGGTGTAGCTCAAGCCTGAAAACAATCCACCTGTACCTTGCAGAAGTTTGAACAGTGACCTTTACCTTCTATCAATTTAAACAAAGCCCAATACCCAGAAATGCAGGTGACCTTTACACACCCTTTCTTTGACTTTTCTCTATTGAGAGCCAACAGGGTGATGCTCTGGTCATCCAAGCAGAAAAGTTCAGGAGTAAATGACTACAATATTAATGGTCTCAGGCAATACCCACAGTTGCATCTGTTCTATCTGATTTTTGCAATATTATATTTCAGCTACTATTAGAGAGCATATTTCATATGACCATGAAGTTGATTCAAAGTAAAAGCTAGGCTTCATTCTCAGAGAATGAACTTAATTTATGTGGGAGGATCAGCTCATAGCAGGCACTGTCTCTGCCATGAGTCTTGCAGCTTTGTGCAGTGGATTCCTGAAATCAAGGTGCTGTATATTTAACCTAAGAAGATGAAACTTTTGTTGCTATCAACAATGCCCAGAAACACATTTGAGACCATGCTGCTATTGGCAGACCATCACAGGAGAAAAGAACACTTTCCATTGTTATGGACATTATCTAGACCATTATTAATGGATGGAAGGCAAGGGCAATCAACCACATGACACAAAGGGGCAGTTAAGTACTCAGTGCTGAATGCCACCCTATAGAACTTCACCTAGTTCATGGAAGGAACAGGACTAAAATGTGAGCCATTGAAACACACACAAATACTCACAATTCTACAAGCTTCACCTGATGTAAAGAACCAAGAAATTAAAAAGAACATTTCTCAGGAAAGGGGTTACGGCAAAGGTGATAGACAGCACAGAAAGAATATGATGCTGAAACGGAGGACTTAGTATCCTAGATCATATATGTTTAAGCTTTGGTGACATGTCCTTGTGTATGCAGAGATGGGTCATGAATAGACAGACAGACATATGCTAGAACAACTGTCATCTTGCAATCAATCCTGTTATCTGTTTGCATACAATCCCCACAGCCACAGCCACTGCATTTTTATGAAATAACTTCTCCCTCACCCCATGAATTTTGTTATCACAATGTCATTATCATATGAGATGAATGAGAATATAATGTAAAAGTAATCTAATAAAAACCATTGATTTTCAGTGAACAAATGGAGGTCAGAGGGGCCACCGATGACAAGCCACAGTCAGAGGCATGAATGAAGTCAAATTCCACATACCACATAGTAATCAGAAGGCCGCTGTAGCACAACCAGCAGAGGTGCTGAAAAACCCCACAAGTTTATTTGAAAGGATAACATTTGAAATTTTTTTGTTACTTTTTTTCTTTTGAAACAGTCTCTGCATATAGCCCTGGCTGTCCGGAAATTTATTATGCAGACTAAGCTAGTCTTGAATGCACAGAAATCTGCCTACTCTCTGAATACACAAACTATGCCTGGTACAAAATTTCAAATGCATAGGAAATATGAAGAGGAAATTACCTTAACTCTGTTCTTACTCATAAGAAGAAAAACACACATGCACATGTGTGAGTACACACAGATATCATTTCACTTATCTCTGCTTCCGCTTCTAATGTTTTTCTCTTTTCTAGGTTGAATTTTTCAATCTTACATCATTAACACTCAGATCATCATTATTAAAGAAGCAGCATTAATACCGTTAGGCAACACCTTTGGAGAATATTAGTTTCTTCATTTTAAGGTCTAAAAATGTACTATGCATTCCACCTCTCAGTTCTGAATCTCTTAGGCACTTCTTGGAGGCAGGGGAGCAGCACAGAGCAACCAGCAGTGGGGAGATTGAGGGGCAGTGTCCTCACTGTTCCTGTTTGGCTTCTGCTTTTTGATTTGTGCCTGCATATAAAGGGATTTGTTAATGCTCTGTAGAGCAGCAGCCACGTATCTTACTTTTCCCCATATTTAGGTATGTTTGTTTGCATTGCTAAGGAATGGAAACTGCTGATAAATGGATTTGAGCTTGTTGTGTGGAATTAGCATAAATTAATCTCTCTCAAGTCACAGCTTCAACAAGGTAGATGTGAGGGGAAAAAAGCTTTGAGAAGGTTTTTGCTATTATAAATGCACAGTGTAATACATGGATATAAGAATTGCTCCAGGTAACTGGACACCCCACACCTCTGCTCAGACACCATTTCTAAAACCATGCAAGAAACTAGGCTATGCTCTGAGTTATTGTGTTCTATTCACAAGGATCTGGGTTGATTATAGTAATAGAAATATTACCACATCCATAAAAGAGTGATGGACATAGAGGAAGTGCTAAATAAATAGTCATAGTTGTGCATGTGACAGTAAAATCAAAACTCTATTGTTTGGGTTCAGTGTTATATACTCTCTGTAGAGCCAGATTCATGGTCTGCTCTTTTTGAATAACTGAATTAATAAAAGCCCCAATTAATTTAAAAATTCAAGTGACGACTTTGGGGAGTTTCCAAGGGCAGAGTGGGTATAAAGGGACAGAGAAATGAACGGGATAAAGATGTGTAAGGCATGACGTGTAAGACACAATGAATAAATAAAAGAGAGGGAAAGGAAAGAGTCAAGTGACGATAACTGCTTTAGAAAGCTGCGAAAGCCAAGCAGTCAGAAGAGAAGGAACTGGCTGTGATGATATCTGCCGCACCAGGTACGGTCAGTCTGTTATGCTATTATACTTATATCCCCATATTCCTGAAAGTACAACCTTCAGAAAGAGTTTGGAAAGATAAAGGAAGGTTTCCTGAGTTAGGTCAGCTGGGCCTTTGGCATCTCCTCACCTTGGTATTCTTGGTACACATCAGTTTACGAAATGTGTCCAGTCTTGCAGGACGGAAACATATCTAGCCACACCACATTTTTCACACACTCATCTAGTCACAGACTCTGTTCAGCAAGGGGCTTTCTTGGCGCATCGCTCCTCCAATGCTACTACTGTCAAGAAGTTGCAGAGGCACAGTCTACTTCAATTTTCAGGCTTTTCTTTCCTGACTCTGAAGCAGATTTTCAGCTTTATATTAACTACTTTAAATATAAGATCTGTATAATTGGAAGAATGGTATGTGTGTGGGGGGGGTATGCTAGTTACTTTGTACATTGATGAAACAAAACACTTGACCAGATCAACTTAGTGAATGGGGGGATTTTACTTTGACTACGTGTACTAGCGAGAGTCAGCCACAGCGGGGAAGGTTCGATGTCAAGAACACAAGGATGCTGGTCCTGAAGTGAAAGCTAGGAATTCTGCTGTTCAATCATATCATCCTTTTTATCCAGTCTAGAGTTCCAGCCCATGGAATGATATTGTGCACTGCTAAAGTAGATTAACCTTATCTGTATAATCCACACAGATGAGCCAGATACTAACCTAATCTGCACAATCATTCACAGGCATGACCAGAAGCTTGTCTCTTGGCTGATGCTAGATCCTGTCCAGCTGACATTTAGTGCACATGGATTAGGCTGACATGTCAATGGCACAGAAATTTGTTTAGAATGAAACACGGGCAGAATAGCTTCCATTTGCAATGCACCCTACCTTACATGAAGGCTTCTCCTCCAGTTCATATATAATCCTAATCATGAGCATCATGATGCTTGTTCTACCTCGGATAGCTATTTGGGAAGCATCAGACTGAGGCATCTCCAGCAACCTGAGTTTCCACATAAAGTACCCAAACCCTTGATCTATGTAAAGCATCATATTCTAACAGAAAAGAAAAATGAACCCTTAAACCTAACCAATTTGAAGCCAACAACTGATTTCTATCTGAGAGCTTTCTCTAGGAACGATGCAGTAAACCACTCCACTCCAGCCAATCAAATATTGTCTTCCATATTCATGTCCTTGTACCCTGTGAGGATTCCCAATGATCCTGCTTCCATCTTCTGAGTGCTAGGATTACTGCTGTGCATCACTCAACCTGGCTTACATGCCAGGATCAAGTTAAAGTTGAGCCCTATGTGTACAATGAAATCATTACTTGGTTATCTGAATGGCAGATTGCATTCTTTAAAGAACTGATCAAGAGTCTAGTATAAGCTGAAATGTTACTTCATCCTTGATACATGTGTATGTATGTATACATTTGTATACATGTGTATTTGTATTCATATATATATGAAGGTGTCATAGTCATTTAATCACACTGGAGGAAAAGATATATTTATATCTCTCTTGGTCCCTATTATCATTTATTATAGTACCATACTGATTTAATGTCTGTTTAAAACTACTCTGAGACAATATGGTTATTTAGAGAGAAAAACATATTAATTTTAGGAAAAACAGAAGAAAATGTAAAATACTATCAACATGGCTTTACTCATAAATGACTTGTAAATAATAACTGGGTAATCAGAGAGTAAATAGGTGAATAAATTTATTGACTGTGAAGATCTTCACTAGTGCTAATTTCATCTCCAAATGGAAAATGTTATTGCAACAATTTATTTCACTTTACAGTTGAGTGCTCCAAGCAACTATTTGGCATCTGCATTGATTATTCTGTGGCTTCAATTTCACTGTGGTTTCTGAGGCTTCTGCTACTTGACACGGAAAGCATTTTTGCCAAGGTGGAGCTAGAGAGCAGTATTCACTTAATGTCATGATACGACTGAAAAGCTATACTTTCTTCCCTACCTCTGCCTTTTACTCTTAACTTATTCAGTGTTAGTGATTGAAGTCTGATCAGTCCTCTAATGTCCTTTTCATTACACCCGCAAAACAAGTTAAATCAATTGGTGACAGCATAAAGTCCAAGATTAACAGTTTTATTATGAAACCGACATATGCTTTTGACAAAGGACAATTTTCTTAACTGTAGCTTCTTGAACAACACACTGATAGACAAGAGGAGATGGTAACAATATTCTCCATGCATATTTTTTATGCTTTTATTCTATTTGAGCTTTGAGGTTCTTCCTCTGCAAAAATGTTAGCTTTTTACCTTTTAATTTTAATCATGCATGCCTCAAACTCTAGGAGATCAAGACACTACAGGAAAACTAAGAGCAAAGCCTTGCATCTCTGCAATGTAGGTGGAAATAGTGAAAAGTGAATGTAGACTTTTCAGCTCGAATTAGCATATGAATTGCATGTAGATAATATCATTTGTTTAAGACTCATAAAGCTCCCAGTTATTCAATTCCCTCTGCCACTTAGAGTCTAGCTCACATTTTAATCCATTTTCAACAGCTTCCCAGCCACACCTCTTTGGCTGCCCTTGGCCACTTATCTTGATTATGGATATAGTATATCCCATATTTGGAGGTATGTCTCATTTATTATGCACTTTCTCCCACTGTTATCTGGCCATTTTGATTATTAGGCTGCCTCCACCCATAGCAAGAAATTAGATTTTAATTTTTATTGCTATGTTAGTGTTACAAGTCGTTCTCCTATGTTTTAGTGAATGCCCAGAGCTGTAAATCAAATTTAATGCTGGAGGAGAGTGTCCTGTACCTTCCCTCATTGAAGAAGGATTTATGATTATGGGGAATGCTTTCTACGGTATTCTGGAGACTGGCAAGGAGGCTGGGTATATAAGCATGATGTGAAGACATTGATTTAAAAGTAAGGTCTGGATTAGCTGTCCCCCATACAATTCCTTACTCTATAAAATGAGCCCCTTTGTTGTCTACTTTTATGGTGTTTCTTAGCTTAACTGCCATTTGCTCAGGCTGGGGACCAGATGATCTGTAGCAAAGATCTCCAACCCTGGCTTGAACACAGGTTTCCCAATCATGAAAGACAGCTTTATTTACTCAAAAAGTCTGAAAAATCAGTCAACCTCAGCTTTTCCAGGGGATTGCATTATTTTAATTTTAGTTTATCTCCACAATAAACTAGCTAATCTGGTAAAATATTAATATCTCTTATTTTTTTTCATTTTAGTACAGATTAATGATGTAAGATGTCTTTCTGTATGCTATGAAAGACCAATGGATAAAAAAAGGAACGGTTTTGTCTTATGGCAAGCTATCTTATAGATAGGCATGAAATTCAAGCATAGATAAAGGGGAAGGGCAGAAGCTGGGAGAGACACTGTGAGACTGTGAGTTACTCCCTAGACAGCAAGATGTAAAGGAACTCAGGTAAACCATGAGTCACTTGCCAAGACACAGGTTAATAGAAATGGATTAAGATTTAAGACCCAGCTAGCAATAAGCCTGAGCCATAGCCAAACAGCATGTAACTAATACATTCTGTCTTTGTGTGACTATTTGGGACCAAGTACCTGAGGGCAGTTTATTTGGGACTTCTGGTCCAGATTTCAGGGCTAGGCCAGGCCAGAACCCCTTATTAGAAATGGTGTTCCAACGTGGGGCATATACACCTGCATAAAAGCCTGAGGAAGCTTCAAAAGGGTTCTAGAGCACAAAAATACAGGCAACAACAGCTTCCAAGTTGTGTCTCTCAAGTGGGCTGTGATACAGAGACTGCATGGCGTGGGGTGTGGGCTTGAGTAACAAAATGTTGGGCCTGTGGAGTGCAGTTTAAGCTGCACAAGCTACATATGACAGATTTAAGGTAACTGTTCTTCTAGACAAAAAGGAAACAGAGTCAAGAAGGCTTCTTAGCAGTAGCATTTTCTTGGGAGGGCTCTGTTTGCTGGCAATAAGCAGAGGCATGGCTCATTTATAGGATGCGTCCTAACTCAGTGTTAGCAGAAAAATACTTCTAAGTCTTTTAAGAGGCTCTGCTGTCAAATACTTAAATGAAGTTCAGGAGCAGTAGGTGGCAATGCTCTACCCGGTGACATTGCGGATCCTAAAATTTCCAAGAGTGTTAATTGTGGCTCCTGCCAGTACTTTTTCTAAAAAGCTAAACTCTCTATGAAGCTAGACTAGGAGCTGGGTGGAGCCAGCCACTAGCTGTAGCCAAGCCTTTACTCCTAGCCACACCTTGGCAGATTAAAGGTGTGGTTAGAAACAGAAAAAGATAAGAGATATAGGTAAAGACAGATTTAAAAAGACCTTCTAAATGATTTACAACGTGTTAAAAATATATGTAGGTTTGAGAGAGAAAGAAAAAGGATAAAGTCCTTAAAAAGAAGTAAACTAAAAATTAATAATAATGCACATAAAGACGAAAATTACAAAGAGTATGTAATACTGTATGTTATTTACTGTCTTTAAGTTGTTGTTTTTTTTTTTTTTTTTTTTTTTACTTCAAAGGAAGTAGTAAGAGCTACTAAAAGAAATTTGGTTATAAATGCTGCTGGATTAATCCAACTTATATATTTTATAAATGAGTTGACTTTAAAATTGAAATAAAAAGATATGTTACTTTGCAAACGAGGTTTTCATTTCCACAGAAAATGAGAGACTACAGATGTATTCCCAGTTAAAGAAAATAAAATTTGGTCAAGAAACACCCCCAGAAAAACTTCTGATGGAAAGAAATGATTACATCAGCTTCAAGGTTGCCAACTAAGATGACTCAGACTCAGAACCCTCGAAAGGTTTCCAGCACCCCCAATCTTCAGGAAGTAGTTTATGGAAATCTATGCCTAAATTTCCAAAATATTATTTATAAGTGTTTGTTTTCATTATAAATAGTTAATGGTCATAGTCAATCTCTTCCTAGGGAAATAAGGAAATATAACATAGAAATGATAAAAAAAAAAATACATTATTGAATCTACTTTGATCCCCCCAAAAGAATCAACTGTTAATCTCAAAATGCTTTACATTGATGAGTTTTGGTTAATTGATACAAATTTAAGGTCAATTTTGTTATACTGTATGTACATTTCTACTTTTGCTTAAGATAATATGTTTATGCAATTTCTTTAAAATTGTAATGCATATTTAAGAGATACAGATTAATAGTTAAATATCTCTGATAATCAAACTAGTCATGTTGGATGTTTTAGATATACAAATACATATTTTAATTAGATAGGTAATTTTAAACACTTCAAAACCTACAGAGAATGGCATTTAAAAATGTTTAAAGAGTTTAGATTTTTCTGAATGGTGAGATATGTCTGCACCTGGCAGCATGAATCTACTCCAAAAGAATGATGGGCATCAAGGAAATTCCATGTGGAGTTTACTTTCTTTGTGTTAAAAACTAGCCACCAGCAAGAAAGTGCTCTTGTCTCAACTGCCTGACAGTATGATTTATAAACTGGACATACAGGAGCCATAGGAAAGTGACCTCTAAACTTAGGCAGAACAAGCCGAGATGGTCATTCAGTTTCCTGCTTCAGAAAGAAAACTGCCAGATATTCTATAGGACACACTGATGACCGATGCAAAAATGGATGGAATAGTTCTTTAAATTTCCTGCTTAAAGAAAAAAAAAAAAAGCCTGCCAGAGACTCAAGACCTGTAGGCTGAAAATGGATGACCCAATGTTACAAAGAAACTTCACAGGAAGCCAGATGTCATCTCCGTCATTTATAGATTTTGGAAGCTGCTTGTACTTCCTGTTTACTCAGGTAGTATTATATTCTTCTGTGGTCTCTGATGTTGTTTAAGATTAGTTACAATTATGGTTTTCCTTAATTATAATAATTAAAAGGTAAATTAGATGTGAAACTTTGGACTTACAAAAATAAGGTAGATGATGGAATAGTTTCTTTAATTGTGCTAAATACAAATAGACTAGAAGTTGCAATTGTAATTCTTGCTTGATAGCTATTTTATTGTATGTAATTGTGCTATGTTGAAATTGAAACCTTCCTTTCTGATTAGAAAAAAGAAAAGGGTAAGTAATGTGGGATATCTTTCTGTATGCTGTGAAATGCAGTTGGATAATAAAGGAACTGTCATTTTGGTCCATGGCAAGCCAGCTTATAGGTAAACAGGAAATTCAAGCCTAGGTAAAGTGGAAGGGCAGAGTCAGAGAGACTATCTTCATCTCCCTAGACAGCAATATTAAAGGAACTCAGGTAATCCATGAGCCAAGTGGTAAGACATAGGTAAGTAGAAATGGGTTAAGATTTGAGAGCAAGATAGCAATAATCCTGAGCCATAGGCCAAACACCATGTAATTAATATAAGCTTTTGTGTGCTTATTTGGGACCAAACAGCTGAGAGCAGTTTATTTGGGACTGCTCGTTCAGATCTCAAGGGAAGGCCAGATCAGAAACTCTTATTACAGATTAATCTATTTGAGATTGTGTTCTTAAGTGGAATACACCAGAATATCCCCTTGGTCTATGTCTTACTGTCTATCCTTACGTAAATGCTCCTCTACTCTATCATAGAATAAACAATAATCTAATAACTGCCTCACACTCCTCATTCCAGCCAAATGTAAGGACATTTTAATTCTGAAGATGAATGTTCATAGAAGCAAAGATAAAACATTTGATGGGGCTTGAAGTAGTTGTGCCAACAAATAGAATGTGTTGCCCTGGCAGCAGACTTCTCTTCCTTGAGGATATGAATCTGACAGGAATGGAAAGGTTAGTGTCTTAGTCTTTCCTACTGCAATTCAAATGCCTATTCCAGTTTGCAAGTAGATTTATTTAATGGTACCAAATCTAAAATAAACCATAAGCCTATCTTCCCTGATAAAAAAAAAAAAATCAAACATTTTTTGAAACAGCCTTAAAAATTCTGTGCTATGAAAAGAATTGTGAACGATTGTCTAAATTTACTACTTAAAGGATCATTTCAGTAGGTAGATCCCCTGTTAGTGCCTTATCCGTCGTTCCTGCCCTGCTCACTGTGTTTGCACAAGAAATAAGGATCCTAATTTGTCGTATACCCTCCTCAAGAGCCATAAATTTAAGGGAATTATTGCCAAATGAGGCATAAAAGATAGAAGCATTGGAAGACTAAAATGATAAATCTGAAACATTCTGGTCCTGTATGTATTTCAAGTTAGCGAGGAAAACAAACAAACAGAAATGCCTTTTACTGATTTTTAGCTAATGGCTCAGGTTCATTCTTTAATAGTAACTAACAGGAATAAAATGGCTGGCATCTGACTTTAAGTCTTTGTAAGTGGCTAGCAAACACTCCTCACACTAGTCCTCCCTCTGAAGCACAGAGCAATAAGTTATACTTGGTTTAGGCTTTTTCAGTAACAGACTCTTGCCTCCCCTGTCCTTCTTTCTTGCTTTTCTTTTTCTGAGAAACAGAACGTCAAGAAGCATGAGCATTAATTTCCTTTTCACTTTCCATTCTCATTGTGCAAATAAACATTTGTTATCATATCCATACTACGGAATAAAAATAGAGAAAATCATTTTCTCTAGATGTCTATTAAATAAAATAGTGAAAGACTCCACTAGCCAGCCAGGTGGTCTTGGATATTGTATACACACACACACACACACACACACACACACACACACACAGAGTGTGTTATACACCTGATAATTTGTAAAAGTGAAGTTAGTTGAACAACTTATGTGCAAGTTCTCTGCTGGGTTCAGAACCCTACCCATACAAATCACTATGTGTGAGGGAGACGAGGGGGAAGATAGCTATCTTCATCATCATCAGACAGAGATCGGCGGGATGGTAATGAAACAAGAGCTTCTGGAAAGACATTATCCACATGTCGGCATCTAGCTAAGTGTTAAAATACAAATAGACTTAGGAGTATAGACAGCTGAAGAAGTTTGGGTTGGGTGAGTAATATGAATGGTTATACTTTGTCCCAAACATCAGTATTCCATCAGTACAGTTCCAGATATTACTGATTTATAAACCCCTTCCTAACTCTCTGGCTGGCTCTGCAATGTCTTAGCCTCAGTCTGATAAACAAGGATCTAAAAGTCAAAAACATTTGTTCAAGCTGTGATCTCGGCTCTACCTTCTTAACTACATGTTCTTTATTTTCCCTCTATTCTCACATAATGCCAAGTCTTCTGTTTCTGCAAAGAGAATTCTAGAAAGATATCTGTCAGGTGTGGCTAGACCCTCAAGAGAAATCACAGTTTCCAAGAAGCAAAGGAAAGACTATGAACAAAATAAACCCTGGATTCAAAGTTTAGCTTGGCTTAGCTACAGAAATTAATGAATTCCCAAAGAAAGAATACAGGAAGATATAAGCAAAATCCAGTCCCTAATGACACCCAGATTTCTGCAAAAACTTACCTAATGCTTCCATAAAAGCAAATAGAAAACTGAATTTGAAAACCAAAATAAGGCTAGTATATTCCTGAAAAGAGACAGTTCATTTTCCTGGGAGAATAACCAAACCATACACTGCCTCTCACCAGCAGCATACTCTGGCATGAACATTCTAAAAAGGAGGCTACTGAACATCTGCCGAGCAATTAATGGAAGCAGCAGTGTACGATAATGGTCCCTGTGAAGGTTTCAGTAGTTCTGCTTAGAGGCATGAAATGCTGTAGACAGTACTCCTTTACAAAAGAATTTTCCCTTTCTGTAAGGGATATGAGAAGATGAGAACAGGATTCAAAATGCCATATCGGCAGCAAACCGTCTTCACCTATATATAAATATGTTGATTTCAGTTTAGAAAGGAACATTGCGACATTGCGAGCACCTCAGTCAACCTTCCCTAACATGTCCTGCTTTCCATGCATAAAGGAAATTATCCTCTAATTGGTCAACTTGTGCTTCAATACACCGATGTTTAAATGGCTATTTTTATTTTTCTAAATAAGGTACCTTTCAAGAAGTAAATTGACATTTCATCATAACTATTTAAGAGTCATTCTCGAGACAAATCTTTTGCTGTTCATGTTATTACAAAAGTCCAATCCAGAGTGTCTATGCTGATGGATATGGTGAGTTCTATACTCTTATGTGAACAAACAACATTTTTGAGGTTCAATTATTCCCTCAGTCTTGGTCATTTTATTCCTTTCCAGAAGCTTATGCTCCACATTAAATCCACATCAGTATAACTATGGAGTCACCCATGACACCAACTTTGTAACGCTAGCTAATAAAGTCTGCAATTGGACTCACAGAAGACGTTACTAATAAGTCTGATATGAAAGAAAGTAAACAGGCACAGCAACAGAAAGATAAAGATTTTTCTTTGTTTTATCAAGCTGTCCCTGTATAAGAGCTTTACCCTTCCACAATTCCTGCAGCTGTATATTTTTTTTTCTTGTTGTCTTGGCAACCTTGAGCCATACATGTCTTTGATCCAGTGTCTCTTTTTCAAATGTTATGATTATGTGGACTTCCAATGACACCTGTACTTTCTGTCCACTTTTCCCCCCAGAAACCTGATTACTGCTCCCAAACATTCATTTGTGAGAGAACCATAAGCATGAAATGGAGGAAATTCTCAGGTCTTTTCAACTTTGTATTGTTTCTGGCCATCTAAAACGTACTCCAGTAGAATGAATTTCTCATATCTAGCAAGAACAAATGTCCATGCAAGCTATAGATCATATCTTAGGATTTCCTTGCCGAATCAATCTTAGATATTTAATTGCCTAGTGTTGAACTTGGTTTTAATTCTAAACTAGTTCTCACAAAAAAATCCAGCCACCTATTCTCTCCTTTTCTACTCTCCTTGTATTTTAGATAGGGTCTTGAACTAACTTTGATTCTCCTGGTCACCTCTTGAATTCTGGTATTGCTGCATGTCAAATTTACCAAAATAATGTGAGACACATCTGATATATATACTATAATGACAGGTGAAATAAAAAGCTGACACACATAATAACTGAAAGGAAATCCATGTGAAAAAAATAGTGGGCCAATACATAGGTGTCCCCCGAATAGAGTAACTGAAGAAATAAACTAGCTCTCTGTTTAGCTTGACTTGGGATGTCCACACCCAACTCCAATAGTCTCCAGGTACATAGAACAGGGTCTTTTTTCTCACCAAGCCCAATAAAACATAATTTGTCATTTTCTGAATTCACTCAGAAGGTGAATACGCTATAAGACAAATGCTAATTACAAGAGATAAAACATATCTCTTCAAATGCAGAATTATGTAGAGAATATTGGACTTTAGTATAGTCAGTCTCTAAATTTATACAAGAACAAGTAGCTCTATGTACCATGGGAGAGGGTGAAGATGTGCAGCATGTCTTTCAAGCAAGTTCAATTAATGAATTATCTAAATTAATTAAGTAAATCTCATACCTCTTTTGAAAGAATCCTGTGGCTTCTCAGGGTCCACTAAAGATTAGAGGGCTCACATGGCATGTTCTGTACTCTACCTCCCCTCCCGATGTTCCATAAGAATTTCATCTGAATACTTGGCATTTAAGCTAGTGGGGAAAAAATGCTTAACCTGCTTCCAGACCTGGGAACCTCCCGGAGTCTCCAAGAAAACAGAGAATTTAAATGGAAGCCTCTTGATGTGAGATGTCTTTCTTATGCTGTGAATAAAAGAACTGTCTTGGCCTATGGCCAGCATCTTAGAAGTAGGCAGGGAAATCAGAGCATAGATAGGGGAAGGAGGGCATTGTCAGGGGAGACATGATCCAGCCGCCCAAGAATCAACATGTAGAAGTAACACAGGTAAGCCACTGGCCATGTGGCAAAACAGATTAATGAAAATGGGTTGCATTAAGATGTAAGAATTAACTAGCAATATGCCTGAGCTGTAGGCCGAGCAGAATTTTACAAACTTAAGCCTTTGTGCAATTATTTGGGGCTAGTCAGTCTGGGACTGCAGGTCTGTGGGTCTAGACCACCAGCCAGATGGGCCAGAAACCTCTTATCACACCTCTGTTCTCTGTTCCTATTTGTTTTGCTTCTTCGGTAACCCTATGCCTTTTCTCTTAGTGCTTTGGTCTTTGGAATATCTCAAGGTTCTGTCCTATCCACTCTTGGAGAATTGCCCACCTCCTGCAATAAAAATATTCAATATAATTTGAAGCAAATAGAATTCATCCTTGCCTTTAATTTCTTAAATTCTTTCAATTGTTAATAATACAAAGGAATTAAAAGAAAAATAACTTTTTAAGTGCCACATATCCTTCTAAGTGAGACATCAAATTAACCTAATTTCCCCACTGACTTACATTCTATCACCATCTCTGTGGTACATGGATTCTAACTCTGTTTTATAGGTGTGTACAGTGAATCTAGAAAAAAATGATGAGAACTGGCTTTAAAAAAAGAAATCAAAGCAAAACAAAATCTTTTAAAAGTTAAATGCTTATATGCAATGTGGTTACTGTCTACACAAACACCCATATACTTATTGAGCGGTCCCTCTGTCTGCCTCCACTTTCTCCCTGTCCTATAGCACACCTCCACCCAATGCCACCACCATACTTCATCACACTAAACCATACTCTAAGTTTAATTGGTATACAAATGATCTCCATTCGGCATTTGTGCTCCATGAGGCATCAGTACAATACTCTACAAAACAAGAAACTGATAAATATTGTTCATCCAATTAATTATTAACATACACAGTGATATCTATTTATACATGCTTGAGATTACTTATTTTTCATTAAAGCTTTCTCTATAGTTAGAAGGAGGATTTACTTGCCTGCTTTTTAGGAGTAAAGAAATGCAATATCAAGAACATTTATTTACAAAATTAGGACCATAGGAAGGATGGCTCCTTAGCTCCTCTAAGCATCTACTTCACCTGAACAACCATAGCCTGGAACATAAATAAACCAAATTCTTTATGCTAGGAATGAAGTAAAAATAAGGTTTTATAGAAAGATTTGAAAACTATTACTTGTAAGTTTAATGGTCTTTTTATAGGTATGTTGAGACAAAGCATGATGTCATATGAGAGCATGAACCAAAGTGATTTATTGAACTGTTCTTCAGGAATTAAGTGGAAACAGTATCTTATTCTCTTGACAAACTGGTTCCCCATTATGACAGAACCATCAGCCAAGGAAAGTTTTAAGAATTGTGTCCAGTTTGTAAGTACTATATATCCCTGATTACAATGAATGTGATATTCCTTCAGTACAGTTGCTGGCAAGAAGCCTCAAACATGGAAACTGACCTGCTGTTAGGTGAGCTGCATGGACAAGAACTTGGACCCCAGGCTTCAGCTCAAAGTGCACCAAGTTTTGGTTGAGTTTGTGGATTAGAACTTCAGATATCTGAAAGAAGTGTTATAGTTAGTGTCAATAAAATCAATACGATTATGAACAGGCACACTGAGAAATACTTTGAATGTTCAGCCTGTTAACATTATACGGCAAATGGTAGAATGGGAAAGTTTGTTATACATAATACCTGAAAAGAAGATGCTTGGTACAGTCCACACATTCTGGGTGTGATTTACTTCATTTCCTCCTCTTTCTCTAAACCATCCTCATGGCTTTCATGTGTAAGCACTTTATGAATATTGCATAGTAAATGTTGTCAATAACATAACAAACTAAACATTTTGCAAAGGCAGTTTAGGCAATGAGTTAGTTAATCTTTGTTTCACACATATAGGAATTTGCTAAACCATTCCTGAGGTTGGTATATGTTGGTAGAAGGCATGGAATTCTAGACCATGGACTATTCAACCACAGGCAAAGTGTCTGAGTATAAATTATATACAAAACGGTATTACATAAGGTAAAAAGCTCTTTTTGTTTAGCATAGAAATTTATTAGGCTTAGTGTAAACGTCTTGGGGAATTTCTGGAAGGCTCTGAAGAATAATCATTTTTCTTATTTTTATCTGCTATCCTTGCCTTATTTTTAATACACTATTCTAAGCATGCAGTTCATATTTTATTTAGTATGCTATTAAGTCTAATTAGATGGATTCTGACCATTATTTTTCTAGTTAAATTCTTCTGTTTTCTATTTTTTATTTGCTGAGTTTCATCTTCTCTAATAAGTTGCTAAAATGGCACAGCGGAGCCTTAATGATGAAGCTTGCCCTGATGGGTTAGTTTGGAGTCCATTACAGAAGTCACTAGTTGGTAATGAAACTGAAGTGCCCTGTATATAAACTTTTCTGCAGAACAATTGTAGTGTGAGATGATTCCCTCATGACCCATGGATAAGCACCTAGGGTCCTTCTCTCAAATTCTGTCATTGTAAAACTATGAAGAAAACTAGAGATAATTTAAATTCATGCTGTAATCAACTTGGTCCCTCTGTAAAAATACTCCTCTTTTTATGAGCAAGGGAAATTTTTCTTAATAGTCGAGGTCTACAGGATGAATAGATTTCCAAGTAATTTTATAAACTGTGTTTTCTATGTAATCTCTGATTACAATTCAATTAGTGTAGTCTTGATAGAAAATAAATAGTGGATTTTTAGTAGATGTCTATCATAAAAGTTTTAGCTTTGAAACTTACAAATGCATGCAAATTATTAACATACATATACATACAAACATCTAAACACAGGTCTATGTAGATGTGTAATGAAAAAACACTAGTCTACACATGATGTCTCAGAAGGAGTTAAGAGACTGACCTTTTTCCCTAGAGACTCTCAGAAACATAAAACAGAATTGTATATAGCAGGAAGATTTCTCACTTTCACCCAGTGACATGATATTACTTCTAGTAAAGAACATGTTTACATTAAAGTGAAACATATAAATAACTGAATCAAAAATATAATTTAGAACAACATACTTTTAATTTATTATCTCCATGAGAAACCCTCATGAAATAAGTAGATATGTCATTGTTCTCTCATTGCTTCATTGGATTTTATAAAACTAAGCCAGCTATGCAAAATTAATCAGGTAACAGAACGTGTTTCATGTTATTTAACTTGCATCAAAAGGTATTTGATAAAAGATATATACTCAGTGGGAAAGACATTGTGCATAAGAAGCAAAAGTAAATGTAATTTACATTCAGTACAAGATACCCTTAATTAGAATCAGGTATTTTGTGATTCAAATAAATTAGCAGTAAACAGGTTATAAATTTCAACAATACTTTAAACTTCTTACTAGAATAGTCACAGGAGTACTTACTCTGCATTGTCTTCATCAGATCCTGAGATGTTGTTTATATATTTAAATATGGGTCCTATGCATTGAACACTTGATTTTGATAATGTGCTTCTGTCTATTTTTCCTTGTGTTTATGCTGACATCCCCAGAAAATAACTTAGAGCTCATAGGACTTAGCCAAGGTTACCCAGCTAATATTTGAGAAATTGAAACTAGACTTTTATTTTGTTTGACTCCTAATCCTAGTTCAGCACTACTAAAAATAAAATAGATTTCTTGAACCATTTGACAAAGAGGGAGAGAGTAAAATGTCTAGCTGTATATCTGGATAAGTGGGTTTAGGAGATAAAAATGGCACAGTATTTAATTCATTACACTGTCATTTCTAACCCATCTGTAACACACACACACACACACACACACACACACACACACACACACACACACACACATTAAAATACTATTGCTAGTGCCACTGAGTCATGTAGGTCATAGGAATGAGAATCTCCTCATGAAAATGTTGATTCCACAAATCTATACAGATTGTAGTACTTGAAAGTTTGGGCAACATAAAGAGTATAACAAACTGCAATCTACAGGAGTCATTGCAAGAGCCTAGATAAAAAAGCGCTTGCCTGATAAAGACTCAAGTGAAATAAAATGTGATCACGTAGAGACCAGACCCACTGGTGAGATGAATTTACTTCGCTTGCTGTCCAGTGAAAAGTGTGCCTCCTAAGTGAATTTCATTTTTAATTCACATTGTTAATCCTCTTCTGCTGCTTTCCTACACAGACTACTTCCTATTCTACTTCAGCTAAACAATCATGGCTCAAGGAATAGCTTATTATTCTTGATATCCGCCAGTTTGGTAGCATATGCCTATGATTCAGATGAAGTTCATATTTCATTTAAATTACTACTTGACAAGGCAATGGGGACTCAATACAGACACTAGAAAAGGATGTCATGGAAGAACCTCCTTATTGGACAGTGATTCAATTCTCCTCATCTTTATCTCAAAAGATGAAGATCTAGTATAACAATCAGAATAAACTCAGCTACAGTAAAGTAACAATGTAAAATTCTCATTGACTTGAACAAAAGAGGTGTTTTTCCCCTGTGCTCAATATTCACCACAGGTGGGCAAATGCTTCTCACCATGTGGGAATAATATTGGAGAAAAAGCCAATTTGAATGTTTCAGTTCACTATAGCATAGGAGGAAAAGAACTTGAAAGTATCTGACTTCTTCAGGTTGGAAATGACTCATGGAATTCCTTCTCCCAACTCAGCAGTCTTGAATAAATGCTAAAGCTATGCCCAGAGAGTAGAGAATCACACTTACCGCTTTATGTGCCTCAAAAACATCAGACTATCAATATTTGCTACACAGTGGTGATGGTCATCATACTAGCAACACAGTCAACACTTAGACCATCTTCAATAAAATTATTTGAAGAGAACATGTCATATGACTGGAATGAAATGTCAATCATTGAAACACGAACAAAACGGAAGTTTAAGAGAAGAGTTGGTCAGTCTTTTAAAAAGTCCAAACAGGTGGTATAAGGTGCAGACGCAGATTCAGGAAAGACCACATGAAGTTGGAGAAAGGGAGAATTGGGATGGGATGTGGGAAGTGGATCTGATCAAAATTCATTGTTTATACATGGAATTTTCAAATAATATAAATATTTAAATAAGCAAGATGTTGAATTGTTTTTCTTATTTAATTCAAAAATTCATATTTCTTGATCTTCATCACAGAATTTAGTCACATTCTCTGAGTTTCTTGGGCATGCTTATAATGGTTTTTTGAATTATTACCTTGTGCATAATCTAAGTTGCTTTGCTTGGTGTTACTAGGGAGATAATATTTTACTTTGAAAGACACATATTGTCTTGATGTTTAGTGTTGTCAATGGTTTTATTTTGAAACCTGGGCTTCTGGAGTTCGAATATGAGCAGTGTCTTTTGATATGGATATTTGTCCCACCTTTATGGAATGGGCATTTAGACCTCTATTTTTTGGTATCCTGACTTTAGGTCTTCAATCAATAGATGATACCTGCAGTTCTGTCTTGTGGATACTCAGTGTTAATGTGCAAATGGATTTTCTGAAGTGTCTAAGTACACTTAGCTGTGGTGATATGTTTCATATTTGATAAAAACAAGTCTGAAATATGAGAGAGATCTACCCACAGTCAATCCAGGAAGATCAGAGAGTGATAACTCACACCTTTAATCTCAGCACAAAGAAAGACCAGGAGTGGTGACCTATGCCCTTAATCCTAGCAGATCTGAGTTTGAGGCCAATTTGGTTTACAGAAGGAGTTCCAGACTCCCAGACAGGCAGGTGGTGCCATGCCTTTAATCCCATAACTCCAGAGACAGAAACCTTTCTGTGTTTCTGTAAGTTCAAGGCTAACTACCAAATAATAATAGCCCACACCTTTAATCTTAACTTGGATGTGAAACAACTGAGTGAAGAGGGTATATAAGGCAGGTATAGACAGACAGATTAAGACGGTAAAAGCCACAAAAAGTGAGGCTGAGGAAGATGGAAGATAGTTGGGTGAGATTTGACTGTAGTGTTTCCTCTCTCTGATATTTCAGCCTTTCCCTGATATCTGGTTCTGAATTTCCTTTAATACAACAGAATTTGTACAACACTTAGCTAGGGCTAGGTGCAGCTTCTGAGTAGAGGAATGACCCACCACCTCCCTGAGAAAGGTAATAAGTTCTCACTGTAGATCTTCAGAAGTCTATGGAAAGCACATATAGCCCTGCAGGGTCCTCAGATGGTGGGTGCTGTGGTCATAACACAGATTGTACTGCTCTTATATACATTTTTTAAAGTTCCCACATACCATTTTTTTAAAAGTCTTTCTCAAATTTATCAGTGACAAGGCTACCCTGGTTCAAAAGCAGTTACACTTGTTCATAAAAGTTGGTTTGAGAAATGTAAACCTTGATGAATATAAATACTACTCTGGTGGCATTTTTAAAGAGAATATAGGCTGGGGTGACTTTGGAGAAGACCAAGTTGATGAAGCCTGGTTCTAACGTCCTGTCAGGCAGTAATCAAGGAACACAACACAAACTACACGATGGAAAGGCTGTAGAACCAAATTCTAAATTCAAGTAGAGTCTTCTTCATCTAGTTTCATTCTTTCTCTGGATGGTTCGTTGCCAGGTTTAAGCTTTTCTGTCCTTTAGCCATATGCCTTTAATTTATCTCTTATTAGCCTTATATTGACTATAGTTTTCCTATTTTAATGACCTTCCTCATCAAAATCACATTATATTTACAACTCAAATCCCCATGTTTCACATTCAAGACTGACAGGGAATCAGATAAGTGCACAAAATAAAAAATCTGTCTTTGTTGATGATATTTAATAGAAAATATCAAGCCTATTAAACGCCACCAATTGATTAATATATTTTCATAGATGTCTTTCAATTTTCTCCACTAAAAATGTGCAATTTTCATCTATAAGGAGTAACAGATTAAGCAGAAAATATGTATCTTGGTGTATTTTTATTGTCCCTTTTGTTTTGTAAAAAACTACCTTTCAATGTAGTTTTTATTTTTGAGATGATAATACAATTGTAATATTTTTCCTCTTCCTTTCCTGCCTGTAAACCCTCTTACATAGCTCTCTTCTGAATTTACGGTTTCTTCATTGTCTTGTATATATATTTGTGTACATTACAAATACATTTCTAAATATGACATGCTCTGCCTGTATATTGCCATTTTATGTATGTATTCAGGGTAGAGCATTTGGTTTCAAATAAAAAGTTGGTGTGCTCATCCCATAATGTCATTTAAAGGGTTTAAAAGACTGCAAATGTAAGCCCCCTCTCTCCCTAGCAAAACTTCATACCTCTTCAGAGCATGGTGGTCTCTCCTCCTTCCAAGAATGACAGCGTCACCCCAGAGGACTCAGAGAGAAGCAGGGGATACAGGGCCCAGAAGGTACAGTTTGCTCTAAACTTGAGCAGCGGGTATTAGGATAACAGGATTCGCTGTTCTTGATGGGTTCGGTCACCACCGAGAGCAAGAGAGCCTTTTCACACTCTGGAGATCTGAAAGCAGGGCTGGTGGAGCTTGTCCAAATAGAGGGCATTTGATTAACCTAGCGGTGGCATCCTGATAAAGGGGTCAAGTGCTTCTCCCTGTGAAGAATTCTCAACTTATTTCACAGACAAGACAGTTCCATTCAACTGGCATTTCTGTTCCCTAGGGAGTATTCTCATATATGGCTCAGCGAAGTGAGCCAGAGACATTTCACTGTGGTTTTCCTTCCCACTCTTCCAGAACTGGCCGGGATCCATGTTCTTATCCATGTGGCATTCTCTACGACATCTTTAAAAGGAGGGTCCAGAGCATTTAAGATCAGCAGCATTCCCGAATCAGCTCTCAGATAATAGGCTCCTTTTTGTTGCTTGTATCTTTTGTGTTTGGCTTTGAAGTCTGCATTATTGTTACAGTGGAAGCTGTTTTATTTTTCCCAATGTTCCTTCCTCCTTCACATTTTGTTCTATGAAGAACCTTTCACATTTGTTAATAGTTTGCGATGAGCTACCCTACCCCTCTGATCCAGAAGGGATCTGAACATTTTAGCTGCGGGACTTTTATCGATGTGACTGCAGGGATTAAGACATGCCTATTCACTTGGCCCACTGACAATTGTGTACCTAGGGCTCCCAGTGATGCCATTGGGGGACAGACACAGTCTTTAGAATGAGGTCAGCCTCAAGCGAAATAGAAGCTGGGGCTTGCATAGCCATCCCTGCTTTCCTCTGTGCTGGCTCTATTCTTACTGAAACTGCTATGTAGTAATAAGAAAAGAACAAGAAGCTTGAGGAACCTCTGGACTGGTTCTGAATTTATCCCTGACTAAACTGGGTCTCTGGACCTTTAAATTAAAAGGGTTTCTAACTCACTCCTTCCACTCCCCCGTTATTTAAGTGACGGAGAAAAGCATCTACAGATCTTACCTAGAACGAAAGCAACAGGTCACCAGTGGACAGCTTGTTTTCGCATCCTGACCTTATACGTGAATTTCACCATTGCATTTTTCAATCAGAATAACAATTTAACTAAGTCACTAATACCCGAGGAGTTTTATATGAACACTGGGTTTACTTTGAGTGCAACCCTGGACGCACTAAAGTATAATCAATTTCCTTAAACAATGTTTTGACCGCTAGCTTGGTATCTTGCTCTTTGATGAAATTATACAAGCACCCTTTTCACTATAAACCCTCACAGCTACTGCTGGCCACTTTGTCACTTTACAGTCTTCTATTTTTTCACTGTCTTTGTCTGATTTTCTACTTTGTGAAAGTCAGTTTATTAATCTCTTTCTTCCTCACTCTCAACATTATTTCTTCTAAAAGTGTTCTGGAATATCCCAGTCTATTTAATAATCTGAAGAGCTTAGTTTTCTTACATCTACATTGTTTTCTATCATAATACAACTATAAGTATGATTTTACATTTATTGAATGTCTATCAAACTGGTCAAGTGCTTTCTTATATTATTTCTTAAATCAACAAAAATACGTATAAGATTTCTGAGACTAGCTAAATTATTAATATTAATTTGTTGTCTTTGATTTCATTTGTAGATAGATTCATGAATATCAGTGACCAAACTACAAAACTGACATAAATCTCCATAAACCTGAGATCTCTTCACCAAAATATAGACCTCCCTAAATATATACAAATTCGAAATGACATGGCCTTCAAAAAAAGTCACCTGCTCTCGGATCTCTGATTAGACTGTCTAGGTTAGCGGTGCTGATATCAAGGGTAATGGCAGTTTCCATAAGTCCTCCAGAGCTATACAGGCAGGTGGCTAGCCAGGATGTAGGTGAAAGGTACTCCAGGGAGAGCTTGGGAATGCCTTCTGAGTAACTCACCTGCTCCAGGTCTTCTGGGGACCTTTTGTTTTCTCTCGTTCCATCTTGATAGGGCAAAACAAAAAGCTCAGCAGCAGTGGGTAAGCCAGGTAAGACTGCCACCAGGATGTGCTGGCTGGGAATCCCTGTGGCCTGAGGAAGACATAAAGAGCCTGGGTGAGTCCTATGGGGAATGGTGACAAAGAGGCAGGTATTATGCACTAGGAAAGACAGAAGGCATACTGGACTGTGAGGAGGGATGACCTAGGAGCAGACACTTGGGTACTATGGGCAGCAGGGGATAAAAGGGGCAACCCTGGGTTATCAGTTAAATTCAGAGTCGGAATGTTTGATTCAGGCTCAATCCAAGATCCATCACAGTGACTGCTTTACCAGTTGTTTATGCCCGTACTTTTATTTTCTTAAGTGGAAAAAAAGTTATGAGTTATCTTGCTAACTTATAACTCTGAGTGCATGAAGCATTTCTGTTCAAATTCAAATGCTAAAAGAGGATAAAATTGATCAGCAAACATTACATAAATATATAAAATAAAAATGTCACAATGAAGCCAATTATAAGTTAATAAATACTTATACAAATTAAAATAAAACATTCAAATATGGCTTTCTTGTTTAATCATTTCCATTTTTGATGATAATCTAGGGTTCACTTTGAGGCCATTCCCAGGATGGTTCTAGAGTCAGCTTTTCTTTCTCATGACCGCTCAAAATGCTATGTTTATTTCACTAGGATTTTAATAATAATATTAAAATAACTTCTCATGATCACTCTTATATCTACATTTCTGTGACCCAAAGCAGGTTTTTTTTTTCCCAGTTATGTTAGTTTGAGACCCTCACTCATTCACCTCTGGCATATGTTCTCCTCTCTTTCTTCTGCTTCATGTGAGAATTGAACCTATTGCCCTCTGTATGAATGACCTTCTCACTTCTTCTTGTGGATATCCATCTACTGTTGGTATCTCACGGCAGCTGTTGAGGCTACCACCGAGAATTTTGCAACGATATCTTCATCCCTAGAGGTCAGCTACTTTGTTCACATTTACCCCCATGTACATAGTCCAGCTTTAGCCATGTTCTCCTGTCTAAAGTGCTTTCAATCAACACCTTTACTACTGAATTAAGCATATACTTAAGGAGTTCTATAACATGGTTCTTCTCTTCTTTTTCAAACCAATTACCCACAGCTTAGACAGGCTTTTATTGCTCTAGCCAAATGGAATTCTGAACAACTTCTTCATGTTTTACCTTTTCCTTTAGGTGTATTTGTGCATGCATATAATGCTTCTAATATATTTTGCTGGTATGTTTCTACATATCTCCTGTAAGTCATCATAAAGGTTTATAGTTTAGTATATTTTGTCATGATTTCCAATGGTAGTGATTATTTCTTAACTGGATTTTCCAAATTAGCAGTAAATCCAATAAATTATTACTTTTTGATTTGCCCAGAAGTTGTGCTGAGTAATTTAGCAATGTTATATTCAGCTTCTCACCAGAAGCCCTGATGTACGATTATGCTCCACCTTTCAGGTGAAGATACACTACAGGTTGGGGTCCTCAGGAAGCTGACTCAATGGCCAATTAGGCCATTATCTCTATGTATCTTTTGAGTATGAAGGAAATGGAGCATGTATGGGCAGGAGAAACTGGGATGTCTTGGAGCCCCAATGGGAGTCACAAGAGGTTCCATAAGGAGATAGACTGGCTCTTCAGAGGTGTCTTAAACTGAGTGATAAACGTCTCTATATAAGACTCACATTTACTTGACACGACCTACTCTGAAGAGTATCAGAACAAAGTAGCCCACAGTATTCTTCCAGGTAAAACAGTCTCTCCATGAACAGGAATCTAGGTATCTAGGACCCAGGGCAGAAGAGACTTCAGTAAGGTCAAGCAGTGGCTCTAAATCATTTGGGAAAGGTTTGGTAAGCTATAAGCTTTGATCTAGCTGTGAAGCACATAAATATAATCTGTCTTCAGTGATTCCTTTATCCTGATGCCACAATATAACTCTGTTTATAACTGACACCATATTGTTTTATGTGCCTAAAAGTTTCAAACTCTGAGATTAAGTTCAAAGCATCCTCAATATATGCATAAATTGTCTACTGACTAAAGTTCTTTTAAAGATTCTATTATGTGATGTTTGTTTCAAAAGCCTATTTAGTGAACAAGCAATAGCCATTTTCATATAGAGCTTTGTTACATAGCAACAGAATAAACTGCAAACAAGATGACTCAAATTGTCCTTGTTGGAGCAGCATGATTAATGAGGTCCTTTAGAATTTACCAAAGTGGTCACGTGTAATTACTGATCTCAAGGATGGGGGAATAATAACTGGGACAAGAGAACAGATCAGTTGCCTTTTGGGAAAACTGAACAGCATTAATTATTCTTCCTCTCTAGAACACTACCACCCACCCTGTCCTGAGGAATTTGATCCAATGTTGATTCTGCAACCAATCGGCTATTTCATGCAGCAGAATGGAAGTAGTAATGAGCAATGTTTCTAGACCAATGGGAAGCTGCTTGTAAGATAGATGCTTATAATTTCTGATCTCTAGAAAATAGGTGTGAATAGAAATCACTCTTATAAATCTCAGTATTTCTGAGTTACTGTCCTGTTGATGAATTACTGGGGGTAATCACACAGTTTCTGGGGAACCAAGGTGCTTAGAAAATTATGGACTTTGGAGTCTAGGAAGGGGCTCATTGAAGAGGATTACCTATCTTTCTTGGGTACCAGAAGAAATAAGTCAGTAGTGGTAGTGGTGACAGGCAACTCCGAGATAAAAATCCTAATTTTTGTTTGTCCAGTAGACTATCAATTGAGCCTGCTGGTAACCAGGATATGGAACCATTAATGTGGGAGTGACTAAGAGCAATACAAGAAGAGGTGAGATGAAAACTACTCAGAGGTACCCAACGTTTCTTCTTCTCCACTAATATATTCCATTTATCCTTGTTTTCTATTGTAAAAGGAAAAGACATTTTCCTTTACATATAGAGTACATCATCATCACAGAGAGTTAGGACTCTACCTCTGAGGGTCTGTCTCCAAACTCTGACTTTTAATTACATGACTTTTGCCTTCTTGCTGACCTTCCTCACCTATAAAGTAAAAATGAGCATTAAAAAAATCAGCTTTTTTGCTCCTAAATATAGTTAAATGATATGAAGCATCACGAAAACTGAAGTATTTTCAGTGGTAAATATTTCTTAGTAAAGGCACAGGTAAGAAGGTGGATTCTAATAGGCAGAATACACAGTCACCTTCTTAATCAGAGGCACCTGAGTGTTGTTACTGCCTTTTTGTTTATCATCAAGCTCCAGCATATTGGGAGCCAAAAAGAATATATAGAAATGATATATTGATATTTCCTATTATGCTAAGAACACATGATGGCTTATCTTGGTTGACAACTTACCCACATCTGCAATCAACTATGACCCAGGCACCCAGGTACACCTGGAGGGATATTTAAGATGGAAAGAACCACTATACATGTGACCATTTTAATCTGGGAAGAGCTGACCTAAATCTGTATCAGTAAGGTCAGAGACCCACCTTAAATCCTAGCCACACCTTTTGGAGGCAGCCTGAACAAAAGGGCACGAAAGAAGAAAGCTTTAGCATTTTGCCTGCTTACCATTACTCTCCCTGGCAAGTTAATTTCCCTTACTACTATGGCATTCCTTCACTGATATTACAACCTTATTCTTGGGATCCTAAGGTATATTGAAGACAGGTTAGGCATCCACTCTCATGGACTGAACAACTATAAAATTTTGTGCCTTTCTATTGGGTGACAGCCACTGTTGGACCGACTGTACCGTAGCCTATAAGCCACTATAATAAATCTTTATAAAACATATTCATTCTATCAGTTCTGTTTATGAGGCAAATCTTAACTAATACAAACACAGTGTGGGGAATTTTCTGATGTTTTATGTTTGGACACCACATTGACTAACCTTTGAGAAGATGTCTCACTCTTTGGCCCACTGATGAAAGTCAAGCAGAGTGGGAGGTATCCCTAAGAAAGATGTCTTCCAGAAAGCTTAGGGGGAGTAGAGCCTGTGTTACATTGTAAGATCCCAAACATAAGAAACAGGACATTCAATTCAATTTGGGAGTTTTGTCACCTAATATTCATGGGGAGTTATATCAGCCTCTTTATCTCCAAAGGAGGATGTTAACTAACTTTTCTTGAAAAGAAAAAAGAATTAAGACATTGAAAAAATATGTAGGTATTCTGTATCATGTGCTCTCGGAGCTCTGTACTGACAGATGTAGATCAGAGGCCTGGGCTTCTTTTATTTACTATATTCACCCTTGAAGACACATAGACAGGGCCTTTTTGGTATGCACAGCCACTGGTTTTTTATTTACTAGTGAAAAATTTACTGAATACTGAACTCAGCTGCCTAACTGTCACAAGTGGGCCTGTCCTTGAAGAATATTCAGCTTCATAGGTGGCAAGGGTCATATGTTTTGGGGCTATACTTACCCAATAATGAAGAAAAGCATACATATGTGGACCCCAAATATTAAGATACCTAATTGATATCTCCATTGGTCTCCAGCTCTGTTTTTTTCTTCCTTTGCAAAAGATAAGGTAATGCTTGTACTCACTTCCACCAGAGACTTTTTGATGACTCGACTGATGTCTCTCCTCCATTCGGGGATGTCAGGGTTGTAGTCATCCAAGTTTGGAGAAAAGGCTAAGCGAAGAGACCGGAATTCCTCTGTGGATACAACAACAAGTCTATCACTACAACTTAAATAGCTCTAAAAAGCAGTCAGAACATTGCTTTTCATACTAAGTCTTTCCCACTTGCCCCATTGACCTTTCTAGAAGGCAAAGTGGCTATCTTGTCCTTGTTATCTAAGTCTTCCTTTGCTAAACTGAAGCCGTGGACTCTGGGCCATCTCTGACTCTGTAGCCTTTGCCCGTGAGCCCCAACTCTTGGCTTTGAATTCCCGGACATTAAATGATCCAAGGGCCCTGGATACATGGCAATGTTATAAAGCCTGAGCATATGCATATCCTGTTCCTCTAACAAGGATGCACATTCATTCTCATACCTATATATATAAATATTCTAAAGCTGCTTAAAATTCTTCTTTATTGGTGTTTTAATTTTTTCAAATCATACTATGTTATTTAGCATATGATTTTACCGTTTTGTGAAGGTAGAGTAACTAGGATATTACATACTTACATTTGTTAAAATAATTATTATTAGGGAGGTTTGCTCATAAGTTTCATGGGATGACATTTTATGTTGTTCCTAACATCGGTGATATTTTAGCTTCCTCTGCAGTCCCTCAGTTACTCTTGATTCTCTAAGAAGTGGCAGGGTGATTCATCTAATAGTAAGCTTACCAGAGAAACTTGCTGGGAGGACATGGGGAGGGGTTCAGGGAAGGTATTCAGAACATTTAGACAAAGGCATGTAGGACAGGAGTCAGCTAGTAGAGGAAGCCCTGTATTCTAAGAAAGGGTCAACTTTAGTACTCCCTTGGACTGTGTCTGTCCCCAGAAATAAAGCTAAAACACAGAGTCAGGTGTAACTGTATGTCTTCAACACCCTCACCTCACAACATTTGGCACAGAGAACATGTAGAACACAGTCTACTCTCCCTAGATCTGCTAGTTGCTCCATATTGCACTTAAAATAAATGCATTTTCTTACCACTGTCCTTTTTATCCAACATGGCATAGTGAAGCCTCTGCTATGTCATGTCCTGAAGGGCTTCCCTGCCTGCAAACTTTGTATTCCAGGACTCTGCCCTGCCCATGGTATCTCCATCATGTCATCCACTTTCTATAGCTGATGCTTCTACTTGCCACACATCTCAGCATGTCTGGCTTTTCCCCATAGTCCCTCATTAGAGAGGCTGTTATGATGACCAAACACAGAGAGAATCCCACTCTCCACTAATTGACTCTATCATCTGATATTTCTTGTCTTTTTTACATCCATTTGTATTGTGTGTGTGTGGTCAGTGGGGATAGAGGTTCTGTGCTTTTAGTTTTGGGACTGTACTTAGCAACTCTAGGTTTTTAAAAACCATGCATGGGGCATGTAATTTGTAAATGTGTATTTAATATGTAAATGATTCTATTTCCGTGAAGGTTTTGTTATTATGTATTTACTTATTTGACAATAAATTCTTGTTTCAAGCCTGTCCTTGAGCTTCAGTGGAGGCTCAGTGACATCAGTGACGCCAATTATACATCTAGGAAGCATAAAAGCCCAATTGTGCATCTCCTAACAATGCTAACGAGCTAGCAAACACATACTTTGAAAACTCTTACATAATAAAATGTGTATTTATGGCAGTGGCTTTGTTCCAAAGATATGTTTTTCAGAGTTTGAGTATTTTGTGAGTCATTGGTCACCCGTGTGAACACCACTAATTCATTTCTGCTGGAGAATAATTACAAAAATATAAATTTTCAGTGTGATAAATCGCAGCATAAGTGTCACCTACTGTGAGTTCTAACTTTATCCTGAAGGCACAGGTTTATGTCATTTTCACTTTCTTCTTCATCACAGAGCAGTGACTTCATCTATAAGGAAGGTGTCTACCCTAGTGAAAAGACACACATGGCGCAGCTTCCTCATTATCACCTCACACATGAACCAGCATGAGGTAAGGAGAGAATGACTTAGAAATATTGTTCCTAAGTATTCCAATACATGAAGGAGGGTGGGGACAAATAAAATGTCACTTAATTGGCAATTTTGAAGCTATTAAGTAGATAAATTAGATACACTTAACCATTTAGAGAGGCAGACCTATGCCCCAGAATATTTGAGGGGAAACAACGCAAGGTAAAGTCCCTTCCTTTCGGTCTGCTTGGTGGCCTTCGGTAGACCAGCCTTCCTTTGTCATGATCAATAGTTTGTCTCCCACTTTTTGACATGATGGCCTTTATTTTCTCTCTATTTTGTTAAGTTCTGTGCATGTGCCCTCTGGGTGTAGCTGCTGGCCTCTTAGGGTATTCAGTCTAGAAAACTGGCAGATGTTGGTTCTGTCTCTGTCACTTTAAGAGGTAAATCTTGAATAACTTAGAACTGTGTTTCCCTAGGACCATGGGGGAGATACTTTTGAAAAGTAGTCAGAACCAAAAATTACAGAGCTGCCCTCTTTCTGCCTCTGTCATAAGGTGAACAATAAATTCCTAGGTGACAGTAATTGCTTCAGGTGGCTTAACCACACTAATGACTCCACGCACGCCACAAGGCTCTCCATTACACTCCTGACAGCTAACCCCAGGATTAGAAATCCACTCTTCATTTTTTTGTCCTTACTTGAGTTCAAGGCTGCCTGTTTAACTCTGACATGTGTAATTTTCATTTAAGAAGTCACAATGAATAGTTTTAAATCTTTGGGCAGATGTTATCGTTCAGCTATGTAACACTTGTCACAGGTATGACACTCTAGGTTCAATCTAGCACTGCCCTAACAAACAAACAAATAAACAAAACATTTCAAGCCATATATATATGATTCCCTGGATAACTTGTCTGATTGAAAATGAATGGAGAATACTTAGAGCAAGCCACCTTCTCTACTAATGCTTTTAATGAAGAGATAGATGATCCCCCTCTATACATAGGATGACTACCTTTAGAAGATGGTTTTAAAGAGACTGAGAATTGGAGCCAAGGCATAACAGGGAATTTGGTGTGGAAATGATCCTTCTAGACACAGAGTTACTAGGCTGTGTTTGTTCATTATACTTATGACATGTATTCTCATTTGTAAAGCAGGGATAATTATAGAATTTTTCTCTCAAGTCTTCACAGGATTTAATAAGGCAGTTCATATATCTCAAGAGCTTAGGACAGATGCTCGTGATTAGAACAGGCTTCTTCAATGTTAGCCTGTGTCACTGACACCATTGCTATTAATGGAACTGTCACAAAGTAGCAGAATGAATTTAAGCCAGCAATTTCCCATATCTGTCCACAGTTTCCCAGCAGTAAATGATGGTTTGGATAATAACAACACAGAGACCCTCTAGATTTAAGAATTTCTCAAAGATTCATCCACATCCCTGATAAAAGGAACAACTTGTGACATCCAGGAGGGAGAGGGATCATCTAGGAGAGAAGCATCCATGGGTAAGGATATGAGTCAAGCTCCGGTTTGGGGGTTTGAAGGGGAAATGTCTTACACAGGCTCATGTTTTTGAACATTTGGTCCTCAACTGGTAGCACTGCTCGTATAGTGAAGGCTCTAGAGCAGAGCTTCTTAACATTCTTAACACTGCAACCATTTAAGACAGTTCCCCATGCTGTGGTGACCCCCAACCATAAGATTATTTCATTGCTACTTAATAACTATCATTTTGCTATTGCTATGAATCATAATGTAAATATTAGTGTTCCTCGGTGGTCTGAGGTGACCCTTGTGAAAGGTCATTTGATGGGATCCACAGTTTCAGAATCACTGCTTTAGAAGGTACAATCTCACTGGAGGAAATATGCCACTGTATGTAGGTTTTGAGGATTTTTATAGTCTGACCCTCTGCCTGGTGATTTCTGCTCTGCTCCTGAATATGAGTGTGATATTATCAGGCAGCTTCCCCACCTGCTTCCATGTCTTACCTGCCACAATGGACTCCATTCCTTTGGAAGGGTGAAGTGGAATATTTTGGGGGTATATTGGCACAGAAATAGAAAAGACACTAATATAGAGGCCAGTATCAGGTCATGGGTCCAGGACTGAGATGAGATGGGGTTGAAGCTTAATTTGAACTGTTATCACCAGCTGAGGAAACTTACAAATAACGCATTCACTTCTACAGGGTCTCTGAAAGGTTAAATGCATCCCCAGCACATAAAAAGGATAGACACACAAAAAAGACAGGTACAGAAGTTGAATCACCAGCTCTCCCAACTATGTGTGGTTGGGCTGTAGCACTTTGGTTGGATCCCTTCTAGCCAGGTTTATTTCCTCTTGCTGTCTAAACTGTTCAAACCTCTTCAAAGGGGGAGGGAGAGGCAAAGCCATGAGATCTAACACTGAGCAAGCTGTTTCTCGAGCAATATCCTTAGGCCTTTTCATCTTCAGACATGTTCAAAGTTGCTTACAAATTGCTCTGTGGTTCTGAAGGACAAGTTGGCACAACAAGAAATTAAAAGAAAGAGCCATATGCTCCAGAGAACAATATGGACCTACACTAAGTTATTGGAATCAATTGAGTCTGGAACTGGGTTAAATTGATATTTGGGAAAAAAAAAAAAAACTGTTTACTTTGTTCTTCTCATATTCCCTCCCCACACCACCCCAATTTTCCTCCTTCTCTAGAAAATATATTCTGTATCTAGTTTTAAAATCTTATGTTTTAAATTTTAATTTCCCATGGTACATATGTACCACTTTAATATTAATAATAAACATTTACATCTTTAGTATCTGCTGGTAACACTTAGTTCATATCCAACTGATTAGCTTTTTATATAGAAAAAATATTATCAAAGTGGGATCAGTCTGTAAAAACTGCTTTTAATCTTTCATTTTGAAGCAATAATTTTACCTTCCAATTTCAGTAAAGTTTTATCTCATCTAATACTTAGAATACCTTAGTTTCCCCAGCTGATCACAAAACTGTTCTATACAGCTATTTCTCCAAATGACATCCAGTCCATTCCTGGCCTCTGATAACTAATATTTACATATTAGCTTTTAGTCTAGTAGAGGGTTTTCTGTTGTTGGTGGTGTGAGATTTTTTCTTTTTTGTTTTTGTTTTTTCAAGTACAAATTTGTGAAAGAAGTTTAAAAGATTTGAATAATGAAACTGTTTTTTTAAAGTGGAATTTCAAAACAAAATCTCTCCAAATTAGTCATTTCCTAACAAGTGGTGTTAGCTACTCAAATACTCAAATAAATCTAAATTACAATGAGTTGTCCTTATTCATGATGAAGCCCAGTCTCTCCTACCCATGCTGATAGAGCTAAGATTCTCCCTGCATGCACCAGAAACTTCCAGTATACCATGACCACTGTTCCACTAAGACCATTATAACTCTTTCTCAAGTACTACCAACTCTAATCCAGAGGGGTCTTTAGCATCATGGAACCAATCACAGATGAGGATGAGCACAGAGGTGCATCAGCAAAGACCGGCACTTACCATACACTGCAATGGTCTTTGTGTCTTGCAGGATGGCATTCCCAGCTGAGACCTGCACTGTGATGGTATTCATTCCTTCAGAAGTAAACTTGAATGATATGCTTCCCTCCAAGGTGATCAAAGGCTAAAATACACAAGGATACAGAGTGAAGGGAAAGTCGAGTTAAAGTTGAAACAGCTTCTGTCTCTAAGTGTCACCCCATATCCCAAGTGCTGAATGGAGACAGATTCATCCTGATGCTCCACTCTATAGCTGTCTATGCTTCTCATCAGCTGAAGTCCACGTGAAGCTTAATGAAAAAATAACCGTAAGTGATCCTGCATCTTTCCTCGAAATTAACACCTGTCTCATGGTGTCATCCTGAGTCAAGATTGGGAAAGCAACACATCTGATAGGTCTTATCTATTGGCAGGATACATATCTTTGCTTTCATCATCTCCTACCCAGCAGAACTTTTAATCCAATGATCCACTTGGATAAACAAAGGCCAGAAGGCTTAAATGTATCAACAGCCTGTGAGAATTTCTAGGCTTTCTGGTATTCATCTGCAGTGCAAGCCATTTATAGATCATTATATTGGAATACAGCAGTCCCAGCCACAGCACTGAGCTCTGGTCAGGTAGCAGTGGCCTGAGTAATGTCAGCTGGTTAGCAGCACTATCACCAATGTCCTGAAAGTTACAACTATGAGAACAAGCGCTGATTGGATAGAGCTTTAAAACTCTTAAAAAAAAAAAAAAATGAGCTGGAAGAGTGGGCGCTATAATACGATCACAGTCGGGTCCTAGAAGAAAAAAATATTAGTCTACTGACCTCTCTTGACTGATTCTTCCAAGTGTTTCTTTTTTTTATCTTTATTGACTAGTTTTAAAATCAAGATTCACAGTATTTGGTAGAGAAAGCACTAAATCCTTTGTAAGAGGTCTTATCAGCAGTCTGTGGAAATTTTGATTTTAAATTTTAAGGTGAAGAAAACGAACAAAACTTTGATCAATTCCTATCTTTTCTAGTGATAATTTTCAGATAAATAACAACCCTATCCTGACATCAAGGAGCCAGGCAATGGCGGCACACACCTTTAATCCTAGCACTTGTAACCAGAGGCAGGCAGATCTCAGTAAATTCCAAGCCAGGCTGGTCTACAAGGCAAGTTCTAGTTCTGGGACAGCCAGGACTGTTGCCCAGGGAAACTTTCTCGAAAAGCAAAACAAAATAACAACAACAAAAAAGGTCTGGGTAGTTGCAGACTTTCAGAGTTTCTTTTGTAACTTTTTAAGAATACCAGCGGTGTCTCAGCTAAGGTTTATAGCAGGGAAGGTTCCCCTAGGGATCACAAGTGGTGAATCAAATAAAGATATAGGGAGGGAGCTAGAAAAGATAGATGGAGGTGAGAGGAAGGGAGGGACCTGATGGGGATTTTGAGCACAGGTAATCTGCTGTCCTGGAAGTTCAGGCTACACTCAGACTCAAAGCCCTACGCCTTTCCTCATTCTGTCGTACCTCTACCGTTGGCCACCACCCGGAAGGCCAGCTCACCTCAGTATTGTTTCCGTACCACCACACGTAGGTGAGGGTGCCCACTTGGCTGGGCCAAAGCACAGCAGTTGCATTGACTTCTTTGTTCTTGGTTGTGACGAAAGGAAGAGACAAGTGCACATGCTCCAGTGGACCTGAGACACAGAGAAAGAGAGGCCATAGAGAGGGAAGTGTGTTCTCCCACTTCACGTTCTCTGCTCTGAGAGGATAGACATTCAGCCTGTAAAAACCCAAATAGTACAGCCGCGTTCTCCAAGGGAAGTGCTTGCTCCTTTTCCTCCTGAGACAAAAGGCCATGTAATGAGCAGCCACATATTACAACTCAATGTACTGCTTGATTTGCTGGGTCTAAGTTATATATGTGGAAAACGCAAAAGCTAAGTAACTCACAAAGTCCCAAAATCAACAGTAAAATATAAGAGTTTACAGGGAAATACAAATTCTTCCCACAAAGCTATATTCTCATAGATAAATAAGATTCAGGGTCTCTTGAAGTGCTTTTAGATATTAGGACACACAAATCCATAAACTCTTTTCCAACAGTTATTCTTACAGTTTAAGGTGTTAGAGACATTGATGTGCATATGTGGTGTGTCTCTACCATCAGCTTAGGCTAGCACGCAGCACACTGGTATTGGGGTTGAGTTACTGGGCTACATACAAATGGAAAGTGAGTTCCAAGTAAATAGGACATCAGACAATATACTCTTGCGTTCACTTATCAAATAGCTCTTGGGTGCCCTTAACCACTTTGTTTACTCCCAGCATGCTATGCATGCCTTGGTTTTCCCAGGACCTTTTTTAAAATTGTTTTACGGACCTCTCTCAGATGCTGGTAACTGTCGTACAAATCAGGTCTTCCTCTCTGACACTCTGATTTAGCTCCTCTGGTCTAAATGAACCTGAAGACAAGGATCTGCCAAGGCAGCTCAATGAGTAAAGTTGCTTGTTATGTAAGTCCTGTGACCTGAGTTAGGTCCACTGGAACCTATTTACATACATGCTGGAAAGGAAGAAGATGCCAGAAAGTTTTCCTCTGACTTCTACATATGTGCTCTGACATACACATTCCCAAATCACCCTTCTCTCTCTCTCTCTCTCTCTCTCTCTCTCTCTCTCTCTCTCTCTCTCTCTCTCTCTCTCTCTCTCTCTCACACACACACACACACACACACACACACACACACACACAAGAGAGAGAGAGAAAATCAATTTAAAAAAAACTAAGAACCATGTAGTTTCTTCTAGAAATCCCAGATTCTTTCAATGGAAATTAATTTTCTCTCTGTCATAGATGAGCACAGTTTTGTTTTGTTCTTATTTTGTAGTCAGAACATCAGAGTGAGGACAATGTCTAGGTGTCATTCTGGCAATGATAAGGTAGAGTACTACTACACTGTGGCCAAGCACTCATTCAATAGTTTTGAGTGCTGCTTGGCACTGAGGGAGATTTTAGAAGCTGGGAGCAAATGTAGTTTTGAAGGAAGAACAATATGAACATCCAAAGCAGAGGTAGGAAAGAGGGAGCTGCTGTTGATAGAGTGTTCATGGAGAGCTCCTCAAAACGGCATCAGGCATCAGTGAATAAAGAGAAAGAGTATATCAAGAATCTATTTGGGGTCCTTCAGGATGAGAATAGAGTCAGTGGAAACACTCTGAAGTGTTAGCTGGAGAGCAAGAAAATCCAACAGGAGAGTGACATGATGATGGATGAGGATGCAGCCAAAGACAGCTTCGAACTTCTGAGGACCCAATGCATGCCGTTTTTGTAGGGCATGAAGTAGATACATATGTGTTTTTCAGCTTTACCTCGTGTGTGTGTGTGTGTGTGTGTGTGTGTGTGTGTGTGTGAAATTCATACTATAACTATCTATGGCATCATGCATTTGATTACTTTTTAGTGTTGTAAAACACCTAGTTTTATCGCCTGTAACCCTATAGTTTAAGAATATATCACGAACAGAATGCTCTGAGGAGTCCCAGCTATGTACTGGACAAGCAAGCAGATTTAGTTATCATACAGGTACTTGTGATACAGAAAATGGACAGCAGGTGGCGCTGCATCATTTCATATTATTGAAAAACATTGTTGAACGGAACTGAATTTCCTGGATTTCCCTTTTTCTCATAATACTTTCTGGAACACACAAAACAGCTGATGTGTGTAAAAATGAATACTGTGGGGTGTGTGTGTGTGTGTTTGTGCGTGTGTGTGTAATGACAACTTTTAGACTTATGTTCTAAAGATATGCAATCATCTAATTAAATCTTGCATATGTATCATATTGCTATTCATTTAAGCAGATAAATAAATGAAAACTCCACTAGAAATAAACACGATTCAAACTATAAGAAGGATATTTTAAAGCAGAACTCCTTAGACTTCCGTGAGTGTGCTTCAGAATTAAGGATGTTGTGGTGTTCAGTTTCCAGGTATGGTAACTCACTACATCTGAACCCAGATCACTACATTTATATCATTTAATTCAGAGGCAGGTGGCCTACTAAATCGTATCTCCCATGATTCTACTTCTCCATTTCCAGACTAACACAATTATAGTTACAAGTCTGGTGACTTTTAAGGTCGTCCAGGTCAGAGCATGGTAATGCACTCATTGCTCCTACGTGGGGAGAGAACAAGATATGATTCAGTAATGGATCAAAGCACCCAGTTCATTTTTTGTTGTTGTTTACTTTACTTTCTCTAGGTTTTCAGACACTCTATTCCTCCCAACCCCTGAGAGGCGGCATGATGAGGCAAAGTCCTCATGCCTTCTACATTTTCTGCCCCATCCAACGGAAGGCCTGAAAATCAGCAGCAAATGTCTCATTAGTTTGCAAAGTAGCAGAGCACAGTGAATACAATCCCCAAGGAATTTCTAACTGTCAGGCTTCAATGGATTACTCTGGCATCCTGAAAGAGCTGCATGCTCACTTTTGGATACACTACAGAAGGAACATCAGCTCCATTTGTTTTTGATGACCTTTGCAAACTTACATTTAAAACCTTTGATTTGGAATCAAATTGCCTCTGTTCTCTGGTGAGCGGAGGGAATGTGTATTCAAGCAGGCACTGTGATTCCTGGGAGAGCCTTGGGGAGAAGGGGAAGCAGGAACAGAGGAGAGGTGTCACAGCTAAGAACTGCTGCTAATTCTCAGCTACCTCATAGCTCACTGCCTCCAAATACGTCTACTCTGAAGTGAAAATGGTCACATTTTATGAAGTGGCAGGATATCACATGTTTTGCTTGATAGAATCACTGCATGAAAAATGTGCATCTTTTAACAGAGTAAAGAATTTAGGCTTAGAGAAAGTGACTCACCCAGCCAGGGATCTGTCCTTAGTCACTGTAATGGCTATACAGATTGTCAACTCAACAGGACCTAGAATCATTCAACAGTCAGACTTACATAAATTCCACCAAGTGCCAGGAACCTTGCAAGTAATTAAAATAATAACCAATGTCCAACAACACTCAAATACTACAGTTGCAGAGTGAGCTTCTGGATTGGGACAACTGAGGTAGAAAGACCCACTGTGAGTGTGGGAATCACCATACCATGGGCTTGGGTTGTTATTCTGGGCTTCCTGACTGTGGCTACAATAGAAGAAGCTGCATTACACCCTTGGTGTCAAGGGTGAACTAAATCTTCAATTGCAATCTAAAATGACTTTCCCTTCCTTTTGTCACAGCTCAGAGGGAGGCAACTAATACCACAATGTGACTTTGTGTTTCATTTACGATGTCAACTCATGCTTTATCTCTATATATTGGACCTTTGGCACCAAAAACCTGTCATGACACGTTGCTGTTCAGATGTTTGGTGTGTGACTCTCAATGTATAAAATTATTGAACTCGAATGCTTCCAACCACTGTTTTCTGCATCTGAGAGAAGGGGCTTCTGTTGCCTGGGCCATCTATTCTGGTGTATATGTGGGATGAGCGCAGTGGGTTTATGTGCATGACCTGGAGAATGAGTCCTTAGGGGAGAAGGCTGAGAACACCTGCTGAGATGAGCCCAGTGGAATGGGGTTGAAGTGCATGCAAGCTAACTGCTTAAAACATATCCTGCTTCAACACAATTAGCATAAAAAGAGTTCTCGTCCTTCACGGGCTTAGAAAGCAGTATATAAGGAATAGACATTCAACCAACACGAGTCTAAAAGAATGAAGTCAGAATATAAACACTTATGTAATCATCTCCTACGATGGTTAAGACAAAATATGTTATCCAATCTCTGATAATTTGAGAAAAATTGCATATAAACAAAAACCATATCTTTAAAAGTAAAGGCTTTATCTATCCTTAATTTCTTGAATAGAGAGGTAAGGTCTACATTTTTCTCTGGGATTTGGAAACCTGGGGTCCTGAAGAGAGGTGGTGGGTACCATGGTGGACAAGAATAAGTGAGTGGATGAGGAAACATCTACAAGGTATAAGAAGGCTGAGTTGCAAAACTAGATGGAAGATCCTTGGGAATGTGGACCAGAAGCTGTGACTGAATTTTAAAGTCATACTGACAATTGAGTATAGAAGCTGGATGTAAATTTTATAAGACCTGGAATGCAGTAGTAATTCCTAGGGATGAGAACCTTCCCGCAGAAATCACAGCCTCGCTATGAGAAGTGGTAAGGCAAGATACATACCCATTCTTAGCAAATATACTGTTATTTCACTGACAATTTCTTTTGTTACTGATATTGTGTTATAATTTTTAGGATTTTAACATTATTCCAAGCCTGTCATCATTTTTGTTCCCATAAGCAGTGTAGTAGGTAGAAGATACTGTGTCATAGGATGTATTGGATCTCAAGGTCCTACAGGTGGTAGAGAGATGGGACTCTATGTAACATGTCATGAACCTAAAATTCCAATTCTTTCTGGAAATCTGAGAAAGGAGAGGGTTGCTGATGAAAGCTACCCAGGGCGATGTCATCACTGACACCTTAGAGACCAGGAGCCAAGACAGCCTGAGAGAGTGAGTCTGACCCTTTAAATCATTTGTTTTAGCTCTGTGAACCTTAGGAGAGTATAGTTTCTCCCCATAGCTACCTCATGGATGGTTTTCAGAAATGAGATAATGTGCACAAAGAACGCAGTTAGTACAAAGCCTGACTGGAATGTGCAGTAAGAGCTCAATAAAATATTATCAAAATGAGAAGGATGGGGAAGCAAGAAGGGAAGAAGGACTAACTTTGTTCTGAGTAGAGAAGGGAATGTGTTCTTAAAGCACACTCACACCTGTGTAAGACACAAAAGTCAGCATCAGTCACACAGTCTGCTGGCCATCCCTAAAGAGTCACATCCTTTCAGTCAGGACTTTCTACATTCAATTTCATTCCATGTGCCAGGTGTAGGGAACAGGCGTGAATTGCTGTCTTTAACACCTTGATGCTTGAACTTGAAATCTAAACAAGGCAATTTATACAAAAGACACATTCCATTTTCCCACAAATTATTTTTACATAATAACAACGCATTTCCTAGAACCTCACATCTACACATTCTTATGCCACCAACTTACTCAATTTAATTTAGAAGTTATTTTACCTTATGACTCAATAAACTATTGAGGAAGGCATTTAGGAGTCTTGAACTTAATCCCTAATATAGACAATGCTTCACACTATATAGTCTTTCCCCTTAGATCATCTTCTCTCAAACCAAAGGTCACTTAGAGATCAAAACCCAGAAAACACATTTTTTTAAAGGAGAAAGATTAAAAGGATTATTCCTGGTTAAGTTATCCCTAGTTTTAGCAGAGAGAAACTCGTTACCTGTCAAGATTAAGCTGGCATTTACATTGATTTCAATTATCCCTGCCTTCAAAATGGAAGTACATAGATTTAAAGAAAGTTCTTGAGCACCTATCAAAGGCAGACTGCATCTCTGAGGCCCTGAAAGAGGCCTAGGAAGTGAACTGAGAACATTTGACGTTATCCATCGTCTACGCTTTTACCTATCATTCTTTTTGACTCTCTTCTTTCTCTCTGATGTACTCTTCCTTTCAATTTCCCTTCCTGAAACATATGTACTGCTCTTTCTCTGGTAGGACAATATACACTGGATTGTTAAAAGGGCACAATATTCATGATAGGTCGTAAGTCAACAACAGTAATAACATACAAGTTACATGTAAGTACAGGACGGCGCTGTCAGACCCCAGACTGTTGTCCACCTGCACGGTCACTCGAAAAATGCCCACATTCTGATAGACATGCTTGATTCCATCTTCCATGGAGCTGAGGTTGACATAAGACACTGCAATTCCATCTCCAAAGTCCACTTGGATGAGTGTTCGCTGCACATCACCCTGCAAAAAGGGTCAGTGTTAAATAGTAGAAAGTTACTGCTTAGCTGTTCTTGCCTTGGAGGCTGAAGCTCACTCGCCTTCCTCCTATAGTTAAGAGCGTCCGTCTTCTATAATATCATCTCTGTAACAATTATATACTTTACTTATAATACTTTAAGTCAAAGGAGCACCAACAATCAAATTTTCAAGGATTGGAATAGCAAGTGTTTTGACTACCAATTTCAGTTAACTAATATTCTGTTAATTGGAAAACTTTACTAATGGTCTTATCTGGCATTGCAATAGACCACAGTTTGGGGATAATGCCCTTGCATGCTGTAAAGATTTGCCACTCAAATTGGTTTAATAAAACACTGATTGGTCAGTAGCCAGGTAGGACATAGAGGTAGAATGACAAGACTAGGAAAATTCTGAGAAGATGAAGGTGAAATCAGGAGTTGTCAGCTATTTGCAGAGGAAGAAAGATGAGAAAGCCAGGCTGATAAAAGGCACCAAGCTATGTGACTAAACATAGATAATATTAAGAGCTAATTAGTATTAAACCTGAGCCATCTGCCAAATATTTATAATGAATATAAGCCTCTGTGTGTTTATGTGTAGTTTATGTGTCCTACCTGTAGGACCAGGTAGGACAGAAACTTCTGCCTACAAACCATATCCTAGGTCTTTGGAAACCATGAATTATCTTATTTATTTTTAGTTTCATAACTAAGTTTGTAAAAAAATGAAAAAGTACCTTGCCTGACACCTGATATGAAATGAGATTAAGAATTATTTACAATAATGATCATAAATTCTTTCTTGTTTGTTTGCTTTCTTTTATTGAGAATATATTATTAATCTCAATATGTTGCTCTATCAAAGAATTTCAGTGGAATATTAGCCTGGAGAGAAGAGTAGGTAGATATGAACATGAAGTCTAGAAAGGCTTCACCATTTACTGATGGCTAACATAGCGAGAAAGCGACAGTTCCGGGACATAAACCATTTTCCCTGGATTTCCAATTAATTTCTGCAGATGAGACTTAGCATTATGGCCAAAGCATTGAAGGTCCCATGTCGCTTCGAATCACGGTCACGATTAACAAGTTATACAACTTCATATAAATAAATCATTTGGCTCCTCTCTGCGTTAGTTACCAGACCTATGAAATGAGCACAATAGCACTCACTCCTCCATCCTAACTCAATGAGCTGCTGTAAAAGCTATATAAACAGAGGTCTACATGGTGCTCTGTAAGTAAATATTAAAACGAGGCTGTAAAAGACACACAATGTTCCTTCAAATCTTGCTTTAATCTATTGCTCTCAATTTTTCCTGTGTATTCAGGAGACGAAGTCTGCATTTACAAAGCCTTATAAGAAGAAAGGACCTTTGAAATGATGGTTTAGACTCTAAAGGAAAAACGTTGCTTAGACTCAACTGGAAAATCAAGCTTTCTTTTTTTAACACTCCCCCTTTTTGATAGCCTTCCACAGTTTTCAGGCAAACAACAAAACAGAGCACAAACTAAATGACCACAAACCTTTGAACTAGAAATGTATTTTCGATTAAGTAAGGTTTATGTGGTATCATATCTTTTGAAAAGGCCAACTTTAAAATGTTGACATTTAAAGGATTAATACACAGAAAGGGGTAAAGCAGTCCAAACCGTATGAGTGTCTGTGACCTACAGCTTCAATCTATGCCAAGGAGTATTGTGTGGTGTGCACAGTGGTCAATGCTCAGGCAGAGAAAGCAGGGCTTTCAGTAACAGCACAGACTGAAATCTTTGCCTGGGTGAAAAAAAATGAAACAAAACAATAACAACAAAAGCCCCCTCCCCCCAAATAACCACAGGTTCACAAATTGTATGGTTACTTGAATTCCCTTATCTAATAAATACAAATGCCAGCAATCTTGCTAATGTCTGTCATGTGGACAACTCTAGTGGATGAATCAATCTTTCTCCTTCTGTCCCTGACATGTCTACTTTCACGCTTGCTTAGGATTCAGAGTCATTGAGAAGTCAACCACAGATATGAATGAGAAAAAGGAATCCAGACTTTAAAACAAGTGTCTGAGGTAAAAATTAGAGGGAGATACAGTTGTTTTTGTCTTAACAAAAGCAATAGGAATTCCACTGGAGATAGAGAGACAAGTTGAGGCAGGATTACAAAGTAGGATTCAAGCAAAATCCATGTTTGTAAGACAACATGGAGAGACTGAATCTTCATCCAACTATGCTTTAGCCTCCACTAAGAGGAGATAATCAGGCACACAACTCGGAAAAATGAGGTTTTAGCTGCCACTATTTGATCCTACAATTACTTGACCTTCCTATCTAGTATTACTCACTTCATTTGAACTTTGTCACATACAGAAATCTTCTACCAAGGGACAGGGGCAGTAGCTCATAGTTAAAGTGCTTTCCATGGAAGCATAAATTCTTGAGTTTGAATCTGTAGCTAGTAAAAGCCAGGCACTAAAACACATATCCAAAACCTCAGCAATGGGGGTTGGAGACAAGGGGATCTCAGAGCTTGTTTGGCAAGCTCTGAGTTCAAAGGGATACCCAGTCTCAAAAAGTAAGGTAGAAAGCAATAGAGGAGGCTCCCTTACATCTCTGAAGCACACAACACACACACACACACACACACACACACACACACACACACACACACACACACAAATGCTACTCCTTTGCCATGCTGTTTTTCTAGTTGTCATGGCTTTTGGGTTTAATAGCATTCTTAATTCTCTGGACATGTTAATTTTCTCTCTGTGTATGAAAGGAATCACCCAATGCTCACACTAGTGCATTAGTAATAAGGGTCAATTTTTTATTGCTGATAAATATGAAGGCAATAGCATGGCATATTTCAATTAAACAGGAAGTTCCCTGGGGCCCTAGGTGTAGTGGCAGGAGGAGGTAATGTTAAAGTGTTGTGTCTTACTGCTAAAGGAAACATGATGTGGGAATGTCTTTCTGTATGCTGTGAATAACAATCTTTAAATAAAGGAGCTGTTTTGGCCCATGACAAGCACCATAGAAAAAATAGAAGGAGGAATCAGTATAGGTAGGAGGAGAAGAGGCGGAGTCAGAGACAGAAGGAGCCAGAAGCCCAAAAGATCAACATGTAAGGAACACAGGTGAGCCACGGGCCATGTGGCAAAACAGATTAATAAAAATAGGTTGAGTTAAGATAAAAGAGCTAGCTAGCAATGTGCCTGAGCCATAGGCCAAACAGCATGAAGTTAATATAAGTGTCTGAGTCATTTATGGGTCCTGAGCAGCGACGGGCGGCTAAGGGGTATGGGGCTGCAGGTATGTGAGTCTGGACCTCTGGCTGCCCGGGACCAAGAAACCACTTTGTAACAGAAACAGTTGAAATCACTTTGTCTATTAAGTGGAAGAACTGAGCCCCAAGCTTCAGCCTTCAGGAGCTCTCAACAGAGTGACTAACACCATGACCACTGACCACTTGAAGACTCATCAGCTACAATTCTTTCCTTTAGTTTTACTAAACACTAAATACCACATGAGGCAAAGATGACAACCTTCTTTAGACAATACTAATAAGAGAAAAGGTGATGACAAGCTAAATCCTAGATAATCCCTTACTCAGATAAGCTGTCTCATTCATTCATTCATTCATTCATTCAATTGATCAAATACAGATATTATAGAGTATCTATTTCATGTAAGACATTAAATGGAAAAATCTAGCTAAATAAATAACTGCAGTGACACTGCAAACATATTCAGAGATTTTAAAGACTTTATGGACCACTATTGAGAATCATACAAAATCTAAAACACTAGTATAGGAGTATAGAACTAATAGCTACATAGTGTCATAAGCTTATGCCATGGGGAGAGATGAAAAGTTACTCTGACTGGAAACTTCAAGAAATGACTCTCAGAGAAAGCAAGCTAAGACCTTAAGCAAAAGAACAATGTAGAGTCGTAAACAATGTGGAAGTTATGCCACCCAGGCAATGTGGACACGAGGAAACAGATGTTTAAAGGCCCCAGAGCATAGGAGATGGTAAAATTAAATAGATTAAAGGATAATGAGAAGAAAAGATTTTAGGAATAGCAGAATATTAAAAATATTATAAGAATATGCTATACAATGGCTAGAGAAAAGAAAAAGCCCTCTTGGTCTGGTGGGTCAAGTTTCTGGCTTTAATCTTTCCTCTAAGAACAATGGCAAGATAGCAAATGTTCTAAGAAAATGTGTTGGGAAAACAACACAGTGATAGTTTCATTCAAAATGACCACTCTATATACCACCTGGTATTAGAGTTGAAAAGCATCCCAATATGCTGGGAAGTCAATGAGGGATATTCTAGAGTAGACAACGTTAAATGGGAAAGAGCTTCCCCCAGAAAGTGTGTGTGCCTCTGAAAAATAGCTACGGAGTCCCTGGTACTAATGTTCCTATTAATGCAGATACTCAACTACTCTCCAAGACTCGTGCTTTGTGATCCCTCAGGAGGATTCTCAGCTCTGTTATAGTTCAAGATTATTCATAAGTGACGTTGGGTCCATACCAAATGTTGATGCTTGGATGCTGAGCATTATGTTTTCCTTGGGTTTGGGTTTGTTTTAGAATGAACTGACTACAACATGTGCTTTTAAAACTTTTTATTTGATTATGTAAAGGGATGTTGAAGCTTCACAAATTTCAGGAGTATAGATGCTAAACAGGAGTCCATAAAACTGTATAGAGCTAAAATCCATTTTAGTGGACTGGAACTCAATCCCCAAGTCTGTGAGGCAAAAAGTCAGAATTAGCAGCTGTTTATCTAGGTGTGGTAGCTTGCACCTGCCACCTTGGCACTTGGGAGTGAGAAGCCCAAGTATCTCCATGATTTCGAGGTCATCTTGGGTACATAATAAGATCTAGGCCAGTCTAGAATACAGAGTAAACTGTTCTTCAAAAATTAAAAAGTAAATACCACCTGCTCTAGGAAAATTGTGCATTGGAAAGCTACTGAGGTAATTTGTGGGAACTCAAAGCCTGAGATATGCTTTTATTAATGCCAGTATTAAGTATGCCAATTACAATGACTGCAGAAAAATCTTTCATGTCCAATACAATTTGAATAGTGTAAATTTCTATGTGCTTGAATTTTTTTTAATTTATTTATTTTTTTGAGATTTTCAAAAATGAGTATAGCATCTATGAGGTAGAATATCAGAGTCAACCACAGAGCCAGACAGGTCAGAGAGTTTGGTGATGTGAGAATGCCTTTCTGTATGCTGTGAATAGCAATCTTTAAATAAAGGAGCTGTTTTGGCCCATGACAGGCACCATAGAAAAAATAGGAGGGGAAATCACAGCATAGGTAGGAGGAGAAGGGCGGAGTCAGAGAGACTGAGCCAGACGCCCAAGAAGAAGCATGTAAGGAACACAGGTGAGCCACAGTCCACGTGGCAGACAGATTAATGGAAATGGGTTGATTTAAGATGTAAGAGCAAGCTAGAATGCATCTAAGCCATAGACCAAACAGCATGAAGTTAATATAAGTGTCTGAGTCATTTCCGGGGGCCTGAGCAGCTGCTGATGGCTAAGGGGTCTGGGGCTGCAGGTCTGTGGGTCTGGGCAAGAAACCACATTGTAACAGTTTCGGCCACACCTTTAATCCTAGTTTTAGGAATGTGGAAAGAGGAAATTTAAAGAGTTGGGTTGAGCAAAAGAAGGGGGTTTTTCAGCTTTCCTAGACACCTTTCCTTCTTTTCAGCTGAGGACAGAGAGACTGGCGATTGGAGGATCCTGGACACAGACCTGAGGAGTTGGCAGGTGAGAAGTGGCTGTGGTTTGTTTCTCTGTCTCTCTGATATTTCAGCTTTTCCCCAATATCTGGCTCCAGGTTTTCATTATATACCAACTTGAGTTTGTGTAATACATTTTTATCACTTCTGCCTGTTCTCCCTCCAATATTCTCATGCCTTTTTTCTCCCAAACTCAAGACCTCTTTATCTTTAATTTTACATATGCATATATATAACTGAGTTTCTTTATCATTTCCTATATACACATGTGTACAGGATTGACCACTTATGTTGAAGGCTCACTCCTGAAAGAAACCAATTCTCCGTCTCTTAGCAGCCATTGGGCAACTGTGTTCAGTTGAGAGCAGAAACAGCTTTCCCTGACATACAGTGTAGAGACTCCCCTTGTTAAGTTTTGCCCATGGAGACTTCCAGGCACTGAGCAGCACCCCTAGACTACTGGTGGGCAGGCCTGATCCCTCAAGGTACTCAGCATCCAGGTCTATTCACCTGATACTTCCCTCCTCTTTCTCCATCCAGCTATCTCATTTCCTGATTTGGCTTTCCAAGAGCAAGGATTAAAGTTGTGAGCTACCATCACCTAGCTCTGTCAGGCCTTGAACTCACAGAAAGCCAGAGGAATCTCGGCCTCCAAACTGATGAGATTAAAGGCAGGAGTTATCATTCCCTGACCTTCTTGACTTGGTTCTGTCCTTTGATATTCTAGATTATTTTTATTAAATATGCAATGTATCACAACACCGGCCCTTATCTAAGGAGCTCCAATATCCAGGTCCCAATCCAGAGTTATCTGATGGTCATAATAGCCTTTTCCTGCTTCTCCTTTGAGGCAAGTGTAGCCAGGTCCTGTTCTACAGAAAAATATCCCACCAATCCCTGATCTTGCCTCAAGATCAGGCCACACAATCTTTCCAATCCCAGAATAACTTGTAAAGCTATGATCCTTTCTCCCCTGGAAGAAACCCTATATAAACTCTGTTTTCTGCTCAGTTATCTGCTGCTTCTTGTCCAAGAAGAAGCAGCCACCCTCCTGGGTTTTTCCCTCCCAATAATCTCTTTTGTGAGGTTTCTTGTGTGGTGTAACTATGTGGTATTGCTTCTCTTTACTGACTGCCAAGGTATCTTTGCTATCTGAACTATAACACTACATCCTGTAGCCCTCCACCTAGTGGTAGAAACTTGTGGAATTTCCCCTCTATGTTTGTGGACCCCCGTGCTCTTGGAATTTCCCCCTCTATGCTAGCATGTTAATTAGTGTGTTAATAGTGCCAGTCTTGTTCAGGCAACCATATTGTTGACAGTTCATTATATTTTCTTTTATATCATCTCATTTGGCTATTAAGGCTTCAGGGATAGAGAACAGGAGATGTCATTTCTATTAGATACAATGGAGGAAAACTGGGGCATGTACAATTTCAATAAGATGTGTAATGTCATCTGGATAGTTAGGGAGTATAAAAAGTTTTACTACTATCTGTGGTTTAATTTGTCTAGCTCAGTTCTCTCTTAGACTGAGAGAAAGATGGTACCCAAGATAAATCATTTTCTTTTCTTCTCTTAATCCATACCCAGCTTTGACCATACTTAAATGAAGACATATTGGTGTGAACTCCAGACTCCATACTTTCTTTCTGCTCTCTGGTGAAGTAATATCATGTTTAAGGCATAAGGAAAATAGAGGAAATGAGAGACAAGGAGTATTCATAATCAGTTTCCAGGAAAATCTAATGTGTAATTTTGAGTTACTTCAACACAATTAATCAGAAACTATCCCTTCTATATATAACTATAACTGGACCAAGATCAGCAAACATCTCGACTCTCACAGCAGTTCCTCACCTCCACTGTCCTTTACTCGTCTGTACATCTGAGCATTATCACAGCACAGATACAAGCTCAAATGAAATGTCCAAGAAAGGCACAACAGCCACAGGGAACATACACTATGACACTTCAAGTGCTTTACTGACTTCTGTGACCGAAAAACAAATTCATCAAGTGGCCACAGTGAAGCCAAGATTAACCTGAGCAAATGAAATGCACGTGAGCCTATCAGTTCCTCTAACATGGGCTCAGAAAGAATGGGAAAATAAGTGTTTCAGAGGCTCAGAACTGACAGACCCTGTTCCCAAGTGAAACAGGGAGATGCTCCTGAAATCATTAGAGACTCCATGCAGACAGTGTATTATAGTCTGTATTAAGTCTGGTCCACACTGAGCCTTGACCAGGGCTCTGTGTCAGACTCCACAAGCTTGTGTTGCAAGAAATTGTAGATCCTGAAACAAAGTACAAAACTAGTGTCACCAAGTACTATTTGCAAAAATAACACAGGATCTATTTCCTAAGTATGAACATTGAAATGAGGATATAGAATGATTGATGACTTTTGCTGTAGAATGAGGTAAAGGGAAGAAAGACCCTGAAAAAGTGGAGGAGAGAGAGGAGTAGATGAGCGAAGATCATGAAATATTATAATTTAAAAGGGTGGGGCTCATAGTAATACTACAACAAACATTACAAAATAAACTGCTTATGGGAATATGATATAAGTTATGGGCCAGAAGCAGAAGATAATGTAAATATTATATTGACTGGTAGTGGGGTAAAAGTAGAGTATTATTTTGGGATCTATTGTTATTCTAGTGTTCTTTAGACCATAAATTAAGGTACAAAATGATGTGACCCAGAATAATGTGATATTTTATTCCTTCCTTCTTATTGCTGACAATATTTAGGCAAAATAGAGTCACCCATGGTAGTCTGAAAAATCTAGAAGGGTACTACAATGAATTCTTACCTTTAACCAAAGCGTGCCACTGACTGACAGAATGAGGGAATGGGGAGAAGTGTACTTATTCTACATGAGTGGCAGAGGCATGGGGCTTGAGTGTACAAGGGGAGTGCCCATATGCCCCATGAAGGCATCTACCACCACTTACTAAGGGAGAAAAAAGAGTGTTTACTGTAGCAGGCATAACAGCAATAACTCCTTATATTTATCTACTTAAGTGTTAACCCTAAAAAACTCAAAGCTCTCCAACTTTTCTGGGAATCACAAATTTGAGCAGGGTTCTTCATAACTAAATTTCAGAGCTCCCCCCCACCCCCGCTGCCACCAGGCACATACTACTCATTCAAAGAAGGTGGGAAAACTACCCTTTTGTTCCCCTCTCAGATGGGTGGCACAGAGTGAGCTCAGCTCTACTGGTAAAAGTCATAAGCTAGACTAAATTCCAAGCTTGGAGAACACCTTTAAAAGTCTAAGACTTGGAAACTGAATCTCAGCCTTGACTTTATGAATGAAGCGGTGTGACTATTGTAGAAGTACGTTGCTTCTTATAAAAGTGGATTCCTATAAAATGATAATCTTGGCCTGTGTGCCTATTTGCAGGAAGGCCTGCTCTTGAGTGTGCCTGTCAGCATCCCTGAGTCACACCACACTTCATAGGATTCTCTATCTCTATGCTCTGCCATAGAATAATGTGTTTAGAAGGCTCTTACCAGATATAAGGATCTGGTTATTAAATTTCCCCAGCTCTAGAGCTACACACACTAATATCTATTTCTTATGAGTAACTTAGCCTGAAACATTCTGCTACATCAGCACAAGAAAGAAAAAGATGAAGTAAAATCTCCCAAAACTTGTGAACACAGGTCTAATTCTGAGAGATTAGAGACATAAGAAGATCTGAGTCATGTACTATGTGCTTTTTGAACAATATGTGCTAAAAACAAAACAAAAAAACAAACAAAACAAAACAAAACAAAACAAAAACAAAACAAGCCTGATATGGCTCTGACACTGAAGAATCTTAATGAGGGAAAGGGTAACCACCACATTGGATGTCATCACGTGGTAATTTGTAAGTGTAAACCAAGCCCTTCTGGTTAAAAATTACATCTGTCCTGCATAAGGGATATTTGTACTTGCCCTTACTTCTTTTTTCAAGCACATTTTCAGTTTATGTGGCTTCTGTTCAAAAGGTGCTGCTGGGGCTGAAATCTCAGATGACATCCCAGATCAGCAGAAGTTGTTCCTGACAGACCACATTAACATCATGCAAAATTGGCTTTTCCATTTCAAAATAGAGCTACAGACACCTCAGAGATGATGCCAAATACCTATATAGTGGCTAAAGATAGTTAACATCTCTCCATTGCCTGTTCAGAGATGCTTTCCAAATGCACAAGTATCTTTCCAAATACAGAGACTTCTGTGGCTCTCTGCAGGCAAAGTAATAATGAGCTTAATGGCTTGATTCAAACGGCTACCACACCAAAAAGGACACCATATTTATTTCACCAGAAAACTCAGGCATGCCTATGTTACAGTGCCAGATATTTCAGATCAGGACCACCAAACATATATATTTCGCCTTTAAAGATGGAATGCAGAGACCAGGCTTTCCAGGCTCTCCTCTGAGAATTCTGATTTTGGAAATGTTCAAGCCAACACGCAAATGCTTCTAGATATAGCATCCAGATAGATCTCTGATAGGATCCTCACAGAATGGGCTGATTCTTCTCTTGTGAATGGTCTAAAGCACCATATCTTTTGTTAAATAATGCATTTATCCTAATTTACTTTTTATGTTTTTTGTGCTCTGGACCAGGCTTGCAGTGATGAGAACACAGGACAGGAAGAATACATGGCTGATGTGAGTAGACAGATGCCTGTAGTTGAGGGCTCCTTCCTGTATCAATATACATTAGGCAATTAGAAACTTTTGCTATATTATTACCACCGCACAGTGGCTTTAAAATTTACCTCCATAGGCTTTGGAAGAAAAACCCCGAGACTACTAAATGACATAAATCTTATAAATGCTTTTGAATGACATTTTAAAATCAGTCATAAAGCAAAACATTCAGTTATGTAATAAGAACAAAATTACATTTTAAAAAATGAGTGGTAGTAAGATTCCTTTAGGAATAAACCTATATAACTGGCTTTTCCTAGTGGTAAGATATATACTGGGAGTGTGTCAGCTTTATTAAAAATAAAATGAAGAAAGGGAGTCTATTCTCTGGGGGTATGTGGAAATACATATAATAATGAAAAAGAAAACTAAAATTGTACATACAAGTTATGTTGTTTATATAATTTGATATTGGTGAATTCCATTTTCACTAGTGAAAACTTGCACAAATACACACACATACAATTACAACAGCATCAGAAACTTCCTGATTTCTCACTTGGTTACTAATGCTTCAAATTAGCTTTCAACATTTTGCAACTGACAGAAATGAAAAGAATTAACCAAGTTACCCATATTCTAAACAGATACGTGAATTCTTCCTTGGGAAGTAGCTAAATTCCTTTTGCAAATATTAGGCTGTAGTGAAATAGATGTGGATTTACTGAAGTCTGCAGAGGTCCAACATGGGAGGAAAAGTGTCTTCAAAATCTCTACATAAAACATTCTGTTATGAAGGCCAATTAAATACCCTTTGAGGTATACTGCACATTAAAAAACCCTGGCTAAACCTTCTAACAGGAGAAGTTCCTATAACTTTGCTTGAAGAAGGATTTTCTCGAATGGAAGGAACGCTACCCTGTTTAAAATGAACAGTTATCCCTTGAAGAGATAGATGTGGGGAAGGGAGGGAGGATGGGAACATCCTCTTATTCAGTCAGATGTACTGAATCAGCCCTGGTGATCAATATGGTAACAGATGTCAGAATTAGATCACATTCACACCACACTTTGTACAAATGGCTCTTAACTTTTTTTTCTTGTAAATTCAAGCTGCATTGCCATTTCTGTTTCAGATAAGGTGGGGTTGCTATTCTGTTCTTTAAATTTGTCATATTACAAATGGGTAGGTTGACATCTCTTCAGGGTGTTGGAATAGCACCAACTTTAGGTGAAAATGAAGAATGCATTCAAGTGTTGCTGTCACATGGTAGTTTTCCATCAGCAGTGAGTGAAGTTTAGGACTAAATAGCTGGGACAGGAGGATGACTGCAGAAGAGTTGCTTTTCAGACAAGGATTATATGGTGTAGTGAACCTTTGATCCTGGGGTGGTTGCCTTCCATGAAAGTGTACTGAGATGCCTTAAACAAACAGGGTGGGACATAGAAAATCCAAACAAGGCTTTTACATGTCACCAGACTCTGAAATATTCACTGAACTAGAACTATCACTAATAAACCAAGTTTCTCTCCCTGCTTCTCAACGGAGACTATAAGCATCTGCCATCTCTGACTCTAATGAATATAAACAATCTGATATATATGGCTCAGTTTTGAGCAGAGAGAAAACTGGGAACTCCTTCCCCCCCACACTCCTCCCCTCCAAAAAAAGTTGCTAATAATGCAAGTTGAACTGGACTAGACTGTTTTCTGAAATCTACCCACATTGCCTGACTCATTTATTTCTCTCATTTTAAGCTCAGGCAAGAAGAGAAAGTATGAGTGAAATGTCTCAATTAATTCTTAGAGGAAAAGAGAAGAAAGCAGAATGGAATGCGGCATAAGACATGGGAACTCTCCCATCTCATGGCTCATTGATATCACCTCCCACTTCTTTGTGTGGGAGAAGAAAATAACCAAGGCTTCTAGGACTGAACTGAGTGGCAGCATCTCTGATTGTCCAAACTTATTTCATTCAGTCGGCTATCACCTTGTGCTACTTCTTATGGCTTCACATAGGCTTTCCGGTGGAGGAAGCATTAAGTCAATTTCTGTGAAATGTCCAAACAAACAAAAGTCTTTTAGAAAGTTTCACCCAAAGTGGTCTTCACTATCATCTGAGGGCTAGAACCACTCTGCGGTATTATGTTATTACATTTTGGGGACTTTTATATCCCTGTAATGCCTCAAAAAATTCCAAGATTATAGTTGGTATAAATCCATGTAATGAAGACCCAGTCCTTGCTCCTTGTGCTTTAGAGTTAAATCTTATGGAAGCTATAACCAAACATTTCTAGATTTTGTATATATATATATATATATATATATATATATATATATATAAATTGAAGTATTGAAAGAGTAGGATACAGACCCATTTTTTTTAATTTTAGTCACTTACCTAAGACTTAAAATATGCAATTTTTTGCCTCCCCTTATTCTTGCAGCTGTTTCAAGCAGATTTTAATTATCTTCTGAGGCACACAGACACCACTTCTGGCTGGCAGCTCTCTTAAATGAATGCCTTCCAAATTAGTGTTTTTGAGTTCCTAGGACTGATTAAGGCCTTCCTGGTCACCACATGCCTGCCAGTGCTTGCTCCATATCATCTCTGCAGAGCTGAGTGGTAGTAGTAGAAGCTTTTGGGCTCATTAGACATTCATTAGCAGTCCCGAGGATATCTATCTTGAATAAGCCGAAAAACAGAAATGCCACCTCTCATGACATGCTTCTGTTTTGGTGCAAAATACTTTTGACTAGGTTCTTAATATTCAGCCATAGCTTTAAATGTTTTTTGTTTTTTTTTTTTAAATTTGTGGATCCTTCTATTACCCTCCTGGGTTATTTCTTTGAATAATCCCTTCTTTGTTCTTAATGAAACAATAATACATTGTTTCAGTTATTAATAATAACTATTATTAATGAATTACTGTGTATGTGTGGATGCACGCATGTGCTTATATAAATGATTCATGGCTCATTTCTCTGCAATGCTGCTCCTGATAAGGGTCCTTTTTTATATGTGAGATAATTTTAAGAGCAACAGGGATGGGATAGATGACAGTGGGATTTCGAACCAACCATAATAAAGTTGTTGAGTTGAATAACACAAGATAGGAATGTTTGAATTACATTACGAAATTGTTCCGTCTTCTAGCTTTTGAGGACAATGTCATGTGCTGTGCTGATAAGAGGTTTTAATTAATACATCAATCTTAGCCACACTCTGGCTTGGGTATATATGGCAGTACATAGGATTATACATGAGCACAAATACGTCCTAACACTGAATTCCTTGTGCCAGTAACACACCCCTTTGTCTTCAGTAGTGTTTGCATTGATGCTGTCCTGTTAGAATCAGGAGAAACACTCATTTAGGATAAAAGAAGAGATTTCGCTTCCAGATGAAATCTTTTAGATGTTTGGGATACAACTTGAGTTTGAGAATCTTTTCTTTTCAAGTTTAGACATTATCTCTATTCTCCTAGGACAAGTGAGCCAAATCCACACATGCTTATTGGATCTTTTATTCTTATTGAGGTCTTCGGCATTTGGAGCACAGACACTGAAGTTATAACTCGTGATGACACAGCTTCTACTTCAGTGATCTTTAGGGCTTATTGAGAGATTTCAAAATATTATTTCAATATCGTGAAACAGATTTATTTACGGGTTTTCTAGTGCTTTCTACTTCTAATGATTGTGCTGCTATCTTATAGAGTTCTCAGTTAACTTAGAGTGTATATCAACACAACGGAGTCAATAATGGAAATTATATAATAAAAAATGGCACTAGAAAAATACTTATTGAAAACAAATAAGTGTATATGCAGCTATCTGGTAAGATGCTTCCTTAGGTCCAGTGCTTTGGCTGATGCACAGGAAATGGAGATTACAGGGAGCAGATTCATATGTAGGGTGCTAAGTCCAGAGCTCCACGGAGCAAAAACAAGAAGAGTGAAGCGTAAATCAGCCACGTGACAGGAATCCAAGCTCTGGGTTACACATATGTAGACATGAAGAGGGGAATCTTTCACTCACTTCTGCATTAACCATAACTTGATGCTGTATCTAAACTAAACATCAGCAGCAACATCTGGGTCTCTGCACCTGAATGTCTCACTGTTTTCCCAATATCAGAGGCATGGCACAAGCGTAACTCTTGTCACAAAACATGGTGCTATGTATGGAGAAAGAGGTGGGCAACATTTTCAGAGTCTCTAGCATAGTAGATTCAAGTAAGAAATGGAATTCAAGAAATTTTGAGGAAGATATATAGGCCGGTGTTTCACTTGTATACCAAGACATTATATTTTTTAGGAGTTTTTTTTTTTATTTGCTTTGTTTTATATAATGTCTCATTTCATAGCACTGGCTGGTCTGTGACTCCCTGGAAACTCTACGTGCCTCTCTCTGAAAACTGATTTTAAAGGTATGTGCTGTCATGCCAGTAATACTCATGTTCGTTTGTTGTTTGCTTTTATTAAGTGATAGTTCAATTTAGACCAACCTTTAATACATGGTACATGAACATTAAATTCTTTTGGTATTGATTTTCTATCTTGTTTAACAATGCCCTTTAGAATAAAGTACACAGTAATAAAGGCAAATTTTTATATATAGTGAGGAAACCTAAGAGAAGAAATAGAGTCTTAATTTTTAGGAATATCTTCCATAACCAATGAATACTTTCAGAAAACTCAAAAGAATATTTTTGAAAGCTTTGTTGAATAGTATGTAAGACCATGGGGGCAGTCACTAGTTGATCTGGTTCTGGTGCACGAGAACTCAGCTTTACTTCTGTTGTCCAGTTACTGTTGCTGCCCATGCGCAGCCAACATTTATGAAATTAAAAAACGCTTGGAAAGTATATGAGGTTCTAGCACCAAAGTTAGTTCTTTGTACCTTTAGGAAGCATTAAAACAGCAAGATACTACAGATATTGAGTTTGACTATTCCTCTACTGTTTAGTAGCTGTATGATCTCAGGTAAGTAACTGGACCTTTCTGTGCCTCTGATGAGGACTTCACCTCTCTGTGTAAGGCTCTTTTGAGGTCTTCTTGAGAAACTCTTCGGGAAATTTTTACAAGCCAAAACAGTAAGTGCTCACTAAGTCTCTAACATCCAAATTGTTATAATTGTATAGATGGTAATGCTCACTGACTTTTCCTTTATTCTTCATTGCTCATCACACAAATCATCCATGCAATGCACGAAATCAATAAAGAAAAAGTAAAACAGGGGCTGTCGTTAATTACTATGGAATCCTATCATCACATGTGAGGTCCCCAGACTCTGCTGATCTGAGAGGAACCATCTTCACTGTGTTTTCTTTCCCAGAATAAAAGAATATAAAGGAGCTGTGTCTGGCAGCAGAAGGCAGTGCATATAATCCCTGGTGTATTTGATCTGGGGACATGGCTGGAATGGACTAACTTAATATTATTTTTCCCATCTTACACACATCTCAAAACAGATTTCCCAGTGTTTTCCCATCTCTGGCCCAGTTTGAGATGCACAATGTTCTGATGTTCTTGTTACATGGAGAGGAATTCAAGCAGCTTAGAGCCTGGCTCCTGATTCTGAACTTCTAGATAGAAAGCTCTACTCCCTGAGCTTGGCTGTATTTTGTTTTTGTAAATGGAATGCAATCTAAATTATGACCTTAACATAAGCTCCTGATAATTCAATAGGCTGTTCTTCTGATGATGTAGCTAGTTTATCTGCCTGTAAGAAGAAGGATCTGCCCACATTTAACATGAAGATGAGTTTATGTTAGAGTACTAGTACAGAAAATGAACCCTCCAAAAATACAAAGTGGGCTTTCTTTGCCAACTCCAAGACCCAAGCATTTACTATTGTATTTTATATGAATTTCTAAAGTTTTTAGAATAAAATACATACTTAAATATACAAATTAATAAATATGTAAATTATTATTATTTTTTTTTTACAAAATGAGCATATGTATCAAAGTAACTGAAAATTTCACACATTGCCCAAATTCCCTATGTTGGTTCACCACCCACCAAACAGGAGTAATAATTACTCTAAGTTTATCATTGCTTAGCCTTAGCTTCTTCTGCGGTCACATTAAGTGGAAGGACACTAAATATATTACTTATTAAGTTTTTGAGATTAAAATATTATTGCATTGAAGGGGGTATTTTCTCTGCTCATGATCTTGGGCTAACCTGAATAATAGAGGTGGTGCTTCTTGCATGCCAAACAGAGAATCTCACTCTCTACCTTGGATGTGGAAGACTTCCTGACAGTGACCTGGTCTGGAGTTTTCTCCATTATTCCTTGAGAGACCAGAAGGCAATGGCATCTCTTCATTTTGTATTTGTGAGTATAATCCCCACTTTCTTCCTTAATAAATAAATCTTCTTCCCAGACATCTGTGTATTTCTTGAATTATTGCATCACTTCCCCCTTCCTTTTCTTTCTTCCAACTCTCACCACAAATCTTCTTTTGCTCTTTCTGGAATTCATGGTCTATTTTTATTTAATTATTCACACACATACACACACACACACACACACACACACACACACACACACACACACACACACACACCATCATAAATATATAAACACAATTCAAACCAAGAGGTCATCCCTGAAGTCATATGCTGTGGAACAATCATTTGTACACCATAAATACGTATTACTCTCATTAGTTAATAAACAGTGAGTGGCCACTAGTTAGGCAAGAAAGGCTTAGGCAGAACTTGTGGACAAAAAGTAGAGCACAGGAATAAAGAGCAGAGTTGCCAGGCAAGGAAGAGAGAAGCAAGATGAATATGGTATGCAGTGCTGAAAAAGGTACAAAAAACATGGTAGAGCATAGATAAGAAATATGGGTTAAGTTAATTTAAGCTGCTAGTGCTATAAAGGCAAGGCTCACAACCAAAAATATAAGTTGTAAGAGCTACTTAGTAACAAGGCTAATCTATTGACCAAGAATTATAATTAATAATAAGTCTCAGTGTGGTCATTTGGAGCTGACTTGTGGGACAAAAACTCAGCCTATTGTCATATAAATATTATTTTTTACAGTCTTAGTTCTATAGTTCATTATTGGAATGAAATTCATCCCAAGTATGTGCCCATAATTTCAGTTTGTTCTTTTTCACTATGGCACAATATTCCACTATTTAAATATGCTATAACTATTCTAGTATTTATCACCTATGCTTAGGTTGTTTGAAGCTTAGGTCTTTTATACATATTGTATATGTAATTTTACATAATTTTCTGATGTATATGGGTATGCACTAATAATCGATACAATATTTTCTTCTTATCTGAGAGATTAGCTTTCAAATTCTCTGGTGAATGCCTGAAACCACAGATAGAACCCTCTTCACACATATGCAAAATGTATGTACATAAGTTACATATGTATATGTGTGTGTGTGTGTGTGAAACATTCTCTACAAAATACTATATAGTAGTTGAGTTATAAGTCAGGCACAGTAACACAGTAAAAAATTGACCAGTTCTGAAATAGAATAGCTATAATAATATATTGTAATAATTGATATTCAAAGCTAAGGATTTACTTCTGGATATTTACAGGTTTATACTTCTAGACATTATTCAATTGTAGCTAACTCAATCTGTAAGAAACAAGAAGCTGTAAATCAGAGGTAACTTGAAGGGTCAGCTGAGGAAATTGCTGTTTATCATGTCTCAAAACTGGCAATGCCAAACTACCTGCCGTCAAGCACTGCAAAGATAATTGTTTACTCTACATTCTCTGGAGCTTAATTATCAGTCTTTAAAAATACCCCTTTCTACAGTTTGCAGTAATCCTATTACAGGCATTACAGTTTTAATTTCCATTTCATTGTTGTGCATTCTTATTAAGACAGTTGTAACATTTTCTTTATTTTTACTTTTTGCGTATGAGTATTTTCACTGCACTTATATCTGTGCTCCATGTGTGTATCTGGTGCTCACAGTGGCAGGAAGGTGGCATCACATCCTCTGGAACTGGAGGCATAGTTTTTTTTTGTGATTCATCAAGATCCTGAGAACTGAATCTACCATCATCTCTCCAGCCCATGATAATGACATTACTTACAAGCCTACTGCCTGCTAGGATAACATCTTTGAAATCTTCCTAATTTAGCATTTTTGTATTTTAACTAAAATGTTCATGTTTTTTATTGATTTGTGGTATTTATTTATACTATTCTAGTTACAAGTCTTTTATTGCAATTATTTATTAATATATATTTACCCACTGGGGAATTTTCTTTGTATCTTCTGAATAAGGTTATGAAGTACAGAATAATTAACTGGAATAGAGTCTAATACAATTACATTTTTCCATTACACTTAATAAATATTGTTTGCTTTTTTTAAAAAAAAAAAAAACCTTGACCTCACTTAAGGACATGAAGATACCTTTCTTTGTATTTTAGCAGTTTTAGGTTTCAAATAATATTGATAGTATATGATAAAACAATTAGAATTATTTTGTGTACTATATGAGGATAAAAATTCATATACTCCTAAATGATTACATACAACTTATTGTAAATATTATAATTTAATCTATTGAGATTATACACATACACATATATACTTATATACTACTAACACATATGTGTTTGTTTCTTATATATTCATTCCCTACTTGCTTTTTTGGAGATACATATTATATGTGTGTCAGTGTGTGTGTGTGTGTGTGTGTGTGTGTGTGTGTGTGTGTGTGTGTATGTGTGTGTATCCATAACCCATTAAACCTTAGCTTTTTTACTTACTATTTAAGTGTATGTATATAAACATGTGCATAAACATAACATGGGTGTGAAGGTCAAAAGACAACTTGCCGGTGTCGATTCTCTTGTTTTGCTACATAGGTCCCAGGGATTGAATCAAGTGCTCATGGTTGGTAGCAAGCACCTTCATTAGCCAACCAAACCATCTAGCCCTAAGTCATCAAACTTTATGAAGCACAGTCCAGATTATTTTTGCTATTCTTTATTGTTTAAGCTATTGAATTCCAATGTATTTTGTGATAACTGCTTAATAGTAACACAGAGAAGATATAGGGAATTTTATTAGGATTCCCTTCTAATGAGGTAAATAAGGAGAAAACTGACATCTTCTGATGCTGAACCTCTCCATCCATTGTCATGACATACCTCATTGTTTGTTTAGCATTATTTTAAAACTTTTCAGGAGCATTACAGTTTCCATAGTAGAACTATTAAAAATAAACTGTTAAATTTGTCTATAAGTCTGTTGACTTTTAATACCACCATAAATTACCTATAAAAATAGATTTGTGATTTTTCACAATCATTGAACCTTTATTTTGTGATATAATCTATTAATTTTATTCCTATCTACCCAACCTGTCCTCAGATGAAGGATCTAATATCTCATCTACCATATAATACCATGTGACATATAAATTATCAAAATTATCAGGTAAAACTCAGTGTAAAATAGATAATAAGTTCATCCTGAAGATTTCTCCATCTCTACAGAAAAGACCACAGCTTCCCAGCCTTCCTGGTAGTTCTTTTCTACCCCCTCCTTTATATCATCCTCTCTCCGTAATTCTGCTTCTATCTCTTCTTTGCCCATCTCATTACCTCTGTGTATTTGGTTTGCTACAAAATAATCAATTTCAGCCTGAAGCAGAAGACCCCCGGTAGTTCACATTGACTGGAATAATGCTATTTGATGTAAATAACTTGTGATTTACAATTTTCAGTAAGATATTTCTAAGAATGAGTTCATAGAAGTCTGTAAACCATTAAAGGTTAAAGGCAATGACTTGGAAAGTGTGGGGATTTAATAAAAGCTCCAGAAGTTTCGGAGATATAAGAGGGATCTAACCACAGTTAATCTAGGAGGATCAGATTCACACCTTTAATCCTAGCACAGGGGTTTTGCTTTTGTTTCCACATGTGAAGAAAAGTTATGGATGTCATCAAAATTAATAAAGACTTGATCTGAACCAGAGAAACTTCATGAAACTAAGAATTGATAACTCATCTGCCCATATTACAATTCTTTAAGTTGTAAAAAAAAACAAAAAAAAAACAAAACAAAAAAAAAAACAAAACAACAAAAAAAAAACAAACAAAAAAACAAAGGGTCGGGCAGGTTTTTGCTTTTGTCTTTACAGTGAAAAGACCTTGGACATCTAGACGTCAAAAGCAAAAGGGAGGCTATTCAGAAAAATTTGCAAGCAAAAGACTATTGTAACTATTGGTACCAGTATACTCCATAAGGTATAATCTCATTGCTTAACCTCTACAAATTTTATTGCAAGTTGAAATCCTAGTTTAATTTAATTTAAAGCTGATTTTAGAGTTGGAGTGTGGCTCTCACCTTCTCTAAACTCAAGCATACTTGTTAAAGGAAAATAAAAAGTCTCTGTATCATATCAGAAGAGCCACCTGATATGGGACAGAAAAATAACAAAAAATAAGAGACTATTCTATTGTTACTAATCCTATACTGAATAAATCATTATATATTTAGTTTCCTGTACATCGTATTGGGTTTTAGTCTCTTATCAGTTTTCTGCAGTGATCCAGGACAATGCCTAATTGCAAACTTGAAGTATCCAAAAGGAAGATGGTGCCCCACAACGATGGTTTTACTGAACTCTGACAAAGTCACTAGTCTAACAAACACCAATCAAAGATCAGATTTGGACTACAAACTGCTCAGGACAGTTTCAAGGCAGCTCGCTGAGATGAACCAGCTTCACAGACTACTATAGCCAGGACTTGAGACAAGCCGTGCACTTCCCTGTTATGCAGAGACTGGAACAACAAATGACACAGCTACTTATTTCAGGACTTGACATTTAACAAAACTTTTCTTTTCAGGATCCCCAAAAGATGCTATCACCCTCAGCCAGCAGGAAGTAAATTTAAAAACACAGCCCCCACATTCCCAAGTGGTGGGGTGGGTTGTTTTTGGTTGTTCAGTTGGTTATGGATGATTGTCATTGTTTAGGTTAACTGGTTAAAAATTGTTAATAGGTTAGAAAAAAGTTAAACAAGAACGATTAAGTTCAAGATTTGTGTTTAAAGAAAATAAAAAAAGGAATACAGATATATAGGATATAAGGATAGATTATTGAATCTTTTAAAAGGATTTACGAGCTTTAAATATTTTACATTGTACTGAATTTTGGTATATTGTATACAAATTGTGTATATTGAGATTAATTGTGTTACTATACAAATATCTCTATGCTTGTTCAAGGTAGTATGCTTATTCAGTTCATATAACACTGTAACACAAGTTGCTAGTCCATGAAAGTTTTTATTGCCAATTAATTAGAATAGAAAGCAATGCAAGTTAGTAGTTAGACATTACATTCAGACATGGTCATGCTAGATATGTTTTCAAGATCAAACAAATATATTTTAGATGAGCAGGTCTTCTTCAAACACTTCAGAGATCCATAGAATATGGCATTTAAAATATTTTTAGAACTTAGACTTTCTGGACAGTGAGACAGGTCTGCTCCTGGCAGCCCCAATCTAGTTCAAGAGAAAAATAGGCATCAAAGAAACTCTATATGGAATATACTTTCTTTGTGGCAACAGTTAGCCATTGGACAAGAACCTGTTCTTGCACTGACTGTTTGACAGTATGCTGTTTAAACTGGACATGCAGGTTCCCTCAGAAAGTGACCTTTGAACTTTCTGACAGAACAGAACAAGCTGAGCTGGTCCTTAAGGCTCCTACTTTTCAGAGAAAACTGTCATATATGGCCCAGGGATGGTATGAGGCTGGTAGCAGCCCCTGGAGCACCAGACCTGGGTCTTCCTAAAATTGGGTTGTTTGGGAATGGAGCCCAAAGCAAGTGGTAAACTCCATCTAAGGCTAAATCCTGGCACAAGACCGATAGCCAACAAGTACCGTAAAGGGAAGTTCAAAGAACTTTGAATAAGGATTTCAATCTTCAGGAAACAAGGAGAAGTTACTGAACTATACCAAAATGGGCAGAGCAGATTTCCTGCTTCACTGAGATGAAAAGAGACTCTGGGCCTGTAGACTGAAGATGGATGCCCCAACTTTATAAAGGAACTTTGGGTGAGTGTCCATCCAGGCAGATAGGTGTCATCTCTGTCATTTCTAGTTTTTGGAAGTTGCTTGTACTTTCTGGTTATTTTGGTACATATCATTTCCTTCTTGGGTCTCTGAGGTAGTTGAAGATGAGATAGTTAAAATTTTAGTTATAGTTTTCTAGTGACAGTTTTAGAAAAGAAACTTTAAAGTTAAAGTGTGTAAGTTAGTTTAAGAGCCATCAAAATGATAGCTTTTAGTTAGAAAGGAAGTGAATCAGGCATAATCCTTTGGACTCATCAAAATAGGATGATTAATGAAATATTTTCTTTGACTTGTCAATTGTTAATGGACTGGACATTACTCATTTATTGTTTGTATATATTGTATATAATTATTGTACCTATTGTATATCGTCTTTTTTATGTTAGCTATAACCTTCTTTTTTTTTTTAAATTTGACATAAAAGGGGATATGTGGGGATTTAATAAAAGCTCCAGAAGTTTCAGAGATATAAGAGGGATATAACCACAGTCAGTCTAGGAGGATAAGAGAGTGGTGATTCACACCCTTAATCCTAGCACAGGGAGTATCCCGGGAGTGGTGACCTACACCCTTAATCCAAACTGAGTTCGAAGTTGTCTTAGTTTACAGAAGAAATTCCAGGCTCTCAGGCAGGCATTGGTGGGGCCATGTCTTAACTTACCAAGAAAGTATTTAAGGCAGGCATAGAAAGAGAGAAGAGGAAGCCAAGAGAAGCCAGGCTGAGGAAGCTGGAAGACGGCTGGGTAAGATCTGACTGTGCTGTTTATTCTCTCTAACATCTACAACTTTCTCAGAGATCAATCCCTGAGTTTCATTTATTCGTGCAATGGGAAAGATTACGTTAAGATACGCATTTTGTTATACATACACACACACACACACACACACACACACACACACACACACACACACACGTATGTATGTATGTATATAAAACCCTACTATATAAATAGAGACTACACAATCTGTAAATTACTTGTATGTACAATTGTAGAAAATAAATTTGAATATAAGGGAGGAGTACATGAGGTGGGTTGTGTGCCTAAGAGCCATGCCCTCTAAACTCTGATGTGAAGCCACACCCTCCCCTAGGTTCTGATGTCATGTCAGGTGTTTTTAAAGCAAGGTTTCCATGTACATCTTTATCTCTGCTTTTAGTCTGCTCTTAGAAGTGTTGTATGAAGTGTCTGGTCTGTCTGACGTGTGGTCCCACAGTCCCAAGAAACACACAGTCACTTTTATTAATTTTATACTGATCAGCCTATGGTTCTGTTATTGCTAGCTAGCTTTTGCTCTTAAGCTAACCCATGATTTTTAACCTGTTCAGTCATGCAGTACCTTTTCTCAGAGCAGCATAGTTGTCTTCTTCATCTGCTGGCTTCTCTGGCATCTCTGCTCTGCTCTTTCTGTTCCAAGAGTTTTCTTAGTCTGGTAACCCTGCCCACACTTCCTGTCTGCCTTCAGCCAATTAACATTTTTATTGAACTAGTAGGCAGGACAATTATTTACAATGTAACAGCATAATCCCACTACATGGGAGTTTCCACTTTTCTCTTTTCCTCTTTTTTCTTTCTTTGTTATTTCTTCCTCTTGCTCTTTCTTCTTGCTTTCTCTGCCATATAATTATAACTCTTCTATTAATCATAATATGATAAAGCTTTTTTTCTACATAGAAACAGCTGTTAAGACTTTCCTGCTATCTGCCACTGCTTTCTGGATGTTTCCAGTGTCTTGTACCAGATAAGTAGGTATATGCAAACCATGCAAAATACGCTCAAAACCTTAACAGGTTGGAGGGTGGAAATGATATAATTATAATTTCCAAAATAATAAAAATTATAAGAAAGGTCATATGGCAATTAAAGTTCAGCTGTTAGCCCGCCAAAAGAAAAGCTCTCTGATGGATATGTATCCTTTAAGCAAGACTTAAGGGAATACAAACTTCAGAATATCTTTTGCTTCTATTATGTCTCCACATGTTTCTGTTACAATCTTTTCTCTGGTAATTGATGGATGTGGTGAGTCCCCCACTGCTTATGTTGTAGTGTGTCTGTCTCATAAATACATCATAATCTTCCTGGTATTTATTTCTGTGGATTGTCAGAAAGTTGATTTCTCCTTAAGCTACACTGTCAAATTGATACAAAGTTTGAATGTATAAAAATAAATACTAGGATATGTTCCATAGATGAGACCTATTTTTACATGAGACCTGTGTGTCAAACCTAAAAGCTACTTTAGATCACAAGTCAGATTTATGATTTAGAAAAACATTTGACTCTGGGAGCTATGCTGGCTAAAATTACTATCATACCAGATGCCTTGCTTATGGTTTTTAAGATAAACTATCTCATATAAACAAGAACACATAATAAACTATCTGGATATGTTAAAAATACAAAAATAGGTCAATTATTGCTAGCTGGGAAATGATTAAAATCTTGCACCCATTTCTGACCTCAATTTGTGAAAAAAAAATTCTAATTAGTCAAAGCTACAGAAAATAAAATTGACTCTGTAGCCACAAATGAGAACTGCATGTTTTCTTCAATAGCCAGGAGTTACACACAGAGCAAAAAGTTCGCTTTAAGTTTTAGGCATTATGGGTCATAGTATAGTAGAGGGTGCTTGCTGAGCTATTACTAAAAGAATATGATATTAAGTTTGTACTAGAGAATCTATGACATCCTTAGCCTGCAACTCATCAAGCAATTCTTAGATTTAAAAAGAATTCATAATTTATGATTCCTAATTGTAGGAAGTTGATTAAACATCTTTCACAGTCATGGTTTCTACAATCATTCACTTAATAATGAAATGTGCCCCTTTTGTGACTCCTTATTGCCTGAAATCATTTGTCAGGAAATATAAACTGTACAAAACATGAGGGTACATGAAAGTACGGAGCAAAGAGAGTACAGCATGAGAGGACAATGGGAAGGAATAACAACAAAAAATCATCAGAGAATGTGTGAAAATTTTCCTTCCCAAAAACTCCTCAGAAAGAAAAGTTCTAGCTTCCCCAACCTGTACTTTCCCTTGGAGCCCTGAGTGCTATCTTGGAGGCTGACAGTCCAAATAGCATTAAATAAAACTTAGGGTTTTGGTTAAAGATGACAAAACAATCCTAAAGTCTTCATCTTCCCCTCTAGTCACACTTCAGATTCTCTCTAAATTCACTTTCCCAACTCTTCCTCCTTGTCCTGGTTTATTTGCTCACTTTACTGGAAAGATTGTATTTAACTGTAAATTTTTATGAAAGAATATTCTTAAGTTCTACCACAGTCAACTGAATGAGAATATCTATATGTGTTTATACATATTTTAGACAACTCATGAATAGTAAATATTGAAGGCATTGTTTATCAGAGAGGAAGCTGGAAGTTAACCTTGGATACTTCATTGCTGATTTCATTACATTCATTTTAAAAGCTTGTTGCCTTCATCAAGGTTAGTAAATTGCTGAGTGAATTTCAGTATACAGAAAAGGCGGTTGAAGGCATGATGATAGCAAAGTGTAATATCTTAGGTAATTTACTCCACTTTACTGAGAAACCATCTACCTAGTTCCAAGATGATGATTTTAACACTGTACAATCATAAATACATAGACATTTTTTCTTTTATTCACCACCTACATAATCAGAAATTTCAGACAAACACAATTTGTCAGAGAATGATCAGTGCTCATAATAATGTCCTCATTGTGTTACCAAGATACAAGCTCTCAACTGTCAAAGATGTTATAATAATTTATACTTTAGTGCTATATTTGATGAATATATTTAAGCAGCCTGTTGTCTTTGGAAAAAGAAGCAATGATGTCAGGCTGAGAGAGGTGAAAGCTTATCCTTTTTCACTTGGCTAAGTCACTGTGTTACATTATTCTGGGGAAATAATTCACACATTTTGAGAATGTATTCTCCAAACGATGCAATAAGGCAGGGTAAAGTCCAAAGAGAGCCATTGAAGAAGGGTAAAAAACAATTTGCAGTAAATAAAAAGGAATTGGAGAATGTGTCAGGGAAAGAAAGATAGTAACATTAGACATGAAGCTGAAAGTAAAATAAAATTAAGAAGTATGTGCAACTTAGATTTGAGAATGTGATCATGGATATATAAGCAATGCCTTGATTTTGTAGGAATATCACTTGCCCCATAAAAAGCAGAGAACAGACAAGAGTCACCCTTACTTCTTCGAGTTGCACCATGAGAGTGACATTGTGGCCTTGTTCTGCAGTTAGTTTCCCATCTGCAGTGACGATCCTGAGCCCACGAGGGGCCTTTCCTGGGCACTTCTGTGGTTTGGCAGTATACTGTTCTCTCACTCCATCAGTACAGTTATTGGACACCACCTTCCTATACCTAAGTGCAAAAAATTCACAAGTCATACATCAGTTTATGTAAGTCATTACTACTGAAATTTTAAATTAGACCTCTAACCTAGCATGAAAACCAAAAACATCCTAACTGCCTATCTTTCATGTTGCAAGCAGTACTTGAGATGATTTATATAAAGTCCCTGTTATTGTTTGAGTGTAGAATGTCCTCCATGGGCTCATTTGTATGCTGCTGGTAGTCTTGCTTCAGGAATTGGTAGAACTTTTTTTGCAATGGGCCAAGTTGGAAAACTCTCACTGAGGGTGAGCCTTAGAGCAGATGGAGTTCTTTGTTTCTTGATCAATCAAGATGCAAACAAGTTGCATTGCAAGGTCTAATTGACACTTATTCTCTGCCATGAGGGACTGAATCTTTCAACCTGTTAAAGAAAACAAGGCTTTCCTAACTTAATACTATTTTTAGTATTTACATTGCCACAAAGACAAAGAAAGTAATGGACATGGTATTCAACACCAGAAAAAAAAAAAATACTAAGACATACTACTATATGGGCTTTTTGTGTGTACACATGATTTTCTTTCATAATATTATACTCACAACTTTGATGATGTTGTAAAAATGATGCAATGTTTATATAATGAGATGAAGTTATGGGAGTGATAAAGACAAGAGAGTCATGTTGGGCAAGAGTTCATCCCAGAGTGGAACACATGAACCATTCATCCCTGTAATTTTTCTTTCAGACTGTAGTTGAGCCTGGGTAGCTAAATCTGTGGAATACAAAGCTATGTATAGGAAAGAGTAAGGATATTATAAGGCTATTTGCAATTCAGAGAATGAATAGATTATTATGGTCATGTGACTCAAACTGAGGTTAAGAGTACCAGTAGTAGCAAAAGGCGGGAAAAGTTGACAAGATTTGGTAGTATCTGCTCATTCTCTCATGAATGTCTATTCTGATTAAGCTCTGGAAGCCTTCTGAAGAGGCTTAAACATTCACAGATTGAGTAAACCCACTACACCATTGCTTTCGTTCTTGCTTTAACCTTAATAGAGTAAATGGATCACTCTACAAATTTATGCTATGCAATTCATTATATCTGTAGTAAATTAAGTCTGTGATTTTAGGGAAGCAATCTCAAGATTTCTGAGGTTCTATATCACTGACTGCAGTGTGTAAAATGAGTATTTTAAGCATGTGTGTACCTGATTTCCAAAACCTACCTTTTTTGAATTAATGCAGAGTTCAAGTTAGAAGCTGTTGCACACAGCTTCACCTGCTCTAGACCAAATGTATGATAGGAAATCTTGAGATCGGCATAGACAACATGTAAAAGAATGAACAAATTCAGAGGTCTCTTTTAAAGTCTGTACATTACATCACTGGTAATGGACTGGACTTGGCCTGCACGTATTTTTCTAATCCACTGATTAGACCTAGCATGCATGCTTTCCTCTACAGGCATGGCTTCTGACTGACTACTTAAAACTAGGACTGAGAAATAAATGAGATGCTTTTTGTTAAAGATCTTAATACACTACGGATTAGGACTAAGTTAATAATTAATCAACTCTGTAGTATAGGAACAAAATTAAATAAATTAAAGTACCAAAATTAAATTGATAAATGCTGATGAACTATTACCATTTTATTTAAAAATATTATGATTTAATCTTCTCACTCCTAATTTGTGTGACATCCAACCAGCCTTAGGATATGTTGAAAGTCTCCTAAGCCACAATTTAATTCATGATACAAGTATTCTAATTCATTTCTGCCTCTCTGAACTCTTTCTCCCAAGCTAGTTCATTTGGCTCCAGCCAAATCTTGCCCACTAATCTCTTAGAAAGCGTTAGTTTGCTCCTCCATGCTCCAAATGCTGCCTAGAGCTTACCCAGTCTTTACAGTACAGCTTGCTCCTTACTCTCTCAAAAACAATTTCTTGACTAGAATGAGAAAATATCAACAACAAAAATACAAATACATTTACAGAATTGTCCTTATGCTCTTGTTATGGTACAGGTTCTCTGTATGATTCCCCTCATTTATTTAGAACATGTCCTTAGTGAGGAAGCCATTGCTATCATTCCCAATATGTATAGATTAATTAGTCTTTTCAATATCACTCAGAAATGGTCCTAGATCATTGGTCACATGAGCATATTCTTTCTGTTCTGCTATATTTCAGTGTCTTTTTAAATGGAATGAGATCAATCATTTTACCTCTTAAGTCTTAAGGATTTATTTACATGCTTGCATTATTTCCTTCCTATCTATGACTTTGGAGCATAATCTCCTTGATAGAATTCTTGTATCCCAGGTATATGCAAGGATAGGCAATAGGGAGAGCAATCTGGCATGCCTGTATCAGCTTAAATGTTGATATGTATGCAGGGTAGTAAATTATTACCATTGAATCAAATACCTCATCACCTATAAAGGTGTATAAATTCTGTCCTTTTTTAATAGCCCAACACCTAAGGGCTTAACATCTGGACCAACAGCAGGGGACCTCCAAACTCTGCATTGGAGTTGTGCATTTACATGTCCTGGGATTTTGAATACCAGTCCAGTTTAGGTGTTTTGATTATAAGCTGTCATTAAAAATGAAAGAGAGGGAGGGAGGGAGAGAGAGAGAGAGAGAGAGAGAGAGAGAGAGAGAGAGAGAGAGAGAGAGAGAGAGAGAGAGATATCAGGGAAGATGAGAAAGAATGAAGAAAATGGAATAAAGAAAAAACTGTAGTGTAGTTATTAGAAAATGGTTGCATTCTGGTATCAACAAAAATGGGAAGATATTGATCAGGCCTTCTGGGATAATTCTGGAATCTCAGTGTGTTTAACTGCATCAAAGATCAAAGCTGCCTGCCTATCTGAGCCACAAAGTTCCATGCAAATAGAAAGTGGTTAGGATTTTTAATTACTTAGTATCTAAACACACCTGTGGCTCCTTTGGCAAGCCCTATTGAAGCCTGGGATCTTCACCCTCACTGGCATCATCAGAAACAGAGCTCTCCTTTTGTTTGCTGCTGTTCTGGCCAATCATCAGTCAGGCTTTCCCAAATCCTGTAGCTACAGGCTCTGCTTAAATCCAAAGCACGAATCTAACTCTCTGAGAATCTCCCACAGAAAAGACTGTTGGCATTTTATTTTTAATGCTCATTAAAATCCATTCTGAAACCATTTTATATCTTGGATGAAAATGGCATCACCTTAGCCCTACCAGACCTGTCCCTGAAATTAAGAAGAAAATTGTGCAGAAATACAGAGTTAATTTACTCAAGTAAGTGCACACCTGCTTTTTGCATCACAGAATGGTTCTATTTTCATCTCAGCAGCTGTCCCTGGGTCTGAGTTACATAAATGAATAATGCATTTAATATGTTATTAAATGGGGCAGCTACTGCCATAATAACAAGGCAACTTATGATTATGTTGGACCTGGGGTCTGAATAATTCAGGGATGCATTTAGTTGTTTAAGCATTCTTCAATCTGCCACAAAGAAAAGTGCTTTGTAATGGCAAGGGAGTCTTTTTACAATTACTGAAAAGGAAACATTCTGTAAATGCATTTTTGATATTACCTGTGGCTCATCAGTAGACAGTGTCTTATTACTCCAATAGCCTCAGATTCAGCTATTCTCTTCCTTTCCATCTTGATATGCCTCTCTAACTTTCTACTTTTTATTTATACTTTCTTTGATTTTACTTTTTAATGCTACCCGACAGTCTAAAAAGAAGGCCATCTATTTTGTTGTAATATTAAAATGGAAAGGAACACTAAAAGCAACCATATTCCATGATTTTTCAATTTAATATTTGTCCTCTGAGTTTATAGTAGTGCTACTGAATTGCAGATGTTTATGACCATTCACTATATAGTAAGAAAATATTATTGCCTAATCTTGGCATATCTCAATTTGGTATGTCTTTCTTTTTTACTTCTATTTTTAATTGACAAAAAATCTTTATATTTATGGACTATAAAATTATACTTTGTTCTGTTGAGACACGGTAGAAAGATAATCAAGGTAATAGCTGTGTCCAGTATTTCACCAGCATATCTAATGTTTTGTGGCAGGGATGTCAAAATTAAGGATTTTCTTTTTAATGTTTATATCCATTGACAATTATTACTCTCACTTTTAATTCGTTTTGTACTCATTGAAGTGACTGTGAGGCAGATTCATGGATGTGCTAGGTGATAAGAATAAGTGGCAGATGAATGATTGACCCTAAACTAGACCTTTGTGATATCCCTGCAAGTCTTGGAGAACACTGTAGGAATCTAAGAGCTAGAAGATAAATAGGACTTCAAAATTTTATCTTCTGACAAAAGTGCATCCACATAAATCCCTAACTCACATTAGCTTCCAGTGCCTGTACTGTGTTCCTTCAACACGTGAGTATGGATGGACGAGGGGCACTGAAGATCCTAGCTGTCACTGATGAGCAGTTACTACTGACAGATTCAGAAAGAGGACATCATTGCATCCCGATGAATTCCTACTGATGATCTAATAGACTCAAATGAACAGTTCTGATCCAGTGGCCAGTCAGATAGACAATCTTGCTTAAACTAAATGGATCACAAATAAAGCACAAAACTCATGGATTTGAGAAGGGGACTGCTGGAGATGATGAGGGAAAGTTGGTAAGGTTTTGATAGAGATAAGTGAGAGTGGAAGAGGGAATAATGAGACCATGAAAGAACCAAATTAATCAATGAAAAACTGGTTTTAAGAATATTTTAAATATGTAATCACTAACTATGGTGGATATGCAGTAAAATGGATCCCTACAACTTATTTCTTCAGACTATTTAAAACTTTGGGGGCTTTTATTGATATTTGCTTTTTAACTACACATCTGCTCTCACAGCCTCTGGTAACTAACTACCTTTCTGCTTGCAGCTGCCATGAGATCGAGTTCTTAGGATGCCATATGTGAACATCATACAAAGTTTTGTGCTTCTGTGGCAAAGTTGTCTCACTTGCCACAATGTACTGTACCTCCAGTCTGTTGAAAATGATAGGGGTTCACTATCTTGAGTAAGTTGATAGTTTTCATATGGGGATTTAATAAAAGCTTCAAAAGTTTCAGAGATATCAGAGGGAATCTACCCACAGTCAGTCTAGGAGGATCAGATTCACACCTTTAATCCCAGCACAGAGAGTATCCCAGGAGTGGTGATCTATGCCCTTAATCCAAACTGAGTTCCAGGTCATCTTAGTTTACAGAAGGAATTCCAGGCTCCCAGGCAGGCAGTGGTGGGGCCACACCTTAATTTACCAAGAGAGTATTTAAGTCAGGCATGGAAAGACAAGTTAGAAGAGGCCAAGAGAAGCCAGGCTGAGGAAGCTGGAAGACAGCTGGGTAAGATCTGACTGTGGTGTTTACTCTCTCTAATATCTCCAACTTTCTCAGAGATCTGTCCCTGAGTCTCATTTATTCATGCAACATTTTCATGTAGCTCACAATTTGTTTATTAACTTATCTACTAGTAAGTATTTAGTTTGTAACCATATTTTTTCTTTTATTATATATATTATTTTTACTAAAAAAAAGTCATCTCCATCAATGTATCTCCCTACTCCCCCTGCCCTCCCCCTTTCAATCCCTCCCAACCAGCCCTCAGCCTCACCCCTCCCTATACACCCATCCCCTCTCTCCTAAAAGGGCGAGAAGTCCTAAGGTAGACCAGCCCAGTGGCACATTATCCATATTTACATCAGTTGTGAATTATGCTTTAAGTAACCATGAGAACACACTTTTCCCTTTAGTATCCCATGGTGTAGTGATGCTATTTCTGTGTATCTTTGAAATATTTGTGGAAATTTTGCAATTTGTGAGTGTCTGTAACCTGGCAAAATAAAATTCTAATTTGAAAACTTCAGATACCTGTTTGTTTTAATTTTAATGTTTTCTTGTATTTTTTCTTTAATGCTAATGATTTAGAACTAAATTGTTGTATTTAAAATGAAATCTCTCAAGAACATAAGCATGAGAATTTTACTTAAACTCTCTAAATCTTTACTGTAGGGGTATTGTGTTGTCTCATGGTAAATAATTGTCCCACCCACTGGTCTAATAAAAAGAGATGATTGGCCAAAGGCAGACAGGAAGTGTAGGTGGGGCTACCAGACTAAAAACTCTGAGAACAGACCACCAGACAGAATTCCAGAGAAAGGCCTGGAAGAAGCAGAGGACAACTATGCTGCCCTAAGAAAAGGTACCGAGCCGCATGGCTGAACAAAACAAGAGACATGGGTTAGGTGAAGGGTACAGAGCTAGCAAGTGATATGCCTGGGCCTGAGGCTGATCAGCCTAAAACTATAGTAAACTTCTGTGTGTCTCTGTGGGACTGTGGGACTGCGGGACTGCGGGTCTGCAGGTCTGTGGGTCCACGGGTCTGTGGGCCTAAACCTTGAAGCTAGGCCCAAAAGTCCGGGCCAGAAACCTCATACTACAAATGGCGCCCAACGTGGGGCAAATATGCCCACATAAATTCACAGAAAACTTAGAAATGTTCTAGGGCCAAAAGCAGCCTCTGAATTGTGTCTCCCACATGAGCCGTGGTACAGAGACACCCTGGTGAGGCCTGTCAGCTTGAGCTACAATGGCGGGCTTTTGGAGTGCAGCTTAAGGTGTAAAATGGCTCATTCCTGAAGTCTCATGGGAGCCTAGCTGTAAGCAAAAGGTTGTAAATGATTTATTTAAGGTTTCTGTTCATAAGGACAAAAAGGGAACAGAATCAAAGATGGCTTTCTAGTGGCTGTGTTTTCTTGGATCAGCTCTGTTTGCCGGAAGCAAACTGTGGCTTGGTTTTAAGAGAAGCTTCCTGATTCAGCATTAGAAGCAAAACACTTGTGAGTTTTTAAAGAGGCCCTGCTACCTAACACTTAAATGGAGTTAATGAGTAGCAGATGGCAAAGCTTTACTTGATAATTATATGGACCCTAAAATTCCCAGAATACCTGGGTTAAAAAGATAAATTCTATAAAATTAAACTAGGAGCTGGGTGGAGCCATCCACCCATCATACCAGCCTTTAATCCTGGTAGATTAAAGGTGTGTTCAGAAACAGAAAGAAATAGAAGGATCTGGGTGGAGTCAATCACCCTAGCCAAGCAAAGGTGTGGTCAGAGACAATCAGAGATAGTGGCAGATTAAAGGTGTGGTCAGAAACAGAAAAAGTTAAGAAATAAATATATACACTAAAGACAGTTTTTTTGTAAAAAGTCTAAGTGGTTTAGAGTGTGTTGAAAATATATATACATAGGCTTAGAGAAAGAAAGAAAGGTTAGAGAAATCCTTTAAAAAAGAAATAAAGTAAAATAAATAAATAAATAATAAGCCAGGTAAAGATGGAAAATACAAAGAATGTCTGGATACTGTATATTACTGTCTTATCTTTAAGCTTCTTGACTGAAAATGACTTAGTAAAAGCTTCTAAAAGACAGTTGATTATAAATGCTGTTAGAATAATTCAACCTATATATTTTGTAAATGAGTTTACTTTAAAATTGAAATCCAACCTATATATTTTGTAAATGAGTTTACTTTAAAATTGAAATACACTACTTTGGAGAAGAGGTTTTCCTTTTATTTTCACAGAAAATGAAAGACTGTGGATTTCTTCCTGGATAAAGAACATAAAGTTTGATAGAGGAAGACCCCCTGAAAAATCTCCAATGGAAATGCATGGACCAGATGATTCAGCATTTCAGAGCACCTCTGTTGAAGTTCCAGAGCTCTGAATCCAAAACAATTTCAAGGAGACTGGCCGAGATGACCCAGCCTTAGAGACTACTCCACTAAAGACTTGTCCATAATCCTACATTTTTCTTTGGATTCCCATGAGATTGTCGGTGTCCCCATTCAGCAGGAAGTAGCCTAGAGAACAACGCCCACATACCCAAAACATGGATTATGGATGTTTGTGTTTATTTACAGTGTTGCTTATAAGCTGTTATAGATAAGGGGGGATAAGAATTTTAGAATTGGAGTTCCTTTTGTTTAATAGAGAAAAGGGGATATGTAGGGGTATTGTGTTGTCTCATGGTAAATAATTGTCCCACCCACTGGTCTAATAAAAAGAGATGATTGGCCAAAGGCAGACAGGAAGTGTAGGTGGGGCTACCAGACTAAAAACTCTGAGAACAGACCACCAGACAGAATTCCAGAGAAAGGCCTGGAAGAAGCAGAGGACAACTATGCTGCCCTAAGAAAAGGTACCGAGCCGCATGGCTGAACAAAACAAGAGACATGGGTTAGGTGAAGGGTACAGAGCTAGCAAGTGATATGCCTGGGCCTGAGGCTGATCAGCCTAAAACTATAGTAAACTTCTGTGTGTCTCTGTGGGACTGTGGGACTGTGGGTCTGCAGGTCTGTGGGTCCACGGGTCTGTGGGCCTAAACCTTGAAGCTAGGCCCAAAAGTCCGGGCCAGAAACCTCATACTACACTTTACCATCTTTTCCAATGACGTAGGAACAGTTGTTCTAAAAGGATGAAATAAATAAGAAGGCATACTTTAAAATGTCTTAGTACAAAGGCAGGGTAGATGACTCAAGGGGCAGAGAATCTTCTGTAAGCGTAAGGATTTGAGTTGAAATCCTATGCACCCATTCAAAAATCAGGCATAGGAGTTTTCCTACTCAATCTGTAATCCCCCAAACTGGGATCCACAGACAGGTGGATCTGAGAGCTCAGCACGGACAGACTAGCTGTAATGAGGTAATTCCAGTTCAATGGAGACTCTATCTCAAAGCAACAGGAGAACGAGCAATAGAATAAAGATGCCCAATGTCTTGCTCTGGCCTCTGCATGCATTTGCATAAGTAGACACACAGCACATTCATAGGAATGTAACAATTCACACCCTCTGACATACAGAGCTATAGCAATAATGTTTTAGAACTTATATATCAAAAGTTAGTAAAAGGTTTCATATGTGTGTATATGTGCTAAATATTATTTATTCTTTTTTTTAATGGTAGCCTCTTTTGGGATGTCTTTTTATTTGCTGCTAATAAAGGGACTGTCCTGGTCTATGGCAAGTGTCTTAGAAGTAGGTGGGGAAATCCGAACATAGATAGAGGAAAGAGGATGGAGTCAAAAGAGACACCATCTGGCTGCCAAAGAATCAACATGTAAAAATAACACAGGTGAACCATGGGCCATGTGAAAAGACACATTAATAGAAATAGGTTGAGTTAAGATGCAAGAGCTAGCTAGCAATATGCCTGAGCCGTAGGCCAAGAAGAATGTAATTAATATAAGTTTCTGAGTAATTGGGGGGGGGGGGCTAAGCAGTGGTAGGCTAGCCTGGACCTTAGGACTAGACAGGACAGAAACTTCATATTACCCAGCCCTTATTGTTAAGACCATCTTGAGATAAAATCAAATCATACCTATAATTTCATTAAATCACTCAAAATTTCTATTCAATATGTCCATATTCCAAAAGAAAATATAAAGTTGAGTTTTAAAATAAAGGTCCATAACCTGACCTGTCTTTGGCTTAATTAGCATCAGCTCTTTCTGTTTTGCAGAGTACTTCCTGTACTGGGCCCTGAGAGTTCCTTTAATCTGTGTTGCTCATTCTGAGCAGGGTGCTATATCTTCCTGTAATTGTGTGACTCATCTTCTAAATTTCAGCTCCGATGTCATCCTTTTCTATGAAAAATGCAATTCACAGTATTTACCTCATGTAAGGAGCAAAGTAAAATTATAGCTCTGGGTCTTGTTGTTCCGCAAGTGAATTATACTGTCTCTGAACAATGATGGCTACAATGCAGTGAGAAAATAAAACAGTTTCAATTCTTGGATAGTACTTTGTGCCTTTCCTTGCCGCGGTGACTTTAGACTTAGATCAGCAGGGAAGAACAAGCATCAGGAAGAGGGAATGGAGGCTACTGCTGAGTAGAGTCTACAACAAAGGCTTGAAATACTTCCAGATTTTAGGAGGATAGGTATGCAATGGTTGAACAGCAATGTACGCACGTTCATGTCTGAAAATGAAAGGATCTATGCAATCATAGGTCACTGGTATCAGGGAGCTGCAGCATGTAGCATGGCTTAGCAAGCATGGCTGAAACTGTTTATTTCATTCCCACATCTAGAGAGACTGAAGAAAGGGCAGTGTGGTGAGGACAGAGACTGTTTATTTCTCTGTGAGTTTGGAATGTGCCTGGCACCCATGATAACAAACCTAGGTAGCTATTGTCAGTATATGTATTTGCAGTCAAACATGGTCAGCTGTGCTTTAATTAGGCTGTAGTATGACACGGCTTTATTAGGAGCAGAAATGTGCCCACAAGTTTAACAATGATCACACATTTCGGCCATGGCATCTCTGTTCAGAAAGCATGAACTTCTATGGCTGACTAAGCTGATTTTTCCTCACATTTTTGTTACTGTTGTTGTTGTGTTGTTGTTTATTTGTTTCAATGCAGCAGCTCCTTTAAAACAAGTATTCAGACATGGGAACTGAGGGCTTGGTATGAGCCATAGCCAGGTCTAGGTGGACAGGGAGTTTCGTTTATACTAACTAGTATAGGAACACAACTCAATTTCAAAAGTAAATGTACTCCCTGGATCCAAAAGTATAAGCACCACATATAATTAAGTAAGCTTGCGCATTCACAACCTGAGATACATAGAAACTTTGCTGGAGAGAAAAGCAAAATGCTGGGGAGGCTTTCAGGCTATCTGATTATTTACATGCTGTAAAATAAACCAATAAATGTGGATTTCATTTTATCTGAGACAATAATTAAGCAAGCTAGTGAACTGCTCTGTGTGGTGCAGAGGGATGGATACAGCTTCTGTTTCAGTGTGAGTGGTACATGGTGTGCTAGTCAGGTGATTTTCTGACAGTGTGTGGCACATCACTTTCTAATGCCTTTGGAAATTCCTATTTCTGGTTCACAGATGAGAAACTGCAATGTAGATTAAATGTATCATTGACATAAACATAGAGACCATTAAGGATCATGCATGTCTAGACTAAATATTTACAATAAATAAGAGGCTCTTTCTTCCACTCTTAATCGCCCAGGCTAAAGAAATGATCAACTAATAGCCATAGGTATGATCTGTATTTTGCAAAGTAACTATCACTTAGGCTTTGGACTACATGTTCTCTACACAGTACCACATTTGATCACAAACTCGATGTAAAATCGAATTCCCACCAGTTAAGGAATTGATACACAAAGAAAGAAGCTGTATGCTAAAAATCACTACAAATAGCAAGACAGCCTTCTCTTAAACTAACTAAAACTTCTTTGATTATATTTAACTCTTAGTACATCTCAGAGAGAAAACATGTTTCAGCCTCATGACTTGAATTCTGGCTGTAATAATGTGTGAAAGTCTTAAGGGCAAAAGAAGAAAGACACAAGGATCCAACAGTGGGAAACACAACCAAGAGTGCTGGTGGGCTGTGGACGATATGTGGGCATTATACACCCTGACATCACAAAGATGGCGGAGACCTAGGTGTAGCTTTCCCAGTATCTCTTCTGAATCCATGCTATCAGGAGAAAAGAAAGGAGGAGGAAGAGGAGGAGGAGGAAGAGGAGGAAGAAGAGTATACTCTCAAAACAAACTATTTACTATGTATACAGAAAACCATTTATAGAAAATACAGACTTAATTTTATGTGTATAAATGTACTCTCAGAGATGGGGTACGTGGTGCTCAGAGATTTGCTCATTAGCCTTATCTGTGATTGACCTTTAACTAGACGACCTCACTTAGCTCACATCTGCCTGTATGGCTATACTTCATGCTATGCAACCACACAAAGTGTGAGGCAGTGGGTTAGCTAGCAAGCAACAAGTAGACCAGCATGCTCTGTCAGGTTAATCTTAGAGGCTTGAGTTTTCTGCATTGCACCCTGTTATTACAACCTGCACACTGACTGATCCTAAGGACAAGAGTTAAAGGTGGCATTGTAGAGAGTTTGTGTCAACTCGGTTACTTAATTCTAAAATGCTTCTATACACCAGTGTGACATTATCCTCCAGAAATAACTCATGTGGCTCTTACCACCAGAGTTAATCGTATTGTTCATTTCATCTGAACTGAGGTTTCTCAACTGCTCAACTTGGAAAATTTCTTATCATTACAGTTTGCCATTGCAGAATTCACTGGCATTGGATTTTCAAGAGAATGGTAGCAGATTACCACAGATCCCTAGTCTCTGAGACTCCTGGGTGGCATGTGAGCGGACCTACTTTTTTATCTTTGTGAAGGAAACATTTGCCATCTCCTGATTTGTTAACCTAAGAGGAAACCAATTGGCTGAATGTAATTTGCTTGGGAAGGTAGAAGAAATACTTACAATTAACAGAAGGAACCTTAATTATCTTGGAGTGTTTTGAATAACAAGGGATGTGGTAGAGACTGTTAATTGTAACTCTGTTTATAGTAGCTGAGAAAAAAAAAAAGCAAAAATAGAAAAGCCCAAAAGTCCATGAAGAAAAAAATAATTAAATAATCTATTAGTATTTATCAGGATAGAATAAAAAAGGGGTGAAAGCACCTATATTTTCAGACTGGAAAAGATGCCTAAGATATATTTTTGAATGAAAAAAAAATTAAAGAACAACATTCCAAGTAGCAATCATATGAACCACGTTGATTTTATGTATTGTTCTTGAAGCAAATAATCATCACTGTTTAAAAAAAAAATTAAAAAGAGCAAAGAAGTGTTTGGAAACCTACCTAACACACATTTTATTGCTGTATGGAAATAGGGCCTGGATTGAGATGATGCACTCAATCGAATTTTTAAATATAAAAAACATAACTGTTTATTTCTTTTGAAATTAAATATACAAACCGAAATGTTCATTTAAATGTTCAAAGCTTAAATGTATGGACTAGAGAGACAGCATGCTACGTAAGCATGAGAATGTATTGGAATTCGGATTCCCAGCACGTATCTGAAAAGCTAAGCATGGTGGTACAAATTTGTAACCCCAGCACCGGTAGGGGAGAGGTAGACAAGTGTCTGAGGCTGCATGGCCAACCAGTATAGTTGACTTGGTGAGTATCCTGTCTCAAAACAAAACAGCAACAAAAAAACTCAGTGATAATCAATTGAGAAAGACACGTGAGTTCAACCCCTGGCCCCCAAATGCATGTATGCCTATCACCTGTACATACACACATATATGTCACACAAACATACAGACATATGTATGCTAAATGTTTAATGGCAGCAATGTATGACAAGAAAGAACATTTTGTCAAAAAATGCTTTGTGTTATGGGAAGACAAGTCCAGTATTTGATTAGAACAAAATGTGTCAGATAACACTTGCTCAGCAGCAGAAGAGGTTGGTCCCCGAAGGCCATTAGCTCAGTAACTCACCCAGTGCTGTTGAGGTAGCTCTGCCCCAAGCTGCAGTCTTTTGACAGTGAAGAAGGGTTGAACCAAAAAGCTGGCAGGCATTGCCCATTACTGTGTCTCTCATACCCATAATCACTGTTAGGAAAATATCAAAGACAAAACTTTTAGTCAGAGGCAAACTTACTCAGAACTATTTCATATTAGACCATGACCAACTTCTAATTAGTGAATAAAATGAGCATTTCCTAAACAAATGTATTCTAAAAATTAACATTTTTAGACATCATTTATTACCCATGAAAAGTCTCATAGAACCAACATTTCTAATTTAGTGTCTTTAAGATATAGGAATGGATTAGTTCTTGTGTGTTTAGGAACGTGGTAGTGTCTGAAGTTTGAGTCTTGAGAAAACATCATTGCAAAGGTTAAGACAGACACATGTGGCACAGTCCTCATTACCAGTGATGTCTTTGGGATGTTCTTTCAAAACATCTGGCTATACTAAGCAGAGCACAGCCAGGTTTCTCTATATAGGAGCCATATGGTTCAGTATTATAGCCAAAAAGAAAATGCCCTTCAGGAATATCTCAAGCACTTCCCCAAGGGAAAGTTTTGTCCTCAGCAGTTAGCAGTGCCAGTTGGTACTAACTGCCTCTGCACTGAAAATGCTCAGAAAAATTTTTTTTCAGTCTCTATTCATGCTTGCTTCCAGGAGCCTCTGATATTCTTGGTTTCGGGAAGATAAAACTGGGCATAAAAAAGAACAACAAATTGTACCTCTACACACACAGACAAATCACAGGCTGCAATGGGTCAGCATTAGTATGAATTGGCCCATCTTTGTAATAGAAGTTAGATACTGGCACATGGTGTGCATAGAGCGAAAAATGGATCAGCCTCAGAGGCCTATCATCAGGCAGCTGGAACTGAGTATTCTGTCCATACCTTCTGATTATGCCCTGGTCTAACACCACATGAATAGGAAGACGACAGAAGAGCCTCTTCCACAATACCCAGTGTTCACTCCAGGGAAATATCTTACAAAAGCTGGAGAATGACAAGGAGCATCCAATGACAGTATATTTCATTATGCCACTGTCAGGTAAGAGTGTGGAAAATCCAGCTACTAACAGAAGCCCAAGAAGGGCATTGTGAGCCTTCCAAAACTTTTTCAGGCACCATGCAGTTATAAAAATTCCATTTGAGCAGGAAACTTTACAACAGCACTACTTAAGCTTCATTTTCTACTCCATAGAGCACTTCTCAACCTGAGGGATTAAAGAGAGAGCCAGTCACCATTGAATTCAAGAGTCTGAACAAGATGGACATGGGGAATGGGCAAAGAGGGAAACAGTTAATTTCCTTATCTCGTGTTCCTCTTTCCTTGAACAAAGCCAAAGTATTGGCTTACTTTGAAATATTGTCAGAAAAAATTCAAAGTAGAAAATGTTTTCATGAAAAATGCAGAATATTTGTGGTATCTTACCCCACATTCACTCTCTCTCTCTCTCTCTCTTTCTCTCTCTCTCTCTCTCTCTCTCTCTCTCTCTCTCTCTCTCTCTGTGTGTGTGTGTGTGTGTGTGTGTGTGTGTGTGTGTGTGTGTGTCTGTCTGTCTGTCTGTCTGTCTGTCTGTCTCTCTGTCTCTCTGTCTCTGTCTCTCTCTCCGTTTTTTAGACCAGGTCGGACTTGAACTCATACAAATCCACCTGTCTCTGCCTCTCAAATGCTGGTGTTAGAAATGTGCCCACCACTGTCATGCTTAGATTTTCCATTAGAGGAAAATGTTTTGCTCTTTTTGAAGAACAGTTACTTCACAACATCATAGCACTTCCAGTAATACCATGCTGATTTCCTTTGCAAAATATTCCTTCAGTATAATAGACAATCAAGAATTGGTCAGGCTTGGTAGGTAGTCCTATGAATATCTTCCTGGGTGTCAGTCCCAAGGGCAGGGCAAGGATGAAGAGCTTTTGTTGTTGCAGTTATGAAGCACTGGCATAAGTCCAAGTTGGAGAAGTCCCTCTAGAATTCCTGTGAGTTCCAATATTGATAAAGCTCTGATGCCCTCAAGCTAAGTGAAAAGAGCTACAATGCCCTTTCTTGGTTTGACAACAAGAGAAAGTAATGGTAGATTATTGGTTTAACATCTGAAGACTTTGTCAGCACCACTAATTCTAGAAATCCGCCATTAGAGAAGACTCCCTTTTCTGTGATGTGAGATGCACTCTGTAGACAGTCTCTCACATAAGTTGTTCATATTTTGATGACTATGCATATGAGCTGTAATAGGTAAACAACTAAAGACAAATGATAAGAATAAATAGTTTATATATGGTTCAACCTTTGAGTGTTTAACATTTATGTGAATATATATTAATTGTTTCCTCCAGTATATATTCTGCAACTGATAAGAAAAATGTAAGAGGGAAAGAGCAACAGAAAATGCAATTGATTAATTATTAGTCTTCATCAATAAATTTTCAATTTCTCTCACACATTAAACACTGACCAAGAATAAGCCAAGGACATTGTTGGTTATATACTATAGATTTCTGTTTAGCTAATGTCTGGGAAGAACTCTCTTCCTTCTTAGTTGCTGCCTCACAGAGAGAGTCTCTCTGCTTCAGCTTAAATTTAGCTCCATAACCACTCAGACCACTGGGTCAAATTGAGTCCACTCTTGCATTGAGTTTATAAATGTCACTCTCTTAAGCTCTCATAAGCTGTGGATGGTTGATCACCACAAACTGAAAACTTTCAGGGACAGAGAATTTATGCCTTTTGAGGTTATTATGCCTATGAAGGATGCTAGATTCTAGAAAGATTTTATGTGGCATTTAAATGTATATACTCCCTGAGAACTTTAATTACTATTTCCCATGTTGCTTTCTAAAGCATCTCAACATAGATCTGCCTTCTCCTTTTTTTATGAGAACACATAATTAATATAAAGATAATTGCCAACCATCGTGTAAGGCCTCTTAAAACACAAAGAAAAAAATATATTTTGAAAGACACAACCACATGCTAATAATAAACATGCTGTTGCCAAAACATTATAAAAATATGAGTTCTATCACTTAGCTCTAGGTATGTTATCACTTTCTCAAATCTAAGCTTTCATTGAGCCTTAGAGGACATCATAACACTGAACAGCTCTGTGAAATAGCTACGGAAGCTCACCAGTCAAAATCTGCCTCTGTACAAACACAAGGCTCAGACTCCATTGCTCCTGCATATTTTCCTTGCATACACTTCCGCTCTGATTTTCTCTTCTTGTATATCCTTTTGGCTCCCATGATGCATGCTTCACCCTACAAGGAGCGAAGAATGACACAAAATCCAGCATATACTTAGAATTCTCATATTGAGTAACAATGCAGTCAGGGAGATATTCATACTTTTAATAAAAATAAATGTTTTGGAACCCAATTTGTGCTACTTTTATTTTCCTTTTGATGTCTATTATAAAGTGTGAGCATAAAGGCAGCTCCATTAATCAATGCAGATTTTTCTAATGATAGCCTTAACTCTTTATATATTCAGCACCACCACCCCCCCCCACCTTTTTTAAAGTCTTAGGCTTATTGCATGAAGGGTACACAAGAGTGTAAGGCAGCCTGTATCTAATAAACTGACTTCTAACTTATAATGATTAAGTTCAATTTTCCTATAATAAAGGTTTACACAATTGGTAATGTATAGGCACATGAAATAAACATTGCTAAGAAACAGAAATATTCATTTTATTTCAGTTTGTTATAGTTTTTGCTCCTCAACTTTATGGCTTAATTTTTTGATCATCTACCAGAGAAGCAAGAAAGCCAAGTTCAGTCTTTTTCTGATAGATAAATAAATAAAAGCTGCAAGTATCACAATGTGTATGCATCCTAAAGAGAAAAATAGCGGCAATATGAGTGAAAATTCCATTGCTTTGCCTCAAATTAGAGTGGGTATTCCTTGCTAAAGCTTCACCCATTACCAAATTAGTTCCTTTGTTTCTCTGAAAAATCAGAGTAGAAATTTTAAAATGTATTATGTCCTGTCTTCACTTTAAGTGGCTCCATTTCACATCATATGTAAATACATTACTCAGTTAAGTATGGAGTATAAGATGTTTCACTTCCTGAGTATAGGCCTAACTACTTAGCAGGAACCTGAAACATATCCCTTTAATAGCCTGAAGATTGACATCTATCTTGAGAAATCAAAAAGAGAAGCTCTAATCTAATTGATATGAGATAAATAACTGATACGGATGATATAGGGTAATTTTCTAGTAGAAAATTCACATGCTTATGCCATGAGTATCTTGCAGGAGGCAAGAGCTAATATAGACTCCTAGGGAATCACAGTCATGCAGAAAGGCTTTTGTGGAACCACTCACCCAGACTGGTTAACTATGTTATGCTTTATTTGTGTCTCCATTGCTCATTGAAACTGAAGAACTGTTCCTCGCTCTTTGTGCAGTCCTGTGCTAAGCTCAGACAAATTACATTTGTATCTCATTGCTGAGTTGGTGTTTCATTTTGAGGTGTAAATCTAAGCTAAGCACATCTGAATTTTTATCTCATTATATCTTAACATAAAAAAAGAAACAATTTCACAACAGGATGTAAATGTTGAGTTATATTAAGCCGTGAGACATAAAATATGAAAGAATGAAATGGACATCATGGAGTTGAAAACTCCAATTCTTAAGCTGTAAGTAGTTGCTTTATTCATGTATCCCCTGCCTTCTTACCAGGGTACAGGCTCATCTCTCTAACACTTACCTGGCTGTGTAACTGCCAGGGTCTGTAGTCTTCTTCAGCACAGCGTCTATCAAAAATGGACTTGTAATCCACTTTGACCAGCTGCCATTCGGAGCGATGGCTGAAGTGTCCAAACACTCTACACAGTTTACAGTGGTAGATAAAAGTCACGGTCATAAAGATAACAACAGTATAGCAACAGCTTGTGTTAAAGTGTCCACTATGAAAATGGTGCACTGATGGATCACATCACCTACTATCGAGTACATTTGTGAAGAAGATGCTATTGCTGACTGTACTTTGTAGATGGATAAATTGAGGCTCAATGATTTTTCTCTATACTGAAATAATGGTCATGTCACTATTAACTGTGAAATCCAGATCTCAAAGTATTTTATTCAAATTACAATAATCGTTTAGAAAATGACTGAAGAAACAACCACAAATAATGTATTATAGGTGGTCCAATGAAAACTTCTAGACTTTTTTGTTAATGTATTTGGGTCCAAGTTATCATATTTTTTCTTTACCTTCTCATCAGACCTTATAGAAAATGGACAATAAGACAAAGTAATTAGAACCCCTCTTCCCTTATAAATAAATCATGGCCTCATGCAGGGATTCAGTTAGGATAGAATTTAGTCACTAGAAATAGTGTAGATAAAGGCTATGAAATAACCTTTTAGGTCACCTTTTCCATGTGTAAAACAATATTTTGAAAACAAAGATTTAATAAAGATGAGTTGCTGAATAAACTTCTAATCTAGCTGTGTTTGCCACGTATAAAAGTAAAAGTGTGGCTAATGGTCATGGTAGATTTTTCTTTTCTTTACTCATTTTTAAAAGTGAGGAGGCTTAAACATATGTAAATTTTTCACTTTGAGTTTGACATTTTTCCTGATTTCTCATTCAACTACTTTGAAATTATCTATCTTTAAGGTTTTCTATGGCCACTTTGGTAAGAGCACAGAATATCACAGTTTAATATTTCAAATTCAAGTCCAAGTTTTGAAACCTGTAGTCAGTTAAGTCATTAATCACACCTTTTATGAATTAATGATCATTACTTTCTAGACAAGAATGAACAGAAATTCAATTTTTCAAAGCCAGTTGCTCTCTCTTGGTTTCCTTAACATGCTTCATAAAGAGCAATGGGAAAATGAAATGCCTTATTCTTAAAGGTCTATAATTTTCTATATAACCAGTTTGCACAGTATTATTACATTACAAAATACATTGCTTTATTTTCTATTAAGAAAGTTTTTGTTAATTTATCTGAACTGGTTGAGTACAGAAAGGAAAGATCATAGCCTTTCCCTAACATCCCTCAGCCTGGGCCTTCAAAATGATTGCCATTTCCATTTTTCTTTGGTGGAGACTGTTGAGTTATGATGTATTAACATTGATAACAACTTCCAACCTAACAGTAACAAGTCCAGCAGGATCAGCTGCAAAACACCTCTCTAGGTCATAGTAAAATGGGATTATATCATACCACTTACGTCATGATTAATGTCTCTTCTCCAGGCTCCCCTAGAACCCCATCCACAAAAAGTGGAATGGATGTGAAACTGTATTTGCTCCAAGATCTCCCTTCATCAAAACTCAACCTAATGGCAGAACAGTTTAACAGTCATCACATCTCAAAAGGAAAAGGTGACATCTCTGTGTAAGGAAAGATGTTAGCTATCAGCAGAGAAAACGATAGCACATTGAGACTTCATTACAAATAAATGTACTAAATAATATCATAAATAGAAATACTCAAGCTACTATGACAAGATGTGTTGGTGCATAAATAAGGGAGAATCAAACTAAATGGGTCTAATCCAATGGCAAGAAATAACATAGGTATTTTATAAATTTTAACACGTCGTGGGTTAAAATCTGCAATGTCCTATTGGTGGTGCTGGACATAGAGAGCTTTACAAATTTGACAAATTAAAGAAATATAACTCTAAATGACAAACTATAACCAAGTCCCAATTATATTACATGAATCCTTGTTGACCTCACTTAATAAATGTATATGGAAGGGCTAATGAGGGGAAAAAAAATTCTGCCTTTCTGATGGTCTTTTACAATGTAAACTCCTATGTTTTCTTCAAAATCCATATGTTAAAAATGAAATCAGGAATGATATTAGGAAATAGATACTTGGATAGAAGTGAGATCCAAAGTGTAGTCTTCAGGAATGGAACTGTTGTCTTATAGAAAAAAAGGATTGGACTTTCCTGCCTTTTTTTCTATGTAGAAGTAGATGCCTCTTTTTCTATGTAGAAACAGACACAATTTAGGAATCTGAAGTGGTTGTTCAGCAAAAGTGTACTTGGCCAGAACTTTTGTTTTGGACTGCTAGTCATCAAAACTATGAGAAATAACTTTTTGTTGTTCACGAGTTATCTTGTTATGGTATTTGGTAGCAGCTGAATGAGCACTGACTGGGATAACTGAAAGAGAAAGTGTATCTTACTGTGTCTTTCTCTGTAGATGCCATTCATCAAGATCAACCTTTGTTCATCTTCTGAATTTTTCTTCTAGGGTCATTAATATTATCAAAGATGGAAGGAAAAAATTAGGTTTTTTATTTTACATAAGCTCAGTATGCAGTTGACCTATTCCAAATATGGATGAAGCATGTTGGAAGAACCTGTAGACACTAGGTCTTGTACATTCGTGAGTATAAGACACAGGTAGATTTGAGGAACTAATCACCTCATTGAAGGGAACTAAGAAAGTCACATGGGTGAAAGATGATAAGAGAGGAAAGGTCCTGAACTGCACAAATCTCTATGTGGGATAAGCAAAGCTGTGTAGACACTAAACTTCATGAGATGCTATTAGGGATTAGTGATGCAAGTTCTGTCTGCTGCTCAGAGGTCATGGGACAGTGTGAATGAGGCTATCTGGGTGATAGCACCAAGGAACTAAGGAACTAGCACAGGCATTTCACATTTGTAAACCACAATGCAATTATTCTCTTATCAGCATAGACACTTGCTCATCCTTCTGATTGCTGCCACCCTCCAAGTTTCCATTTCCAAAAACGTAGGCTACCAGGAATGTGAACATGAAATTATGTGGTAGTAGATGATGGTAGTTATAACAAAAGCAGCCATAGTGTGATGGTTTATTCAAAGGCTGGTCTAGATAAATGGCCATATATGTTTTACTAAGCTGGAAGTACCCTTACCAAAGGTGTCGAATTGGAAGAGATGTATGTTTCATAGCAACCAGGACTCCACCTTGATCTAGGTACAAAATACTGTGTTCTTCTTCAAAAATCTGGAGGAGAAAAAGAACACATAGCTACATTACATCTGAATTTGGTGTCCAAGATATAGGGAATCAGTCTACGTAGGAAGAGGAAAATCTCTCTTATAGAAATAGGTTTTCCTAAATCTTTGGGAAAATGTAAGTGATAATACAACGCATCTCAAAATGGGCTACATCTACCACTGATATATTCATGCTTGTATTCTCATTATTGTGGCAGTATTTATCAATCCCCATTTCAGAAGATTATGTCAGAACAGTGTGGAGACTGTAAATAGTGTACATATCTGGATGGAAGGAAACTTGGAGACAGTTTAGTACAATATTCTCATTCATATACTACGATTTAGATACTGAGAATGCCCAAGTAACAATGGGTGAAAGTAAGGCTCAGTGCACTGCACTGCCCTCCTCGGATGTAATTATCTAATTATCTCCAAATGTCAACACTCGATCAAAGAGATACTTTTTCATTTGACTCATAGATACTCTTCCAAGTGACAAATAGTCCTAATCAATATAACATTGCTAACTTCAGTCACATTTAAAATTTAATCTTGCTTAAGATGTAGAGAAGTGAATCTAAAATTAGATGAAATTCTGGAGTCTCTAAATTTTTCTATATAAAATGTATATGGATTCTCAGTTAAAATGTTATGATGTACTCAACTAAAGTTATACTACAGACATAAACTCTCTCTTGTTTAATTTTTTTTTGTAAATTTTTACTTAAAAAGTTTTTTCTTATACCCTCCACAGCTCCCCTCCCTCTCCTCCTCCCTTTCCTCCCTCAGCCTCCCCTCCACCACCCCTTCCCCAGAGAGGGCAAAGAATCCCAAGGTAAGTCAGTTTGGTCTTTTAATAAGTGTGTGCATGCTCATGCATGCATAGGTGTTTGTGTGTGTGTGTGTGTGTGTGTGTGTGTGTGTGTGTGTGTGTGTGTGTGTGTGTGTGTGTGTATGGTATGTGCATGAGTCCAGAAGAGGGCATTGAACTTCTTGAAGCTGGAGTTACAGGTGGCCATGAGTTTCTGAATGTGGGTATTAGGAACTCTTGAGACCTCTAAAGTACATACAGGATCTTACATCCACTCTCCAATGTCATTAATTCTTATATCCAATATATGACCCCAGCCTGTATCAGGAGAGAGTTCTATGTTTTGCTTAGTGTCAAAAGAAAGAATTAGTATCCTGACATTGTTTCCCCCAAATTTCCTTAGGATAGTCTATCTTCCTTGAGAGTTTCAAAATTTTTTATTGTCCACTTTCCTCAAAATACACAAGTACCATTAAGGGCTAAAAACCTAAGAAATAGCACTGGGTATCATGTCCTTCTCTCTTCTCTCATGAAATTTCAAGCAAAGTAAGATCATTGTTAAGTATAATTACCTGTGTATTAGACTTAAATTTATGGTGCAGCTATTATTGTATGATAATTAAGCACCAGAGGGTTATTAAAAACATCTTTATTGAGCTTTAACAATCATACATTATGCTCATACCTTGTGATAGCAGAACCATCATGCTCATACCTTGTGATAACTAAACTTCATTAAATGCATGCTATATATGCTGTTAGAATCTAATTTTCATTCAGAAGAAAGGTGGGAAACAGTTAAGCAAGCACATTAGTTTTAAGTGTCTCCATTTGTATTTATTGACCATATGCAGCCTGATAGTTTTACTCTGTCATTTACACATGAGATTTAAACATCTCAGAATACCACCCGGGTAATGGCTATTTTTGGCTCTCTTTGAGGCAAGGAAAATTTATGAAGATAATTAAGCTTTATGTGTGAAACCCACACAGAAGGATCCACGTTTCTTACATGATAGACTCAGGATTTCCATTTTTCTTTTACATAAAAATCCCTTCCAACTTAATTTCAGATGTGTTCATGTATGGAGCATTGGTAAGAAATAATTTTAGCAAAGGATAAAAATATCAACGTGCATTGGTTCATGTCAAGCTTGCATTAAAAAGAGGGAGACTGCATTATTCATGTCGTGATTTATGTACAACGTTGTGTTTTGTATCTAAATTTGAAATAAGTTTAACTATGACTTCAAATCTGAGCAAGGAAACCCAGACCAAGGGAATTTTCTTACCTGCCTCCAAGTGTTCCCTGCATCTGAAGAGACAAACATGCTGATATCACTGTCTGACAATTCAGACCCTATATTACCTAGAAAGAGTGCATGGCCATTAGTGGGAAAAAGGTTCTGAAAGAGCCAAGAACAAATCACATCAACAGTCTGCACCGCCTGATATGGATTTTAACTGCAAACTTTCTGTCTAAGCAGGGATTTTTCAGTAAATTCGTTTCAGTTCAATGGTTTAGGTGGATTTAAAAATTATTTTTAGCTTTCTCATTAAATCCCAACCACATATGTCTAGTTTCTTAAAATAAACATGTACAATAGCAAGCGAAGAATGCAGGCTTCTTACCTGAAGCAACTATAATACTTGGGGCTGTGTCTCTGCTAGCAATGATCCCAGATGTGTAGGGATTCTCAGAGACCTTGAGATGAAGGTGTAGTGAACAATAAGGCTAGGAAAAAGAAAACTTAATGTCATATATGTACATGACCAATATAGTCACTTAAAGTCCAGATTCTGCAGCCAGACACAGTACTACAGATTCAAGGTCACCATGGTCTACAGAGTAAGTTCCAGGGATGCCTAGAGAGACTCTAATTTATTTTAAAAAGAAAACACAAAACATAATAAACTAAAAGGCCTAGATTCAGAATATCTAATCTGTCTTCCTATCCATCTTCTCATCCAGTCTGTGTTCCATATATGAACAGCTTCATCTACACATTAAGTTCATCCGTCCACCAAACCATTGTTATTGTGTTCACAAATGTCTAGTATAAACCTGTAACATAAGGTTTCTGGCCTGACTATCCCCATGGTTCAGAGCTGCCTACGGATGCTTACATCCCCCCAAAATGACTCAGATGCTTATATGAATCTCATGCTGTTTAGCCTTTAGTTCAAGCCTATTGCCAGCTAGCTATTTCATCTTATTTCAACCCATTTCCATTATTCTGTCTTTCCACATGGCCCATGGGTTACCTATTTTGTTACATACTGCATCATAAGCAGCTGGATACGGTCTCATTTGACTCCATCCTCCTTCTCCTACCTATGCTCTGATTTCCCCACCTAGGGTAACCAGCATAAGCCAAAATAGTTCCTTTATTTCACAGCATACAGAAAGACGTTCCCACATCACTAGTATATGACAGCTTTAAGTGGGTAAAAAGAAAGCACCTCCATTACAGTCCTACTTTACCTAAATTATGTTTAGTATGATAAACATTTTGACAATTGTAAAATACTAGGTAGAACTCAAAACAATTATGGAGCAAAAGTTTATTTATGCCATTATAGACACTTTAAAAAGAACATGATTTCTTTTCATTGGTTACTGAGTAAAGACAGTATTTTATCACTTCTAATAAAGGTAGAAACAAAACAAGGACCAGTTTGGAGTTAAAACTGTCTCCCAAGAGAAAGTACAACCTGAGGGAGGATGGGTAGGTTATGGATTTGTGTGATATGACCAAGATATTTGAGAGGACTTTTGGGGACATGAGTAGTACTAACAAAAAAATAAAAAGAGGGTGATGAACTGAGACTCACAGTATGTTCCCAGGAAAGGCTACAGGACACTAGGACATGAAGCTACAAAACAGGGGTGACTTGACCTGGGAGGAAGAAATCACTTGGCAGCACAGCAATTAATAGCGTAGAACAAGGTCACAGTATGAGCTGTGAAATTGTCCTAACATCTGGAAACATCTGACACAGTGTTATCACTAGATTCTGTTTATTCTTTAATAAATGCATATTAATTGGGCCAACTAATCAGTTTCATCATTAACATTTTCAGACAAGCACACACACACACTTTAATCATATTTATGCATTTTTGTATCCCCCATTTTGTTTATTACAAAAGCCATTCTTATAAACAACATGTAGTAGTAATATAATTTTAAATAAAAATTTTAGAAATATGTTTATCAACACTTAGAGGCCTTGATCCGATAAGATGATTAAGATATCAACAATTGCCCTCCAAATGTATACTAATTCTTGTATGCATTTTGTTTGAAGTAGTCCATATACTTAACTGTCAAAAACATAAGCTCATGTTTGAGCCCTCCATTTTCTTTCATCTCTCTGGAAGATTACTTCCTAATCTTATTGAATTGAGTTTTGGGAATCACCAGTGTATCTCAGTTATTACTTTTATTCTGCTCTGTAAGTCTCTGCCAGTAAATATTCAGAGAGCTTCAGAAATGCAATGATTAAATTTATAGAGGGTGGAATAAGTGACAAAGTAAAAATAAAACTCAGGAGTAAAAGCAGACAAACTCTACAAAATGAAATCAGATCACAATAGAGTAGCAGAATTCTCACTAACAACACAGAAAGTAAAGCCGTTAAGGAACAATGGATTATTGGTTTTGCATGAAAATTTCATGTAAATCTTTCAAAGAAAGTTTCATGTACATAATGTTCTGAAAAATTAAGGACAGTTCTAAAATAGAAAGTACTAAAAAGTAGGCTTTATGTTCATCAGATAGAGGACAGAAACCAAAGAAATGCTGTTGACAATGTAGACCGCGCTAGGACAGTATAAGTGGAGCCATCTTGCCATGGAAGTGTTCCTACCACCTATAGTTTATAGATAATTAATCCCTTTCTTTGATTTACTGGCATTTATTTCACTATGAGTAATTCTGAATAATTTATTTCAGATAAGGTATAATTTTATCTTGCTCAGACAATCAAGAAATGAAAAAAATCAAATTCCATATTGTATCACTGGTGGGACATTGCATATAATTTTAAAAGAATAATAAAGGCTTATAACAAATAGCAAGAACGCTATTGTGTTGTTATTATACGTAAGATATTATCATTTTACTAAGAACAAGAGAAGAGCATGGACCTGCCTATAAATCCATCTGAGCAACAATGTCATCGTCTTTATAGTATTCCAAAGAGTGGCATACAGCCTGGACATTATCTCTAAACATAGAGATTTCATGGAGCACCACTTACATCACTTAACTGACCACTATATTCACATACAGAGAAGTATCTGGGTCACAATCTTGATCCATATGCTTGCAACAGTAGGAAGAACGTGGGCTCACTTGGCATCTGAACCAGTGATTATTTAGCATGGAATTGTCTGATAACAAAGAGAAGAGGGAATTTTAATCAGCTATCTCAGAACGGCCCTCTGGCCCTGGCTTTCAGAGGCCAAGACATTAATTTGAGAAGTAAAGGCATCAGTTCATGCTGCAGCAAGGTTTAGAAATGATCTCTGTGCTTTTTCTTCCTCTATCACATTCATAGTACTGGATTGCCCCCAGCTGGTACTTGGTGAATTTTCTATGCCATTTTTATTTCTTTTTTTTTTTCCTTTTATTTATCAGAGTTTATAGGCCTGACACCAATGTCTTAAGAAAACCAAAAGCAAGTGATTGCGATTTAGCTAACATTTTTGTATCCAGCCTGCTATGTCAAAAGTTATTCTATGAAAAACTAATAGAAGAGTTTATTGTAAGGACAATCACACTATTCCTAGTTTGTGAAAGTCATAGAAAATGTTTTCTGAATTCTCGTGTACATTTTGGCCAGGAAGGGGCACTTATCTGTCTTTATTTTGCTCGTTGGCAAACAGGTGTGTAAGACCTAAGCTATGCTCACAGCTGCGGTTGCTGCTGCGATCTTTCCATGGTCATCTCCAACACAACAAAGAATGGGCTATTTCAAGGGTACTTCTTAATATCTTTCCCTTCCTTTTAACAAAGCAAATATGAGAATGTGCATGGATACCAACCATGATCTCATAGCTGGCTTACAAAGGATGGAGTCATCAGCATCCACAATGAGTGTCTTTAATCAACTCATCAGCCATGGCATAGCCTAAATCCTAGTGTCTCTGAGATACCAGCCTCTTGTTCTCTGACATTATACTTATGAGGTACAAAGTATCTTGAGAATCAGATGCATATGAAAGACCACACCAGGGGAGAAAAGGCATGTTAAATCAGTTTCATTTGATTTCAGGAAGTTCCCAAACCCTAAAACCCATTAGTGTACCTCCAAATCAAATTGTTTGCCTACCCTAGTCTCTTCTTCTATCCAACAAACCTATTTTGACCAATATAAGTGTTCCACATATACTCAAGGGGAATAAATCAAAACATTGTTATCTCATCTTAGATGTTTACCATTCAATCCTCTTGTCTATCTAAAACACTGTGTCCTCCTATTTTTTGTTTATTTTCTTTTCTGATTGTTGGTTTCTGGAGACAGGGTCTCAGTTGTAGCCCTGTTTAGTTATTATTTAACTAATATTTAACCCTTTATAGAACTCCTCGGCCTCTTTAAAAGACATTTTTTTCTTTGATGTTGAGAATACCATCACTTACTCAAAAGTAACACATCATATTTGTACTTTGATTGTTACTTACTATATTTAGAACAATGGTTTCCAGGGTCCATTAATTATCTTCTGTGTTTGAAGTACAAAGGGGAACTCACCTAGTGCTTAAAACATGTATCCATAAACATATGAACTTAACAAATCATTGAGGATTATTTAATATAGAACCAGTCCCAACGTCTACTTTTTTCTGTCTCCATCTTCTCTAATAACAGCCTTTACATCTTATGGCATCTCATCCCCATAGCTACTAATAGGAAGTGTATACTATAAACACAGGTCAGGACTTTCTGTAGGCACAAGGCAGCTACTAAGTCCCCAAATAGCATTCTCCAACACTTTTCCAAGCCTACACTACACGATTTTGTACATTTCTTTTTCTAAATTATAACAAATAATCCAATTTGTGTTCAGTAAAGATTTAATCACAAAAGGAGGAATGCCCTCAAAGGATTTGTTTGAACATAGTGTATTCAGTACCACTTCAGTTCAGCACATCATGTGGACTCCTAGAATCTACAAACTCTGTCACAGCAGCTCCTTACTCAGATCTAGGTTTGTTTTGTTTTGTTTTGTTTTTTAGGTGAAATGAATCTACAAAAAAGTCAGGGTCTCTCTCCATAATACCCTGTGCTTTTCCACAGAGGTCCAAGTATTTTCCATAGGCTAGGTGTGCTCATATATTGGCTCTTGGGAACCCGATTCTGAGGGTTTGGGGGAAGATGGATCATGAACCGTATCACCCTATCTAATTGTACAATATAGTCTTTAGAAGAAAGAAATCCCAGCTGAGCCTCTAGGCAATCAGTCTGAAAGTCCTGAAAATATAGCCTCAAATTACTCTGGATGTCTTCTTCTTTAGAATACATCTTACCAGGGACATTCCATTTGGGGCTGTAATTTGGAACTTGTTCCACATTTGTAGCAGCCCACTGGAAAAATCTCTTTTCTAATCACTGGTCTCTGCTTCCAGTGACACTGTCACTTTCCAAGTACTCACAATCTAAAAATCACTTTTTATCTCCTCTCTGACACTGTCACTCAAGCCTTAGAAGGGTTTTATTCTTTCTTTTCAGTCTAGGTATCCTGTAGTTCAAAGATTTTTCTCTCCCACTTTGTGCCTTTGGCATGATTTTATAAAGTGATTTTGGCCTCTTTCCTATTTCCACTCTGAGTTTACCTTCCTTACTCTGTTTTCTTGGTTTTAAAGCTATGTTGAACTGCTTTGAGCAACAAGATTAATAAAGAAGTAAGGTCTAAAGATTTCTAGATTCCGTATATCTACATCCCAATAATTCATGTGTCCTTAATCTCAGTGAACCTCTTGATTTTGTTAGCATTGGGGTCAACTTGAATTCAGAAGAAGGATATTAGAGTGAAACCTTCAGTATAACTGACAGGGAATGAACAGTTTTGCTTAAATCAAATCTGAAAGTCAAACACCTTTCAATGAAGTGACTACATTCAGCACACAAAAGACACAAATATCGCAAATATGGTGAATTCTCCAACAGGCAAGTTGGTATGATTCTTGATGTAAATTTTGGGAATTGTATGAAAGATGGTCATAATTTTTGTACTCTTGGATTATACATCTAATGCAGGAGGATAGAAAAGAAAGTCGGGATACAAATGTACTGATTTAGATAGTAAAAAAATATAAAGAAAGGTTATAAAATAAACAGATTTGACATCACTGGGATACTCATGAAAACTACCTAATAAGCAAGGATCTAAATGCAAAGAAAAGGCCTGTTTTTGTACCCTGATGGTTCTAGCCTGACCTAGCCCTAAGATCCAGACCTGCAGTTCCACAGCTGCTTAGCTCCAAATAATTACCCAAAAGCTTATATTAATAACAAGCTGTTTGGCTTATGGCTCAGGCTCATTACTTGCTAGCAATTACAACTTAACCCATTTTCATTAATCTGTATATTGCCATGTGGCTCATAATTTACTTGTGTTTTTTTTAAAACTTGCTTCCTTGGGTATCTGTTCACAGCCTCTCTTGTGACTCCACCCTCCTTCCCCTTTATCTATGCTTGAATTTCCTGCCTGCATCTAAGATGGCTTGCCATAAGCCAAAACAGTTTCTTTATTATCCAATAATAATTCACAGTGTACAGAAAGACATCCCACATCATGTTTTGAAAATGAGATTTTTTTTTTTAAGGGGAAGTCCTACTACAAGACATTCATTAACACAGTAAGTTCAGAATGTGGAAAAACTCTTTCTTCTCCATAATGGCTTGTGGGTAAGGAAGAATGGAGAGGAAATGTAGGACCTATGTAAAAGGAACATATAGAGGCTAGGTAACAGGGGACATTACAGATTCCGATAAAGTATTTGATTTATTTTACTTTAACTAGAAAACCATCAGAAAACAAATAAATGATGCAAATTTAAACCTTGATATGACACCATTTGATAAAAATGAACAAATGAGAAATTGAGTATATGATAAAGTTAAAGAGTTGTAGTATTCATCTAGGGCAAGAAGTGTGCTTCTAACTGCAGAAAAACACAAGTGAAATTTTGAGGATGATGAAAATTACATGGCATATACATTCGTTCAAATTCACTGATGCTTTTTATACTTTACTTCAATAGAACTGATTGTATTAAATGAGCTACTGTGGGAAGGATGAATAGGTATAAATGAGAAGAGAGTGTGTCCACCAGGACCCTATCACTGAGTACCAAGTAATAAGTAATTGTACTTTCATTAATGATGAAGAGGGAAGTCAGTATTGCGTTTCTATTTTGAAGGTGTACTAATTCAGCTTCACAGTTATGAGTTGGGGCTGGGAGATAGGGTGCCTTGTTCAGTGTCTTGCTAAGAAGAGCCACTTTCAAAAGTCGCTTTATGATGCCATAAAGACAGACAAGTCTGTTAGGATAAAATGGTAAATAGTGATTTAAAGTCTTCCTCATAGGCATCTTTAGGTTATGAGGCAGGTGAGGAAGAAGTTGTTAAGATGTTAGTATGTTTGGAAAACATATTTCTATAATCTGAAGTAGTTGGATATGAAGTTGGCCTATTTTACTGGCACTGAGCAATATATATATATATATATATATATATATATATATATATATATGTATATATATATATATATATTCAATAAATATCTGTTATATTTACTTTGATCACTGGATCTGTGAACTCTCTGTTACAAGTGGCTATTTTTCACCCAGTAGGTTGATGACAATAGCAATGGAATCTGAGTGGGAGTTGAAATTTAAGACTGCTTTCCTGATGCACAGTGACAACTTAAATGTCCTCTACAACTAATAAGGTCAAGCTATTGCTGCTAGCATCTTTTTTGAGAAAGATGTTGACCTACATACTTCTATGTGAGATGAACCTGAGAAGTGAATACCCCAGCATTGTGAGATAAAATAAAGAAGAATGAAGGTAATATCAAAGCCAGAGCTATAAAAAGTATGATCAATAATAGATGTGCATATATTTAGATAGATAATAATACCCATATATACACAAATCAAGACCTTACTATAAAACTAAGTGATCTTCACCACACTGATAACTCCTTTATATGATCTTGAACATAACTTCTGAGCTGTTTAAAAAGTATTATATGTATTAGCAATATACTATCTCTCCTCTGTTTTCTGTATTCACTTGGTATCCTTTGGTACCTGAGTGTGTTATGATTATCAGAGCCAAAATGGTGCAAATGTTTTGCTTATAAATCTAGTCTTACTCAGGAAAGTAAGCTGAGAACTCCTTAAGCATGCTCCATCTGTGATTTTTCTCTTGGATGCCATCCTATATTTAATATATAAGTAATTTATTTAATACATAAATAGTAAATAATATCCTGTAATATATAAATACTATCTGATAAAGAAAGGTCACTGAAAAAAAGCCATCACTTAAACCAGGGATATGGATATGCAAACTTTCCTTCCAAAGGTGACAAGATAAATATCTTAGACTGGCTTTGAATGCACATGGCTACTGATTCTACCTTTGTAAAGTGAAAATGACCATGAACAATAAATAATCATGTAAGTGTGACTGTCCCAATAAATCATTACACAGCAAAACAAGTACTGGGCTACATTTTCCCTACATGTCACAGATTTTTGATAACCCAGGCATTATAGACTAAAGCCGAATGGAATATATAGAGTAAGCAAATGAATGCTGACATCAATGAATTTTAACCCTTTTTTGAACTATATACTTTGTTCAAAATGAAATGAAATATATCTACATGAAAATGCACTCAGACAATCTGAATGCACTTCACCAATTCTACAGATAAATATATGGAATACTAGTTCTGTAACTGGTAATTTATCTTGAATTATAAGAAAGCTCAGGGATCAGCCTTACCAGAGACGAAAAACATTCTATTTCCCTCAAAGTAGAGATACTCATCTTAAACTGAGATGGAGACCTAGGGATACAGCTTAGTGGTAGAGAATAATTTAGCACAAAAACAAAACATAAATATCACTCTCCCTCCCTAAAAAAACAAACAAAACAGAAATGTCACACCACAAACAAACAAACAAACAAACAAAACCAAAAGTATCACCCCCACTCAAAGCAAAGAAAACAGAAACGACTGAGATGAGAAACAAGAATCTTTTAGTAGAGCAAGGGTCTGGGACGAGTTCCATCTTTTTAACCATTATGAATGTTCGACATGACCATTCTTTTCTTTGAGTTCTGCCAATCTTTCACATCAGCTCAATGTAAGTCCCAAAACTATTGTCAACATCTTGTTGGGCACCAGCTCAGCCCTTCACCATGTGGGGCATGCTCTTCCAGCATACAGGACTCACCAGTAAACAGTGCACAGGATCTCCCCTTAGATCCACATCCGGAGCCTGCAGTAAACGCCAGTCTCTACCTTTGTTGTAAGTGATGAAAGTTTTCACTTGGTTGTCAATCTTCTTGTTAGCCAAGAACATTCCCTTTATCCCTGCTACCTGGGAAAAATTGACATGGCTGAAAAAATACATCAATTTTAGAAATGACTTTTTTTTTTAGATGAAAATAACAACCAGCTGTTAAATTTTTATCTTAGAAGAAAGTTAGGATAAGCATAAATGCTCCCAAGTCTGCTTGACAGAAACCAATAGCCTTGCGCCCCCTGCTGTATGTGAGTTATAAAATAAGTTTGACATATGTTTTTGTTTCTTGTGGTTGTTTTGCTGTTACTGGTGATGTTTATATGTTATACGTTATATTTTATCAACAAATATCAGAAAAAATAAGGATGCTCCTTATAAGAATAAGTTAAAATAAATAGTGGCATATACAAACAATGGAATATTATTTGACACTCAAATGTACCATCAAGTCTTAACATGACAAGGAGGATGAAGGACTCAAAATACCAATAAGCGAAGAATGGCAACAGCATGAGACCCTGTAAATGCTAAGCTACAGAGCCACAAACAGATCAGCCGTCGTCCAGGTCTAACTTGGATGGAGGAATGAATAGGGGGAGCTTAGGGGATTCTAAATGCAGTGAAATTATCATGGTATGACCGCATAATGATATATGTAAGTAATAGGATATCTATCAAACCCATGAAGTATAAAATTAAAACTGTGGTCCTTTCTATAAACTATGACTTTACGGGTCATCATTTAATGTGTATCATCTGATGGGAGGTTGGCTTCATGCCTGTTACTTGATAAGCAATAAGTAAATAGGAACAGTTTATATTGTTTGTTAGATATCATGTAGGGTATTTTATATATTAATATATATTATTTATAAATAATTACATAATATATTAATGATGTATTAATATATTATAGTTAGTAGTATAAATAACATATTATTAATTTATCATATCTTATTTCTCATTTTATCTTTGTAATATTCTGTTTGAGACCCAATTGCTAATTCTATTTCACATGTGAGAATTATCTCTGATATATCTTAGGTCATATTGTCAACAACACAAAGTAAGTGTCAGACCTGTGATGATAACCCAGAATGCTAGAGTTTTAGTGTGCATGGTTATAACTAAGTAATTGAGATATTTTCAGCCCTTGAAAGATGTTTAAAGATGTCAGTTGAAAGACTCCCTTCCTTCCTTCCTTCCTTCCTTCCTTCCTTCCTTCCTTCCTTCCTTCCTTCCTTCCTTCCTTCCTTCCTTCCTCCCTCCCTCCCTCCCTCCCTCCCTCCCTCCCTCCCTCCCTTCCTTCCTTCCTTCCTTCCTTCCTTCCTTCCTTCCTTCTTTCCTTCCTCCTTTCTCTTCTCTAAGTCAGAGTTTCCCTGCATACCAACTCTGACTGTCCTGGAATTCACTTTGTAGACCTACCTGGCCTTAATCTCACAAAAATACTCTGCCTGTGCTGCCTGAGTGCTGGGATTAAAGATGTGTGCCATCACTGCCTAGCAAAAGACTCTTGCTTAACTATTATTATTTCTTTTTTTTTTTTTTTACATTATAAATGTAAGAGTTATTTCACCAAATGTGCTGAGCATTAGAGAAAAAATAAATTAAAAGCCTGTTTTCTTATCAATAAACCATCTCTCCAGTCTCCTGATGTTGTTAATCTTATCGAAATCAGTGGCTATCAGAGATGGAGAAATAACTCTGCAATTACGAGTATCAGTTTCTCTTCTGGAGTACCCTGGTTGAGTTCACAGCACCCACATGGCAGCTCTGTCCATCTGCCACTCTAATTCCCAGGTTTCTGATACCCTCTGCTAGGGCCCACAGGTACCAGACACGTGTGACCCAGACATTCATGCAAGTAAAACACACATATACACAAAATAAATTTTTTTAAAAAATTAGTTAATTAATTATTAAAATGTTGCTAACTATTAACTATAGAAATGCTTCCTCATTCTACACACTAAGGCTAAAAAATAACAAGCTATCAAAATTGTGTTGTGAAAGAGTATCACTTGTAGAGCATCTTTTCAGATATTTTAGAGTTTCACCAAATATATGTTAGTCTCTATGAAATGATTACAATACAGTAAAATGGGAGGTCAGTGTGGGAAAGGTTAAAGATGTATTAAATGATATATCTCATGTATATGCACATCCACCCACTCAATGCCCATTTTTACCATGGGGAAGAGTGGTCAATAACCACATTTTCAGGATGAGAAACCGGAGAGTTACTTTTGGAGCCAGATGCAAAGCACAAAGAAGAAGATGGAGGAGGAGGAAGAAGAAGACTTAAAGGGAATTTTGGAGTAATTTAACTTAGCTGAGATCCATTATACTGTGACATGATTAATTTTAAGCAGAAGAAATGTTGTCATTTTGCCTGTCCTTATTAATACAGAGCACTCCGCTCATTCCCTTGCATAGATAACTTCCAAGGACTGTTACAAACCTGTGTAATAGCGTTCATGCCAAGTCTCTGCAGAAGGAAACTGAGGTGTTGATAAATTGTGATTACTTTTGATTACAGAGAATGAGTTTCATATTCTGTTTGACTTTCAAAATTCTTTCAACAAATAGCTTAGAATTTGTCAGTTCTAAAAGGCTGGGTCTCAACCCACAGTAGACACGCATTTAAATTTTGTTTTTGACACAGGCAGATCTCATTAGTCTGTACCTATGGATTTGGCATCTGTGATAATTTAGAGATGGGCCAAATCTGTGCTCTTTTGGAACAAGATTGTTTAACAAATAAATGGTGTGAAGGAGTTGTTGAGAGGAATACTTCAAACTACTTAGGAAAACAAGCCACATTCTGGGCAGTAAACAGCCAGAACAATTTCTGGTGCATTGTTGATTCTCAACAAATGTGGAAAAGATAAACTCCAGGAGCTCGCTGACAACTCAGTGTTAATTACCAATGATATTTAGTTATTCACTATAACAGCTCCATAAGGGCTGCTTTCCAATAAATCCCATGTTAGTTTTTCATAGGTTCAAGAGGCTGTTACATACTTGAATATGACCACACTGCCAATTCTTTAAGAACTAAATTGCATAAATCAGAATTTTCATGAATTCCTGCTGGTCTTCCCTCACAACCTGTATCTAGCCAGAAATGAGAAATGACTTAGTCATTCAGTCTCTATAGGGTTACAAAAAATGCAAAAGAAAAAAAAAATGTTACCTTTTCCAGTAACTTCATTCTGTGCCTCCCGCCACCACCCCCCTCTCCCTCCCTGCTCCTTTGACAAGAGTCACAGAGCACAGAAATATGTGTTTAGGAGCTGGTTCATTTCATTTGTAGAAGTGGTGACTTTATTGGCCCCCGACTGGTTGGCATTATCAAATGCCACTTGAGCAGAGAGCCGGGCTGTGTTATTCATCTCTGAAAGTGTGGCCTTCAGGTTTATCTTGAGGAATAAAAACTTGGCAATGAAGAGGGAACATGTGTCAACAGAGGTAAAAGCTCGAGAGAGTCAGCTTATTTTTCTCTTGTGACCAAGGCACTTTATTTGTTTGAATTGCTTTTTTTCTTTTTAATTGTTTTGCTTCTTTAGCTTGGCCTGCAAAGAAGGTCGGCTGTGTCTTTTACTGGTCACTGTGAGCTTGATGAATGCATTTTTTCTTGTTTTCCACTGAAATCCTATGAATGAGGTTCCTTATTCCACCAATTTTTAAGGAAGGCTTTGTCACATTTATCTATTATTCTTGGATATCCATTAATTCTTAGCAAAAGGGCATAGTTAGTGCACAAAGTGTAGTGCATTTATGATGTTACATTGTAAATAAGTGTCCTGCTTATGAGTTTAATAAAAGGTGTTAATTGGCCAAAGGCTTATAGGAAGCATGGGCAGGGATACCAGACTAAAACTCTGGGAACAGGAAGATCAAAACAGAAATGCCAAAGAGACTCCAGAGTTGCCAGAAGAAGCAGAGGACAACTATACTGCTCTAAGAAAAGGTACCAAGCCCCATGGCTGAACAGGATAAGAATCGTGGATTAGTTTAAGGGTAAAGAGTTAGCAAGTTATACGCCTGGGCCTTAGGCGGATCAGCCTAAAATTAATGTAAGCATCTGTGTGTCTCTGCGGTCTGTGGGTCTGCGGGTCTAAACCTTGAGGCTAGGCCTGAAAGTCCAGGCCAGAAACCTCTTACTACAAATAGCAGCCCAATGTGGGTAAAACATACCTACAAAAAGCCATAGAAAGCTTAGAAATGGTCTAGAGCACAAAAAAAATGAATCCAAAAGAAGCTTCCAAGCTGTGTCTCTCACATGAGCCATGTTACAGAGAAGCCCTGGTGAGGCATGTGAGCTTGCGCTTCAATGGTGGGCTTTTGGAGTGCAGCTTAAGGTGTAAAATGGCTGGTTCCTCAAGTCTCACAGGATCCTCAATATAAGCAAAAAGTTGTAAATGATCTATTTAAGATTTCTGTTCATAAGTACAAAAAGGGAACAGAATCAAAGATGGCTTTCTAGTGGTGGTATTGTCTTCTATCAGCTGTTTGCTGGAAGCAAACTGAGGCTTGGCTTTTTAAAGAGAAGCTTTCTGATTCAGCTTTAGAGGCAAAACTCTTGTGAGTCTTTTAAGAGGCCCTGCTGCCAAACACTTAAACGGAGTTGATGAGCAGCAGATGGCAAAGCTTACTTGGTGATTATATGGATCCTAAAATTTCCCAGAGTACCTGGGTTTAAAAAGCTAAATTCTATGAAGCTAAACTAGGAGCTGAGTGAAGCCATCCATCCATCCTACCAACCTTTAATCTTTAGCCTCACCTTGGCAGATTAAAGGTGTGTTCAGAAACAGAAAGAAATAGAAGAATCTGGATGGAGTCATTCACCCTAGCCAAGCAAAGGTGTGGGCAAAGCAGAAAAAAAATTAAGAGATAAATATACAGTAAAGACAGGTTTTTTAAAAGTCTAAATGGTTTGGAGTGTGTTGAAAATATATATACATAGGCTTAGAGAGAGAAAAGGGGGGAAAAGGCAGAGAAAGCCCTTAAAAAGAAATAAAGGGTTTTTTTAAAGCCACAATAAAGATGGAAAATAAAAAAGAGTGTCTGGATACTGTATATTACTGTCTTATCTTTAAGCTTTTTGACTGAAAATGAAATAGTAAAAGCTGCTAAAAGACAGCTGATTATAAATGCTGTTGCAATAATTCAACCTATATATTTTGTAAATGAGCTGACTTTAAAATTGAAATCCAAAGATATGCTACTTTGGAGAAGAGGTTTTCTTTTCATTTTCATAGAAAATGAGAGGCTGTGGATTTATTCCTGGACAAAGAACATAAAGTTTGATAGAGGAAAACCCCCTGAAAAATCTCCAACGGAAATGGATGGACCAGATGATCCAGCATTTCAGAGCACCTCTGTTGAAGTTTCCTGAGCTCTGTACCCAGAACAATTTCAAAGAGACTAGCTGAAATGACCCAGCCTTACAGACTACTCCACTAAAGACATGTGTATAATCCTAAATTTTTCTTTGGATTTTCATGGGATTGCCAGTGCCCCCATTTAGCAGGAAGTAGCCTAGAGAACAATGCCCGAATTCCCAAAACATGGATTATGGCTGTTTGTATTTGTTTACAGTGTTGGTTACAAGTTGTTATAGATAATAGTGAAAAAATTATACAAAGGAAATAGATTCGGGGTTCTTGTTTTAAAAAGAGAAAAGGGGATATGTAGTGGATTTATGATGTTACATTGTAAATAATTGTCAGCTTATGAGTTTAATAAAAAGCACTGATTGGCCAAAGGCAGACAGTAAATGTGGATGGGGCTACCAGACTAAGAAAACTCTGGGAACAGGAAGAACAGAGCAGAAATGTCACAGAGACTCCAGAGGTGCTAGAAGATACAGAGGACAACTATACTGTTCTAAGAAAAGGTATCAAGCCCCATGACTGAACAGGGTAAGAATCATGGGTTAGTTTAAGGGTAGATTTAGCAAGTTATATGCCTGGACCTTTGGCCAATTAGCCTAAAATTAATGTAAGCACCCGTGTGTCTCTGTGGGTCTGTGGGTCTGCGTGTCTAAACCTTGAGGTAAGGCCTGAAAGTCTGGGTCTTACTACAACAAATTAGGTGGTGTCAATGTGTGAATATTTATTTGAGCCTATGTCTCTCTCTCTCTCTCTCTCTCTCTCTCTCTCTCTCTCTCTCTCTCTCTCTGTAGATGTATATAAAATGTATGGGATCTTATTAAGAATAAATAATAGCATGTTTACTTTGCCACATTACTTTTCTCTGTACTCATACTACATGCATGCTTAGGATGGAGCAGAGGGATGGCAGAAAATGCAGAAAAATATCCAGTGAAAGTTGTAGCATCAAACAGACACAGAATTACCTATAAATATTCTGTGATACATCCTGGTACTAGAAGTATATCTTCTTCTGAAAAAGACCTGTTAAACTTCATGCCTATTGAATTCAGCATAATAATCTCCAAAAATGTGGACAAGGCTGGAAGCTACTTTTTTCTTCTTGCTTCTTATATGAAGAATTTTTGATTCCAGAAGACACAAAAGTAACTCAAAACCATTTACTTCCATTTAACATCTCAGGCCAAGACACAATTTTGATTAGACTTTACATGTGAAGTGCTACAGCTCAAACCTCAAGATGAACAGCAAGCTTAGTGTCTTCAAAGTGCTGGATCTGTTTCTCAACTTGTTCTCTGTTCGTGCCGGCCACCCTGGAATCTTACACTCTACTAATGTATTTCTTCCTGTCTGTTCCTCAGCGATAGTTCAATACACCTCTTCCGGGAGTCAGACATCTTTATCCTTATCCATGGTCCCCAGCACTTCAGTGTTCTTCATTTTGCCTTTCATATATATGGTACCATGTCTTGGTTTCGACATTGTGGCCTCATCTAAGAATTAATAACGTGCCCAAAAGTTTCTCTAGTAGCCTTTAAACTACTGGAAGTTAAAGTGATATTTACCACCATGATCTTTAAAGACAATATAAACTAATGATCACAACTTTCTTAAAATTGTTAATTGTACAGTCACTTTGTGAAAGGATCCTCGTTTTGTTTTTATTGAGGTAGCTAGTAAGAGATCTCTAGTAGGTGATAGAATAATTCTGCAAGACGGAAGACATAGGAAGTACTACCATAAATTGAATTAAGCCATGTCTATAGACTGTGAACTTGTCTCCAAAAAATCAAATCTAACAATGGATTTACTTAACTTTATCAAGCCCACATGAAATGCTAGGCTTGAGCTACCATTCACAAACCTCAATGCATGAATCAACTTCATAGATTCTGTATTTTTTTTTATTTAAGTTTTTTTTTTTCATTTTACATACCACTGTTTCCCCTACATCCCCTTCTCTCATTCTCCCTCAACTACTCTATCATACCCCCCACCCACTCCTCAAAGGAGGTAAGGCTTCTCTTGAGTAGTCAACACGGACAATGGACCAGGACTTCTTCTAGGTACATGAACTGGCTTCTTAGAGCACATTCCTCATTGATTGAAGAGATATCTTATTCAGCCTTGATTCAGAGAGAAGGGGCTTGGTCCTGCATCAACTTGGTATGCCAACCTGTATTCTATAAATTAAAAATTGCAATCACTTTGCAATATAAATATTCAGATGTAAATCATCTGCCTAATGCCATTCAGCCATGGACCTGGACTGTCCATAATTCCATCCAGCTCCAGAGCCCATGTATTTAGTCCTGTGGTTGTCTTGTTTACACAAATTTTTCTGCCATTCTAGAATATTGTGGGAGAAATATCACAATGGTACATCATGCTTGTGGGGACCTGTCAGTAAGCATTCTTTGATGCCTTTATTCTGTAGTCATTCAGAAATTCCTGAACATGTGCTTCATTCCCTTCCACCACTAAAGATCTAATACCCTGAATGTTTTAAGCACCTGTCCCTTCATCTATCAAATAGTCTTTGAGATTTAAAATTTAGATTCCGGGGAATTCTTTGATGATTTAAGGAAAGGATATCTGACATCTTCCTTTTTCATGTTTATTGCCTAGCAAGTTCTCTCTTATGTTAATTTATCCCATCTTCCGAGTGGAGGTCAAAATGGGAGGCCTTTTATACTAGAGTGTGTTGCTTATTTCTTCTTCTGTTGCTGATGGGCAAACTATGATACTCTCCTCCTCAGAAATAAATTGCATATCTTAAGTGTCACAATTGAGGAACGTAGATGAAAGAACCATGACAAGAAAGAGAACACTTTCATGGTAATTTTTTCCTCTGTGTTTGAGGGTGGGCTACTTTCATCCTCTAAGTACAATATCCCAGACAGAAAAGATGTGTGTTAGTTTTGTGTGTCACGACAATCAACGTACTCACTTGACAGAAAAGAAAATCTGAATGGTTCTCCTTCTCATCTCTTCCTCCTTTCCACCACCAACTGCTGTGGGACTATTCTCTTGTATGCTGTAAATATTTGTCACTGTAAATATTGGTTTAATAAAATGTTGATTGGCCAGAAGCAGGCAGGAAATAAAGGTGAGGCAACCAGACTAGGAGAATTCTGGGAGAGGATAGGGAGATGAAAGCCAGAGGCATAGGAAAGAAGAGAAGAATGCTGCACTGAAGGAATGGTGCCAAGCCACATGGCTAAACATGGATAATAATCATGGGTTAGTTTAAGAGTTAGCAGGTAATACACCTGAGCCATAGGCCAAGCAGTTTATAATTAATATAAACCTTTATGTGATTGTTTGTGATTAAATGTCTCTGGAACTGGCACAGTGGGACATAAACTTGACTATAATCAACACCCTGCCGTCATTGGTGATCAGACTTAGGACTTGGTGCCTAGCATAGAGATAAAACCCCAGCTAAATGTTATTTCTTCTTCTAATATCAGATCAAGTAGTAGTTTCCTAGAAAGACAGTAATAAATTCTTACTTGGATGGGACAGGATTTGTATTCTCTGCCTCTGATCTTGGCTTTTAAGAGGCAGTTTTTTCTTAAATAATCACGGTACATCAGCATCATCATCATGGTTGAATTTTCTCTTTTAAAAAGAGTTGCATAATATGTGCAGAAGAAACAGCCTGCCTGATGCATATCTTTTATGGTGTGTGGCATGCCTCATATTTTGTACACTCTGCAATTATCAGCCAAGGAGTTTCACTTCTAACCATAGCCTTAAGCAATCAGCTGCCCTGAGCCATCATTTTCCATTAAGCCAAAGTGCTCTTCATCATCCGAAAAGAGAGGTGGCATTGTCCAGCGCTGTCTAACTCTTTTTTATCACCCACATACAAATACACTAGAAATAACAGTTCTTGGACACACCCATTACATCTCTCTGCTCTGGTCACAATGGGCCATGTTCTACTGTATGACTTAACTCACACAGTCGCTGAAGCATTCATGTTCTTTGGAAATAAGGAAATTTTAGGACATTTGCTTCCATAACTTCCATACATACATATGTACTTCTTTTTACAAGACAAAGTTGGCAGCCATATGTAATTGTTGTCTGGAGTTATATGTAACTTTGGACTTCATTGTGAAAGTCTGGACACAGATCTAAAACAACTGACTATTTTCCTCACTGCCTTCCTCTTCCTGTTTTCCCCCCACATCTGGAAAGACTAAGATAATTTCTCCAGACTTACCTTATTCTTAAATCTTTACAACACTGAACATCCACAATCAAATACAAGATACTAATCTTTCCGGGGAGACATAGTACATTGTTGTTGAAAATCCACATACTCGTAGATTTAAGTTTGCTACGGAACGATATGAAAGTGCCTGTGCACTCCCAGCTCTATTAACTTAAAAAGGAGAAACTGACTCTAGCCATCAAAAACTTAATTTATGGGTCAAATAAAAAAAAAATTATGGAAAAGTCTTCATATACTGCTTTGTACATGATACCCCAAATTATTAATTATTATCACTAAATTTTGTTTAAAAATCCATTTCTGGGATATATGATCCATAATCAAAATTTCTACCTCCTTGAACAGAAATCAAGTCATCTCATCCTATGAGAAAATTCTGGTATTTCTAAACTAACCGCAGTACTTTAATCTCTCATATTGTTTTCATCACTCTTATATCTCATTACATATATACACATAGTTATAGAATTGAAAGCATAGCACTCGCACACAGGTGGCAACGTGTGTAAAAGAAATGACTGAATTTAATAGGAAATCATGTATTTTTCTGTTTTCCTTAGAGCTCCCGTGCGTATGTGTACTTGAGATGGCGTCCCACGTTTACAATTGTACTTTGTACAGTTTGCATTTGCTAAAATGGCTTCATGAGCGTGCACATTCAGGAACAACAGGTAGCTGGTATGCAGAAGCATACAAAGGAATGGCATTTCCCCATCACACTGAACGTGAGCCCACACACACTTCATGGATCTTATCTCTGTCACACCTACCTGCTACTTATTAATTCATTTATGGATTCTCCTGCTTTTCACTTATCTCTAGGAGCTCATTATTCATTAAAATTCTACAGGGCAGTTCATACTGGATGAATTTCAGCTCCCTGCTAGCCAGAACAATCAGATTTAAGGGAACATTTGTGCCAGGACTTGGGTCTGCCAATATTCTCTCTATATAGATAATCAGCAGATATGCCAGTGCTGTTCTGCTCACATCAATTTCAATTCAAGCTGCTCTGAACTGTTAAGCTAATAAAACAAAGACACTTCTCTCCCTGCCCCAGGATGCAGAACACCTTTACATAATGCAGTCACACCACTGCTCAAAGTGATGCTAATAAGAGCCAACAGTTTTCCTACAGATATTCAACAGCAAGAGACATGAAGGGCAAATGCAGGATTAACAGGCATGCTTGTTCTGTCCAGAAGCCATGCTGCTGTTTCTTCCTCTCTTTCCATACCCGACACAATGTTTGAATTCATAAAACTATTTGTAAACAAAATGGTTGCAGATAGTTCATTGCAAAGTCATTTCTGCCCAGTTTATTCACCAGAGCCACCAACAAGGGTCCAACATTAGAATTTGGTCTTTATTTCTGACAGAATAATCTAGAGAATCTATGTCTTAATTGATTTGGAAAAAAAAAAACCCATTTGAATTGAAAAGAAAGGAGGTGATGAGGAAGAAGGAAAAACTGAAAGTGTGTTTTGTTTTGTTTCTAGTGTTCCAAGGATGTTTATTGATTTGTACAAATCAAAACATGACTGATATTAGCATCTTATTAAAATTTACTTACTTCTTTGGTCAAATGTGGCTAAAAATACCCTCTGGCACACCTTGAGGTGACTCACCTGAGTTTTCTGTAGTAGTGGGTACACATTCTTCAGGGTTTTTTTGTTTGTTGTTTTTAATCTATTTTTTCCTCTGCTTTTAAAAGAATTTATTTATAACACATCCCAGTCTCAGTTTCTCTGCCTCCCCTTTCTGTTCTACCCCCAACAGTTCTCTCCAGCTTTTGTTTTGGAAAGGATAGGCCTCCCATGAGTATCAACAAAGTGGGCATATCAACTTGCAGTAAGACTAAGTACCTTCCCATGTGTTAAGTCTGAGCTGTGAGGCAAAAACAAAAACAAACAAACAAAAAGCAAACCAAAGGACAAAATAAAACAAGCAAATAAAAACCTGAACTGGATCGAGAAGGGGGCACAGCCACTGTGACTTTATATGGGCTATCCCCTCAAATGCCTCTGTTGTGGGGCTGGCTTAACCAAGAGGTTGCAGGACACTTCAACAACATATACTTCAAGTTTAAATGTTCATAGGACATTTAAAGATTAGTAAAGGAGTGATGAAGTTTATACTTATTTGTAAGACAAGTACTCGGTGTTAAAACTGCCAGATCGTACTGATAATTGCAGTATGGAAAAAAACAGAAATCCACAGTGATGACAATGTGCTGGACATTTACAATGTGGATATGTTTTAAGACAAAAAGAATAGAATGCTAATGGTGTTTAAACACAATGCCAAGACTATAATAATAATTCTATATTTTGTTAATGACATTGTATTTCAAGCATTAAGGTAGTAGTTAAAAAGGATTAGCTGACTTTATTTTCAGAGCAATCTACTGGGTACTATGTTCATTGCTATATTCTCAGAAAGGCAAGCATGGCTCAAAAGATGTGTGCTTGTGTTGAGAATACATTTCAACAGACATAGCAGTACAAATAGAATTCAAATTCAGACAGCCTGCATTTTAAAAATGTCATAATATAAATTGAACTTTATCTAGAACATTCTTGATACTAAATTTTTAAACTATGTAAATGTGTTCCAGAATAAATATTCAATAGGAGGTTGAGATGTTGGACACTATATCTAGCTCAAACATGAAATGAAAGTGGGGTAAAAAAAAAAAAACTTATACAAAGATGAAAAGATCCTCAGTGTGTTTTCATATAGTGTGTGTGTGTGTGTGTGTGTGTGTGTGTGTGTGTGTGTGTATGTTCTATATGTGCGTATGTACACTATGTTCTATACTCACCTTAAAATTATAAATTAAGCGTACAATTCATTTTATTATTTATTTTGGGTAACACATCAGTTGGTAAACCTGGTTTTATGGACTCAAAAGGTGGATTATCTACTAGGAAAATGTTGGTCTAAATTTCCAAAGGAAATAGGTAACAACAAATTAAAAGGGTTACAGTTGGGCTTGAATTTCTTAAGTGAAGTTGGCTTATTTGTCAACGTGACATAACCCTGATGCTTCTTATGAATCCCTAAGCTTAACAAAATAGCAGTGTCTTAATGACTGCATGTGTTTGAATCCATTAAACTTTTCCCAGACAGAATATAGGTCTGTTACTACATTTCTCTAATCCTGAATATGTTCTTAGACAACTCATTCTAACTCATTCTGAATCTATCATCATATATCCAGAATGACCAAAAGATAAAATTTATCTTGAAAGAGAAGCTTGTTTTATATCTATCATACCTTTAAGACAATAAGTCCTGAAGAAGACTAACTCTCCTTATCCCCCTTACAGCCACCAATTTCTAGAAGCTCCTCAGCTATGAGTGGGGGCTTTACAAGCCCACTCCCTTATTTATGCTAAAATTTCTCTGGGTTGATATTGTGAAGGTCCTATGCAAGTCAACAGCCACTCTTAGTTCCTGTGTGCAACTGTTCTGTCTTGTCCTGAAAACATTGCTTGCCTGTAATCATCCACTGCCTCTGTAATTTCCCAGCACCCTCTTCAGTGATTATCCCTGAGTCTTTGGAGAAAAGAGTATGAAAAAAATTAATTATTTTTCTAAAGAAATAGTGTAATGAACCATATTTATTCTGGAAAGAAATATTAAGTCTGTAACTAATCCATTATGTTTCTATAAAAGAAGAAATATTGTAACCATAGTAATATCACTGCAGTTCATAACAAAGATAGATAATGAAACCTTTGGTGCTGTGTTTTACTATAACTGATTGATCCAACTAAAATGATTTTACTTTAAATATTGGTTACTAAAAGAGCAAAGAGCCACAGTGCCCCAAGGGGAGCTGGGTAAGCTCTGTTTTGTTTTATTTTTTTAAATACTTTTCTGTTAATTTAATTTTCTGGGATTTGAGGGGGAAATCTTATGAATATTATCTTATGCATTGGCCATTGAGAGGTGGGTCACTAGCCAGCTGAGGTTATCAAGTTGGTAAGTCTTCAAGGCCAATAGGTGCATTCTCATAGTAAAGATGTCCCATCCATGACACTTCAGAGTCAGCTAAGAGAGATCTACCCACTGATTCATTACACAAACCCTATCAGCCATTCAAAACTATCTGAAATATCATTTTATAATCAAATACCATGTCATAAGTATATCATCCTTATGAAGACTTTTAATTGTGTGATTCCCTCCCCGGACACTTTCCAAATTTTTTGAAGCTGTTCTTATCTAGTAGAATCTCTCTCTCTCTTTTTTTTTTCTGTCTTTTCTCCTCTTAGGTGGAGCGATGCTATCCATAAAACCAGCATTAGAATGATGAAATGACCCATATTTCACCAGTTAGTCTGGGTGCTATTGTCCTCCAGAATCACATATGCTTGGTGACATACCTCATAGAGGTCAATCATAACATTGCCTTCAGGACCTCTGCTACTCTGGACATTCTCCAAAGCCAGGGTGAAGTAGACACCACGGGTGTCTGAGATGTAGAGGTTGTAGGTGTCATTCTGGTTCCATTCTTGAACAGCTGCAAACACTTGATTCTCATCTGTGCTAATGACATGCATGTCCTGAAGAAAGACACAAGAATGTGAAGAGAGAAGAATGGCTTTATACATTAACCTGGCATGCATTCAAAGAGTGTGGATAATGAAGAGCTTTGATGGGATGCAGAGGGAGAGATAGGGAAAGCTTCTTTTTTGCATATATGAAAATTATAGGTAAGTGTTAATTGTGTATTTTCTCTGTCAGTCAGGGGTGAAGCAGTATGGGCATGACAGAATGAGATAAAAGGATGTGTAGCAGCCTAACTGTAATTGAATTGCTTTATTAGACAATTTGGAGAACCAATCGTTCTATGTATTTGTCAAGTTCAAGCACTACTAGCTCAGAAGACTTACCTAAGGCAAACATACGGACAATCTGCAGTGACAGAAAGAAGCCAGACAAGTCCTGGATTTCACTGTAGTATGTAAACTAGTAGCATTGGTACTGCCAGCAAGTTTCTTAGACACACAGAACCTAAGATCCTACTCACTGAATTACAATAACTTTTACTCAGGTCCCTCCATGAATAATATACACAATAAAGTTTGGCAAACACTGCCAAAAGTTTAGCCACACCCTGAAATTCCCTAGGGGAAAAATATTCACTAGAAAAATCCCAAAGCATTAAAATTTGTATGAGTAATTAATTTTACAAAATCGGATACTAATACAATATTTTTCCTCTGCTAAGTTCTGTAAGAAAACTACAAGAGAGAAAAGGAGTTATCATAAAGGATGATGCTCTCAAAATCCAAGGTTACCAGACGTATAAGTGAAGTAAACGAAACATGGAGGCCTTGTCCTTTGTCTTTTAGCAAGAATTCCAAATCCTTCATTTCCCTACTATCTGGCTACTATCTAACACTATGCTAAACTAGCTGTCCCACGCTAAGGCTTATTGTTTCTTCAAAAGAAGCCTATTGATATGCTTTGGGATGCTTTTTAATCCTGTGGCCAAAAGACTCTACACAAAATAAATCCCAAACAATTCAGAGTAAATTAGTTTAAAAAAAAAAAAACATAAAATAAAGAGACTCTAAATATACAGAGGTACCCATAAATGTATATAACAAAGAGATGCTCTGGCTTTTTTGTAATGTAAAAGATGCTGCATGGATGTTTGAGAAACTTTAGATCTGATAATGTTCCTGGTAACTATCCCAATTGGAATTGTTCAGTGCAATTTGATTCACACTTCTAACTGCAAATTTTCATACTCTGAGTTCGGCTTTGCCTTTTGACCTAGTCATCTGAGTGGAACTTCATGCTCAAATATTCTATCTGTGACAAGAACGTGTCCTTCATAGGATAGTGAAGATAAAATAAGCATGTCTTAAATAGCATTATCATGTTCAACGCTTAGGGTATATTTTACACACGGTGTTTCACTAAGAGGAGGCTGTCTAACCCGTTTGTTGATTACAACAGATCAGCTTGGCTTCTCTGCTTTTTAAATATTTGAATATTCACTCACTGTTATACTCAAGAAAAGGTTCTTCCAAATGTTATCTGAAGGAAATTAGCTATGGAAATTATCCTTAAATTCACTAATTCATCCACGTGGACAAAACTTTCATGCTTTCTAATTCATAATAGGATAGAAACCAAAATCTTGAAAATTGTTGAACAACTACTACCTGTTTATGTTTCCTTCCATCCAGTATGTTATAACGCTGGATTTCTGTTAAATTACTTTACATAAAGGCTGAGCCTAGCACAGCCAATTCCCACCTGTGGGCTTCAATGTGAATTTCTGCAACAATGAACTTATGATTGACTCACACAACAGATTTGAGAACATACCATAGTCATTTTTCTACAACATCATACTTCATAATCCATTGTGCATATTTGGTATTTGTAGATAGTATCTAATATTATTTGTCAGTTTAACAAGAATGACCTTGGAGATGAGGCTCTGGGAATACCATAATTCTCTAGATTGTGTTAATCAACTGGGAAAGACCCATGCTGAATAGCAAGGTTTCTGTCCTGGTCTAAATAAAAATGGGAAAGGTGGCTGACCACAGAAATTCATCTCTCTCTGCTTCCTGAAGGCAAATGCAACAGGACCAGCTGCCTTAAGCCCTTGCTGCAAGGATCCAACCTTGAATACTTTGAACTGTGAGCCAAGATACACCCTTTCTCCATTCAGTTGCTTTTGTCAGAGTGTTCTAGCACAGCAACAGGACATGTAACAAATGCAGTATTGAAAATACAGCTCTTTTAAATGGCTTGTGCATGGTCACTGAGATAACTTGTCATATAATGTTAATGGGCTAAAATGACTATGTCTAAAGATTGCAAACCAACTTGTCTTTACTTTTATGTAATTTCACTAAATAAACTCTACATGATGATGGATTATTCTTGTCATAAAGATGAATACATTTGTAACTTATTTCACCTTTCCTCAACCCCTTATTAAGAAAATGTGTTCTTACTGTTTTACTGATTCCCACGGTTCTAGACCTATACAGACTCTGATTTGGAGTTCTATCAGAAGACCTGGCAAAGTCAGTTCTGTAGGATACTAGCATTACTAGACTTTAATATACTTTTCAATGGAGGTGGAAGTTTTTTTGTTAGATTCTTTAGATCTTATTAGGGTTGGTGTTTATTCATCTGGGTTTGTTTGATTATTTGTTTGTTTGCTTATAAAATATAATCATACTATAGTCACCTCTATAATCAGAATAGCTTTGAAATCATATCACCTAACCTGGCCTCGAACTATTTTTTTAAAGATATATTTTCATTTTATTTAAGCATATGGGTGTGGACAGCTTTATGATTATATACCACAAATACATGTTGGTACCTTTGAAAGCCAGAAAAGGGTGTCAGATATTCTGGAGCTGGGGCTAGAGATGGTCATGAGGTACCTGATATGGATTGTAGGAATCTAATTCAGGTTCTCTGGAAGAAAATTACAAACTCTTAACTACTAAGCCATCTCTCCAGCTCCCGGACTCAATCTGCTGACAATCCCACTTCTAGTTTGCAGAGGCCAGGATTATTTTTTATTTATTCCAGGTGCATGGTGGTAACTATCGAATTAATGCTGAATTAAAGAGTTTTCTTGCTCATAGGATATTCATGAACCACTGAGATACTAGTGACCTCCTCTTAGTCTCTAAGAAAGTAATATAAATTGAAGTTCATTATCTTTTTACACTTATTTGACTACAGGACCAATTTTTTTCTAATATATTACTAAGGACATTTTATTTTGAGTGACAAATTGGAGAAAATATTGTTTTGAATCTAAGATCTTTATTTTTTAAAAAACGAACAAAGGCAAAATAATAAAACCCAGATAGCCAAGGTTTCTAAGCAAGTTAGCAATAGATAAGGTCTGAAGTCAAGTCTCCAGTTACAAACTGAACATCCTTTGAAGCCCCTGCATCCTGGTACCCATCCATCTTCCCTTATGGAGACAACTAGATTCATAGTAATAATAATATTACCTTGCTTTTATAGAGTATCTGTCCTCCAAAACACTTGAGGCACTTTGTATGTATTGCCTCATCTATCTCATTGGAGCTTCTGAGAATAGGCTCAAAGGAAGTTAGGGAAAGGAATGGTTGTCACTTTTCGCTCTTGTACTCTTACTTGCAAGGCAATGTTAACCACTATTCTTTATTGCTTTTTTCTTCTCCATTATAAATTGTTTAAACATGGACCAATGCAACATCCTGCTCTTTCAATAGCTGATATATCAGTAGGTGATAAAGACAGTTGAGCAGGAGAGAGCTGATGTGTCTCCATTCCTTCAGTCAGCATGAAGCTAGGTTCACGTGCAGGTGCAGCCCTGGTTCTGACAGAAGGCCATCTAGTACAGTACCTTTGAGGCACATCACTCCACCCATGCTGGGGCTTCTTTTTGAAGCTATAATGGGATTATAATGAATCTTCTCTTTGCTTTACATTGTCATTACCCACCTGGACCAAATAATCCATGTATTTGATACACTCACTTCCATTTTTGTAGCAACAAGCCCAATAAGTCATTGCATTCTACCCTGAAAACTCAAATAAAGCTACGTCATGGAACATGATCATCTGGGTGACAGGGGAGGGGCTGAGGCAGATGGCCAATGCAGCTCCAAAGAAAATTTTGCTTTCTAGATTGTCTAGCAGTCACTGGGGACAGCTGTCAGTAGTGGTCCTTGTGATCATCATGAAGAAGCAGTTTAAAATGTCTGTCCCCCATCTTTCCAGTCTCCTTACAAAAGCCTCTTTGAGTTGAATCTACTGTTTCCAAAGCCCCCAGACCAGTGAGTCCTTTCCACCTCCGTCTTATTGATAGCACAATAAATTTGGTGGGGTGAAGAGCATGCTACATTTTAACAATGGGAATGATTCATTTACTTGTCAGGAAATAAAATCATAAAAACTAGTACAGATGCCAGAAAATTTGGATTCTAACTTTGCCAGGTGGCAAGCAGAATTTAGTTTTGGCTGAAATTATTCTGCTAAGAATATGCTGACCCCAGAGTGAGCATGTGATGAATGACTGAAATCTGCAATCCCCTGATTTAGACCCAATTCTGCATGCCTCTTGAAGCAGGGCTTCTCACTGCATTGAGTATAAATCTTGTTCTTAAATGTATAAAACTTTCAAGTTTTCGTCTTTAAATTTTGGTGACTGAATCACGATTCATTTCAGTACTCAGCCCAGAGAGGGTACTCCTTCCCCCACACTGAACTGATATCTCCCTCTGGATCCTTCCTGGGAGACTAACACGGACAGTTTTAAGAATTTTTCAGCCTTTCCCTTACATTTGAATTTCACTAAAAAACCATACTCGGTTCAAAATAAATTTCATCCTATTCTCTGTCCAACTTAAGTCTTTCAAATTGAGTTATAATTCTATTTATATCAACTAAACCACTTTCTTACATCTTCCCTCCACGCACATACATCTCATTATCTCTAAAATTAAGCCACAACAGGCTAAATTTTGGTCACTTAAAATAAACACGGAAACTGTGAGGTTTCTAATAGGCATTTTTTGAAAGGCCACACCATGTTTTCCACTAGGTGGCGCTCCATATTAACACAGTTTTTCAGAATTTGTGGAAAGAGCCTGAGGAGGGTCTCACTGTTTTCAAAAGAGTGGCTGAGAAGTCAGAACATTCAGCTGTCCTCGGGTCTCTGAAGATAGCCAGTTTCCAAACTCCCACTGAGAACAACGGTCATGCTATAATTAACAGTTTTGTCTGTTTTGATTTAAAAACAAACATACTGCTTAGGAATACTAACTATTGAAAGGCAAAAACAGAGGTATTATTAATTTATCCAGATGCCCATATATCAAAAATTTCAAAGGAAGAAAAAAGTCACAGGGAAAGAGAATAGGAGACAGACTGGCGGAAAAAGGGACACAGAAATATCAAAGAGGAATTAGAGAGTCTAGACTCAGAAGCGGGGCTGCTGAAGCAGGGAACTCATTACTAGAGGCTGGCAGTGACCTTGAGAATATGATGGAAGCAGACTATAGCTGAGAGGAGAGCATTGGAAACCGCACCCCAGCGTGTACCTTGGGCAAAGCATATTTCGGGAGCTTCATCTGTGCAAATGTGCTTCTTCGGTAGGACACATAGTAATGCGGTCTTCCTCCGGATGTCAGCTGGATCACAGAAATAAGATGGTGAGAGGAGCTATTAAGACATTTGGGGTCACAGAAGAACAGCTCTCTGAATAAAGCAGGGAACTGCCACAGCACACCAAAATTTATAATTATCTAATGCATAATGTACATGTATGTATATAGACATATAAATTATACGTAGTATATCTATATAGATGTATCCATCTGTATGCACATCAATGCATGTAACAGATATATAATTGCAATGTGACTCTAAAGCCAAGAAATTGTGTCAACTCTGTTCTTCCCAAGGCTAGAAGCCTAGAGAGATATTAGTTCGCTTCCTTCAGCAGTTTTGTCATACAAATGACCATATTAGGCTAGAAGGAAATAGCCCAGGTTCAACAGTGAGAGTCACCTTCTCATCTCCACACAGAGTTCTTGTCTCATGGCATTACATTGATGCCTAAAGGTATATCCAAGCAGGCTAGCAGAAAGTCATCAGGCTTGGGTCCCAAATTAATTCTATGTCTATCTTTTGGAAGAAAACCATTGAATCCAATACTATTTGTCAAAAACAGGTCAATAAATCATGAAGGGCTTGCAGGACAGAAAGAAGAGGTGTGGTGTAGTGGAATTATATTGTTCCATTGTAAATAACTGTCCTGCCCTCTGGTTTAATAAAAATGCTGATTGGCCAAAAGCAGACAGGAAGTATGGGTGGGGCTACCAGACTGAAAAAACTCTGAGTACAGGAAGTACAGAGCAGAAATGCCACAGAGAAGCCAGAAGATGCAGAGGACAACTGCTCTGAGAAAAGGTACCGAGCTGCATGGCTGAACAGGATAAGCATCATGGGTTAGTTTAAGGGTAGAGCTAGCAAGTTATATGCCTGGGCCCTATGCCAATCAGTGTACAACTAATACAAACATCTGTGTGTTTCAGTGGGACTATGGGACTGTAGGTCTGCAGGTCCGGGCCATGAGGTTAGATCAGAAAGTCTGGCCAGAAACCTCATACAATAGTGTGGTTTCCATCCAGACTTGAGTACTACTCTGGACAGAGTAAAAGGCAGTGGAGACCTATGTAAGTATCTGAGATTTGAATGTCACTGGAGTATGCATACTTGGAATGTCAACACAGCTTGTTGTAAATGATCATCAGACACAGGGGAGTGACTGGGAGGAAACATTCTTCAACAGTATGTGTTATGTGTGAAAGTGATGGTTTACAGGAGGTTATTCATACAATTTTAAATATAAATATTATATATAAATATATAAATATAAAATATTCTAACTGATTTGTATGCCTGATGTGTGGAATATAAACTGTTTCCAGAAACCAAAGAAATATTCCTGAGACCTTTAGTGGTAGAAAAATGAATGGAATCGGAGTAACACATGCAACCATTTGAACCTCACTTGAAATATCAGAGTGTTCCTTATACACTTTCCTGAAGAAAAAGAAATGGGATGTGTCTGTCACCACTTGAAAAGCATTTCAAAATTACATAGGCTGATGCTGGCAGCCTGATTTTAATGAGCAAAATTAGATATCATGATTTATTCTTCAAATAAAATCATATTTTGAAGGTAACTTAACTGTAGTATCTGCATAACCTTATATATTATATAAATACACTTATAATACTATATGATGTATACACTTAAGTATCTGCAAATAGATAGCATTTATACACCTATTTAGCAGTTATACCTTTTCCATTATTTCCCTGAAGTGTAATAACATCATTTTTAGATGAATTGACTCAATAAGACTAAAATTTTTCTTAAGGGCTAAATGAAGCGTTCCCTGGTCACTGCCTGCCTCCTGCACTATCTATGAATTCTCAGCTTCTCCAATGGTTTCCCATACTCTCAGGTGAAGGAAACCATCTATTCCACATTTCCCTGGGAACCACAGTGCTTCCTGATCATAACATGGGATCATTCTTAGTTGGCCTCTGCCCAGTCCCGCCTCCATCCATTGCACAATTTCCCTTTCGCATTCTTTTCTTTTAAAGTGATACTGAGGATGGGGCTGAAGGGATGCACCCTTCTCTGAGAAGTAGAAACGGACATAGCTTCTCAGTTTATTTGATTACTGGGGTTTATTTTGGAAAATAGATAACTAGAAATGTATATCACTCCTAGGTCAATGCAGCATCTTTTAGGTAGGTTGGTAACTTCCTACAGACAATAGGTTCACGAACGGTTCTGAGCCTCCCTCCTACCTTCAACCCTCCTTTAACTCCTTCCCTCCTTCCCTCTTCTACGTTCTCCCCTTCCTTCGTCATTCTCACCATCCCTTTCCAAGCCATTTCTTTCTTCCCTTTGAGGGTGTTTAGGAAGGCATAAAGGGCTATAACAAGACAGAAACTAGAAATGCCCTGAGTTAGTGAACAGAAGTAGGGTTTTCTTACCTGAACAAACACATAATCATCTTGAACAATCAGAGAGTCGGGATCAATGTAACCTGGGAAAGGCTTGTTCCTGTTGGCTTCTGTGCAGTTTTGCATCCGACAAGTTAGGTATTGTGAGTCTGGAAAGGAAGGAGATAGAAGTTTCAGAGTCAATATACACTTCCCTTGGAATATAGAAATGTTCAAGCAAGCCTCACAATCTCTCCAAAGTGCATACTCAGTATCACCCTATGGTTAAAATTGCCATTGTTATTTTATTATGTTGCTACCAGAACCACACTCTCCTGGTATGTCCACAAAATTCTTCTTTAGCCTTTCTCTTCTAACTCCCCAACGCCCCTCAAAAAATTTCAAAAACCGACATAAGACTTGTAATTTTGTAACCATATTTTTATCTTGATTAAAATTCTCCTCCACGCTTTGATCTTTGGCTGAAAAGCAGGGAAACACATTTGCATGCCATACTTTAAAATCTCAGAGGGAAGTTCCACTGGAATGAACACTATGATCCTTAATAAGATAAAGGAGCTTTTTTCGTGGATTAGAAATGAAACACAATAGCAACATCTCCAATTCAAAAACGTTGTTCTCATCTTAGAGGAGAGTAAATTGAAACCTATGTTTTCAGCTGCAGCTGCACAGTGGGCAATAAACACAACATCATACTGATGACTCAGGTCAGTTCATTCTCTCTCCCTGGACAGATGTGTTATTAAAGAGTCTCTGGCTCCTATGAAATCCTCTTATTCAGGTATTTATTTAAAATGCCATGTTGAAACATAAAATCACACTGAAATACATTCCTAACCCCCTCTGGCCGCCATACCTATTTTCCCTTTGATTACGATTATTTTGATCTCCCTTGGTCTGCTCTTGAGTTTTCTCATCTCAAAATTCATGTTGATAAACACACCTAACCTACTCAGGCTGTTAAAGCCTTTCTATTCACATTCCTTCCCTCCCAGAAAAATTTTACCAATATTATTAATTTACCAAGTTACCAATTATCCTTCAAGGAAAATTTACTGAATTATCAGTGAATTTCTCAATATCAGCCCAGCAACACGGTGTGTGTGTGTGTGTGTGTGTGTGTGTGTGTGCGTGTGCGTGTGTGTGTGTGTGTGTGTAGTAGGAGGTTTCTGGCCCAGACTTTCAGGCCTAACCTCAAAGTTTAGGCCCAAAGACCCACAGACCCACAGACCCAGAGACTCGCAGAGACAGAGACACACAGATGTATACGATAGTTTTAGGCTGATTGGCCTATGGCCCAGGCATATCACTTGCTAGCTCTTTACCCTTATACTAACCCATGTCTCTTATCTTGTTCAGCCATGTGGCTGGGTACCTTTTCTTAGGGCAGCATAGTTGTCCTCTGCTTCTTCAGGCTTCTATGGCATTCTGCCCTGTGCTTCCTGTTCTCAGAGTTCTCTTAGTCTGGTAGCCCTGCCCACACTTACTGCCTGCCTTTGGCCAATCAGCGCCTTTTATTAAACCAGTGGGTGGGAAAATTATTTACAATGAAACAACACAATCTCCCACATGTGTCTGTGTGTGTCTGTGTTTCTGTGTGTGTGTACATTGCTCTCTACTATGTCTCTAAGTCCTAATACTAATCCTGGATCACTGTAAGTAAAAATGTGAATATTCTTTGAAACACATCTGCTTATTTGAAAGTGTCTTTTTGTATGGAAGTAAGATTATTTTACTTTTAGTGCTTACAGATATTTTTTTAAAAAAATATTAGAGCATGATCATTGACAGGAAGTGGGGATGGGCAACATTGTGCTGAAGTGGATACCAGGGCTCATGAAAGATTTCTCTTAAAATTAGCAAAAAACCTCCTACTAATAAAAAACTTGAGTGGTTCCAAAGTATACAAGAAAGGTCAGTAGGGGGCAGCATGCACATTTGGACCGGCTGATCCTTAGCTGATATAGTTGCTAGTAGACTCAGTAAGTTATAAAATGAGAGTTCTGCTTCTAATCTTACTTCAGTAGAGGGCCTTATGGCAGCGGGATAGCTCTCCAGTTTAAAACTACATTGAGTACCAGAGAAACTCAAAGCTGAATTGAAAGAAAGATCTACACTTATCCTTTCTATCTCCACTGCCCCCCCCCCTTTTTTAAGACATCCCATTGGTCCATTTTTTTTTAGTACAAATTAAAATCTTTCACCTTAAAAACAATTTTTGAGACTAAAATGTTCATCTCTTTCTATAGCACACAAAATCTTTACATTACAATTTCACAGTCCTATAGACCATTTTGCAGCCCTTGAGTGGCTCATATTTTTTAAAGTTGCCTGGAGCCACAGAAGAACTTGTTTCTCTTCATAAAACTTGAGCTTTGGTTCTAGCTGTGGTTATGTCCTGACTGAATATCTCAAAGAAAATTGCTTTGTCATCTCTAAACTTACATCCTTCAACTATTATGCAATGATAACAGCATCAACCATTTAGTCTACTAACTGCTATACAAAATTAGTTAAGATGTAATTAAATAATAAACAAATAAATAATAAACCACTGTAAATGCCAATCCCTCTCCCCTACAGAGGTAGGATTAATTTGACAAATATAATCAGACATTTAGAAGAATAGTTAGAATGACCTTTGTTACTCCAGTAAGATGCCAACATGAAGTTATATACATAATCTGTCACATGTAATTCTCATCTATTTGTTGGAAAAGCCAACACTGCCTTTGCTGTGAAATCCCTCCTTTATGTGACTTGTAAACTTCTAGTTGTGAAGACTAATCTTTTGGAGATTAAGTCCACTCTGGATCTTCTTAATCCCCTTCACATTGATGTAGCAGTGGAACCAGAGACACAGAGGAGGTCTTCCCTACCTCTGTACAATAAGGTCTCAATTTGATGCATACAGACTATTCTAATTGTCTTCTTATCTAATGGAGCCAGGGATAGAGTGAAACTTACTTAATGATTATGTCCAGACTGAGAGAATCTGGTTCTTGAACATGTCACTGAGCTATTGAGTATGCTTGGTCTACCATTGTCTTACTGCTGCTACGTGAGACAACGAATAAAGAACTATGTATGGTGAGGTGAAGTCAATCAAATGTAAAGGTTAGAATTTCCTGGCCTTCTAAGGACAAGCATAACTTCCATTGTGATGTTAGAGTTAAGACTTAATGAGGACTCTTGAATGAATTAACTTCTTAGTTTTATTTATAATCGTGTCTGGTCATATTCTTTTAGGTCACAATCTTCTCTTTGAAGATCCCTAGTGAACAACAGAGGGAAAATATAAAAATTACACAATATTCATAGGACATTTTTTGTGTAAACTGTAAACCTTAGAGACTAGAGATGAACACAAAGCAGCATTTGTGGAGGTCTTCAGCAGTGCTTCTCTGTCTTCCTAAAGCTGTGACCCTCTATGACGGTTCCCCACCCATAACACAACTCTCATTGCCACTTTATAGCTATAATTTACTGCTATGAATCAATGTAAACACTTGTGTTTTCAGGGGTCTGAGGAGAATCTGTGAAAGGGTCATTCAATCCCCAGATTGGAACTACTGGTCTTTAAGGTGGACACGCTAATGAATGTTTACGAGTATGTAGTACGGTTGGTGAGCACAACATTACAGACAACAACTGATTTGGAGGTACAGAGAGTACAGATGTAGTTTATAGGAGGGGGGAAGCATTGATTTGTTTGGCAAGACTCCAATATTGTTTCATGTTTATTTTACTGCATCACATGAAAGTCTTCATGTGTATGGGGCTGACTTTTATGAACTAGAAGCTGACTTCTACTTAAGCAGCAGTGAGTCTGTCTAGACACAAAATGAACTCATCATGAACCCATGCTGCTATACAGTACTTTAGTAATGCAGAATAGGAGGCACGGAGTCATATCCTTGGAATGCATGCTCATTTCTAAAAATTTAATTTAAAAAATTATGATATAGAGAAAGATTCAGTCATTTTGTTATGTACTCATTAGGGCTAGCAAGATGCCTCAGCAATGATGGGAGGCATGTGCATACCTAGATACCTGATTAAGATGCCCAGAAGCACATAAAGAGGGCAGGAAATAACTGAATCCACAAAATTGTCCACTGACATCCATATGTGCCCCTGGCATGCAGGGCCCCCTACCATTAATTTTCAAGTGCTTAAAGAGTTTTAAAATTGTGTGTGTGTGTGTGTGTGTGTGTGTGTGTGTGTGTGTGTGTGTGTGTGTGTGTGTGTTGTACATATAAGGGTCACACAGGAAACCAGAAACAGTAGTTGGATCCCCTGGAGAAGGAGTTACATGTGGCAGTGAACATCCTGTACATGAGTCTAAGAACCAAACACTGGACCTCTGTAATAGCAGCACATGCTCTTAACCACTGAGCCATCTCTTCAGCCTCAGGAATGTTTAATAACTATAACTATAATGTTTAATAACACTTTAATAACTATATGAAACATAAAGGGAATAAGTAAAGTGTGAAATATTTAACTTACTATTAAATTCTTGCTTTTAGGAGTGAATACTTGAAGAATTCATAATAAAAAAACAAGTAACCAATGTATAATATTTTTCATTTTTTACATTTTGAAAACTGTGCCTTGATTATAAAAAATGCCCAAACTAGATGAGACTGTGTAGAAAGTGCATGTACTTTGAATAGCCTCAGTAACTTTTCTGTCTTCCTAAACTTATTCCCAAGTAAAAGCTTTTCAAAGTAGGATGGAACACTATTATGATATGAACCCACTTTTTGGCAAGGTGTATATACAGACATCAATCTATGTGTGACTGAGCAGGAAAAGCAAATGAAACATAGATGAGGTGTCAACAGTCATAGCCAGGCAGACAATGAAAGAATTGGACACTGGGAAGTTAATTTGCTGATCCAGCACTTCTCACCCCAGTGAGTGGGAAGTCACACAGGATTTGTGAGATAAGCAGTTTTGACAGACATCTCTGAGCATCTCTGGTTCTTTCTACTTGCTAATTCTGTGTACTCTGGTTTTCCTACATAGTAAGCCTATCTTCAAACTGAGAATTACAGCATATTTAGCTAGGTAACTCAAAGAAAGCCTTAAATTTTTTTTGTATGTTTGCTCAAAATGACTAAAAGTGAAATTTACAAGCTGAAGGAAAGTGATCAGATTTGAGCTTTCGGCCTAGTGAAGTTTTCCGTTTGCTCCTTTTCTCTTTCTAATAGAAACAGAAAGAAATTGGCTATGGTTCATAATGAGGGACCAATCACTCTTACTCCCCTCGAGGTTTGCTGTAATAACATTAAGTATGATGAACTCATTTCATATTCTATTCTGGTGAGTGTGTGATGCAATTCCATAGGAAGTCTCGTGTAATTTGGCATTAATTAATGTCAATTAATGTATGCAACTGCTAGATGCTAGAATTAATTTCATTACCTCTCTTACACAGATGTTTTTCTTGCCACAGGTAATTAAGACACTACACTGTTCTCCTCAAATATCCTCACTCTGCAACAGCTGCTGTTTGGCATAATGCATTCCCCATCTACGACAATCCTGTTCTGATACAGAGGAGATGCTGCCTTATAAGACAGGCTCTGCACCAAGAAATGGAAAGTTAAGTGCAGGCCAAAGGCAGTTGTCTTGGTAAATCTAAGCAGATGACTCAGCCCCTGGAAGCTCTAATCCATACTGTGGGGATAGACATTAGATCTCTAGACAATACTGGTGACAAAGCAGATCTTGGATGACCCCTTTAGACTTGAACCTGGTGACTGTACTCAGGTGACAGAGTTATAACTGTTATTTAAATCTTCTCTCTTTAATCACCATTGTTGCTTACTGCTTCTGGGGTTACCACCTGTAAAGAAAAAAACCTACACATATTGGCGTTTTTGTGGCAATTCCTCCCTTCTTGCTCAGTTTTTGGGTTTGATTTACTGTCTTGTTTGCTTGCAATTATCACTGCATTTCCTCCATATGGGACCATGATATTTCCCCAGTTGCCAAAGCAATGTTGAGCAGATAGAACAAAGCAAATGGCATCCTGTTACTTCATTTCTAAACCTATTGTAATCAAAGAAGCTTTGTATTGGTGTATACTTGTGAATGATGTTACAAAATACAGGCCCCACCTAAGATAATTCCACACACGCATGGTCAATGATTTTCAACAAAGGAACCAAGAATTGACAGCAGAGAAAGGATGGTCTCTTCATTAAGCAGTAGGAGAACTGGATGCTCAAACTCAGAAAGACAATCAGATTTTTATCTCACATCATATATAAATATCAACTCAAAATTGATTAAAGATTTGTGTTAGTCCTTCTGAAATGGAAAAACTACTAGAAGAAATGACATAGAATATTTTTTATGCCATTGATCTGGGTAAGCTTTCAGAATAATGGTTTCCAAAGCACAGGCCACCAAAGCCAAAGCAATCATGGTATTGCAGGAAACTAGAAAGTGTCTAGATGTTAGAGAAATCAATGAATACAGTAAAATATGAGTTAAAGGATAAAAAAAAATTGCAAACCACACATCTGTTAAAGAGTGAATACTGAAAATCTTAAAGATGTCACTTCAGCAAATAGTTAAGAAGAAAGCATCAGTGGAGTTCTATACTTAGCTCACTTTCTCCTTTATTACGTAGCATGGTAGTACAGTTATGCCAAATTGGGAGGACATGAGGACATTGTGATTCAAACCACCACAGACAGCATAGCTGTGAATTTTCTAAAACATGACCAACATGTAGCATCTGGGTACCACGAGTTAGCTAATGATGGCAAACATCGGATGCCAAAGAATTCAAAAGTAAGTAGCTTTGTAAAGATTCTTAGCAGAAAGCTACTTTTGTATAATTCTGTAAAAATATGGTCGTATGAACAGAAGCCTCCACCTTGGCATTTGCCTTTGGCAAGCAGCCAGCATATATAAGCCGGGGTGTACTTGTCTTCAGCCTGCTTGCTGGTCTCTGTGTGCCTGTGTCCACCTGTACATGGCCCATATTTACCTGGGTACTTGTCAGCATCTCCCTAGTAGCCTGTTTGCCACTGAATAGAGTGTTTTCTCACCAAATGCAGACTCCTTCCACCCTCTTCCTTTCTTGTCCTTGGAGTTAGGACCTCACATGGACTGTTTCCATAGTGCTGTTCCAAAATAAAACCTTCCTTCCTCAAATTTCTTGGTCAGAATACTCTCTCATAGCAACAAGAAAAGAAACTTAGACAGCCTTTTTCCTGTTTACCCCTTTCCATACTGTTGGTAATCATGGTTCCATTCTCTGCTTCTATGAATTCAAGTATTTTAAATTCCACATATGAGTGAGACCCATGCAGTGATTCATTTTTCCCCTGGCCTATTTTACTTACCATCTTGACCTTCATATATATTCATGTCAGGATTTTCCAATTTTAAAGGTTGAAGGGTAAGTCACTGTGTAAATATGCCATTTTCTTTATTCATTGACCTGACAGTCAGTTACTTCCTTTGGCTGTTATGAATAAAACCCAAATGAAATGAGAATGCTGATTATCTCTTCAGTTGCCATCTTAATTCCTTAATGTATATTCCAGAAATGGAATTTATTAATCAAATGTGTAATCTGAGGAACATTGTTTTCTGTATTACATTTGTTAAATTACATCCCTAGCAACAGTACACAAAGGCTCCATTTTCTCCAAGTAGTTCCTGACATGTATTGTGCTGACTTTTGATAATGGACTTTGTTACTCATGACCTTATCTCATTGTGAGTTTCCCTTAGATGTCCTTTGCGATTAGGGGTTGTGAACACATTGTTTTAAATCTGTCAATCACTTATTTATCTCTTTCTGAGAATTGGCTATTTGTTTTCTCATTACTGAAGTGACATCTTTACTGATTTTGGGTATTCACTCTTTAGCAGATGTGCGGTTTGAAAATATTTTCTTTTAGCCTTGAAACTGTCTCTTACTGTGGTCATTGTTTTTGAAAGCCCACACCAGCCCCCCCCCCTTTTTGTGTATCGGATGTAATTTCTCAGTTACTGCTCTAGCAACATGTCTACCAGCATCATGTCCACCTTCCTGCCACCATGATCCCCACCTTGATAATCATGGACTCGCCATCTGAAACTGTATGCAAGCCTCCAAATACATGCTTTACTTTATAAGTTGCCTTGATCATGGTGACTCACAGCAGTAGAACAGTAAGACATCTAAACATAAACTAACCCTTACAACTTCTGTTCCCTTCTGTCAATGCCTCTAATGAAGTCATTTTAGTAAGAACTTGAAGTAGCTGATTACATTCTATCCACAGTCAAGAAGGAGGCATCAGTGGATTCTTGCACTTAGCTCAAGTTCTACTTTTTATGTAGCATGGGATTTCAGGTGAGGACAAGTGTCAACTAAAGTGCCCAATCTTCAGCCTCAAATAACCCAATCAATATAGTAGCCCATGTTGGGTAGGGTCGCAGTGGTATATCTCTATAAGGCCAGCACTCAGGAGGCAGGGGCAGATAAATATCTTTGAGTTTGATGCCAACCTGGTCTACAAAGTGAGTTTCAAGAAAGCCAGGAAGAAACACTGTCTGTGCTATTAAAAAAAAAAAAAAAAAAAAAAAAAAAAAAAAAAGTAGTCTATGCTATGCTTCTGAGTGACCTCACACCCCATCCAGTTGACAAGTTGACAATTAACCATCTCAGGGAATTACTGTGAAAGAATAAAAAACTTTTTAAATTATAGGCAGGGGGAAGATTAAGTAACCTCTTACTAACGTTTCAAAATTTTCAAACTAAATGCAAAACTTATGAGAGGCACTAAAATTACTTAGTTTTATTTAATGATTCTATATTATAAATACATATTTTAAATCTCTGAACTAAAAGAAATGATCTGGGGTCGAAAATACTTGACACACAATCCTAGCAGTCATGAGGCAAGCTGTGTGCCCTATAACATCTGCTTCTGACCTGTGCACACAGATTGGCATGTACACACAAGTGCATACACTCATATACATGGAGATATAAACAAAAGAAAATATCACAATGTATCCTGTAAATACATAAAATTATTATTTGCCAACTGAAAGTAAGATTCACAAAGTTCATTTTTAACATACTATGGAAAATACTATTCTTGCACTATTAATAGATAATAGACCTCTGATTCACATTGCCCAGCAGGCTGAGCTTGAAAATCATTAATAACCATAAATAGGAATATGGAAGCCACTTTTACACTTAAAATCTGAGCCTTCTTGTTGTGCAAGTGGCCTTTCTTTCCACTTGACTGACCCCCAAAGCCCTCACTTCATACCTACACGTCATGTTACAATGAGATCATTTCCTAAGCTTGTCAGCAAGCTATGAGAGGGGGGCTTTGAGAACTTTAGAATCCAAATCAATGATAAAACTCAAACTCTTACTGTAAGGTCTTAAGTCTTTATCTGTTTTGTTCCTACATGAGCTAATACAAAACAAAGATTTCCGATGTCCTTGGGAAACTCCTGCCTTCAGGAGTTTCAAAATGATGTGATGACTCCCAGTGGGCAGACACCCTATGTTCATTCAGAGAGATCTGTTGGATTGAGTTGTGTTTTCCTCTCCTGTTTCTCTATTCAAATCCTCCTTGGACTTTAAATGATGTTTCTCCCGAGGCTCAGGCAGAGCTCAGAATATCTCCATTGACAGCAACTGCAGCATTAACCTCCAAAATCACCAGAGCAGTTCCTCCTCTAGGTCAGAACTGGGCCAAGTGGGTCACAGGGGCTTTTCTCTCTTAAGCTTTTCAGAAATTAGAGTGTTTTCTTTTTCCTTTTACAGGTGAGATGAAGAAACTAAGATATAAAAATGGGGTTTGAGCAAGTTCATATGTTTGTTAATAACAGAACAAAAACTTAAAATACATAGCACACACCTATGGGACACTGCACATTCCTTCTGTTATTTAAGAAATATGTGTTCAGTACTAAGAGCTTTCATGTGCCTTAGTATTGTTGAAGAAAAACTATCAACATAACTGTGAACTACACAGCCAAGCACAAGCACTCCAATATGCTCTGCTACTTCTTGTTTATTTTTAACTTTAAAGCAGAACAAATTTTAAAATTCAAATATCCATGTAGGAAATTTTCTTATAAACTTGTTGATGTTTACTACTTGTTTTAAAATCTTTATCTTAAATATCCTTACCCAACAGACACACACACATACAGACGCATACACAAACAAAAACAAAACAAAACAAAATAAAAAAAATGGGTTGTTAGAAAGAGAGAGAGAGAGAAAGAGAGAGAGAGAGCAGTACATTGATGTTCCTGTAAATTTTAATTGGTCTTCTATTTTCCTCCTGTTATATGCCACTTAAACACTGATACCTTCAAAATTGAGCAACATCAGTAATAAATGTGTACATCAAAGTCGAGACATTCCTGAGAAGTTATCTGTTTTTACAGGTTGTGCTTTGATATAATGAGCTTGTGAATCAAACTTCTTTGTTGGTTAACTTTTTTTTTTTTTGGTGAGTAGTGTGAAGTATTATTTTTTTTCCATTCCCTTTCCTTTCCTTGTATTGTAGGAAAAGAATCCCATGACCTAGAAAACCTCTGCACATCTTTTGCCACTGTGATACATTCCTAAACCAAATTGTATCTTTCTTAGTGCTCTATTGGCATGGAGAAGCTGTGAACACAACGTAGAATGTTCTAGAATATGAAGAGTTTTGCCAAACATGAGCCTAGGAACATGAGATATCATTAAAATGGTAAAAAGTAAAGGAAATACAAAAAATTCATTAAAATATTTGCAAATAGTATGCTGGGTATATTTTCTGAGTTATTCAAGACCACATGTGAGAAACTTCCAACCTTCATGTCTCTACATAAATGTCTTGTGTGAATGAGTTTGACTGACACGCTACATTTGTAAGCTTATGTCTTTTACAGTCTAGAATCCTGAAGACAGAAACTCATTAATAATTTGCTGTATTGTGAAGAGGGTAGTATCTTTTCCAGTCCAGAATAGCTAGAGAAAAGTCCAACAAGATGTGCACAATAGCATGGCATGGTGGCAAATATAAGATTTCATCACTCCCCAAATCAATGATTTATGGGAAAGAGCAAAACGTCAAGAGAGAATGTGGGCCATGCTGAAGGAAGAGCAGTCCATGTGTATGATACACGATCTAGTCATCCAGCTAACATGATGCCTGCATCGGAAACCTCTCCAGTTCAGCAGACACAAGTCATGCTCATGGGTTATGCTCAACTCTGAAAAAGCAATAAGTACATTGTTCATTTAACTTTCCAAATTAATCTTAAAGGAAAGAGAGTAAAAGGAGAGGGCAAGAGGTAGAGAAAAATGGGAGAAGCAAGAAGGAGGGAAAGCCAGAATGAAATTGGAAAGGATGAGAGGAAGCAAGAAACAGTGGAAACTAGACTTGTCCATAATCCTACATTTTCCTGTGGATTCCTATGGGCTTGCCAGCGTCCCATTCAGCAGGAAGTAACCTAGAGAATGACACCCACAATCCCAAAACATGGATTATGGATGTTTGTGGTTTTTTTACAGTGTTTATAAGTTGTTATAGATAAGGGGGAAAATGAATATTAGATGTGGAGTTTTTTTTTTTGTTTTAAAAAGAGAAAAGGGGACATTTGGGAGATTATGTTGTTACATTGTAAATAATTGCCCTACCCACTGGTTTAATAAAAAGTGCTGATTGGCCAAAGGCAGGTAGGAAGTGTGGGCAGGGCTACCAGTCTAAGAAAACTCTGAGAACAGGAAGAACAGAGCAGAATGCGAGAGAGAAGCCAAAAGAAGCGGAGGACAACTATGCTGTTCTAAGATAAAGTACCGAGCCACATGACTGGACAGATTAAGAGTCATGGGTTATATTAAGGGAAAAGAGTTAGCAAGTTATATAACTGGGCCTTAGACCAATCAGCCTAAAACTATTGTAAGAATCTGTGTGTTTCTGAGGGTCTGTGGGTCTATGGGCCTAAACCTTGAGGCTAGGCCCGAAAGTCCAGCCAGAAATCTCCTACTACACATAGGGAAGAAAATACCTAGTCTTTTTATAACTACATTATACTTACTTCATTTTTAGTGTGTATTTGTGGATCTGTGTGCAGAGCTTAGAAGACAATTTGTAAGAGTCAGTTCTCCATTTCATGTGAATTCCAGACTGAATTCAAATTAGCAGTTTTGGTGGCAAGTGCCTTTACCTGCTCAGCCAACACTGTGGTCACAGAGTGTCTTTCCTACAATCTTCTTTGTTTGTTTACTGGAGAGCTGAGTACAGCATGTTTACATATATTTATATATCTGCATGTCATTAAGATTAATTCTAGGAGAGGTGTAGTTCAAGGGACAGCTCCTGAGATGTGGATATATTCAACTAGCCATTTCTTTACTTAGTAACATTGGGTTGTTCCTGATACTAAATATCATACTTGGAACATAGTAGATATCCAATAAGGAACAACATAGCACTATTCCTGTCTTTCATTATAGACTGCACAAAGACAAAGTGCACACTTACCTGTCACCTGGTAGTCTTAGTCACTGACTAGGCATACTTTCTAGTCATTGTCAGCTTCCTCCATTCCCTGTCTGTGCTTCTATTGTGGTATTTTTTTACACATGCTTCATATGAATGCATCAGGCACTCATGTGTATAATTTGTCATCCCAGCTAGAAGTTAACCTCTATGAGAGCAGGACCTTTGCAGCATTCTCCATCCCTCGGTCCTGCCCACGAGTGAACTCTCAAAGTGAAGTTATCACAGTGAATATTTGTTGGATAAATGAGTACAAGTTCTGTAATAAACCAGAGCTGGCATTAAATCATAGCATAACAACTGTGGGGAAATATCCATTTTAAGCCTTATTTCCTTTACCATTATTAATGATGGTATAACAACAGCTCCTACCCTCAAGAACTAAAAATAAGCTAAGGGCAACAGTATCAGGAAACAAAATGCATGGTGATTTTTACCCTTGCTTTCTGATAATCAGGATAAAAAGATTCTTGTGGAAGTGGCACTGTCTTTATGGTCCTGGCTTCTGGAAAGCGAGAGTCAAAAAAAAAAAAAAAACATAACCTATTAATTTTTCACCTATTAGAAGTCATCACACACATGTATATGGACTTATGATACTTGATCCTGAGAGGTTCTAAGGACCCAACAGAAATGGAGGTCTCTGTATCTAGTTAGGAGACAGGTTTTCTGAGCATCTCTGGGCTCCTGCTCTCTCAGGAAATCCAGACCTCCTGGCAAATGGGTGGAAGATAGGAGGCAGGGAAGTTGTATAAAATGCATATGAAGCATCATATATGAGGTGAGCCTGTCAGGGCAATGTCATTATAAGGGGCTCACTGCGTTATGAGAGGCCTACCTTCCCTTACTTCACAACTTCCTGGGTAAGTTTCAGGGGCTTTTTCTTAAAGACTACATCAGAGAGCTGCATTACAAATGAGTAGTAACTCAGTTTTAGACACTTGCAAGGGGAAATGGGTTCAATTGGCACCACCAGGAAGAAATGTAATGGATTCTAGTCCCTCTATCCTACCACAGCATGACTCTCCATTTGAGAGTGGAGGAGAGGTAAGGATGGATTTGTTCAGGTGTTGGAAAATGCAGTCATAAGCTCAGCACAAATTGAAACCTCTAACCTCTTTCAAGATTTCACCCTAGACACTACTCATAAACTAACTAAAAGAAGAAATACATAAAGTCTTACTGTGAGAAGCAATAACACCAAGCTTTGAGGAATATGGGTTGTAAGATGCATATCAGACCTTTTCCAAAAATAAATAAATTATTATTATTCTCTAAAATGATGCAGACTATTTCTGTCTTTTGAAGTTCATTGAAGAAAAAATCAAAATCACCATGGATTGAATAAAAGTCTTTCTGTTCATTTCAAGTTGAACACAAATTTGAACAATAAGAACATGGCGTGTTCTATTGCTCATCAGATGGGTTATGTTTAAAAACTCATTCACAGCGTCCTTGTTTGCCAAGAGTCTAAAAAGCAACACAGGAGTCTGCTGGTTTCAGGAATCTGTTTGGCTGCATGCATTTCAGGACACAAGCTGACAATGTTTAAGAATTTAAAATGCATGTCTCTCTGGCTCAGAGATCTACATTCAACAACTCCCCGTTTGTTGTTGTTGTTACCCAACCATGGGTGCTTACTAGCTAAATAAAAGATGTGCACACATCAGGATTGTCTGAAATAGGAAATTTTTAACTGAGACAATGATTGCAATATTACAGTTCACTATGTTACGTGTTTCCATGAAGTGATACATCATAAAATCACTGACGGCCAGTATGAAATAGTTGAGATTTCTAAACTAGCCTTTCTGTTCACCAACACTAATTGTGGCCAGTGGTTTACAAAAGGAATATTTGTATCAGTGAATGACTGTGAAATACATAAAAATTTATCCCCCCAACAGCCTGTCACACATATAATTCATATTCCCCAATTTCACAGAATTCACAGAGGTTAAATTGAGAACAAGTAATTTCAGAAATGACATTTAAATTTTCAAGCTGAGATAATAACATAAAAGAAACATCTATACATCATAGGTTATAAACAAGAAAAATAAGAAACCATTTTTATTCTGAGTTCAGGAAGGATTTCCCTAAAAATTAGGAAATGATTAACTTGTCTTTTAACTCTCCCATCATAATTCCTTTTTCTGAGCAATCAGAAGGATGATCGTTAAGTGTATTTGCCTTGTGAATGTGTGAATACTGACAAGCTTGTTTTTGTTGTACTTCTACTTTGCCTAATAAACTCTGTTGCAACAGAATTTGTGCCTCCAGTGAAACCCGATCATCCCTGGATGGCTGGGCTACCAATAAACTTAAGAGCTAGGCTCTGGATTCCCTTGTTATGACATTTAAGCAGCCCATCTTATCTAGCCACTAGTATGCACATCCTTCAATGGGAACAAAGATATTGTCATGGTAATTAGTAAGAAATATGAGAGATTTCCAAGCTCTACCCAAGACAGAATTAATGGGCTTAACAGTGAACTAAAGTTGTGAGATTAATTTTATTTTTACTTATAATGAATGAATCTGTTTGAGGCTCATTTCAAGGAGTTTAGGGACAGCCATTTTCACACTCCACTAAAGGTCCAAGGCCTGTTTTCCCCAGTGAAGATCAGTTTCACTGACTGGGGTTTCAGTGTCAGAAGTGAAAGAGAGGAAAACAATGACCACAAAACTTAGTTCTGCAAGATCTCAATACGTGGGGGTGTTTACAGGTCATAACAATGCTAAACTAGCATACATGTATGTTTGTCTTGTGAAGCATTACAAGATATGTTATTTTCTACCAAAATCATAATCATAAAATATGACATTCAACTTTAGACAGTTACTAGTGGGCTTGTGTTCATGCATATGGGCTCAAATATCCTACAGTCACATTCTTCTTTAAGACAATATGCCTGCAAAATGATACACATAGCATTAATCATTTGCTCAGTAAATCTTGAATATTTAAAGCTCTGAGCTATGTTTTAGATAGAGAAAATGATTAAATGAGCCATGAGTTTTCATAAAGTATTCAGTATAATGGTTTGCTCAACATATTTCCTCTGATGACCCATATTATATACATACATAAATGCATATATATTATATATACTTGTGAGTACACATGTGCACACACACACATACAGATGATAACTATGGAACATAGATTTTTCAGTTTCCCTTTTTACGCTTCTGGGTCCATATAAGCTAAACACACACATACACATGTACTCATATACATAGAGATATTAAATCAGTAAAATAATTTTCACATCCTGGATGAAGGTCTGTTAATCTATCCACAGCTGAACATGGAGGGTAATAACAAAAACTGTGTCTAGCAGACACATTCATGGTTTTCCAGTAACACTTTGTATGATAAATTTTATTTGTGCTTGCTCTTTTCAGCTTAGCTTGCCAAGAAAAAAAGGAGTACACAGAAGTCCATCCTAGTCACATACGCAAACTACACACGCATATTTCAGTGCTTCACTGATATCTGTATCTGTCCAGTGTGAAGCTTACCAGCACTTGTTCCTTCAAAAATGGACTCTGTTAAAATACAAATTAATGATATTATAATCTTAGGCAGCTGACATGGCATCGAGATGAAAGTTGGATTAACTAACCCAGGAAGGCATTGGCCATTGCAGGAAGATGAGCCAAATTGGCGAGGGAGGCATTTTACCTGTGTTAAACATCTCAGTGCCTTGGTAACAAAATTTCTGAATACACTAAAAGAAAAGTAAATTTCGCCTTTAAAATATAAATACACTACCTTGAAATATATGATAAAACCCAGAATATATGTCCTGGAGTGCTCACCTTGGGATTTCCCACAGCACAATAAAAAAATTAAAAAAAAAAAGTTATTTCAGACAAGGAATATGAAGGAAGAACACAGAGAAGTGACCAGCCTGCAGCCTGATTTTGATAAATGTGCTTTCTGCTTTGCTACTCTGAACTCTGTCCTTTCCTTCTGTGTTCCCTTCTGTTTCTGTTACCTGGAGCCAAGGTTACTGACTGTCTGGAGGAAGAAAGTGGGGGAGGGGAAGAATGGGAAGTACTAACAACAGAGCGGAGAGGGCCCCGGAGATTATAGTATCAATAAAATTTCCTTTATTTTTTTTACTGAAGCAGGTCAGATGTTATGTTTCGATCTGTAATTTCAGCTGGTAGGCATTCCTATTTTCTGTTTTGTTTTGACAGGGATATCTTCTCAAGTTCAGTACCTTTACTGCTCTCTCTATCTGAATGCTTTTCTCACTTGTGGGGAATTTCTTTGAATGCGGTCTTTGCAAAACTAAAAAAAAATCAAGATAAGTTAAAAACAGATAAATTAGCTGGAAATGATATATACCATGCCTTGTGAAAGTGCAGCCTGGGGTGGCATTTCGACATTATGAGCCCCATGTCCCATGGGCACTGGAATAATGTTATGTATAAGAACATGTGCAGATGGGAATGAGTGATGACCTTGTTTTTCTCAGGATACAGGGTTATGTGGACCAGAAAAATCACAATCAGGAAAATAGCATTATCTCCCCAAACTTGAAAGTTCTGTGTAGCATTCCTTTTATAGTTTTCTGCTCGGAGACTTTCCTACTAAAGCAAATTATTGCACAGCACATCACCACTGGTATCACGGAGGATGCAGAATTGTGTGCTCCTGCTGAACCACAGTTCACATCTTAACAAGTTCCCTAGATGAGCAATACATGAATTGCAAAGTTTGAGCGGTAAAGCTTCAACAAACATTTCGAAGCAATCTAGTACGTGAGGTGAAACAGATAACTAGCAGCCTTGACAATGATTTGCCTGCACACTCATTCATTCACATGTACTTGGTAAACTCCTGATGTACATAGAGGCTGTGTGTGCTGGAGACACACATATGTGATTCCTGCTCTGACAGAATGATGGGCAAGAAAACTGATTCCATAATTATATATGTGAAATGTAAAATTTCAAAGAGATGAAGGACAGTACTTAGATAATATGAAACATACAGCTTAAAATTGGGAGTTTAAGGTTGTCTTCCCAAATAAATACGTTTCATCTGTGGGCTAAGCCATCCTCAATGATTAACTGTGCTCAGTTGTTTAGAGTCAGAAGGAGAGAGGAAGATATCCAGGGACAGCAAAAACCAAGTATCAGTTTCTGTGGCAAAAGACACAACGTGGTAAGTTCTATTCTGACAGCAAAGGCCTGCGGTTAGGGCTTGTGGAAGGTACAAAGTGAAACTAGGCTGAGGCAATGGGCAGGCACCAAGCTATGCTGAGCTCCAGGAGGAAGCTTTAACTTTTCTCACCACCATCAGAGGAATGGGGAGTCCATGAGATCTTTAGAGCAGTTGAGTAGCTGCCTTTGCTCGGGAAAAGATCTTTCTCTATTCCATGCAGTAAGCCTGAACCTAGAGTTCAAGATAATATCACCCACTGCAGGGGAAGGAAGGCAAAGATGAGAGAGAAAAAACTCCAACTACTAAGGCCTTCTGTGTGGGTGCACTGCTGGGCATATCGTCTATGCCAGCCATGTTTGCCTGAAGAGAGTAAGGCACAGTCCACTGGAACAAGTTCTGTTCTCCCAATGACCATGCCCAAGAAGATATGCATTTTCCAAATGGGGCATTAAAATCTCTAGAAGAGAAACATGTGATGGAAATTTCAAATGGTATTTCCTGAAGATGTGTAGCTTCTGGGATTTGGGTTTCATGGGTGAATTAGTTTTCTGGCTTAAAGTTACAAAGATAGTTATCTTCTACCTTTGCATATGTTAGAACTGAGGAAGAGGGAGACAGGTATTAGTGGAAGGTGAAGCAGTGTCTTTCCAATTCTGAAGAACATTATAGAGATAAAGGATGTTCACTCACCCTCTGTGTTAGTGCTAGGCATCTGACTAGACATGTTTGCTTGGTAGTAGTTGGATAGTGCATTTTTGCTCTCGTTTACATATGAGGCCTTTCTTTCTTCCTGTTTTCTCCCTTAATCTTCTTCTACTCTGCCCTTTCCCTTCCTCATTCCATTCACCTCAGTCACTTGTTTTGTGCTTTTATGCGTAGTACACAGTGTCTCAACAAGGGATCCTCAAGATCAGAGCAGATGAAGGAAACATACATCGTTGTTGCTTGAATGTTGGACAGAAAAGTCACTGTGCACAATGCACCATATTGCTGGCTTTCCTATCCTCACCTGAAGGGCTTTGCAAACAGATACCACTCTCTTCAGTGCACTCTCCAAATATGCTAACATGTTATTACCTAAATTTCTGTTTTATTTTTCTCATCTATAAAATAGGAATAACAATCTAAAAAAAAAAAAATCAGGAAGAATAGTTGTGTAAGTTACGTATAATACTGAGCACAAGTGTCACAAAGTAATTTTTCAATCAAGCTAACTTAGAATGATTAGTATGAATTTTCTTACTTTTCAGGAAAAAAAGAGAGATACAAAAGGTTGAAATGGCATTTTCAAGGTGATACAAATAGTGAGTGGTATTTTGAGATATTTTTATACCTGGGCTTGAACTCTGGATTTGCACTTTCGTGGATATACTGTACCTAATGCCACAATTTGCATTCGCTGAAGCTCTTCACTGTAGCGTGTCTAACAGGGTCTGACATGACCTACCAGAGGGTGGCAATCTAGTCTAATGAATTCCCCTTCCTGCCGTTAATGAGGCTCACAAGGGATAATTCATTTTTACTTTTCTTCAAAGATTTTTTTTTGTTTGAGAATCCATAAACACAACAGTGAGGCATTATCTGGATGGTATCTAGACAAATTGAGGGAACTGAATGAAAGAAACCAGCAGTGGGAACACCAAAATTCTTTAGAAACAAGGAACTTCAGGCTGCGAAAACAGCTCAGTTGCCAAAGTGCTTGTCTTGCAAGCATGATGACATGAGTATGATCCTTAGAACTCACACTTTAACAAAAGCTGGGCACAGGTTGCTTCAGACTTGTAATCCTGCTATTGGGAGGTAGTGATGGGTAGATCCCTGGACTTTGCTGGCCAGCAGGCTGGGCCTACTTGAATACTTTCAGGACAATTAGAGACATTGTCTCATAAGAGTTGTTTGTGTGTTGGTACGGTGGATGTAAAGATGGCTCAATGGTATTTCACTGGTTGCTCTTGAGAGAACCAGGTTTTAGTTTCAAGAACCTACATTCTAACTGTCTTAGTGTGGGTTACTGGCGCTGTGTTAAAACATAGTGATAAGAAGCAACATGGGGAGGAAAGGTTTATAACACTCACAGTTCCATGTAAACATTCACTATCAAAAGCAGTGAGGGCAGGAACTTAAACATTTCGAGAACCTGGAGGCAGGAGCTGAGGCAGAGGCCATAGACGGTGCTGGTACTGGCTTGCTCTACTTGCTTTCTTATAGAACCCAGAGCCACTGCCCTCGCGATAGCCAAGCCATATCGATGGGCCCTCACCATTAATCGCTATGAAAATGCCCTACAGTCTTGCCACACCCTGATTTTATAGAGACATTTTCTCAATTGAGGTTTCCTCCTCTCTGATAACTCTAGCTTCTGTCAAGTTGGCATAAAACTAGCCAGTCCAATAGCTCATTGCCGTTCTTGACTCCAAGGGATCCAGTGCTTCCTTCTGACTCCATATGCACCAAGCACACACATGGCACACACATACAATCATAAAGGCAAAACACACTCACACACATAAAATAAGATAAATCTATTGAAATTTAAATAGAAAATGTAGATAGCAATGAGTAACTCTTAGGCTGTCCTCTGTGTCAACATGCATGTTACTCTGTCCTTGGGAAATTTATAGTAGTAGAATTTTCTGTCAGAATACAATCTATGTAAATTCATGTGTTTATGAAAATTATTGAGTAAATCCTTTATTTCTGGACTCAGGAAATGTCTACATCCCCAAATGACCCAGGTAGTCACTACCATGGCTGTAGCTTTGAATAAAGACCTAGTGACAGAACTAACACCACTATGAACATCAGGACACAAATGATTTACTTACGTCCATCTATGGTCCTGGCCTCGAGATGCACAAGGTCTGGTTCTTTGTTTGACCCCATCACAGACCTAAAAAAAGGAGAAACATAAAAAGGAAGACTTGGCATTAATAACTTCACATATATCTCAGTGAAACCAACAGACTGTTAATGCCCACAGGTTTCTAAGAAGACCAAAATTCTGGGAACATATCCACTCTATTTATATATAGAGCTTGACAGAAAAATTTCCCTTAAATAAAAACAAGGCATCCTTTAGTTGGATAATGCCAGGTTAAACTCTGACAAGGATCCTGTGTGTCCTTTATCTAGGACTTCAACGTATGTCCTCTACAGAGAATGCATGCAGCCATATCATCATATCATCAACAGCATGTCTGGCTTGATGGGCAGGAAAACATTAGGCATTCTATAGATAGTTGACTTGTGCAGGGATTCCCAGGGCAAACTGATCTAATTAAAGTTTGTCACTAGAAAAATACAAAAGTTTACGAACTTTTGTTTACATCGTGTGACCCAACCAGTTCAAAAACACCTGTAGCAGAGTGACCATTCTCAGAAGAATTGATGAATGTAACTAAAAGGAAATGTAGATTCACCTCACATTCTAACAACCTAAATCCATATATTGATGTGAAAAGAAAGCATATTTTATTCTCTTCAGAGATCATAGAGAATAGAAAGGATTATTCTGTTATATAAATCAGACAGGCAGTCACACTTTAGCCCCAGAATTTTTATAGAACAGGATCACTTAAGCGTAGTATATTTGTGCTTCATTTTAAGCAGGATTCACAGAAATTTAATTGGTTCAATTTCTATAAAGAAAAGAGTCATATGCTGTAGTGCAGTATGCCCCCAGCCATTCAACCCAGCATCCTTGGAGATGCAGAGTTCAAAAGTGCACATCACTTCAGGACTTCACATGGAGCCTCAGACTGCAAATGGCCGGCTTCCTCTGACTTTCACTGTCTCATCACCAGACACACTAAAAGGTTTTGCCAATCCTCAAGTGCCACATCCATTATACACTCCTCTGTGCATCTCTCCATGGTTCTGCTTGCTTTAAAATGCTCTGCTGCAGCTTCATTGTAGTCTCATGGACTCTTTTCAAAGGACAACTTCTGAAAACCCATTTCTGCTAAAGATACCCTACTTATGATGATAGAATTTCCCATAAACAGATATTTATTTTTATGTAAATCCTCTCAATATGGCTCATATTTTCTCACAAATAATTATTTGCTTGTTTTCCCAAAGGTGATAATCGTCTGTTACCTCAACAATCACACATACATAAAGGGCAGGGAAGCACAAACACACGCATGCCCCTCCCCCCCAACACACACATTGGTGGACACAACAGTTAAAGCTACTGATTTAAACCATTTACTTGTCTTATAATAGTAAAATTGTAAATTGTGAAACAAAAAAAGGTCAAGAAAGAAGAATAAAAAATGATTAGAAGAGGGAAGGAAAGGGATAATGAAGAAATACAAAGATCTACATATTCCTTGAAAGAAGTAAATTAATCAGTGTCTCGGGGCATATTTAGAACTCTTTTTATTTGAATTCATTTTCCCAACTCTGAGAGTCTTTAGCCTCACTAGCTTAGATGTTATTCATTTTTACAAAAGAAGTCTCCTTATAGGCCTATTATCATCACTGTCAGAAAGACTTTTCTGATTGATACATGGCCTGAAATTCTAAATCTATGCTCTAAACATTAAATCCTGCTTTTTTTCTCCCAGGAAGCAGACATTCCCTAATAAGGCTTTTATCATTTCATTCAAAGAAACCTGTAAGATGAATTTGAACATTTTGCATCACTGGAAATAGCTTGAACAAATTTTGAAGGTGACCCCTCCACCACCATTTTACTTAAATATTATGGAGACTACTGATTCACAAGCATGGCTCTCCATCTCTCAACACTGAGATGGTGTACAAATTCACAGGTGACTTCTTGATACAAGATTTCAAGCTATAGTATTAGAAGTGGAAACAGGGGGATGAGAAAATAGCTCAGGAGGTAAGATACTTTGCTTTGAAGGAAAAGGAACTGAGTTTGAGTTCCCATCACCCCTGTAAAGAGTTAGGTTCAGCTTCACATGCATGTAAGATGCACAGCATTAGGATAGGGAGAGTAAGACACAGATCCCTCAACCACCTCATGTGTGACTGCAAATATTTGCACATACAGTATAGGCATGGAAAGTACTGGTAAGCTAGTCAGTGTTTTTTATTATTTCAAATATATGATGTTACCCTATCTTGGTCTCCAAAAGAATGCTTCTGTAAATGATGAAAAGCAGTGGTCCATGATTGTTTAACTGAAGATTTGATTTACTGTGTCTATAGGTCTAATGTGAAACTTTTTCCTGTTTTGAACTAAATTCTTTAGACCTATGTCCATGCTAGTGGAATCTGCCAATGCCACCTTCTCCTTTCCTTTCATTTTTGGGACTCAGCAACAGATGATGAACTCAAACGTGTCTTTCTTAGTTCAGGTGTCACTTAAGAAGATCAATTATCCCTTCAAGACTTCTAGGACCACACCTATACTTTGGGATTTGTTAATGCAAAATTAAGATTTCTGGGAACACACACACACACACACACACACACACACACACACACACACACACACACACACACACACACACACAAATATCGGGCATGATTGCCTGGTAGTACAGGCCTGTCATCACAGCCTCTTGAGAGCCTAAGGCCAGAAGGATCCAGGCTAGTCTATTATGAGTGATAAGAAGGATTAGCTAATAGCTGACTGATCCCAACTCTGGCGCATGTTGAGGTCTAATTTTGTTATTTTCTATCATCTCATTTTATTTGAAGAGATGAGTTGAAAAGTTAATAATCACCTGTGCAACTAAAGTCAATGTTGGCATAATAAACTCTTTGGGTTATAATGGCTGCCAACTAACAGAAATTATATATAAAAAATAGTTTTCATATGTCAGTGACCATAAAATTAGTAAAGTCAATATATAATAGTCCATGTACCAGATAGCAATTATATGAAAAGTGAAATTCACATATTTATTCATTCAAGATACCAAGCTAATGCTGAATAACATGTGGGGTGCCATTGGGATACCCAGAACATTTTTCTGTAGAGAGAACATCATAAAGCAGCAGCCCCAGGCTAACTGTGAATGAAATCTCTAAGAATATTCAGATAGATGACTGACAAATAGTGGTGGTAGAAGTATATTCCATTTAAATAAAAGTAACAAATACAGTCCTAGTCTGAGATAAAGAGAGAGAGGTATGCATTTACACCATCTATTAGTGAGTCAAGATATTTGGTGTTTTCAAAGAAAAATAATTAAAATATTATGAAATGTTTTTGGCCATTATTATTAAACGCCATTGTGCTACGGTAAGGCTTCACATTTGACTCTTAAGAGTCATTAGATGCCATGGAATGAAGTTAAGGAAGTAACAATGACGATCTGGCTAAGTGAAAGAGCACTTGGGCAGCGTGTATTTATCTCTACCATTTATCACTTGCTGCCAAGCCTAATGGTCTGAGTTCAAATCCCAGGAGCCACATTGAAAAAGGAGAGAACCACTCCCAAAAGTTAAGTTGTCCTACGACTCACATACATTCTCTCTCGCGCGTTCTCTCTCTCTCACACACACACACTCACACACTCACACCTAAACATTCTCACACAAAGGTGTTAAAACCCTTTGCTATGTAAATCCTCAGCATTGAAAATAATGAAATAAATCAAATATATAAAGAATGACATCCCCTGCTTGTGTGCAGACCTTGAGGATATGTGAAATGGAAGCTTAGTGGCCATTCTAGAGATGTCCCACTGATAAAGGCATAGCCAAACCTGCATTAGCCTAGCACTTCTGTTTCTGGTATCTCAAGTCAGTATTCCCATTGATAGCTATTTTAGAGCAAAACTCCAAAAATCACCAGAGCCACCGATGTGAAGGAAGGTAAATCCAGCCTGACATAGTACTCCACGAATCCTGGCAGTGCAATGCTAGCCCTGTGAAATACAATCAGCCCAATGCAGCCTTTGTAGACATTTTCTACAGAGGAACTCAGAAATGTCACCAGTTTATCATTCTCCTGACATTTTCTCTGAGTTTATCCCACTTTAATATAGTGTTCAATAAATGCTGCAGAGCCACAAAATGTCCTGAAGTAGATAACTATGGAGGAAGTATTAAAAAATAAACACTGTGACTGGATAGCACCCACTTATTCAGATTTTAAAATGCAGTTACAGCATCCAGGGAACTGGGATCTGCAAAGGGACAGAGGCTGGTAGGGAAGGGTACCTCTACTTTCTTTTTCTTTATTTTAATGGGGAATTCATGCACCACTGGGCCTCTCCCTAAACACTGCCTCAGAAACAAGCAATCCTGTTTGCTACAGACAAAGGTGGATATTATCTTGGCAGATATTAGCAATTGGACTCCTTGATTTCCTTCTGGACAGCCAGAGTGGGCTCTTCACCTGCCATAATAGTTAGTTTCTAAAGTAAAGATCACCAGAAAAAGCCTGGATACAGCCTCAACTTTTACTTTTGAACAAAACACCTTAGCCTGAGGTCTCATCTGATGAGCAACCAGGAAAAACAAGCTGTGTGGAACTGAGGATGCCGGAAAGTCATTTTCCCCTCTCTTTATCCAGAGAGACATGCTTTCTTCTTGTTTCTTTTAGTCTAGATCTCACTCTGCCTCACTGTTTCCCCAGTAACAAAGCTGCCTCACATGAACAACAAATACAGAAGCCAGTAAGTAGACAAGACAAAGAAAAACAATTGTTAGTTTTCTGTGTGAAATGACTTACTGAGAAATCGGCCTGGGTGGCAACCTTAAGCTTCCCAAGTTCAAAGTCTGCATCTTGTCATTCATATTCCTCAAGCCAAAAGCCTAACAATTCACACAAAGGTTTGTGTGTGTGTGTGTGTGTGTGTGTGTGTGTGTGTGTGTGTGTGTGTGTGTGTAGAAGAAAAAAGTGATAGAGCTCAGAATACTAATGACAAGGTGAAGATATTTATTGTACAAACTGCTTGGTAGAACCAATTTTATTGTAAACATAATGTTGGAAGAAAGCAACGTTCTTCAAAAACTCAACCTCCTGCTGTGGGTCTTGGCTTTTTATGATATTTTGTAACTGAAGGTGGGGACCCAAGAAGTAGCAACAACAAAAGGTTTCTTAATAAAGAACAACCAAAAACTCATTCAAAACCAAATTTCGGGTGGATCTCAGGTGTTTTGGAAGCCCTCATGAGTGAGGCACCCTACAGGTTCACTGTTGGCTTTATGAATGCACAATACATACACTTCGTACTGTGCATGCCATTGCTCCAACAATGCCAGTGAACGTCCCTCCCAACACCTCTGTTTAGGTTCCAGATCACAGCCATAGTCACAGTGTCTTTAGTGCATGCTTTCTGCTCTGATAGAAATGCAATGGTCGGAGTAGGGAAATCAAAGGCTTTCAGCATCTTTCTCCCATCATTCCTCAGCATGTACTATTAAATTAATGTATCTTTGTATTGAATTATATCAACTTATTGATTTAAAATTTTCCTGTTTGAGTTGCTGACAAGAATTCCATATAGACGAACAACAAAAACATTAAATCAATTTTTTGCTTGCGATTAGAACAAAATGTATAACCAGTTTTCAAGTGACAAGAAATATACTTGGTAGGTTTTATGTTATAAATCCATCTGAAGGATGGCTTTCAGCATGGATGATAATGAAATGAAAATATGGCTTAATTCTGAAAAATACTGGTGCTGTTCTGTCTTGCACTATCAAATACTCATGAAGACTTAAATAATCACATCCAACATTAGTACGGCTTTTCCCCTCTGTGTCTATCATAAATGTTAAAAGCGTGTGTGTGTGTGTGTGTGTGTGTGTGTGTGTGTGTGTATCTCCAAATTTTTTCAACATAATTTTTTTGCTTATTATTTATTGGCAGTAAATATTTGCTTTCTATACTTATTTTACAGACCTACATACCCAGGGTTCTGTAAACATTTCTTAGTCAAATACTGGAAACATTTTAGTGTCTACTCTAGGGTGGGTGTGAACAGTTCAGGACAAACCTATCTGCTGCATTTATGTCCCTCATTTTACACATGCCTTTTAAGTCAGTATTCACATTTCCTGTCGCCTTTCCATTTCCTACTTTCTGATTTTTCTTTGTCTCTATGGTTTTCTAAATAAGTGAGGATTAGATAGGAATACGAGAGTCATTATACCATTGACTATGGCCAGGTCAATGCGCCTGATCCCCAAATAAAAATCATATAGAAAAAGTATTTTAAATGGACAGCTCATCTGATTCCCTAAGAGGAGTCATAAGGCCAGTGAGAATTAGAGATACAAATTGAAAATGATCAATGAGGGCAGTTAAAGGAGAGCTTATGCTGTTTTATTACCATTTCTTTTCTTACTGTTTTAAAACTTTGGTGGTAGCATTCTCTTTATATTTTAACTACATGTTAATTTTGCCTAATAATATATATGGGAAACAATTTTTTATCTGCTTATAAAACTAATGAGGTAAATCTCTAAGTAATTTATTAAAATATGTTAAATGAAGATTTCTGGCTTACTAAGCTATTGTCTATTGATAGACCCCAAAAGTGTACATTTATGGGGAAAAATCCACTGAAGAAACACATGAAAATAATAGCCAGAATCTCTGGGAAAGTTCTGGGCTGGGGTGACAAATAGATCCTCACCTCTATGGTTGATCTTTAAGCATCAATAAAGGAGATATGTTTGTGCAACATTCTTATAATTATTATTAATTAAATATGAATAAAAATAACTTTCACTATAGAAAATGAAATCTATCTGTAGATTAAGTATGTATATGAATAACAAATAGAGAGAGAAAAAAGGGGACTTTTGGAGTAAAAAATAGATTGGAAACTTTGCATGTCTCAGACATAAATGCTGACCATTTTAGCACCAGGTCTAGGAGGGATCACTACATCTGTGAACCAATTGTGACTGGAAAACAATTAGATGACCCACCGGGAGGACTGTCTGTGCTAATGTTGTGCTCAGAGTGAGAGCAGAAGCTAAGGCAGGAAAGGCCATGTTAACCAAGAAAGAAGAGAATGACCTTTGCCCTCTCCTTTCTTTCAATCTCTGTGTAGGGTCATGAACTTCAGATGAGAGGGGAGCACAGGATGAAGTTTAAATGCATTGACACAAGGGCATTTTTCTGCTGGAAATAAACTAGCCCACAGAAATTATGTCCCATGAGAGAACATATCTCTGATGTTTGGAAACAGTTATCTCCAAATGATGTTTTGTTTGAACACATCAATACAAGGAGAAAAAATGAGCACACACCCAATGCATAGTAGTTTTTCAATTATAATTCATATGTGTGCTAGGTACTTATATACTGACAGCAGAGTATACAAAAACACAACTAATAAAAAACTGAAAATGATAAAATATGTGAGTGTCTTCTTGTGACATATTTATGAATCTTTTGGGCTGTAAGAGAAACTGAGTTATCAAGGAGTCTACTACTCTGTAATGAGGATTTCTAGGGATCCTTCAAGCTTAGCACCACACAGAATACAAGAATGACTCTGAACTGGAAGGATTTAATAAAAACCTACTGTGTATCTGGTTAAATCCTAGACATTAGGGACTAGATAGTGAGTAAAATGGAAATAAAAAACCAAACCCTATAACTCAAGAACTTTTAATGCTGGAAATAATGAAATCATATACATGTGTGTATCTGTGTGTTTATGTATGTCTATATTCACACATATATGTATATGTACATATATATAATATTACATTTTATAAGAACATTTATGGAGGGCTGAGTTATAGATATAATATAGAAACCATGGGATTTAACTATATCAGAAAAAAAGTCAGTCTCTTGTAATAGGCTATGGATCATAGCTGGTGTTTATTAAATATAAGAATAATGTCAGATAGGGCAGCAAGGCTGGACCTTGTCAGTGGCCTGTTCATCATCTGTCAAAAATTTAGATTAGAATGTATGTTGTGTTGCTTCAAAATCCACATATGACATAAATGGGGTACATAAAGAAAACCATAGAGGCAGTTTTAATTCTGAAAGCAATTCACTTGCCTCGCTAAGAAATGATACAATCAGACCAGAACCTCAGCTTTTCAACTTCTTCAAGTTCCTATATATCAGGAGTAAAAAGAACAATACTAATAATAATTTTTAGTAACAAGTCAGATGGAGTTATAGGTTAAGAGTGATGTGCTTCCCTAACTGAGTAAGGCCCTAATTTCAATCTTCAGTGCCAATAATAACAAGAATGTGTGAGAAACACAGGAGCTATGAACAGCTATACTATGCTCACCAAAGGATCTCTTGAAGGTAAAAATTCAGTTAGAGATGAACAAGTCCAGATTCCTCAGATCACAGTTTAGGAAGCCAAGGTTTCCGAACAACAAGCACCTTCTTTTTAAAGGTTGGAACTTTTAATCTATGGCTAGACAGATGGACAGACTGACAGACAGAGGACTTGAAGAAGAAATGAATGTGAATAAAGAAAAATATTCTCTTTTTATATTGTCATTGGCATCTCAGAAAAGATAGTACCATATTCTAAGGTATATACTTATCATTCAATAAAAGATGAAAAACATAACGACTGAAGCTTTGTCTATCCTAGGGCATCATTTCTCAACCTATCAGTTGAGTCCCTTTTGGGATCAAACAACCCTTTCACAGGGGTCACTTAAGACCATTATAAAATGCAAATATTACATTGCGATTCATAACAGTAGCAAAATTGTATATATGAAGTAGCAGTGAAAATAATTTTATGGTTGTGGGGGGTGGGTCACCACAACATGAGGAACTGTATGAAAGGTTCACAGTATCAGGAAAGTTGAGAACTAGAGATATAGAACCATTCTATCTGGGGATTAGTACAATATGGTTCTAAGCATGTAATAAAGTTTCAAGAGTTTAGAAGCAACCTTCATACTATCTTCAGTACAGACCTTCAAATAAGTCAGATGTGTATACCTGTAATTAGGCAGATGGTAATTGGTTGGGGGCTAGCCTGGGACATATAGCAAGAGCCCCTGTTAAGTAGCAGAAGTGAGTACAATAATAACAACAGCAAAATGATAATCAAATGATGTGGGATGTCTTTCTATATGCTGTGAATTACTAATGGATAATAAGAAAACTGTTTTGGCCTATGGCAAAGCAGCTTAGAGGTAGGCATGAATTCCAAACACAGATAAAGGGGAAAGAAGGTGAAGGCAGAAGAGAAACTGTAGGCTATTGCCCAAGAGAGCAAAATGTAATGGAACACAAATAAAGCCACTAGCCAAGTGGCAAGACATAGATTAAAAGAAATGAGTTAAATTGCAATAGCTAGCTGATAATGAGCCTAGGGCATAAGCCAAACAGTTTGTATTAATATGAGCCTTTGTGTAATCATTTGGGGCTAAGTGGCTATAGAACTGCAGGTCCAGACCTCTAGCTGGATGGGCCAGAAACCTCTGGCTACAATCAAATATATGGATTCACAGGAAAACAGGGTCAGGCTGAATGAGAAGAGCAGGTAACAGGACCTCTCAAAAGATTGGCACTACCATCCATGTAGCCATTCCTCCATACTTTATTAACCTCCTAACATGACGACAACATCCAACTGTATTTTCTGGTATACAAACCTCTAAAAAATTGTTCTAAAAAAAATAAGGTACATTATTATTACCCAAATATGGCTTAAATGAGAGAAAAAATAATTCTGTTGGGTAAGGTCTAGAGGGCAGGAAGAATAGAATCAGGTGAGACAGCAGGACATCAGATTTATCTTCATCACAGAGACAAAAGTTTCTGAAGCCTTTAATATATATCTATTCCTCTTAGAATTTTATTTATGAAGAAGCTATTGAGTTCTGAGCACAAGGTGTGAGGCATTTGGTGCCCTGAAAGGCACTGACTTTCTTCTGTAAAAAGACTTTAAAGGCACTGCTAATTTGCTTTCTGTATCTCTTTATTCACTGCTTGGCAATGAAGGCCAGTGTGATAATAGGAAATGAAAAATATGGCTTTTTATTTATCACTTGTTTTTAAGTCACTATTCCACCATAGATGAGAATTCTTAAATGTAATTCTACATTTCAGTGTGATAGAAATAAAGAGCACACAGGAGAAGAACATGTGAAAGGGGAGGCATTGAGATGAAGAAATGGAAAACTGAAGGGGGGGAAGAAGAGAGTAAAGACCCTAGAGAGGGTGACCGATGGAGAGGAAGCAGGAGGAGGAGGGGCTATATGCTGTCAGCGTTCCACAGAACATGAACTCAACTGTGGTGATATATTTTATATTTAATAAAATCTGTCTGGAATATCAGAGAACAGATCTACCCCCAGTCAAACCAGGAGGTTCAGCCTATAATCCCAGCACGGGAAAGACTGGGAGTGGCGACCTACGCCTTTAATCCTGTAACTCCCAAAACAGAGATCTTCCTGTGTTTCTGTGAATTCAAGGCCTAACTAACAAACAGTAGTAGTTTACACCCTTAATCCTAACTCTAGGATTATGATGCAAAGTTGAACCCAGAAGTGAAACAATGGGGTAGAGAAGATACTTAAAGCAGGCATAGGAAGATGTTGAGGTATTCTGTAGAAGAAATGAGCCAGGCTGAGGATTTAGGAAGACAGATTTTACACTGAGAAGTTGTTGGCTTAGTGAGCATTGGCTGTGTTCTGTTTCCTCTCTCTGATATTCCGGCTTTTCCCCAATACCTGTCTGAGTTTTCATTTTATACCAACTAGAATTCATGTATCGCTCAACCCCTATGGAAAGCATCATCTTTAGCACATCCTTGAAATCCTGTAATAATGTTTTTACTCTTGTGTAGGCACACCATTATTTCTTCTACAACTATTGCCCCATGTCATTAATAAAAAGAACATTTGATTAGCTCTTTGACAACCATTAATAAATATACCATGTATTCAGCCTTAATTCATCATGGGGCGTTGGTGAGATCCATGTCTGTGTTACATATGCTGCAGCAATGATTACTCTTACATGTACATATTTGATGCCTTTAGTCTTTCTATACTTTCTATGGAAAGTATTATATAACAATAGAATAATGAATCATAAAAAGTGCACACTTTTCCCAAGATATTTTTATTAATTATTTAGGAATTTCATACAATACATTATCCAATACACGCACTTACCATTCTTCCCAGCTCTAAAACCTTTTGGTGTATATTTGTTTTTCTGGTTTATACAAATTACATTCCTTGGAATAGCATGCACTAATATCTTACTGTGAACATTGCACCATAGCTATGTAAGATATTTTAGCATTGTTTGGAACTAGTTGAACTATATGTGGGGATGTCCTAGAATGCTTAAAAAAATAATATCTATTTATTTGTATGTGCATGCTCTCTGTCTCTCTGTCTCTCTCTCTCATTCTGTGTGAAATTATGTCTGTGTACTGTATGTGTAGGAAGTTTAAGAGGTCAGAAGAGGCACTGAATTAAATTCTCTTAAGTAAAGTTGGATGTGAGCTGAAATGTGGGTGTGGGGAGCCAATCCTGTTTCCCCTGTAAGAGCAGTGAGTTTCCTAAGTGTCCAGCCATATCTCCAACATGCTTTCTAGTGTCTTTGTTGCTGTTCTTTAATTTTGAAATTATTTAAAAATTAAATATTTGGAAACTATATCCAAAGCTTATAAGAATATACTTCATTATAGAGGAAGTCAATGGGAAAACAACCTGTGTCTTAGAAACTCAGGATTATCTCTTGGTATATCTGGGATATTTTGTTGTTCATCATCAGCTTTTTCAAGGTTTCAGAATCCCCAGAATAAAGCTACATTATACTTTTTAAGTAGTAAAATTACAGAACTGTCCTTTTCCAAGGAGATATTCTTTAAAGTGCATGGTTGTATGTGTGTGCTTGTGGTGTATGGGCCTGTGGTGTGCGTGTGTGTGTGTGTGTGTGTGTGTGTGCATGTGTGCGGATTTGTGTGCATGCACGTGTGTGTACATATGTGTGTGCATGTGTGCGTGTGTTGTGTGTGCGCATGTGTGTGTACATGTGTATGCACGCGTGTGTGTATGTGTGTGTGCGTGTACGCGTGTGCGTGTGCGTGCATGCATGTGTGTGTGTGTGTGTGTGTGTGTGTGTGTGTGTGTGTGTGTGCAGGAGACTGCAGAAACCAGAAGAGGATCTTAAATTCCCTGGAGCTTTGGTTGTAAATAGTTGTGAGTAGCCTGATGTGGATACTGGGAACTGAACTCAGATCCTCTGCAAGAGCAGTACATACTCTTAACACACAGAACTGTTTATATGGCCTTGTAGTGCATTATATTATAAAGGTATTCTTATACATATACATAAATTATTTTTTCCTGTAGGAAATAGCACTGATACCAGGGTTCTTATTTATTCATGTTTAACACAGAAAAAGCCCAAATATTATGTACTACATTATTTTGAGCATAGGGTGCTATGGAAATGGAGGCTTATATATGAGGAATTTTTTTAAATGGGGCTAAGTGATAGTATCTGAACTATATTCCCTTTTCCTAGGTATCCTGTTTTCCATAGCTACAAAATTGATCGGAAAAGTATTTGCTCAGTGGAGGGACATGGGTTAGCCAGTTTGTTCTATAGGTTGGCAATTCAAAAACTATGCAGGTATAAATACTCTCACAAGTTTCATTCTGTCACCATGGAGTCCTGAAGTTGTTCTGCTAGGCACATGATAATGGCTTTGTAATTCAATTATTGGTAATAGTAATGTCTTCTAGGATTTATCTGCCTCAAACGTGGGTGCTCATGTAAAACTCTTTACCATAAATCTTATAAATACAAGTTCTGTACACACCCTAGGGCACATCTTACCATGCCTGTAAAGCCTTGACACTTTTCTCTAAATTATGGGATTGTTTTGCTTAGAGGTGTTGATGTCTTAAGTGCCAGAGCCCATAATAAACAACTCAGAGACAGGTCCATTTCCTCTTGTTATTCTACATAGAGAAAGATAGATCCTGATAGACAGCATAGTTCTGTTCTCATTTTAAAAGGCTCTTGGCATCCATTTCTTTAGCACTTTATAGACGAGATCCCTGCAAGTCATGGGAGGTCAGATTGAAGGCCCTCTAAATTCTTTTGAGTACTGATGTTCTGATGTACCACTATGTCATGAATGGTCATGTGACACATCCTGATAATTTCCAACTATTCAGTGTAGTGTCCTCACTACCCTGTGCTTTTCTTCTTCCTGAATAGGTACCTCAAGAGCCTCATCTAATCTTTGATAAGAAAAACAAATGTCTCGAGCTATGTCATCCCCAAATCCATTCCTCATGGCCACTCATCAAACAATTGCAGCAGAAAGCCTATTTCTTTCTTTCCTCAAATATTTAGCTTTTGTTTCATTTTAATATCTTTATACCAGTAGGTGTCTCATGATGATCATAATGTTGAGGTGAAACCATTATTTTTAACTAAATCACAAAACAATAGTACATACTTATTTACTCGAATTTTTGATTTAATAGTAATGGAGGATACATGGTACTTGCCAGGCATTGTTCAGTGTTTCAAAAATTTCAGTGTACTAAGCTTTAGTCCAGTCATGTGTGTGTGCATGTAGTACGTATTGTGTGCTCAAGTGCACATAAGAATCTCTTCTGCTCTTCTTTTCTGCTTCTTGCTGTCTGATGTTTAAGTACACAGTCAAACTGGTTAACCTATACCTCAGCAATTTGTGACAGGAAATACAGAAGTGTGAGTCATGGAGAAATAAACATCATCTAAAAATGGATAATGTGACATGTGCAAATGTTCTCATCTTTTAGATACTGCAAATACTTTACAATATATGAGGGGAGAACTCAGCCAGTTTGAAGCACAATTTTGTTTCTTTTACTGAGGAAGACTTTTAGAATTAAAGCAGTTGTACAGCTTTATGCCGTGTCTTTTTAAGAACTCCGGAAGAGGCATTGTGAATGTATAGCAGTACCCAAAACTGAATGAACAACCATAATTATGGACAAAAACATGGGGTAATTGTAGGAGCCTTCAAGTTTGATGTGAAGTATGCTTGTTCATATTAAATTGACTTCCTTAAAAACAATTACAAATTAGGAATCCGGAGTTCTAACCATTGTCCCTTCTTCTTTCACCCTCATTCATGGCAATGACTGGCATGTTGACAGCAAAAGGACTCTTAGTGAAAATCTGGAGATGTGAGTGAATCTCTGTTTAGCAAAGATGGAAAAGCTGCTGCCTAGAGGGACCAGAAATTCTCAAGATAAGGGGACAGGGATCAAAGATGACACTAGACAATAAAGGCTGTTGGAGAAGTGATGAGCCCATAGTGCACAAAGACACATTCATTTTAATTTGTAAAGAAAAATTGTGAATTACAGGAAAAGATTAAGAAGTGAAGGAAGGTGCAAGAGGCTTGGAAAACAGCACTCAGGTGAGGATCATTAACTTCTAGAAAGGAGATAAAACACAAGCCTCTTAAGGATAATGAAAATGCTCTTATCTAGCTCTCCTGGAGTAGGCGTAATTAGCATCACAGCACAGCTCCTGGGGTGAGTCTCAGAAAACCTTCCTGCCACACTCCTCATCTAACTGGCCTCGGTCAGATCATGGCTTGGGCTCACACCCAGCAGAAGTAGTCGGTGATGATGAGAGGGGAGGAAGAGATGAGAAAGTCTGAAGTCCACAGAAGACAGTTTCTGATTGTTCTGACTTCTCAAATATTGTATCAGGAAGATATGAAGGAGACTCCTTGGTTGTGTGCATACACACATGTGCTTGTGTATTCTACTGCAGCTAGAGTAGTATACATGGTGGACGGAAACATGAAAGGCAGAACCGTGGCTGTTAATGAACTTATCTTTTAGCAGGAACTGGAAAGAAGGAAATAAAAAGATATATTTGTAGATTATATTAAATACTAATTTATTTGCTGGTAACAACACTATGTCATTTTTAGTCTACAAAATAATATTTTGTAGTAAAATCTGACGTTTGAGCAAGCTTCCTTGGTTCCCACAGATAGTGAATAGTGAATCTGAGACTGAACTTCGAAATGTTGACCCAAAACATCTGCTACTACAACCAATGTCCCTAACATACCTCTTCTCAATTCATGCTTTGCCATATTATATTTTTAGGAGAACAGAAATCACAATTAAATTTGAAGAACTAAATAGAGCACCATGAAGGAGGCAGACAATTATCTAAATTTAAGAGTCTACATTCTCACCCATCTATGGCAAGGTTCGTTGTACATGATTTTGTATACACTTGGCAGCTAAGGCTAGAGAAGTGAATCCTGGGTAAGGATAAGAATCCACATATATAGAAGACAGGCTATAAGAGGTCTAAGATGAAAAGCTTTTCTGTTCATGGCATCACGGAGATTGTGAAGGTATACTGGAGACAAGGTTGCAGCATGGGGTTATATGGGCATGTCCTTAGTCAAGCAAACCCAGTTTTAAATTCCATCATTATTGCTTACCAATGTGTATCATAAGGTGAAGTAAGTTTCTATAAGACTATAGTTAGCTTTTATTTATTTTCTATTTAGCTATTTATTCCTCACCTGAAAATAGTATGGAAACATATCTATATAGCAATCATCTTTTATGGATCCCTTTCCCCCACTTCTCTCCTTAAATTGCAAAAGGCCATTAAGGCATGCCTGTCTCATGACCATTCTGCACTCTCTTTCCATCTCACTTGTTACAGTTGATTTACCCCTAGGCCAAAATTAGGGGCACATCACCTAATCAGGCCCATACGATTTACTTATAGGACTTTGGCTACATCAAGCTTTTCATAGGACATAAACTATCCAGAGGGTACTTCAAAGACAGAGTTTGCAACATAGTGGGAAATAGGGCAGATAAAGAGAAGACATGATCTGATATATTCAATATGCATTTTGATAAGAGAAATATACAGTTTGACCCTCTGTTTTAGACCCATGATCAAACATCTGTTATTTTACTACTTATGCAGGCTGTATTTTATGATATGTGAAAGTCTTGATTAATTTAAACAATTAATGCAAATACTTATCAAATCTTAAATGATCAACATAGAACAGGTAGGATTTGTTGTCAATCATCTATGACTGGAATAGGATATCAACCATACTAATTGCATTCTGCACTATAGAAAACAATGAGACAGTTTATATAATTCAGTACATGCTACTATATACACAGTTTCTCTATCTCCCGTTGGCTATGGGTTCTGGGAACCAGACTCAAATTGTCAAGTTTGAATAGGGAATTGCTTTTACCTACTGAGTCTTCTCGCTGACTCAAAAGCTAATTTTTAACAACTCCTCCTAATCTTCATGTTATTAATCATAGAAAATTGATAACCGCTATTCAGCTGACCCTATTACAGTCAGTACATGTATATAAACAAATGTATAACTCAATTTTTTTTCAGTTAAATGGAATTTTCTAAAGAACATTTTTGTCTTTTTTTAAATTAAACTTAATGAACTGTCCCATCTTTTTTAAGGAGAAATATTCACTATCTTTTTTTTTAGTCCCCAAATTTATGCAGATCCCTACAAACCACATTTTCAGCCTCTTATAAATAATCAGGCTGCTGACAGAAAAGCATTTTCAAGGAATTTAGGTACTATAGTTCAAGTCCATGTTGTATTTCAGTGTTTAATGCATGAACTTGGCTCTTACTAAGTTATTAGACTAAAATGAAGAATATATAATTTTATAACTTTAACAAATTTTCTGTCTTCTTTTAGTGTGGAATAAAGAATGAAAATACACTTTTATTGTGAGGTTAATTTTTAGTGCAACTAGTAACAGTCATAAAGTTAAAGAAATTAAAGTTTCAAGGCTGTTATATGTCATGATTCTAATGGATAAGTTAGACAGCTTTTCTCTTTCATTAAAATGGGGCATCAGCTCCTACCTCCCAATGGTATCATGAAGATAAAGGACCAAGATTCACTGTGTGCCTAAAGTACTTATATAAAAACCTGTTTATGGTATTGACTGACACTCAGGTCTCCCATGTATATTTTGTTCCCAAATAGAATCAATCCTAGGGGCTGGAGAGATGATGGCTTAAAGGTGTAGAGCACCCACAAGGTGGCTCACAATCATCTGTTATAAGATCTGGTGCCCTCTTCTGGCATGCAGGCAGAAATGCATACAGAAAACTGCATATACAATAGATGAATAAAACTTGAGAGAGAGAGAGAGAGAGAGAGAGAGAGAGAGAGAGAGAGAGAGAATCAATCCTTCCTTCTTTAATTACAAAATCTTCAAAAGAATTTATTTCCTTTTTAAGAGTCACAGCTTCGTATGAATCATGTCATTTGACTGAACCTCTGCTGTGGCATAATACTCTTGCACACTGTATTGGTTTAGGAGAATGCTGCTTGGCCAGGAAGCAGGCAGGAAGTGTAGGTGGGACAACAACAGGACTAAAGAAATTTGGAAAGGGGAAAAGTGAAGTTGCAGACACCAGCCAGACACAGAGGAAGCAAGATGAAAATGCCTTCCTGAGAAAAGGTACCAAGCCCTGTGGTTAAACATAACTTAGAAATATGGGTTAATTTAAGTGAAAGAGCTAGATAATAATAAGCTAAAACTACAGGCCCAGCAGTCACTATACAGTTAAGCCTTTGAGTCAATTATTTGGGAAGTGGCAGCTGGGTATTTGAGAGTTTTTGGCAGGAGCGAAGTTTCTGACTTACCTTTATGTATAATATTATATTTCACCATCTATCTATAACCATAGTCAAGTCATTCACATTGGTCTCTGAAAGCAGGGGTCATGCATGACAAGTGATGATACTTCTAAACTGTTAAGCTGCAATTCTAAAGCTGAAAGTGCCCATCCATACCCCAAAGTAGAGAACACTAGCCTAAGACTAAAGCCAACATTGGGGAAATATAACCAACAGATATGAAGTCCGTCACTATCAATAATACTGTTACTGCTAGTTTGTGGGCTCTGGACGAAATTGTCAGGGGTGTAGAAAAAACTTAACTTCTCATAATCCCTTTCTTAGTAGATGATAAAGACTGAACTCAAACCTTGGTGCCCCTAAGGCTCTTAACCATCAACTGTATTTCCACAATGGATTTCTCACATAGAAAAAGACATGCTCATGATTGTCTTCAGTTAGGTTAAAAGAAAAACTAATCCATTAAAGGAAGCACTGTGGTTAGACATGTTTTATGCAAGGTTGTAAGTCACTTCTTGAAGAATATAAAATCCTTGGATAAGTTTCTATTTATAGTAGTTATGGTGATATTGCTAGCAATCACTAGATAAGGCAAGAATAAGATGTTACATCCCATAATTATTTACAATTGCCATTGATTGCTTCCAGGGGTGGTGTGACTATTGCCTCTCACAGATAATTCTGAAGAGAGCTTGATGAGGTGTAAAACCTATGATTTCATCTTCATGTTCTCCACCCCTGTGGAAAATGCTATGTTATTACCCACGGTCATTTAATGATTCAATTTAACACTGGAGAAAACCACCTGAGAACTAGTCACAGGCTGGAGAAGCAATGATTAAAGGACAGTTCTTTTAATTAAAGTTGGATGAAAACTCCTCAACAGTTTCTGTATAATTTGAAGCAACTTGGTTCAAGGAATGAATATAATAACACATATTGCTTTGATTGACAGACTTCTTTCTGGTCTCCGGAAGTGGCTCAGTATCAAAAAATATAGACCATTTGGCCAGAGACCAAGAGGTTTTTCGACAGTAGCTGTGGCACTGTGCATCTCACAGTGTCTTATGTTCTCTCTGGAAAAGGCAAACAGAGACTCATAGAGGCCAAATGTCATGTATATTTGGAGAGATACACAGACAATCACTGTAGCCAAAAGACCTATGAGTCATCATTACTTTTGTGTCTAAGGCATTAGATTTCTAGCTCCAGGGTGAGCAGCAGAGGCAATAGCATCAATAGATGGAGTAGAAGTAAACTTTGGAGATTCCCATCACTTAATTAATGGCCTTGTTACTTTCCAGCTATGTGACCTCGGTCCAGTTAACCATTCTGTGTCATAGGCTTCTCATCTATTAATGGTGATAATAAGTAACTCAGAAGATTGTTAGGAGAATTGAAGAGTTTTAAGTTTAAATAGCACTTTCACTCTGCTAATGATTGGTTGGAAAAGATTTGTGCCCATGATCACAATGGGAAAAATTTGGTTCTATTTATTTTACTTACTGGACAGAAAAACTTGAATTCACAAACAATGGTATTCAATGCTTTTGAAAGGTGAAGGTTTTGTGACATTTCATGGGCAGAGCTTTAAAAATATACTTTTAAAATATAACCTTTCTTCAAAAGATTAGTAAGAAAGTAAATTAGCATAGGTGTCTTAAGAATTTCTTATAAAATATCTCATGTAAACTAGAAAATATGGTACATCAAAAATTGGTTACCTAGACATTTCTCCAGCCCTGTACCCTTCCTTATCTATCCTTTTAAGGAAAGTTTTTCCTTATTTCTGTCACTAAGGAATAAAATAAAATTTAAAAAAAACCCTCCTGTACATTCTAGTGCTCTAGTCCTTGTGCATATACTTGCATCCCATAGTAAGTCTGATATAGGAAAAACTTTGTTCTTCAGAGCTTTTCTTTTGGCAAATATCATCATCATCATTTCCATGGTAAAGTGGAAGGATTATATTTATATTAGTTAACTATCTTGGCCCTTCCTATATTCGTAAAGCTCACATACATACATAAACACATACACACAGGCACACATGGACACAAATACACATACATACACACACACATAAGCACACACATACACACAAGCATACACTCACATGCACACAAACACAAACATACACACACTTACATGCACATACACACTAACATACACACACATACCCATGCATGCACACACAAACATACACACACTCACATGCACACACACATGCACACACATGCACACACTCACATACATACACAAATATACACAAACACTAACATGCACACATACATACCCATGCATGCACACACACAAACATATACACACATTCAAATGAACACACACAAGTACACACACACAAACATACACATATGTGCACACACATATACATATACACGCATACACATAATGTGCACACACATATACATATACACACATACGCATATACACACATATACATATACACACACATATATACACACACACAGGCACAGACACACACTCACACACATGCACACACACATATGAACACACACACACACACCAATGACAACAACAACAAACAAAATGAGGACAGAAAGCAGTGGGGGGTAAATGATGGCTCTTTTTTTAAAAAAAATATAATTTTTAGATAAATATTTAGAGATGACAGTGACTCCGGAACACAGCACAAAATAGTAAAATTGCAGATAAAGGGCTGGGGAGATCACCCAACAGATAAGAGTTGCTCTCCTAGAAGACACAGTGGGATTCACAACACTCACATCTGTAATTGCAATGCTATGGCATCTGAAGCTGTCTCCTGGCCTCTGCATGCACTGCATGCATATGATACACATACACAAATGCAGGCAAAACACCCATACTCATAAAATAAAAATAAATAAAACTATAAATACGTTGATCAGAGGGGGAGACTGAAGAAGATATGGAGCTGGATTCCCAGACCCAAGAGAAGTCAACTTGGTTTTTGAAAGGACAACCCCAACAAGGCAAAAACCTGCTTCAATCCAACCAGTCAGTCAGAAGTGGCTCATTCTGATAGAGAAATAAAGGTTGTTATATGATTTTGGAAATATGTTCCAAAACACAACATGAGTGCCTGGTAAGCAAGCACGGAGACCTGAGTCCAAATTCTCAGAACCCATGTAAAAAGCCATCAATGTCTGTAGCCTCAGTACTCTGTGAAGGTTGGGGCAAAAACAGAAGAATTCTGGGGGTTTGCTAACTGGCAGCCTAGCTCCAGGTTCAATGTGAGTTTTTTTTTTTTTCTCTCAAGATAATAAGGTGGAAGTGATAGAGCAGACACCCACTTGATGTCCTAGTGTACCCTCCTACACACATATCACAGAAAGATAGAACAGAGGAACAAAGAAAAGAAGGAAAGGAAGCAAAATAAGGGGTCTCACTTCGAGTAGGGATTTCTATATTGCTTGCCTGAAACTTTTCATGACCCCCTACTTCTTTTTTCTTCTCTCCTTTCTTCCCTGTGCTTTTGATTTTTGATCAGCTTCCTTAGTTCTGAAATTGCAGACCTACCCAGTTTATGTAGTGCTGAGCATTGAACTCAGGGCCTTGTGTTTGCTAAGCAAGCATTCTACTTACTGGATCAAATCCTCTATTTTAGCTTTGTAAAAAAGTTCTCTAGGGCTGATACTTGGTCTTGGGTAGTCAGCTACGGAGCTCAATTCTGGAAAAAAGCCATTTTCCCTTACTACAATGTAACACTATATACTTAGTAGGTTATATTTTATAGTTATTTATATAATAATTAGTAAATAATAATTAATTTAAATATCCATAAGGTCATGTGTTTAAGAGGGAATTGGGGGGTCGTAGGAGGAGTCAGAGAGAAGAGAGGGGTACTGTTGTATATACAGCATACATATATAACATTTTTAAAGAAGGGAAGAAAATCTCTTTAACACAGCTCTCTAGCTTTCAAAACCCACAAGGACTTTGGGAAACTATTCTCCTGCTCTATTATTTCATTTTCATAGGCATAACACTTTTTATGTTCAATAGGCATTAATATTTAATCTCATGTGAATTCTTACTATAAACTTATTTGTAACTTGCAAGTATGAGGTTATATGTATAATTTTATCCCACTATTAAAAACAAGGCGTGGGTCAGTGTGTATAATTAACACTCAGGCAAATGTAAATACATATATCAACTATATCTGTATTTACGGCTATCGACTGAAACGCCTATATTCCTACCAACATCAAAATTAAAGCCCTAAACTAGTAGTGTGACAGCATTTGGAGTTGGGTCTTTGGAAGAAAACTCAGTTTAGGTGAAGTAGCCATAGCTGAATTTGTACCTTGTGACAATTACAAGAGATACCAGAGCCCTTCTTTCTACTACATGAGGGTACAGCCATGTGCCGGTCAGGAGAGTTACCCAATGTTACTATATCTTCACTTTGATCTTTCCAGTCTTCAGGACGACACATAGGAACATCAGCTGTTAGTGTCACATCTGTAGCATTCTGTCTTGACACACTGGGAAGAGTATAGCTCAGTGCTTTTATGTTTTTGACAATTCAGCTGGAATGCCACATTAGAAAACAGGGCTGTTGGTTGTGTCTCATAAGATATAAAGAATGCCTAGAGGACTTTAAATAAAGGAAGGAGTCAAGATTTGCTTTTACATCAAATAAGATCGAATTATTTAGACTGGAAACCTTTATTTGAATATATAGTATATGTGCATAAGATGCTTTAATCAATAACAATTATAATGACTTAAACAATATCTCAAAGGGACATCTAAACCAGTGGTCCTCAATCTATAGGTCTTGAACCTTTTGACAAGTCTTTAACTCCAAAATTATTTACATTAATATTCATAACAGTAGCCATAAAGTAGCAACAAAAATAACTTTATGGCTGAGGGGTCAGCACAACATAAGGAACTGTGAAAAAGGATCACAACATTTAGGAGGTTGAGAACTACTAAATACTAAAGCAATACTTACCAAGTTTCTGCAGTTCACAGATTAATGATTTATTAAGAGTTTATGAAAAAATGACACAACTTTTAAGAGTGTCTTAAGGTGTTTATTATCCCAGAGTCCCATCCTGTGCTCAGAAAAGTGATGATTTCTTACTATGCCAGAAAATGGAGTCAGACTTACCAGTAGAACCTATTTGGAACCACTGATTCCTGGATAAGCTGCCATCTTCTGCCAAATTCAGCTGAGCTGTACAGCTGGAGAGAGAAGGAATAAATCAGCAATGTGGGCCATTATTCTTTTTCCGGAATTCATCAGTACCAATACCTGGCATTTCCAGGTAAGGACATCATCTCTGTTTTTCTCATGTCAACTCCGCAAGTCAGACATCAACATCTCGCTTGCTTTAACCCTTAAGGGAAGTGGGACAACGAAGTTGTATGATACGTTGCAAATCATATGTTCAGTAAATAGTGACTAAAACTGGGATTCACAATGTTTTGCCTGCAAGCAATGTCTTCTTACCCCCTTCAATAGCATTAGCAACATGTAATTGGTAATATCTAGGGTAAAATCGGCACTTAGTTCCTGAAGATCCCACTACAATACCTGATCCTTAGGGAAATTGTGAGATTCTTGAAACAACCAAATGGGAAGGAATTCAGAGGGTATTTCTAGAAGTTTGGAGAAAGTAGTAGGGTCTAAAGAAACAACAGGGTCCAAATTAATAATAATAATAAAAAAAACACAACACACACACACACACACACACACATACACAAACTAATTGCAAAGGGGCTAATAGGGACTCAAAGTTTTAAGATAGGTAGAACCATATATGAGTTAACAGGGTCTATCTCTACGTGTTTGGATGAGCCAAACATAGGAAACAGAATACCAAGTCGAAGAGAACATACTTATTCCCAAAGAGAATGAGCTAATACTAATCTTTTTTGTTTTTCCTTTTGTTAAAAATAGACTTTTTTCTCTCATATAATATATGCTAGTTATAGTTTCTCTTCTTCTACTCCCCCTAACTTCTCCCCACCTCTCTTCCCCTCCAGATCTACTTTCTTTCTGTTTCTCTTCAAAAAATAACTGATTTCTAAGAGATAGCAATTAAGCCATAACAAAATAGTAAGTAAAATCTATCATATTGAAGTTGGATATGATATCCCAACAGGAGGAGAAAAAGTCCTAAAAGCAAGCACAATGATCAGAGGCCCACTTGATCTGTCAAAAGACCTATAAAAACATAAACCTGGAAGCTATAATATATATGTAGATGACGTGGTGCAGATCCACCGAGGCTCAAAGCTCTGTTTCAGTTTCTGTGAGCTCATACGTGCCTTGCTTAGTTGATTCAGAGGGCCTTGCTCTCCTGATGTCCTTCAGCCCCTCTGGCTCTTACATTGTTGCTACTTCCTCTTCCGTAGGGTTCCCTGAGCTCTGAGGGGAGGGATTTGATGGAGACATCCCATTTAAATTCTTTTTCTCTATGCATTATGTCTGGCTGTTTGTCTCTGCATCTGTTCCCATCTGGTACAGAAGGGAATTTCTCTGGTAATTACTAAATAAGGCACTGATCTATGAGTTTAGCAGAATTAGAAGTCATTGTGTTGATCTTTTTAGACCAATAGTGTTTGGTTTTACCCTGGAACTCTGGGCTATCTAGTCTCTCATGTTGTTACCCTAGCAGCATCAGATATGAATTCCTTCTTGTGGGGTGGTCCTTAAGCCAAAATGGGCATTGGTTGGCTACTCCCACAAGTTCTGCTGGGTTTTGTAAGAACAAACAAAGAAAACTCAGATTATATAACCCAAAACCACACAGGCCAAGCTCCTCCTAAAATTCAAGCTTTTCTCATACATTATCTCACTTACCACTTGTCACTTCATCCCTGTAAGATGTAAAGTTGTTGTGATCATTTTATAGGCGGCTAAACCAGTGGTAACATTTCACACTGCCACACTCTCCAAGGGCAACTGCACTGCGAATCACTTCTCATGAGATATGGGTTAACTCTACATACAATCCATGGCACAAATGTCTTCTACTTCTCACTTCTGTCAGATAATCCCCATGTCATCCCAAAAGCCTGAGAACCCAACTGTCCTCTTATGGAAGTTTGAAGAATCTCTTTTCTCTAGGTACCTGGTGTCTGGAGTACCTGATTAGGAAAACATGTAGACATCTCTTTCCTGCCTGTGCCTCGTGTATGATACACCTGACCCTCAAAAACTAATCTCTGCATTTGCCATCTCCCACACTGAGTGAATGGTGAGTCATTGTACTGAGTGGAAGCATTACCTGCCTCCTCTTCACTTTCCAGCCACACAAACCGTGTAAGAACAAAAGGTCAAATGACTCACCAGGTGACTCAGCAAGGCTGTTGATGGGCCAAACCTACCCAAAGAACAACTTATTTCAATTGAGTATTTACTGGCATTTTGAAGAACCTGTCAAGATGCTGTTCACTTGCCCAACACACAACCTTCCATGCAGAAAGAATGAGATGCCTGGCTACTAAAGCAAACCACTCACTGGCTCCACTGTATAGTATTTGATCATTCAACAAAGAAGAAAATGACATTTATTCCAAAGTTGTGTTTTATAACTTTACTTCTACCATTCAATGACAAAGTTGGAATGTTGAGTGTTCCTAATAGGCTCATGTATAAAAGGTAGGACCCCTCAGTGATATCAGTGAGAGGTGGTAGAACCTTTGAATAGGAGAGCATTTTAGAACGACCATTAGTCACTGATGACATATCCTGCACATCACTGTGTTATTCCTTCTTCTTTATCTTTTTTACTGTCAATACTTAAAGTTAGCCGTGTTGCTCAGCATCCCACCATAATATGCTGATTCACTGATGTCTGAAATCTCTGAGTCAAATAATTTTGTCTTAATAAAAATATTAACTCGGGTACTTTATTATGGTGATGAGCAATGTTTTCATCCATAAAAGGGTGAAAACAGGGTTTTGGGGAGCACTTCACATACACACACACTCACACACAAACTCTTCTGTGCATGATTGTGAAAATGTTTGTGTGTGGTTGATTACAGGTACGTATATGCCACAGTGCTTACATGGAGCACAGAAGGCAACTGAGTATTGGCCCTTTCCTTTCACCTTGTTTAAAATGAGGTCTCTTGCTCACACTTTCCATGAAAGGTTACCAGGCCTAGAAGCTTCTGTGGATGCTCTGTTCAGCTCTTCAGCTCTCCATTGGAAAGCTAGGATTACAGGTGTATGTTACAGTGCCTGACTTTGTGCGAGGTCTATGTATATGAACTCAAGTCTTCATACTTGGATGTATTTTGTATTGAGCCATCACCCATTGTAGATACATTTTCAGAATACCAAAAGAAAGATAGCTTTCCTCATAGAATTAAGAAATGGAAAAACAATTTACTCTTTCTACATTCAGAACTCAAAGAGTCTGTGAATATACAGATCAGTTCTTGCTCCAATCATGCTCTGAATATCTTGTGGTTTGATACAGAGTAGAAAAACAGCAAGTTTCTCAATCTCTCTCTCTCTCTTCCTCTCTCTCTTTCTGAGCTTAAAGTAAGTGTAATATGCAAAATTTATACAATTTAAATATACATTGATATCTATATTTCAGTATTCAAATGTGAAAAAACCAAGATGACTTAAAATCATAGTTCTGTACATGACAGCTGGACTTATACAGATTCTCAATAATGACATATAAGCTCTGAAGGTGCATCTAGGAAACCAGGCACTGTCACCCACATTCCTAAATAGAATTCATCTGTGAAGAATTGTTGGGTGTTGCCATCTATTTTTGTTTGTTTGGTTGGTTGGTTTTTGTTTTTGCCTTTTAAACTTTACCACTTAGCCTGGACTTAGAGCCTATCTGACAGTCAGTTGAGTCTCCTGATATTGATATGTGTCATTGAGTAGCTGATTTGTTATTTGTGAGCATTTAGTGTCCGCAAACATCAGGCATACACATCAATCCAATAAACCATGTCTGTCTTATGCAGCTCAGTGGCATCCTTCATACTTCTATTTTTGGGAAGCTGCCCTTCACCTTTTGGTCTTAATGGGTGGGCTTTCTCACCTTCCTCCCACATTGAAATGTTAAGCCACATTGTGCCTAATATGCCTTCACCAACACTACTATTCTGCCAAAGTTTACATCATGTCTTCTGTCCTTTGGTGACGATATTCCTCAAATGTTTTCCTCCAAAGACACCTTCTGTATCAGCCTTCCCCTACACACTAACGTTCCCTCTGGCCTCTTTCTCCAAAGATCTGTGGTCTACCAATACATACTTTTCAGCTACTGACACATAGAAATATTTAACTATTTCAGTAGTCTTCAGTGGCCTTTCAGTAACCTCCTAAAAGAAAAAGTGAATTTTTATTTACATAAAAAAGAAATAACTTTTACATGTCTAAGAATATTCTTCAACCATTTTAAGAGATAGACAAAATTTCAAGGGTAACTAATCCCACATTTCTGCATCCACAGGTACCTAGAACATAGAACATATTGTAGGTAAAAAGTTTTGATGTTTTAAGTGAATTCCTCTTATCATGAATATGCTTGATAATTAGTTATATATAGAGAGGAATATATTTTGCTTCCATGGATATAAACCTCAAGGTCAGTATCTTCAAGGAAAAGTCTCTAACTATAAGCACATTTGGAAGTCCTAAGGATTTACATATGGGTCCTTGCAAGTTTATCCCTAGACAGCTGTCTTATATACTGCAAATATTTCTCAAATATTTTCTCCCTGGGAATTTAATTGTCCAGCCTGGTGTCACAGCAAGAAAGGGAGGAACATAACAACTCTCGGTCACTCATGTTAATATATTAATTAAACCTGCAGAGTCTGACAGCAAAGCTCTGCGCAAAGACCAGACAAGCACAGTATTAAAGCATCTTATGCCCTGACTCAGGCTCAGCTGAGAGTTCAATGGCTTTTCCTGAAGAAGTCAATGCCCCTTAATAAAATTCATAGTGTTGGCAGCACCTAAATAAGATTTATTTTCCTTCCTGCCTGTCTCCAGCTCCAAGGTTTCTTTGACTGTCAGGACACAGAACTCAGAAATATCATTACTATCTGTCACATACAAGAAAACAGCAGCTGCTTTCTCCACCAATGCCAAGCCTCCAGAAAAAAGAGGGAGGGGTATTTGGAAGAGAAAAGAAGAGTATTTGAGTTACTTTTAGAAGGGCAATGTTCATCTACCACCCTTCTGTCATGGACTCAGAAATAATGAATTGTAAGGAATGAAATATAAAGAACAAGTAGAAGGAGCAGAATTGCCTAGTAGGCAGTAGGGAGAGAATCTGGTTTACTAAGAGTGCAAGGTACAAAACCTTCCTAAAATCTCTGTACAGTATCTGAGATCAAAGTTAATATCAAGAGTCCATCATTCCTGCATGCACAAATTTTACTGTCAAACAGCCTGAGACTGTCAACTGTCAACCCTCTTCTTTCCTGCCACACTCCCCTTCTGAGGGTTTAGGCAAAAAATTCTCACATTAGCTTGTTTTTACAGTCTGCTTTTGTCTGGTGTGGAAAAGGCGGTGATAAAAATACATGAAGCAGTGCCAAAGGTCAGTTTCCTTGTGATCTGGCACCAACTGTCAGGTGTGTATGGAGTCAGCCCTTGTAAGCCCCAGGAGCTGTTAGCTGGACGATGGACAGGTATGATATAACAGACGGCCACAAGAAGGCCCAGGAGCTTGACCAAGAGAAGGAATGAGCTGTGTTGTCTTTACAACAGCTTCCTAATATGCACAAAAATATGACCAGGGAAGAAGAGGATATGGGCAGCCACTTTCTAATGCCATTTCTCATTTTACATATTGGCTCAATCAAACCAAGAGGTTCTTCTCACGTGATAGAAGTGAAATTCAACTTTCCTGTACAAATGTGTGCAGCTATCACTGCCCTAGAATGTCTTTCAGTATTTTCCCTTTAAGATGAATAGACAAGTGCACAATTGGGATTGTCCTTTGTCACTAAGAAGGTGGTAGAAGGAGGCCAGTTCTATAGAAAGCAGTGCAAGGGCAATCACAGGGAAGCTATGAGTTGTGATAACAGGGTTTAAGACTTTGGCTGATGGTATTAGATGCTATTCACTTCCACTGTCCAGGGGCAGTTTCCCGGTCTTCTCTCACACAGCTGTTCAAGGGGCTTAAGTTGGTAGTATGCTTCCTGCAGTGGACTCTTTTCAGGACTCATGATTACTTCTCTTTCTTCCTATGTCCTTGATATTTTGGAAACAGGGGGCCTGTAAAGTGTACTTCTTGAGAAGGCAGAAAGAAAAGCCTACCAATTCTATTTATTTGCCTCATCCTAATACTGTCCTGGGGTTAGCCTTGGTACAGAGAACTCATCCAATTCTTGATTCTCCTATTCTTGCTGATCTTCAGCAAGAAAGATATGACACCTCAAGGCATTAAAATAAATTCCTGATGCCAGACTGAAAGTGTTGCAAATAGCAAGTTCCTTTTTTTCTACCATATTTAACAGGAGCAAAAGAAGTCCATCAGTAGAAACAGGCTTCAGAGGTAGGTAATGATTCTCTGGATTTCCATGGTGCCCTAGGGTCCTGAACTCAGCCTTGAAGCAAACCAAAACCAGCACTGTATACATTCCATCCACAAAACATCATTGAGATGGGGAAACTTAACCTTTGCTGAATGACACCAATCATCTCCAGGGACAGAACCTCAGCTGCCGCCCTAAACTCCTTCAATATCCTGTCTGAGCAGACATTTCTCAAAAATAGACTGCATTTTCTTGGTCACCACAAACAATGTATTATATATTTGTTCAGAGTGGTAGGGTAGCTTATTTAGGAGGAAAGGTTTTAATTTATAAAACTTTTAAAGGTGGAGTTTGGAGGATAATTAATGTTCCTAAGCATTGAAGATTTGGGGGGAAGGAAATGTTTCAGGAGAAGTCATGGTAGGAAAAAAAAAAGAACAGTAAAGTTAAAAGTAATATTTCTGTTCTTTGGTCCCCGTCAAGAGGTCTGCTATTACTGGATGCACAAATTAAAATGAGATAGGACTTGAAGCTACAGATGGAATCTGACAAGTAGGTATCGTCATATAAAAACTTATAGGAAGCTAATGGTGACTGGATCCAGATAGCAGCCAAGTTAAAGACTGGAGTACTGAGAAAGAGCAGTCAGGATTTTCTGATGAAGAATGAGTGGAAATGATGACACATGCTTTAGGCTCCATCAATCTCTTCTGTGGCAGGATTTATCAAATCTGTCACTGGTCATTCGTCGGCTGTCGCTGACATCTGTCAAAGCTCCCATGGTTGAGATTGACACTCTGAGGACTAGGGATTAGACATGGGGAAATGGAGCTGGTAAGGAAGGAAAGGTCAATGTGTGGACATCAGTTATTTTTATTTGGAGATATTTGCTATTCACTGAGGTCTGAAGGTACTTTAAACCACACAAACACACATAAACACACACACACGGGGGGGGGGGAGAAAGAGAGAGAGACAAACAGAGACAGAGACAGCAAGACACCAGAGAAAGGGAATCTGTATGTCAAAGGGTTCTTAAAGACAAGTAAGAGCCCCATAAGACAGATAAGAACTGAGAAAAACATTGTAAACATATTTCTTTTATTTTAAATTCCATGTAGCCACTAAATAGGATGATGGTGTCTATTCAAATATTAATTCCAATGAACTGCTTTGAAATTTCCATTTATTTTTCTTCCTTTGGTCAATTACTTTCAAATCCCAAGAATAGATAGATCAAACTGTTCTGGGTAGCAATTGCAAATGATGATACAGCAACCTGTTAAACAAGGTATCCTCACTGAACACAGGCCATCCTTGTTTGCATATGATAGCATTTCAGCTTGAGAATTTGTTTTATAAACAAGGATCAGGGTTGACATTTACTGAGCTCCCTGGTTTCCACTATAATTGCCAGTTTTTAACTTGGATACTTAAATTATTTACATATTCATGAGATTAGAAATCAGCTCTGACACTGGAAAATTTTAAGAACATGAAAACCCTGCCAAATGTACATAGTATATCACATACAACTTACTTTGTAGAAATAAGCAAGTGTCTTTTTTTTACTTAAAGCAGCACATCAAGTAAATGCAAAGGTATTAGACTAATATCAGTTTTATAAATACTTGTAGAGAAATCATTGAAAAACTTGTTATTGAGTTATGAGGTCTCTTATCTTCATCTTATCCTTTAGACATTAAGAGGCTGCCCATTCTATTCAAAAAGAGGTAGAATTACTGTGAATATCATTACTTTAATAGTTAATGGTTTAATGTCATTATGATCGATAATATTCCCCCAGCACCTTGCACTGCTTCATCCGGGATTTATTCTTTATAGTGCATGATTTCCACTGACTGGTGGAAGAGCCATTTACCAATGAGCACCGATTGAACCTCACACACTGGAAAGAATTTAGTCTGGGGTAGGTTCTGCTAGAGCTAATTCCAGTTACAGCTCCCTGGGTTTTCTTTTTCTAGGTCTTTAGATAATACACTGTCAGTGAGGTGATGCTTGTTATGTACTGGGCTTGGTGTTCACTTTTTACATTATCTTTGCATCTTTACACAGTTCCATAAGGCAGATTCTGCCATTATTCTGCTTTTCGACTGAAGAAATGACTAAATTGAGTGGTCCTACTGATGTTCACCACCCAGCCAGTGGCATGACCTGGCGGCATCTCACCTGCTTCCTCTATTGCTCATCAGTGTTGAGATAACTTTATGACTGAGGCTCTTAAGAGGCCAAAAGCTTCTCTATCCTCATGTCAAGTAGTCAGTATTTTCCAGAGAAGGCACAGCACTTGAGACAGCCAAGATAAGTATTATCCATATAGTATGAGAAGTCGAGAAATAAAATGAATATTTAACTTTAAAGGTAATATAAAAGGTGCTTGGTGCTGGGGAGATGATAGAGTGAAAAAGTGCCTGTAGCATAAGCTTGAGGACCTGAGGTTGTATCTCCAGCACCTATAGAAAAACAGACAATGTATAGCAAGTGCTGATACTCTCAGTACTTGGGTGGTACAGAGAGGGGGTCTCCAGAACAAGCCGGGTAGCTGGTTAGCCAAAATTGGCCAGTATCACAACCGGGGAGGTATCTTTTCATAAAGAATTAATTGTAACATGAGTTAGAGATGAAAATGCCAGGTGTCAACTTCAGGCATTTACAGACACCTAATATACCCACACACACAAGCCACATACACAAATAAATTTTAAAAAAACAACAATAAAAGACACAAGAGATTAATAAAAACTGCAGTAGGTATAGGGAGACCAAAACTAGTTCTTAAGTATTCTTTTGTGATTAAAATTCTGTCATTGCCTATCAAACATGTTGCAAGCAAGTACATTTTCCTCTTCTATCAACACATGATTTTAAGTTAAAACCAAACGATTGAGATTTATATAGATAGATATATCGAGAGATTCAAATGTTAATGTTTAGCATTTCTGTTATGCTACCAAGAGCCCATTTCCTTCCTCTAAAATCAAATATTAAAAGTGCAGCCAATGTATAGGATTAGGATTTCCTATACTGACTTAAATTGTGATCCTTAGGCATCTGAGAAAGGTTGGGAATGAAGGAGGTTTCCCACATCTTATTATGCTGGTTTCTGGCTGTTAGAGCTTCAAAACAAGTAATACAGAAAGCATTACATTACATGAAAATGGATATTAGCTGCAAAATAGAGAATAAGTATGATATAATACATAGATCAAGGGAAACTAGGAAACAAAACAGATTCATGGGGAGATGCTAAGATCTCCCTGGGAAGGGGAAATAGAAGAGGTTTGTGAGTATACTGATGGCTGGAGGGGTTGGGAACATGAGTGATCAGGTTGGCGGAGGTGGGTGGGAGAATATTGCAAGAGAATACTGGAAAGGGGAGGAAGAACATTTCGGGGTCATTGAAAACTTGACCCAAATAAATCTTTATGGATGACCGCAGCCAAGACTCCTAGCAATAGCTGATATGTACCCGGCACTGGCCATCTTCTGTGACCAGATAAGTACACAGCCCAATTATCATCAGAGAGGCATCATCCAGAAACAGATGGAAACAGAAGCAGACTCACAGACAAACATTAGGTGGATTTTGGCAAATCTGGCAGAATAGGGATAGAAAGGATTGTTGGAGCCAGAGGAGTCAAGGACATCACAAGAAACTTCAAAGAATCAACTAATCTGGGCTCACAGGGGTTCACAGAGACTGACCTGACAACCAGGGAGCCAGCGTGGGACTTACCAAGGCACTCTGCATATATGTTACAGTTGTGTGACTTGATCCTAACAGGGGGAATAAGAGCTATTTCTGACTCTTTTGCTGACTTTTGGACCCTACTCCTCATAGTGAGTTGCCTTGTCCAGACTTGATACATGAGGAAGGGCTTAGTCTTACTGCAACTTGATACACCATGTTTTATCGATACTCACGGGAGACCTGTCCTTTTCTACAGAAGAGTAGATTGGGGTCTGGAAAAAGTGGGGAAATTGGAATAAGGGCTTGAAGGAGAAGAGGGAGGGAAAACTGTGGCCAGGATGTAAAATAAATAAATAAATATTTTTTTTAAAAAAAAAGAAAAGGAAATCATGATATTATCTGAAGTAAGCCAGACAAATGCTTCAGGTGTTCTTCATATGTAGAACCTAGGCTTCAAATGTGTGTGTGTGTGTATGTGTGAGAGAGAGAGAGAGAGAGAGAAAGAGAGAGAGAGAGAGAGAGAGAGAGAGAGAGAGAGAACAAAATTTTTAAATTTAAACATAATTTGATCATATTCTTCTCTTCCCCTAAGCCCCTCCACATCCTTTTCCCCTTCCTACTCATTCAACTTTAAGTTCCATCTCAAGTAACAGATAGAAACCCAAAACAACAGCAAAGGCAGGAAAAGGAAATAAAACCATGCCCACAAGGGGGGGAAATATACCAAATTGTAACCAAATAAAAGCATACACCAAAATAACTGTGGAATCCATTATATCTTGACCACGAGGACTGTTCTGGATGGTTGATACACGCAGTGTCACTCACTCCAATGGAGTAAACTGATTTTCCCTCCCAACAGGTCTAACTGATAGTTCAGTTGTTTACCTTCCCCTAGTGGTCAGGGTTTTATACATTCATGCATTTATATAGCTATGTAGCTATAGATATGTGTGTGTATTTATATATTATTTATGTTTATATATTTGTATATTTAATAAAATATAAGATAAAATTAAAACAATCACAATGAAGTCACACAAGGCAAATCAACAGAAGGAAAAGAGCCCAGGAGAAGGCACAAGAACCAGAAACCCACTGTTTCTCATGCTCTGAAATCCCATTAAACCACTAAACCTGCAGAAGACCTGATGCAGACCTGTGTGGTTTCTGTGCGTGCTGATCTGGTCTCTGTGAGTTCATGTTGTAGAGGTTTTTGTTTTCTTTGTGTTCCCTTTCCCCTACAGCTCTTGCATCCTTTTCATCTCCTCTTCCGCGGGGTTTCCTGAGCCCTGAGGGGCGGGGTGTGATTTGATAGAGATATTCCTTTCAGGGCTGAGTATTCCAAGGTCTCTCACTTAAACCAGGACATATTGCAAGGCAAGTAGGAAACAGAGTGCTACAAATAATCAAGCTCTTTCTTGGCTCTATAGAGAGATGCCCTGAGGTGTGTTTCAGGTGACATATCCTTTAGTAACACTCGCACTTGCACCAGGGGAAGGCGGGCCTGGAGATCCGACAGCATTCTATGGGATGAAGAAAGTCCCTTACATTTATAGAATGTTGAAGGAGAGAACTCCAAGTTTAGAAGCTAAGTGAAAGTACTAAAGAAGACCCAGGTAATGACGGAAGATGCTGGTCCTATTGTCACATTCGTCCTTGGGGATGCTATGTGCTTGCTTTGCTCTTAGGAAAAGGACTCAGTTGGAATATAAAGAGTGGCTGGTCCTCTCCTAAGATCAGCGTGTTAGGGAAGATGAAAGGACTGGTTGAGGAAGAAAGTGACCAGGCAGAGTGAGGGAAGGGAGACTGGAGAAGGCAAGGGTGCTGGTACGGACCTGAGAACAAAATATAATTACACTTTTTTCTAACAGTGCAGTTATGAAACCCATTATTTTAAACATTCAGCTTAAAATTCATAAAATCAAAAGTGGTACAGTATAAACTTGCAAATGTTCTAGAACAAAATAAATTATGTACCACAAAATGGCCTTAAAGGCTTTGCCTTTCAGATACAGCACGGATCAGTCATTTGAATGCTGATATTTTTGTTTGTGTAAGCATATATTAATTGCACAAAATAATTGGTTTTATTCTGACATTTTCATATATGCATAGACAAGGCCTTGATCAGATTCACTACATTGTTAGTACCTCTTGTCCCAACTCTCCAATTGACCACCTCCTCTTCCCTCTTTCCAATTCTAATATCTAAAAACATAAAACAAATTAACATCTTCTAAATAAATTTTACAGAAATAAAAGAAAATGAGCAGATAGGGAAGTCAAAAGAAGAAATATAAAGTATCTTGGGGACCAGTTCAGGGTGGTTGATGTGCTTTTTTCATCCACCATAACACACATTTTAAAAATTTCTGAGTCAGTTGTAAACACAAGTACACTAAAAAATATGTATTTAATATGACAATGAAGCCTGATTACTTCTCCTAAATAGTCAGGAGGTCTGCACATTGGCCCTGACATCCTGTAAAACAAAGCCGAAGCTGAAGCTGGATGCTGCATGCTGCCTGGACCTCTGTAAATTGTCATCTGCTCCCCACATGCACCCTTCCCAGCGCCTGCTGAAAGGAGTCCATGGCTTAGGTGTTTTGGACATGATAGAGAAGAGAAAGCCAGGAAGCTGCTTGGGCTGAATGAAGAAGTCGGTGTTAGGAGGACCTTTTTTGCAACTGCCTAAGGAAGGAGGACTTGCTAGCCAGGTGAAGAGGACAGGAGCCACCTATAGAAGGCATTCGGTGGCCAAGACCTGCCAGCATTCATGTTGACTCTGCAGCATTATGATGGGGCATTATCCCTTTAGCAAATTGCTCCTACAGCATAAGCCCTCACAGAAGAGGCGAGTAGCTAGTATGCTCCACGTGGCTGAGGTATATGCACATTCCTCTGGTTTGCTCGGGTTCCTTTCTCTCTCTCTCTCTTTTTCTTACAGTCACATCTGCTCTTTGTTTCCTCTCAGTTTGAATGTTTCCCAACACATCATGTTTAGTGAGGTGTTTAAGACAGACTGAGAGATGCCGTTGGAGGCAATGTTTTATAGCACAGTTTGTACACTAGTTTATTGCCAAATTAAAATAAAGATGTAATCTGGCAGCCTCAGCCTGCTGCCAAGGCTTCCTTGGGAGGTTTCCTATATTAAGGAAAGAAAGTTAGGAGAAAACCGGAATGAGGTAAGGGAATGCATGTCCATTCCCCTGCCTGCCCTGGTTTCAAATGCAAAGAAGTGGACAGAATGTGCTTTCTGCTTAAGCTACAGAAATAAACAAACACAAACAGCACAGAACAGAGCAGCATACTTAATCCTTTATGCAATGGACTCTCCATGTGGCTCACAGTAATTCAGTGTTGTAAGATATCTAAGGTAGGGTTTCTGTGCATTCCTACAAGACTCTAATGATTAAATTTTGATGTTGTTTTAGAAACCACAAGGTTTCTCACAGACTCTTGAGAAGCTGAGGAATTGTGTCCTGTATCAACACGGGCTTTCTAAGAATTCAGGCTACTTCCTTAACATCTTAAATTTGCATCTTTTTCTCCTTATCAATCACTTGTGGGCTGCTTAGTAAGGCACATGTCCATTCAGTAGAGCATTACCTTTAGCAGGTAGCTTTGGCCCAATCAGCCTTATGGTTTGGATTTATTTGTAGTTGTTGTTGTTTCTAAATGACTTAGATGCTTACATTATTTTTATCTGTTTGGCCTATGTCATAGGCACACTGCTAGCATTACCCAGGCAACCATATTAACTTTATGTGCCAACCAGTCTGGACTAAGGGCTGAGATAGTTGGGAAACATTATATCTGTCAATGCATCCATCCCAGTGTTTCAGAACACATTAGCAAGTAAATCAGTGGCCTGGGAAGGTCTGGAAGAGCTAGCTACCTGGAAGCTTATGCTATTAAAATTAAATAATGCAAAATAAATAAAATAAAATGCTTTTTAACAGGTAAAAGTAAATGCTTGTCACCAAACCTGATCACTCAAGTTCAAGTTGGGGAAAAAAGAAAAGCAAAACCCACATTCTTGTTACAACCAATACCTGCCATGGCATGTACATGTACACACACACACACACACACACACAAATAAGTAAATGAATATAGAACAACAATGACAAAATATTGATTTTTCACTTTGTTTCAAAGACTAACCAAAACAAGATCACTCTGACATCTTTGCCTTCATTCATCTTGTGTTTCTCTTCTACTGTGGATAACCTGTTAAATTCTGCACACGGGCATGTTAACTTCTCAAGGAGTTTTTTTCTAATTATCTCATTCTCCTTCATAGCTGAGGGTACAGTAAGTCACCATTCTCATCCTTCAGTCACTTTGGATTCCAGGAACAGCAGAACATGGAGGGACAGACAGATTCCTCTTAGTGAGAGTAGTTATTATCCATTATGATGAAGCTATAACACAGAACAGAAGTGGCATCCTGAGAGCCATATTGACCCCTTGTGACAAAAGTAATAAGGGCCTTTTGTGACCACTTTTCTAAATCAGAACTGAGATGTGATCAAATGGCCCATATCCTGACTATGCTTAACTCTGCCCATCTATCACCTCTTGCCCTAAATCATCTTCCATGTTAATGCAAAGTCAATATAAGTACCCAAATATGGATTTGGTGTCACTGGACTCATTTCTTTGGCTCCCTTGCCAGTTTGGCTTCGTTGGATAAATCCTCAGCTCTATTCTGCTATCCATAGTTATTTTTCTTTTTAGTCAGTATATTGGGAACCAAAGAATTGAGCCTAACTTTTGTGGTTGGCTAGAGACCAGACTTTCAGCCTAAAAATCTTGTTTTAGAAATGTGCCCTACAAGATAGAAAGAGATGGATATCTTGTTAGAGGAAGCCAATATAGGGTTGGAAAGAGACTGGGTGCTAGGGAAACCTCCAAGAACTCACAGGATGTCCCTGGCCAAGTCACCAAACAATAGTGGAAGGGGAGTCTACATAGTACTTCCCTTATGATCAAATGAATAACCACCCTAAGTGTCATCTCAGAACCTACATCCAACAAAGAATAGAAGTGGAGGCAGAGATCCATGGCTGAGCACTGGGCAGAGCTCCTGGTCCAGCAGAGAGCAGCGGAGGAGAGTCTATATGAGGATGGGGATTATGAGAAAAATTCGAGCAGTGATGGCTGGCTGGGACTCTGGGGAGCTCACTGAATCAAAAATAGCCACTAACAATCCACCGGGGAAAGGAACCAGGCCCTACAAGGATAGGCAACTGTCTACTGGCATGAGCAGTGTAAGGAACCACAAGGTGTGGGATTAGGCTGTGTTCCTGTGCATGGGCTAGCACTGTGGAAACCATTCCCTGCAGAAGAACACCTACCCCAGCCTTAACTTTGGGATGAGGAAATCAGACTTGCCTGAAGTGGGTGTGCCATGTTGAGCTTACCTACCTTGGGACTTTTTGCCCTTTTTGGGGGAGGGGATAGGTGGATGGTTAGGGGTGAGGCTGAAGGATGACTGGAAGGTATTGGAAGGAGGGAAGGGAGGGTGAGCAGGGGGTTACATACATAAAAATGGCATTTTTCTTTAATAAACAAATAACAACAACAACAATAAAAAGAAATGTGTCCTCTCCAATGACATAGGGACAATTTCATCATTTAAAACCTCTATAGTATGAATTTGCTCTTACTCTCTTTTGAGACAAAGCATCTATCTCCTAAGGTCCCATGAAATCAACACCTCTAGTTTGCAGGCTGTTAAACTTGGATTAGAATCACCACCAAGGATACTCCTCTACACTCACCTTCACCCAGTTCTCAGGCATTCAGATTTAGATCAAACCATACCACTGCCATTTTTGATGTTCCAGCTTACAAACAGCATAAATAAACTGCTGGTCTTCCTTACTTGCATAAGAGAATCCTTATAAAATCCTATCCACAGTCCTTATTTTTTTTCCAATCAGTTTATTTTAAAAAAAAAAAAAAACCATTTACTATACTACCACTGAGATATTGAGTACCCACAATAGATGTTACCATCTAAGAAAAAGAAATATCCTAAGCCATAAAAAAAAACAGTATAATACTCTTAATTCTGAGATGGACATTTGAGCATACAAATTTATCCAAAATTAAATATCAGCTATTTGTATTAAAATTTTCAATTTAGCTGGTGGCAGGTAAAACTCTACTGTGCTTCAGAAAGAAAAAAATGTGGTCAACAGAAGTCTTTGAGTGCCTTTTCATGTTCATATCAGAAAGCCCCCACAAGGTGTTTGTATGCACAGTATGAAATACAAAAAGGCATCTCAGATCTTTGGGGTATTCTTCTGACCACAGATCCAAATTCTCTTCCCACAGCCAAAAAATGTCTCTTTTCTTGAACTAGAGAAAACAATCAATGTCGGGAAAACGTGAAAAACAAAAGCCCTGTGTGTTTAGAAGAAGGGAAATAGGGCCCAAAGAAGAAGGAAGACAGGAAGAAACGGAGGAGGGAGGGAGGGGTGAGGATGCTGTTCTTAGATAAGTTGTATGGGTGCCGGCACCTCACCACAGTGTTTTATAAGAGTTAGTTCTTTTCTGTTTGCCTGAGTTTGACATGAAACTGCATCCAGCAGATGGAAAGCTTGCTCTGGGGCTAAGATCTTAACTGAGAGCTTGGCAACAGCAGCAGGAGCAGCTGCCACAGAGAAAAACTGATGAACAATACTTATACACAAGAACAAGTGTTCTTCTTTTCTGAAATTCACAGATGCTGCCCAACCAATGCCAACACTGAGCTCTCCTTGGTGCCCAGAACTGAGTCTTATAATTCTAAAAATGTCATAGCTTTTAAGTGATTGCCAAAGCTCTGATACCAGCATCACTGACCCTACCTTGTAGGCCACGGGCCCCCTTCACTTAACTCTGGAGAGTAGCATTGGCCTCTCAGCTATGACAGACCATTTCCCTTCCAGATAATGCCATGATCCTCACACCTTGATGTAAGTCCTAAGGAACTGTGGCATTTTTCAGTCTCTACACTCATATGCAGACTGTCTTGTCCCACCACATAATTGATTTATCCGTAATTCTCCCTTGAGAATCCAGAGACAGGAGTAGAAAGACTATTTCTGTTAGCATGTTCACTTCAAAATACCACGGTCAAAAGTGAGAGTCCCAACAAAGTTAATTCAAAGATTTTTTTTTTCTGCTATTCCTACAACATCCATGCAGGAGATCAACTGAGTTTTTTTTTTTTTTTTTTTTTGTTTGTTTGTTTTTTTGTTTTTTGTTTTTTTGTTTGTTTTTTTTTTAATGATATCATTTGTTGAAGTATCCAATTTTGAATTTCTTACATTATACAGAGTAAACATTGAATAAAATTCTTTAAGTTCTGAAAGCTAAGGATTCATCAAGCCTGTGCTCATAAACCTTTGGTCTAGACTTTCACATACCTCAACTCATCCTTACATTTCTACCGCTTAAACCTATAATTCATGGCTCAGGATACATCAACCCTGAACCAACTTTTCAAAGGATTTAAACTAGAGAGAATAAAACCACATTTGCCATAGGCCAAACCACAAAACCTAAGAACAGCTTCTACAAGTCGGCCTGTATTATAGTAAGGTTAGCCAACTTTCTGTTTTTGATGAAAATTCCACTCTGTAAGCATTACTTTTCCAACTTTATGTAACTATTACTGATAAGATTCTTCTTCCTCTGATTAAGAAGAAAAATATATTCCTTATCAACAGAAATCTGTCATATTTTTGTTCTACTGGAGTTATTTCTTATAACCTCTAGAGCTTATAAGCCAAAAGGTCACTGAAACTTTATCATCTAAACTTTAATTATTAAGTTCATATAATTTTTGCAGCCACTTTGGTTGTTCATCAGTGAGCTCTGTGCTTTTTAAAAAATATTGTTAGATTAAATCATATCTACAAATCTTCTAAGTCTATCTGAACTAAAGCATGATGTCATTTTCCCTAAGTCAACACTTCAACCTCAAAAGATGAGGAGTCTAATAATATTTTCAATCACGTGGAAAATGTACCTGCAAAGAATAACTAGCCATACAAACACATATAAGGCAAAGATTTTATTTAAAAATATCAACAAATACTATTCATTCTAAGTGTCTGAGTTGGGAGCACTGCCTAGGTGTCCTCACTTTTCCGGGGATATTTACTTTTTCACAGTGAATATAGAAAGCTTGAAGCACTGGGACCTCAAGAGTTACATTTCAGGGCATCTCTTCTAGCATAATTACAAAGATGTTTAGTTTTCACGTATCCAAGTGAATCTGCAATTGACTATGCCTCAGGCATAGGAGGCATTAACACAGAGTTGAATAAAACACAATAACAGTGGATTAAATGAGAAACCCCATGTCCCGGGCAGCTCAGTTTTCACCTATTAATTGCACCAAACGCATGATGGCTCAGCTTCAAGAGCAAAATTGTACATTCCGTGAAAGGGTAGACAGGCTGCTCAAGAGGAAAGAAAAACACTAAGGATAACAAACCTTTCCTATTGTTAGGCTTAGTGTGGCTTTTATTTGTCAGTAAAGGCAGCATGGATAAAACTCCAATTCTATGACGTAAATTTGCCTACTTCAAAATGCCAGTGTCACTAAAGGCTTTGGGAAATTACTTATAGCTTTCCTCTACCTTCTAGAAGAACCACAGATGTAGTGGAATTCAGCACTTCCCCGATCTGAGGGCTTAGCCTCTGGGCCAGCGCAGGATGGTTCACCTGTGAACTTTGAAGCTGCAGCCTTAAGGTACAGCCAAAAAAACAGCTTAAAGTTCTCTGCCATGAGGGCAGCTCTCTCTATTTCTCTACCACCTGGAAGGAAGATTCATTCTCCATTTCCTACTTTTCCTACATTTATGTTGTAACTTGTCTAAATAAATATCCACCCTAATAATATATTTCCTTGTGATAATTAATTGAGTTTATTAATCTATCCACACCCACACATTGAGACCAGTGTTCTAATTTTCTTTCTTTAAAAAACAAAAAACAAAAAACAAAAACCTGACAATCCTGACTTGAAGAAGAAGAAACTTACTCGGTTTACATTTTCAGGTCACATTTTATCCCTCAAGACATGAACCATGGAGGATCAATACCTGCTGATACATTTATTATCTTCTCCAACTAATGGAAACCCAACATTTATTTAAATATGTGTAATATGTGTAATATGTAAGCCAGGATTCTTCTCAAGAAGACTTTTAGAATTTCTTTGTAGAATGATGGATTAAATTCTTATGGCTCAAATTTCTCTCATGTTGCCTAAATGTATTATGAGCTTTTCCATAACATTTTTACTTGCCATTTTGCTATACTTTCACTCTATGTTGCTATGTAAGTTTCTTAAAGTCAAAACAATGTATTTATATAGTAACTACATAATATAGACGGTAGAGAACACTTAAAATGTAGCATAACATCGCTGGGGCATATACATGCAGCTGAGCACCTGTGCAGTACAACTTCACCTAACACTTTAGAAAAAGATGACCTCTGTCTTGCCACCAAGTAAGGAAAATTCATAAGATAAAAGCCTTCAGATGATACTGACCTCTGAACATCTTTCTCACTTTTAAGAGTAATCCCTAGCAATTTTAAACCTTAGAAAAGTAGCTCCTTTTTGAGAGTCTGGGCAAAGCAGTAGGTCCTGAACCAAGAAAAGTAGCTATCTACACTCACAAAACAGCCTCAAATTTCATGAAAATTGATGCCACCCAAATCTTTCGTCATCCCTTACAGTGTAGATGTTGAAGGTTGATCACGTTGTACTGAAAGTTTTCTTCTTGATACTGCAACACTTTATCATGTGGGATTCACCAAGGTGCACATAGGTTACTTAATTTCTGAAGAATCTGTCATATTTTGGACCACCCTGAGTCCTACATTTTTGCTCTAGTTGACAGGGAGTGGCAGAGTTTGGCCTATGCCCCCACTGTGATGTGCTGACTCTCTAGAGGTCCAAAGCAAAGATCAGTCACCCATGAATTGGAACTTTCAGTGCTATAAATATTATATTATATATGTCATATATTGAGTGCATTAGTTCACTTATTTGATGGAAAGGTGACCAACATGGCATCTAAGCTATAAATTGTTTTTCTACACTATCTCAGCCAGTGTCTCAACTTTCTTTGGTATTTTTTCTTATATAGTTGTCTAGTTACAAAAAGAAACCTAAGATGTTCACATTGACATTGACTTCAGAATATTGTACCGAACAGAAAGAAGGATAAGAAGGAGAAGAAGGAAAAGGAGGAGAAGGAGGAAGAGGAGGAGGAGGAGGAGAAGAAGAAGGAGAAGAAGAAGAAGAAGAAGAAGAAGAAGAAGAAGAAGAAGAAGAAGAAGAAGAAGAAGAAGAAGAAGAAGAAGAAGAAGAAGAAGAAGAAGAAATGATCACTGAGGTGGTAGTCACAGATAGATAACCAGTGGTCTTTTCCCTGGCAGCCATGCACCACTGTGTGAAGACCAAAAGTGTACTCACCTTCTGGTCTTGACTGTATGCCAGGATCCAGTCTTCTTGCTTTGGATGGAAAAGCAAACTCTGGATGTAAAAGTTCAGCCGGTACTTTTGGTATGTTGCCCCTTCATCTGAGCTGATCAGTAAACTGCTCTCAATCTCTGGGTCTGTGAGTAACATAATCTGCAGGAATGCAACAGAAAGCAAAGTTTGCAAATTACAATGCAGGGCACTGGATTACCACATTGACATAATAAACAGGCAAAAAAAATAGCTACTCAAGGACCTGAGTTCTGCAATGCTGATCCTCCTACCTCAGACAATGTCACAAAATCATTTGTATTATTTGAAGAACGCAGAGGGCCCTGGTCAGGTAAGGAAATAAAACCAGAAGAACATACTATCTTCTCCTTCATAGGACTTCTTAGAAGAAATTAATTTCTCCTTTTTGTCAATTATTTTCCCTTTTCTTTTTTAAAGTGAAAATTTTATTTATTTATTTATTTATTTATTTACTTACTTACTTACTTACTTACTTACTTACTTACTTACTTACTTACTTACTTACTTACTTACTTATGTGCCACCATGTGTGTGCTATAACACACAGGTGGAGGTCAGAGAACAATTCATGGGTTTTATTTCTTTTGTTCTACCATGAGGGTCTGAGCATTGAACTTGGGTTATCAGCCTTGACATCAAGCACCTTTACATGCTGAACCATCTCCCCAGCTACAAAGTGATTTTCTTAACCTGACAGACACTTTCCTCTTTCCCCTTAATCTTGGCCCTCTCTCATGATGTAACTCATTTATAGTTCATCTAGGAGAAATAAAATTACCAATCTGGTTGATTTCTGTGAAGGAAAAGAAGACATATGATCATGGGTCCAATTCCTTTCTTCAACTCCTATTTCCCATCAACGGTACACTGTCATTTTGTCTTTAGCTTGAGCCTATGAGCCTTGAGTAGAAGGCTGGGCCCTTGAAATTTTTATTAAGATAGTGAATAGATAATTTAACTCCACTGTCATTGTTCACTTTCTAGTCTACTATATCATTTATTCATTTATTTTCTTCTTCCTATGTATATTTTAATATAATGTAATTTTATAAGAGTTGGGCATATCTTTTTCTCACAGATGTATTGTTAGCAGCTAGACTGAGCTCAACATACACTATACACCCAACAAATATCTGCCCAATGAATGAATGGATGGATGCAAGAAAAGAATGGAGTGAGGAAGGGAGAAAGGAAGGGAAGAAGGAAGGAAATAAAGGTGGCAAAAAGGGAGGGAAGGAAGAAGAAAGGAAGGAAGGTATGTTTTAAAAGCACTCATACAGACTTAGAAATATGTTTAGAACAGTTTGAAAAGATAAATGTAAGCCCCATAGAAAGCATAGCTGGATATACTGCTCCATCTTTTACCCATGGGCTATAAATCTGTGTAAACTCGTAGCTTCAGGTGCTTGTTTCACATTCTCGTTGGATCCCTACCCTCAGCCAGAGCATTCTGAAAAACTGAAATAGAAGCAAGATGAATGAGCTGCTTTGGGAACTGCTTGCTTTCTCTCATTTTCTGCTCTAGGAATATGTGATGAAGACCTCATTTCTCCCTAGGTCTTCCTGGCTCCATCAAAGTATGTACCTAACATTTGCAGACAGCCTGCCTGAATGCTACCCATTGACTTATTTCCTGTCAACTTATTAACTGAAACATTCTGATTCTGGTTCAATAGAAAAGATATGCTCAGTGTATGTTATGCGATGAAAGAATACTGAAGCCTGGATTTAGCAGTATGGGAGAAAGGAAGTGAGGCAAGGAGGGTTGGGAGGAGGAGGAGGGAGAGAATTAGAAGGGGAAAAGGAGGGGAAAGGAAGAGAGAGACAAGAAAGAAGATATGTTGAATCGTGATATAAAGGTACAAAATATTAAGCAAATACAAACTCCTAAGACTGTAGGCACTCATTTTGAAACTTCATGGTAGTTCACCATGTCACCTTTGCAAGTGATATGATGCCACCAAACATGGCAGAAAGAGTGCTTAACAGACACACTGCTGGATTTTGTTTTTGCTACTCAGGATATGTATGCTTGAGGTTCTTTGTCAGTCTTCTTGGAGAAGACAAAAGGTTTAAGGAGAATGCTGTGGTTGTCAGCTGCACTTCAGGCAGAGAGAAAGGTGGGAAACATATCCAAAACTGGGGTTGTATCATGAAACACATATCATGAAACACTACCTACTGTCCATAAATTCTGACAGTAGTTATGAGTTTGTCCACTCCATGTTCACCAAACAGCTTCCTCCATTTTATGGCTGATGTGGGGCCATCAGGTAATTTGCTAGGTACAAACTCACATAGCTTCATTAAAATCTAGTGCATGCTATAAACAAGAACATTTACATGGCTCCTAAATGGACAGGAATATTTTTAGGTGATTTTATATTTACCGGGACATTAAAAAAAGGGCTGTCATATTTCAAAACACAAACATGCCATCAGATGATCATACGGCCTTGTGTCTCTAACCACAATTAACAATAAAGCATAACAACCTCTTGTCCTACGGCCAAAAAGTTATTTTCATGATATTATAAAGGTTCCCTGTTTTATGGCCATTGTTGTCTCAAGCCAGATGATGCCCCCGCCCCCTTTTTCATTTTCTAGTTCCCTGTTAACTATAATATGCTCTGTCTTCTCATTTCACCACTGGCTTTCCCCAATGTGGAAGTAAAAGAAACTCAAATTATGACTACAAGATATTCCCAAATGAAAGTGACTTTTATTTATTATTTACCATAACTTGTTTAATATGTATGCATACTCTAAACTCACCAGGCTATAAGAAATTATGTTGTACCCATCTGAAGTATTAGAAAGATACTGAAATTTTTCAAATATTTTTAAATACATGGACATTTGTTATCATGCAAATAAAACTACTAGGGATTGGGCTTCTATTTTTGACCCTGCAAAACCAAAATTAAGCAGAGCATCCCTATCTTCTCTATTTAGTATTCTCCTGAAACGTTCTATTGGGAATTTGTATGCTGGAAGGGTAGGTGTTACCTTTGTAGTGCTAGCAAGTCTGGGCCACACAGGACAGTTTCTGCCACAAAACAAACAGGCTAGTATGGATCTATCTTTGCTTACCCACCTTTTGTTTTAATCATCCTAACAATATAATGATATTTTAATATGTATTTGTCTCATTGATTTTTTTAATCCATATCTACATACTACATCATGAAGTCTGACTTATATTTATATTTTTTAAAAGTTATAACCTATGTAATTCTGTGGAGTGTTGCAAACATACAAGTAAGTGTCCTATTTTGACACACAAAGACGTGCACAGCCTATTCTAACTCTCTAATCAAAGCTTTCAAATTATGAAGCTGTACTTAGTGTAGTGATTGGAATGTAGTACATTTTAATGAATTGCTAGATGATTAATGAAACCTTGTTACTTTGGCCTTAAAATCTTTCATGACTTTGCTTCAAACAAACGAAGGTTGTCTTATTAGTTTATCAATCACAAAAAGTAAATAAATTAATAATTAATTAAGCAATCAAGTTCTAAAGAGAAAGAGTTTAACATACATGGAAAAATAAATAATAAATATAATTCAGTCTTCAGATATAGGTGGTTTTGCTGTGCTGGTCTGAAATAAGTTCTATTTTCTCAAAAAGTGTCCTAAAAGTTAGTATTTTCAATATGGTTACATTCAATCTAATGAATAATTTTTCAAAATACCAGATTGCATTTCTCATTTTTATTTATTTCTCTTACCATTTATCTGTTTAATTTGTATCTACCTAGATTTATTTATGTGGTGTGTGTGCATGTGTGATGATGACACATGTGTCTGTTGTCTCTACAGAGGCAATGTCTTATATTGAACCTGGAGTTCACCAGTTAGATCAGGTTGGATGGGCAGCAAGCCCTTAATGTACTAATCACCTTCTCATGCTGTGACTACTTGTAAGCATTGCTGAATCCAGCTTTTAAGGTCAATGCCAGAGATCTGAACTCAGATCCTTAAGCCCACACAGCAAGCAATTTATCAACTGAGCCATATTTCCCTTACACTGGATTTCTTTAAACTGTTCAATGATTCTTGTTTTCAACAAGGTCAAGATGGCTCCCTATTCTGGATCCTCATATGTCTGCAAGTGAGAGGTATGTTTAATCTTCATTCTGGCTAATGAGATAAATGGGCTTTCAGGAGAAATTTTCACAAGTCATGAATCCTATCTTTTTGTGCTCTCAACAGTATTTTCCTGGGCAATGGACTCTACCCGACCAAAGCTTATTTCATAGTAGGCCATATACCTTTGTGAACAAACTGACAGATCTACAATTGAATCAATGAGTCATTTAACATGTTCCTTCCACTGAACACAACCCAGGGGTCCCTGAAGCTTTGAGAGTTCAGTCCTTCTACAGTCTCTGCTATTCTGCTTAAATTAGAAGCCAAGTAGAGAAAAGGAAGAGATTGCTCCGAACAGGAGTAATTATTCTCTGCTCAGATGGACTCAGGGTGATTAGCACTGGTTTACCTATGCCTTGCAGGGTGTGCAGACATGGCACTGACTGCATCTGCGGATGAATTGTTTTCCATAGAAAGTCAATAATTTCAATGCAGGCTTTTGCAATCCACCTATACACAATCATTCATCATCTACTTCAGAAGAAGGAAGAAACTTTATTTGCTTTTCCTAGAGGTGACAAATGAACATAAAATACAATTTATAGATTTCAAATACATCACTTCTCTCTTCTTTTGGAAGTACTCCTTCTGACAGCTTAGTGTACTCAAAAATTAAATGTGGCCAAGCAAGATTGCTCATTGGGTAAAGGTGCTTGCCATTAAGCCTGACTACATAAATTTGATCCCCAAGTGGAAGTAGACAATTGATTCCTATAGATGCTCTCTGAATATCATATGTGTGCCCTGCCGTGTGCATATCCATAAGTACATGCATACAAATACAAAAACTGTCATAAAATTAAATGCATCTCCACTCTTGGATTTGCTCTAGATTCACCATATGGCTCCATGATACAATTTTCAAAACTTGGCAAACAATTTTATGATCCTTCCAGGTATCTAATGTTGTCCTTGCTGCCATATAAATGCTACTATTATTTAGTTTTACAATTCTTTTTCTAGGTATGTTGCTTTGGAATTTGACCACTCACCTTCTTAGATAAAGCAGAGCTAAATAAGGGGAATGACACCACTTCTGAGTATATATTTTTCTATCAATTCTTTGATCTTAATGTATGACTTATTTGTTCCTTTGTCTGCTGTTTGTTATTTACTAGATTCAAGCAGTGGTAGTACAGTTGCTTTGAGAGAATATCAGTCATGCTTCACTCCAGACTTAGCTGAACTCCAAAAGGACACATCACAGGTGCATAACAAATGGATTTTATAATGACCCTGAAAATGACAAAGTGGTAAAGACAGCCAATGGACACTTTGCTTTGTTTAAGCACAAATATTTTTCTCTACAAATGAAACAAGAGGCCAGTTTCAAGCCTCTGGCATGGAAATTAAAAACAAATTAAGCAAAATGTAATCAGAGCAAGGAAGTAATTTGCTGACCAACGTGGGTGGAAGAACTGCCTATTCTCAGTGTGGGATAAGCACCATTCTCCTCAATCGCTGAGGGCGAGGGCAGGAAGTGTTTATCAACTGACAGCTCTTTGTAGGACAGCATTAGCAAACACTGCACCGGATTCCAGAGTGACCAAGGAAAGAGAAGTCACTGAAGCTGAAATGATAGTGAAAGACAAGGAGGAAGGTGGTTAAAGGAAGAAAGTTTCAACCACATATGCTTTGATAGAAGAGAGTGTGTGGCAGAAGAGCAGCAACACAATCACTTGGCCTGCACTTTACTCTCATAGCCCAGTGCAGCTTGCATAATGCTCCATCTTTGTTTATTAACCCCGTGTGACTCGGTGCTAAGAGATGAAGACATTTTGTAATAGGCTGTCTGTTTGTGACCTGAGAAACTACTGGAAAACTTCGGTTTTCTATTCTAAAGTTTGTTCTTTGAGTTTATTTCGTTATTTTTTTCCTTTTTAATAAAATTTGAAGTTTTTAGAGAAAAAAATTTTAAGTGGCATACGAGTTCAGTAGCCTTCTTTATGTGTCTTCGTTGCTTATCGAGAGAACCTCCTCATGGTTACTACATGCAACATCACTAGAGTTCCTTCTAAAGAGCTCATGAGTGAAAATGTTCAGCATGCACAGGAGATACGTAAGCTCTTCAGAAATGGCAATGTCTGTTACACTCTTGGGAAGAAAGTTATATAAGATGTTCTACTTAAAGTTCCATGAGACAACTGTACACAATCTTCTCCCTTCAGACTCTCACAGAATCTTAACTCTACAAGAGAATGTCACCATGAAGCTCTTCTCCTCCTCCTGGGGACTATTCTGGCCCTCTATTAAAAGGTTGTGTGTATATAAACAGGCAGGGTATGAGCAGGGCTGAGCGTACATGCTCTAGAGGCTTGTCTTCAAAAAGAGTCAGAACTAAGTCAGGTTCTGTCATAAATCATCATGGATGTATGCTCTGCTTACAGGGGGACAAAAGGGGATGCTTTTAGAAAAGGACATTGATGCTCTATAAAATTGAGAACCCTGTCATGTATACTACAATAACTGTTAATGTCATAAGACTTAAGTCCAGATACCTGGATTTAAAATTTTTTTCTATCATATGTCTCTGTGGTGCTATGAACATATATTGTTGAATATTTTGGGGCCTTTATTGGCTCTAAGAGGACAGTAACAATAAGCAAGTTTGTAGGTACTTTTCATGGGGCACCATAGTTCTCTAGTCTGTAGGGGGATTATGTTGTTCCATTGGAAATAATTGTCCCACCCACTGGTTTAATAAAAAGCACTGATTGGCCAAAGGCCAAAGGAAGTGTGGGCAGGGCTACCAGACTAAGAAAACTCTGGTAACAGGAAGAACAAAGCAGAACGCCAGAGAGAAGCCAGAGGAAACAGAGGACAACTATGCTGCTCTGAGAAAAGGTACCGAGCCCCATGGCTGAACAAGATAAGAGTCATGGGTTAGATTAAGGGTAAAGAGTTAGCAAGTTATATGCCTGGGCCTTAGGCCAATCAGCCTAAAACTGTTGTAAGCATCTGTGTATCTCTGCGGGTCTAAACCTTGAGGTTGGGCCCAAAAGTCCTGGCCAGAAACTTCCTACTATACTAGTCAGTTGCACTAGAACTAATACCTCTAATATACCTGATGTGCCCATTTGATAGGTAAGGAGATGAGGCTCCCAACTGTGATGTATCTCACATAAATAGTCAGCAGTAATTCACACTAAGACATATGCTGCTCTTATTTGTGTGAGCATTCACAGGGCCACTGTGAAGATATATTATTACAAAACTATTTCAGGACAAGAGCATTTAATGCCTGAGGGTAGGGCTGGCTCAGGTCTGAGTTTGAGAAGAATCTCAAGAATGTGCCTGACAGTCAATAGATTCAAAAGTTAGATTTGCGCCAAAACTTCAGCCAACAGTTTCAGGGCTCCCAAAAAAGGGTAACCAATGGCTGCTGTACCCCATCCCCATACTTCTTTATGCCCAATCCTGTAATACCAAGATGTGTAGCACCCCACTTATATATTTTTTTCTTAAGAGAGAGAGAGAGAGAGAGAGAGAGAGAGAGAGAGAGAGAGAGAGAGAGAGAGAGAGAGAGAGAGAGAGAGAGAGAGAGAGAACCCTCACCTCTGGGCTCACTGCCTAAACCCTCCGCTGTGCTGGAACAAAGTTTCAACCCAAGTTCATTTGAACCTGTCCAAAGCAATAAACAGGCCCTCATATGTTTACATCAAATCCAGCTCCCTGGTGGTCTCTGGGAGTCCCTGGACTCGAGTACACCACCACCTCATAATAAATAGCAAATATACAAGTGTATGTTTTGAAAAAGAAAAATGAGAGAGACGGAGGGAGGAAGGAAGGAACAAAGGAAGGAAAAGAAAGAAAATTAAAAGAGGGCAGGAAGGATGAAGAAAAAGGGAGTGAAGGATAAGGGGACAGTAATATTGCCTAGTAGGACACAGCGAGCACAGCATGAAAGTGGGTACAAGGTGTTAGCGATTACATGGTATCACATCCAAAACATGATATTCCTGAAGACAAGAGATGGATCTTCAATATAAACTAAATTCAATGTCTTAGCTCACGTCATAATTCTCACAATGGCCTTGGCCTCTTTTATTCTTGTCTTTTAAGCATTTTTTTCCTTTCATGAGTGATTTTATGTTTTCTCATGAAAATGGGCAAGAAAGAAACAACAGAAACAGACATAAAAAGCTTTGACCAAATGATAGCATAGGTAACAAAAAAAAATACATTCCCACTGTCTGGCTTAGCTCGTAATAAAGCAGATGCTGAAGTCAGCATGAATCCTTATGGCATAACTGGCTTACTAATAGATGTATCCTATGTGTAATTTACATCTAAAAAACTTAGTTTCATTATGTTGGCAACATGGCTATTATTGTATAAAAACATGAAGTAATATGTAATATTGGTTAATGGTTAAAATTGTATTATCAAGTTTACAAAATCTAAGCTTAGTGTTTTAAAGGAAAATGTAGAAATTTAGGGGACATTTTTATTACTGTCACTATAGAAACCAATTTAACACCTTGAGAATATTTGAGCTACCTTAAAATTTCTAGGATTACTTATTGCCTTTCTTTTTTCTTTTTTTTTCTTTTTTTAAGTGTGATCAGAACACACTCCCATCGTCATTATAAATCCCAGAGTAACCTCTCTTTTAAATCCCCGAAGATCTATAAATGACAACAGGCTGTATCTTTTAAAAATGTTATCTGCTCTCAGAGGGAACCATGGTGATGGAAGACAGAAGCATCTGTCTTCTTCACTCAGAGGAAGCTTTCCTAGGATTGATGATCACTTAATGATGAGAAATCTCTTTATTCCACTAGAAATGATAAAGGCAGGTAGAGGAGGGGAGAGCAAGAAAGAAAAGCTATCAGTATACTTTAACTCTGAATTAAGTGTGGACACCATTTTTGGTAAACTCTCAAGGTGTGTGTTGGTTTTAGTTTCAGTAAATGTCAAGATGGAAAGTCAGGGGACTGAAAGGAAAAACCCATGCTAATCAATCAGATCTGAAAATCAGTCACTAGAATGTTCCCATACTCTTCATCCCTTGCTGTTTGCAGCAATGTTCTGATCAGTGTTTTAGTTTTTACTTATATTAATGCACTGTGGTACGTGGCAGACATACCAGGGTGTACTGGAGAAGATTAATGAGGTTTCAGCTGCATGAGGCCTTGCTAATGTATTTGGTTATTAAAGCATTCCTGAAAAGACTATGGAGGCCCAGTTTCTCTCCCAGAGACTCCTGAGATTAGTGGAGTGAGAATCCCTTTTACTGCTCATCAGTAGGGCCTCTTGGATGATGTGGCAATGGTGGATCATCCAGGAAGAAGAGCTTCCTGCTAAGGAGGAGGTCCAGTTCATGTGAAATCTTCCTTCATCCTTCAATTTTTTAATGACAGGCATTTGATGATGTCGAATTGTGTGTTTAATGGCCATGTTGCTGAGCATAATCACACACTATCTGCCTTCTTTTCTATTCTCCTTTCTTTGCTTCAGAGAAACTGCCAGTAGTGAAATAAAACTGTTATCTGAAGAAGTTACGTTCTGTGATTGCATTACCAAAATATGTCCTTGTCTTGGACTAATTTTATCTGTCAGAAGTAGAACAAATGGCGTAGAATATTTTGAGATGGTAATATCTGTTTTATAAATGCATTATTTTGTAATTCAGAGTAGTGGTTTAAAAGCAAGCATTTAGTTTATCTCACAGTTCTGGGGTTCAAGATCTAGAAGGAGCCCATCTGGGCAGTTAAATTTCAGACCTACAAGCCAACAGCCATGGTGCTACTCTACTTCTGACATGATTTTTTTAATATATATTTAAAGTTATTTAGTTGTCAGAGTTCTTAACAACCTTAATGATTCCTCATGAAAGTATTGGCAGTGCAATTAAATTCTAAGATTCCAGTTTCTTTTAAGCTTGTACAAAAATGTTTTCAGGACAAGGATCATTGTCAAGAAGGAAAGAGTAAATCTATAAAGATAATACCTTCTGAAAAGTTGTTTCATTTTTTTTTTTTTTTGGAACTGTTGTGAGTTATAAAAGATAGCTCATCATTTGACGGTTTAATGCCTATGGACAAGGTATGTCATATATTGCTCTGGGAATTTCTCGCTTACTCCATGTGGTGGTTCTCTTTTATTATCAACTTGACATGATATAGAATGACTAGGAAAGGAAAGCTCAGTGAAGAATGGTTTCGATTAGGTTTGCCTGTGTACTTCTCAATAGAAGATTAACTTGGTTTACTTTAATTGTGGAGGGAAGACCTGCTCACTGTGGGCAGCATCATTCCTTAGCCAGGGAATTTTGAACTGTGTAAGAGTAGAAAAAGTGAGCTGAACACTAGCATCCATGTTCTCTGTTACTAATTACAGATGCCATCTGACCAGCTCTCTAAGTTCCTGCCACTGGAACTTTTTTGCTAAGAAGAATTGACATTCACCATGAGCCAAAACAAACCCTTTCAAGATTAAGGTAGTTTTCTGTTAGTATATTTTTACCTCAGATACAGGAAATTAAATTAAGACACCTCTTTCACATAATCATAAATATTGTCATCAATGTAGGGTTTGGCTTGTGTGTTTCTCACACTTGGTCTCCAGCTAGGAGTACTGTTTTGGGAGGTTATGAAATCTCTAAGTACTTGGTTACCAAAGGCAGAGTCCTGGGTTTGATCCAACACCATGTAGACCTGATATTGTTTTGAGCCTGTAATCCCAGCACTTGAGAAGTGGAAGCAGAGCGATCAGAAGTCCAAGAAAATACTCAGCTATATAAGGAAGTGGAGGCAGCCTAAGCTAGAGGCTCTGTGGAAATAACCAAATCACAACAAAGCATTCCTTATGTGTCGGCTGTATAAAATTGCTTCCCAAAGTCAACTTTACAGATAAATTGAGCAAATGCTTAAGAAAGAAGAACCATGTTTCATTAAGCAAAAAGTTCATAAATTTATGATCTTTCTTAATTGTTCACCTTTCCTCAAAACTGAAGACTATGAGACCACATTTCAAATAATTCCTTCTATTATTGCATGATAATACTTCCGATGTGCTTGTGTGACCATGAAACAATTCTCTTTCCTGCTGCTCATTCTTGGCCTATTACTAATCTTCCAATTAAGAGCTAAGCCCCCGTAAACTCAGAAAAACAAGACAAAACAAAAGAAAAAAACTCCTTTTGACCTTCCTTCTAAACACTTACTGTGATGAGATATTTTAAGAAAATATTATCTTACTCATATCAAAGAAACATTTGCCTTAATACTAATTTATAGTGTTAGGGAAATGATAAAAAATACTATGGTCAACAAAATGAATTTTACTTGAGGAACGCATTGAATATCTAGTGTTTATTAAATATAAATGAGTGAACTCTTATACCAAAATTTAAAAAATTTGTCTCTTTTATTTATTCATTTTATTTTAACTTAGTATGTTTAAAAAAGAACAAGTTAGCATTCCAGAAGTAACAACAAAAATATACTTAGAAAAAACAAAATTCACTGTACTATCACCAGGCAGAAAAAAAAATTAAACATTAATATTTTCAATGTTTGGTTTTGGATTTTTCTTATTTTTGTTCCTATACATATGTAAAATACATTGTAAATATTTTCCAGGTTATTCAATATTGTTTTATATTATTTTAAGTGGTTACTTATAATTTGATTTCATAAACATGTCAGTAAGTAATTACTCAGTATTAATAGATATTTTCTCAAAACCACTCATAAAATATTATTGCTTACTTGTGGTGATATATTATATATTTAATAAAACCAGTCTGGAGTATCAGAGAAGAGATCTACCCACAGGCAATCCAGGAGGATCAAAGAGTGGTAATTTATGCCTTTAATCCCAGCAGATCTGAGTTTGAGGCCAGCTTAGTTTACAGAGGGAGTTCCAAACTCCCAGGCAGGCAGTCATGGTGCCAGGCCTTTAGTCCCATAACTCCAGAGACTTTCTGTGTTTCTGTGAGTTCAAGGCTAACTACTAAATAGTAGTAGCCCACTCCTTTAATCTTAATCTAGTTGTGAAACAACTGGACGAAGAAGGTATTTAAGGCAAGAGTAGAAAGACAGATTAAGGCAGTAGAAGCACTGAGGAGCAAGGCTGACCCTGAGGAAGCTGGAAGAAGCTGGTGAGATCTGACTGTGGTGTTTCCTCTCTTTGATATTCCAGCCTTTCCCGTATATGGCTCTGAGTTTCCTTTATTACAACCAGAATTTGTGCAACATTTAGTATAGATTAATATGTTTGTACATCAATTATTATTTTTCCAAGTTATAGAAGTATAATTAATGTTTAAAAAGTATGAATTGTGTAACCTCTTTGAGATATGCCATCTAATCATTTATAAGAAGCAAAGAAATTAAAAATTTATATGTTTTAATCCAGACTTTAAAACATATTTCTCGATTTTTATCTCTTTTGAAATAAAGTTTCTAGGTGACCATAGGAAACTATGCACTTTATTTGGGTAAATATTGGTTCCATTCATCACAGAGAAGCGTTTTCTTCTTTTGTTGTTCCTTTTTCATGTTTTGGTCATGTTTTTATCATCTCTCAAATACAGTTCTGGTGATATACTTAACAAAATTAATCTGGAATATCAGTCAACCAAGCAGGTCAGGGAGGGGTGACCCACACCTTTAATCGTAGCTTTAGGAATGTGGAGTACAAAGAGAGCTGAGTGGAGCAAAGGATATCATTGTTTTTTTCTGCTCTCCCAGAGATTTTCCCTTTCCTTTTCTGCTGAGAACTAAGAGGCATTCAGTTGGAAGATTTCTCAAGATAGATCTGAGGAGTTGGCTGGGTGGCTGTGGTTTGTTCCAGACATTCCAGCTTTTCCCCAATATCTGGCTTGGGTTTTTATTATATACTGACTAGATTTCATTGCAATCTGCAGTCATCTGATAGCATAGTGATCTGAATGAAAATGACCACCATGGTCTCATAGAGAGTGACTCTTTTAGGAGATGTGGCCTTGATGGAGAAAATGTGTCATATGGAGTGGGATTTGAGGCTTCAAAAGCTCAAGGCAGGGCCAGTGATTCACTCTCTCACTCCTCCTGCTGCCTGTGGATCTAGTTGTAAAACTTTTAGATATCTCTCCAGCACCGTTTCTGCTTGGGTGCCACCATGCTTCCCACCATGATAATAATGAGCTAAACCTCTGAGTTGTACCAGCTCCATTTAATGGCTTTCCTTTCTAAGTGTTGCCATGGTCATGGTGTCTCTTCACAACAACAGAAACCATAGCAAATGTAGATAGGTTGCCAGATCATATGCTTTCACCAGTTAAAATTATAGGCATTTTTTATTTACTTGTATTGCCGTTTATGCACAGTTTCTATTTCCTCCAAGTTATACCTTGGATAAATGGTCATAAAGTAATGTTCTGTATCAATGTTTCCCATATACCCATAGGAGACCCAAAATTTTTCCAGCTTTTCTTGAAAGGCTAAAAATTCTCACATACACAGTATCTCAATGGCTGTAGGCTAAGGAAAGTGGCAATAATAAACCCATTTTCTCTACTATTTACTACATTATCAATCCACTAGCTTCTTTCTCCCTTTTATCACTAATTGTAAGATTTTTAAAAACACTTCATTATATAAGAAATTAAAATTACATAAAAAGTAAATTTAAGAAATTTTATACTCACATAGCTTTTTTTTTTCATTTAATCATGACACTGCCCTTTATAAAACCTAGTGAGAATGGTCCTTCTTCTGCAAATATAAGCAAACCTCAAGAAAATAAAATTAGGTACAGGGGTGCCATCATTTTTCTAAGAAGATTACAGAATGTTTTTGTCATTACCAGAGCTTACACTCAGGAGCCTCGTTCCCACATCACACAGTAAGAAGGCCTCTTGTCAAACCAGGCTACTCTTATGCATTATTAAAAATCATCAAAGAATATATAAAATAAATATAGGTTCACTCACATAGAGATTTGGCCTTTATTTCATAAATTACAAACCCTCATTATCTACTTTACCTGCAAAAACATTCTTATGAAAACGAGAAATATCCTCAAATATATTTTTTTAATCCATTCAATTTTTTTTAAAGCTATTTTGAGGAGAAGGTTTTGTTTCTTGTGAACAGCCAGACTATTACCTCTCTCTTGACTATTCATTTGAACTTTTTACCACAATTTACTTCAGTCATCCTTACTACCAAGTAACAGTCCTCGTGCTGAATTGACAGAAATCAGAGAGTAAAGGAAACACTATGATTTACAACAACTGTACACAGGGGACAACTGACAAGAGGCAACAGATGCTAATGAAAGAATGTAAGAAGCTGTAACTATTGACATTCAAGTTTTATAGAACATAGAAAAGTTTTTCCTGCTGTAAGAAGGGATGAATAGACCATTTCAAACTTCAATGATTTTGAAGTGTGTGTATATGTGTGTGTGTGTGTGTGTGTGTGTGTGTGTGTGTGTGTGTGTGTGTGTGTGGTTTGTGTGTGTTTGATGTGTGAATGAGTGGCAATAACTCCTTGACAAAGAACTCAGATGAGGAAGGCAGGAGATGCTTCCGTACGTTGCATGTATAGGTAGGGTTCCTCATTATGGGAAAGGTAAAACAAGGTCCTTTGCAGCCAAATTCAATAAGATTTTCTAACTATGCAAAAGGATCTGGATATGAATGCCTGTAGAAACCATTTATTCCAAGTTATAGAAAAATAGTGAGGCCTTCTTCACTTCTTCTCTTGCCATACTAATAAGATGGGATGATAGTCAATGGTCAAGTGAGACAACAGACAGCAGTATTTTAATCACTGGAAATTTGTCTTCTGCAACTTTATGCTCAGTTGCATTTTTTTCCTTGATATGAAAAGTCTGTGTTCAAAGACTCCCTAGTTAACTGGCTGAGATGAACTTCTTCATTTGTTAATTGACTTTTTAGTTGTCTGTTAGTTGAAATGCACATATGGCCTGAGATTACAGATTTAATTTGAGTTCTGCTCCTGCCCAGTCATGTGATCTTTAGGATCTTTTATCATACCAATCATTTATCTAAAGGCAAGTATAGAATGATAACAGTTCACAACTCATAAAGTAAACTTTGTGGATATTTAATGGAGCCAAAATATGGTCCACAGATAGCATTTCTCAAGTGAAATGAGTGGTTTTAACATGACAGAAAATTGTGCTGTAGCTACAGGCAATACCAAAATAAAGAGGAAAAAAATGAATCTCTGGTTCTAAAAGTCTCTTAAAGCTGCTCTGAAGTGGGCTTGGAGAGATGGCTCAAAATTTAAGAGCACTAGCTTCTTTTCCAGAGGTCTTTTGTTCGATTCCCAGCAACCACGTGGTGGCTCACATCCAATGAGATCTGGTGCCCTCCTCTGGCCTGCAAACTTTCATGCAGACAGAACACTGCATACACAGTAAGTATTTAAAAAGCTGCTCTGAGGAAAGAAGAGGTAACGATTGTCACGTGTGCTCAAAGAAAAATTTCTTTTGTTTACATGGAGATTTTTAAGAATTATCATTCTGAGAAACAGATTTTGAAAATAAACAGTCAAATGCTTACTCAACATATTGTTAAGTAACTCTCAGCACTGGATCTAGAATTTATAGCTATAGATCATAACAAGTATTTCCAATTTGATCTGTGAGAATAAGGTATTACTAATATGTGTGATACTGGAACAAATCCGGCATTGGACGTGGTGTCAATGGCTTTAGGGTGGTGAGAAGCTCTGATGCTAATGGACCCCTTTTGTGTGGAGAGATAAGAAGAGTTCCTCATTGTAATAACATGATGGTGTGTAGTAGCATCCTTATAATTATGAATTTTGCCATTATCTGTGGTTCTTGAGGGTAGAGGTGGGGCAAAATGTTTGCTGTATTTGTTAAAGTTATTCAACAAGATTAAATTAAGAACATGTGCTGCACCTCCAGCATTTATGAAGTAGTCTAAGGGGGAAACAGATGAAGGTGAGCCAACCTCCCCAGAGGTAGTGGAGAATGCATGTGTTCAGTGAACAGGGGACAGAAACCAGTTCTACTTTTGTGCAGCAGAGGATCAGTGGAATTCACTTAATGTTCTAGAGCCCAAATTTTATCATTTTAAAATGGTACATTTAAACAAAGATGCTTCCTCATCTCCCTCTCTGCTCAAACACCATATGACTTTTTCTGGGTTAAAAGATATATTCGATTCAGGTTGTGTGAAAACAAAACTTTTGTGTATATACTTCATGTACCAAATATTCTCTCTCACAAAAGACATTCTTCATTATCATGTTGCAGGGGATTGTGCCATTTTGATCCTATATTTTGTCTCTATTTAGCAATGTAACCAAAGACTGTTTGATATTTAAATAAATCTGTGGTTTTTCTTTGTGTAAAGTGAGGAAATTCTTCATTTACGTGTTGACAGTTTGGATTTCCTGAAGTGTGAGTGAACCCATGAAAGGGACAGTGCAGAAAGTCTAGGGTAAATGAGTTTCCAAATTATAGAAACATTACGCTATTTCTAAATCCACAATTACACATTTTCATGATGTGGCTTTTCTTGACACCCCATGTTTCTCACTAGTTTCTTTATCAGATTTGTTTTTCCCTGAAGGTAAATTCTGTTAGTGCTATATTGGACTGTAAATCCCTTCCAACCAAGGCTCAATTGCCAATGGCATCTCTAAGATTATATTTACTTCTTTGAGCTAAAACGAAAAGGTCACTCTGTTTATTAAAGCTAAGCCTTGAAGTTAAATATCTTTTTCTCTGTTCCCAAAGAAGGGAGTGGATGAAGGGAGGGGGAAGTAAAGGCTTGCAAATAAAAACTCATTCATTAACTGATATGAAACTGGATCCAAATTAAATTAAATTTGACTCATCCATAGTTAGAACTTTCCCTTTAAACCAAGAGGATGTTTTACCTAGACGCAGCGGCCTTCTTAGCTAGGATAACAACCACTTTTCACACTAACCATTCTTACTCTAGAAAATGCAGTCAGACTATCTACTAAGGAAAATAAAGTCATTATGCTCTGAATCGTTGTCTAAGCAGAGCACTTAGAATGCCTTCCACCATTTTGAAATGCATAGAGAAGGGAAGCTAAACTAAATGTCCATCCTCTAACCCCAACATAATATTTAAAAACAGATATCTTTTTTTTCCTCTGAGACTGGCTGTCTAGCAGCCCTCCTTTTTGAAGCTGCTAACTTTGAGATGGTTAATTTGACCTCACAGGCATCCTCTCTCTTCTCAGCTCCCAGCATCTCTCCCTCTGCGGTTTCCTCTGCAGTTTTCTTGAAAACTGCCTAGCTGCTGCTGCTGTTGCTGCTGCTGCTGCTGCTGCTGCTGCTGCTTCCTCCTCCTGCTCCTCCTCCTCCTCTTCTTCTCCTCTTGCTGCTTCTCCTTCTTCTCTAAGCTACAAATTCAGCCCTTGCCTAATTTAGCATATTATTGAGATTGGGGGGGGGGCTGTACCACAATATATGAAAAACAAATTGGGGAAAAAACAGTCAGGTGCATCCATAAACTTTTAAACCAGTGTTGATGGGGAAAAAATGCATGCAAAACAAAACTCTACAGTAACCCTTGGAATAAAATACCCATCCAAATACTGCTATGCGTCTACACTAGCCATAGACCTTTGATCCATATAAACAGCCACTACCAGCTAATGGTTTTGTCAGTCTAGAGTTCTACTTGTAAATCTGGGTATTTTGGAGGCCATCACATCTTAGTATCACAGGGTATAGAAAGTGAAGCTGACTTATAAAATCCTTCAGAACAAAGTTTTAGCAAAGAACAGTAGGTGCAGTGGACTAAGAAGTAAAGGTGTCTATCTATACTTGACTTCTTTGAGATATGAGGTACTATTTCTTAGCTTGCTCCCCGGGGAATTGCTTTGTATCCCTTTGTTTAACTCTGTTCTACAAAATGTCCAGGATTCTTTGTGTGTATGAGAGAGAATGGGGAAGGGAAGAGGACAGGGGGGAGAGTGTGAGAGAATGTGAGCATGTGTATATTACAGCAAACACACTGAAGCCAGGTGACAACTTATTAAGGTTAGTTCTTTCCTTCCACATGGGTTCCTGATATTGACTCAGTTCAACAAACTTTTATAACAAGCACTTTACCTACTAGACCATCTCACTACCCATTTCCATTCTTAAGTTCAAGGTTCTATGCATGGGAACGCAGAACTGCTGCACACTTTTCACAGATGCCATGTTTAGCTAAGAGATCAAGCAGAGCTTATTACAGAAATCAGAATCATCTGCTGTCCTACTTGGCTGCAATATAGAGAGCTGGGGTTTCCTATTTAAATACAGCAATGTGACAGCACATTCTATCTCATTTTCAGTTGCATATATCATCTTATTTAAGACTGACCCATAACTGATGGTGTCGTTTAATATTTATTTCTATACTGACATAGACAATTCTTGAATTGAGACTATTTCCTTTGATAATTTTAAGTTTTGACAAGTTGGCAGTTAGAACTAACTACCACACACATTTAAAAATAAATTTGCATGGTTTGAAAGTTTAGACTCTAATAAAAAATAGTCAGTTTAATACTGGTGATAACTGGAAAGTGAATTTTATTCTTCACCCAAGGATGATATTCTGGGTTCTGATTGGGGAGACTAGAAGAATTCTTTCCCACCTGATCATAGACATTGTTCCTCATTGCCTGCAGCATAATATGAAACCTATCTAGAGCACAGACCTTTGGCCTACAACTCCATTCACTTGAACAAAATCAACCAGCTTGAAAAATTTAATAAGAGGAATTTAACTCAGAGCACCAATACATCAAATTCATGGTTCAATGATGAACTGAGTTTTTAAAATTATTTAATCACTTCTTTCATAGTTACATAATACATACAGTGTATTTTGATAACATTAAACCCCTAGAAAGAACTCTCAGTATAATAGATATATGATAACAAAACCTTTCTTCTAAGTATATATTATATTGTGAAGGAAACATGCTTGTTTAGAGAATAAAGAGCAGTGGGGAGATGAGCAAGAAGAGGATTAAAGTCCCATTTATTGAAGTCAGTTTTTAACTCAAAGCCACATATGTACAAAGGCACAGACAGCAGCATGCACAGTTAGTTATCTTGAGGTTTGGTACTCGTTTTGAAATCATAGTCCGCTATACATATGATTGGGTTGATTGTATTCTACTGTATGGTTGAAAGTGGTTAGAATTCAGGCTAGTCTGGGTCTCGGTGACTCATTTCATCTTCTCCCAAAATATCAGCTCTTTAGGTCTTGTCGCAATGACACATCTTGGTTTCTCTCCAGATTGCACATAGTTTATGGATTGAGGCAAAGGATGCAGGCAGAGTGAATTATTCTTTAAAACTATAATCTTTTGATTAAAAAAAGATTCCAAATATAAAAAGGATGCTATGAGACAAATTACCATGAGGTGGATGAGGAGATATTCTTAGCTTTCGAGATATCTCAAAAAATTGCTAGTAGGTTTCCTATTACAGTTGCTTTCTACAAGGATGTTTTTCATATCAAAATCTCCAAACATCTATAGCAGGTAGAGAAAAATGGCAGTACAACCATTTAACAATCAGCTTATCTTACAAAGTGAATGTGAGGTAGATATGGGGCATATTTGTAGGGACAACATCAATTTTTTAAGAAACGTTTTTAAAGTGTGTTGAACAAGACAAAGGGAATCTAAACAAACGGATGCAAAAGAAAGGAAAAAGGAGGTGGGTAATAATTATTGCATCAAAGAAAGTATTTTATATAAAAACTGAAGACAGTGTGCCTGGGGATTAATTTGGCTAGTTGCTATATCAACTTCAGTTTGGAAACATAATTAACAACTGTGAATGGAAATAATTAATCTCTGGCTCTTGGGAAAAATTTACAGTGAAATGCTATTTGTCAGAAGAGACAATGGGGGATTGTTTTAGAATTTAGACATCTGTAAACATTCTTTCTGAAGGAGAAAGTTCTAGGTCAATGATATGGAGCTGGTTGCCATGCTTCTCAAGTTTCTGTTATGACAAGAAATGGACAGAAGACAACTAGCTATACCACCCTCAATCCATGAAAAGCAAAACATCCACAAAATCCAAAGCATTACTCAAAACTTTAAAGCCGAATAAAATTATTCACACATCCAGTTGACCGTGAGTTTAAATCAGCAAAGCAAAACCCTACCCCTGAAGTCTCAAAGTAAACTCTAGGTATTTAGAAAGTTGGTCATGAAAAAAGATGTATTTGTCTTTAGTGACCAAGAGACAATGTGTGAATATTTGGGACTCACATTCCCTTGCTTCTTAATCTTTTGACCAGGACTTTACTGAACACAATTGCAATTATCTTTCTAATCTTAACCTGTAATTCTCAGATATTAAAAATGCCCAGACTCGTGATAGTCCATTAACCCCTTTGTTCTAAAGCTGTGTGTTCCATTATGGAACATCTATGCTCTACCCATGAGTGGGGTAGACCTGGTGCTTCCTTTAAAGAGTAGTATATTTGCTGTTCTTCTTCTCAACGTTATCTGGCTAAATAGACATGTGCTCTCTCCTCTGTCAGACATGTTTTATCAAGCTTGTAAACACTTCAGTACCTTCACAACTGCTCTTCTTTTACCTCTCCAGAATGAACACCGGATCATGTACATTTTCTGCATAATTTTTCTAAGGGTTTCCAGTCTGTGTCTGTATAATATCCAAACTCTTCAGTATGTTATACTAAAACCTTTATGATCTGATTCTTCTTCAAGCTCATGGGACTCAGTTTCTCTTATTCACAGCATACGTGTAGTGGGATTCAGGTGTCAGCTGATAAGGTCCTAAGATGCTTATCCAGGGTCCGGAGCTCCTGGAGGGGGTGTGGCCAACCTGGAGGGGGTGTGGCCAACCTCACTGAGAAGGGGCTTCTGGGACACTAGCCCCCGCTTCCTGGTTCCTGGCTGTTGGAGAGACAGGATCTGAATCCATCGTCCGTTCATCACTGGTCCACCGTTCCAGACTCCAGTCCCTGTTCAGGTGCTACTATAAACTGTTACCTGTACCGTGACTGTTGGTTTATATTTTAATAAATATCTATCCTGCACTGGTGCCTTCTAAGTAACTTCGCCTACACAAACAGGTTTCCTCAGAAATCAACTTGTGTCCCACAGGCTCTGGTCCTCACTGCCTTTTGCTTAGGCAGACATACTTCGTCACTGTCTACAAAGAAGATCCCAGCTGCATTTTCATGACCCCGTTTAGAGATTATCTGCCTTATAATTACTTTCCCAACTCAACCAATGGTAAGAACTGGAATCAGATCAGAACCTCTGAGAAACTCTTCCTCTTCCCTCTAAAACCTTAAAATAACAAACTTTTTCTGTAAGTATTTCCAATAGGTTGGAAATTATATAGTAGACATACTTTGCTCATCATATCTTATTTCTAGAATATTACCTCACATAGTGAAAAGATTCAACAGATTCTGGCTGAGTTAATTAATTAGTGTTGCCTCCCTGAAGACAGAATTGGGACCCTAGTGCAGCACCATGGAACATCAAGGAAGACTGTTCTATAAAACATATTTTAAAGACATTAATAGGAATCTAACTCTCTCCTTTCTCTCTACTTCAGAAAATAAAACAATGTCATCACATGGTTCCTTGTCATAGGGGAAGGAGCATGAGTGATTTTAGGTCATATTTTTTCTTCAAGAGAAAATTCTTATGCCTAAGCGATGGCCATTGCTGTGAAGTAGGATGATCTGTGTTCAATTCTCAGAATCTACACCAAGATGGTGCAAGAGAATTCTACATAGTTGTTCTTTGATAGCCACTGTGCTCTATAAAAAGTGGGCCCACATGCATTATGCACAGACAATTAACTAATTGACTGATTGAATAATTAATAAAAATAAAAATCCTTACCCAACCAAGTAATACACATAGATAGAAGGAAGACTCATTTGTAATCAACTTTGGAAATAATGAAAAGCATGGAATTAGGCATAGAAAAATGATGCCAGATTTGCTCTTCAGGCACAGTTGATAGATCTACTCTCAAAATTCAAAATAGAACTACCAATATGGAAACCACTCTGGCAAAGTAATATTGTGGAGATCTGAGTAAGTCAAGCTGGGATTTGTAACGGTATGTCAGTAGATGATCAGTCAACACCATCATCTGAAAATATTGTAGGTGAAAGGGCAAATGAGTAGAAACAGTTAACATGTTTGGTAGGAAGAAAAGCTTCTTGGAAGAGAGATGTGTGCCTTGTTCTTCTTTATTGGTCACCAGCAGCCAAGTGAAACCACAACTTCATCACAATAAAACTTTAAAAATTTAAACTGTATAAAATATTTGGTCAAGGATAAATTCTTCAGCTCCGCAAATCAGAGCATGAAAATGTTATCCATGAAATGCTAAATGTGTCTTAAATTCATTCAATAAAATAAATGTATAATTACATATCATCATCTATATAATTCTTATAAGAGAACATTTAAAATACATATATAAATATGTAGTGGGAAAATATAATTTAAAAGATTTTAAAAATAAAAGATAAGTTTTGGTAGCCTAGAAAATCTATTTAGAGCATAAAAATCCCTAAACATCATGTACATCAAGCAACACTGAAATATTTAAATGTCTTTATGTGTATTTCTGTGTGTGTTTCTCTGTGTGTGTGTGTGTGTGTGTACCTTTGCCTGTGAGTGACAAAGTAGGACTATAAATTCATAACTGGAACTCCCCTCTCCCACACCCATGAAGGTCAGAGGAAGATATCAGATGCCAAGGTACATCATTATATGCTTTGTTACTCTGAGATAAAATCCTCACCTCTCTGCATCTGGAAATAAGCTGGTGGCCAGCAAGCCTAGGACAGACTCCTGTCTCTGATGTCACAGCAGAGACATCACACTCCCTCATGCAGCTGCTTTAAGCTTTTTGAGTGCGTCTGTGGTGCTAAAGATTTGAATGCAGGTCCTTGCCCATTAACTTCTCTTACCCATTTAGCCATTATTCCAGACTTAAATATATCGATTGGTTAATGGCATGTATTACAGTAGCCCCTAGCACTCAATTGTACTCAGAGAAGATGTGATAGAAAAAAAAAAAAAAGTCATCTTTCCAGGGATGGTGATCCCACTATGTGGGAAATAAGTTCACTATTAATTGTATTCATTTATATAGTAATCTGCTCACCAACTCTTGGCTATTTCATTCTTTTAACCTTTCAGGGACATACTAAGGCAACACGGAAAAAAAAAAAAAAACATGATAGATGAAATTGCGAAACTATTTAAGTTAATCAATTGTGATTCTGTTTTCTGAACCTATGAGGCCTTTTGATTACAAATTGTATCATTCTCCAAGATTTCCAAAGAACAAGAGAAGATACTTTAATCTGAGCTTACAAATTTAAGATCATTCACTGTTTTTAGCTGCTAATAGGCACTATAGCTGAAACCTCAACTAAAGGGTATTTAAAGATAACAAATCAACTCCTTAGATTAAAGGATGTTTTCAAGCATGCACACACTGCCTGATAAGGGTGATTAGGGACTAGCTAGGGAGATTTGAAAGGATTAACTGACTCCTTGCAAAGATAGCTTGGTTCCTGTAAGGCTTGGAATCCACTGCCTTTAGGGCTGCTATGCAGAAGAACAGCTGCAAATTACTACTTAGTTTTACAAAGTAAAGGTCAAGAAAAGAGAGCAAATTGCAGTAGACATCAAAAGAACTAAAGTATGTTAAGTAGAAAGGACCCTGTGGCATTCGCTTGTGATCTTAAGGTTACTACTTATTTAAAAAGGATTTTAAGGTGCTAAGTATGCTATTCCCACATCCTAGGAAACAGTGACAAGTTGCCCAAGGGCACTCAGTCTGTGGACTGGGTTGTGGATTTGTAGGTCCTGATCTTGAGCTTTGGCCCACTGGGAAAGAAAGTGATATATGTCCATTCAGTCAGCATCTTATCATAGCATTTATTAGTTCTAGGTATATACCTATGTATCACAACAATCTAAAACAAACAAACAAACAAAAACCCCCAAAAAACCAACCAAACAAACAAATAAGCAAAAAAAAACAAAAACAAAAAAGAGAGCTTCATGGGAAAATTTTTAACACTGGGTGTTTAGGATAATTAAACAGTGGCCATAGTTTAACTGCTGTTACATGGTTCTCATCCAGGCACACTGGAAGGAGAAAGTTTTGTTCTGTTTTTCATTTATTTAGTCCATTACTTTGGCATTTTTAGTTCATTTCTTAGATTTTTGTTACAATAATAAGAAATGTTTAATTTTGGAGTTATAATCAGAACTAAAGTCTGATTTGAGAAAAGGCCTTTCAAAGGAAGAGGAAACTCCATTTTCCAAGCTACCCATCACACATATGTAACTCTTTCTATAACTGAAGCTACGACCCTGTGTTTTAATCTGAATAGTCATGAATAGAATACTGGTAAAGGCATTGGAGAAGAACACATACATTCACTGCTCCTCTCTGACTAACCTGAGGATACTCAACCGGCTGTTCTTTTCCTTCCTTCCTTCCTTCCTTCCTTCCTTCCTTCCTTCCTTCCTTCCTTCCTTCCTTCCTTCCTTCCTGCCTTCCTTCCTTCCTCCCTCCCTCCCTCCCTCCCTCCCTCCCTCCCTCCCTCCCTCTCTTCTTTACTTTCTTAGGTCACTTCTACAGCTTCTTACTTTGTCCTACAATATAGATCAACATTACCACCAAGAGAATCCTTTGAAGAAGAGGGTGGGGGGGATGAGAGGCAGGAGAAGAGGAATTCTACCAGTTAGGAGGATGAAGACTCCAGATTTAAAAAAAAAAAAGTTTCAGTGGTAGGTATGAAAAAAAAATCCTTTTTAATTAAATATTCATGGTCTCTCCAATGTAACTCCAGAATTATACATTTATACAAAACTTTCTCCTCCCAATGTGCCTGGATGAGAACCACGTAGCAGCAGTGAATGTTAAGCTGCCTCCTTTGAAAATGTGAACTTCCCCTTTAATAGCATTTATACGTGAAACAGGATAATTGACTAAACATTAAGATTCTGGGTTACATCTCTCCTCCAAGAGCCCCAAAGTCCAATTGCGTGTCCCTTCCTTTTCATCTCAGATGTTGAGTTTGCAGATTCATGCAAGAAAAGTGATTTCTCTTGGCTGGTGATTTTTGGCTGTGCTTTTGCAGGCTTTTCAGTGAGATATAAAACAGAGGTCCTGACCACTTGGAGTCATTATGGCTCCCTGGAAACTTTCTGCAAGGGTACTAATATTAACAGCAATTGCCCTGGCTGGATTCCATTTCAAGTAATTGCATTCCACCAGGCAGTTTGTAACAAAAGCCTCTTTCCGTGCAGTCTTCTCCAGCATCTCTGCCAGCAATACACTGACTGGCAGCTGAGCTCCCGCTACTTTTGGGTCAAAGCAGTTTCTGCAGTGAAGTCATTTGGAGAATACAGTGAGACTGGACCGCCATTCTCTGTATGGTCATCTGGAAAAGTCTCCATTGGTTTCCAAAGTCAACACGTTCTTTAGTCTTCCTAATTTTAAAGGTCCAGTCTTAACTTCTTTTCCAGCACCCTTCACATGCCTATTCCACTGTGGTAAAATCACATTTTCCCAAAGCTTTCTCTATATGGAATTAATGTCATCTGTAAATATTAAAATCAGCTGAATAAATGCACACAATTTTCTGTTTGTGATTTCTTGGTTCCTTGTACCCCTCAAGGAGCTAATAGAGTATGCATTATCATGCATATTCGTGAATAAAAATAAAGCATGACACCCAACACTATATGATTTTGCATGCCTATCAGACAAGACTAGTTTAGATAAGGTGATTAGATGTTTTCTGTTGGCTCAGGTAGGAGCTAAAATAAAGCGACTTTGTTACGCTATTTCAGTGGCAAATCTCTGTTCTCATTTTGAAATTCCCTTTGCTCCATGGGTGGCAATTTCCTAGTACATTTTTGGAGAATCAACTTCAAGGAATATGGTTCCTGCTGTATTGTTTTCTCCATTTTCATGTTTTTCTGTGTCTTAACCAATGACTTTGGGAAACAAAGGCATCGACTGTGCTATCATCAACTGAGCTATGTAGTCAGAAGTTGTCCTGTGTCTGAGCCACTGGGCTCCAAATAACCACACAAAGGCTCATGTTAGTTATAAACCTTTTGGTCTATGGCTCAGCTAGCTAGCTCTCGCATCCTCACTCTATTAACCTATGTTTCGCCGTGTGGCTTGTGGCTTGCCTGTGTTTCATTATGTCTTGTTCCCCCAGAAGCTGGCCAATTACAGTACTACCTTCCCATATAATGGCTAAACTATATCAAGTACTAGATTTAGATTCTTCAGGATAAGACAGATTTTGGAGTAATCGCTGTATCTTGTCCATTGACCTATATTCTGAACATCTAGTGTGTGTCTCTTGTTTGATGCTGTCCTTGTTGGCTGTAGCTCCATTTTGTTAATGTTACTTTTAATTTTATCCTAAACAATACTTGATAATCATTCTTATTATATATAGTTTTATATTAGATTTAGAATTTTCTTATTTAAACAAAGAGGGGAGATATATCCTTCTACCTTGGCTTTGGAATGCAAGCCCCTAGAATGTGACCTCTTGGCTTGCATAAGATCTGGGACACTTGTATACTTCCCTATACCATCTTTCTTCTCCCCCTCTCTCTCTGCTTGTATTTCCTACCTAGCTGAAGCTGTCTTAACATAGGCTGAAACATCTTCTTTATTAAACAATGGAAGCAACATATATTAACAGTGTAAATAAAGATATCCCACATCAGAGCTGCCATCAACTGAGCAACTAAAAAGAAAAAGTGATGTGGAATGTCTTTGTGTATACTGAGAACACTATTGGATAATAAAGAAATTATTTTGGCCTATGAGAGAAACTTAGAAGCAAATGAGAAATCCAAGCATAGGTTCAGGGGGAAGGAAGGCAGAGTCAAGAAAGATGCGATCCAGCTGCCCCAAAACCAAATATAATAAAATACAAATAAGCCAAAGGTCACATAACAAGACAAATTAATAAAAATAAGTTAAGGTAAGAAGCTAAAGCTAACACAAGCCTAAGCCATAGGCCAAGCAATTTCTCTTCAACGTAAGTGTCTAAGTCATTTTAAAGACTTAAAAACTACAAACAAGTCCAAACCTTAAGCCAAACCGGTCAAAAACTTACTGCAAAGCAGACCTTTCGACTTTGCCCTCATGCAGAGAGAGGAAGCTGTGTCCTTCTTTTCTTGATTTATCCAGCCCTTTTTCTTTGCCAGATAATATTGTTCATTCTGCTTTTGGTCTGTTTGTCGCAAAATTTTAAAGCTATCCAAAATATAAAAAGGAAATAAAAAGGATAGTGAACTTGTTCAGAGAAAGGCTGAGAGGGTCTCAAAGCTGTTGTCCATTTCGTTGCCAGTCAAAAACAGCACGATGTGAGGTTCAGCCAAGCTGTGTGTGTAGGACTGTCCTTGCCTAGCCTTTCTTATTTCCTATCCCAAATAGTGTTGGCCTTTCTCTTTCCCTCTGTGCTCCTCTCCCTCCACCCTCCCTCCCTCCCTCCCTCCCTCCCTCCCTCCCTCCCTCCATCCCTCCCTCCCTCCGTCTTTCTCTCCCCCACATCTTCTTCTATCTCTCCATATCTCTCTGCCTCTGTCTCTCCTACTGCCAGTGGACTCTGTTGCCTTAGCTCCTATTCTGCTCTCATACTAGCCTTCCCTCCTTCGTTTGTTTCTCTCATCTGTCATTTGCATGCATATGCACATAGAAGTAAAATAACGTTCAATGCTTATGGTGCTTACCTAATAGTCAAAAAATAAAACTCGAATAACCAAAATATTAAAGAACAAGCAAAATAAAAACAAATTACAACTATCTTCCTTCACATAAAACATTCCAGAAAAAAAAAAATGGCTTCACCAGGTTCACAGACATTTTAGGTGAAGTTTGACCTCTGCTCAGGGTCAGGAAATGCCAGAGATGAAAGACCTTGTTTTTTTTCTTGGCTGACATGCTGTGCAGCCAAACTGCCCTTTTGAGAAGAGAGCATGATCCATGTGGTATTGCTCGCCCAGGAAGGCCTCCTCATGGTGTCAGGCTATCTTTTCTAGCCCTGTTTAATTCCACCTGTCACTACAGGAACTTGAAAGACAGGACAGCCAAATTGCAAACTGTAAATGAGTGACAGCCCAGCTTTGGCAGCCTTGGGGCAGAGGAAGTTTGAGCCATTGAGTACAAAGGAAGGAGTTGAACAGAAGAGTGGGTGGTATCATGTCATTAATTTTCCACTGGATCTACCAGCTCCTAGACCTTCTCTGTAGAGAGCTGCAGAGCCGCACCTTAAAGATGGCGCTGGCTTCTGCCTTCCACCTTCCCGATGGTGAGCACTCTCTGAGATAAACAACTCCTTATTTGGCTAAGGCTGAGTGCTTGGTTTGCTTCCGTGTACCCGGACCTATTGGCATGGCCCACGTGGCACCCTCTGATTGGCAGTCCAGAAGGTATTTAGCTGGGAGCGGGCTCCCCAAAGAAGAAGAAGAAGCCATGTTCAAGGTTCCTGAATAAACTGCTGAAAGAAGGGCCTGGTGTTGCATCATCCTTGCGGGTGAGGATGGGCGTGACACTTCTCCACAAAAAACACCTCCATAGTCTGCCTTGGGACACTGACACTTGGTTCTCTGAAGAGGGAAGAGCCACTTGCTCTGTACCTTCATGTGGCTGTGATCTTGTTTGTTTGCATTTCTTCCAGGCACATCTGCTTATAGGAGGGCTAGGAGAAAAACAGGGCTGTGGACTAAAAGGTGTCTATGTTGAATTCCTCTTTATTTTATTTGAAGGAGGAGGGGAAACCCAAATACAATCATAATTTTCTGGCTTTAAAAATTGGTCTTTTCACTCATAATTTATTAAAATTACATGTTAGGCCAGGCATGGTGACATATGTCTTTAGTCCTAACACTTGGGAGGCAAAGGCAGGTGGAACTCTGTGAGTTGGAAGGTAGACTGGTTAACATAGAAAGTTCCAAACAGCCAGCGCTAGATAACTAGAACTTATCTCAAACAATAAAATAGAAACATTAAGGTAAATTTGAATCTTTTCTATCTTTCTCAAAAAAGGACGGTGGGGTAGGTAATGTGACAGGAAGTGACAGCAGAGGCCGGAGCTACTGGAGGGAGGAAGGAAACCAAGAGAAGGGTCTCAGAGAAGGGGCAACCAAAAAAAGTATGTGTAAAAAGACTATAATGAGATCCGGTATTTTTTATGCTCATTAAAAAAAAAAAAATGTTAATGAGAAATTACCTTTTCTGGAGCTGGGACTGAAGTCCTGGGTTTGGTGCCCAGAATGGCAAAACCAAGCCAAATTTAATAATAATAATAATAAAAAAAACAGAAGGAACAGCAACCATAGAAGACCCTATTCTTAACAGTATGAAGTTAAAGCAAGGATAACCTCTTTTATTAATTTCCCTATGCCAAAGTTTAGAGTTTTGTTCCCAAATCTGCTTTTTTTTCCCCTTCTCTTTAATTCCTGCATGTGTTTTATATTGTTCAAATTTCTCTCTCAAGGGCTTGCTGAATAGCTGCCTCTAATAAGCCTGTGTGGGATGCCTGTGTTTCATACCAAGACAGAACCACTTGCTGTGCAAAGGAATGAAGCGAGAGCCCTGGAATAATGGAGCAGAACTTTCAGAGTACAACATTCCAAGAGGCCCTCCTCCCTGGGCTGAACAAACGGCTTTGAAAACACTGTAGCTGTGCCCTTCCCAGGGCTTTGCACAGTTCAATTGCTTGTAAGCAATCTTTGCCATGAAGTGACTAAGAATTATTCATCCCAGCCCCTACTCCTCTCTTCCCTCAAAGAGGCAATGGCTGCCTGAACCCCTCTCTACACTGTCCTACTTCATTTGTACAGGTTGTGAATCCCCCCTTTTGCAGTTGGGCACATCTCTGGACTCTCTGGCCTCTGTCTTACACAGAAGCTAAATATTAATAGAATTGTCTTTCCTAGAGAAAAATAATAAGCCTAAGAATTTGTCAAATGTATAAATAGCAGTAGTTGAACTTCAAACCAAATCCTGTGTTGTCCAGTAGAGGGCAGCTGGTCCTAAAGTCATAACTTCAGAAATCAGGAGCCTTACCTACTTGTTTTACTTACATTTAAAAATGAAACTCAAAGTTTCATTTAAATAAATGCCTTCAGTGTACCATGTGAATACAGGAAAGTGTAGTTCTTTGTGAACATGCAGCAGAACTGAAGGAAGGACATGGAGAAATGTTAGATTCTCATAGATAATTAGAATCCCTAAAAATTAGATCCTTGAAATCTCTATATTTATAAGCGATGACATTTATATGTGCTGTCGTTTAAAAACTTCGTACCAATTTGGCTCCTGTATTCTATCAGCTTCCTCAAAAGGAGCTTGGCATATCCTGAGCATTTTGTGCACTTGAGAAAGGCCAAAGCTTCTAGCTAACATGCTCCAGCACAAATGGTTGAAAGTACAAGACTGTAGAACCTGCTTTTTCACTGTGCACTCACTGACATCTCTTATGCACTCCAGCAAAGTGACTGTGATGTAAATGAGAATTATAACCTTTAGCAATATGAGTATAATATATGTTTACAAAAAAAGCTTTGGAAACTTGGTCAACTCCTAGAGCAGTATTTAGCTACATGCCCTGACCAATCCACTTCCTGCAGATTCATTTTCCTTAGCTTTACAGTGGAGTTGATAAATTTATCCTCATACTTTTAGGTTCCGTGCTTTGATACTAACTCTTATCCTGGTGTCAATGCTCTCAGAATATTTTGCAGATATACTTGACAGTTTGCAATTCGTTATGATCACTGCTTTGAGAAGCAAAATTCATTGAGAGGCATGAGTCACAGCCACTCCAAACACTGCTCAGGAGAAGAGGAATCAATATTTCCTGGCACAGTTGAAGTCAGCTCCAAACAATTCCCTTTACTTCTCTCTATACTTATGTTCTCTTAATATTACAGTTTTACTTAAACATTTGATGAAAGGTAAAAGAAGAAAGGTGGGCTAATGTATTCATTAGGACCCATGATGAGGACATACATAGCTCAAAGAGCAGAGGTAACAGTGGGGCCAGAAGTTCTAATCAGAGTCACTGGACAAGGCTGGACCAGGAAGGAACAATTACTGAATACCCAGTATGTCCATGCAATAATGAAAAGGCTTATTACTCAGCTGTGGCTCCAGCATTCAACATTCTTCCAACAACAGAGCTGCTCTGAAGTAGATACTTGCTCTCTTTGCCATATCACTCCTCTTCCCTTTGGGCACAAGTAAATATTGTGCATGAAGAAGGATATCCTATTGGCCAAACAGTTAAACACCACGCCAGAACAAGGGATTGTGCCCAGTTATAACGATGAACTAAAGAAGGTTCATTCTGCTCATCTTCCTGACGTGAAAAGTCTATTGTGGTCACAGTTTACAAACGTCAACTTAGAAATAGAAGAAAACAAGTGTTTCCCAGATTCTTTTTACCTTTTTACTCATTTACTCCTACATTTAGCATAAGTGTTTATTGAGTTCTTGCAAAAGGTCAGTACGAGGGTTTGGAGTAAAGATGCATATGGACTCTTTTTTCAGATCCCTTAAAAGCATCAGTCTGATCCTATGGAACTGTCAAGGTTGTTATGTTGAAGTGATGAGCAAGAGTCTAGATGGTTTTCCACAAGCAGGCTTAAAACATGAGCTATGCATTGTCGTTACTTTCTGTGCTTTTCATTTTATCTGAAATCCTACAACTTATACCTAAAACATAATTATTAGAGGTCTCTGGTGGAATCAGGAATTTGCTTTAAGAATACCAGTGAATAGAGGTTCTCTCAGACACATAAACTAGAATTTGTTTAGAAAACCACGAATTACAACCGTATGAACATTGGCCAAAGGTGCAAAGACCTGGCGGTATCACAACCCCTTCTTATCTCATAGTAGTTTTGCAAAAATGGGATTAATGCTCTCTCTCCCTCTCCCTCTCCCTATCCCTCTGTCTGTCTGTCTGTCTGTCTGTCTGTCTGTCTCTCTCTCTCTCTCTCTCTCTCTCTCTCTCTCTCTCTCTCTCTCACACACACACACACACACACACACATCTGTAAGATTATTTGTTATGACACTGTAAGCATATGAGGTTGTCTCCTTATTTCCAGGGCAAATTATATGGTCTTGTTATTTACTCTCCTTTGATATAAATGATATTTTGGGAGAATAGTCAGAGAAGGAGAGAAGTAAAACAGAAAAGCAAGCACTGATGCCACGAGCTAAACCGTTGCAGATGGTAATCACCAATTTTCACACAGCTTTCACCCACATATTTATTTCAAATGTCTGCAATTCCCTTGAGTTAGGTTTGTATAGGAAGAACATAATGAATCCTGAATGAAATTCTGTGTTCATAATAAATACAGTCAACTGGTTCGGGCTCCACAATCCTCTCGGCTTTACCACAAGTGTGTCACTAGTTTCATTGGTTACTGGGCAATAGAATGCTGACCAAGGCTCTCCAGGGAGCTGACCAACTTTCCTCTCATTGTATCATGCTCCCAGGATCTATCATAAAAGCTGTGAGATGGAGAAAACTGAATGTTTGTGGCCCCTGGGAAATTTTAAACCCTCTTGGAAATATAATCTTTGCAAATCTATAAAATGTCAAATAGAGAAGCTGAGAGAATGTAACCATGGGAAGCAACTTTTGTGCAGATCTAAGAATCAATTTTGGCTCTGATGTCTGGTGAAAGGTAGAAGAAGAGCTTCTCTCTATTGAAGAGGACAATGTCCTTCATCTGGCTTTAACTTACTTAGACCTAGGAAGCTAAACTGAATAGGGAAAGGCCAATTTCAAGCTCCATTTAAGTTTAGTAAATTGAGACTTTCATGTCTTCATACAGGATTTGTTTGTGAACCACTGCGTTTATCCTATGGCTATGTATACCAAAATCATTTAGTTGCTAGAATTTAATTTCAAACCCAATTAAAATAGCAGCAGCATCATACCTCCAGGAACATAAGATGTAAGAGAAAATGATAAGGAGTACAAAGATGACCAGGTAGATACATACCCTTTGGGATCCTTAGATTAACATTTTAAGGCTCTGATTGGTCAAAACTCCAATCATTCTACCACAATGTCCATGATTTTAAACAAATATTTTAAGCCCTAAATATTCTTATCCAAAATCTGATGATAGGAATGAACTTAAATTTATTTCAAAGTCCACCATCCTAACAGGTATTAGACACTCACAGAATCTGACAAATAGGAGGACCTATGTCTCACTTCTGCCAATCTGGGTCTTTCCCTTTGACAACTTTTTGTAGAATATGCCCATCCATGACTAGCTCCAAATTGCCATGCAATTAGCCATACATCATCACCAAGTAACTGGGAGCTGTGATGCCTGAGTCTAGAATAAAGTTACTAGTATTGTCTCATTTTCCTCTATTTCCTTCATTTATTTAGGGTCTTCATTAAAATGGGAAATTTAACTAAAATGCTTTGATCACTGCCATGGTAGTCTGCCTCTTCTTCCTCCAGAGAAATACCCATCTTCATTTCTTGTTTGGAGAATAAAAGTAAGAACAGGACCGAGAAGAATGCATCCCACCAGATTCCCTGGGCTTTGAGCCAGGATTACATGGAGTACCAAGCACTGCAGTGGCTAAAAGCAATAGATTTTAATTGGTGCCTAGGGGTGAAGGTCATCTCTCTTGGAACAATGGACATCTATGGTCAAAACTGACTGAGTCTTCTGTGGGAGTCTGCAAATGTCAGCAATGAACTTTCAAATGGAAGAAAAGAGGCTGTGGGCCAAAGGAACAAAGACAGCAGTAGGCAGTGAATTTCTCCACTCTAATCTTTTGGTTAAACAATGCACTAATAAAGCATGGACAATTGCCATACACAAACACACCATGTAACATAAATCCAGGTAAAAATAGATAGCTTCTGTGTAACTTTCTTCCTCAAGTTCCAACATCTCTTTCTCCAGAACATGTTTTATTCTTTTTCTGGGATTAAAATAGTGCAATTCTGTGGGTTAAATTGCATGGGCTTAATTCCAAAGAAAAGCTGCCTTATCCAGTGAAGTGTATTTGCTGATGGAGAGAGAAAGTACAAAATTTAAGTTGTAGCAGTTGTCATTTTCAGGAAATGTGGCTCTTTCTGGAAAGCACTGGAAAGAAAGATCAGGTCCTAGACGCTGGCAGGCCACAGACCCTCTCCACTCCCCATGAATGCTTGGCTCTTTCTCTCACTGCTGTGTTTCAATCCATCATTCTCATTTCTTCCCTTTCTGAATGTTTACTCAGGATGCCTCCTCATCATTTAATATGTTGGCAAAGACTATATCTTCCAAGTCAACCATAAGCATAAAAAGGACCTGCCAAAGATTGTCTTCTAAGAAAAGAGCAAGATATAATAGATATATTACAAAATCATTAAGATTACAGGATATAGAAAGCATAGAATCTATATCTATCCATACACCCATGTTCATATCTGCCTATGTATCTCAGTCTGTGAATTCTTTATGCATGGAGCCCTCTACATTCTGACAGTCAAAAATGTTGCTTTCGCCAAATTATAATCCCTCTATTGTCAATGACTGCATGTGTTCTCAAGTATCTTTTCTGTTGCTTTGAGGATTGTTATGGCCAAAAGCAATTTAGAGGAGTAAAAATATTACTTCATCTTTGAGATGGTATATTCCACCATTAAGGAAAATTAAGGCAGAGATAAGGAACATGCAGGAAAGCTGCTTGTTGGCTTGCTCACTGGTTCATCCTTAATCAGTTTTTTCATACATCCCAGTACCACCTGTCCAGGAAATAGTGCTGTTCCAACATGATTATCATTAATAATTCCATACTTTTAATAATCACTTGATTACTAACTAATTAATAAACAAGAAAATCCCCACAGTTATGTCAACATGCTAATCTTATCTAAGAAATTCTTCAATTGAGGTTTCTCATCACAAATGACTTAATGTGTTGTCAAGTTTGTATTTAAAACTAACTAAGATACCATACATAACACAGCCATTGTTTTCACTGACCAAGTGAAATCCTCTCATGATGACTTCATGACAATTCTAGTTTACAGTTTCCTACAATTTCTTAGAGCTCTTATCATGGCATCTGGCATCCTGTCCAATGTAATTGCATGCTTAAAATAGGAGGGCAAACTCCATAAAGTCATTAGGGAGTGAGTACCTACATATCTTATGTATACATTCATTTAATCTTTCAAAAAATATTGAAAGAATTAGGCATAAACATGCGCTAATGTTTTGTCTATAATACTTAATTTTCATAGTTCATCAATGGTTCAAACTGATCAATTTCTTAACATAAATGGTAAATACATAAAATCTATGAGGATGTTTTTAGACCTATTATTTTAATATGAATTATGTGAACATTGTCCATTTTATAATTTTATATTCAAGACAGTATAAAAGCTTGCAAAATTAGAAATAAATGTCATTACTACATTAGTCTTATAACTCAAGTGCTCATGAAGATATATTGGGAAGGTCCAATTAGACATAATGGCTAAAGTGTTATGGAAATTTGTGTGTTTTAAGTCTCAATATAGACACTGAAAATTGCAAATCACTCCAATCTATCTATGGTACTCTGTGAGCATCATTTTCTCACAGCACATGCGCTAAAAGATAGTTTTCATGTTGTTTTTCTTTCTCCTTTGACAAATATTTGCATATCTGTAAAAGATTCTTAGAGTCCCGAGGGACAGTGCTGTGTGTACACAACTATTATAATATGTACGTTCTGCCCTGAAATTGATTATATGTTTGTTTTCTTTACTGGTCTGTGTGATTTTTAAGAGCTAGGATGATGCCATATGGTTTTTATATTTTTTTTTAAAAAAAGGGTTGTGCACAAAATAGATATAGTTTAATTATGGATTAACAAGTGACAAGCTGTGGCATGCCATATAATTCAAAGTAATAATTTTAAAAAGAACAAGAATACTAACATTTTCTAGACACTTGTTGTATACAGGTACATGGTTTGCTTTGACTCTTGCCCTCTTTGTCTTATAATGCTGACATAATGACTGCATTTTACTTTAAAGAAAAGAAAAATTGTTACAGAAAGGCTGTCAGCAAATAAAGTCTGGTTCAGGAGTATCCAACTAGGACAAGGCTTAGCAGTAATGCAAAGCCAGAAGGTGTCCTCATGGCCCATTCTGACTAAGCACTACTTAAGACTATTAAAACCCTGAGTCAAGATACAAAGGCTAACTTCCAATAAAGCATAGCTTCACAGTGATGAGACACAGAAAATGTGAGTTGTGTACAGAAAAATAAGAAGCCACTGGCAAGAAATAGGATGCACATTAAAGAGATAGTTTCAAAGGACAGAAATTTGTAGGAAAAGCCCCAGTTACACTTGAATCTGCCACGAGGGAGCCTAGATCTAAGCCTGCCACAGTCACACTTGATGCATAATTGTGTGCTTTTTCCTCATAAAACAGCCACCTCCATCATTTACTCTTTTGAAACCAATCAGGAAAAACAGAGAGATAAGGGTCAATTGTCCTCCCTCTGAAAGCCTTAATAAGTTCTTGCTAAATTAGCCCTCCTTTCTCTGAGACATCTGAAGTGATTCCTTAACGTCTGTTGTGAAATGATTTAGTTTTGCTTCTTTTTCTTTTACGCATTGTACATTTTGCGCCCACTTTACACTGTTACTGTGTTCTTTGCAGCAATCTCTGCCACCTTCATTCTTGGCTTCCCCCAACTGCACCTTATTGGCCCCGACTCTTCTCAGAGTTGTGTGTAATCAAAAAGTTTTCTTTATGCTACTCTTTATTTTTCAGATTCATCCACACTGTCCTTTTTTTCCACTACAGGCATGCTCATTTCCTAGTGGCAGATACTGTCAATCATGGCAATGTGTAGTAGTCTAGTCCCCTTTCAAAATAAACAGTTGTAAGCAATCACAGTAGATATCTTCTACCAGTGCATTGTATGCTCTCCCCCTGAAGACCTTTTACTTCTAAATATATAAGCATGTTTGACTATCCTGGAAGCTATAATTCTTTCATTCTACCAATTTTATTTTAAATAGTTGAAATATTAGGAAACGAGATGCATGTTAGAGGCTAGGGACCATTAAGTCAGAAAGATGCATGTCCAGAGGAACAGTGAGGAAGCGTTCAAAGGAAGACTTTCTCCTCAAGAGAAAGGACAGGTCAACAGCAGCAACAAAAATGTTTCAACAGAAAATCCATTTAGACCCTGAGGCTACAGGTAGTCACTTAATTTCTTCAGGGCAGAAGTGGTTTCGTAAAAGATTCCACCACATTCACTCTCTTTGATTGATAACATGATGACAGTGCTTGGGGCAGCTCTCTAACATTAGGAGGCATCCCCACTCCAGGAAATATGGCAGATTTCCTACAGTGGTAGGCTTTCGTTTCCATCCATCATGAGAGCAGCCCAGAGTACTTACTAGAAACAAATGTTCCAGAAACAGTATGTCAAACACTGGTTGATGGAAACCCAGGAGAAGCCACAGGGAGTGTGCAGGAAGCAAACATATCAGAATGTTGAAAGGAACTCTAACCATTTTCTACAGCTGAGCATAACTTGGTTCTAACCTGAAATAATGCATCTGACCTTCATAAAAGGGTAACTGTTGGGCTTTTAACAGTAGGGCAGCCAGACAACAGCAAACAAGAGCTTTAATAAGAACAGATGATGAGGCCAAAATAAATGAATAAATAGCAAGACAGAGAAGTCGATAAGATCTGCTTCACAAAAGAACAATAGAGTTTGCTGTAGATGTGGAAAATAGTCAGATTCTGCAGGTTTCTATCCTTTCACAGTGACAGTCTGGTCACCTTGTGCCTCTTAACTTACAAGATGCAGTCAGAAATATAACAGATCGCAGTTTCCAGGAAAATCTTACTTTATAATACATGTAGAAAGCTTATTTGGGTCTCATTATTTTTCACTAAAATTACTTGTTAAAAGTAATATAAAAACATAAATTTTTAAGTTTTATAAAAATTAAACTTAGAAAAGATTACCCTGTTTGCTTAGCTCTTTATATTTATCTAATTGGCTACACATACACACACACACACACACACACACACACACACACACACACAAATATGGCTACTAAAATATCAATTATAAAATCTCAATAATCATAGTCATAATCATGATCCTCATGTACATGGAACTTAATTGTTTTAAATATCTTACTTATGATTATTTTTAATGCAGTAATATAATAGGCATGAAATAAATTATATAAATATAATATCTTACAAATGGGGAACAGCAAACAGAGAATACCAATTATGAAAGAAATCCCCACCAAAAATCGCTCAATACTAATTTCAATGGTGCGTAATCAAATCTGTAATATGTAAGTTTGTATGACCAATTCTATGGACTTTCAATAATTAGATGACATGAGAGTGAAGAGAGAAGGAAAAGGTACAGTGATATTTTATACCGTATCTCTCAATTCAGTCTTGAACCTGACATTCTGCTTTGGATTAACCTTTAATATGAATAACACAGGCTAGAGTTATTTGAGGAGTCTCTGATGAGAGATTGGACCAGACTGACATGTGAGTATAACTAGTAGAGGACCACCTTGGATGCCAGTGAGTGGCATCATTCTCTGGGCTTGTGGTCCTGGGATGTCCAACAAAGCTAGCTAAACACCGTTTTTGTGAGCAAGAAAGTAACACAGCTTCACGGTTTCTGCTTGATGTTTCCATTTATCCTTCGCTTCCGACCTTAATTTCTAATGCTGACACCCCTCAGTTATAGACTCTATCCTGGAAGGTAAAACCAAACCAAACCAAAAAAACCTTCCTCCCTTAATTTCTTTTGGTTTTGACAGTTGGTGCAGAGGTCAAATGAAACTACAACACCTTTAAATAAAATACTGGACATCAGCTTTATAAACAATTTTTAGTTTTTGAAATTAGTAGTTTTATGAACATTTACTTAAGTATGTCAATAAAAGTGCTTTGTTTTATACAAAATTGTGGCTGTAGCAGGTACATATAGGTGTGTGTGTGGTGGGAGGGGCTTGAACTTGGGTGTATGGATATGAGTGTTCCCTTCTATTTATGTTCTTCAGAGCCCAGGAGCTCCCTATATAAATGATAAAGTGATAGGGAGTGATAAAGCTCCTGAAACTGCCCCTGCTTCAAAGAGTACACTTTGCAATTATAAGGTAGCTTGTTTAAGACGTAAAGGTATGGGAAAGCTGTTAGAAAAAAAATCGCTCACAAAAAAGAAAAAGAAACACACATACACGAAAAGATACTTTCTTGGATTTCGAGGTTTAAGTGCGCAGGAAGAACGCTGGGCAATGTTCAATGAACCAGGACAGTATAAACACTCGGATGAAACCAGGAGGAATCAAAAGAGATAGCATTTGCCTTCAGCGATAATAACTCAGGTTAGTTGGAGGCTAGCAAGCCCTTGATCACTAAAATAAAATCACTTTCATTGAAGTTTTGAAAATGCCACTTCCATTCTGCTTCGAGTTTATGCACCACAGCACTTCTTTATAAATGAAATACTCTTTGCAGAAGATTAGAGAAAAACGGATGAGTATGTGTACAAAGCGATAGATGAAAGGGTTAGGGTAGAATGAACAAGTGTTGGGTGCCCACCAAGGGAAATGTCCCACAAGTACTTTGATGTATTATACATTGTGCTAGTTCCTCTTGGCCTCTCCAGATAATGTGGAGTGAGTGCTATGCAAAGTCCTAGTATTTTAAAGATTAATTATGCTCTTCTTAGTTAGAAAACATACAATTATCCATCATGGCCTAGAAATGACTAAAACCTATGGGAATTCTCTGCTGCTCCTGTTTATTCACTTCAAAGGGAAATTAGTTAAGGCTGTCTTCACAGAAATCCAACATTTAACATAAATTCAAGATGTATAGTTAGCCGTGTGCTGAGCACCTACTGTATACATCAAGAGCTATGTCATTGTATGGAAGAGTAGGAAGCTGATCAGTGCTGTTTGTCTTCAGGATCTCATGTTCTAAAGGGGAAAACAGACATAGCACAAACTCTCCAGTGCAGTTATCACACAGAATAAGTGACATTTAACATTTTCTTTCAAGGTCCCACAATCTTTGATTTTCTTATGTCGGATGCAGATGCACACAAGTTTCTATTTATTTAGGAACTCCATTTTTGTAGCTATCAAATGAATGAGTAGCTTTTGGAAATCACCTTCTTTTGAGATCTGGTTCAACGACAGATTTCTTCATCAATAAATTTGGAGATCTTACTAACCCTAACTCTCTCCTGACCCCCGAGTCACCCCCATGTAGACCATCTAAACAAGTGATATACATTATTAAGCAGACCTGGAGGGTGGGAAGAGACTTGAAAAGTCAATCGTCAAACACTAATTTAGAAAGTGCCACATGCATAGTGATTAAAACCTAAACATCAGGAGAAAATGCACAGAGTGTTTAACGCTGGCAGGTATCAAGAGACTAGTGAGAATAGTCAATATGTTCTAGGGAACAAGGGCCCTATTTATAGGGTGAAAGTCTTAGGAGGATCTCTCAGCAGGCATAATATTAATTAAGATGTGATAACAGAAAAGAGAAGTGAGGGCACAAAAGTGACATAAGAAATGAAAATCTAACAAGGTCTTGGTGGTTTTTTTTTTTTTTTTTTAAACTCTCTGAGAAACAGTGTGGATAGATCACAAGATTATAACAACTAAATGAATTGACTGCAGCAAGATAAAATTAAACCAGGGTTTTTTTTTTTTTTTCCGCCCTTTTCACTTCCTGTAGTTTTATACGTTTGATTTCTGAGGCTGCTACACACATCTTTAAAAGGAGGGCAGCTGGAGTTGGCTGGAAACAATAAGACAAGCATCACTGGTAAATAAGGCAGAGTACAAAGACCTCTTCTCTTCATGTGAAATAAAAATAAATGTGTGGGAAAATTAAAGAAAATGGAATAGAGATTTCAAAAGTGCTTTGGGGTTGCCTTTTATTCATGAATGTTAGCTCCTCCCATCACCCCCTGGACCACAGATGTTCCTTCCAGGTATGAGTTAAATCATCCTTTCTCATAGTATGCATGGTCTACAAACCTTTGCAGACACAGTTTTATCTTGAACTGGGCCTGTCTGTAGATGTGTTCTCTAAAGTCATGTTAGCGTCTAAAAAATTACTCTCCTCTAAAGCTACCCTGACTCTTCACCAGCACTGGGGTCCACTCAGCCTTGTCCTTTGAGACGACCTCATATATCCAATACCAGGTGCACAATTCTTTCTTTAAGAATGTATGAATGATCCAACATAACTCTTAGGAGCAGGGTTTCTGTGTCTCTTTGTCAAAATATCCTGGACTAACATGTGATTTGGGGACACTTTTTACTATATCTAAGGAAATCTGCTGTAATTTATCTCAAACAACAAAGAAACAGACAGTGTTTGATCATCAATTTAAAGTGTAAGTGGGGTCTGTTTTATTCTGGACTCTGATCACAGCGATGTCCTTAACAAGCTGCCTGGGAACTGAGGGCTTGATAGCCACTGTGTGAGACACAATGATTAAAGAATGGCTCTTGTCCTCATAAACAGCTAAAAATAGCACAAGAATGTGAAGACACAGGTTCTGGGAACACATGCAGCTATGCAGAATTTGTCTGTTTTATTTCAATTGTTCCCAGTGATTCAAAACACAGAAGGGAAGATCTGGACGTGAGTCTCTAACTTGAAAGATAGCACACTGGAGAGCTAAAAGACTCATAATGACATCCTTTGTAAGCTTCTCCTTTTTACTGAAGAATTTCAGAAATACTGAACCAAAGTAAACTTGAGCACATTTGCCCTACAAAATTGGAAAAGCCTATGTGTGGTGTCTCCTCCTCACTTTACATCAGCCTTATGTTTTGGGGAATTTATAATCTCATTTTATCTCTTTGATTCAAATGTCTTATATCAGTAGGCATATATTTCATAGTGATAAATTGTCTTCAAAAGTAGAAAAACTGTACATAAATACATTGATATGCCAACTTTATTTATTTTTTGAGCCACTGTAAAAAAAATTGATATGGGAGTGTCTTTCTGTATGCGGTGAGAAAAGAAAGAAGGTAGAGAAAGTCTTTAAAAAGAGAAATAGAGTAATAAAAATATAATAAGCCATGTAAAGATTAAAAATAGACACAAAATCTAGATTTTGGTTGTTATTGTGTTTTCTTTTAATTTTCAACTGTTAATGAGCTAACTACAGAAAGACAATGGATTGCAAATGCAAAGGATACTAAGTTAAACAAGAATATATATTTTAAAGGTGTCTTGATTTTGAAATTTGTCTAAGGATTTATTTCTTTGGAAGGGTTCTGCTTTTGTTTCCACAGAAGATGAGAACTGTGTATTGCTTCCAGGCAAATATGGCTTCATCAACCAAGATCCCCTAAAAAAACCTCTGATGGGAAGAGATGGCTGTATCAGCTTCAGGGCTGCAGACTATCATCCAGTCTCAAGAACCCATGAGATTTTTAATGCCCTGTAATCAGCAGAAAGTAACAATGGAAAACTACACCCAAGTTTCCAAAATATTGTTTATAAATGTTTGTTTTCATTATAAATGGTTAATGATCATAGTTAATATCTTTCTATAAAGAAAAAGATATGGTATATGAATGATTTTTTTAAAATTAGATTATTAAATTTACTTAGATCAGGAAATCAGCTTTTAACCTCAAAATGTTTTACATTCATATGGATTTTGGTTTATTGATACAATTTTAAAGTCAATTCTCTTTTGCTGTATGTATTTTTCTATTCTTGTTTAAGATATGATGTTTATGCAACTAATATAAAATTGTAATGTATAATTAAGAAATGCATGTTAGATTTTTAGCTATACAAAGATATAATTCAATTATATAGGTAATCTTCGAAGACTTCTAAGACCTACAGAATATGGATGACATTTAAAATGTCTTAAAAACTTAGACTTTTCTGGACAGTGAGACAGGTCTGCTCCTAGTAGCACCAATTTACTTCAAGAGAAAAATGGGCATCAAGAAAACTTCATAAGAAAATTAGTTTCTTTGTGGCATCGGTTAGCCACTGGACATGAACCTGTTCTTATATTGACTGCTTGACAATATGCTGTTTAAACTGGACTTGCAGGTTCCATAGGAAGATGACTTCTGAACTTTGGCAGAACAAACCTAAATGGTAATTCAGGTTCCTGCTTTTCAGAGAAAACTCAAGGTGAAGCAACTGATGAATGGGCAGAGCAGATTTCCTGCTTCACTGAAATGAAAAGAGACTCTGGGCTGTAGGCTGAAGATGGATGCCCCAACTTTATAAAGAAACTTTGGGTGACTGTTCAGGCAGATAGGTGTCATCTCTGTCCTTTCTAGATTTTGGAAGTTGCTTGCACTTCCGGTTTACGTGGATAAATATATCCTTCTGTGGCCTTTGATGTAGTTGAAGATTAGATAGTTATAGGTATTGTTTCTCTTAGTCATTTGAAAGGTATATTGGATATGAAACTTCAGATTCATAAGGATAAGGTATATGATAGAGTAGTTTCTTTAATTTTGCTAAATTCAAATAGACTAGATATTATAACTGTAATTCTTGCTTGATGGCTGTTTTGTTATGTGTAATTTTGCTATGTTAAAATTGAAACCTTCCTTTTTGATTAGACAGAAAGGGGGAGGTGATGTGAGAATGTCTTTCTGTATGTTGTGAGTATCAGTCTTTAAACAAAGGAGCTGTTTTGGCCCATGACAGGCACCATAGAAAAAAATAGGAGGGGAAATTACAACATAGGTAGGAGAAGCAAGGCAGAGTCAGACAAACTGAGCCAGCCACACAAGACAAAACATGTAAGGAACACAGGTGAGCCATGGGCCATGTGGCAGACAGATTAATGAAAATGGGTTAAGATGAATGTGCCTAAGCCATAGGCCAAACACCATAAACTTAATATAAGCATCTGACTCATTTTGGGAGGCCTGAGCAGCAGCGGGTAGCTAAGTGTTCTGGGGATGCAGGTCTGTGGGTGTGGGAGATTATGTTGTTCCATTGTAAATAATTGTCCCTGTCTATGAATTTAATAAAAAGCGCTAATTGGCCAAAGGCAAACAGGAAGTGTGGGCAGGGCTACCAGACTAAAAAGACTCTAAGAACAGGAACAGAGCAGATTGCCAGAGAGAAGTCAGAAGACGCAGAGGACAACTATGCTGTTCTGAGAAAAGGTACTGAGCCTCATGGCTGAACAGGATAAGAGTCATGGGTTAGATGAAGAGTAACGAGTTAGCAAGTTATATGCTTGGGCCTTAGGCCGATCAGCCTAAAAGTACTATAAGCATCTGTGTGTCTCTATGGGTCTGTGGGCCTAAACCTTGAGACTAGGCCCGAAAGTCCGGGCCAGAAACTTCTTACTACATGTGGGTCTGGACCTCTAGCTGCACTGGGACCAAGAAACCTTACTGTAACAAAAAAGTTCATCATCTTCCAATATGTTTAAGTCTGCCAGTACTTCAGTGGCCCTGAAGGTTCCATTTACCTTGGAATGCCTTGATTAAGGTTTACTCATGAACAATGTTGCTCAAACATCATAGGACCAACTCTGCATATGGGAAGCATCAGTCCTGGAGAAGCTATTCTTTCATGGCCATGGAGAGTGGGTTTCCTTTTTCTAGAAATATGCTTTTCCAAGCATCCATTCAGAACATCTAAATGTCCCTTGAGAGATGTTTAGCATAAAGCGAACAGTCAGTACAGGTTAACCATGCACCCTCATAGGTATGAATACATTTGGTAGACTGGATTTCCTAGTAACCTTTTGTATAGCTCTTTGTGCCCCTCTCCCCCTCTCCAGCCTTTCTTGTCTCCAGTAGATTGTCTGGGCCTGAGAAACATGGTAAATCTGGTTTCTAAAAACAGTGTTGGTTTAGGGGCCATCACCGTGCAGCCAGCATATAAAGACATACTGCAATCAGTATTTGGCGTTGTAATCTTAAAAAATCATGTTCATTTTAAACACCATCAGTGAAGCAGAAGCTATCAATGAAGAAAGTCAGTTCTGAGGACTCTTTTAGCTATAAATTCACATCTTTCCTATAACGTGTTACAAATATAAATGATTTGCCCAAATCAACTGCTAGGTAGAAATATATCCAAGGAATAGACAGCTATTTAGGGATCTTAGTTTTTTTTTTGTTTGTTTGTTTGGTATTTTTTGTTTTGTTTTGGTGGTTTTTGTTGTTGTTGTCTTTTTAGACATCACATTGGCTTTTACCCCTACAGAATGGGATCTTGGAATTTGGGGTGCTGACTTTTTCCTTCTGCGTATTTGTACAGTCATGGCATTGTGGTAGCGTGGAGAGGAAAAGACAAGCTGTTCTCCTTCCAACACAAGTTCCAGTTGTCAGGCTCAACAGCAAGCCCTGAGCTGTCTCACTGCACATATTTCTCACTCCAAACGTCGTTGCCTAGCATACAGCTAAATTGTTAAATTAAATTTACTAAAAATGTGAACTAGAACTAAAATCAATAGAGGAGATAAGAATCAATTTAAAGCCAGAAAACAACTAAATCTTAGTATGAAACTGAAGGGTAGAAGTTCAGCTCCACATCTCAAGGCTGAATACAGCAGACCAAAATTGTTTAAGATGAAATTATTGATGATGGCCAAGTAACTAGTCAATAAACAATGCTGAGGGTACAGCTCTCATACTGAACTGTGTTGTCTGATTCCGTGCTCTTCATCAAATATAGCTATGTAAATATAAGTTAACGTTAAGTGGACTTTAAAATTCAGTTCCTCATTAATGTTAGTCACATTTAAAATATTCACCAGGTTGCTGGTGTCTAAAGTACTAGACAATTTAGAAGAATATTCTGATTATCACAGAATGTTCTTCTGGATACTCTTAATTATAGGGGATAATCACTACTATTACTCCCTATAATTTTATGAAGCAGGAGAAACAGGGTGTTAAGAAAGGAAAATTAAGTGCAAACATTGATGAAGCCTGTATTGTTCTGTGCTGAGCATTTGAAACAGGCCTTACAGCTGTGGTCATGATGAAAGAGCCATCATTATCCCTGAATTGTCTAAGGACACTGTGCTTGGTTAGATGAAGTAAGTCACTATTCTTATTTGTTCAGTGTTGAGCTCAGATGGGTCTCCACTCAAAATACCTAAATGCAGAGTCTAAGCTCATCTGTGAAGCCACAGTTACTATATAATTTGACATGATTGGAGCCAGAGGGAGGAGTATCTTTACATTGGTGCTTCTAATACCACATACATGTCAGAAGTATATGAGTAACATCACAAGACACTTGATCCCTGATCCAGAGTAACAGGGGAGGCAGCATAATGGCAGCTTTGGGATCCAGTGCTTTGGGTATTATACTCAAGATGAGGATGGCAGACCAGAAGACAGGGAAGGCTCTGAGACAGGAGCCTAGGTAACAGTGTTGTCAGGGTAACAGAACACAGTTTATGAAACAATGTTGGGCAACAATCTTCTGGTTCTTGGTGGATACAGTCTGTTCTCCTACTGCTAGGATTCTTTGGCTTCACGTAACAGGATTCAGGATATGTTAATACAAATTTATAAGATTAATATGTAGTTGTAACATTTCTCTATTTTTGAGACATTTTTCAGTTACAGTCAAAAATTTTCTTCTGGGAACAAAGCTTTCTGAAGAGAAGATCACCCCACTTGTTACAGGAAAACAGAGAAAACGAATATACTGAAACATGTGAGATAACCAAAGAGGAAGAACAGACTGTATAGTTGATTGCCACCTATAACTCTCAGATAAAAGCCTTGTATCTCAGTTTTATCATCTAAAATAAGAATGATAATTATTAAGGCACTCCACAGCTGATATCTGTGAAGAGATTGAAGCCACCTCTTTACGAAATTTCATTCTTTGTGACATACTTTACCTCCATCCCGACATTGGTGTGCAACCGGAATGTCAAACTTGAGAAACTAAATTTCTGGAGTTTCCTCACTGCCATGGGACCATCCCTACCCTGAAACTCTGGCTAATCTACATATGTCATGTGAAGAGAAAACCAAAGAGTGTTGAAAGCTCACCTTTCATTTACTTTATTAAGAATTCTTTGTCTTGAGACTGGCAAACCAAGAGTGTTTCCAGGATAGTCAGCAGCCTCCTCTTGCTAGGACTTGTCCCTGCAACTGCCTCTCTTAATGGGCAACACATGGGCTAGCCCCTCACCCTTGAATTTCACAGCTGCTGACTGGTAAATTGTGGGGTTCCAGGCATGTTGCTCCTTGAACACTCTTCAACTTATTTTTACTTCTCCTATCCTAGCTTTGCTTTAATGGAGTAGTTAGTCAGAGCAAGGCAGGAGTTAGGTCGTTAATCAGTAACAGGCTTAATATCCATGTCTTACCTTGCGCTTGTTGGTTGGACACACATAGAGATAGCTCAAAATTGTCTTCAGCCCTACTTTATCATTCAGCTTTTCATAAGTTGTCCCATAATCGGTTGACCTGTAATTCAAAAAATGTGTTAATGAGCATAGAAGTATACGTTATTTGGCTGCTTGTCAGTGTAATGCATGTTTTACATACTAGAATGGCTCTCGGGAGGCTTCTAAATGATTCATGCAGTATATAATAATGCTTAATTATGTACACAGTAGCATCATGTGAGTGGTTAACATTTGCATTTAAATTGAATTGGTAAAAATTAAAGCGCCTCTACTGTTCCTTAAAGCGTGCACTTTGCATAATGGATGTGATTAATTTTAAAAAATTAAGATATAAGAATACCCTTTAAATTGACCACAAAACTAAAAGCATTTTTAGTTAGACATGGCATTTCCAAACTTTTGCTTTATCTCTGACCCAGTAAAAAAAACATGGTGTCCTGATTCATCTAAAAACTATATTTTCATTCATGGTCATAGAATATATAGATTTTAGTTCCATTCAAGGTCATGTTGTCCTCTGTCCATTATTTGAAAGCAAGGAGAATGTCTTCAGAGCAAGCAAAATATTACAAGATACCTGATCTTCTTTTCAAGCCCCAAGTTGTATGAGTTAGAAGGGCATCAACTTCAGGCCCAGAGGTTCTTGAAAAGTCCTGACAGTATTTAACCACTTATCAACAAGCTATTAATTGAGATGAAATGAAACAGATTTGATCATCTTTTTAACGAAGGTCTACTTTGTAGTCTAAAGTTTTAATTCCATGGTATTGTCATAGACCGTATAGCACAGCAGGGGATATTCGAGGAGTTCAAAGAAAGTGATCAACAGTACCCAAATGATCTTTGCAAAGAGAACAGCTGATAGATAGATGGGCTATTGAGAAGTTTACCCCAGGTCCTGTTCCTCTTCACTAGGTTGTTTTCATTTTACGTCATCTTTTAGAAAATCATTATTGAAGAGCATAGCCCTATCATTTTCTCTTAGCCTCTTTTTCTCACAAAGGAAGTTTACAGTAAAATTCATTTTGTCATCTATATTTGTGGAGTTAATAAAATGGACCAGACTCTGCTCAGTTGCTGGATGCAGCACACAGGGGCATTACAAGTGCCTTACAGATCACCCAAATAACCAAAAATTAAAGGGTTAGTGTACTGTGTGCAATGATCAAGATACATATTAATAATACTTAGAGAGTAAAGTAGGTTTAATTTGAAAAGCAAAACAATAGCATTTTAATTTGTTTTTAATGTTGATGACTCATAAATATCAAGTGAAAGGTAAGATAGGTGGCTTAACTGCCTCACTTGCTTACATTCAGAGACAACTTTGGGTATTAGGGAGATGCTCAGCCAGCCATACATCATGATGGCACAAACATTATCTCCAGCACCCATGCAAAGTCAGGTGTAGGGTGACAGGTAGATCCCAGGAGTGTCTGTCTATTGAGCATAGATGGAATTAGCTGCACATTCAGTAAGAGATCCTGCCACAAAATATAAGGTTGGAAAAGACAGAAGAAAACACCTAATGTTAACTTCTGGTTCTATACACTCACGCATGCATACACACACCTTAACACACATGAACTCACATGCAAAGATAACATAAGCCCACACAAAACCAACAAGATGGAAAGCAATTTAGAAGACACACAGTGTGCTGCCTGGCCTTCACATGTATACCCAAATATGTACACACACTACATACAGAGTATACTCCATATTAGGCACCAGATCCACAAAGCTGTATAAAGGTATCAGTAGAAATTAGAATTTTTCTGACTTGGTATTCAGGATAGTTCATGTGAAAATGTTACACAAATGATAAGTACCAAAAGCCAGCACTTTATAAGGTTTGGATCGCATCCCACAGCGTGAAGAAATGAGCAATAAACAAAACCACTTGAAATAATTTGGATGTTTTCAAAAGAGCTGATATAGAAAAGGGAAGCAGGCAAAATCTCATGGCTAGAAATGAGCCTGTGCAAACATAGTGCATAACTGGGTTTTCTCAGGATCAGTGTCTAGACTTCCACAGTCAGACAGGCATCTCCTTGATGCAAAGAGTGCCACAGCAAGCTTCAGAACTCATTTACAAAACACAAAAATGTTCCTTTTACATTCCTCTCACAGCAATCCTTTTTCTCCTCATCTTCAACTATATGTGAAGAGACATTCTACTATTTTAAAGAAATAGTTAAGATTTCTTTCCTCTTCCAGACCATGATTGAGGTTTGGATTTTTCAGTTCTTCCCTAGTCATCCTCAACGGACGTTTCTCCATTGGAAATTCCTTGTCTCCTAAATTATTAATTTGCTTGTTTGTTTTTTAACTGTGTGTGTGTGTGTGTGTGTGTGTGTGTGTGTGTCTGTCTGTCTGTCTGTCTGTCTGTCTGTCTGTCTGCATGTAGAAGCAAGTGAATACTAGTGTTTTCATTTAACTATTATCCTAACATGAGATGTAATGGAGTAAGTAACTCAGACTTATATTGGTAAAATTCAGGAAAACATATAGAGATGTATATGTTACTATTTATTGTTGGAGCAACACTTCATGTTCAGGGACAAACGAGCACACAGAATCTCTCTGGGAACTGTAGAGAGAAAGATGAAATGTGCCAATGTTAGTAATTAGAAAGTCTCACCTAATAATGATTTAAGATATAATACTTGACTGAAGATGTACAGGAGACACAAATTCACAAATATTCTATTGAAGTACTGCAGTACTGGAGGGCAGTGTATAACGGGAAGAATGAGGAGGTATTTTGTTTGTTTTTGTTACTTTTTAAAAATAATCTCTGAACCAAAACATCTACAACAGCAAATAAGGATTGTTTTTATAAATATCCTCCAGCAAAGCACATGCAGGTTCCTGTGTGCGTGCACATGTACATGCATGCCCATGTTCCTCTATGTGTGAGTGTATACATGTGCCTGGGAATATGCATGTATGCCTGTACATTTTTGCATGTGTGCTTTCCTGCTTGGTGCTGTATGTGCATGTGTATGGGTCTGGGAACATGTGTAAGTGTGTTTGTTTAACTGGTATCCTAACATAACAAGACACAATGAAATGAGAAGTAAATATTAGCAAGTGGTTTTCAAGGTTTATACTGCTTTATTGGGCACATTTTCCCTATTGTATCTCTTCTCCGTGAGCCTGGATATTCTAAAGTATCTGGTATTATTTTAGTTTGATTTCTATTATCTTGTTTATCTAAAGCTCAAAAACAGATCCAACATTTTATCGATTTTCTGTTGCAAGAGGTACAGGTGGTTTAAATACTATGGCTCTTATAACAACAAATTGATCTAAAAAATAAAGGGTAATACATTTTCACACCTACATGTAGAGAATTTTATTACATGTTTTGCAAATGTAATGGCAGCATAGGTAGGTGTAATGGGTGGAGATAACATTGGCATGGCCGAGTGGAGGTGATACCATTGAGTACTTGCAATCCTGCTGGCACTTTGTAACTGCACTACTGTCTGTATTGCTGTTCTTCCATCTTTACCAGCATGACTTTTCTGCTAAGCACACTTAGGTTTCTTCACAAGTCAGGAAGGGTAGCATAGATCACATAAACCCACACAAAACCAACAAGATGGTTGGTAGGATAGACACAGCTAAGGTCCTCAAAGACCTTTCAGACAACCACTGAGATTTCTAGAGGTGGTATTATATCAATGTCTTTCAGAGTAGCTGGCCTGCAAGTAGATAGATGTTGACTGCCTGGTTCTGTGTCCCGAAAGAAAATGCTTGGTGTAAGATTCACAATTCTGTTTTCTTGGTAGAGACACTGAAGTGGGAGCACCATAAGAAAATGGACTTGGAATGAGTAGAAAGAAGACAGGCTTAGCAGCAAGTTCATTTCAAGCCAGTGTAAGAGTTATTAAATTTGCAAAATGGTGCCTTTAAAAATGGGAAAATAGTTTTCAGAATCAAAATGTTAGAAAATGCTTGAATAGACAAAATTTAATGCTCCTTTGTATTAATTTTTCACAAATTGTATTAGTCTGCACTACATTAACCCCTTTTCCTGATTAGTACATGTAGAATTTTCTAAATCTATTTGATTACAGAACACTTTCTTAAGTGATATAAAATGTGATCAGTATTCTGAAACACTGCACTATGGGAAACACAATACTCTTGACAAATGAAAACAATGACTGTAAGCTTGTTTAACTAGTTTATATTGTGCTTCTGCTTTCCTTTCCTTGATTTTACTTATCTAAATTTGTTGCTACTTTCCTTTCATTAAAGATGGCAACTAAATTTAAACAAGTTGAACTTAAAAATAGAAATCTCAACTTGTGCTAATTACAAAGTGAATGCAAGTAAAAAGAGATGATTTATGTGGTTTTAGATTCCAAGTTTGTTTCATTTCCAAAGTATACTATGAAAGCAAGCCTTTTCATCTGTAGGACTGTTCACAGATTGTTATATCTACAGAATAAAAACAATATAAAACAAACAAACAAAAAATAGATTCTTACAATAACCAGTACCAAAGAAGCTAAGATCTTAAAAATTCATTTCTGAAAAAGAAATGGGGCACTTGATGAAGTAAAAACTTGACTAATTTTACTTCTGACCTTTAATCCCTCTGACAGGCTTTAATAGTGACTTGTAGAACAATTTACTAAAAACAGAGACCTCAGATGCGTTAATATGAAGAAAAAAGAAAATAAATAAACACTTGAAGCATCCTGCCTACCTCCTAGGAGGTATTGATCTCTTTAAGACCACAACATTTTTTATTACTTGATGAGAGGAACAGAAGGAGATATGACAATTACCCACAAGAAGCAGAAGTAATAAATGATTTGTATCCCCACTGTTACCACTGGACAGGATCGAATGAGATAATGAACACAGAACCACTCATAAACTAAATTAATTCCTAAAATACTTAGTAAAAAAAAAAAAAAGATGGTCAGCTCATACAAGCAAACTTTAAATGGTAGCTTTCATTATTCATTTTTATAAGGGAGTTTCTTTAATTATTTTCTTTATTCTTTGGACAACATTTACCAATGCTCATAGTAAGTACCATCCAGGGTACTCTTAATCAGTCCTAAATATTTTGATGATTTAGTTTGATGACAAGACAGTCATGAAGCTATTATTGTATCTTTAAATAACTGAGAGAGGAGAGGGAGGGAGGGAGGGAGGGAGAGAGAGGGGGGGAGGGAGAGAAGGAGTGAGCTGAGGCAAAAGCACACTATGGATCACTGACAGACCTAGAACTCAGTAGAACATGAATTCCCAGAGCTGAGAGATGTTGCACCAGTCTCTGCCTTTACCTTCTAAGTGCTAGGACTAAAGGTATGTGACACTGTGACACTATATTTGGAAACTTTATTATGATTGTCTGTTGTTTAATATGTTACTATGCAGAAAAGACCACCATGCTTAAGAACTATAACACACAAGAATACAAAAGTCAGATTTTCTTGAGTGCCAAAAGTGTGATACAAGAATTTCACATGATTTTTTTTCTATTTTTTAAATGTGAACATGTGATATTAGTCACATGTTACAAAAGACAACGAAGCTGCAACTCAACTAAAACTAATGAAGGCACCAAGAGGAGAAAAGGCCTGTTCCACACAGGCTGAGGCTCCATAGCCGGTATCAAGTGCTATAGAAAAAGTTAGTCTATTTGAAGCATCTCTTTGTTGTGGTTGTTGTTGTTAAATCTGGTTTTCTTTTTCTTTTTTTCCATATATACTACTGCCCCCCTCCCTTCCCTCCTCCCAGTCCCTTCCGGTCCTCCCTCAGCCTTCCCCCAACCCATGCCCCCATCCATTCCCCAAGGAGGACAAGGAATCCCAAGGTGGGTCAGTCCAGTCTGGCATATCATATCCAGGTGAGGTAGGTCCAATCCCAATATCAAGGCTGAGTTAGGTTCCTCTCTAGGGAATGAGCACCAAGATGTCAGCTCATGCACCAGGAATAAACTCTGATCCTACCACAAGAGGCTCCACAAACTGCCCATGCCATTTGGCTGTCGTCTACCTTTGGAGAATTCAGCATTTCTTATAGAAAGGAAGAGAACCTGATGTGCATGACAAACATGGAAGGCTTTGTTTTCCTTATAACCATTGAAAGGACACCAAAGGACATTGAAAGAATCAATTAAAATGAATGCAGAAACTCAGTGATACAGGGAGCAGAAGTTTATGCTACATTTCTACAAGCCTTTAAATAACTGGACTCATTGTGAAGTTGTTACTGAAGACCTTCAGGTTGAGACTCTTTAGCTGTACTTGTAGCTATTTCTATGAATGAGTCTATCAGTCTCAATATTTATTCTCTTATAATGCTTTTTCCGGAAACCATGGCTATTCTCTTTTAGTCTTTCTCATATTCTTATAGTTAAACTGGTTTTGTCTATTATGTCTAGTAAACTGCTTAGAATATGCATTTTTCCAGAATCCTGTTGGTTTCATTCTTCATATTTAAGCTTTTTCTGCATTTCATTCTGATAGGAAGCATGGATTAAAGGCACTGTAGTCCATAGGCCTTAAGCAATATGCTGATAATGTGGAAAAGAACGGGCATAAACTAGGCTGTGTTGTTAGGATTTGGGTGGCCTGTGCTTACACTGTGAGCTTACCACCGTGTCTCAATCTCTTCCTGTGCTTAGGTCAGACAGACAGCAAGAGTGAGACAGAATGGTACATCTCTCTGAAACAAACTGTTTGGGTCTCACACACTCCTATCTCATTGGCTTGCACTTAAATAGCTATTCCTGAGACCAAGTCTTCTCAGCAGTAAAATGTTATACATCTAAGGAAGTCAAGATGAAGGCCCTGCTTAGGACACAACAGGGTCATTATACCCACAAGTTTACAGTAGCTATGGTTGTCTCCACAAGGCCAAGCCCATTCAAGTCTCAGCATGCATGGAAGAGAAGCTTACCCGGCTTCACCCTTAGCTAAGATCTATTGGAAGTTGATGGCTCCTAGAAGTGGGAAGGTCATTTTTGGCCAAGATGTTGTTCCTCAAATGTTGTCTGTGTGGCAGCGGGTGGCCCTCATACCCACAGGCACATAGGCAGCACTAGCTGGACTTAGTGAGTTATGCATTTTATAAAATGACATACATTATGAACTTGAAGCTGGGTGTAACACAGTGAAGGAAGGTGTTTAGGAGTTAGAGGTGAGAATAAGAAGTATAGATGATCAAAATATATTGTAGGCATATATAAAATTGTCAGAGAATAAATACAAATAAAACTACATTTTAAAAATAAATTTTACAGTGAAAACCATTATAGACAAGTAATATACTCTAATAAAATGTTTTAAAAAGAAATGGGACAATAAATTCTGTACAAATATTTAAAGCAAAAGAAGAAAATGTGCTGGTCAATTTTGAGATTCATATTTTATCTTTCATTTCTTGAAATGAAAAGGCATAAAGATCTTTCTTTGCTTGTCATTGTAAGGAGGTACTTGAGTCAATGAAGATAAAATTCACAAGACTGTAATCTTCACCTCCTCATCACTCCCAGACTGGGTCAGTTGAGTGCTCACAAATCTTTCAGTTCAATTCCATTTCCCCAAATAATGCATTTTTTCTTTCCTAAAGAAGTCTCCATGTATTTGTATACTAGGAACCTGTAATTCCCCAGGCCTATCTGACTGATCTGCCATTAAAGTAGATAGTATTTGCCCTAAGCCTTATTTCATGAACAGTGAATTTTTCTTATTTGTTATTAAGAAGGGCAGCAACTTTGTGATTTAAAATAAGAAATTTCACCCCCCCACACACACACATGCATACACACACTTTCTGATGGCTAAACTCTTTGACTGTGGTAAATGGGTTTTTGTTCATCTGTAGATTCGTGGTCTCTACATGTCAGATGTTTTCCTCACGTGAGAGATGGATGATGCATGAAGCTAAGTGGACAAATGCTGAACGGAGCTGTTCTGTCAACAAACTTAAGAAATATCCAAATAACCCTGACTTCTCTACAGCACAATCCCCGAAGAAGGAAGATACATAGAGTAATATTGTCAAGGTCGCAAAGCAATGACTTCAGCTTCTGAGTGAGGCTAAGGGAAAGGAAGCACTCAGACATTACTCAAGTCATTGCCAATAAGATGTCCTGAGAGCGGAACAGTGTTCACCTTTATATCACACAGCTGTGACATCTGTATTTTGTTTCTTTCCTAAAATCATTAACAACAGCCACTTTCTTTGCTCCCGATGCATTTGGTGGCATAAAAATAGCTTGCAGAGCCAAAGGCTCATTGGCTGTCTTGCAGACTCGGCTTCTTAATAACTTAGGATGCATGAGGTTAAAGCAGTGAGAATAATTTAGGGTTCTGGAAATGTTTGCAAGTGAGTCGACATTTAAATAACTTCATTATCATTCATTGACAGATATTTTTAACCTGTCAGTGCAATTGATATTTCTATTACCAAGTTATAACAAACCCCTGTACATTTTAAACACAGTCACCAGATTCCATTAGCCTACCCACTGTCAAAAAATACCTCTGAATCCATTTTTCATAATACCTCAAGAATATAATAGGCAATCTACATCAAATGATGACGTGAAGCAAAGGGAAATTGTCTCCTGCTTTCTAAGGATTCTTCCCTGACATACGGTTGCTGTCAGCCTAAACGTATAATTTAAATGTTCTGTTCAGATACTGTGGTGCATTCTAAACTGATCAAATTTCCTTCTGTTTTTTGGACTCACTAAGCTTCTTAAGTTAACTTGTAGACTTAGCACAGGGAGTTAATAAGTGTTATTCATATCTTTGGCATAACTGACAGTCTATTATTTTCTTTTTAGTCTAAGAAAATCACCAAAATTTACACTGATACCTGACAGTATGGGTTTAGGCAATGACAACAACAACATTAAAGGAATTTCAGTAAAGGTCCCCAGTTCAACAATAAAGGAACAAGAGGGGGGTAGAAGCCTTAGGTTTTTGTTTGAGTGTGTGTGTGTGTGTGTGTGTATACAAGTGATTGTGGTGTCCAGAAGAAGGCATTAGATCTCTTGGAGCTTGAGTTATAGTAGCTGTGACCCTTCCAGTTGTGTGCTGCAAACTGAATCTGGTACTTTGTAAGAAGTGCACAAGCTACTAACCACTGAGCCATCCCCCAAGCCCTCTAGTAATTATGCTGTTAATTAGGTCAATGACCATTACTTTTATCTTACACATATGCACACAAACACACACCCTACTGTCTCCTACCTGTTCCCTCATATTTAGGTCTGTTTGTACCCCTCAGGGAAGGCACGTGCAGTTTATGCTTACATAGAATTTTTGATATTAGTCTGGGTAAAGTGACTATAGACTCCCTTCCAAAGAAATGACCTCTCTTGTAGCTCCATATCTTTGGGACTGTAATACCCGCTACTAAACAGACAAGCCAATAACTTATAATGCAGAGGACCTGCATTCCTTTTCACAACTGGAGTTCCACTTCATGGCTATTTTCCCTGTGATGCCTCTCCTGGCCCTGCCAATTAACCAGTGGTCTTTGCTCTCTTGGGCTCTTCTTCACTGTGCTATATCACTGGCTGTGGCTCCTTTTCAAACGTAGGGCATGTTTACACTGTCACCCTTCTTTATATCACAATTCATTTCTAAACTTCAAAGCTGAACTTACATGTCTCTTCCTTTAATGAACTCTTTCCCAACCCTCTGCTATGGAGAATTACACTCTCTGCTGCTCCTCAAGTACCTCTTCTGAACTCCTCCTTATTCCTCCTTCTAGTCTACAAAATATTCCATTCTACCAGTCTGACCTCTCTACCCTCTGTGAGAAAGCGCAGGCATTTTTCAGCTTACTTTTCTCCAACTCTCTACTCCCATACATCTCCTCCATAAGAACTAAGATATATTCAAACACTGCTGCTAATCTGAGTTGAATAACCTACCCTAAAATGCCTGCTATCACAAGGAAACCTGATTTGAGAAAGTTAACCTCTGATTTTTGCATCAGGAATTATAGAAGAGAGAGAAATAATCTTCTGTAGATGTTGATTAATTTCAGTCAGATAGAGATTGTTATATGCTGTATTTCAGGAGTTAGTAACACAATAAGGAATAACATATGTAATATATATCTTGAATATATTATATGTCTATTACTTTAAAATGTAGCTATGAGGATTGAAAAGATAGGTCAGACAGTAAAGCTTGTAAGAATGAAGATTTGAGTTGGATCCTCAGAACCCATGAGAAAATTCAGGGTATGGTGGTACGCACTTGTAATTTCAGAGCTGAAGAGGTAGGATAGGCAGATACTGTGACTCACTGACTAGCCCAACCTCACACGATTTAGCAAGCTTCAGAGTAGTGAGAGACCAAATACATCTCTTAAGGAATGGCACCTGAAGTTGACCTCTTGTCTCTACATATATATGCATATACAAGTACAAATTCTTGCAGAAACATGCATATCTAGTTATGGAAAATACATGCACCAGTTAGCTCCACTGACAAAATAGATTTAGGAGTGGATAGATGTGTCTGTTTAGTTTTATATGATATTCTATCATTTGATATATATAAAATATTCAGGTATTTCTGATCTAACTGAAAAGACAAATCATCATACTCAAGTTAGATCTTCACAACTTACATCATATTCTCTATATAGCTACTATTCTAAGTAGATTGTGAATAATAAAAATGAACATACACTGAATCCCTAACACTAAACTCTAAGCTTATATATAAACATTCTAAGACTGAAGCAGTGACAGGATCCATATTTTGTACTTAGAGTCTAAAACTACAAAGTTAAGAAGGTGCATAATTAATGATCGTAGTCTGGATTCGTAGTTGATGTTTCCTTTGTGATTACTAGTGAGGAATGAAAATAGAAATCATTCCAAGCACTGCACAGTGTTATTCTCACAGAAGCACATTCTTCATAGAGCCCGGCCTTTCCTTGTCCTACTTGTTTACCCTCTTAGTGATTCTTGAACTTGGTGATTCCTAACTTTCAGGATCAATAAATATAGTGTGTACACGATATACTAAGTCTAACATTATGGTTTCACAGAAGTATTTAAGATTTAAATGAGACTAAGTCAAGCATTTATTTTGGAACCACAATATAAGGAAAGTTTAGCTTTTCCTATTTTTCATGTCAAAATATGTTTTAGTATCACAGATGATCAAATATGGAAAAGTATACTCAACCCATCATGGTAAAACATTACGTTGTAAAGTCTAAACATTTCAGAATCTATTGGTGTGATATAAATAACAGGTATACTATGCAGGAAAAAGTCAACCTTCACATAAACACAAAATGCATCACATCTGGACACATAAAAAGTATTTTCTTGCTTACCAACATCAATCTGAAAATTACAGTAACATATGAATAAAGGCAAAGAATAGTTCTGGCCATTAATGAAGATATTTCAAATAAAATGCATAAAATATTGAGAGAGAATTCTAGAATGTGTAATGAAATAAAAATATTCTGAAGCCCAGTTATTCTTCAATCATTGATTTTTATGTCTGCCCATTGCAAAGGTAAGTCTACTTAAAGCACGTGTGAATGGACTGGGAGTGTTATTAGTCAAGAGAACTGTAAAGCCACTACCACAGAATTTCCAATTTCGTATGAGAAATTAAGAAAAAATGATGGAAGAGCACATAAGACTATTAATAAAATATACTATATATTCTTTTTACTTAAAAATTTATCTGTGCATGCACATGCGTGTGTGTGTGTGTGTGTGTGTGTGTGTGTGTGTTCATGTGCACAAGTATCTATGGGACCCAGAAGAGGGCACTGGATGCCCTGGAGCTAAAGTTACAGGTGCTTGCTTGCTAACTGATGTAGCTTTTAGGTATTAAATGTGGGTTCTGTCAAAGAACAGCAAACATTTTTATGACTGACTCATGTCTCCATTGAAGTCTTATGTGCTACATGATGGAAATAATGTGAAATAAAGCACTCATATTTTCCCTTCGTTTTGTTCATTCTGGAGTACCAGAAGAAGCTGAAGAGTTGCTATCACATTACTCAATACGTTTACCCAAGTAAAGACTTTGATTCTTTGTATCCAGGCCTACCTGCAGCCTATTGGGTCAATCTAATCATTAAAAATTCAGTGTGTCAGTGTCATGAGCTGGCCACTTTATTCGTTTGCTAAACAATTATTCATGGAATACATCCCATGTTCCAAGCTTGAGCTAGTACTGGCAATGAAACAGACAGAACACATAATTATTGTTCTCATGAAAACTGAATTCTGAGGAGACACACATGAATATTTTTCAGGACATGGTTAAGTGCAAAGCAGAAGAAGGGAAACATATAAAGGTGTAATATTCTGTTGCATACAATCATAAAAGCCCTGTCTGATTAGGCAATTGCTGATAAACATGAAGGGCATGCATAGCCCAGGTGCATATGTTAAAGAAGAACGTGTCAGAGAAGGACAGCAAGTCCAAAGACACCGATAGATTGATAAACAGGACATGTGACATGGAAGGATGATCATGTCTTTAGCAAAGGCTTAACAAGAGAAAGAGAGATAGATGTCACTTAGATGCCAGCACTGCCTTGGTATGCATGCCATAACCATACTGAGCCTTGGCTATATGAATTCATGGCAGGGTTCTGAGAATAGGAAGGACAGGACCACACTAAGATTGAGGCTTCTGAAGGTAGTAGAGTCACACTTGGAGCTTATTCTATCTGCAAATGGGGATAATAATGGTATCTTCCTTTTGAGATTCTTGATAGGGCTACATAAGATGACTGCCTAAGAAGCTGCAAACCTGCAATCAGCATCTATATTATAAGCAATTATTATTACATTGATCAGACTATTGCAGGATGGTAAAGCCTGCATTTGAAATGTCTAGTCAAAATAATCTGTCTCAAGGGAACACAGGCAGAAGATCAACTCAGAAGACCAAAACTAGAATAGACAAAACAAAAATATATGGAACATCACTTACCGGGATCTAATTTGTGATCTGAGACACCCCCCCCCCCTCAAAAAAGACACAAACAAATAGAAACAAAGATGAACATCAAATTAGGATATGTTGAGATTTGTTACAATTGATGCCATTTCTGTCAGATTTTCCTGTAAGATCTTCATCAGAATATGTTAAGGAAGTGGGGGGTCTATGTAATTGCATGTTGATCCTGAGGATGAAAACCATGCACAACTAAAAATCAGACTCTCTACAGACAACATTAGTAAAGTTGTTTTGTGGGGCTGAATAGCACCACTTTTTCCTGGAGAGCTGAGATTTGTAACACAGTGACCTACCTACATTCTTCCTAAAATATTTTGATTTTGTAATTATTTCTGATCTTCCCTTGAAGCCACCTACATTGATTATTTATTATATCCATCCTTGCTCTTGGCATTAAAACTCTCTCTGTCTTCTGTCTCTCTGTCTCTCTCAAAGCAATGTTCTATCCAGTTCATCTCTCCATTGAGTGAATTTTTATTTTTCAAAAATTGCCTCCAATTTTTACTTGCACCAACTCCCTCAACTCAAGGCCTTCATACTTCCTTTGCTTTAGAACTGTTAGTGTTTATATGCCGAATGTACAAGAAAAGTGATTAAGAGTCATCCTTCCAAAAATGTCTGCTCCAGGGCTTGTCATAGTAATGCACTCCTGCCGTTGCCAATGCAAGCTGTGCCAAAGACCTGCTGGGTGACCTTGGGCAAGTTGCCCAGCCTCTCTGGGCCATTCTTTAATAATGCTGATTGACCTCACAGAGTTGTTTGGAGGATCACTTAGTAGATATAGAACACTTTATAAATATTCACTAATATACAATGTGCTCACTGCATTTGAGAAAGGAGAGCGGTACACAATCAATAAAAATTCTGAAAGGTGGGATAATTGTTGACACTATGCCTGAAACAGATCTTTTCTATTAATGAGGCCCAGTATTATAGTATACATTCACTTTCTTATCATGAGTGAAAGAAATGAATCACATCAGTGAAGCTTCAGTGTCAAATGTTAGGCAAATAAAATAAATATTCTACTCCATCAAAGTGGTGAGAGATTGTTTAGGGGAAAGGACACAGCATGAGCACATTACTATGATGATGTGTGTACACAGGACATATTATTTATCAAAACAAATGACTCAGGCTGAAGAGATGGCTTAGTGGTTAGGAGCACTAACTGCTCTTCCAGAGGACCAGACTTCACTTCAGAGCACTCAGACGTCAGCCCACAAACTGTCTGTAACCCCAGTTTCAGTGGATCATACATCCTCACTCACACGTGTAGGCAAAACACCAAAGCACACAAAATTAAAAATGAAACAAATTATTATAAAGAGCAGATGAATGAAATATAGCATATGAGAGCCAGTGCTCTAAGTACTGTGAGATATTCAATAAGCAACCATATTGCTCTTGGGAGCCTACATAATATAGAAAATAATGCGGCTCACCAATAGAACTATTGTATTTCTTGTTACAGAGGGAACTAGATGAAGACAAAATAGTGTTGCCTTAAAATGATATTATAGAATCTTAGAGATGGCTCAGTGAGCAAAGCAGTAGCTACACCAGTGCAAGGATCAGAGTTCAGATCCACAGCACCCATTTAAACACATCTGGGTAGGCTTGACCACCTACCTGTAATTCCAGCCCAGGGGAGGCAGAGACAGAGAACTCCAGAATATACTTCCTAACTGGACTAACTCCATCAGTGAGCTCTGGGTTTAATGAAAGAAACCTGCATCAATGAATACAGCAGCACAGAAATCAAGGGGGAGAGCTGGTGCCAATCTAGACCTCTAAAGAGCAGCTATGTACACACATATACATCTAAACATATGCATCTAAAAATATATGGGAATACACACATATTACAGACGAAGGCAAAAGTCATGACAGTGTGGTAGCTATTGTGGATGTCTTTGGAAGTTGCATCTGAGTAGACCCTAAAAGGAGGGTATGACTACATTGACATAGAGGAATATGTAGTGTGGAAGCCTTCCAGTGCTTTAGAAGAGACTCATCTTCTCATAATTCTGATGACACCAAATAAAAAGACGCAGGCTATGGGTAGATCTGTGCAGTGTGGAACAAGAGTCTGGATTTAATTGTGCATGAGCTAGGAAAACACAGGAGGAAATGAAAGGGTGCCAGGAACTGACACTATTTTTAAAGGGTCATTTGTTTGCTATGAAAAGATTATAGAGTGGCAGAAACACAAGACTGGGAGATCAGTCAAGTGATAAAGATGCCTGAAACTAGGGGAACAGTGCCAGCCATAATTCTTGAGCTCAACTTTTAACTTTTTTCTTAGCGTTAAAAAGTTATGATCAAGTTTCCCCTTGCCCCTAAATGTACCTAGTTATATTATAATTTATGAATTTTAAAATTTTCTATTTATTATTTATACTAATTCCCATTCATAATTTAGAATAATGTCTTCAGTTTTAATTCTTCTTTATTATAACCCAAATTCCATTTCTGCCCCTGTGATTATCTCTTAGAAACTAGGAAGTCCCAGAGAACATGCACTTTATAAAGTGTGGCTCCAGTGACATTGAGTATGCTCTTTATAATCAGCATAAATAATTCATCAGTGCATCAGTAATACTTTACTATTATCATTTACCTCAACTTGAACTACAGTTTCGAAGTTATGGATCCCTTCATTTTTTCTTTTAAATCAGCAGAAGCTCATTTGTCATTGTGTACCCCTTGTGTCTATTGGGCTATAAAAGTTGCTATTAATGGTAACAATTGTATTGTGAAATGAGAAACAGTACTTCCTCCCATGACATCTAACCTTAGGTCAGGCACAGGATCTAGAGATGGATTTTCACAGAAAGTAAAATCAAAGTACATAGCTGGAGATTAATGCCAGTTCAGAAACTCAAGGGAATGCCCTCTCTGGATGCTTCCCAGATGAAATATGGTCAGTAATGTGGGTACTTCATCAAATTACCCAGGGGTAGACAGAGGAATGACAGAGGAGATCCCACATCTTTCAGCATGAGTCCATAAACTTAATTTTCTCAAGGAAAATTATGATCTCCCAAAGTCCTGTTCAGAGATTACCTAGAGAAAATTCTTTAAGATTCCTTCATTAACCCACTCAATCTTTAACTCTTTTCTGAGTTTAATTTATGGGGATGGTTCTGCCCTAAAGTTCTCTCCTCCTTTACAGGGCCACTTCTTTGGTAAACCACAATAAACACCAACTTATCATTCTTTGCATTCTGGCACCTAGAGAAGTGGATATTTTCAAGGCATTAGGAGGGTTTTTTTTTTTTTTTTTTTTTTTTTTTTTTTTAGCAAACATCGTGAGGAAAGATGGATTTATACTATGTCCTTTGCTTCCTCTGGCCAGTACCAATTTAAAGACCTAGTGTTTCCAGGAAGTAACATCATGTTTCTGAAAAATTATAGGACTGGACTTCTAACATATTTCTGTTATTTGTTTTAAAATGTGTTTGAGGGCTGTGTGGATGTCTTTGAGGGTACAACGTCTTCTCTAGTTAAAGACTCAGAACCTATGGTGTGAGGAAAGAAAGAACTCCTAACCATTGTCCTCTGAATTGTGCATGTGCACATCAGCACATGCAATCCCCACCCACAAAGATCAGTGGAAAGAAATGCTTGCTACATACACCTTGGTACTGAAGTTCAGAAGCCCACGACTACTGTAAAAACAGAAGGCTATGATCGCAGTGCAGTATTTATATATTTATATACATAATATATATGTATATACGTTCATATACACATATGTGTGTGCAATACACAGAGGAGTGGAGGACCCTAGAGAATGCTTCCAAGAAAAAGGGTACTCATTATAAAAGTGGTTATTATTCATAAGATATTCATACCAGCCTAAATGACCTAGGACCAGAAGCTAGGTAGGATAATACAATCATCAAATGTTCCACCAAGTGCTCTCGTGTGGCTGAGAATATCTTTAGATCGAAACCTCATTTTACATATAAATAAAATTATATTTTTATCTTACCATATTAAATTACTGTGAATATCTCTTTTATATAATGATTTTAATGCACATTGGTAATAGTGAACAGTTGTGAGCACCTAATTCTGAAAACCCTATCTTCAGGTTTTGTGGCGATATATATTTAATAAAATTACTTGGAATATAAGGGGACAGAGCCATCTTTTCCAACCCTTAGCTATCTTTCTCTCCAAAATGGGAACAGAAGTCCCTGACACCTGAGAACACTGAGGAGGAAAAGTACAATCATGACTGTGGCACAGTGCAGCCATTTAATAAATATCTACTCTCCTATTTACTCTCTGGAACAAAAGCCCCACCGGTAATAAATATAATCCAAATTGGCTAAACCCAAGCCTGATTGTTAACCTTTTCAGAGAGAACAGCTCCTATTCTGTTACATGTTTAAAGGCCAGAAAACGAAACTCATTAACATCTCTTAATCATTTGTTCCAGTATCATTATTTATACCAAGAATGGCGTTTTGAAATGCCACCTGATAAAACTTAAATATACTGTCCATCCATGACACATACCCACGGAGAAGAGAGGGGATAAAAATGGCACAATTAATGTAATCACAGACAAGAGGATTCAGCAATGAAAGCGGACAAGATTACAATTCAAGGCCATTCTACTTAGCCTCCATCTACAGAATAAGTTTCTTTTCCAGGTCTTCTGTCTCCCTTTGGTGAACTGGTAACTTTTCATAATAATCTTCCTCTTACATTTGCCCAATCTGTGGTAAGTGGTTCTTCTTCCTGCCACTGGCTTACAAAAACAGAAGGTAAAGGAGCAAGTAGAAACTGGAGGACTGGTGCTTTGAACTGGACATAAAGTAACCCTGTAAAAAGACTGACATACTGAAGACTTGTTTATCTGCCATGGTATCATTGAGAATAACCGAATTATAAGGGCCATAGTTTCATTAGGGCCGTGGCTGAGTGGATGATGAGGCTTTGTTGGAGGTGATAGCTTGATGACAGTACAACTAATATTTTATTTTATTACAGTAATTTTCTTTTCACACTGTTTCCTGGCTGTCATGAGGTGAACAGCTGTCATCAGCCACATCCTTCTTCTCTGACATGTGTGCCTGATACAGTTCTAAAAGCAACGGAATTAGCTGACCATGGACGGACATCTTTCCAAGTCAAAGAAAAAGGAACACTTCTTCCTTTCAGTTGTCTCCACCCTCAACTACCCCCTCAAGTATTTTGTCATAGGAACAAAAGGATAATGCTATGTTATGATAGTCATTAAGGATTATAAGGCAACTGTAATTTACAGAGGTTAGTGTTCTTCTCTCTTCCAGATCTTCATACTCTGGATTTGCTAGAAGTGCTTCTTGGTCATCAGTGTCTCATCCTTATTCACCTAAGATACCAACAGAATGGCTTGCAATTCAGTCACCACATTTGATTGATAAAAATTTGCCAAAATTTGAGGTGATGATCTAGCCCAGTATTTAACAAACTTGTTAAAATTAGTTTTTTTTTTTACATGTGGGTATTAGAGTTTCTTAGAATTATATTACTCTGATATTAAAGCACAATAATAGCAACAGTCAATACATAAAGATATGGCTGAAGCTGTGTGCCAAAAAACATTTATTTAACAAAAATAAGATCTTCAGCTGTGGTTTATTATTGACCTTAGCCTGAACCTTTTTTTTTTTTAGTAGAATATCTCATTGATGACACCGTATGTTCTTATCTTATGTATTCTCTCTTTCCCTCTTGCTCCCTCCTGTCTTTCCTCAACAAGCTCACTCTCATCTCCCTCTCTCTCCCTGTATCTCTCTCCCTCTCTCCACATATACACACTCTCTCGACAAACACACTCACATAATCAAACACTCTCTCTCCCTCTATACACTCATACACACACACACACACACACACACACACACACACACACACACACACACACACAGTGGGGTAGGTGAAAAGGCAGAAATAAAAAGGCTGTTATAAGGAAAGAGTATCTCTTAAGAAACTTCCTGAGTGGGATAAGTCACAAGTCTACATTGGATAGAGTTGTTCCTCAGGCTGTATCAGAGCTATGCAATCACTCTCCTGATAGATAGTTGCTGAAGTAGAAAACAGAATGATATGATGTAATCAAAATAACACAGACACAACTCATAAGATATTCAGGATAGTTTCTGTATGAGTATAGTAGATATATAAACTATATTGTCATATACATGTCATATACAGTACATAAGCATTAGAATTTATAACACATGAACCACAGAAACCACATGTATACAGAAGAGGTCCAAAACCAAGTATCCCAGTTGTCTGTGGCAGCATACCCAGCCTGCTTGCCTTAGTGGGTATAGAAAGCCTTTGACATTTTAGTGTAATCAACTGCTTTTCAATTTTGTTTGATTTGACAAGAGCCACTTAAAATCAGCCTAAGATATGCATCTCGTTGGCATAAGCATGATATGGTTCTTTGAATGCCTCTGTAGGAGGAGTTGGCTCTTGAGTTAAGAATGTATTTCAGTAGTGTTAATGACACTTCTCTATTTCTTTCTCCACGATTCCAACTGGCTCTTATTTGTCTTTCATTATTTAGATCATCAAATCTTTGCCTTGCTATAGGAGAAGCTAATATGTGAAATCCTAAGGAAAGAATCCTTAAACCAATGGTCCTGGTTGTCTCTATGCCATCAGCTCCACTAATCTCTTGGACTATAACTTCTCCAGTTCCAGGAAAGAAAATGATAACACTCCTGACCTTGCACAGCTATGCAGACCTTTCACACAGCGGCACAACAGGAAAGACCTGGCATCTTATATGTTAGCATCTGTAATCAAGACACAAAATCTTGTTCAAACTTCATCATAGACCTTAGCTGGAGTTCTGAGCCAATAAATTGTTCCCTGCTGAAAACATCAGTCACTTCTCAGGCAGCAATACCTCTCCAGCGTGATGCTTGTGATTCTGTGAACTGCTTTGCATCTGGTGACATGGTCAAAGTTCCTTCTTCCTCCTGTTTACATCTTTCCCATTCATTCTCATTCTCCTGCTCATTCTAAATATATATATATATATGACACTCTTAACATGTGCCATATAAGCTAGACTCTTGGTTTCTAGTGAGAGGAAAAATAGAGCATTCAAACCCATTACAAAATATACACATATATTCTACCATGAAAGGAACTGTATTTCAAATAGAGTTCTCAGGTAGTACAAGATTAAACCAGCTATTTCTGCCCTTGGGAACACGAAGTCAGTTTCACATTATGTTCTGGGAAAACTTTTCCACTACACAGATGAGATACCTTGACCTTCACATTTTTTCCTCCCCGTCACAGTCCCCTCTTTAAATTTATGGGCAGCATTTAGTGAGATTTCAATTCCCATTACCAATATGAGCAACTGATCTACATTTAAGAGAATTTAATCATGTCTTCGAGGCAAATTTAGCTTAAATTAGAGCTTTACTTAAGAGTTTCAAGTAAATTTCTGTTTAAAAGGTCAATTTCTAACATTTGTCAGTTAAAGCCTACACCAAGCAGATTAGATTCACCTCCATGTGTCCACAGTGCAAACAGTTTCCACACTGACATCCCTAGTGGCTGTCAATTAGAACAAGCATCCCAAACAATATGACAATTGTGAGGGCTTTTTCTTTTGTTTTTAAAGAAGATAGGACTATTTATTTATTAACAGCTTGTTTATTTTTATTCCTATAAAACAACTATCTTATGATGGTTGATGTAAAGCAAAGCATTATCCCACTGGCTAATTAAAATCAGTTCAAGGGGCTGGAAAGATGGTTCAACAATTAAGATCAATGAATACTTTTCCAAAGAACCGGGGTTGGGTTCTTTGCACACTCATGGAGGCTCACAACCATCTGTTACTCAAGTCCCAGGGTATCTGATGCCATCACTAGCTACTACAGGCAACACAGGCACACAGTACACAGACATACATGGAGGCAAAACACTCATATACATAAAAATAGAAAATAAATTAAAATTAAATCAGTTCAATTATTTGAACTCACAGTAGAGAGAAAAGAGATAAAGAAATTTTTATTTCTTTGTGTACTTTTGAGGCATGGTTTCTCCTATAGTCCAGATTAGCATGAATCTTGAGTTCTTCGCAGTCTATTTTGCTTTAGCTTCGACAATACTCAAACTACATGCCTTACCAACAATGCCCGGCTTTGGGGTTAAGCCTTCATTGCAGACTATGACTCTCATTAGTGACAGAAACCACCTCAATAATGAGAAACTAATTGTAATCACTAAGGGCACAGTTTTGGGACATCATAGCACATTATATGCTGTGATGCATGTGTTTTGAAAAAAACAGTTTATGCTGTTTTAGATTTCTGGAGAAAGTTTTACTGAGTGGACAGGAATCATGAATTATCAGTTTAGACAAAGACATAGTTGGTATTGTATTTATCATATGTTGTTGCTTATATTTTTATAGTTTTCTTTTTCAGATGAGGATTACTTCACAAAAACATTATAAAGTTTTAGAGGAACAGAGAACATTTGAGAAAGGAAGAAATGTTACTTTTCAATTTCCTCTAGTCATACCAAGATCAAACAGGATAGATGACCTGGATTCTTTGTGTTTTGTCCTCAATTATTAAATATATGATAATTTCCCTGAAGAAAGAGATTTATAGCCAAACGTCTAAAACGGATTTTGCCCATGAGGTCAGCAGTAAAGGACAGGCATCTGGCAGGTCTCTTCCAAGAAAACTGCTATTATTCTAGTGAATCTTGGTAACTGGTATATCACTGAGAAACATTAGGGCAAAGTGGAGGAATGAGTGATGGTCTCAGAGAACCAGAGGCAAGGATGCTCAGATTACTGCTAACATGTTAATCTACAAATATACTAGAAGATGAAGTTGTGGTAGACATGAGAGCCTGTTTTTCCTTAAACATTCTTATACTCAAACATCTCTCTCTCTCTCTCTCTCTCTCTCTCTCTCTCTCTCTCTCTCTCTCTCTCTCTTGGTCGCTCACACACACACACACACACACACACACACACACACACACACATACACACTATTTCTTGGATTGAGTGACAACGCTAACTGAGCTCCCAAGATTATTGAAGAGGCTGTCCTTTAGAAGTACCCTGTGATTACTATTGATCTGTTCAGCTCATTGCAACTCAACCTTACCTGGCTGGTCATGAAAGAAGAATGGATGTTATTAAAGATCCTGAATTCCTCCCCTGCAGGCATCAATCATTAGGAAAGAACTAATAGTACCAACTTTCAGGCATGCAGAAAGTCTGTGAGGTAGACACAGATGTTCCCATATCCCTGAACCTTCTGTCATAAACTCAGTAGTTCAAAGTAGAAATGCTTGTCAAAGTATATAGCATAGAGTTCAGATTTACTATAAATTAAAAATAACTCAGAAAAGCAAGAACCAGAACTGCTGGACTCAATAATCATTAGGCATTAATATATTATGTGTCCAGAAATATACCAGGCATGAAACAGAGCATTTAGAAAGTGGGGGTACAGGATTATCACTTTGAAAATGTGAGTATCTTCATAGTTGACAGAGAATATATTTTAAATATTACTGTAAATGCCTTAGAAATATTTTCAGACACCTATGGGCTCCAGTAGACATATGTATATTATATAAGATGGCATTAACACCAGTCAATGTAATGCAGTAGTAACAACTGAAGTCAAGTATAGTACTCCATTAAATTCAACAATTAATGAATTAAAATTTAAATGAAGAGAAACCAGAGATTATGCTGATTCATACCACTTTCCAAAAGCAAGCTTTAATTTAACAATAATATATAGCATTATATTTATTGTATGATGTGTTAAAAAGAGAAATTAAAATTACAGAATCAACCTGTTTAGTAGTCTTAGATACTTTAAAGGGCTATAGAAAACTGAAAAATGTTATTATATTGGCACTGAATTAGGAGAGTAATAAACCTTCTAATAAAGAAGCTTATGTTATACGCTCAGAAAATAGTGGTATTTCAAAAAGTAACAGTTACTGTAGTAGGAAAACTAGTCCACTCACAAAATATTCCTTTGAATGCTATAGAATGAAGAACTGACCAAAAAAAAAAAAAAAAATCTAGCATTGACTAGTTCAAAAATTTGCTTTTAAAAGCTGAATTCTGTTTACAAAGACTAATTTTCATTACAAATGCATTGTTTCCTGTTTGATGCACAATATCATGATATACCCCATTGCTCGTGTCTTTAGCTAGCATACAGATAGATATACTTTATCTATGAGTTGGCTAAGCATAAAATGCTAAAATCTGCAAATTAGCTTGGAAGTGTTTCTTGCTCGCATGCTGCCAGTCTTCATGGTCTACAGTTGGTTTTATCAAGTATTAATGGGAGCATGCTGTCCTATCCCTGCCTCCCACAAAGGTGCAGTGCTAAGGGCAATAGAATCTGTGAATGATCTTTAGATACTTCAAAGAAAACACACAGAACACAAACTAGAATTTAGTTCTTCAGAAGCTGGCCTGAGATAGTGCATATGATATGAAATGGGTGAAAAGAAGGAAATAATTTGTCATCAAATTATTTAAAAAGAGGTCATACTTATTGCCCTTTACCTTCATAGCTTCACTAATTAGATTTAATTAACCTAAGGCCCCATCAAAAAAAAAAAAAAAAAGAAGAAGAAGATATTTGAGGCTGGTACCTGATCGTTAAGTAGGTAGAACCAATTAATTTACATAACATTTTTAATTATTCAGTAATTAATTTGAAAGCAGCACTAAAATGAAAGGCAAAATATCAATATCATCATATAAGAAAAACCAACACTGTCTGTTTATCACATAGATAAAAAGGTGAGTTGTTTTGTTGAGTATCCAAAAATTCTAGATGAGTAACAAATAACCCTTGAACTACAGTACTCAGCCCTATTGTCATTCTTAGGAAATCAATCAGACCCAGCTATGTTACATAACATGAAATGTTACAGAACCTGAATGTAATATTTTTCTTGTTGGCCTCTCAGGGTTTTATACCATGATCAATTTAAATGTTTAACAACCATCTCAAATAGAAATAACTTAGACTATGTTGTACTGAATATGCTATTTGCATAGGATAAGAAAAATATATACAAAAGAAGAATATAAACAATAATACAAAAAAGTCAGATGATCTCTTGTCTTTTAAAATGGATTATAAGCTGCTTAGGGGTAGCTCTAAGCAGTTTACATGCCACTGAAGAGCAAAACAGAGCATAAGGTAAACAAGTTAATTAACTATGAATATGCAAGTTTATAAACCATCTGAAATAGTTGCAATTGTTCCGTGTTGTTTTTGGAGAGGTTTGGGTACCACAATAGCTAGAGACACCAATTTCTTTTTCCTATTTTTCCTTTTCTTGTCACCAAGATCATTACAATAAAATTTTAAAAGTTTGGTATTATCTTTGTGTTGGATATTTTATAAAAATAGCTGTAGTCTTCTATAGCTTTAGGTAATTTAGGTATAAGGGAAGACAATATATTCTGGAACAGTAAGGAAAAACATGATATGCTGTTCTCTTATTCTACAAACAACCTAGACATTGGCAGAAAGCCTCATCTTCTTGCCTCATGATATTTAGTAGCTCTAAATGGACAATCTGGCCACTGTCCCTGACAACTCTTCATTTAGCAAAGCATAAGGCAAAAAAACAAAAACAAACAAACAAAAAATACCAAACAAACCAGAAAAAACAGAGCATAGATTGAAATCAGACTGTTAAGTACAGTGATCATTGGTGAAGTATGTCCATAAAAGCAAATACAACACACCATAGTCCTAAACCCAACTTGCTATGGGATATTCAGCTTTCCCAATTACATTGAGATTCCTAAAAGTGTAATAACCAATTGGCACCCTATCAGAATACATCAACACCAAGTTGGAGAAATAGACATCTTGAATCCATTCTCTACTGAACTTGCTGAAATATGGAGCAGAAATCTATAGTTTAAGCAATCACTCTGACCAGTGTGTTTCCTGGGCCCACCACACTTTCCTCCCATGAAGCCTATTCTGAAGACCTCTGCTGTACTTCCTATCCATCCCCTTCCACCATGACAATCTCTTACACTTGAGGGTGTCTGTCTTGCCCTCATTATTTACAAATATCTAACCCTTTTCTTCTCTGTGTCTCGAAATCAACTAGGAATTGTTTTCCTCTAATAAAATGGCTACATCCTTGATTAAGGAATGTGATAAAAACCTGCTGTCAATTACCCTAATTGATCTGACAACCTGATTAAAGCTAGAGAGGGGCTGATTTCCTCTGCAGAGTCTTATTAAGAGGGAGAAAACAAAACAAAAGCCCATGTAATTAAAATGTGATCACTAGCAATGAGCTGCAAAATCAAGCCTGAGAGGCATTAGGGAAGGCAAAGCCTTTTTTTAAGTGACATCCTAGAAAGGCAAATAATACACTGTGGTCACACAAATCAACAAAAATCTAGGGAAGGATACTAAGGTTACTGAGCAGAGCCACAGGGGATCTTTCTCAGTTCCTACCTCACCAGCAGTTTGGTATCCATGAAAATCCATTCTTGATGTGTGGTGAAAGAGAACAGAACACTAGGTACATCCATGGCACCATGAACCTGGGTACTACTGCATCCTATACAGAGCTTTCTACTGCTTTCTAGACAACATCACTGAAAACAGAATGATAAATTTACACAGCAACAGGAATTTAATAAATTACCCTCGAGAACAAAGTCCAAAGCATCAACACAATGTCACAAGGCCCTGAATACTCTGGCATGTGGGCTAGAACTCCCAGCCTATTTCTATTTCTCATTTTAGGATTTATGCTTTGGTGCCATTTCTGTTACATTTTCTTCCCAGACTTACTCTCTTTAGAACATACCTTATCCCACAGACCTAAGTGGCACATTAGTTGCTTTTCATTGCAGTGACCAAATTTCTGAATATAGACAAAGGAGGACATATTTAGCTCAAGTTGAGAGGATTGAGTCCTTTGTTGAGGGGAAAGCATTGTGGCTTGAAGGGGGCAATAGGACCTTGCAACTATGGCTTTTCAATAGTTTGGGGTTGTTGTTGTTATTTAGAATTTTATGAATGAATACTGTATTTAAATCATCCCCCTTTCTTCACCCTCCAAGTCCTTAGAGTCGTCGTCATTATTTCCTATTAAGATCATGACCCCTTTTTCTTTAATTATTATTGCTACACACATATATAAACACACATATGCATATGTAACTGAAATCTGCTGAGTCCATTAATGTTGCTCATTTATTTAAGCTGTGTATGGCTGACTAGGTGGGTATTGGATAACCTACCATGGGCCTTGTGCCTAGAGAAGATAGATGATCCCTCTCTCAGCATCTATTGATTGCTTATAGTTGGAAACCTAGATGTCAGGCCTTAAAGGATTTATCCATTTATAGTTATATGTAAACTGGTGTTGTCTTTGCATAGGTCTTATTGAGGTGATTATATAACTTTATTTCTAAGATTTAGTAGGTGTCATAAGTAGAAGACACACTATCACAGGTGATACCCTAGTCCTCTGGCTCTTACAGACTTTCTTCCTGCTCTTTTATAATGTCCTCTGAGCCTTAGGTATTGGTTGTGTTGTAAATGCATCAGTTGGCATTGGTACCAGTGGTCACTTGTTCTTTGTATTTTGACCAATTAAAGATTGATGTAATGGATTCTCTGTCTCTGATGGAGGGTGAAAGCTACACATATCTGTAGGTATTTGGAATGCAGATTAAAATTATACTGGATTAGGAAAGTTATATCCATGTACAAATTATACCCTTGAGGATATTTTGTATTTTAATGATCATAATTATGGGTTAGAGGCTTTGTAGATGGAAAGAATAATGGTTGGTTTTCTCCCTTGGCATCTTTCATACCATCTTTTATACTATGAGACAGTCTCCATTTCTCCAAGTCCTATTTCTGAAGGGTGTGGAGTCAACAAAAGAGTCTTATCATCCAGTTCTTAGGCACAATCAAGATAATTGTAATAGCATACACACCCCAATGTTTTCACAACTTGGCCACAGCAGCATCAGCTGAGGAATAAGTGTTTAAATACATGAGCCTATGGAGGACAGTTAAAATTTGATCTATAAATGATACCTCACCCAAGGTCTTCAAGAATGGGAGGAGAAAATTATAACTTTATAACTACATACAACAATAACATCTAGATCCCAAAGGTGCAGAGAAATAGAATATTATTAACTAATTAGTATGAACTGTCACACTGAGTGTTTGATTAAATTAATTAATCAAGCTGATGATTGGTCTGAAGGGATTAGAAAGCTGTTTTTACATTGCACCTGGTAAATTGTGCTATTAACCAATGGCCTCTCATAAATGTAAAGAAAAAGAATTTGTTTAAAAAAAAGATAAACACATTTTATATTGAATTTAGAATGAATGGTGATCCCTTGTGTATAGTAGATGACAAATGGTTGTATGAATACAATGGCAACCTTTATTAAGTATACTGACCGTCTTTAAATATGGACATGGGTTAACAGATTAAAAGCAACCAAAAAAGAAGTCAGCAGCCAGGCCTTTGCTTTAAGGTTGTGCTTTAAGTAAACCAATCCAACTTTCCTTTTGCTAAAAATCACAGAGAAGAATGAAGACTTACAGGAATATTTAACAATAGTCCTTCATGCTATCTCAGTTAAGATGTATTATGATTTTAATCTTACCTGTTGAAAGCATTCCTTCAACTCTACCTCTCTTAATTTGGTGTTAGTATCTCATTTTTTTCTAAACAACTCACTCCAGCTGTAATAGTCAATAGTAGACTATGTTTTTCATAAAACATAAAATGTGCTGGCACAAAGCCTCCATAACTTCAGGCAAAGATTCTGGATATTTTAAACCCTAAAGAATTTGGTTACTAAGCTATCTTACAGATATTGCAGGAAGTGGGCTATTAGGAGGTTTGGCCTTGTGGAAGTAGGTGTGGCCTTGATGAAGGAAGCATATCACTGAGGGGAACAGGCTTTGAAGTCTCCTACTCTCAAGGTACTGCCCAGTGTCACAGACTGTTTCCTGTTGCCTGAGATATAGAACTCTCAGCTACTTCTCCAGCTCCATGTCTACCTGTATGCCACCATATCCCACCATGCTGATAACCTGTGAAAATATAAATAAACTACCCAAGCTAAATGTTTTTCTTTATAGCAGTTGCCATGGTCATGGGGTTTCTTCACATCAATAGAAACTTGAACTAAGGTAGACATGAAACTGAATGTCACAGTCTAAGACTTCATCTACAGCTAATCCCGTGTGACACCTATCAATAGGCCACTCCCACCTAGGTTGTCTTACACATGTGAAAGTGAATACCTTGTTCTAATACTTTTTCTATAGCAAAACTACCTGCAATACCAATAAGTAGGTCACACCCCCTCCTCTTCTTAGAGACTATAGCTTTAACACAAGTTAAATTAAATAACGCGAATAAATTAAAACTTCATGTGACTTCTCTGACTTATAAACGTTATTTTGTAATGAGTCACCTTAAATTTTACTTACTTTATGCAGAAATGATTGCTTTCCATGTTTCCAATGGGCACACAACACTACCCTCAATCACAGCGTATTATTCACTAGGAAGCTCAAAATTTATGTAATCCTTCTGCACTATTAAAAAAAAAAAAAAAAAAAAAAAAAAAAAAAAAAAAAAAAAAAAAAAAAAAAAAAAACCTGCCATATCTCACCATTGCAGAAAAGCACTTACCATAGTTCAAAGACTTTGCATCTGAGTACCCAAGATTACAGATCCATCCCCATGGTATATATGGAAGCCTAAGATTCATCTGTTCATTTAGTCATTCATCTATTCATTCAAATTACTTCACAGTTTTTACAAAACCTCCCTGAATAAGGATGAATATATAAATACAGATGGCCAGACCCATTCAGAGTTCATAGTATGTGGTTTTAAAACTTCTTTAGTAAAATCAAATTAAAGATTTACTTGAAATTTATAATGAGCTGCCATTTGCCTACCTTTTCACCCAATGATGATCTTTATCATCAGATATTTAATTCGGATAGATGTATTTTAAAAATGTAATGGCTGAGGCCAATAAAATCAATATGGACCATTTTTTATCTAAATGATTTAATATATCTCAGTTTTATAGAAGGCACGTACTTTAAACAATGTAAACATTTTCTGGATCATCTTTAGTAGCTATTAAGCACCATAATGACAAGATCTGTATGAATTTGTGTTCAATATGATTTCCACCTATTACAATGCCTGGCATGTGCTGTACTCAGTAGTAAGGAGGAGGATAAATAAAATAAGCTAATGATAAAATGTATGCTATTTAATCATATATATTTTGTGTTACAATGTGTTTTCTTTGGTCCTGAGTGGCCAGAGGCCCAGACCAACAGATCTGCCGCCCCAGACTCCTTAGCCGCCTGCTGCTGCTCAGGCCCCAGAAATGACTCCGACTCTTATATTAACTTCATGCTGTTTGGCCTATGGCTCAGGCACATTGCTAGCTTGCTCTTACATCTTAAATCAACCCATTTTCATTACTTTGTCTGCCACGCGGCCCGTGGCTCACCTGTGTTCCTTACATGTTGCTCCTTTGGGCTTCAGGCTTAGTCTGTCTCTCCTTACATGTTGATCCTTTGGGCTTCTGGCTCCTTCTCTCTGACTCCGCCCTGCTCCTCCTACCTACTCTGATGCCTCCTCCTACTTTTCCTATGGTGCCTGTCATGGAGCAAAACAGCTCCTTTATTTAAAGATTGCTATTCACAGCATACAGAAAGACATTCCCACATCAACTTTGAGTTATGAATCACTAATTAACCTTAAAATTCTGAGATGCTACTGCCTCATAGTAAACCCTATCTCATGAAAAATGGAAATACTGCTGATAACTTCAGAAAGGACAATTAATTTCAGTTGTTATTTATTTTAAGTTTATGGGGATGAATTCTGAGTAGAGGAAAAAAAAAAGTAGGAGGAGAAAGAGTTGAGGAGTACAGCCGGAATGACACACTAAAGATTTTGATTCAGTGTTCCGTATTCTTCAAAAATGGGTAATTAGCCAGATTTTCAGGCAAGCAGCATGAGGTTGAATACATCATCAGTTTGTATAGAAAACATGAGTTTTCAAATAAACAGGAAGTTTCTATTATAAAACATAGTAATTTATTCATATAGAAGCTTTTTTAATTAATAATAGTGGTGGACTTGCAGCTACCTAGTGCAGCTGTGATTATGTCCCTGACATATGAAGTTTCTTAAAAAAAAAAAAAAAAAAAAAAAAAAAAAAAAAAAAAAAAAAAAAAAAGATGATATTTTCCCAGTAAATGCAATTCTTTTTATCTTCCAGATTGGTGGTTCAAGGAAGCAGGTGGCAAATTCATTTTTATCAAGCAACATTTGATCATATGACATATTTTACTTCCACAGTTGACAGAACTCAGTAAACAGCAAATTGGGAAGAAACATCCCTATGTGGTTCAGTTACTGGGGCATGTGGATGGATATATGGTGTGTGTGTATGTGTGTGTGTCTGTGTGTGTGTATGTGAGTGCATGCATGTGCGTGTACAGGTATAGGGAGAAGAACACAAGGCTTTTTTTCTTAAGGCAATTAAAGAAGAATATTACTGTTACGAGTTATGAGTTTTATGTAGGAAGCTTTTAGTTAAAGTCATTGATTTGAATCTACACTGAGGACAATTGTAAGGAATAGAGATATCATCTTTATTGAATGGGATTGGGGTGATTTTGACCTAAGACTTTAGAGAAAGATATTTTCAAAATTAATCCTCAAGACTGGCAGCCAATAAAGGAGCCCTCTACGTCTTAGTAACCAGGGCTGTATGGGAGAAATTGGTGTGGCCTCGAAGTTATACAGGCATCAAAGGAATCATCGATCACCGTCATCTGGGGGGTTGGTTCTGAGTTGTAAACAAAGTTTTCTCTAGTTTTAGATTATGCAAAAAAAAAAAAAAAGAAGCAAATCATTAAAGGTATCACTGTGGATGTTATCAAACATCTCAAACTGGAAAAAGTCAAGTATTTTTAGTGAAAATTTTAGCAGATTGTTTTGGCCTGAGCCTCAGACCTCTTGACCCATAAAATTGTGATAGTATGATATTTGGAGTCAGGGGGTGAATTCATTAGTCTAGTTTGGAGACTATTTCAAAATATTTCCTTTCCTTATACAATATACAGCTTTAATATCAACTCAGAGAAATTCTAGAAAAAAATATCATGGTATATTTTTTCTCATCTAAATCTCATGTTTTATTTTCTAATTATCTGACAAAGTAACAGATTTATTTGTAATACTTTTACATATAATTAGCTGTGATTGACTACTCCCTTATTTCTGGTTTTAGACTATATGTACTTGATTTATTTATTAGTTCCTTGGTATTGCCAATAGTGGAGTGCTTCTTGATCACCTTCCTCAAGTTCCCTGTGTCTTTTCTCTGTATCCTCATTTTGGAAAAACTATCCTGATTTTGAATCTTCCAGGACATCATCTGGTACATATGTTCTCAAGAGAGCACCACCCCACCTTTACCATGCACTCAATCATTCTTCTCTACATGGTCTGTGATTTTTATGCCAGGTAGACTTTGTTTAAAAGATGAATATGGCGTTAAAAAGAATATAAAGAATGGAAGGAACCCTAGACTATGGACAATATTATAAAAATGGTTCCAATATCTATATTGGAAACTAGCAGAGAATTCTTGAGAATTTTTTGAAAATATTTTAAAGTAGAATATGTAATTCAGCAATCCTGCTTTTGGGTGAGTATTCCAGAAAAGTGAAAGCAGGTTCTCAAACCAATTTGCATACCCATATTCACAGTAGCAGTATCGGAAGAAGTCTAACTGCTGAATTAACCCAAATAGCCACTGATGGATGAGTGAGTAAAGAAAATGTGACCATACAGACACATTTACATGCATATCTACAGATACTCTTCAATTTAAAATGAGGTTATGTCCCCGTAAGCCCATCATAAGTTGAAAACACCATAAATTGCGTACATACTTAATTCACCTAAGCTCCTGAACATCATAGCTCAGCCCTGCGGAACTTAGATATGCTTTGAAAGCTTATGTATGCTTGCAGCTGAGAGTGTAAAACTAGGTACTGCTGCCACAGGAAAATATTCAAAATTTCAGTATGAACGCTACTCATTTCAAAGTACTTCCATGTCATTATACTGTAACACAAAATGCAAATCTAACCACTGTGAGTAGGGGGTCATCTATGATCCCTGCTAAACAGGAAAGAATCGTGGCATGCTACAGTAAGAGGGAACTTTATAAGAATAAGGCGCTAAGAATAATTAAGTAATAAAATATACTAATCCTGCCTAATTGTAAGTATTGGAAAGACCCATAATAGTCAAATCCATAGAAATAGAAAGCAGAATGATTGTTTTCAGAGTCTGTGCATAGAAGGAAAGTGTCGTTTGAGGAGTATGGGTTTAAGAGACATTTTCTTGATATCTTGCCTCAGAACACTATGAATATAGTCAACATAGCCAAAACTGGACAGTTCTAAATTGTTAAGAAAAATTCTATGTTGTGGAGGAGTGATTTTAACTAAAATTTTTAAAGGATTAAAATGAATATTACAGACACATGTTTCTAATACGGATGCTTTCTCTAAAGCACCAACCAGAACAGACTGATGATACTTACATTGTAGATGGGCTACAGCCCTTGAAACTCATGGAATCAAACTGACTCAAGGTTACAGATTGGAGTCATTTTCACAATGGCCACAGTGCTTCCATGGCCAGTGCTGCAAAGGCAGTTTTATTTATGTGCCTGAAAACATAAATATGCCTGGGGATCAGAAGGCAGGTAGCTGTCCAGGATCAGCTTCCAATTACATTCTCAGCCTTCTGTCATTCATTGTGTCATTAAATATATCCTAGAAAAAAAAAAAAAAAGATGCAATGCGTGTGTGTGTGTGTGTGTGTGTGTGTGTGTGTGTGTGTGTGTGTGTGCATATGCGTGCGCACATGAGCATACATACAGGAACAATTCAAAATCCATTCTTTCTGCCCAATATTCAAATATTCCTCAGAGAATTATATCTTTCTAAGAAGCAAATGTGTTAGATCGGGTACTTTAAAAAGAGCTTTCTGGACAGGCATGGTGACGGACCCATGGTGACCTTAAAGCCCAGAGCTCCAAGGCTGAATCAGGAGGAACTCCGTAAATTTGAGGCTAGCGTGGGCTACATAGTGAGTTCCAGCCCAGATAAGTCTAAAGAGAGAGGCACTGTTTCAAAAAGAAAAGAAAAGAGCAAACAAAGAAAAAAAAAAGATAGAGCAAACGAAACAAAACAAATAAACCAACAAAAAACAAACTATTCACTGTGGAAGGCCAGGATTCAATGAGTCAATAAATTTTTCTTCTGTTATTCAAAGCCCCAGCAGAAATGGGGAACCGCAGATTGACCAATGGCACACTCAGCCCGGTAAAGCTTTTACCTCTGAGTTGTAAACATGGGAATGGAAGAAACTGCTGGAGTTTTGGCACACTGCCAGTAAGACAATCGGCTTATGTGGACGTTACTGTTTCCTAACCCTCCAACTCCGGTTTTTGCCACTGGTTGTTTTTAAGACAAAATTCCGTTTTTGTTTTTTCTGTGAACATTGCATATCCTTTGCAAAGGTAGTTCCCCTTCAATTTAATTAGCCAGTTGGATGCTGTTGCTTTCAAGCAGAAAGCATTACCTGACAATGTTTATTTGCACAACCTTTCAAAAGGCAGATGCTTCAGGCTGCAACCAAGTCCCCAGAGTAATGAGAAATCCTCCTGTCCTATTGCTTTCCTTCACAAAGGTTTTTTAGGAATATCTCCTGTTTCTACTCGAACTCTTGTCATTTTGTGTATAGATTTCTGTAAAGCCATGCTAATCATCTGCTGCTCTTCCCAATGATGTCCCAAACACTATTAAAATAAACCCACCTACAGCACAAAGCCCGCTAATCATCCTCCTACCTAATTACATGTATCACAGCCAAGTTCTTCTGCAGGATTTCTGTCCTTCTGGTGAGTGTGAATTAGTGTGCATACCTGCTTGTGCATTTACCTATGAAGATGTTTTACAGGTAGACTGCAAATAGGTAACTATCCACATTTATCATTTCTGTATTCAAAAGGGAAGGCCACAACAATGATTACCTTCCATCTGCCCAGGAAAGAACCCCTCCAGTGCCAAACACATGGACACCATCACATTTTTATGGGGGAGGAAGGGGTGCCTAAGTGGGTGCAAATCTAGGTTACATTACTGAGAAGATGTGGGTGGTGCAGCTGACAAGACTCACAGCCAAACTTGTGGGGGAGTGGGAGACACACAGGGCTGCCAGCCCGATGACATCATTCCTCTTTTTCTGCCTTTTCTTTCTTATTTATTCTCAAAGCAATAGCTGCTGATTTCAGTTGTCAATTCTGATACTTTTTCCTTTGTTCCGCTCTAAGTCATGCATCAGGGCCTTTTGTTATTATCATTGCCTTTTCTTAAAGCCAAATTCACTGTTATTCTGTCACCGACTCATAGGCACAGGGTCCTGCTCTCTGGTCATGACTCCTTTCCTGACAGTAGTGAGATTTTTACCTAATGTCTCCTTATTTTAAAAGTAAATTACTTTTAGATTACACCTTTCAGATTGACTCTTATTCTGGGTGTTGTTCATTACAACAACCTCTTCAAGTAGTGAGAACTCATTCTAAGGTCCTTCTGAAAGTAAGGTGTGGTTGTGACTGTTTAGTATCCTCTGTGTCAACAGATAACACAGTTTTGCATTACTTTCTGCAATGGCCTATGAACTGTCCTGCCTGCTTCCTCTTTTGCATTTTGACAAAGTCTCTGACAAACTGTATTTGTGAAGCCATTCAATATCACATCAACTCTTTCAAGACAGACTTTCCATCATATTATTAAATAGCGACAAAAAAATTGACACCTTAGACTGTGAATTTTAAATCTTTAAGACTAGGTTCATAACATTACTAAATCCATAATCCTCACTATCAATATACGTTTATCAATAAAACACGTTGTTTTCATAGAGCATGAAAATCTGTGTTTCAGGATATAATGGACTCTTGAAAGAATTTTCTGTCTGTTAGTTGTGAAAGTGGTTTCTCCACCCCACCCATGCTTATCAAGATGCTTAAAAATCAGCAGTCATTGCTGAACATGGTGAATGAGGCAGAACTTCTGATTAACTCAAGTTGTGAGGCATTGGCCCTGCAATGTGTTGGTGGGTGTTGTCATGGAGAAAGTCACTTCCTTTTTTGACCTGTGAGGGCTTCAGGCATTGCCATCTTTATTGTATCTCACCTATTTTCTGAGCATACTTCTCAGGAATTAAGATGTTATGGGATTCTGATAGCTGTAGTGAGTCACATCTGTGGAGGGCAGATAGGGGTTCTGGATTCCCTGAAACTGAAGTTAATGATGGTTTTCAGCTATGATGTGGTGCTGGGTATCAGACCACAATTATCTACAAGAAGAGCAAGAATTTTTGAGCATTGAACCATCCCTCCAACCTCAACAAAACATCTTGAATGACTATTTACTATTTGTTCATTGGCAGCTCTTCAGACAAATAAGTTACTATTGACAATTGTTGACACCACTTTACAATCTATTTTGATGTTAAAAATAGAAAATCCCTCCAACTTGTCATAATTTCATTTATTTTGCATAAAACAAATAGGAATAAGTAATTTGCGAAAATTAATAAGGACAAAAATGTAAATTAAATTTTATATAGCCTAACCACATTAAAAGTCTGTTCTAGGGAAGAAGCTAGCTTCATGGTTAAAGGCACTGACTGGTCTTGCAGGGACACACATTCAATTTTCCCCAACAGTGCAAATCACAAATATCTGTGACTCCAGTGCCAGTGTATCCAACTCCCTTTTCTGACTTCCTCCGCCCCTAGGCACATATGTGGTGACTCATATACAGGCAAAAACCACAAACATGTAAATTAACAAACAAGTGCTAAAATTTAAAAGGTCTGTTCTAACACTAAAGAGTAAATTTAAGTTTCTTTTGAACCAACCTATCTTAGCTTGGCTCTCAGGACTAACTATAACCTCTTGGCCAAATGAACCTTTTGTGACAGTATATAGAAGTCAAAGTAAATCATACCATATTATTTTATTATTTTGTCTCTTCACACACACACACATTACACACACACATACACACAGGTGTGCATGCACACACACAAACACACACACACTCCACACATATTTGTGTCTGGGACTGTGTAGTTCAAACTATACGTGAACTCCAGTTCTCACCAATGTTACGCTTGTAAGCATGCCCCATTGTTGATTTGTCCATCTTTTATGTCCATTCTCCTAGATACAGGTTCAATTGTATGTAACACACACACACACACACACACACACACACACACACACACACACACACACACAACTGTGAGTATTGGGTTCAGACTTTTATGTTCCTTAGTCACTGTCTTTCGAAGTTTCTGACAACGCTGTTAAAATAATTCATTAAAATTATATTGTTATTTGGCTTTGTAAACAAAGTATGAGGATTGCAGTGATAGACTTTATAAGGAGTGTTCTTTATTCTTTCTGGTATTGGAACTGGAACCATATTGTCTGTTCATTAATCATATAATCTTTCCTAATCCTATAACATTTCAATAATCCCCATTCTGTGTGTAGCTGTGCTTGAGCAAAGGGAGATTCTCTCTACCTCAGCTCTCACTCCCTTTATAGAATCACTCAGAAGTTTTCTGGGTCTCAGCTTCCCTGGAGACACCAAGCTTCAGTCACTCTGGTAACAGCCAGCTCTGAACTTGCCATTTGCTAGACTAGCATTCTACCCATTTCCTAACTAACTGACTGACTGACTGACTGACTGACTGACTGACTAACTAACTAACTAACTAACTGACTGACATTCTAACTAAATATCTAACTAACTGATATTCTAACTTCCTAAATGACATTCTATTAAACTTCCTGACATTCTAACTGACATTCTCTTAACTTTCTGAGATTCTTACTTTCTTAAAAAACGTTCTAGTTTTCTAACTAACTAACTGACCTGACATTCTATCTAACTTACTAAGTGACTTTTAACTCCTAACTAACTGATATTCTGTCTAACTTCCAAACTAAATGGTATTCTAACTTCCTGACTGACATTCTAACTAACTTCCTGACTAATCACTGACATTCTGTCTGACTTCCTTATTCTCCATAGCTCGTTTTCAGGGATCATCTTCAAATATTGCTTTCAACCAAAATCTTACACTTTTTGGTTTCCTATGTAAATTCAACTAAGATATTGTTCACAAATGCTGTTGCAGTTTAACATGTTATGTAACTCTATGAAGTAAGAACTTATCTTTATTGCACAGATAAAGAAATCAAGCGACAGATGAGTTCATATTCATAACTTTAACGTAAGAAATTGAAAGAATAATCTATCAAAACTGAACATATGTTCAGTTCTATTTTCTATTTCTTTGCCTACTCATTTACTTCTTCTTCCTTGCCATTGGTAATCATGATGCTTTACTGTCAATTCTGGATGGAACCCTCGCTTCCATTGTCAGCTCTGTCAGACTTCAAATACGTTTCTTCCTGAGAGAACATGAGCTCTCCTATGGAACCCAAATGCATTGATGACCATCGGATAACTGGTATTCCATGATAAAATTCAGAATGCAGCTACAAACAATGCATGAAGCAAAATTCTGTACCTTTTCATAGAATCGAGAAAGTGTAAGATATGTAAAAGGCAGAAGTTTATGTAGAAAATAAAAGACAAGACTATATTAAAGTGAACAACATCAGAAGAAATAAATAAATAAATTCATAATGCTATGAATAAGACTTTATAGTTATTAAGATGTTCACATAGATTAAGTATTGATGCTCCTAGAAGCCTAGCAAATTAAGTACCCAAATATGATATGAATGGAAGTATAAATTGTAGGGGTATTGTGTTGTTTCATGGTAAATAATTGTCCCACCCACTAGTTTAATAAAAAGAGCTGATTGGCCAAAGGCAGGCAGGAAGTGTAGGTGGGGCTACCAGACTAAGAAAATCTCTGAGAGCAGAATACCAGAGAGAGCACCAGAGAGAAGCTGCAGGATGCAGAGGACAACCATGCAGCTCTAAAGAAAGGTACCGAGCCACATGGCTGAACAAGAGACATGGGTTAGGTGAAGGGTAGAGAGCTAGCAAGTGATATGCCTAGGCCTGAGGCAGATCAGCCAAAAACTAATGAAAGTGTCTGTGTGTCTCTGTAGGACTGTGGGACTGTGGGGCTGCTGCGGGACTGCGGGACTGCGGGTCTGCAGACCTAAACTTTGAGGTTAGGCCCGAAAGTCTGGGCCAGAAACCTCTTACTACAATAAATAGTAGGAATTTTATCTGAAAATTTTGACATTTTATAATAGGTGACTTAGCTCAGATCCTATTTTTTCTTCATCATCTCTTTTTAAACTTTATTAACAAATATTAAGTACAAAGTAAGAAATTCCTCTTTAATATTTAATTTAGCACTTTCCCCTATCAAATGAGAAAATATTATAACTCACATACACATCTTTGTATATAAACAAAAATGTATACTAAAAATAATCCCAATATTGTTACAACTACATAAAAAGAAGTCATCTAGAAATCTGTTAAAAAAATTTTTAAAAAAGCCACTAACTAAAATATTTAAGTAAACTTTGAGGTTTGAGATTCTGAAAGTTATAACATTATATGAGATAATAATACATCAAGTACTAAAAGATATATGATTTATAATACATTTATCAACTGAAAAAGTCTGAAAAAGGACAAGGCCCACAACCGTCATCCACCTTCAGAGTGCCTAGTTTGGTCCCATGCAGGTTCCCCAGCTATCAGTCCAGAGTCAGTGAGCTCTCAGTAGCTTAGTTCAGCTCTCTCTGTGGGTTTCTTCATTATTATCTTGACCCCTTTGATCACATACTCTCTCCTCCATCCCTTAACTGGACTTAACCCGACCCAACGCAGAAGCCCCAGGATGGTGAGAGCGCAGAACCTTAACCACTAGACCAAGCCAGAAGCCCCAGGTCTTTAATAGGTTCAGGACACACCCCATTCAGGGTTTTGATACCTCAAAGCTATACCTCTAAGCCTTTCCAAATAATGCCTGAATCCCACTACACTTTCTGCTATGTATGTTTCCATTCTATGGTTATGCAAACCTATTTTAAAATATGTGTTTGTTAATTATATATTTAGGTGAACATATAAGTGTTTATTTCTACATAGATACTAAGTAGTGAATGAAAACAAAAACAGGTACTATAAAGTGAGATAAGCAGAACAGGGTGCTCAGTATATGTCCTCAATGAATGGCCCAATTCATTCTCTAAAGTTGTATAGATCATGTCACCTCTGCCTATTTCAGAAGAAACTTTGGAGTTGGATGGTTGATAAGTATTTGCTAAACCTAGGGCCTTATGAAAGAACATACAGGTATTAGCTTTGTGGTCTTAATTAGGATATAACTGACATGTATACAAATAGAGATGCCACACTCACATTTCTGGTAATGAATTGCCTTCCTGAATTGAGAAAAATAAGGTACACTGTGAGTGCCAGTTGCCTTTTGTCACCTCTGAGTTGGAGTAGATGTTACAAAATAGAAAACTACAGTCCAGGGCAGTCCTCTTGTGACTTAGCTGTGCACCACTTCCCTATGCTGTGGTCCTTTAAACAATTCTGCTGAAATGTTATAAATACATAGATATTGATTCTTTGGGAAGATAAATTTGACTCAGGAGGACGATCTCGGTAAGAAGAAAAAGTTGAAATTTTGAAGGAAAACAATAAGGAAGTGATATGTATTTTAATTACCTTTAAGCCACATAACTAACAAACACATGCTCAGTGGGAACAGAAATCAGATGTGAGATTTTACATTGGCTTGTGAAATTTCCTTCATTCTTTCATTGTACTTTGTCTTTGATAATGAACTGTACTTCTTTCCCCCCAGAGTCTCTCAAATACCCAGCAGCCACTTCCCAAATAATTGACATAGAGGCTTAATATTATAGTAAATGCTGGGCTAGAAGGTGAAGCATATTACTAACTATCTGTTACACTTAAAAATTCATTCATAATTCTTATCTATGTTTTGTCATGTGGCTTGGTACCTTCTCACAGTCCAGCATTTTCATCTTTCTTCCTCTATGACTGGATGACAACTGCTACTCTGCCTTTCCTCCTCTCAGAACTCTCCTAGTCTGGTCACCCACCTATATTTCTTGCCAGGATACTGGTCAATTGGCTTTTTATTAAACTAATACTAGTGACAAATGTTTATAGTGTATAAGATCATTATCCCACAGCACTAAATAGAATGATAACAAATTCAAAAGCTAGACAAATAATAATTGAATCTGTGCTATTGAAAATGCTAATTCACAATGTAAAATGTTTAATGAACCATTAAAGGCAAGATCTGCACTCTTGAAGGAATGTTTCTGAGACACAATTAATATTGGATCTCATAACTTATGATGATGCTTGGATAGAAGAGGTTTGAAGAAAATCAAAATGTCAAATGTTTCAACTTTGGGGGGAAAAAAGCCACCTAAAACAGGGTGTTTCCAGAAAAAAGGTTTGTGCCAAGAATAACCCCAACAGAAGGCCACTCTCTTTAAATTATGCAGAGAAGGAAAGCTATAGATACAATAAAAATTAATAAAGACTCAATTCAGGCCTATTGGTATCAATATACTCTACAAGGTAAAATCTCACTTATGTCTATATTTCTATACTTATAAAAAATGTTGAGATTCTGACTCAATTATAAATTAAAGCTGGCTTTGGAGTTGGTGTGTGGTTCTCTCCTTCTCTTAACCTAAGCATACTTGTTAAAAGAAAAATACAAAATCTCTATATAATATCAGAAACCAACTGATATGGTACTGAAGGAAAAACAAAATTAAGGAACTATTTTATTACTTCTAATCTCATAATCCTTTGGATTTTATTTGGATTATTTAAAACTTTTCTTGGGGTATGCATTTTATTTCAAAATTTATAAGCCATATATGTGTGTGTGTGTGTGTGTGTGTGTGTGTGTGTGTGTGTGTGTGGCCTTGAACTTACAGAAAGAACATCAGACAGATATCTTCCTCTGCCTCCCAAGTGCCACTACTCTGACCCCTACAGCTAACTCTGTAGCTAGCTATCTGCAGGCCAGTTTTTATTAGACACATAACATATCACCACAAGGGACTATAGATCATTACAACCCAACTGATGTATGTGCATACTTTGCAAATTTGTGCTCCAAAAGTTGGGTGCCAGATATTGCACAAATTTTATTTGGTATTATAATAAAAACTAATAGCCAAATATCGAGGGGAAAGCTGAAATATCAGAGAGAGAGAGGAACAAGCTGCATCCAGTTCTCACTTATCCAGCTTCTTAGACCAAAATCGGTAGATCTGTCTCCAAGAATCCTCAGACTGAATGTCTCTCTGTCCTCAGCAGAAAGGCATTATAGGCTAAGGGAAGAACTCCTCCTGCCTCTTTCTCTGCCCAGGTATCTCACTTCCTCCTTCAACTTTCCTAGTGCTAGGATTAAAGGTGTGTATTACCAGACCTGGCTCTTTTTTGGCCTTGAATTCACAGAGACCTAAAGGATTTCTGCTTCCTTGAGTGTTGGGATTAAAGGCATGAGTCACTATTCCATGATCTTCATGGTTTGGCTCTGTCCTCTGATTTTCAGACAAGCTTTATTAAATATACATCACATCACCACATGGACGTTCGTACACATGGGGTTGAATGGTTTGTGGTCAACTTATTGTCTCTCTCAAACCATGGGTTGTGTAACTGCCATCACTTGCCATGTAATAATGCCTTCTCCATCATCCATCTCCTTCCATCTTCAATTCTAGGATGCCAAACTCAGGTACTTTGTTCTCCTTTTGATAATAGATGAAACAGAGAAGTTAACATTGTCTAGCTTCACCACATTACTTTTGGAATCATGGATATAAACTCAGCTCCTTCAAATTTGTCTCCAGAATATTTTCAGTGTCTTTTTCTACCAGTGAAATCCTTCATTCAATAAGGACACAATTTTTAATACTCCTACTAGTTACATAGCTAGGTAAAAAGCTTGTCAAGTCAAGATTTGGAGGAAGTTTAGAATATTTGCTTCATTTTAGTATTTTCTCAATGGGCTCATTAGTACTTAATGCTTTGATGATATATGGCAAGTTCCATATCAAAATACATAGAGGGTCTTTTTTTTTATTCTCTAATAACAAAGAACACATTAATATATTAATCTATCAGTTCAAGGAATATTGTGTGACAAGTGAGAGGAATCTGCCCAAATTCTTCAGGAGATGGCAAAGAGTAGAATTAGTTCCTGAGCGCAGGAGGATTGCAGAGAGGTGATGTGGGAATGCGTTTATGTATGCTGTGAATCTCAATCTTTAAATAAAGGAGCTGTTTTGGGCCATGGCAGGCACCGTAGAAGAAGTAGGACGAGAAATCAAAGCATAGGTAGGAGAAGCAGGGCGGAGTCAGAGGCAGATCTAGCCAGCCGCCCAAGAAGAAACATGTAAGGAGCACGGGTGAGCCACACGGACCACGTGGCCAACAGATTAATAGAAATGGGTTGATTTAAGATATAGGAGCTAGCTATCAATGTGCCTGAGCCATAGGCCAAACAGCATGAAGTTAATAGAAGCGTCTGAGTCATTTATGGGGGCCTGGGCGGCGGTGGGCGGCTAAGCAGTCTCAGGCGGCAGGTCTGTGGGTCTCAGATCTCTGGCTGCCCGGAACCCGAGAAGCCTGACTACTACAGATGGCTCCCAACGTGGGGCTCGAACCCACGACCCTGAGATTAAGAGTCTCATGCTCTACCGACTGAGCTAGAGTCGTTTCTGGGGACCCAGGTGGCGGCGGGCGGCTACGCGGTCTCGGGCGGCAGGTCTGTGGGTCTCGGATCTCTGGCTGCCCGGGACCCAAGAACCTACTACTACAGAGAGGCATCTTGTAGATTAAACAAGAGCTTAAAATATATCATATTTTCCAAGGATAATTTTTATGAACCACAGAATAGAACCAGTCCATGGGTGGGGTTTTAGTTTTACTATGTCAAATTTGGGAAATACCTACCTCATTGTTCTGTAAGAAGGTCCTTGTTAAGTGTTTTCTTCTGAACAATCTGGGTTGAGACATCTGGTATAGAACAAGAGAAGAGACTGAGCCTTCTCTTTGGAGAACTAAGCTTGCTAATATGAGAGTTAATGTTACATTTTAAGTTTTAATTCCTATGTGTAAGACATCTATAAAACAGATAAGTCTCTGATCTGCAAGCCCCTTGCTCAAGGGCAGATGATCCTTGAAATGTTGGAGGCTTTGGTTTATGGGAGATAACCAGCCATGTGTTTTCACTCCCCTATACAAATTTGTTTGACCTATGTATTAATGGAGTTTCTTCGGTCCCGGGCAGCCAGAGACCCAGACCCTGCCGTGCCAGACCCCTTAGCCACCTGCCGCCTGCTGCTAAGGTCCCCAGAAATGACTCAGACGCTTATATTAACTTCATGCTGTTTGGCCTATGGATCAGCCACATTGCTAGCTAGCTCTTACATCTTAAATCAACCCATTTCTATTAATCTGTCTGCCACGTGGCCCGTGGCTCACCTGTGTTCCTTACATGTTGCTCCTTTGGGCTTCAGCTTGGTCTGCCTCTGACTCCGCCCTTCCTTTCCTACCTATTCTGATTCTTCCTCCTACTTCTTCTATGTGCTTGTCATGGGCCAAAACAGCTCCTTTATTTAAAGATTGAGATTCACAGCATACAGAAAGGCATTCCCACATCAGACCTACATGCAGTGAATGTGATTGAACAAGTGTGGGAGGTAGATATATAGGATGAAAATTTGTCATGATATATGTTTGCCCCTGATTGAGCCTGATAAGAAAAACAATGAATTATGGGGTTTCTTGTTGTACTTGATTCTGAACCATATCCGGGAAGCTCATTCACCTGGCCAGTATTTAATTAAAGCTTACTTCAAATTTGACTTTAAGCTGTGGTAGTGGTCTTATTCTTGACTGTTGGGATTGACACTAACTTCCAGAAGCAGAATTATACAACTAGATAAGTTGTTAAATAAAACAATGTGATGATAGAAAGTAAAATCACTTTCCGCCAAAAAAAGGAATGACTACAAGAGAAATAAAAACTATAATCACAGAATAATTTAAAAATAATGAAAATGGGAGCTTCTTCATCAACACATGGAAGACACCACTCTGTGGGTACAACAAATATTTAACTTCAAAACTTTCCTAAGTAAAATGAAGCCTTATAAAGTAATAACTTTTTAAAGGTAGAATGATAGCCACAGTCCTAACAAAAACAGGAAGAGGTAAATGACAATAGAGGTGAGAGAAAGAGTAGGCCTGGAGGTAAAACAGCAAAAGGTCAGACACTCAGGTGCTTAGTAAATCTGAGTTATTTCTAAGAGAAACATAATCATTAACTGGCAGTAAGAATTAGAATCTGCTTCTGAGAAATTTATCAATAAAACAATAAATAAAATGTAAATACATATCTTTAAAATAAAAATAAATTATTTAATGTTCATATATTTCAAAATATAAGGAAATTAAATACTGTCCTAATAAAATAGATATCAAAATAAGAAGAAAATAATTGCTTCATATTTAAAGAATGAAACATTGGATCATATCCAAATTAGAGAATCACATTATAAAATATAAGAAAATTATTTTCTTCCTAATTATTTGTTCCCTGACAAAAAGCTATAAGGCTATGGTGTGTTTTCTTAGTGATTTCAATTGTTTATAGAAGTACAAAACATATGCATGAAAATATATGTGATGTTTTCATCACAGTTTACTTTACATTTAAAAAGTCATTTCTCCCAGAGATGGAAGCACATGTACAAACTTCTCTGGGCCTTCCACTGTTACACAATTGTAGGATATATGTGTACATCTCTATGCTCTCTGGGAAGATGAAAATCAGATGTCTTCTAACTCTACTATCTACCATTGAAAGACTGTTTTTGAGCTATTAGGCTCCAAAATGCTTTAAAAACAATATCACAATTTTATATAAGGCTCTCCTAAGAATGATGACCAATTTTTTGTACAATGTCAGAGATAATAACTAACTCATTCTCTACCCTTTTATGAGGAAAGCCCTATCTATCTCACATCATCTGTATGTTATTATAGTAACAGGTGACTACAGGTTGAAATACAAACATGAGATTCCTTGACTCCCAAAGCATCTTTAATGTGTAATTTTAATAACTATGGCTAAGAAATTATCAGCAAAGGGACTGAGTGGACACTTGAGGGTATGTTCATATGACAAAATATGAAAAATCAGCATGCAGAAAGACACCTTAAAAACCTGCTAGCCTGAGCAAGGGGGTGGTGGCATCCACCTTTAATTCCAGCTGTCAGGAGGAATAGGCAGGTAGATCTCTACGTGTTCTAGTCCAGCCTATTCTGCAGAGTGAATTTCAGAATAACCAGATCTGTTAAAGAGAGAAAACCTGTCTCAAAGCAACAAAAATATGCCAATCAGACTCTCTCAAAAAACATTTCATTGTCTTTTAAATAATCAAAAAAACATTATTACCACATTTCTTCAAACTCAGAGACTGACAAGAATAAAGTGCATGACACCTGCAGTTGCTATGAAGTGTGTGGCCAGATTTGTGTTCAGAACAACTATCTAGAGAGCAACCATGCATGATATTTGGCTTGAGTTTTTATTAAATGGTCTCAATATTTCCCAGCAGTGACCTTGCTAAATTTTTCCAGCAGTGATCTTGTTTTATTTTCTACAGAAATGTTTCATTTATTTTAGAGTTTTAATGTAATTATATCATTTCTTCCTCCTTGTTTTTGTTCGAATTAATGGCCTCTTGCATTGATTATTGTTGCGTGCATTTATGTTTAAGAATATATAAACCCATTCTGCATGTTACTTCTATGTGTTTTCTTAGGTCTCATCACTTGATATCAGATAGCCAATTGTAAGCCCTTCCCAGGGGGAGACTATATCGCTCTCAGTTTTCTCTAGTAGCTTGTAGTACTTGGTTTAGAGCTTCTGCCTCCATTCATTCTGCTTTATCTCTTGCTGACGTCCTTGTTCATTAGGCAGTCATACTGCTAAGACTTTATGGGTATAGATTCTGACACTACTGAGAGACATAAACTTAGTTAACTCCCTGATACTCTCACACTGAATAAGAAGGTGGTTCTTTCCACCTCTTCCACAGCAATGTTCCCTGAGCCTTATGTGCAGAGGTGTTTGATAAATATGCCTTGGGCATTGTGTTTCACAACTCTAAATTGTGGTGGGTTGTAATTTTTTTTTTTTTTTTTTTTTTTTTTTTTTTTGTAATCGTCTCCAACTACTTAGAAGATAAGTTTATTTGATGTTGGGTGAGAACTACATTAGCCAGCTGGCTGGCTCCACACAGTTCCTTAACCTAGCTTCATGGCAGAGGTACTGGCAGGAGCAACATTTACCACCCCAACTCTGGGGAATTTTAGGGTTCACATTGCCACCAAAAAGAGCACTACCACCTACTGCTCATGACCTCCATTTAAGTATGTGGCCACAGGGCCTCTTAAAAGAACCAGTCTTTTTTTTTTTTTTTTTTATTTTTTGCCACTAATCCTGAGTCAGGAAGCATCCATTAAAATCGCCATACCTTTGCTTTGCCTGCTGTCAGTAACAGAGCCCTCCTGAAACTATGCTGCTACCAAGAAGCCATCTTTGACTCTGTTCCCTTTTTGTCTGTAAGGTCAGGAACCTTATATTCCACATATACAGTTTGTTCTTGTACCAAGGCTCTTGTGACACTTTGAGAATGGACCTTGTTGAAGCTTAAGCTGCACCCTAAAAGATGACATTCTGTAATTCAAACCTGCATGTCAATCTGTATCATGACTCACTTAAAAGATACAACTAGGAAGCTGTTTTTTGCTCTATTTCTGTGCTCTAGAACCCTTTTTAAGCTTTCTCAGGCTTTATGTAGGTGTACATGGCCCACTTTGGAGCTCCATTTGTAGTAAAAAGTTTCTGACCCACCCTACACTCAAGGTCCAGACCATCAGTCTCTTAATCCCAAAGTGTCACACAAAATCTTAGATTATTTAAATGCTGTATCGCCTATGGCTCAGGCATATTACTTGCTAACTCTTACTCTTAAACTAACCCATGATTCTTATCTTGTTTAGGCATGTGGCTTGGTACCTTTCTCAGAGGAAAATCTTATCTTCTTTCCTCTGCATCTGCTGGGGTCTCTGCTCTGCTTTTCCACTTCCCAGCATTCCCCTAGTCTGCTAGCCCCTCCTATAGTCTACTTATATAACCCCAACTATCAACTCAATACAGGCCTTATGCCTGGTGTTGGGGCTTTTGTTGAGCCATCTTTGGTTCTTGAAAGGGATACTGTCAATCTACATGTGACATTTTCATTTTACATATATGTATAATTATACACAGATATATAACGTATAAGATCTTGTCTTTAGGTAAATAGTTAATAATATTATCTCTTGTGACTTTTTAAAAGACATTCTTACTGCTATTTTACCCTCCTTTCACAGAACTATGTAATAGTAACAATCAGGTAATGTTTAATAGTGAAGGAATTGACTGATACTGTATGACATTAATATCAAGTGACAGCACCACATAAAAAGTGATGTAAATTGATTTTGATTAACATGTAAAACTAAATGAATTATCAAATAGATATCTATTTGAGAACACGTATAGAAAACAAAAAAAAAAATATGCAGCAATAGAGATCCAGGGGACAGCTTTGTCTATAAGTGCTTACTGAAGTCATTTGAGGATCTGTATTTAATCTTCAACAGCCATATAAAAAGTTTAGGATTGGTGGAATCTGATTGCATGTGAAACCTCATGGAGGCAGAGACCTGAGGATCACCAGAGCGTGCTGGCCTGCATGCTTTACCTATGGGGTCAAGCTCCAAGTCTATGAGAGACTCTGCTTCCAAAACAAGATAGGTGATACTTCCTAAGGAGTGACTCCTGAGGCTTTCCTCTGGTTTCTACATGTCAATATACCTACACTCATATACTGCATGTGTCTGTGTGTTGTGGGGGAGTGTATGTATGTGTGAGTGTAGTATGGGTCTCCCCTCCTCTCTCTGTGGTATGTGTAAATGTATGTTTGTTTGTTTTTGTGTATGTGGCTGTGTGTGTTGGGAATATGCTGGATATTTTATAGAATTTCATCTTCTAGTTCTTAAAAACTAAATGTCACTCAATCACCAGTAAAATAATAATAGTAATCTTATTCTTTATAACACAATGAGTATTTAGGAAAAATTTTAAATAAAAATAATACCACACAAAGAGACTCCAATCGTATTAAAAAGCATAGCTATAATTCTAAATTTCCTAGGAATGTACCAAGAATAGCCAAATACCAAAATATCTTCTGAAGTCTTAAAATTATTATTCATCATAAGTATACACTCATCCTGTGTTACCTTAAGCATTCAACTATTTTCTCTGGGAAAACGTTTCTTGGTAGAAGTAAGGAATATACAATGCTGATAAAATATGTCTTATATGTCTCCATAAATATTGTATTTCCAGGTTCATACTGTGTCTATATTGGAGCTCATATATTTCACACCTACATGTTTTCATTTTACTCTACAGTTGTCAGGTTGGGTCTATGCATTATGTTTTGTAAGTACATTCAGGTTCCTTTCCCAAATTCTCATTAGTTTGGAATATATCTCAAATGTTTGCTGAATGTTTGCATCACTGAGTCACATTAAAAGTTTCATGAATTAAACACCTGTCAAAAATACAGATGCCCAACCTTCAGCTAATACAACATGACTATAGACACGGAGGGTTTCCTAGACTCTCAAGCCACACGATTTTTCATTCCAATGGTTGCATAAGTCTCCTCCGTGGATTTAGACTCCTGGAGTTTCTTTGTCTGGACCGCATAACTAAGGAAGTCCACTGCTTGTGAGAATGTGTCCTTCAAGGTCTAGCCTGATGCATCTGCAGTAAAGTCTTCTGTCCACACTGCTCATTTCTCTTGAGCCCTTTGATCCAGTCACACAGAACAGGGGTTCATAAGGCTTTGACAAGAGATCTGCGTTTTTTGGCAGTGGGTATGATCTTCGGTGTGTGGGCTGCACTGATCTCCTTAGCCTACAGGTCTATGTCCACTTATGTCTTCAACAACTACTAATTTTGGGGGACAACACTAAAATCCTCCCTGTAAAACATGACTCTGCCCTCAATTTCAATTCCTCCAACTGTCTATAAATACCATATATTCTAATGTTTGTCTTCATTGAATCTTGTGTTATCCCCTTTCAATACTCTAGAAGAAATACACTTCTATTTTTGGGATCACAATTTCCTCAAGATGCACATCCCTGCTACCTATGCAACAGCCAGCAGGAAGACAGGGCCTGGAAATTTGCACTCCCCTCCTCTCTGACAGCTGTTTTCTAGCCCTTTGTCCAATGAGAAGAAGGTTATGGTACAGCTTCTTGGAAAGCTGCAGAATCTATAGTCCTTGAGGATCTCATGTAATTTTATGCTGGCTGCCTGGCTGCATCACTTGCCCCCAATCCATCTCTTTCTTGCTGAGGAGCCTTGCTGATTTCACTGGGGTGAAAAGGATGCATTTCCTTCTGATAAGTAACTATCCTGCCCTTGCAAATTGACTATAGCCATAGGGCACAAGGGGACTACAAATGAAATCAAGGCAATATTCTCCAAAGCAGAAAGTACAACAGAGAAATGATTATACGCAGTGTGTGTGTGTGTGTGTGTGTGTGTGTGTGTGTGTGTGTGTGTGTGTGTGTGTGAGAGAGAGAGAGAGAGAGAGAGAGAGAGAGAGAGAGAGAGAGAGAGAGAGAGAGAGAGAGAGAGAGATCCATAAAGTCACTCTCCAACTTTACTTCTGCCAAATAGTATTTGCATATTCTCTTTTTGGTTACTATGCATTACTGTGGAGTGGTAATGTGTGCTTTTATTCAAGTTAATAGCTTTAAATTTTCTTTGGTCCACATACTTCTGAAGAATTTTATGTATTTCAAGTACCTTAATTCTAAATATTACTTCCAGATCCAATGTAATATATCTAAAGTTTCTTACAGATTACTTCCCTTAGGTATTGCCTTCCATCCAGTCCTTGATGTATTTCTGTGCACCCCGTATCTGCATATATATGTGTGTGTGTACCATGTATATGTATTATACATATATGTATATTTATACACTGTATATGCCTATACAATACTGAAAAAATATACTGACACATTTTTCTAAGTCTTTTTTTTTGCACACACAGTTACTGACATGTGGGGAGGACTAAGTCCCAGAAGGCAGTGCACCGAAAAGGAACTGAGACTGTCAATAACTGCGGGAGTAGGAACAATGTTCTCCATCAATTTTTACTTTTCATCAATCCTTCCTACTTTTGGATACTTTTTGGCAGTACATCTTTGCTTTAGTAAAATAAAACAACTTCTCTAAACATACACATCAGAAAAATGTTGTTTTCTTTGTCTTCTATCTCTAAACCATATCTGACTTTTGCATGTTTACTAATGTAAACAGCTTTTAATATGGTTGGGCTTAAGGTAAGAAGTAGAGAACTGAGCTCTGGATAAATGAAACCCGATTTTCCCATACTGTGAAATTCAGGTAAGCAACTCAACACACATTTTTTACCTTGGTTTCTTCATTAACACAGATGACATATTATAGATTATGAAGCTACATAGATGACAGGCAATAGATACATGAACGAAATCTGCAGAGTCCAGATAGATAATGCATGGCTAGAATATATAATATGGATAATGGTAGTAGCAAATCATGGAGTAGCTTAGAAGTCACAGGAAAGGTGCTCGCCTTTAACTGGTACAGATTCAACTCTTTTAAGTGTTCCCCTAAGACACCCAGGGTCACACACAAGATCTTAACTCATCAGTAGCTAAAGAAACGTATAGTAGACAAGACTACCACCAATTATACCTGTCAGCATAATTGTCTGCCTTGGAAGGTCAAAGCAGCTGGAGTCTAGTGTTTTCCATTAACAAAAAATAGTAAATTACTATTAACAAGTTATTACTTTATGACTAAAGGCATGTATGCTCACACACTGAGAGAGATTTACATATCTGATGGAGGCTTCACTGTCCCAGCTCTGGCCATTGTGTGTCCCCACCAGTGTCCACAACCTGACTCTGGACCTCAGCATGTGATATTTATTTTCCTCTTTAAATGAATTAGTTACTTTTGTGGGTTTTTTTGTTTGACTTTAAGAATAGTAACTTTGACCTCACAGTACTAATATGGAGTTGGATTCCTGGCTAATAAGCAATAACCTGGTGTGTCCAGCGTCCTGACATCAAGCTCCCTTTAACAAAGACTCCTCTGTTTTGCTCGTTCTCTTCTCCCTCTCTTCAAGTGAGCAGTCTGTAGGATGTGTCTCTTTCTGAGGTGCCCACCCACACTGACTGCTGTCTGCCTGCGTGGGGCTGTCTTCCTTCCCACTCATATTACAACACTGGTGCTGTTATTGTCAGAAGCCCTCCTGGCACTTTGTCCTGCCTGACAACAGTCTGAACACTGGGACCCCCTGGGACTTCATTTGGTAAGCTTCCCTCTTTGCCATTTCCCATGAATGAGGATTTCTCAGACTGCATGGTCCTTCCTCTGGGACCTTTGTCCTTTGGGTTTCCACCCTGGCCCCTGACCATTGTAACAAGAAGTTTCTAGCCCATCCAACTGGTGGTCCAGACCCACAGACCTGTAGTCTCAGAACGACCAGCCCCAAGTATTCACACAAAGGCTTCTATTTTATTCTGTTTGTTCTATGGCTCTAGCATATTACTAGTTAGCTCCTGCATCTTAATTCAACCCTTTCCCACATGTCTGTCCTGCCACGTGGCCGGCCCATGGCTAACCTATTTCCTTACATCATACTTCATCACATCTCTCGTGACTCCACCCTCCTTTCCCTAAATATTCTCAGATTTCCCACCTACCTCTAAGAGGCCTGCAATAGGCCAAAACAGTTCCTTTATTCACAGCATATAGAAAGACATCTCACATCAGCCCATTGCCTTTTCAAACTTGGGCAGGTTATACTATTGTCATACTCAATCCTTGTTTGATTTTTGGGATGTCCTAAATCACAGCTCCTTGGTCTTTATCACACTTTTGGAAAATGCACCTACATAAGGACTTACATTCACACTCAGCCCTGCTCCCACCTCCCTTCCAGCACTGCCACTCATGGCTCCGGGACCTGGCTACCTGCCCTTGGCCATGGCTTCCTGGCACCATCAGCAGACCCAGGGTTTGAGGTCCAGTTCACTGAATGCCTCCCTTATCTTCTGCTCCTTCCTGGCTTTCACCTACTTCTATTCATGCAGTCCTATAACTTGTTCTTTATACTATAAATTCTTATCTCTGGACTCTTAAAATGGTCAGCGGACATTTTACCAGGAAAGTTTTGTGTAGTGGGATTATGTGTTGCCACATTGTAAATATTGTCTCGCCTACTAGTTTAATAAAAGCACTGATTGACTGAAGGCAGACAGGAAGTATGGGTGGGGCTACCACACTAAGAAAACTCTGGGAACAGAAATAACAGAGCAGAAATGCCACAGAAAAGCCATAGAGACACCACAATGAGATGCCAGCAGAGGCAGAGGAAAGAAATTGAAATGCTGCTCTGAGAAAAGGTACCAAGCCTCATCTAAACAAGATAAGAGTCATGGGTTCATTTAAGAGCAAGAGCTAGCAAGTTATATGCCTGGGTCAATCAGCATACAATTAATACAAGCATCTGTGTGTTTCAGTGGGACTTTGGGACTGTGGGTCTAAAAGTCTGGGCCACCAGGCTACACCAAAAAGTCCAGGCCAGGAGGCTAGGCCAGAAAGTCTGGCCAGAAACTTTTTGTTCCAAAGTCTGTTTTGTATGTACCAATGAAAATGTGTGAATGTCATGGCAACATGAGTGTATTTCTAACTGATATTGAATGATTGAGATTATATGTTCGTTTTTCTTGAAAAAAACAAAATCTGTGACCATATGGGCAGCCACCATCTTGACTGAGGGAAAAGACAAATATGTCGTAACCATGTGGTCTGGTGTCATCTTGACTAAGGACAGACACAGAAGGTCTTTTGGCTTCATTGCCATCTTTGTTACGGTCAGGGCCTGCCTCTCCTAAGGCCCTGCTCTGCCTCAGTTGTTCACCTTTGCATGCATACAAGTTTAAAATCTGCCTGTATACATATGCAGCACTGTTTATACATGGCCTATGTGAAATAAATGATTAAAAATCAATGCATATGTAAATTTAATTAAATATTAATGCTGCAACTTAATGTCTTTATACACAAGAATATACCTTGCTCTAGCAGCTAAACTTTGTAATTTAAGATTCATCAGATGATTATGGTTAGATTGTGATCATGTTATATTTTCTCCCTCTTAAAATAAAAGGGGATACTCTATTTTTAATATTGAAGACATCTGAAAGATTTTAAACTTTTAAAAAAAACAGTTTTTAAGATATTTGAATGTTTAATGCTATGACCAGTTTATCACATCATATTAAGGTATAAAATCCATGCAAGCTTTGAAGCTGGCATGCACTTGCCACACTATTCACAACAGTTTATAGTCATTGGCCAATCTATACTCATCAAAACAATTGTTTTACACACTTTATCTGTTATACTATGGTAATATAGAATCCACCCCTTATTGTTTCTCATGCTAAATGTCAGATTTGAAAATCAAGGTTTTGATCTGCTAAAAATCTGCCACTCTGAAGTGTATTTGTTATATTCGCCATACTAGGATTAAAAGGTCCTACTCCAATCTTGGCAATAGAGATGTTTTCCTTATTTCTGCCAAATACTTCACCAGATTGGCACAAGTCTATGAGCCTAAAAGTTCGAAATAAGCTCATAAATTCTAACTTCTGCTTGTAGTATGAACTTGTCTCAGCAGATGTTCACTCAGCTGGAAGGTACATCTAAGCATCAGTTGCTTCTGTAACCTGCTCCAAATGAGCACGAGCTCCGGACAGCAAGATCAGACAATCACATGCCTCTGATAAGTAACCATTGCTTAAATTCCCTCCTTTCCCCTGACTAATCTTTTATCGTTTTTGAGTTCTGATAACAATGACCTCTTTCACTCTGAAGTAGCTATAGAAGAGAACACATCATATCTGCTCCTAAAAGAGGTTCAAAGGCCAAGTCAAAGGAAACTCCCAGGACCCAAAGTTGCCAATTGGTAGATTTATTAGCTAAAATTGTTCTGCAATAAGACATTTGACCTTCTTTATGCAGAACCAAAGATTACCTTGGGTAGTTATTATTTTTATGTAAGTTATTCAGGATTATAATCTGGTTGTAAATTCAAAGAACAGATCAGAACTACTGTGCTTTGAGAACTACAAATCTATCAGAACTACAAGCATTGAGAGAATTTAAATATGAAAGCTGCTAAAACATTAAACACTGTCAAAGACAGGTTTGATATTCAGTCAGTCATACCTAATAGACAGGTCTCAAATGCTCAGAGATTTGCAGAATATAGCATTTAAAAATGTTTAATTAAAAAGATTTTTGTGATATAGAGATATACTTGTTCCTGACAGCATCCTGTATCTCCTCCAAGAAGATCAATGGGTATAGAAGAAACTTCATCCAGAACTTGCTCTGGAGTGGCAACACCAGCCATTGTACAAAAATTGTCTTTTACTTCTGCTGCTGCCAAGGCCTTCTTCAGACAGTGGACAACAGGACTCTGGGGAATCATTGCTAGCTCTTGCCTAGACAAGGTAGGCTGGTTCTCTCCCCCCAAGTTCCTACCCTCCATCTGTCAGATCTTCTGAGGCCTGAAAGCCTGACACTATTGCCCTCTAACTTTTTCCCTCAAAGAACAGGAAGGTCCCTGGCAGTCAAGGTAGTCAGCAAATAAATCTCTGTCATGTTTAATCGCTAGTAAGGTATAATATAATTTAATCAGGTATAACGTATCCTATTCATATTTCTGATGCCATTTGAGATCAGACTTTACCAACTCAATAGCAGCAACCAAGGCTTCAGCTGCCTTCTCAGATCTCAATACAAAATTCACAGGTGTCATTCTCTCAGAGCTAACACTAAGTTTGGCAGCATTAAAGAGGGTAGGGATTCCTCTCTCCTCCAATTTTACTCAGTCAAACACTTTCACTAAGTAAATTTCTTTTGATTATAGAATTATAACTGTGTCTCACTGAGCTAAAACCAGGATCTGGAAAGCCATAATTTTGCTATGACATAGCAAAATACAATCTGTTCCAGTTATATATATATATATATTAAGGTTTCTGCACAGGACCATCCCTTTTGCCAGATTTGTGCCAAACCCTCAAGATTTTCACCAGCCACTACACCAACCAAGACCATTACTTACAGGGAAACAGCAAATGCAATGACTCCAGTTTTCTTAGAACACACAATCCATCAATTTGACCTGTCATCTATCCAAGATCTTGGGATTTCACTGCTGGTACCACCTCTCCAGACTCAAGGGTTCACCCACCCTGCCACCAGAACCTGGTTTTCCAGGATGTCCCAATAAATGGAATATCTGTTCTTATGTCTCTTTCATTACCTTTGCCTCTTCTATACAATCAGGGCACTTTTCCATTTCATTCTTTCTGGCAGTAATCGCTCTTTCCATGGCTAGCCCCACTCATAGGGTGGGTACTAATAATCTTTTTTTTTTTTCCCCTAAAAATCTGCCTTCTCAGTTCCCTCAAGGAAGAGATGCCTGAGGTCTCCAGGATGACAGCTAACTAAATGCCTCTTCACTCACACTCTACCTCTAAGATTCAAAGGAAGCAGTCTAGAAAATTCTGTGAGCTCATTTCCATTGGAGTCCTGGCCAATAAGCAATAACCTGGTCTGCTCAGTGTCCTGACATCAAGCTCCCATTTAAGAAGAAGATTCCTTCCTTTTGCTTGCTCTCTCTCCTCTTTTCTCCTGCCAGAGGCTGCACATATCTGTGATCCCTCCGCTCCTTCTCTCTCTCTTCCTTCTCCTCTTCCTTTTCACTTTAATAAAGTCTTTGGGGGAGCAAAGTCTGTAAGATATGCCTCTTTCCACAGCTCCCATCCACAGCAGCCACCACCTGCCTGCATGTGGCTCGCTTCCATCCACCAAGTACCCTCTTCGGCTTGTATTACAACAGTGTTGCTATGACAAAATTCTTCACTATGCTTTAGAAGATAGCAATAACAACTTTTCAAATTTGTCTTTTGATATTTTTAATAGAAAAATTAACTAGGTTTGGACAGATAATTTGGGATTATTGCTCCAATTCTGATACACACACATACATTTATACACACACACACACACACACACACACACACACACATTGCCTACATAACTCTCACACAGATCAAGGTAATATGGATGAGAATTACTGGAAAGAAGCTGCAGTGTGATAAGAATTTCACAGGTAAAGAGAGGTTGAAATGTTGCAGGTCCAGAAGCTAATAATCCTACCTAGGGTTAGACTTAGCCACCAGAATAATCATTCCTTGCCTAACTCTATGTCTGAACTAGCATCCTGTAAGACAAATAAACCCTTTTTAGAATCTATTTACCTAGCAGACCACTAGCATCCTCTAGTCTAAATGCTAAGAATGTCATCACATGCCACTGGGGCTTTCCTCATGTTACTTACATTCCTCTCTGGTGTTCTCACTGATATATTTTAAATTTGCCTTAATGACTTTCTTTGTTCTATAAATTCTAAAACATCACAAAATTGCTTCTACATCAGGACATGGAGTTTAGGGTAACTGAAAACTTTCTTAGGCTATACTCACTCAAAATGGCCCCACTATAAACCTTTAATCCCTTTAAAGTATTTTTGTGTCAATAGGAGAAACTGGTGGGAGATGCCAAACCAGGGCAGCTGAGTCCTGAGTTATATAAGAGAGCAGGTAGAGCAAAACCGTTAAGAAAGTTCTCTAAAAAGAGAGTTCCAGGATAGCGATGGCATTACACAGGGATACCCTGTCTTCAGAACCTAAAACAAAACACAAAAAGAGTCCCAACATGGTCTCTGCTTCAGTGCATACTTAGAAGTTCCTGCTTTGAGTATTTGTCCTGACTCCTTTTATGATATTAATGAGTAATATGAAATAATTCTTACCTTGCCAAGTTGCTTTTGGTCATAGTATTTTTTTAGTATTTTATAACAGCAATAGACAATAAAGCAATAGAAAATCCGACTCATAGAAGACTCAAACAATACTTTTGTTTTGTCACACTATTTCCTCTACTACTGTAGTTAGAAATCTTTGGCCTGTGTGGCCCATGGGCCAGACTCCCTGTCCCACAGAAACACACAGAGGCTTATATCAATTATATGTTGTTTGGCTTATGGTTCGGGCTTATTGTTAGCTCTCACATTTTAACTCACCTTATTTTTATTAATCTGTCTTTCTATGTGCCCCGTGGCTTACTTGTACTCTATTACCTATTTCTTTTTGGGCGGCTGGATTGCATCTCTTGACTTTACCCTCCTTCCCCTGTATCTATGTTTGGATTTCTTGCCTGATTTTAAGCTGCTCTGCCATAGGCCAAAACAATCCCTTTATTGTCCAGTGGTATTCAGAGCATATGCATAGACCTCTGACATCACTTTTCCCCTTTTTGTCTTGTCGAAAAGGAAGGTTTTAATTTTAGTATAGTAAAATTATATATAACAAAATAGTTATCAAGCAAGAATTATATTTAAGTCTATTTGTATTTAACAAAATAAAATTTTATTTTTGTGAATCTAAAGTTTTATATTTAATTTATTTTTATTGTAACTAAGGACACAATAATTATAACTATTTAAATTTTAACTATATAAAAAACACAAAAGGATATAATATTATTCAAGCAAGCAGAAAGTGTAAGTAACTTTTAAAATCTACAAATGACAGAGATGAAATCTGTGTGTTCAGACAGTCACTTAACGTTTTTTGTAACATTAAGGCTCAGTGTCCTTGGCATACTTTTTAGTGAAGCAGGAGGAAACAGACCTGTCTTACTGTCTAGAAAGTCTAAGTTTTTAAAATATTTTAAATGTCATATTTTGTAGGTCTTTGAAAAGTTTGAAGATTATTTATATAATTGAAATATATCTTTGCATATCTAAAAAACTTAAACTAACATGACTATAAATTTGTTATTATAGATGATTATTAATCTGTATTTTTGTTATATAATTTTAAATGAGTTGTATATACATAACATTTTAAACAAGAGTAGCATAACAAAATTGATTTTAAATTTGTATTGATGAACCAAAATTTATGTCAATATAAAATAATCTGAGATTAACTGCTTCTTTTTGGATTAAGGTAGATTTAATAATTTTTGAAAATTATTTTTATATCAAATCCCCCTTTCCCCTAGAAAGAGATTGATTACGATTATTAACTGTTTATAATGAGAAACAACATTTATAAAAAATTTTTTTTGGAATTGGACATAGCCAGGAAACTGCGATTCTAGGCTCAGTTTGGGGCCCTGTGGTAACAGCAAACAAAACACCTGAGGGACTCAGATCTTCCAGTCCCCGTGGTTTCAACACAGGGCATTCATTACTTGACATTTCACAGCCAGCCTGAGAGTCCTGTGGCACTGCACAATTTTCTTACCAGTGGCTCTCAACCCTCACATTCACAGGGAGAAATTTTGAAAGATGCCAATCTGGGGTCACCTCAAGCCAATTTAATTAGATCTCCTGGTGGTGAGAAGGTAGGGTGTCAAATATCATTAAAAGCTTCTCAAATGTACATGCTGTTTGAGATCCCATGTAATCCTTTTGGAAATATAATAATGCATTGGGAGTTTTCTGCCTGTTTTAGATGAACCCTGCCTAGCAGGCAGACTACACGTACTGAACACAGAAAGACTTGAGACTAAGATACAATCAGTGCGCTTAATTTGACCGATTCCCTTAAATCAGAGCAACTCAGCAAGACACAAAGCAAAGGCAGCAACCCTGACAGGCTGCCCACACAGCTCTTTTTTATGAGATGGCCCCTTTATTTTTTGCACAGGAAGATCTGGTTAAAATGTAGCTTCCTGATCTTTACCCGAACCTCGGGAATCAGAGCTTCTATTGACCAGAGAATTTGCATTTCAACAGGCTTCCCAGAGCATATAAGAACACAAAAGTGTGGCACTACAGCTTTCTAAGAGATTGCATTAATTAGAGAACTACAAACTCATTTCTTTTGGCAATGTAATATGCTTGGAGTTCTCCACCTGGTTGCACAGCAAAGAGATTTAAGTGATCTTCCCTGAGGTTGTACCCCAGGCCTTTGATGGCAGGTACTCACAATGTGAAGTTTGTGAAAAGCTTCATATAGGATTCTAAAACCAATCATATGGAGGGCTGCTGCCATCACTGGGCTGTGAAAATAATAATGGCGAGAAGAAGTGATAAAGATTCAAGACTAAAATGCTAAAGAATCTCTCCTTTGGCCAAGTATCATTTCCTAAATACATTCTTCCAGGTCAACGAGGAGACTGGAATCTTTTCCTGTCTGTTTGTCTTTTGCACACAGAAGGGAACACGCATTGAGAAAGCATTTGAGGCAGTGGGCACTCTAAATGTTCATTATTCAATTCAGCGACTAAGGACTCCCCAGGCATTATTAAACAGATTGATGAACACTGAGGCTGGATTTAAAGGCAAGAAAATTGCTGCTGGAACTGAAATCCACTGATTCTTCATTGAAAAACTCTTGTAAGTAAAGACCCAGGAACTGACTTCATGGATTTTCATGCGCTAGTGATAGTATTTACATCTCAAAGGGCCACTCTGCATCCCTCTCAGTGAACTTGGCTATTGAGGATTCCCAAATGAGTGCAGGATGAAATGCTACTTAATTCTGTCTGCTGAGGAGAGAGGTTTCACCCTGCTGGGTGCTGTGCGTGGTGAGGCAGTTATTATGTGAACAATTGCAAAGGCATGCACCTGGTTTGCTTTTTAGCAGAACTTAAGAGAGGTACTAAAAGAACTCTGGGTTCTTATTTAAGGCCCTTACTTAACACTGGAGGATCTTTCTTCCTGCACGTGTTGAAGGTAGGGTGCAAGAGACTCCCAGAACAGTCACTCTATTTCCCACTCAGCTGGTGGCTACTAGAATTTGCACCAGAGAGCAGGAGACCATAAAAGGCCTGTGTCACCATATTCTTTTAAGTGACAGGAGGGGAAAATAAAGAACCACCTGCCACTCACAGAGCAAAGGAAATTCAGAGAGTGTTTCTACTCAGCATGTATGCATGCCCCAAACCTAAATACCCCCAGTTCCTGAGAGGATGGCCATGAAGCTCCTGCCTGTCTCAAGACTGTGATTGGCTTCAAAACACTGCCATTCATCAATCTAATAAGCACTTAAAAAGTAAATCAAAGGCTATTAAAACAGTCTGACATTGAGTTTGCTTCCTCACGCATACCATAAAGGGCTAGAATTTACAACATTTACCGAGGAGTGGGAAGAGGGTGTTAGATTTAAAAATGAATTTATTGGCTTGTTTCTTATGCTTTTTTTCTTCCCCTGAGAAGTGATAAACTAAAACTGCTGGATGTTGTGATGCGCTGCTGAACTCCTAGTTAAGTTTCATATCATTATCCAAGCTAGTCTGGATTTTAGTGGTGTGATTTATAAGAATATGCTGGTGAAAACTCAGAAAACATTTTCCCCTTTAAGGAAGGGGCCTAAGGCTATTTGACCAATAGATGTACTTAGGATGCCAGAGTGGAATAAAACTGCACACCATTGCCATCACATTTGAAATGCTGAGGGTAGAGCCAAAAAGAACAGTGAAGTAAACTGAGACATGTGACAGCCAAGCTCTGTCATTATCTAGGATGACTTTGGATAAGCTTTTTATAATATCCTTAATGTAGCTTCAACTGTAAAATACATGGGCTGTCTTTCTAGGAAAGCTAGCCTCACAGCAAACTTCTTGCTCCTTTGGTTCTTTCAATCCTTCTTGACTCTCTTCTGTTTCAAACCCTGAGCTTTAGGTGAAGGAGTTGTGTTCTGGTGTATCCGTTGGAACTAGGCTCCACAGCTCTGCATTTTGATAGCTTACAGTTTTCTGTCATGGTCTTCAGTAAGCCCTGAAAACATATGCATACAAGTAACATTATGCAGACTGACACACACACACACACACACACACACACACACACACACACACACACACACACACACACACACAACAATTAAAGATGAAAAAAAGTCATGGATTTTAAAAGATCAAGGGGGTATAAGGTACACATGATGATTTTGAGGGAGAAATGATGATACAATTATCTCAAATGATCACAATAAAAACCCATGATCCTCTCGTGGGAGGCTTCAAGGTGAGGAATGTGCATTAATTAAAGACAGTTGGAAGCATTTACAAATCAGTTTCACATTCTGGGCTATGAATCCCTGACCCCTTCCACTGTTGCCACTGTTGAGAATTGTGTTTAACTAGACAAGGAAGCAAAAGTGTGCCAAACCTAAGCGGCAAACATCATCATTTCAGATTCTTATATTCTGATGCCGGAGAAGAAAGTGAATGTTCTCCTATCTTTTGCTTTTGTCATCAACAAATAAAAAGGTTTGATTTCAGAAAAAATTACTAATCTAGGTAATATTAGCGATCTCTTTCTGTGCCACAGACTTATCATCTGGGCTACTGATTGGCCAGCACAATTTTAACCAGTTATCTCAGTATGTATATGAGTGACCCTGTCACAGCAGATTGGAAACATGAGAGAAAAAGTACCAGAATGAATATATGTCAGAAACAGACTGCCACCCCCGCCATCTTGTCTACATGTAACATTGAGCATGTACAACAGACCCATACTATCCAGACAGGCAAGAAAGTAGGAACTATGTGAACAACCATAAAGGATCTTGAGCTGCCTGGATAGTGTTTTGAGTAGATATATTTCCCCAGCTCACTAGCTTACTTCCATTCTCAGGAATCCCCCACCCACAAATATTCTACTTCTACTTCTACTTTTAAGTAATTAAACTTATTTATTTTATTTTGTATGAGTGTTTCACTTCCATGTTATGTTTATGAACCATATTCATGCCTGCCTGACACTTTAGATTTCAGAAGAGAACCTGGGTGTCCTGGACCTGGATGGTTGTGATCCATCATGCAGGTGCTGACACTTGAATCTACATCCTCTACATGATCAAGTGTTCTTAAGCACTAATCAGTCTTTATATTCATGGTACAGTTCTTTATCCTGAGATACAAGAACCTGGAAACTGCAGTGGGTATCTCTGTCTCCCAGGACTCTCATCCATTTCTATAATATACAACAACTTATTTCACTCACCAAATTATAAAAGCTGGAGTCAGCCTCTCTCCGTGCTGGATAAGGCTGCTTCCAACTCTCTGGTCTTTCTCTATTCAACACACGTTCAATATGGATCTTACCTTTGTTTTTATCCTTCTTCAGTTATAGATTCCTGGTACTGTCTGTTGACTAGGAAATTAATGTGAAACACCTATTTACGTTAATCAGGAACCTAGTGGTCCTTATTTTCAGCTCACATCTTCTCTTAGCATTTCAGACATGAATTTATAATTATAACCAGACATCTCAAACATATCTCAAAATCAACTTTTTAAACTGAGTTTGTGGTCTTAAACAAAATGGTTGATTCTGAGTTCTTCTCCAATTCATGTGCTTCCTATCCGGCAAACATGATAGAAAACTAGTATTCATCTTTGATACCCAATCCTTTTAACCAGATTAGTCAAAATCACTATCTGTTGCATATAAAGATTTTTTTGAACATTTATGGTTGAGTGTATTAACTATAATACTGCTCTGTAGTTGGCATTTCTGAGAATCCCAGTCCCCAAATCATGACACAGAAGCTTATTAATTATGATTATGTTATCCTTGTTTCTAGCTATCTCTTTTTTATAAAAACTGATATTAATCCATCTCTGTTCATCTATGTGCTGCCCTGAGGCTCATTTATCTCATCTACTTACTGTCTGACCTTCTTTCCTGCTTCCTCCATTTCTGGCTTTCCGGTTTCAGCTGGCTGGCTGGCTCACCTTTTCTTTCTGCCAGAAAGCACTTACCAGCCCTCCTCTGTCTAGCTATTGGCTGTTTAGCTTTTCCTCAGATGCCTTAGGCAAGGTGAAACAGCAACTCATCTTTACCTAGTTGAACAAATGCTGCATTAAGAAATGCAGCATATCTTTATACAGTTACACAGTTATTCTGCAACACATACAAATGTAACACATCTCTACACAGTTAAATAAATATTCTAGTCCACAAGGCCACTCTAATGTATTAATTGTCCCTCTCACGTTTCTGTAACATTTATTTCCCTAATTTAGAAATATTTCCTTTTAGAATTTTCAACATGATTTTTTTTCCTTCTTTCTTCTTTCCAGCATGCTCTCCTACAGTTGGGTTTACCTCCTCTTCTCCCTACACTCGGGGCTTCATTACCTATACTTGTCCCTGTGCCCACTCTAGTTAAGATAGAGCTATTTCTGTTTCTCTTTCTTATCATGCTTCTTAGCTTCCAATTCATCTTTCTAGAACTCCTTGTAACTTCATTTCTGGGTGCTTTTTGTTTGGTTCTGGTTTTGGTGTGTGTCTCTGTGTGTTGGAGAGCACAAGATCCATGCCATGTTTGTCTAGGTAGAATTCTCTCACCGTAGGTTCTCAAAAAACACATCTGTTTCTTTGAGTCCTTGCTTTTGTGCTGCATTGTTCCTAGTCTTTCTTACTTAAGTGAATTCTCTTTGAGTAAGATCTAAATATATTTAGACCTGAAACCATTTCCGGTTTTGCTCAGTAATATGTATTCAGGCAAAAGACACTCACGCATATTTATGGAGTGAATATTGTTGACAGTTGTTGGTTTCAATGCTGATGATTTTCCTGGCATCCTGCCCATCATTCAAGATCTAATTCATGATTATGTTCGCATTTGAGATATTTTTCCCATAAAATTTTATACTTTAATCTTTTGAACAAAAAAAGGCCAAATTTTTACTTAGTTTTTTCTCAACTAAAATGCCACATTTTCAAAGATGGTTCATTTTCCACAAATCACAAAAAAAAAAGTTAAAAAAAAAGTTCTACATTAAGTCAATTCTGACTTCCACCTTCAAATACCATTATTACAACAAAAGGTGGATTTTGCCTTTGTTTACCTTTTTAGAATGTCTTCCTCAACAGACTCTAAGCTTACTGGGACCTTACTCCATAAGTTCATCCATTGTATCATAATTAACACCAAGCCTTGCAGAGCATTTGACATAAAGTACATCCTGTTACTTTCTTTTTTAAAAAGATTTATTTTAATTTTATGTGCATTGGTGTTTTGCATGAAACTGAACCCAAGTCCTCTGAAAGAGCAATCAGTGCGCTTGACTTCTGAGCTATGTCTCCAGCCTCTGACATATAGTAGTTCCTTTATAAATACCAAGTCGGAGGAAATATTTCAACTAATAAACATACTATTTTTGTCTCCTTCAACATCATGGCTTTACAACCTCTGAAGGCAGAGATCATATATCTTGTGTATTTGGCATATACCCCAGAGTATTAAACCCATAGTTAGAAAAGGCTGAGCTTCTTAAATCTAGAGACCAGATAGTTTTTCTCTTTATATTATTCTGTGAATTTCTGGGTTGCCACATGTTAGGTGCATGCCCACAATGATAACCTAAAACATTTCTCCCCGTTCTAAATAATCTCAGCAAGAAAATCTGTCCCTTTTCAATAGTTTGCTATAAACCAATGCATTTAACATATTAATCTAATTCATGCTGATTAAAGAATTATAGTCAGGTTTGGACATGGTCTTGGCCAAAATATCATAGAGGAATTTTCTCAGCCAATGTATATTATAAATATCTAAAAATACCCAATAGCTCTTACGAGTGGTACTCACTTCCAGTGTTAAGAACTGTATCCAAACTGGCCAGGGGCTGGTGTTAACTTCTTCCTTGGTAACATTTATCAAAAGCCATAGTTTCTTTTAAACATCCTTGGAAACTATGTTAATTGGGCAAATGAAAAACCCTGGTCAAACCTAGGCATATGCTACACACACATACATATATTAGCTCATCAATTAGTGTGTATGTATGTACTGATCAAAGAAAGATCAACACACACATACACAGGAGAGAGAGAGAGAGAGAGAGAGAGAGAGAGAGAGAGAGAGAGAGAATGCACACACACCACAGGGGTCAGTGAGAGAGCATAGGGGTAAATGAAGTAAACAGCAGCAGAAAAAAAATCACTGAATCACTGTCTGGAGATGGAGATACATAAACAGTCTTTATAAGGAGTTATTGGTATGATACTTGTCTTCCTAAATGGAGAAAAATAAATTTTTTTACAAAACTTCATTTAGTATATATGACATATTTAAACTCAAGTTTTTGTAGTTAAAATTTTTACACTTCATTCCTCTATACATTCCACAAACTGCTACCAAAAAATAGAATTTATACTTCATTACTTCATCCCTTATTATCTTAGCTGCCACTGGTGGTCCATTCTCCCCTCCCTTTCCCTCTCATTCTCACTTTTAAAATATTTATTTATTTATTATGTATAGAGCGTTCTTCCTGTATATATGCCTACAGGCCAGAAAGGGCACCAGATCTCATTGTAAATGATTGTGAGTCACCATGTGGAAGCTGGGAATTGAACTCAGGACCTCTGGAAGAGCAGCCTGTGTTCTTAACTTCTGAGCCATCTCTCCAGCGACTTAAAAAAAATTATTTACTTATTTATTATGTATTGGGTGTTCTGCCTACATGCCTGCCAGAAGAGAAAAACAGATCTCATTATAGATGATCGTGAGTCACCATGTGGTTACTGGGAATTGAACTCAGGAGCTCTGGAAGAGCAGCTGGTCTTTTAACCTCTGATCCATCTCTCCATCCATCCATTTAAATACACACACACACACACACACACACACACACACACACACACACACTTATTTATTATGTATAGACAGTTCTGCCTGCATGCCTGCCAGAAGGAGAAACCAGATTTCATTATAGACGGTTGTGAGCCATCTTGTAGTAGCTGAGAATTAAACTCACGTCTCTGGAAGAGCAGTCAGTGCTCCTAACCTCTGAGCCGTCTCTCCAACCATTCCATTTTCATTTTTTCTCTTCACTTTCAGTGTAGTCTGTAGAGCCTACAATGGCTTTCGTCCAAGAATGTGTGTGTGTGTGTGAGTGTGTGTGTGTGCACAAGTTCACATGCCTACACACACACACACACACACACACAAATTGTGAAACACAAACATAAGACCATATTTCTTGAACAGCTCAGAATTAGCAGGCCATAGAAACAGATACTAACCACTTTGGTTTTCTGGTCTATTCAAGCCAGTCAATCCCAACTCCTCACTCTTGTTATCTCTATATGACTATTCACGTGGCACACTCTCAGACACATTCAATTTAAAAGATAAATTATATAGAGATGTTAAGTATGGCTCAAATCCCACAATGCACAAGATTGGCTCACCGTGTTGTAAGCATTTGGGTGTAATTGTGTCTACCATGCCTTTACATTTTCATCCTACACACTTGTCATTATATTAAAAGAGTTTTCTAGGTACTTAGCAAATTCTCCTTCCTCTTCCAAGGCTAGGACATTACTTCTCCCAAGTAGCTTTATGCCTCCCCTATAATTACCCGCAAAGACCCTACTATCAAAGAGAACAATGACCACTAGAAGAGAATAGCAGACAGAGAGCTTTCCCTACAGGAAGCCACAGCCCATTCACACCCACATCTGTAACCACTGTGAAGAGAAAGCACATGAGTGGTAGCTTGAAACAGTCTTTGTTTTTTGTCTTACTTTAAAGTGTGTGTTCTTTGGGAGCAATCTTCCCTTGCTCCTAGTATAATTTCTGGCAGGTCTCAGACTTTTCGTTTAATCTTATGTAATAAATAGTCCCACAGTCACTTTAAATCACATGGACTGTCTTAATTCAATAAATGAATGCCCCATTGGAGATAATAACAAACAGCCTGTATTTGACTGTCTTAAATTTATCAGGCTTGCTACTTAACTCTACCTTCTCTACCTACTCTGTTCCCAAATTCTCCAACCTACTTAGATGGACAAGGGCATTATGAACAGGGTGTACAGTCTTAAATCTAGTGAGTTTCTCAAATCCCCACACTGTCTGGCTCCAGGAAGGCAGGAGGGGCAGGCATAAGAGGGTAAGGGACTGAGTGTTCTTTCTATGAAGTAGGTGATTTTTATCATTCTGTTCCTATCACTTGGTCAGACAATCAGAAGCTCCTGAGACATATCTAGGATAAGACCTGAGAGAACCCCAATAGAATTGTTTCATGCTTTCATTTCCCCAGCTGCAACACAGCTGGGTCTCCCTGACCTCTTACATAAGAGGTAACTCAATGTTTGCTTCTCCTGCTAGATTTCTTACAAGAATCAGACCCTGATGTGTAAACTTTGCATGCCCCAACCAAGGGATTACTTCTGGACAGTACATCTAAATTTGAGGGATACAGGCTTGCTATCGAACTCTTCCTTGGGATCAACTGAACAGGAAGATTTCCTCAAAGCCCCATGTAATGGAGAAAGGAAACAGCCCTAATGCCTTACCCATCTTCCATCCCCAGCATTTCTTGAGTCAATCCGCACTGAGAGCAAGAAAAACTAACAGTGATCTTCACTGGGTTCCAGTGTGTTTCTGTCTCCCTGCTCTGTTGCATTGCCAGCCATGTTGAATAGTTTTCTCTTTCACATTAAAACACCAAAGGTAACATAAGGGAGCAATTGCTTATTTTGACTCTTTTTTTTTTTAAAGAGTTTTAGCCTGTGATCCCTATTAGTTCATTCAATTATGAACATACCAGTGCATTGATAAAATTAGCTCATTTGTGACCCAACTGTCTCTGAACACCAGTGTAGTATCAAACATTCAACATCTGAGCCTTTCGGGGATTCTTGCTATTCAAACCATAGCAGAAGCCTCAATAAAAATAATCTATAAGGACTGAGTGGGAACTCTGTGAAGCCAGGAAACTTCTGTGAATAATAAAGTTACTATGTCCTGGTTTCCAGGTAAGTCAGATGAGACCCATTCCTTACCCATTACAAATTCAACCCACACAATGTTATTTCTTTCTTGTATTGCCTGGGTTTCTAGAAAGATCTCTCTAGGGTCCCTTCTCATACAATTTGAGCACCTTACTCCCACAAGGGAAATCTAAGAAATTGCTTTCCTATGTGCTATGTCTCATACTGAGTTGAGAAATCCCCTCTGATCTACTGAACTTTCCAAATCACAGAAGGAGAAAACACTAAGAAATATATTAAAAGGTCAAGAATCTGGAAATGCCACTTGTAAATGGACAGTCTTATTGGGTAGACACATTTTCTGAGGCAGCAAACAAAACTTACATTAAGGCTTACAAAAGAATGAAACCGGTAAGTTTCTTTGGCCACTGTAATTTTGGGCCAAGGATCAAGTTATGACTTGTAGGTGACATGTGCTAAATGTGACCACCAGGGAGCACTAATTCTGAAGTTAAGTTCAACGGACTAAGAAAGTACAGTGTTACCTCAGCATGAATGTAAAAGATAAGACTGTCTTCAACATGGCAGGCTTTGAACTCTGCACATCTCCTTCATCACCTTCTACAGAGCTTATAGTCAAAACAGAACACAATGAGCAACTACAACAAACCACCTGTTGATTAGAGTCAAATCACTGAGAATATCATATATAATTATTCAAAGACTTTATTATTTCTTATAACATCTTTAGGCTCACAGCAAGACTAAATAAAATTTAAGAGTTCCTATCTATTTCCTGTAGCTGCAATCAGTCTCACCACTGTCAACATCTGCCCTGGAATAGTTTTATAACCGGGGAACTTACATTGACATACTCCTGTCACCTAAAACTAAAGCTTGCATTTGTATTCTTGGTGTTATAGGTTGTATAGGCTTCTGCAAATGTCTCTTGAAGAGTATGTACACTGTGTTGGTATCTTACAAAAGGGTTTCACTCTTATAAAGACTGTGTGATACACACACCTTTGTTCCTTCCACCCATGATAACAGTGCCACACACTCTCTCTGATTTGTAGTGTGGCACACATCATATCACACATTGTGCAGCACTTTCCCTTTGGTTTCCTTTACTCAGGAACATGTACTTAAACCTTCTCCAAGTCTGTTCTGGCTTCATAGTTCAATGCTTTCTAGTTGAACACTATCCCACTGTGCGGGTATGCGAAAGCTTGTTTATCCTCTGATCATCTTTTAGAGGACATTTTGGTTACATCCAAGTTTCACAACTATAAATAACACTGATACTCGTATACTTGGGCAGGTTTTACTGTTGGGCACACATTCTGAATTCATTTGGGTAAATTCCAGGCAGCATGACTGCTGTATCTTATCATAAGATTATGTTTAGCTTTGGAAGAAACTGCCAAAATGCTTTGCGATTTGCTGTACCACTCTGCATCACTACCAAAGACGAACACAAACTATCCATGCTCCACTATCTTGCCAGAATTTGGTATTAGTCGCACTTTAGAATCTAGATGTTATGACAAGCGCTAGTTGTATATCATTATTGTTAAATTTATCGTACCTTCATGGAATATGGTCCTGAACATTTTTCACGTTCTGATTTGGTATATATGTGTCCTCTTTGAAAAATTACCTTTTCTTGTCCACACCCTCCTTTAAAGAGACCTGCTTTCCTATTACTGAGTTCTAACAGCTTTTTCCTGTTTCAGATGAGTGTCATTTATCAGGAATGTCTTTGATGCAGTACTGTCACTTTCTTTGCTTCTCTTCTCTGCATGGAGACAAAGACTTATGGCATTTATCTTTTAATTAATGTTATGGTTTCTTTTCCTGTTGCTGTGAGACAATCTCATGACAAAAGCAAATTATAAAAGCAGGCATTCACTTGACTCACAATTCCAAGCTACAGTCCTTCCTGGAGGGAAGTCACAGCATCTGGAGTTTGATAGACTGTGTCCTTGTCATCTACAGTAAAGAGCAGGGAGCTGTGAACTAATGCACACAAATTGGTACTCAGCTTCCCTTCCCCACTTTATGGACTCCAGAATCTTCCACTAAGGGAATGGTCCAGACCATAATTAAGACAGGTCTTGGTCCCTTACAGAAAATTTTGGAGGGACCTAATCTAAATAATTTCTCACAGGCACGCCTGGGGGCGTGCCTCTAAATGTCAAATTAACAGTTAGGCATCGCAAAGATAATTTGATTTAGTGAGAAATAAGAGTCTGGCAAAATGCTCATTGGTGGAAAGACGTTTTTGAGTCTTTTGTCTATGATAAACAACAAAAGACGAAAACAATGAAGGCAACAAAACTCCTGACATTTGACCATATTATAAAAACTCTCTCTATATACATTTACCTGTTTATTTAACATGCTTTAGGCAGGGGTTATTCCTGAAGGTATGAAGGAAAAGCTCCAGGGATAGACAGTGCCCAAGGAAGGATATTGCCCAAATCATTGCCCAACACCGTTTCTGTGTATTTTTGCAAATGTTAAGGATACAACTGAAAATCTGAGAAATGCAGTAATTCACTTCTCTCTTCTTTGCAGATATTTACTTAATGGTTTTTATATTAAAAATGTGGGTTTTTCTGTCATTTAGCAGATGCTCGATATTTAGAATTTTCTTATGAATTTTTTGATTTAATAAGCTTTATATATTTTATTACATACAAAATTAAAATTAATTTTCTCACTCAAAACATGTTTATACTAAAGATATCCACATATAAAACACATTTACTTTGAAATTATTTTAAACTACAATTTCTTTATAATCTATTTTATTTACTATACATTATAAAATAAAACATAATTTTTGTAATTGATTCTCTACAGATTGAAATATCAAATTCTAGTAAGAATGCTATTTGAAGTATGTAGGAACCTATAATTCTTGGTACATGTTGTCTGCAAAGCATAAAGGCCCCTTCACCCATAGCGTCTCCCCTCTGTATGAAGCCAGAACACTTTTAGTCTGTCATTCTTAGGTCCACAGGAGGCTATGTCTATAACACTAGTGTTTGAGCACAGTCCAGAACGATAAGTACCTGTTCTACATTTTGGGCTTCCTGGATTAGACAGATAACTGCAGTACATACTTTCCACCGGGATTTTACTGGCTTATGCTTACTATGACAGTAGATAAAATACAAAGGCTCTAAGGATCCCTTCAGGGAGTTGTGAGATTGTTTTGTGCTATACGTGCCCTATTGATCCCAGAACAAAGTGAGGATCTCTCCAGCCCTAAGTACGTATTTCATTCCTCCTTCTTTCCACCTAGCAAGTTATCTGGAAAAGCTTGGAACAGTCAGCTCAGATAGTTAGCTTTTCCATTACATTTAGGTAAAAATAATAGAAGTTGAAGTTTTTTGGGGTTTTTGCTTGTTTGTTTTTATTTTCCCATGGTGTGTTTCATATCTAATTGTTAGAAGTCTATTTTTGCATTGTCATGATAAAATTATCTCTTATGAACAAAACAGCAATAAAAAAGAAACAATTCCCTTTGATATCTGTAGGCAACACTAGAGGGAAGATTCATTTAATGAACTGAAGTCAGTAATTTTGTTTATATATTTTTTCTTTTTCATTTTTTTTACATATAAATGTCTTTTTATCCACAAACCACCCTGGTTCCCTCACTTCAGCCTCCTCCCTCCCCATAGTTTATCAGACACTTGAACACATGTCTACTTCTGAAAAATTATGCTTGCTCAATATATTAAAACATAAAAATTGCATTCTACAAATACATTTCTATTGGCGTTCTAGTTAAATTATTCTGAAATAGGAAAAAAGCACTTTGTAATTAAAGAAATACTTGAAATGATAATGTTCTATTTGCTAAAATACAAGCTTTATATTGGGTAAGACTATCATTTCAAAATTTGAGTAGATGGAGACACTGTATATACATTCAGTCTAAGTTAAAAAAATCAATGTTTGTATTTTCAAGGTCATGTTCATCACCACATTCTTAATGGTAATGGAACATGGAAATAACCTAAATGCAAGGCATTTGGTGGAGATTATTATGATAAAAATAAAATAAACCTATAAAATAAGCTATTTTAATAATGTTTGTGGTTTAAGTGATTTATGTGTCTTGGAAAACAAGTCTCCATATTAATTTGTCACTTCACTTCCTGCCCAGATAACCGAACACTCAGACAGACTTCCTAGCTCTCGAGGCCTCAAGTGTCTCATCTGAAAAATAGGATTATACAAAGCAATTTCCTGAGTGGGTGAAGATGATATTTAAATAAGATGCTGCATATGAAGAAAACTACAAAAGGGTTATATTTTACTACATTTAAAAAGGTTTCTTTTTGCTGTTTGTTTGTTCTTCAAGACAGGGTTTCTCTGTGTAGCACTGGCTGTCCTGAAACTTGGTCTGTAGATCAGGCTGGCCTTGAACTCAAAGAGATCTTCCTGCCTTTACTTACTGAGTGCTGGGATTATAGGTGTGTGCCACCACCACCACCATCACCACCACTAGTAAACACCATTAGTAAACAGAGCCATAAAAATTTACCATTTTTTTAGTTAAATATAGTCAACATCTGAAAATCTCATATGGATGTTAATATATTAAAACATTAAGAAGAAGATCAGAATACAAAATCTCACTTCAGAGAGCTACATGGACACAGATACAATGATATTAAAGCTATTAAAAGAGAATTATCAATGGTTTTACATATCATGATAGTATTAAATTGAGAGTATCAAACCACAGCAGTTTTTCCTTTTAAATTTGTAAAGGATGGCCACACCTAAGATTGTAGCCAGAGTTCTCTGGATACAAGTGACCAGATAGAAAATAGAGGTCAGACACATGATCCTGTCTAGACTATGATTTCCCACATATTAGAGCTTATGTACAGATGTCTACTAATTCTCTTTCCTCAGAGTTATATTTGTATAATATATATTAATATATGGATGAAGTGCTATACTTAATTTATACTATATTCTATATGATATGTAAACAATATAAACTATAAATTTTAAGAAACATTTTCACATAATTTCAAGTCCATATACACAAAAAGAAGAAAGTATTCTTCAGAGATCTTTTTTGATATCTTATTACATTTATTTGTTTTCCTGCAGAAGGGGGTGTATATGCCAAGGTGCTGTGTGGAAGGTGGAGGACATCTTGGTGGGTTTGTTTTTTTTTTCCTTCTAATATATGAATCCTGGGAATGGAATGTAGGTCCTTGGACTTGATGGCCAGCATAATTACATACCTTCCTGCCTACTACCACATTTTTAATTGAGTTGTATTCAATTAAATCATGTCAGGAAAATATACTGATAAGGATACACATTAATTATTTATCATATAAGAGAGCCACAGTCTCTTAAGTTAAATCAATGGGTCGCTCTGTGCTACTTTGTCTCTATAATATGCTCCTGAGATTAAAAACTGCTCATGTTAAAGGGTATTTGAGTCTTACAGGAGGGAATTTTCAGGGATTATACTTGGAGTTTTGAAGAAAATGATTTTTCCAGAACAAATGATTTCCGAAATCCTTAGAAACTGTACATGACTTCTGTCCTCTCTCTTTGCTGTTATATATTATAGGGTCTCCCTGCAGAGTTAGTAGAGAATTTCAAATCACAACATGAGGAAATAAAATGAGTCTTGGAGTTTGAGAATAGAAACAAACGGGAAGAGGAACCATGGGGAGGACAGACAGACAGACAGAAACGAGGCTTTGGTTTACAGCCCCTCCCTACCAAAATTGCCTTGCTATTTAAAAGAAAATAGCATAGTCTCATTCCCTCCCTGCTCCCTATTAATGAAGCCACCCCAAGACAAAATAGAGTTCAAGTCAGCTTCAGGAAAAGCATATTACTCCCACCCCCCAAAAGTCTAGACTGTGGACTTTCTGGTCCATTTGCCATCATTTGCTTTAGTAGCCTGGTGGAAAATCAAACTTCGTCACTTAGACTGCTGCTGTTGTCTGAATTTTAAAGTAGTCAGCAATGTTCCTCTAAAATATAAATGGACACATACAATTCAGAGGGCGTGTGCATCTGTAAGCATGTGTGTGCGTGCATGCACACACACACAAATAGATTTTAGTAGTCATTTGCTGAGATGCCAGCAAGAAAGATGAAAATAAATGGTATACGGTTATTAAAATTCCCAAGCTAATAATTTTGAGGATGGTGTAAAATGAATGATTGCAAAGGGAGAAGGGGTGGGAGGACCTCTTCTGCTTAAGGAAATTAATTAATTAAAGGGTTCAGACTAATTGGTTAGAAAATCACCAGGAAAGGTCACTCCTCACTGAGTCATTATGCATAGAGCAAACAGTCATCTGCTTACCCTGCAAATAAGTGGCAGGGCCGCTGTATATCTGAATACAAATTATTCACAGGGACTTCTGCTGTCCTTACCTCCTTCTGCCACAAGAGAACCACAAAAGCTTTGTGTGTGTGTGTGTGTGTGTGTGTGTGTGTGTGTGTGTGTGCGTGTGCGTGTGTGTGTGTGTGTGTACTTGGTACTTGTGGATGTCATCATAACATTATTTTTTAATTACATAAACCTTTTTATAGATTCATGTGTTTGAACGAGGTACATTGTGTTTTATGTTTTGCTTTATGTCTTCCTTACTAGAATCTGGGAAAGCACTATGGCACTTAGGAATTAGGAACAGTTACTTTTTAATTATGCAGCCTGTCAAGTAAGTCTTCCAGTAAAATTTCCATCAGAAGTTCAGGAAGCATAGTGTTCTGCTGAAGTTACGTTCGCTCAAAAGCCTTCTGAAAGCAAGAAAGAAGGAGTTTGCCTTTCAGACATAATATCATTACAATAGACCTCAATGCCATTTGCAATTACAATTTTCTAAGGTACAAACTGTTGTAGAACCAGCATTGAGCTGTATTGATGCAGAAATTACATGAATACAATGTGCATATGAACATAGAAAAGCCACATGCTGCGGAAGGAAATACTGGGTCATAAAGCCAGGATGTCTTCTTTTTTAATGTTGAAAATAACTGCGAAAGTCCTTGCTCTTCACTTATTCTCTTAGTATAACTCCCAGAGTCAATAATATTTAAGTGGCTTACTTAGATCCCATTTAGAAAATTCTAGAAATATGTCTTCAGTTCCTTATTCACTCACTGGTTCCTTCTTTCTTTTAATTAATTTTAATGAGCCTGAATAATGTGCCAGGCACTCCACAAAGCTAGGGATATACAAAGGAACCTTGTCTTACCCTCATGGGGACTACAGGAAAGACAGGGGGAAAAAAGTAATAAAATATATTTAATGTGATGGACGGGAAGCAGCTGCAAGAGCGCATTGAAAAGAATGTGGAAGGATGGAGAGTGAGGACAGCCAACTGCTTTTCCATACTGGACCCCACTATAAAGTTCTTTCTATAAAAGCTGGAGATCTTCTCAGATGTGCAAATACAGATGTTTGTGTGTTTGTAACTCCTGAACCGAATAGTCACCAGTTCAGGAGTATTATCATGGGACAGCTGTTTACTATCCTGTTCTTTACATGGATGGTATACTGTGAATAATAGAATTTTTTCAAAATTTTGGCTAATGAATGAGGAAAAGGTAGCTTTTGAAGTTGTATATGTCACACCCTGCCCCAGCAATGATTAGTAGACAGCATAGTCTATCAAAATGAGCTCCTAACTGATAGTTTTCTCTTGCTTGCCATCTTATTTATTAACTAATATCAGTTACTTTAAAAACAGTTCTATATCCTAAGATAAGAGAAAGAAGACAAAGAGACAGCTGATGGAAAAGAAATACACTATAAATTCTGGCCCTATTTGCCAGCAAGATAGGAAAGAATGGGGAGGGATTCGATTCTTCTCAAGTTAAATGAATGACCACAAAACCTCCTGTTTTCAGTAGTCTCTAAAAAGCACAGGGCTTGCTATCTGACAGTTACACACTCAGTGCAATCTCACACTGAAATGGTATGTCAAGCAGATCAGCAGCCTTAGGTCCCTGATTTATAGAGCAAGAAATTTCACCCACCTGTATCTTACTGATAAAGGTATACCAACATATTACTATGTTCTGAAAGTTTGTAATTATTTTGAAAACTGTATGATGTTCTTTGAAATTTCTGGAGAGAACCTCCTAGGGTTTAAATCAGAAGAGAAAGAAACAGAGGGGAGAAGGGAAGGAAGAAAAAGGAGACGGATACATAATAGATGATAAATAGATGATAGATAAATTGATCGAGTGATTTATTAATGATGTAAGATAGGTAGGTAAAAGATAGGTGATAAATATGATGTGATATGATGATATGATATGATGTGATAGATGACAGACTAAGAAAGCACTGTGTTGAGTGAGACAGTTTCCCTTCTGTCTGCTGACACTGTGCATATGGCACCTAAACCTCTCACCTTGCATACCTTGCAGCACTGTGGCCACCCCAGCATATTATTAGAATCTTGAGTTGCTATTGAGATTTGTCGCTGGTGACAAAGCAAAGGGTATATGCTCTTGCTGATAATTGTCTTCTTCCCCAGTTCCCCTCTATATGTGTTTATGTCTCCCCACTACCACATGGGCTGCTTTCTTGCAAAAGGTGCACCATAGTGAGACTCAGGCACTAGAAAGCAATAAAAATAATAGCAGTTCAAGAAAAATAAAGCAATGCAATTCTAAGGAATCCAGGAAATGCTTTCCTCTAAGGCCACTCTCAACAAACAGACAAAATGCATCTGTCTTCCACATTCTCTATGGATCATGAGTCTCTTTAAATGAGCTATCTCCTAACAGTAGTGGCATTTTAACATGTTTGTTACAACAGTGTCAAAAAGGAGACTCATAATTATTAGTCACCAATGCAAGCTCCTGTTTAGACACTGCCTCTGCACTTCAAGTGTCATGGCCTGATTACAGAGAGCTGTGACTGAAACAGTATAAACTGGAGCTTCTGAGATCTTTTTCTTTATTTTTTTAAAACTATCTTGATTTAAATGGTTGTTTTCTGTCACTGCAAGCTTATGATTTATATGCACAGCACATTTGTGTTTCAGGAGTAGATACAAAATAAATCACACAATTACCGTGGATAATAGATTGACATTCCTTTTAATGTAGAATATCTTAGCCATGACAAATGGAAAAATGGTAGAACATGTCCATGGAAATTTGAATGCTCAGATGCAAATAATTAGCTATATTAGTGAGTAGTTAATGTGAGCAAACATCTGGAAAACATGAAGCCAGGCAACGGTGGCTCATGCCATTAGTCCCAACTCTTGAGAGGCAGAGACAGAAGGATCTCTGTGAGTTTGAGGCCAGCATGTTCTAGAAAGCAAGTTCCAAGACAACGAACACTGTTACACAGAAAACCCTGTCCCAAAAGAACATAAAGAATAAACAAAAAAGGTGGAGAGAGGGCTCTGTCCTCAGATATTCTAGACTATTTTTATTAAATATACAATGTATCACCACACAAGTGTTGGTTAGTTTTCTGTGTCTTTTGCATACTAAAATCATGAATGTTGCTTATAAACTATCTATATCACTGAAAGATCTGATTTAGCAAGTTTTGGGTAGAGTCATTCACACATACTGTTTTAAAATGATACCGAGGTGATTCTATTGAATCCAGGATGGAAAGCCATTGAGTATAAAATGTCCTTAGCTTACTGTCAGGTTTATTAATAGATGAGCGGCTGAAATAAAAACAGGTTATTTATTAATGTGTTGATTCATTACAGTGAGTTACTGAGTAGCACTATGTAGTCAGCACTGTTCTTTGCTCTGATTATACTCAGCTAAGAAATTGTAAGATAAACATTCTCGAGGATTCTAATTGCAGTGATTTACAAAGACCCTGAAACAGACATCAATGGACCCCACTCTAGCTACAATAGACTAACCTACCAAGAATACACATTTATTCTCTGTCCTTCTAATGATAACTAATATATGATACTGTCTTTACAACTTATAGCATGTTGTCCCTATACACATACCAGAAATCTGTAACAGGTTGGAATGAGGGAAGAATTTCTGTCATGTCTATTACAAATGAAACCGAGGCTGGCAGAGGTTTTTCAAAGGATGACAGCAGCTGTTTACTCCTATTTACCTCTATAGTCAGAGGTCTTACAATTTGGTTGTTTTTATCTGGAATGAATTATGTTTCTGACACATTTTAATAGCTATAACCTAAACAGTAAAATTATTATTTCCAGTATATTATTTGGAATACATGGTTCAAATAGATAAGCTAATTTAGTGGAGTCAACTCTACTCTTTATCAAGCATGCTCACTCTGAAATGTCACGGTTTGGCCTGCATAAGCACAGTAAGACAGTTTATCTGCCTTAGTACACCTTCAATTATCTCTTAGTATATCATGGTGGACGCATGTAATGTAAAAATCCCAAAGAAATAGGAATACTTATGCTCTTTCCATTGACACTGAAAAATACAGCAGGGCATCTGTTGTAAATGAGGCAGACCTTAGGATAATAATTACAAATTTGGAATGTTGGATCTAGGTTGAAAGTAATTTTGTCCAATCCAAGTTCATCTAATATAGTTGTTCTCAACCTATGATTCTCAATCACTTTTTCAGGTTACATATAAGATATGCTGCATATTTCCCTTATGATTCATAATAGTAGCAAAATTACAGTTATGGCATTTTAATAAAAATAATTTTATGGTTGAGAGGCAACCACTATATGAGGAACTATATTAAAGGTTCACAGCATTAGAAAAGATGAGAACCATTGGTCTAGTACAATATTTCTCTTAAAAATGAGTAACCAATGATTTTAAACATAAGATCACTTTCTTGAGGTTAGGCAAGTAGGGGCGGTATTAAGATTGGACCTCTAGTAATGTTCACACAGACTCAGTATGCACGGATTATGCTATTTCAAAGGACTCATCAGTGTAGTGATCATTTCAGGTTTACTGCTTAGGTCTTATTTGTAAAAGTATGCAGGAAGCTCAAGTACGTTAAGCAATTTCCATTTCCAATTTCTAACCTTTCTGCAACATACTTTGAAATGTAAAAATTAAACTGAAAAAACTAGCAGCCTATAAACTCAATTCTTTTGAATAAATGTCCCTTATTGCCATCAGCCTGGAGTGTATCTGAATGCCAGCCATTATTTCCTACCACCTGAAAAGCTGCAAAGTGATCTTTGCAATAGGGTGTAGAGAGATAACTACTCTTGAATACTGATTCATCACTGAAAATCACACTTGCTCCCACTCCAAGCCGACACTGTGTTTTGCATTTGGCACGTAGCTCTTCACAGAGATTTCCCCTTCCTGTTTCCACTTGGGTCCCAATAAGAATCTCATGGGTATTCAGTTACGTGACTTTTCTAAAGCAACAGAGTGGTTGTTCACTCATTTCACTAGATTTCTATAGACAATGAAGGCCAGAAATATGAGATGAGACAGAGAAAGGAGGCACTTGTATCAAGACAGAAGCTTGGATTTGTTAGAAAGTCATGGGGCAACTTTTTCCTTAGCATTCTTTCACAATTTGGCATACACATACATCTTCAGATACTGTGAAGATTAACCCTGATTCTAAATTTGACGGAGTTTAGAATTGTCACAGAAACAAGCCTATGGGTACATCTGTAAGAGATTTTCTTTTACTTTCTTTTTTTTGTATGTTCATTTTCTTATGTTTTTTATTTAAAAAAAAGTCTTTTATATCTCTGTATCCCCCTGCTCCCCCTCCCTTCCCTCCTCCCAATTCCTCTCAGTCAGCCTTCAGCATCCCCCTCCCACGCCCTTTCTGCTTCCCCAAAAGGGCAAGATGTCCTAGGCGGGTTGGCTCACTCATATGGGAAGACAATATATAAATGTGAGTGGTACCAGTTCATGGAATGGGGTACTAGATTAAATACAAAGTATAAAGGAACCTGAGCACAGCAACTATCTCTCCACTACTTGATTGCAAATGCAATGTGACTCCAATCTCTTACTGCCTTGGCTTTCTTGCCACAATGGATTATCCTTTGGAATTGTGAGCTATGAAATTGTCCTTCTTTTGCCAAGTTCCTTTTGTGAGGTATAGTGTCACAGCCACAAAACAAGTAACTAATGCTGGAATCATGGAAAGGAGAATCAATGGGGCATACTAGAAATGGAGAATGGTCACATTTTATGGGCTCCTGCTATTCATCTGAGGCTTGGAGTATAGTTTCTCACAGAGCAAACCTACATGGTGGGGATATATCTTCATGACCAAGAAAAGATGAAAGCATAAGACTTGTTCAGGGTTTTCCTGAACACTGATTTAATTCATATATCAGATATGCCTCTATGATAGAATTTAAACACAAGACCCAGAGATAAGCTGCCCATTCATTCTCTTGGGAAAAAGCCTCAATAGTAAAATGGTCATTGAATAGTATGCAAGACTCGATGCAGCAGCACTATAGGAAACTAAAATAGACTTCTCAGATTCAGTAGGAAACTATTTCTCACAAAATAAACCACCATCTATTCTTTGTGATCACAACAGTTCTGATAAATTAAACAACTGGTTACAGTTCTAATAAATTAAACACCTGGTAAGTATACAGAAGTTCCATCAAATCTTAAATGAACATTTTGTATCTCTGTAACTGAATGTGCTGAATTATCAGCAAACACATTTTCTAGACAAGGAAAAATATGCCCAGAAATGGAAGTATTTACCAAGGTTTGACTAGATTAAACTATATTTGTCATAGCGATAAACAATCCATAAGTAAATCATGTCTGATGGTAGAGGTCTGTAGTCCCAATAGCTCAGGAGACAGAGTAGAAGGATGATGGGCAATGGAATAATTTCAGGACTGTCCTTGTCAATTTATGTAGAAAGTGTTTCAAATATATTTTTAAAATGACAAATATTAACTAAGTAAAAAGGAATGAAAATAGCAAGAGAAAGGGCTGGGGAGTTAGTTCAGGGGTAGAGTGTCTGTATAGACTACACAAAGTTATGCATCCAACCTTCCTGTTCTAAAAGTAAAAAATAAAATAAAATAAAAATTACTCTACATGGGTTGTTTCTGGTGTGCCTAGGGACTAGGAAGCAACAGGTACAGCAATTCAACAAAGAAAGCCTAGGGTGTTCAGAGATGTGAACTAGGCTCTTTCTGCTCTGGTCTGTGAAAGTCTATTCCACACCTAACTCATAGCTTTACATTCATAGCTACTTCTTGTAACCTGAAATTTCTGGCCTGGCCTAGCCCTAAGGTCCAGACCTGCCTGAAGCTGCTTTGTCACAAATAATAGCACAAAGGCTTATATTAATTATAAGTACTTTGGCCTATGACTCAGGATCATTACCAATTAGTCTTATATCTTAACTCAACCCACTTCTATTAATGTGTGTATTTCCATATGACTTTAACTCTGTTCCATCTTTTTTTTGTGTGGTAACTTGCAGTGTCTCTTGGTCTCTGCCTCTCTACTCTTCCAATTCCCAGAATTCTCTTAGTCTGATAGCCTCACCTATACATCTTACTGGCCAATTAGTGTTTTATTAAACCAATGCAAGCAACAAATCTTTATAGTGTGCAAGAGCAACATCCCACAGCAACTTTGCTAACTGTACCTTGATCCCCCCCCATGCTGTAGAGAGTTTAAGAGAAAAAAAAAAATGTTCCCAATTTTCAATCTGAATATTTCCCACAAAGCTGTACCCAAAGGACCTGAAGAAACTGTATAATAATTATCTCCTACCCTCAGAGACCTGAGAGCCTCATGTTGGTGAGAACAGAGGAGCCAAATAGCACTTTATAAAAGCAGTTGCCTCAGATGTTCCTTACTGCCTGGAGTTCAGGAAGGAGCTGCCTTCAGCCCCAAGCCCATATGCTTCCTGGTGACTGACTGAAGGGTTGTATCCTATGTTTTTACTGCTTCATGAGTGAATAACCAGGGAATGATTTGGGATAACCAGCTCTGCAAATAGTAAAAACCCATTATAAACAATCAAAGCAGCAATGACAAGCAGAATCCATGAATTCATATGTAACCTCAGACCCACCACACTAGCCTGTCTTCCCTGGGGAACTGACAAAAAGCAGCCTGCAGACGCCAGCAGCAGCCACCACTGGTATGCTGTGTCAGCAAAATTACAATGCTCTGGCTGACCGTGGACCATGGTCCATTGCTGCCTGACAGAAAGTATAGATGTCTATGCTTTCTGCAACCTTAAATAGAAAAGGTCCCCATGCAATTATAGGAAGACGATTGTTTGAATTCTAATTTTTTTTGTCAGAAATTACAGATTTCCTACTGGAAGAGAGTAGTAAGAAAGTGAGCAAGATGATGCAGCAAATTATGAAATGATGTGAAATTCAGTGAGAAAACTTATAACTTATATTTCAACAAGTATCAGAGACTTTTCAAAGGTTCCCAGACAAAATATCCCTTGTTATAATGAAAACAAGTTTATTCTCTAACCCAAATCATGGTTAACGTAAGGATGTGGTCATTTCAAAAGATATGTGTTTGGAACAAAAATAAGTACAGACTTCCCAGTTGTTCTTGCCAAGGGTTGAATGTGATATCATCTTACCTTTTGTTAACTCAAAGAGTTAATGCAGAGCTCACATTGGCTCACCTCAGCATTCGTATTTGAGAGTGTGATGAAGCAGGACACTCAAAGAAAAATTCTTTGAAAAGCTCTTTTAAGTCTTGGTCCCTAGAAATGCTGGCAGAAATAAATACAGATTTTTAAAGAAAAAAAAAATAAAGAAGTCCTGTGCCTTTCATGAACTGATTGCATCTCCTGCTTCTGCAAGCTAAGAAGTCATAATCCCGTGCAATCACAGATTGTTTGAAGCCAATAAACCAAAGGTGAAGACCTTGCTAACACATCCCAGCAGGAAAAAGAAAGAAAGTCGTGCTGAGGAATAACTCTTCAGCGTACCATTTCTCCCTGGAAAGAGAACAGAGCCAAAAGTGTTCCGCATAATTTATGGTTGAATAGTGTATCAAAAACTTCACCTGAATGAAGAAAAGGGGTTTTCTAAAGTCCCCCAAAGCTAGGCCTTCATCCCTATTGTCCTGTGGTACACACAGTCTAACCCAGTCCTCTGTATGGAGGCTCCATTACTGGCCTGACTGCTCACAGATGAACACTGTCTACAATTGTATTCTTGCATCTCCTTCCTAGGGCATAATTCTTAGGTTACAGTATAGCATGGTGTTTTCAGGATAAGAAACCAACAGACAAGTGTTACATATGTGCTTAAACAACCCTTGAATGCTAGGTGAGTATACTTGTCTTCCCTTCACATTGTATTAGCTTTCAGTACTCACGGGGAAAGAGGTGATAGGTATAGCCATACAGCATGACATCGTCATTTACATGCTGAGATTAAATTAAGATCTGTCACCTCAGATACGTGTACTGACAATAAATTAAAACAACCTGACATTTGAATAAATGAACTTTTGTAAACTTTTGATTTCTCATGACATATGGGATGGAGCAAGTTTTATACCAGTTAATTAAATCCACTCATGACAAAGATAAACTTTCAATAAATTATTTCCTCAATAAATTCATCAAAATCCTGATTATCTGCTTTAAAACAAGAATAGTACTTGGTGCTAGGATAAAATGCTAAGTGAGGTAATACACAACTTCCCAACTCACAGTGTGGGTAACAAATGTCTAGGAAATACTATTCTAGAGAAAATGAGATGTGGAACAAGAATGAGTTAGGTTTATACACACAAACAATAGAGTAAAGCAATTGTCCTCTTACTTGATGATAGATACTCTTGACACAAACACATCCTTTCATTTTATTTTCTAGACAGCTTCCTCCTTGGAATAGTTGTCACCATAATCGTTCTCATTACCTTACTACGTATTCACCAATAGCAGATTTCATTTGACAATCACAGTCACGTGCACAGTCCCAGCCCAGTGGATATATCTTTCCCTCCACCACTTCTGCTGGGCCACTTTCCTCCACATTGACCAATCTAGTACTAACTTTTCAAACAATTTTGTGTGTTTATATGTGAACTTAAATCTTACTTCTTTCATTTTAAAATTATATGAATTATGTGGATATGTGTGTGCATGTCTGGATGTGAGTATATGTCCATCAGTACAGTTGCCTGAGCAGAATAGAACTGGGAGGTAGATTCCCTGGAGCTAGAGTTATAGAGATTGTGAGCCATCCAATATGGGTACTAGGAACTGAATTTCCGGTCTCTACAAGAGCAGTACCTGCCGTTGGCTACTGAGTCATTTCTTCAACCCCTCTTCTGTAGTTTGCAATGTGTGTCGGCATCATTTTTATACTAACTTACAAGTTCAATTGTTTTAAATCCTCAGGTTCTCAAGTATGGCTCAGGACTTAACCTCTTCCATTCACTTTCTACACATGCCTCTAATCAAAGCTTCAAGTGTTTATACAGGAGTCTTTCAAACATGTGACCTTACAGTAGGCCCCCTTGCCTATGCTCACCCACTGAAGTTTCCTTTGGAACTGTTGACATCCACAGCTTTAATATGTGACCAAAAAACTCACAACGTCTTCAACTTACCCCACCCATTATCCCAAGACAAAAATGAGAAGTCACTTTTCATTGCTTTCCCTTTTCTACCGTCTCACTATCTAACAGGACCTGTCATTTCTAATTCATGATAGACTGCATGCTTAGGGCCCAGGAGTAGCTCACTGGGTAAAGGTCCTTCCTACCAAGACTGATTTGAATTCAATTCACCAGAACCTACACAGTGGAAAGAGAGAACCAACTCCCACAAGTCCTTTAACCTCCGTAAATAGACTGGGTCACCCATGCCTACACATACACATACAAAATAAACATACACATGTAAACAATGTATCTTTTACCTTTCATAGTATACTCTATCTTGCCTTATAAATTTAACCTTTTTTTAAAAAAATTTCTCACGTCACTGATTACCGTTCTTTTGTGTATTGTTTCTGATCACAGTATAATATTCTATATACACTATCACTTTTTTCCTTAAAATGTGTTTCATCCACTATTCCCTTTGTCTGTAACTTTTCAAAAATGCATTTCTATCTCTGGGATACGTTTTAGGATACATGCGGAGAAGAATTTGAACAAACCACTTTTGCAGAACTGGAATGTGAATATAGTATTGTTTTCTCAATACACTATGCTTCTGGCAACTGAAGGTTTCTAGAACTCAGTATGTATTCAAGAATACATTTCTCAGGATATCTTTGCTCCCTCTGCATGATTCAGTTCACATGTCCCTCTGGAAGTTTTCCTTCCTCTGACAGAATGCCAGCATACATAAGCTAATTTTAATTATCATTATTATTATCAGTCATTGTTAATAATATTAAAAGGACTTATTAGCTATCAGTTTCCCCTGTCAGATTGTGAAAAATTTACAAGAAATGGTCAGATTATTCACATCTGTGTAATATTGTTCAGCACGGATCTAGATATGCATTTTTTGGATATTCAATTTCTTAAACACTTTTCTTGGCTTTCAGAAGAGACAAGCAACATCTCTTGTGCCAGGAAACATTTTAATAGTTTCATAAGACAACAGAAAACAGTAAATAAGATGGTTACAAACTAGGACATAGAATAGGTAACAAAAAGCTATGGTAGAATAATCAAGGACTCAGCTGCAGGCAAGAATAACCATTAACAATAAGTTGGCATTCATGCTAAAAGCTGAGAAAAGATGGGCTGCTGATTATTCTTCACAAATAATTTCATGTTAATAAATTGTGTCCCAGTACTCTTGATATCTTTTGTGCCTCAATTTCATCATTTCCACATGTTATTTCCAATTTATATTAAGCTCAGGATTTCACAGAATTGGACAAAGAGGTCATGCCATGAGGAGTAAAGCCTTGGAGGGTCTATACCCATTTGCCTATCAAGGGATGAAGGATGGCAATCTATAGCTCAAGGACTCCATGGATTTAAGATTTAACCAAACAGTGTAAAAACTCTAAGAATTAATGCTGTGTACATTTCCCAAGTTTATAGCTGTGTTTGACATCACAATGGCAGTTGCTTTGCTTCCTGTATCAGAATATTCCTACATGCCTACTTGACTTCCGTTGACAAATTTATGAACTCATGAGGATGCTTCTTCCCAGGATGTCTATCTTATCTATTACTCCCTAAAAGAAGAAATGGAGAATTTAGCACAGTGTCAGTCATTAAAGAGTACAAGGCCATATACCAACTTCTGACTCAGTCTCTCGGAGCTCAGGAAGATTTAAAATGTGACTCAGTAGAACACAGCCAGAGCATCACCAAAATAATCTACATGGGGTGTGCAGTAATACTTTTCCCAGAGCCCTAAGGGCTCTGAAGCCAACATGTGGCCATATCTTCTACATGAACCTGGGCTTTTCACACTTGGCTCTGGGTATGTTCTTCTTCTGGAATGAGATGTATTTGAATTTTACAAAATAATGTTTCATTGTCTTCAAAACTGTTTTTCCTATATACAAGACAGTTTAAAATTTATAGAATGTTAAAATTTTAGAATATAAAACTTTTAGGATTTAAATAAGTCTGTTTTCTTCAATAAATTTTTGATTCATTTGAGAATTCAATGCATGAATATATTTTTAATTTAAAAAAATAAAAGCAAAATAAATGGGTATGGATGTGGTAACACACACTTTAATCCCAGCATCTGAGACATAGAGGCGGGCAGATCTCTGTGAGATAGAGGTCAACCTGACCCAGAAAATGAGTTCTGAAAGTCAAGACTACATAGAGAAACCCTGGCTCAAAAAACAAAAGTAAATACATTTCATATAATATGTTTTCATCATATTCTTTACATCTCTCCAATTACTTCCAGAGAGGAAACTCAGACATAATGATATCATTCACCATTAATTCTCTCTGACAAATATCTAGATAATTTAGCTGAACAATTTACTTTGTCTCATGGTTTCAGATATTTGAGTTGTTTGATTGGCTGCATGGATCTTAGGACACAATGGCCAAGAGTATGTGGAGAAATGAAGCTGCTCTCTTTCCAGTGCCCAGGAATTAAGAAGAGAGAAAAACAGAAGAGGGGCAATGTATAGCAACCTTCAGAGACATGTTGCCAGTGACTTCTTTACTCAACTAGGTTCCATCTACTCATAGTTCATTCTGCTTTGACACTTTCAATCGATGCTCTCCACAGTCTATATGATGCAAGCACCTCTTATTATCGGCAATAGCTGGAGCTATCCTTCAACATCTGAGAATATACAGGCTGCTTTTCTAAACTAGAGTGGAGACAGACAAACATCATAATAGCTTGTGCATGACTATAGCTTGTGCTTACCACACTTCTATCTATAGAGAGCTTCTGCTTTTCATTGAATTTTGGATTTCTGTGAAGAAAAAAACTTCCTTACACATAATTCTATTTCCACTGACTATTGTGTATGGTGCCTGACGTAGAGAAGTATGTATTTGTTTTTGGAATTGAATGAAGTAAACAAATATCTGACAACAACCAGAGGACAAAGACACATGATGCAGCATGACATTAATAAAGCAGATGCCATTATCTCTGTAGGACCAGAGGGGTAGTCCACAAGACCCCTGATCAAAAATTGTGAAGGTATTCTCTATATCATATTTATTAGAATATACTGGGGGAAACAAGTATTGAGACCATTCAATCCTGGAGAAATCCTAAGGACATTTGCATTCAATTATTGCTATATATTATTCCAATCTTCATGGAATTAAATCCAGGTACTTACTTTATAATGCAGGTTTTAGTTAGTAATGGCATTTTTAGAGTTCCTTGATACTTTACAGAGATCAAGGTATTAAAATATAAGGACAGGTCTAGAAATACATTCATGAAGTACTATACATCATATCTAATATTGACTAAGAAGACTAAAGAAGCATCAGAAAGGCAAGCAAGAGCCAGGTGTATGCACATTAAGGAAACATCTGAGAAGCACAAGCTCTGTACAGTTATCCAGGCACTGAGGAAGCTCTGTAAGTTTCTTAAGCTTCACTTTTCTCCTGTGGAAACTGGAGAGCTAACAGGACTAATTTTATAGGGTTGGTTCAGGAATAAATACATAGAGAAGATTTATTGCTCCTTAGTAGGTACTTCTTGAATTAGTTTAATTCAATATGCATATTCCACTTATAACTCAGAATTGTTTCTAGATATACTTGGATATATATACATATACATACATACATACATACATACACACACACACACACACACACATATATATATATATATATATATATATATATATATATATACACTTTGCATAGATACCCATGATTTACTCTCAAGTTAAACAAAATAGGGGTCATGTAAATAGAACATTCCTGCATTCTTAAATAATCAAACACACCCAAAGCTATAACTAGTTAAATATATCAATTAATGCTTAAATTGTTCCCCAAACATTGAACTAAATCATCAGTAACTGTTAATAACACCAACGTCCAGAAATCTGGACTTATGTGGAAGATGAATATGTATTTGCAAACGCTGCATTCAGACATTGCTGCATTGCCTGGCTCATTATATAAACACATACTACTTCCTTGACTTAGAAAACTATCAAACTTAATCTTAACAAAGTCAATGTGAAAGTCTGGAAACCACATCCACTGTCACATGATATAGATATGTCCTAAAAAGTAGAAGTTAGAAAACTCAGATGAATCCTGAATGCAAAGGATAGCAATAATGTGCAATAGCAGCTATTTATAGGCCTTCAGGGCAGGGGTGGTACATAGCAGCAAGCACAGAAATGAGCCACATCATTGGGTGTGTATTAATAGGAAAAACTCCTATAAGGGGACATTTTCATGCATCATTTTAAGAGGGTGTACTTTCATTTCATAGCCTTTTATTTACAGCTGAATAAAAACTGGGTTTTGTAGGAAAAATATTCTTCCAAGTTGTAAGCTAAGGATCTGACCCAAGGCACTCTTTGCTGCTCCCCTGGAGCTTCTGGAGTGGGAAAAAGAGAGATCTTGCCATCCAGTTGCCAGATTTGGGACACTGCTTTTGACCAATCACACTCAACATAAACCTCTCTGACAGAGGCATTGCTGCTATGTGCTCCTTTACATGTGCATGCTTGCATCTCCTTCAGAACTGCCTAGGGCTTCCATACCAGCTGAGCCTCTCTCAGCAGAGTGCTGATTATCCTGGACAAGAGAGGGGAAAGATGAATATATTTTTCTTGGAGATACTATATCTTGATTTGACATTTTTATTTATCTAACCCTTTAAGCTTATCTTGCTTCAAATGATAAAACCAGGTTTTCCCACAAGCCTCAAAGCTTAATCCACTATCAGTTAGACTTGGTATTCAGGTGTAGTTAATTGTTCTGTGTCAGATCACCCAGTTCCTCTCAGTTTGACTTCCTGAGTGAACAAGGACACAACACAAAACAAAATCAGCAACTTGCTCTAGGATTAAGGTGCAATCGATGGCAGCCTGAACAGGGAGTAAATCTCATTAATTGGGTACAATAGTAGCTTGTCATCCCTGTTTCATAGATCCAAAGAGCTGTAAGTCCTAAGGACATTAGCACAAGGTCAACTGCCTGTTGGCCCCCACCTACTTCAGTACCCAGGGGACATCTGACACTTGACTCCTGATTATTCAGCTGGTAAAACCTTCAAACAATAAGACTCCACTGAGGGCTGAATCTGGCTACTGGACATTTCTCAGTTTCTTAGTATTTTTTCAGAAGTAAATATATATATATATATGTTAACAAGAATCTCAGCACTTAAAAAATCTTACTCATTTATACACATATAATAGTACGCATATATTAATTATTAGTTTATGTGTGTGCATATGTTTGATTATATGTGTAGTAGAAAATGCACATGCCCATGTGTGCTTGTACTGTGTGAACAACAGATCAATTTACTGAATGCATCCTCAAGCACTCTCCACCTTACTTTTTAACATAGTTTTTCACTGTATCTGGAGCTACTTACTTGACTAAGTCTGGGTGGCTATTAAGCTCAGATAATACTCGTCCTGCCTCTCCAGCACTGTAATGGTGGGTGCCATTTTTACTTCATTAACCTCCCTCCCTAAGATTAGAAAACACACTTTTAATATGTCTCATCAGAAAGCTGACAGTGGGTTTTGATGGTCTGGTGCCACCTTCTCCTGTGTAGTTCCCTCAGTTCAGTTAGGCCTTTGTTTGCTCTCTACCTCTCTGAGACAGGACTGCATGTCTCTTAATTGTCCAATGCACAGACTGCACTGTTTATGACAGATGCATTTATGAGCTTTTATTCTTATGAATGCACACACACTAGAAAATTCTATCAGGAGATACAAACTTACTGAGTCATGAACATTCTGATCAAGGCTTACTGAATTTAAATAATGCACGAGGAGCTGGGCATTTAATGTGCTAAAGAAGTTCATGATTATCAAGTCACCAAACAAAATGCCCATGCTTTCAGGTGCACTGCTGAGCATTAGCTCTGGCCCATCCCTTGGCTGCTGCATGTAAAGAGTTCCATTGTCTCACTGGGATTACAGGATGAGATGGGAGTAACCATTCAGAGGCAGTGCTCCCCTTGACTCCAGGGGCTAGTGCAGGCATGGCCACCTAATATAGGCTGGTGAGAAGGACAAAATTTATATTAACAAGAAAAAGGCACACTCAAACAAAACACCAAATAAATAGTAACAAAGACTGTATTGGGTTACTAAGGGTTTGGTTTTTTTGTTTATTTGTTTGTTTTTAATTCAGACTGATAACACCCCCAAAACATCTTCGTTCATGAGACATTCTGACTCTAAATGAATTGTATCCATTTATTTGACACAGTATTTTTTACATAATATATTTGTGTATGAAATACAACACGAAGCCCCAAGATAAAGGTATATACAGACATAACAAATGTCTGTATGCCCACCTATGTGCAGCTGGGGAGCTGCAGCACCATGGACAGCAAACTGTGAAAGCCTTGAGCTTTAGGGGAAGGTTGGCTCCAGCAGATTTAGAGGCCCAGCTCCTTTGTTTTCATAAATTCCCAGATTAGTGAGAACCATGGAATTGAAATCACATTCCTGAGGTGCTAAACCTCAGGAAGAACACAACTGTCTCTTTGACCAAGAAAAGAAGGCATTTCTCCTGCCTGCCAACAGACTAAGTCCATCTCATCTCTAGAGAAAACAAAATTAAAAGAAAGGCATGGACATAACAAGAAACCTTCCCATCAGAAAATGAGACTTCAAGAGACAGCACTAGCAGACACCAAGCTCAAACAACACAGTAATTAGTGGCCTAATTTATCCACGTACCTCCAAAGTGAGCTCTCCGTAATGCTCCCAAGGTTATAGTCATAGAGCTTTGTCAAAATGAGAATCACCTGAAGGCAGAAGAAGAAATCATGGTTAGTCTCAAACAATTACAATCTCTTAGAACTGAAATGGCCCAAGGGAGGGCTTAGGATTCCTTTAATGGGCGCTTAACATAATTGAATAAATTGTTACTGCTCTTCTGCTACTGAGGGCTAGCAGCTTGGTACTGATTTTCTTCAGCCAGCTGCCCTGCCCACCTTTCTCACTGCCATCCGACAGCCAGTGATGCTTGTTTTGTCTATGAATGTCTTGCCCTGATGGACTTAATGTTTTCCAAGAAACTTGCGAAACGGTCAAATATGCACACCTCAAGTTAGCCTCTGAGTAAATATTCAGGAAAGGTTAGTGGTAAAGTTCTCAGCTCCTGTAGCTGGGCCACATGGTCCACTGTGGTGGGATTCAGGTGTCAGCTGATAAGATCAGCCCCTGAAGGGGGAGTGGCCAACCCCATTGATAAGGGGCTGCTGGGACCCTAGGATGCCTGTTTTTCTTGGTTCCTGGCTGTTTGAGAGACCAGTTGGAATCCATCATCCATCGTTCAGAGACTCTAGTCCCTGTTCAGGCGCCACTATAAGCTCTTACCTGTATCGTGAGTGTTGATTTATATTTTAATAAATATTAATCTTGGAATTGTGCCTTGTAAGTGAAGCTCTGCCTACAGTCCACTGTCCTTGGTTCTTAAACCTCACAGTACCCATCTGATTTAGTAGCAGCAGTAGAGAGCAAGATGCTAACTCCTGGGAAATATTACTGTGAACAGTAAAAATTGATCATAATTCAAATTACATATAAATTAACACGCGTGTTATGAACATTAGCATCTTCCATTTCTTTGTTCATTTGATTAAACTGTTTCTTCTGACTTCACAGTTAGTTAGGAGGTACTACAACACAGGATGGCAAAACAATGGAATTGTAATGGGGCACTTCAGGGACACATAATCCCTGAGACTTATAAAGTTGGGTATGGAGAAGCCTCCAAACTAGAAACAGGTTCTGGAAAAGAACCTACCACAAAGAAATTCCTCTTAGCTTCACAGCAAAGGCCCCTTTGATTTGTGACCTGTTTCCAGCCTCACTTAAAGTAAATCAAACTATTTAGTTCATTTGTTAAGATTGCAGGAAACATTAATTGATCATCCAGAATCTCCCCTCATGCCAAAGGAGAACACTAAAGGCACAATGAAGCTTGGAGTCTGTGGTTCAAACAGTACAAACAAAACAAAACCCCAACAAACTTCTCAAAAAGAAAAGGAGAGTTTCAGAGACCCAAACCTTGTTTTTCAGTGCTCCTTACAGGTTTGGCCATCACAAAAGATGGAGATGAGAGCATCATTTGTACCTGTAACCATGAATAGGCTCCGCTCTGATTTCCTGGAGTTCCCGAGCTTCAGGGTACCTGTGGACACTGAGCAACACGACCTGCTCCCAACCTGTTTTTCTGCCTGTTCACTCTTTGAACAAGAGAGGAATGTTCTGGGCATATTCCCTTTTCTGTTCAAGTTGGAATCCCTGGCCTGCCCCTAGAACTTCTGGACATTCTATAATGTTTCCAACTCAGCATAAAACCATTCACATCCTTGTCCTGGATATTCTCTGAAGGCCCTGGGATCAATTATAGCCACAGCAAGCATACAATGTTCTAACCTTGAATTCTGAGGCAGTGGCTGCCCAAGCGTGCTAAAACCTTCCAAATTCCAGGTTACTGGCACAGTGCCTCATTAGGAGACAGGAGCATCAGTGATCCTTAACACTTCACAGAGAGCCAACTAGGACTTCTTTCTAGGAAGTGGAGAGCTGTGTTACCCAGAAGACCAACAGAGATCCCTGCAGACCTGTCCTGTAAAGCTGCTCTCCCAACCCACAGTATGAGCTGCCATCAATGATCTCTTTAAAACTCCCTTCTTCAACAAGACATGAGCATGTGAGAGGTGTGGAGCACCCTATGGGTTCATCAGATGGCATACCTGTGGTGGGGCATATGCTTAAGAGATCCCTCTGCCAATTAAGTCACTCTACGTGCTAAACTTCAATCAGAGCCAATGCAGCAATGCTGATCAGTGGCAGCAGGGTGGTTGTTTGTTTTAAAACAGATAAGGATGTTGCAACTCCATCTCAGTGTGATTTTAGACCTATACATCCCCGCCAAGAAAATTGGGGTTTGGGCAGACCAACTATTCCCAGGTAGTTGGTCTTACAATACAATATAGCAGTAACTAAATAATGAAATTCAGATGGTTATGGGCCACATGTCCCATTCATGTGACAAGGAACTTCAGAGGTGCCCAGGAGTAGAACACCTTTAACCCAGTGTGAAATGGTGTGAGTCAGCCTGCCCCTCCCCCCCCCCACACACACAGTGATTGTTTAAGAGTTTCTCAGGGCAGGTGAGCACAAATGTAGAAATCTGTTCTCTGCTTCCTCTTACTGTGCTAGAAAATCTGAAAATGCCAGTGATATGGTCCGGCAGTTTATCAATACTGCACAGGAAAAGTCTCCTTTGTAATGTATCACAGCATAGCTGTTCAAACCAATCTAAACTTCCTGCTTTTGCAAACCAAAGGAAATAGGAAAAAGGAACATCTAGCCTTCAGCTATGTGTTCAATTGATTATCTGAGGTCTTTCTTCTCTTCATTTATCTGTTTGAATATATGCACCACCTCACTCCTGGACAGTGATGCAATGCTGTGGAAGAGCTGTTAAATTGTTTACTGGTGAGTTATTGCTCTTTTTTGATCAGTGGTGCTATTTAATAAAATCCTCATATGTTAAACGGGTCATAGCCCAAATCACTGTTCTGAAGTGAGAATACGTTGAGAAGCCTAATTTTCTGCCCACACTGGTACTATCACCTTATAGCTTTGCATATTTTGAGATATTAATTAACAAAACTGTGGTAAAATTTGCTTGGATGTTATATATCTGATCACTTATTTTTCACTCCATAAATAATATTCATGTATAGATTTTATTAGTTTAAGTATATGACATTTAATTATAAATTCATTGGAAGCAAGGATATTTTCAGTTGTGTGTGTCTGTGTGTATTATGTGCATGTGTTTTTTTAGATGTGTATGTGTGCATGAGAAACGAGCTTTGACCTACAAACATGCAACATTAGGTTTCTTGATCTATCATTTCCCACCTACTATTTTGAGACAGGGTCTCTCAGTAAAGCAGGAAGCCATTGATTCTGCTTGATCAGCTGGTCAATGGCCTCCAGTGATGCTCCTGTACTGGGGTTCCAGGCACAAGCCACAACACCTGGCTTCGTCATGGATGCTGAGAAGCAAAACACAGGTCCTCGGGATTAAACAACCAGAACATTACTAGTGGGACTATCTTCCCAGCCCCTATAAAGGTGATTTTGACAAATATGAAAATGAAGTACTGTCCATAAGCTTCTTATTTATTGCTATATCTTGATTTCATTGTACAGTCGCCCCTATACCCCTGGTTAACACAGTAAATACTAATCCTGATGACTTTCTTCTGTTTCACTCCAAATCACAGGATATCTTTAAGTAGCTGTAGCTATTCAAATAACTATGCATAATAATAATCCGAATAAACATGGGCTGATAACCTCCACTTGACAACATATCTACATCCTCAGCATGAAGTTGTATCTGAAACTTTCCACAGTAGCCTATCAGGAGTGTCCTTTCCAAGCAGTCTCGGAAGTCCGGTGACCACATCAAATCTGTGTCTGCTGTGCCTCTTTGTTGTTTGTTGTTTCTGCTTTGTCACATTCTTGCTCTACAAGACCTTGCTTTGCTCATACTTAAAGAAAATGTAGCACCCACTCAGAGCATAGGTAGGAGAAGCAGGACAGAGTCAGAGAGACCAAGCCCAAAGCCCAAAGAAGAAGCATGTAAGGAACACAGGTGAGCCATGGGCCACATGGCAGACAGATTAATAGAAATGTGTTAAGTTAAGATGTAAGAACAAGCTAGCAATGTGCCTGAGCCATAGGCCAAACATCATGAACTTAATATAAGCATCTGAATCATTTCTGGGGGCCGAAACAGTGGTGGGCAGCTAAGGGGTCTGGGACTATAGGTCTGTGGGTCTGGGCCTCTGGCTGCCCAGAACCAAAAACCTCATTGTAACAACCCACCTACTGAGCCATTGTGTGACACCATCCATTTCTTAGGAGTCTATATGGGAAAGGGCAATGTCTTTAAAGACATGAGCAAAGGTTTTCTTCTTAGTGCAGAGATAAAGTTAGGCTGGGACCCCAATGCAGCTTTTTTCTAAAGCCTTCCATACTCTTTACTCAATAATTCCATCAGTGCTGACCACTCTTTTACATAAAAATGAGAAATTGTCACTGAGGACTTTGTGACAGAAAAATGATAGTTTACTCTCTCAAAGCCTCAACCCTTTACTGCTTTGTATTACAAAACAAAGCTTTCATAGATATAAATAGAGACACTAGTGTATGCATGACTAAACAGACAGGTCCACTGTAAATTAGTCAAAGCCAGTTAAAAAGCTTTTGTACCAAAATAACTGGACAAATATTCTTTCTGAGTTTGCTTTAAATTAAGTAATTTGGAAACAGTGTTGGTTTATACACAGACAGTCTCCATTAGGCAAATTATTAGCCACATAACAACTCTGAATATAACAGTAATTTTTCATTGTTACCATAAAATATAATTTAGAAACAAAACCTCAAGCATTTATGGAGATTACCTTTCTGAGAAAGCAATTTTGCCTGGCACGTATTGGCAAATGTCTAAGTTCTATACAGCAAAGGATGAAAATCCATTGCTCATTTTCTAAACAGCGGTGCTGGAATTGTCTGCTTCTTTTATTAAAGAAATAGTCTACCTGATCATTAACTAAATTAAGCAATTTAATACTACTGGAAAGAAAATAGAATGCTATGAGTTTGCCAAGCTTTTATCAGGACATTTGACTTGGCCACTAACCTTGATATACCTTCATCTGGGAAAATCTTAGAAAATGAGGACATGCTACCATCTCTTATTTTCTACCTTTTTGCCAATTGTGCAACTATAAATGGAAGACATGCACTACATCCACTCCTGTAACTGCTCTGGAATCGTTGTGGAAGACTGGGTAGAAACAGTGTACGAGTCAGAGGTTCTCTTAACTATAAGGCGGTAGTGCCTTTTGGACATGGCAGAACTATTGTGGAATATTGGTTAAGTATGTGTTATATTTGTTATGCTGTGGAGCATTTATTTAGTGGTGCAAAGATGTGCTGCATTCTTGAAGTTGCATTTGTTTAACTCTATAAAGCTCTTTGCTTTGCTTGTCTAATAAATAGCTGAGCAGCCAATAGCAAGGCAAGAGAAAGGAGAAGAGGGAACAGTAAGCAAAGAGAATAAACAGGAGAAATTAGGAAAGAGAAGATTGAGAATCAAGAAGAGAAAGAGCGGGAGCCAGCCACCCAGCTACATATTAAGCCATAAAGTAAGAAGTAAAGAGAGCTATACAGAATAGAGAAAGTAAAGATTCAGAAGCAAAAACTAGATGGGATCATTTAAGTTAGGAAAAGCTGACTAGAAACAATACTTCATGTATTTATTTGGGAGCTGGGTGGCAGGCTCCAAAGAGGAGAGAGAGAGAGAGAGAGAGAGAGAGAGAGAGAGAGAGAGAGAGAGAGAGAGAGAGAGAGAGAGAGCGCAAACCACAGGACCCTTGCACATGTGAATTCACAGTTGTGTCAGCATGCACAAAAAATGTGCAAACTTAAGTTAGACCAAAATCTTAACATTGAGAAAGGAGATGAGTATAAAGTTTCCCTCCTAGTAAAGAAGCTATTGACAGTGGTGGGCTGCTGGGAGATGGTAAAGTCAGTTTTTCTAAGAGTATAGCCCATGAAAAGTCAACAACACACACGTGGGCTAGGCAGCATATATTGTCTGTCTATGATGATGGGCATCCAAGACAAAGTTGGAAGAGAGGATCTTGGAAGAGTTGGGGATAGAATGGTAAATGTGATCAAAATAAGTTACATTAAATTCTGAAAGAACTACCATATTTATTAAAAATTAATAAAAAAAACACCAGAAAATAAAATGGGGATATACTTTTTACTTTTTTCAGTTGCTAATAATATGTATTCTTCCGTTTCTCTCTATGGATCTAACTATGGAAACTAATTTCAAGGAAAATAAACTGTGTCTCAAGCTCCTAAAGAGTGAGAAGTCTATGCCACAAGACCCTAAAGTCTCTTTCCTAATGCTCAGTAGCTCAATATTGAATAATGCAGATTCTGGCAGGCTCTTAGTTTATAAAGCAACATAATTCAGGCTTGAACAGACAAGTGTTTCTGTAATTGTGGCACCTGAGGAGAGCTTGCAGAGCTCAACCAAGCTAATGTTCATAATCGCTGTCTCCTGAGGTGGGCCATTGTCTGCTTCTGGTGAGCAGGAAGAGGTCTAACTGAAGATGAGAGCAGGCTAGGAGAAGACTGAAGTTAGTGAGCTCTCTCTTCCTCATCAGTTTCTAGCGCTTTCTTCGTCATCTAGCTAAAAAGGCTGTCTCTCTGCTTACCCTAACAGCTTGCTAGAGAACATTTGGGTAGATGCAAGACTGAAGGCAATACAGGGACAAAAAACTATAAAGAGTCTCAAGAGATCTGGAGTTTGAACAGTTAGATAAAAAATAGGTGTTCTGGTTTGGGTTACTTTCTTTGTACTCCAAATTTAGTAAAAAGAAGCAAAATTATCATGCTGCCTTCTTTTGAAATATGCATGTTCCAGATTGTGTCTTTGGTTTAGCAAGTATTTATCCAACTTTTCAACTTAGACATTTTCATTTGTTGGGGGAGTTGTGAATCAGTTGAGAATCTGACCTGATAAAAATCTCTGCACATAAAACAATGAATAGAGTTTTAATGATATCATTGATTTTTTCTGAATCCCAAAGGGAAATTCAAGAATAAGAACTTATGTAATTCCAGGAAAAGCCGAGTTTTGTTCAAAAGAAAGAACATTCAGCTTGAAAGTTTTGCACATTTAACTCAATCAACACTCTGAAGCTTGCTAAAAGCCAAGAACAACAACAAAAATGTACTGTGAAGAACAGGAGGGGACTGAGGGTATGTACCAATCCCTAGAGACTCACAGCTTGGAAAACAAAAAAGAAAAAAGCAGAAAATGGGAACCTGGGGAAAAACACACCCATATCTTTCAGAAAACAAGGAAGAGGTATCATCGGTGATGAATTTATAGAAGACGATACATTCCCTGAGTGTTGGTAATATGGTCAGAGATGAAGAACAGACACACTGTATTTTAAGGAAAAGCAATCTGAATAGCATAGAAGTTTGATGTCCAGAAAGCTTTAGCAGCAAACTCAGGTTTACCTATTTATAGCTTAGAGGATGTGTAGGAGTGCACAGAACATCAGAAACGGGAGACAGGCTGTGGATCTTCTTGGAGATTTTTAAGCACTGGAAAGAGATAGTGTTTGTGAATCAGTATCCCAGCTTTGGAGTTCTGAGCTAGCCACAATATCCAAGAGACGGCCTTTAGTACAAAAGCCAGATCCCTACAATCCCCTCAAAGAAGATTTTGTTATTTCTTACAGAAGGAGGCCCAGAGTTGGTGCAGTTCCAGAAGTAACTTAGCATGACAATGACATCAAACCCAACTGAGGATGCCTTTTCCTCTCTAACAAGGCAAACCAAACCCTCAGTACTCCTTATTTTAACATCTGCAGACAGACACAACACTTCCTCACTCTTAGATTTTGCCACATCAAGCAGATTAATACAGGGCCATTAGTATTCCATAATACATTTTCCTTTTGTTGTTTTGTTTGTTTTTAGTCTTGGATTTAACTAAATTTCTGTCCCTCTATAAAATTCCCAAAGCAATTACTATTACTGTAATGCAGACAGATATGATTCTACCCACAGGTTCAGAGGATTCCTTCCACGGTCAGTTGGTTTCAGTGTTGTGAAGTCAGTATCAAGGAATACAATCACAGCAGTAAATATATGATGGAGCAAAGCTGTTTACCTCATGGTAACCAGGAAGTAAAAAGAGAGAAGGGGCCAGTATCTCAATACTCCCATCAGGAATAAGAACCTTGATCTGCAATCCTACCAATTAAGCCCTGTCTCTTAAAGGCTATACCACTTTCGTAGCAAAAGAGGCTGAGTCCAAATGTGTCATCTATGTGCCTTTGAGGGACATTTAAGATCCAAGCCATTAGAGAAAAGAAAACTATTTCACCCAACACCCTCCTAGCAAATTCCTTTTATCTTCACTGGTGGAGATGAAGCTGCAAGTCCAAACTAGGAATGTGATGGAGACTTGAAAAATGAGCACCAGGTAGTTTCAGTTTACAGTTCTGTGGTATGAAGTGGATTCTACCAACAACAACAACAACAAAAATTCACAAGAGTAGCAACTTTCAGCATAACATCTAGGTGTTACAGTGAGGTTTTCTGGTCCCAGGGTGGCCAGAGGTCCAGACCCACAGACCTGAAGCCCCAGACTACTTAGCTGTCCACAGCTTCTCAGGATCCCAGAAGTGACTCAGATGCTTATATTAATTTTATGCTGTTTGGCCTATGGCTCAGGCACATTGCTATCTTGCTCTTACATCTTAACTCAACCCATTCTCATTTATCTGTCTGCCACATGGCCCAGGGCTCACCTGTGTTTCTTATATGTTGCTCCTTTGGGCTTCAGGCTTGGTCTGACTGACTCCGCCCTGCTTCTCTTACCTATGCTCTGATTTCTCCTCCTATTTTTTCTATGGTGTCTGTCATGGGCCAAAACAGCTCCTTTATTTAAAGATTGATATTCACAGCATACAGAAAGGCATTCCTGCATCATCTAGGATGTAATCTTTGGTGAGTCACTTGAATGCCTAACTGAATTCTCTTGTCAGCAACATCAATATTGAATGTTTTTATTCTGTGTGCATAAAAATTTCAATCAGTGATATTTTAAGTAATTATCTCACTTCTTAATAGACCCCATTCCCTGTAGAGGAACACCTAACCCAGCCTTGACTTTGGGATGAATAAAACAGACTTGCCTGGAGTGGATGTGCCATAAAGAGCGTACCCACCTTGGGACTTCTTGCCCTTTTGGAAGAGGAGATGGGTGGATGGTGAGGGGCAAGGCTGAAGGCTGACTGGGAGGAGTGAAAGGAGGGGGAGCAGGGGAATACATAAATAAAAATGACAATTTTTAATAATGAAAAATTAAAAATAATTAAATAAACATAAAAAGCTAAGTAATCTAAATAAAAAATAAAAATAAATAAAAAAATATAAATAAAAAAATCAATTGGGGAACAGGTTTAAGATGACATTTAGGGTCCCAACCACTGTGTGCAACTGTCATTGAGTATGACCATTGGTGGAAAAAAGAGGGAATCACTGTAGTGGTCTCACTGTCTGCTCTGTCAAAATAATTTATCCAAAACCATGTGCTACCGCACATGGTGTCTGTCATAATTTCCATTGTGTTTTCACATGCTTTTCTTTACTCAGTTCCAGAAAATATATTTCTTATAATTTAAGCATATAAGATTTAAATCTTGATTGACTTCAAAATAATGGCACGTTAGGGTATTTTGTTTTATTTTATTATTTTTTTGTGTGAGTCTTTGTGTGTTTTTAACCATAAGAGTCAAAGCCAGGACCTTTCACATATTATATTACTTAGCTACAACCACATTGCTTTGGGTCATTTTAAATATAATTTTATCGTTAAGCTTTAGTACCCCTAATTACGTACCTTCAGGAGTTGATCTTTCAATTTCTCTTCCTGGAGAACTTGTCTGACAGCAGATCAAGGACTCCCAATGGTGAATAAACATAGACTCCTTTGCAGAGTCCAAGAGATTACTTGATGCTATCATTATTTTGGAAGATGTAAGTGAATGTGTAATTGCACATTTTTTAATTCATTAAAAGGAATAGTAATCAATAATGGCTAAACAGCATTAAGAAGTCCCAAAGGAAACACACACACACACACACACACACACACACACACACACACACACACACACACACACACACACACACACGCCTGAAGGACTTAGTCAAAAGTAGTCTAGCAAATGCAAACACAATCAGAAAACTGAACATCAGTAAAAAGAATGAATCAAATGTGAAAAGCTCTTAACCCACATATACATACTTTTCTGCCTCTGAAAATGTAATTCCCAAATGACCTCCATGTTTGTGGCAGGCCCCACACAGCTTAGTGTAATGTTTATCTATGTAATATCCTCTGCATGACTCTGAAATTAATCGAGTCAAACAACTACTATATCTCCTCTAGGGAACTCAAAAGACAAGACGACCCACTGTGACGCTGTATGCTGTGGAGACAGGAATATGCAGCTATCTGAATAAACACAAGACACAGAGCAAGCTGCAGCATGTGAATAGCCTTTGGGGGAAAGTGCAGAAACTTTGTCAGTAAATTTTCTGTATTCTTTCTATGAATATGCTTTCCTGTTGAACTAGAGGTCATCTGCACCTAAGCTTTAAGGCAACAACCACCCCCGACAGCTATGGAGGTATCCCAGATGGTATCACACGAGAAAAATCAGCACTGACTTGCTCAGGGTATACAACCCCTCCAGTTTGCTGACAAGCAAGAGAGCGTTTGTAAGAACAGAGAATTAGAATCTAGTCCTAAAACAAGATTTTTATATTTAGCAAACAAACCCAATCTTATCAAATATGTTGGACCCACGTTTCTTTTTCAAAGAAATCTTTCAAAACAGAACATTAATGATGTTTCTCACATTGAAAGATGACTCAAAAGCATACTTTTCCTCCAAAATCTACTGATGTTACAGTACCAAGCAAGGTAATCTGGTGGCGCCTAAGCACTGCATTTCTTCTTCCTTGTCTTCCTCCTCTTCTTCTGCTATTGCATAATGAGAGGTAATGTCAAAACCATGATATGTACGTATCAGGAGGATAATGTTAACTGTCCCATATTCTCCTTTCTTCTCTTTGTGACTCAGTCTACCCAAATGATATTCTATGTAGCATCCTCTTCCTTGAGCAAGGATAAGAAAAATACTAAAACAGATATGTGCCTTAAAAAAACAGCCAAATATTTCCACAAGAATAAAGTCAAAAATAGTAGAAAATGAAGCAATTACAGTGAATATGAAGGAAATATATTTTAAATATAAGCTTTTTTATACATGAATAATAATATGTAAAATAATTAAATAGCCAAAGATATCCAAAACCAAATCCTACAGACATCAAAATAATTTGGTCTGAAAAACAAAGACAAAAGCAAACAAGTTAACATACTGTTTAGGGACTAGGATTCCTGAAAGCTGTGTGGAATATCCTACTCTAACTACTAACTATACATCTTGTCTTTTTCCACTTCCCTTTACTGCTTAGAGGGTGGGGACATTATACCCAAAACATCCTCCTTTAAGACAGTCCCTGTCCTTGGGGTAAGGAGAAGATAAACTCAGCACACAACATGCACTTATATAAAACTTTAAGAAATGAATAAATTTTATAAAATTCAAATTACTTGGTACATAGGTGCAAACCAGATAATACAGATCATTTTATCCATAAGACAATAATAAAATCTTTCTTGAATCCTTTTCTCTCTGAGAAATCATTAAGAAAGACAGAGATATAGGGAGAGACAAGGGCCAATTGCTGAAGTCAGAAGGATCTAGACTGGATTTGATATGAGAAGATAAAAGGGATCTAAGCAATAGACATATCTATTCCAACTTCCTGAAGCCAGGGTCTGAGAAAGACAGATTTACTGGCTCCTAAATCATTCTCTGTCAGAATCACACACACATATACACACACACTCTCTCTCTAAATATTAAGCCTCTTCTTGTGTAACTCATATACAAAGTGGACACACCATTAGACAGCAAACTGCATGTCAATGATGAAGAGTCCCTCTGTTCCTGTGCTTCCTGTTACTAACATTTAATAGCACAGATGCAACAAGCTTCTCTGCCTCCACAACTTGGTTTTATACTGTTACTTGTGATTCATAGACAGCAATCATAAAAGATATTATTTTCCAAAAATAGTACATGTAAATAAAATATGCATATGATGATGATCCATGTATCAGAATATAAACGGCAGGCATGAGGATATTGGAATAAAAATAAAAATAATATTAGATCATGTATGCACATGTATATGCATCATATATATAAATATATACACATACATAATGCTATAATTCTATTGTACTTCTAAATGTACTTCTAGAGTACAGAAAGAAAAGCATCAAGAATAAAACACCAAAGATTAGTCAAATCAGATAAAAGCACAACACTCCCCTTCATATGGGAAAATGAAGGTGAGAAAGTTAGAAAACTGCACACTTATAAACAATACCTAGTAAATAATAGCAACTGATTCGCTCACTAGATGCTTTGTTTGCCTTTTCTGAGTGCATAAGATACTGTGGGACACAGTCTGTCTAAAAGAAAGTTTCCAGATTAAAATATCTGGTATAAAACTGAAATTCACACAAAATTAATTATATTGTGGCAATAATTATTTAATAAAATTAGTCAGGAATATCAGAGCACAGAGCCAAGCCTTGAAGTTCAGGGAGTGGTGACCCAGACCTTTAATCCCAATTTTAGGAATGTGGAAAGAGGAAGTTAAGATAGCTGGGCAGAGGAAGAGAAGAGAGGTTTTTAGTTTTCCAACACACTTCCTTGGTGGTCTGAGGAAGGAGAGATTGGACTCAGAGGATTTCCTGGAGACAGACCTGAGGCATGGGTGAGTGAGAATTAGCTGTGGCTTGTTTCTCTATCTCTCTGATATTTCAGCTTTTCCCCAATATATTGCTCTGATTTTCATTATATATTCAATAAAACTTGTGAAATACTATATGACTGTCTGCCTGAATGTATGCATGTGTACTATGTCTATGTGGTGCCCACAAAGGCCAAAGAGGGCATAGAACTCAAGTTACAGATGGTTGTGAGCCACCATGTGGATAATGGGAACCAAGACTGAGCCTTTGCAAGAAAAGAAGGTGCTCTTCATTGAGAAGTTATCTTGTAAGCCCCTTAATAACATTTTAACATGTCAATTAGAGTATATTAAAAAAAAAAAAAAAACAAAACTTACAGAAGTGAACCAGTTCCTGCATATTCTTCCTTGATGTAGGAAATTTTTTATATGTTTTAAATATTAATTTTTAAATCAAAGATCTGTTTTGGCCCATGATAGTCACTTAAAAAAAATAGGCAAAGAATTAAAATAGGTAGGAAAGGAAGGGCATAGTCAAGAGATAGACTGAGCCAGCCACCCAAGAAGAAACGTGAAAAACACAGGTGATCCACGGGCCACGTGGCAGACAGATTAATGAAAGTGGGTTGAGTTAAGATGTAAGAGCAAGCTAGCAATTTGCCTGAACCATAGGCCAAACAGCATAAAGTTAATATAAATGTCTAAATCATTTCTAAGGGCCTGAGTAGCGGCAGGCGGCTAAGGGACCTGGGGCTGCAGGTCTGTGGGTCGGAACCTCTGGCTGCCCGGGACCTAAAAAACATATTGCTACAGTTTATCCTTTAGTCACAAATCCAAAATATATAAGATTCTAATTCTAAACTTTTATAATGACATGGGCATAAAAATTGGCAAGTTCTTAGTCTTTTGAAACATATGAAACATTTTTTTTTAAATTAAGAAAGACCACCTAAGTATGATGTTTGGCAAATGATGTAGGTCATATTTTTAGAAGATGCAGCTACCTAATGAGAGATATTTAAAAGTAAAGAATAATCTTCACATACACACTGATTTGGCACATAAATCAGGGGTCCTACGTAAAAATTGGGGACAGATCTGATTTGGGACATTGGGAGAAACAGAGAGCCCTACAAGAGCATCAATCAATCATAGACAAGAGATTTTTTGGGGACACATCTGACAGCCTTCAGGACTCCTAAGAAAATGATACAAAATGAAGAATAAAGTGAATTCCCAGAATACATATTTACTTCAACAACAGTTTAGCTAAAAATGATCATACATCTTTAATAATTCATAGTATTCTTTTCTGAAAAGTCTCCAGGAAGATTAGCAGAAGTGAGGAAATATAAACGTTCTGATAGCAGGCAGCTACCCTGTCCCACCTGGAAAAATCTACAGCTTCCAAACTCCAGCATTCAAAAACTCTCTGCCCATGGAGGCTCTGAATCTTAAACTTCATTAGCTCCACTGTAAATTCACCTTCAGAGAGGAGTTCCCATTTGATGCTCATTAAGCCTTTCGTAGTGCTGTGCTATGAATCAGGCAACATGGACTTGAGCCCAGACTCTGCTGTAAACAACGTACCATGTCAATATGCCTTTTCAGGCTTACGTTTGCTCCATGGTTACATTGTGCTTGCTGGGCCCTCTTTCTCCTAGAAAAGCAGACAGTGCTAAATTCCTTAACTTGCTCTAAACTTCAGAGTTCTTAGTATTCATCCCACTGAGAACTCAGCCTTCCTTAAATTTACAACCCCCTTGTCCCCTCCAAATTTAACCACTCTTTAAATTCCATGGTGATATAACTTCATTCACGCTTTAGAAACATCAGTTTCCAGGATACTCTGAGAACAGAGTCCACAGTTCTACTTTCTTCTCCCATATTACCCTCTATGTTGCTGCCACCAGTTTTAGAAAATGAAATAGTACCACATTTCTCCATCTTTTCAAATGATTGGGGCTTCACATTAATGCTAAGTTTCTAATTTTATAAAACAGCTGGGTCAAAAAACAATCTGGATCCCACCCTCATGCTTAAATCAGCATCATGCCAAAATCCCTTTTACTGTCTCTATTACAGGTGAACTTATCTCCCTCTTGCCCTTGAGTGTCAGTATTTGTCAATGATCTGACAGGCCTAAGGCTTTTCTATCAGTGCTGAGCTTTTCCAGGCATTCAGAACATGTTCCAATTACATGGCAGTTGCTGCAGTGAGCCTCCAAAGTTGAGTGGAATTAGGAAACATCCAGTAACTGCAAGACAAGACCATTGCTGTTTCATCAAATTCCAGCTTCAGAAATGGCACTCCAAATGCCTAAAACTTACTCTTGAAAGCTGAGACTGATTAAAAGATTAAATGCCACAGATAATTCAATGTTGTGTATCTCTTTTGTGAGGGACAAGTGGTTGTAAAACATGTCTATGATCGCATCCAAAGGTTTATTGATTTCTTTGTCCTTTAATTCAAGAGTGTTAGCTTTCATGCACAAATGTGCAAGATTCCTGAAGTTTGGCCAGGACACTGCAGAGAACTAAAATCATTCAGCAAATTCCTTCTGGGTAGAAAAGGACAGCCTTGAATACAAAATCATTAAGATACAAATGTGGAATTAAGTCTCAATCCAGAGTCTTTCATCTTTTTCTATGAAATTCCCAAATCTCTTGCTCTGTGTAATGAGGAGAAGGGCAAAGCATGTGCATGGAACCCAGGTGGGGCTTTCTGCAACTGACAGGTAACAGAACAAGCCTTGGTACCCTGTCTAATGTTGGGATCATGTTTGATGTGGCATGATATGATAGCATGTTTACTAGGTGAGCTGACGGATGTCTATTAAAGTAGTAATTAATCATTAGCAACCGATTATATAAAAGACTAATACTTATTAATACTTATTAAAGGGTTCATATAAAACACTCACTGATACAAAGATTGAACCATAGGAAAGCTGAACTGGTCCACACTGGCAAGAGCGATGGGTTAGAACCTCTCTCCAGGAGCACAGGGAAACAAACATGAAAGGGAGACAATGTGCACCAGGTCTTCATCGGACTGGCCACATCCCATACATCGTCCTCAAGACCTAAAGACCACACCTCTAGATCAAGGCGAATAATGCCTGATTTCCACAACAGTCTAATAGAGAGGCTTCATGTCCTATGGATACAGGACAAGCAGAAGGAAGACATGGAAAGAGGCAGCAGACAGGATACACTTAGACTGTTTATATGTAGAAGGACTTTATTGTTATAATGAGAGAGAGAGAGAGATTGAGAGAAAGAGATGTGGGGAAGGAGGGAAGGAGGTGAATAGACAGATAGGGAGTGCTCTCGGGAGGGAGGGAAGAAGTAAGAGAGTCAGCGATGGGAATTCTTTTATTTATTTATTTATTTAAAAAGTCTTTTTGTCTCATGTATCCCCCTGCTTGCCCTCCCTTCCCTCCTTCCAATATCTCTCAGTCAGCCTTCAGCTGCCCCCTCCCTATCCCATGTATCTATGTATGCTACATGTATTCAGGTGTCTTTGGAGACCAAAACTGGGGTAGAATCCCCTGAACCCCTACCTGAAACTTGCAAGAAGTTCCAAGGTAGGTCAGCTCAGTATGCATCCACTCCAAGCAAGTCCAATTTCCTCATCCCAGTATCAAGACTGGGTTAAACACTCCTGAAAATGAGCTCCAAATAGAGCTAGATGTCAGAAATAGGCAGGACGTCCCTTCAGAGGCTAGAACAAAGTCCTATCAGCTAAGACCTTAGTTAACTCACTTAACTTTCATTACTGCTTATTAAATACTCATTGATAACATTAGAGTCCCCTTTACTATATGAACTGTATCACTAATTGTGGGTTGCTTACACTTCCTGTTTACTTAGGTAAATATTATATCCTTCTGTAGTCTTTGGTATGGTTAAAGATCAAGTAGTTATGGGGGTATAGTTTTTCTTGTTATTTTAAAAGGTATATTGGATATGAAACTTTAAATTCACAAAAATAAAATATTTTAATTTTGCTAAATACCAATAGACTAAATATTATAACTGCAATTCTTGCTGAGTAGCTATTTTGTTATATGTAATTTTGCTATGTTAAAATTAAAGCTTTCCTTTTGAATAGACAGAAACAGGGAGGTGATATGGGAATGCCTTTCTGTATGCTGTGAATAGCAATCTTTAAATAAAGGACTGTTTTGGCCCTTGGTGAGCACCATAGAAAAAGTAGGTGGGGAATCAGAATAGGTAGGAAAGGAAGGGCAGAGTCAGAGACAGATTGAGCCAGCTGCCTCAAGGAGAAATATGTAAGGAACACGGGTGAGCCACAGGCCACGTGGCAGATAGATTAATAAAATAGTCGAGTTAAAAAGCTAGCTAGCAATGTGCCTGAGCCATGGGCCAAATAGCACAAACTTAATATAAGTGTCTGAGTCTTTTTGGGGGGCCTGAGCAGTAGCGGGTGACTGAGCAGTCTGGGACTGCAGGTTTGTGGGGCTGGACCACTGGCCATAAGGGCCGGAAAACCTTATTTTAACAACTAGTTTATTCAGTATCTTTTATCTGAAAACTTTGGAGTAATAATCTGTATTATTATTTCTCAGCTACCCAAGATTTCCTTTCTTCGTATCCCCTTCTTTTTTCTCTCACCAAGAGCCAAATAGGAGAAATGGGATTTGAACATCCACAGTCAGACTCGAACTTCAAATGTGTATCAGTCAAACAGCTGTCTTTTTGAGGATGGAAAGGCAAGAGCTTGAAAATTTCAAAGTATACTCCTTGTTTTCAAACAACAAAATGCTGGACTCTCCATGTGTCTCTTGTTCTGTTCTGGTGTTATTTATGTATTTATGTTTAGTTAGTTATTTGATTAACATAATCTTCATCCCCCTAATGTCAATCTAATTTCTTAGGAGTATTGACCACACTGTACCCATTGTTCTGCTGGTGCCATCAGGAATGCAATTGAAACAGATACTTGCTCTTCTAAGACATTCAGGCCAGGTGGAGCCCCAGGGCACAGTTAGAGCATGAATGATTTATAGACTTTATATGTCTTTAGCACCAAGGAAATAAAGAGAAAGGAAGAGTCCCCAGGTAACTGTGGGTAGATTTCTTTTGGCTCTTTCAGCTGAAATTAAAACTCTGCCAGCAATCTAGGAATTCAATTCACAACATATCTTTGGATCCACTCCATAAGCTGTGAAGCTGGGCTTAGGGATTAATAACAGAGATAGAGAGGTGTGAATGAGTTTGGGGCTCAGGTGGTACATATTTAAACCTAGATTTTCTTGACTTCTGATCTGGACGCAAACAATGAGCTGTATTATGAGTTCTAAGATCTTGATAGGGGCATATCTAAGCACTGTCTTCTCTGTGAACTCTGTAGATGTGACAGGGAACATCCCACCTCTTTCAGTGCTCATCAGAAAACACAAACTATAGAGAAGTCCTACTTAGGAAAAAAAAAATGTGAAACCTGCTGAGGATCCACAATCCAGCCATCTATGTGCTCTGTTGATATTATGAGATTTCATGCATTGAATGAATATTGCCTCTAGGTCTCTGGCTCAAACACAGAGAACATTACTGCCAAGAAGGAGGGTAGGTAAGGCAAGGAATAAAAGGTACCAACCTCCATGCTGCCCTGGAAACCATCTGCAGAAGCAGAGAAATATGTCACCACTGCTTCTCACACTTTATAAACCGCCAATTCTATCTAAATCCACATCAGTGGAATTTACAAACCCAACGTTCTGTCTGCTCCTGGAAATGCAAATCTCCCAGGAAAGAACTCACTTGCTTCCTGGACCTGTGACAGGGACTTTTCCATAGTGAAAGAAAATCATGAGGAGGAGCAGCAGGATTCTTCACATTGAACAGGAGCACTAAAGAGTACTTATCCTCAGTTGGAGGGCTTCAGTAAGTGGCTCACAAAGTGATTGGGGGCAGATGAAGCCGGAGGATCTGCTAAAGCACTCTACTTCTGCAGGAGGCTGTAGGGGGTAAAAATAAAAGCTATTTTTTTGAAAATGGGACTTCTTTACATTTCCTCCTTTCCTCTACCCTCCGCCCCTTCTTTTAAACTGTCCAAGATTAATGTGGCAAAAATAAAATGCCCTACAGGCTGCTTATTTTGACGCTTACTACAGCACATAAAAATGAAGAATTAGCATGGAATGAATAATTTATTTAGCTCTTTACTGTTGTTTTAAACAAATCACTTCCATGAAGGCAATGTGTATTCAAGCAATAAATCACTGTTTAGCACTCTGTCACAAAGAAAAGATACCAGTTGGCAGAATTATTGAATGGCAGCACCTAGCAGGAAGGCAGATACACTATAGATAAAGGTTAAGTTCTTATATGACAGATTTCACTTGTATACGGAGGGAGGAGATAGGCTATAGAGTGTGAGACTATTTCTTTTACTCTAAAGGGTGAAGTAAGTACCTAATTCCTTCGTAGAAACCAGGCACTCTCCCAGCCTGCCTTCAGGTACTAGGCTACAGCAGTTACAATATCATCAGTCATCAAATGCAACACATACAAACTTTTAAAGATCTCCCAATCATGGCTCACTCTTCTTCATCCTATCTATCTATCTATCTATCTATCTATCTATCTATCTATCTATCTATCTATCTACCTATCTATCTATCTACCTACCTACCTACCTATCTATCTATCAACTATCATCCATCCATCCATCTACCCACTCACCCATTCATCCATCCACTATCTATCATCTATCCATCCACCCATCCCTCTACCCACTTACCCACTCAGCCATCCATCCATCGATCTATCAATCATCTATCCATCCATTCATCTATCCACTCATCCATCTATCTATCTATCTATCTATCTATCTATCTATCTATCTATTATCTATCTATCTATCATCTGTCAATTTTGCCCTTGCTCCAAGGTAGCCTTTCACTCCTGCCCACCCCCAGTAAGTCTTTTGAGTAAAACCTGTTGTATGTTGTGATCTCTGTGGAATATCATGGCTCAGACCTACCAAGGTTCTCTGCTGCATAAACCCTAATAATTGTGACATCAAATCTAGTATTTTGATGAGCACAGGATAATGCTAATTTATAGAAAATGATGGTAGGATTTGCTTAGTGGGAATATCAAAAGGTTTCACTGGGATGGTATCATCACACCCAGTGCTACTCAGTCCAAGGGTATGGAAAAAAAAGAAAAGATTTCCCATAGAAGTATGCATGGAATATATCTATTCATCATAGAGGGGACACCAATGATAGACCAACGAAATTACTCCACACAATCTAGCTTCCTAAAAGAGTGAGTTTTTAAAGATTTCTTACTGGAGTATATCTGGAGAGGAGTTTATAGGAGCATGGGTGATTTAAATGCAGTGTATTACCAAGAAAAGCTTACCCAAATGTGGATGAAAATCCACAAAGCTGAAACTCCAAGTACAACTTGCTCGGAAGCAGCTCTATTAGTGGGCAAGTCTCTTTTCCTAGCAACAATTACTGCTAATGTAATCTTGGGAAAGGGCCTTGTGAATCTTGCTTCAGGAGCTTCTTGTTAACAAATAGTTTAGCTCTGAGAAAATGGCTACTCGCAACAACCATGTTAGTTTTGGGTGGAGAGTGAGTATGTTGATACTGGACAAGTCTGTGAGGATGGACATGAAGTGAGAAAAGAATGTCAGGAGATGCTTAAAGGAGATTAGCAGCGGTCCAGAATGAGTCCTATGGGTCCCAGACACAGTACAATCCAGACAAGCCCCAGACTCTAGAAACCAAAGTAGTCAGTCTCCAAAATAAGACTGTTGAAGCTGCTATTCATAGACTTTGTTAACAGCTATATATCAGAACAACAGTAAAAGAAACCGAATCATGTCACAGAGAGAATGATTTTGACTTTTTTATAATAATAAAGTTAGAGAGGAAAATAGGTATAAAAATTCCCAAGGTAAAATTGACATTAGCGCTTGTCAAAGAAGGAAACAAAATATTTCCCACAGAAACAAAGGTCTACAGTGCACAAATTCTAAAATGTCTCTTCTTTTTACACTTCAGTGACACACACATAATTTGAGATCTTATGTTAGAGATGCCTGAAGCCTGGTATTACTTTTGATGATGACAAAAATTATTGCAAGCTTATGATTTCTAGACTTACAGAAAGCAAGGGCTTGGTTTTAAATATCTGGAGGAAGAGAAAAATACTCCATTCTATTGGCAATATTGGAAAGGTTAAATATCATTCTATTTCCCATTAGTATAAACAATATCAATAAGAGTACATTGCCCTCAAGGAGCTTTAAGAACCAGCATTGTCCAATGTTATCTTGAGTTTTAGTGAGAATACAATTTCTACCTCAGGTAGTTTTAAACTTGCCAAACTCTTGCTTGAAGCTGAAAACAAAACTTCTAGCTACTAGAATTGAAAGGTCAGGGGCTTACAAGTGCCATAAGTTTGGTAGGTCACATCACCTTGAGGTTATTTGCAGTTATTATTTATTTTAATTCTTTTGGCATTAGCATTTTATCAAGCTCACAGAGGAAACTTAAGATTCTGTTGGTTCTCTTTCAATGAGAAATGTTTCACCCCAAGGAAGATATTAATCAAGGAACAGCTATCTATTAAAATCCTTACTATGTTCAGCAGATCAGCAGTAATCCTTGTGGGGAAAAAAAAAAAAAAACCAGATGCATGAAGTATCATTTCTGACCCTTTGCAGCTTACAGTGTATGTACAGTCTAATTGTTACTCTCCTTCTTAGAAAAACTCAGTCTATGATTAAGTCCTCATTCACTATAGAATCCAGGATTCCAGCATTCTTCTTTCTTTGTTAATATCATATTTTTCTTTTCCAGTTTTAGATGTCATATTTCTTATAATCTTGAATTCATGCAATTACAAGCTCCTTCGAATCCTAGAACCGTCATGAAGGTTTTGAACCATAGGGTGTTCTAAAATTTCAATACCCAGCTCAAGTGTCAGCTCCTCCACAATGACTTGCCAACTTCCCTGGATTAGGTTCCTGCCTTATCTTAAAATTAGCAATATGCTTCTGTTAAGTCTTGGGCACATTAATTTTATTAAATGTTGCCTGTGTATTTTCTTCAACTGTAAATTTGTTTGTTGTTAAATTAAAAATGAAAAAAAAATTTCCAGTTATCTCAAAATCTAACTAAAGGATATTACTAATAAGTGATCATACATAAAAACACTTAGGTTTTCAAATATGAATTTACTTGCACATTCAATTCTACTGTCAACCTTGACACATGATAATTTTCTTTTAATAATAAGTTTAACCAGAATTATAAATGCCCGCTGAATATTTTTAGCTAACATAGCGATGGTTTCCAAATTGTGTTGTACATTGGTGCTGTATTCAAAAATGTCACAGTTGAAGGTGGCATGGTAATGTGGGAATGTCTTTCTGTATGCTGTGAATATCAATCCTTAAATAAAGGAGCTATTTTGGCCCATGAAAGACATCATAGAAGAAGTAGGTGGGGAATCAGAATAGGTAGGAAAGGAAGGGTAGAGTCAGAGACAGATCAAGCCAGACACCCAAGAAGAAACATGTAAGGAACACAGGTGAACCACGGGTCACTTGGCAGACAGATTAATGGAAATGGGTTGAGTTAAGATGAAGGAACTAGCTAGCAATGTGCCTGAGTCATAGGCCAAACAGCATGAAGTTGATATAAATGTTTGAGTCACTTTTGGGGGCCTAAGCAGCAGCGGCTGGCTAAGCGGTCTGGGAAGGCAGGTCTGTGGGTCTGGACCTCTGGCCGCCTAGGGCCAGGAAACCTTACTGTAACAGCATGGTACCTTAGGGATTTGTCATTTGATCCAGCCTAGGCAATGTATTTTCAGTTTTTAGAAAAATGAATATGAAGACTGAAGAAGGTTAGTGTGAATGTTCTCTAATGCCAGGCTGGAAAGCCTTAGAAGTGTTTGTGTAGATTTGTAGGATAAATAAATAGTGAGCTTGGGGTTAATGGATGATAAATGTGATAACTGGAAATGCAAAGCTTGATTTTCTAGTTCTAAAAGTAGCGAATTAGCAAATATCAATTTTTCATTGAAAGATCAGATATTTAACATTTTAGGTTTGTGAGTGACTAAATATTTCGGAAACTATTTTAGTTCTTCAGATCTATTGCCAATGCAACATAAAAACAGCAAGCGCATATTTATATTCTATTAAAATTTCATTTTCTGAAACAGAATATTGTCTATGTTTTGTTTTCTTGCTGTAGTTTGCCAACTGTTAGCATATGAAGTTTCTGATAGTGAAAGAAACAAGCCAAAAAAAAAAAATTCACAGTTTATTTGTACAGGGAAGTTTGGGCTTTCTTTACAAATTGATAAAAGTATAAATGGAAAGAAGACACCAAATTATGACAGAAAAATATGTGAATAGAAAGAAAGGACCAAATTATGACAGAAAGGATGGGCAATTCAATAGCATAGGGAAAACTGAGGAAGAGTGCATGCTGACATTTAAAGGTTTGAGCCTAGGTATTAGGAAGCAGATGCTATGTGTAAAAAACCACAATAGCTCAAAATGTTTTGTTCATCCTACAGACTCTTGGCTCTTGACATGCTTTCAAAACAAAGTGGATCAATTGCCATTAATTAAATATATTGAGACAAAATTTTGTTTTTTTGTAATAAACTATATTAAAACTTAAACTTTATAGCCCCCTCCCCAAATCATGCGGTCAGCTACCTCCTGCTTACAGACAGCATCTCCATGTATTCCGGTGACCCTACTGGTATCACTTGCCTGGTTCTGTCAGCAGCTGCATTTGTATGCTATGTTTCCAAAATCCTGGCTTTGAAACCAGACTTTCTCAACGTGGTGCCCTAATTCTGCCACTTTTATAGTATATAACCTCTGTAACATTTAGTAACCTTAAGCTGAAGTTTAGAATATTGCATGCTATTATTTAAAAGACTTTTTTCCTGAGGATAAACTGAGATAGTATGTTTAAATTTCAACCACATAATATTTCCTCAAACATGACATAGTGTGATAATTATCATGAAGGGAAGTTGGAGCCATGAAACAGTAGATGAAATGGCCAAATCCACATAGCCATTTTCAGACAGACAAGCAAAGTAATTGCTCTTAAGACTCCAGGGCTATTTCCAACATTCTCTGTGTGTTTCAGTACAAATACAATGCTGGAATTTAAAAACCCTAACAAAAGTATGACCTGAACTAGGAGGATAAAGTAGGAGGGACAAGGGGGAAATAATGATGGGCCGATAGACTGAACCATTCACATGAATGTTGTTCAAATTCAGCACATTCATCTAAATATGTAAAAAATTTTATATCTACCTACTTTGCTGAAAAAATGATGTAAAGAAACACTAAATATAACTTTATCACTGGTAAAAGAGTATAAGATTTTTGATTTGAGACTCTTAGCTGTAGTTTATTGCAAAATGATGAAAGGCAGAAAGACTAGCAAAAATGTATACCCTACTTATGAATTCTCTGTCTCTGACTATTGAGAAAGTGAAGAAAAGTACTCAAGTCAACCAACTTCAACTAATTAGTTCTTTGTGACTGCAAATCAATGATGAGAAAACTTCTGACACTTCCACCATGGCTAAGGAGATTTCGGCTATTCACTATCACTGTTGACTGGATAATGAATTGTTAAGCCTTGCCTAAATACTGCTTTAGATAAATGCATTCTCTCCTCCTGCAAATTACAGGGAAATACACTGTGGACAGCTGCCTGGAATAAGCATAAGCCCTCACAAGATCCACAGTAACCCAAAGGTCATATTCTCTAAGTTGTTCATAGATTGCAATTTGTGAGGTTATAGTGTCACATGCTGTCAATAATTCAATGTGGAGAGTTACACCTGATAATAGGCCATCAATGCTTCACTCTTCTTAACACTCATTCCCCTAAGAGTTTTAATTTATTTCATTTAAGGTTGATTCATTAAACTTTGAACTAAAGGTTTCTTTTGTTTATGAGAAGGAGTGGAAATCCATGATGTTAAAAGATAAGCAATTCCTTAACAAATGTCAAAGGGTGGCACCAATCATAATACTACAATTTAGATAAGGACTACTCAAAAAAAAATCTGTTTTTTTGGAGTACAGTGTTCTAGGAAAAGCATATATTTTCAGTATTTAGAGGCTTAAGAGGTACATTTGCTCCCCAACATAAACAAAAAAGTAGGAAAGTTGCTAAAAAGGCCTGAATACTGGGAAAGAAAGTTCTTATCTATATCCATGTAAGCAATAGCAACTACTGAGCACTGTCTAGGGTTGTCCCAAATACTTTATTCAGAAACAATTATATTGATATTTGAATGCTATTTTGGCTACCAAGTTTGTGGCAACTAAGTCTTTAACAGAAGTTATAAACTTACTTGAATACTTAATGACTATTACAGATGCTACTTATATCACAGTTAGTGAATAAGTGGAAACAAAGCCCAAGGTGACATTCCAATGCAAATGTGTTTAATTCTCCATAAGGAAGTTATCTTATAAGAGTGCAGGTAATACTCCTAATAGGAACAATGTATGTCCAAAATAGATAGAAGAGAGAAAGATTGACAAAAATCACTCCACTTGTGTATTCAGGATCTTAGGCGACTTTGCAAGACAAGCTCATGTTTTCATATTGGAGGATTCAGTTCCTGTTCCTAACAATGGACTAAACCATATAAAAACACCAGTGCTCGGAGAAATGCCAAAGCCACCAGAAGAACTGTGGCCCAGGACTCCTCATCACAGTATCAGGAAGTTTCTAACACACCATGTGTTTTATTATTTGTTCTCACTGTCTTTTCTTCCCCAAAACAACCTTCTGAAGGCTTTAAGGCTTAAAGGTTCTATAATGTCTTGATGAAAACATATACTAAAAACCAACCACCCAAAACAATTTTTATCCCAAGACTAATTGAAACATCCTGGCTTCTAACATTTCTGTAGAGTTCCAAACCTCAAACCACTAAGAATTAAATATTAATATATAAGTCAAGTCAAAGAATTAATTTATATACGACTTTAGGTAGCTGGAAGTGGTTACATTTAACTAAGAACTGCAGCATAATCATGTGTTGCACAATATAGAAGAGTTTGAACTGAATTTTTAAAACACAAAAAGGCTATTACTAAAACACAGTTAAGGAAAATACAGTATTTCTATTCAACCATGGCATAATACCTCTGGTTCTCACTGTGTTGACTTCGAAAAATAATTCTAATATGCATATACACATGGAGGTGAGTAAATACTGACAGAGGAATTACCAACAGAATTGTGGTTCTTCCTTCCAAGGTAAGGACTATGCTTTTTCAATGTACCTTATATTCATTAGCCAAGATAGCTCAGCATGAGATTTCACAGTAAGTTGGTCCATGGAACATGGAAATGTAAACAGAGAATTGTGCCCAGTTGTGGTGAGATTCAGGTGTCAGCTGATAAGATCCAAAGACGCTTATCCAGGGTCCCAGGCTCCTAAAAAGAAAATGGCCAACCCAATTCATAAAAGGCTCCTGGGATTTTGGGAACCTGAGAGAGAGAGAGAGAGAGAGAGAGAGAGAGAGAGAGAGAGAGAGAGAGAGAGAACTGGACCCCAAGATCCCAGCAGCCTTTTATGAATGGGATTGGCCACTCCGCCTTCAGGAGCCCGGGACCCTGGATAAGCGTCTTCGGACCTTATCAGCTGACTCCTGAATCCCATCACACCCAGTTCATTGGATGAACAAACTCATTTAGATGAGGACACACATATATTTCATAAAACTATTCCCACTTCTAGAAATACATCGGAACTCAACATTTAAGAGGGAAACTTCCTGTTTCGATTAGAGCAAACTGTGTTTTGCCATCTTCTGGTGGGTTGATTTGGTCTCTGGTCCTTCACCAGGTTAATACCGTTAGGAAAAGATCTACAAAAGAACAGTTAACAAATATTGTACAAAAGATAAGGCTCTGCCTGACTGATTAAGTTCAATAGAACTGTATTTCTGTATTTTAACTACATCCAATTAAATGATTAAAATTCACCCATTTCTATAATTTTTTTTAAAAAAATATTTTTTTAACATTATACCACTGTTCCCCTTATCTCCCATCTTCCCAGTCATCTCCCAGCTTTCTCCATACCATGGCCTGATCCATTCCTCAGAGAGTAAGGACTCCCAGAATGAGTCAATGTAGTCTGCCATATCCAGTTGAGGTAGGACTAAGGTCCTACCCCAGTGACAAGGTTGAGCAAGGTTTACTCTGTAAGGCAAGGGCTCCAAGAAACCAATTCATGCACTAGTAATAATTTCTGGTCCCACTGCCAGAGCTGTCACCCACAATCAGAAGGCCTAGTTCTGACTCATGGAGGTTGCCCAGGTGTCAGTTTGAGACAGTGAGCTTCTAGTATTTTGAGTCAGCTGTCTCTGTGTTTGGGTTTCCTCATCATGATCTTGACTCCTTTGCTCATATCTCTCTTTCTCTTTGCCTGGTCTGGGAGCTTGACTCAGTGCTTAGCTAAGGATCTCTGTATCTGCTTCCATAAGTTTCTGGATAAAGGTTTTATAATAACAATTAGGGTGGTCATCAATTTGAGTATAGGGGAAGGCCAGTTTAGACACTCTCTTCATTATTTCTTAGAATCCTAGCTGGGATCATCTATGATTCAATTTATGGTTTCTGTGTTAATTGAAACAATGAAAAGAAAAATATTTGACTGTTCTCAAAGATAGATCCACAAGTCTCTAATAACAAAGATCATATAACATCTATCATATATCCTCAGATATAGGATGAAGTGAGTACAACTCATTAAAATGAGTGAAATATAAAAGATGTTACTAGATCTTCAGATCATTGTTGATGCTCAAATATTTATTTGGCAACAGTATGCAAGGCATTGTCTTATTATCTCTTGCAACTACATGTAAAGTTCCATTCTTGCATGTTGTTCTTATATCGTCTGCATTGTAGGCAACAAAAGACACTCTCAATAATAGAATTCTAAAAAATGAGATGCAGAATTTTTCTCTTTCTATGCAACAATGGAGACCAAACTAAAGTACTGGACTTATTCTGTGCTACAAAAATTGAATGGAGTGGGAAGGAGAATAAGCGACTCTCTGTTCTCAAGGGATTTCTTGCCTTTCTGTCACTACTTCAAATCCCATGGACAATAATGGCCATGGTCTGCAAGAGTAGACTCTGCTAGATTGAGTAGTAGCAATTCTCAGAATAGCTTATCCTGATAAGCATTACATTCATGCAGCATGTCACCATCTCTGTATGTGGTTTACTGCAAGACGTTGAAATGAAGACTCAGTACAAAAGAACAACAGCAACAGAAGAGAAGGAAGGGTATGCCACCTAAACAGGGAACATCTCGTGGATTGTTCACCAAGGAGAATAGATGCTGCGAAGTGTTTTTAAGTTATCCAGCGCTCTAAAGGCATTTTCTAAAGGCCACATCCAGCTTGGTGTTCATAGTAGAGTGATAATTAATAACAAGGCCAGTGCCTTTTTAAAAGGACAGTTATTAGGAAATTGCAAATGCAAGAGTTAATGGCTTGCATCAATTCCTAGGTTAATGGAAATTGTCACTCTAGCCCTCAACCCAGACCACTTAATTTAAGCAGGCTGAGATATTTTATTCAATTAGAAAAGAGAGCCATTAAAAAAAGATAAGGGACTCTTAAAGAAATGTGATTTCAATAATTTCCTTTTTCTAAAAAATGAGATTCAAAGAGGGAAGAGTGACAGTTGACTGATGAAATCCAATTCATTTATCTTACTGACCAATTAAAAATATTTAAAGTGCCACAGGCAAATTTACAGTGGCACAAGCTTATGTACTAACATGGCAATGATTTAAGTGTTCTTTAGATTGTAATGTAAAACTTCAGACACAGCCAAATAAATATATAATAAGCAATATTTACCATTCTTAATATTTATAATGATTTGCTTATTATTTTTATTTCATGTGTAATGAGTGTTCTGTCTCCATGTATGCATATACACAATGTGCATGCCTGAAACAGAGATAGGTTAGAAAAGCATGCCAGATTCTCCTACACTGGACTTATGAAAAGATGTAAACCATCATGTGGGTTCTAGGTACCTAACCCAGGTCCTTTACAAGAATATCAAGTGCTTTGGAATTATCTATCAAGCCCCAATATTAGTCATAAGAATTTCTGTTCTCTTATACAGCAGTAAGAGAACTATTATCAAACATCTTGGAGGTAAAGATAAAACCAGAAAGGCAAGGTTTGTGAGAAGCCAAACTTTACCAGACAATAAATCTTGAGGGTCTTTGAGCTTGGCTTGCACAACCTCAAAATTGGTGAGACACAGACTCTTACCATTTATATGAAAACATCTCAAAGTGAATTTTATCTCTAGCAACAAATATTTATAATTATGTGACAAATTCTTTTTTATTTCATTTAATTTTTTTAAAATTTATTTTACATACTAACCACAGATCCCCCTTTCATCCTTCCTCTTCTTCCTCTTCCTCTCCCACAGCATCAGAGCCTCACCCCCTATCCCTTCCTCCAAAAGGTTAAGACCTCCCATGGGGAGTCAGAAAACCATGGTACATTAAGTTGAGGCAGGTCCTCTCCCTGCCTCTGCATCAAGGCTGAACAAAGTGTCCCATCATAGGTAATGGACTCCAAAAATCTAGCTCATGCATCAGGGATAGATCCCATTCCCAGCTGCTCCTTAAACAGACCAAGGCTACATAACTGTCTCCCATTTGCAGAGGGCCTAGTCCGGTCTGATGTAGTCTCTATAGCTAGTTGTTGGTCTAAAGTTCTTGAGTTTCCACTAGCTTGGTTGAGTGTGACAGATGCTTTCAATATCCTTTAGACAACCTGAATTTATAAACACCTTGTAAGCATAATCTCCCTTTTTATCATCTGTATAAAAGCATATAGATAGATAACTACATCCTCAGTGATCAGTGCTTCATACACAGTCTTGAACTTGGAAGATTTATGTAAAATATATTAAGTACAAATTGTCCAAGGCCTTTGATTTAAAATCAGAAACTAGTTTGTTTTTACTCTTATAAAATATTCCCTTCTGTTCTATGTTAAGTATCATTTATATTCAAATGTCCTAAATGCCCAAGAAAGAAGACAGAAAAGGGAGCATTACAAAGCACTCCTTCTATGCTAGATATTGTGTTAAACATGTTTGTGTTACCTCACTTAAGCTTCAAAACAATTTCTGTCTTCTGATAGTTGCATAAGTAATGAAAATGTCACACACAGTGTCCCATTTCTAGGGTTTAATTGTTGAGCATACAAGTCATGATTTAGGATTTCCAAGTAAAATGCTGGAATAGAAGTTGATTTCCTATAGCCTGGTTAAGAAGCTGTGTGGATGGGAATGTGAGTAGGATCTGGAAGGACTTTTGGAGATATGATCAAATTATACTATATGATGAAAATTGTTAATAAAAAATAAAGAAGAATCAGTATGGGAAAGAATGAAGTCTATTCCAAACCAAAGAAAGAGATCTCTGGAAATCCCAAATAAGAACTTTGTTATTTTTGTGATAGGAAAGCTGAAAAGACAGATATAAAACCAAGAAGTGAGCAAAGCCAAAAAGAGCTCCAGCCATGCATCCCCTGGGACTGGAAGGGTGGAGGTTGGTGTTGGAGAGGAAGCAGAATCCTTCTCCAAAAGGTCTAGCAGTGCTCAAAGGGCCAACAGCCCTAGCCTAGGGACAAGTTCCCCATCCTCACAGGCCTCACTTAATTCCAGTTATACATTTTCATGAGGCAGGGGTTCCTCTCCTGAATGAGTCAGCAGTAGAATACACTCCCATTTTATCACTCTTAATAACTCACAGGGCAATGACTGGTCTCCATATAAAGAGGATCCTACTTCTTATAAGTAGACTGTACCTTTTACCTGAAATCAGGGAACAAACTCCACGTCAAGAAGGCACTGGCCATTGCCCTGGGTGAAGACAGCTTGTTTTATGGAACCATGGGGAGTGAGGTGGTAGACACTGATAATGCTGGAAAGCTCAGGCAGCAGGCTGGAGGCTCAGTGCTGGAAGTCAGGGTAAGTTTGCTCCCAAGTTCAACAGCTATCATCAAACCTCATCCAACTAGGTATCACCGTGGAATCTGACAGCCCTGAATCAGAGATCTTCAAGTGTAGCAGACACTGCTACAAAGCTTAAGAACCATGGCACTCTTGACATGCAACACTGCATTCCACAAAATGGCAATTGATGCTCAGGATTGTAATAGAGGAAGGGTAGTCCTCCTGCTGTAGCAAGCCCATTGCTGGGATTGTTTCTCCACTGCACATCCCACCCTTCTTAAGGATGGGTATTATTTGAGGAGTCTCTGGAAAGACTCAGCTCAAAAGACTTGCAAATCCAAAGTCTGGTCAGCAGAGGATGGAGCAGCTGCCCTAGTACTTCTACTGTGGTTCTTTATTTTTGTTTTTACTTTGCTTGAGCTTCCTGTGTTCACGTCCATGTCTCCTCACTTATATTTTCCTAGTATCCTCAAACTATGTTAAATTTTTTTAAAAAAAAAACACTCATTTTAATTTTCATCCTTTTTTACATTTACCTAATTTTATTTTTGAACTATTTTTTATTGACTAAACACTTTTATAATTTTCATTGTTCCATTTTATCTTTTGCTTTATTCTCGTCCTCTCCAGAATATTTTTGTTCTATTTGTTAGTTACCCCTAAATCTTTTTTATGTTTCCTCCTTCCCTCTCTTCTTCCTTTACCCCTTCACCTACTGCATGCATACTGATCATAGATAAATGTTAGCTTCACACTGCACTCTAAATTCTTTTACTCTCTGTTTTATAATCACTGATCATGTATTATTTGTCTCAATTTTTTTTTAAAGTGGCTCTTATATCTGGTGTGGGTCGGTCTTGCTATTATGAAAAATTTATTTGTCCTTTCCGAGTAATACTTGGGAATGAACTCTGAAGAGTATATTGTTCAATAAAACTACCCAGAAATAAAACTAGGAAGCACATTAAAGTGAATAGATATAAAAATCCAAACGAGGAAGAGGAAGGTGAAAAAGTAAGACTTACTTTCCTGTAAGATTATAGCTCACTGTGTGCTTAATTAAAAAGAACACAAAATAGGTAATATGTTGTCCAAATATTTCAAAAGTTAACTATTAAAAATGATCAGTGACTCAGAAAACAAGTAAGTACAGATCCCTAAAGCAAAGATGGAAGTCAGTAGATGAAAACAACAGTAAAAAGGATCAGAAAATCAGCAATATGGATGAAAATGTCAGCAACACAAGAAAACTTAGGGAAAGAAATGGAGTGATTGAAAAAAATAAAAAGATGACCCAAAAGAAATCACAGTAGAAGCAATCTGCAGGAGACTACTGAGGCAGAAGAAGCAGTCGGGATACAGAAGAAGCTTGCGTAGATACCAAATTCACATATTCCAAGTACAACAACAACAACAAAACGTTGACCTGGTCCTCTGCATAAAAGTTATGGCTGTTAGCCTGGTGGTTTTGAGAGACTTCTAACAGTAGGAGCAGGTATACACACACACACACACACACACACACACACACACACACACACACACACACACACACACACACCCCTTTTGTTTGCTATTGGATTCTTTTCCTCCTATTTGGGAACTTGGTCCAGCCTCAATATGAGGGTTTTGCCTTGTTTTACTGTATCTTGTTTTGTCAGGGGTGGTTGTCTCCTGGGGACCTGCTCCATTCTGAAAGAAAGAAAGAGGTCTGGGCGGTGGAGGAGGTAGACAGGAGCTGGAGAAGTTAGGGAATTGGGATATATTGTATGAGAGAAGAGTCTATTCTAAATAAAAAATAAAGTTATGAAACAAGTCTGGCCATAATATCTAAGAAGTCTGAGACATGATCAACAGATCAAACCTAAGAACATATGGCAAAGAACAGAGACGTGAATGCTATACATTGGAACAAACTATTACATGAGATATTATCAGAACATTATACTTAGAGAAAAAAATAGACCTCAAACACAGAGACCTTTAGAAGTACTAGTAGACATGACTAGGCAGACCTTCTCCACAACTTACTGTAGTCAATATGCCGAAACTACAGAGCAACAACATAGTGAGACCTGAAAGAGAACAGTATCAATTGTCCTCAAAGGCAGAGACATCACAATAACACCAGCTCTCCCATCAGCAAACTCCAAAGCCGGGAGGGAATGCAGGAAATTATATTAATAACTCCTAACCAAGATTATTTACCTGTCAATTAAAAAACATATGGGAAAAACTTAAGCAAGCACAGACAAAGCCATTTCATGACTACCAAAGCCAGAACTGCAGATGATACTCAGGGGGATATTACACGCAAATGATGAAGAGCAGTCTCAATCAAGGATTAATAATAAAGGAAAAATTTCTTCAGATATAACAGATATGAATCAAACACTAGGCGTCCAAATAAAACAAACACTAATGGACATACAAGGTGATAAAAGTACTGAATCACTGATACTCAATGGCATCAGTGCCATGGCTTCCTATTTAAATTGATCCTTCTGACAAAAATCCATTAAGTAAATTTTAGAATTAAACTATCACACAGAGTACATGGATTAACACATTCATATGGTATAATCTACCCAGCAAATATGGAGTATTCAGTCTTCTCATCAGCCCATGAAAAATATAACACACCCTAGGTCACAGAACAAATCTTCACAAATTCAAAACAATCAAATAATTTCTTGTACTTTAAAAAAAGCACAGAAGTATACAACTATTCAATAATAACTGAAATTATAGAATCTACAATAATATCCAGAGATAGAACAATACATCTGAGAATGAAAAGTGTGTCATTGAAAATATCAGCCTTTTAAAAAAAGCTTTTAATCCTGGAATCAAACGAAAGTACCAGAACCTTTAGGCACAGTAAAGCAAAGTCTACATTTTGAAAGATAATCATGGCACAGTAAGAGTCGGAAGATAAGGTGAAGGATTGCAAAATATCATCTGATGGTCTTGATATAACGATTTCAATCATGAACTTATAATTGTAGTCACTGGCACAGGGCACGCAGGAGACTAGCCCTGCCAACTGCTAGTCTCTGCCCTTTCTGTTAACCTCTTGACTCAGTAGATTCTGGGAAAGGAAGAATCATGTCTTCAATTGAGATATAACTCTATAGAACCCATCAGGCTGCAGTGGATTGATAGTTCTAAGCACGTAGTCTCACAGACATCCCTGGCTAAACTCAAGTCATCAAACAAAATGAAGAAGAGACCTGAAGGAAAGAAAGAGATTTGTAGGGAAGGAGAGAGTAGACAGATATAATGAGATTGAAGATAATGGTGAGCAAGAGGGGTCAGTTTATTCTATAACTCAAGGAAAAAATGTCAAACCAAAAAAATAAAAACATTTCAAGAATCAGGGAGTTCAAGTAAACACACATCCTTAGTGAAATATATGAAAAGGCTGATGTGAAACCTGTCTAGTGCTCTGGAGGTTTTAGTTGCAAACCTAGACAAAAATATTCAAATTCACATGAAAGCAAGACTGAGTAGTGTTAGCAGTTTCAAATGGGACGTGCAAAGCTTGAGTTTGAGTTAAGCTACAGAGCCATGGTAACACAATCTGTGTGATAGCATCACAAACACAGACCAATGGAGCAGAGTGTGTTTGCGGAAATCCACAGTTCATTGTTGCTCTTCTTTCAAGGTTTGAGTCTTCTTCCATATTTTCCTATTGTCTCTCTATCTATCCCTCCAATGAGGCCAATGTTGGGATGACATCTCTATTGTTTTCTACCTCATTTTTGGAAACAAGGTCTCTCAAAGCACCCGAAGCTCACAGATTCGGGCAAACCCCAAGGATAATCCTTTCTTTCTCTCCCAATCCATGCAATGCCATATGTAACTTTCTTTATGAGTGCTGAGAATACAGACGCGTATCCTCATGCTTGCACAGGAAGCACGTTACCAACTGAGCCTTCTCCCAAACCAAGATAATTCTTTTGTTCAGAAATATTTGCAAGAGGATAGTGTGTTTTTCTTTAGAACTTATACATACCATTCTATAGAAAGGCTACACTATCAGTGCGATTCTATCAACTTCATGTTTACTTCCAAACCACAATAATAACTCCTTTACAAAGTGCAGTCTATATTTTTAACCCAATTTTAATTACTTCTGGAAGATAATTATCACCACCTTTTCTATTACTATATTTGAAATAATTTGTTTATTATATTTAGAATTATTTTTAATTGTTTTTAAATTTTAAGCAAGATGGCTTTTCCCCAAATCAATGTCTTAGAAAATGATTAGAGGAAAAACGTAGTGATATTCATAAGAAAAGACCAATTCACCAGACTAATTTTTCTCCATTATAAATATGGAAAGTTATCAATTAGTCATTTTCCCATGTCCAATAATACTACTGTATTGTGTCCAGTTAAAGTATGAGGACCCAACCAGAGGCAGAAAAAATACCACAGAAAACCAAGGAATTTTGAGAACAAGAGAAATAGTTTCCCCTAGCAAAGAGTTCTGCAATTTGTCATCCAATACCAAGTGATTGGTCCTGAAAATATATGTATAAAAGCAACAGAATACAGACTAAGTAGATTTTATTTGTATATTTATGAAGTGTCCATGAATTTGAGAGCGAGCAAGGCAGGGTACATGAAAGAGATTGGAGGAATAAAGGGGAAGAGAGAGGACAATATAACTGTATTTTAATTTCAAAATAATAAGAAAAACTTTTGAAAAGTTCTGGGAAAACTGAAACTGACTTTAATTTCTCACCAATTTTGAAATTCACCTAAAAATCAGAGTTTTTCTATATACATTTTCTCTTAGAGCAAAGAGATCTTCCTACCTGCTCTGAAGTTCTAAAATAAAGTATGCTTTAAAGTATTGTTTTTAATAGGGATGAGAGATAGGTCATTATATATTGCTAATAAAAATGGTAATAAATGAAAAGATACTATCTCTGGATGTTACAGGCTGGGGTATAATTGCTTAATTTAGAAATGCAGGGAGGAAAAGTATATTAGTCCCAACTACTCCAACCACAATATCCAACACAATATGTCTAACTTTTGGAAAGAAATTTTATGGTCTTACTGTATATAAAAGCCTTTAGACAACTGTTATTGTTTTCTTGTGCATCACACAAGCATGTGTAATGTAGTAAATTTTACTCGTAATATATTAAATATAGGATTAATATTTATTAGAGGGTGGTCCATGTCCACTCAGGGATGCCAGCTAATGTAGTAAATTTTACTTGTAATACATTAAATGTAGGATTAATATTTAGTAGAGGGTATTTTAACACTTATAGATACAAATTAAACCTTAGGACTATTTTTTGGCAATAGGATGATCTAAGCAATAAATGTTAATCTAATTGCTAAAAAAACAAAAACAAAAGGAACAGTTTAAGATCTCAACAGCCCTTTTCAATGGACACCCTGTTTGGACTTTTAAGACTCTAAAGACACGCCTTCCACCTTCCAACCTTACCAGCTAACACCTAAATTTCAACACACGTGTACCTGTTTCTCTGTGTATGTATGTATGCACATGAATAAGCACATATGTGAGTATGTTTATACAAGCTAGAGACCATTGTTGGGTCTAAGTCATTATTGCTTTCTACCGTGTTTTTGGAAATAAGGTATCTGAAAGCACCTGAAGCCCACTGATTCAGCAAGCCACAAGCTCCAGGGATATTCTATTTCCTCCCTTCCAATGCATGCCCTGCCATATGTAACTTTCTATATGACTGCTGGGGATACAAACATGTGTTCTCATGCTTGCATACAAACTGAGTCTTCTCCAAAACCAAGATAATTCTCTTGTCTAGAAATATTTGCAAGAAGATAGTATTTTAAGAGTATAGTAGAAAAGCAGCATTTTTGACTAATTTTCTGTAATTAAACACTCTCATGTTGTTGGGGCTTCAGCAGAGCAGGGAACTTCATTAATATTTAACACTCCTACAGCACTACAAATGGTTACAGTGCTGTACAGTAAATAAAATCAGGTCTCAAAATGTTCCTATTTAAGACAATTGCCACATGGAAATTCCTTACAACTTGTAATAACCTCCCCAGGGAAACAGCCAAAAGTCCCATCACTTAAAACAGCAGCATGCAAAGCAGAGTGCCAAGAAATATTCTGTAAAATACAAGCTGGTACTGATGAGACAAGGCTCAAGATTCATCAGGAGGGGCTTTTCCCTCTAATTGAAACGATGCTGGAATATCTCAGGTGAGCGCCCAAACACCCTCCATAAGGCTGTCTATCTGCCTCGTTGGTACCCTCATTCTGTCAAGTTCGCTGATAGCAGTAACCTTGACATATAGGACGTTAATGCTCTCTTCTTTCTCCTACTGCCCTTCTTGAAGCATGGTCTGTTTCTTGTTTCCATCAAGCTGGAGATCCCTGGCTCTCGCAGGTTCACCCATGATGCAATTCCCCCCAGAAGAGCTTCCAATTACCCACTATCACCATCTTCTATTCTTTACTGAATAAGGTTTCTAGGCCTGAGCACTTCTTTATTTATATAATTTCTAAGGCAAGGCTCCTTCCTATGGACCCACATTTTTCTTAGTCAAACCTCATCAAGACTCTGTCATTTCTTAAACAGGTGTAAAGGGGTGGCTTTGCAAAAATTTCTCTTGTGATGAAGACATCCTTGAAATAGTATAAAGCCCTACTTCTGCTCCCATCTTCTAAAGAACCTATTAAAAAGGTTCAGAAAGAAAGAATCTTGCCAGGTCTTTACAGAGATTGTACCTATCAAGTATAGGCCACACTGAAGCAATTGCTCACTCAGTCCTAAAGACAGAGCCTTTCTCACAGCGTTGGGAGTTCAGCATATTTTACAAATCTGTCTTTATTCAGAGTAACTGCTACTACACGTGTAAAAGTGTGTAAGAGCACAGATACCAAGGGCAATGGTGACCAAAGGGATGTGATTCAGAATGACAGCCTTTAAGAAAGCTAGAGAAATCTTGTCTCCATCTGTCTATTCCCATTTCTCCTTCTATCCACTTTAACTTTACATGCTTTCACTTGCTTAAAACATGAGCTACACATCTGGTATTCAATAGGTAATAGGAAAATGAAAAATGGAATATTTGTAACACACTTAAAATTGGATGGAGCTTATGGTAAAACCTGTTACGGAAAAAAAATTGACGTTATTGTATATGTACATGTTTATGGCAGGTGGGTACCTGTGTCCATGTGTATGTCCACCTGTGTATGTAGTGCCTATGTGTGCATGTGTGGCAAGAAGTCGACTATAGGGGTCTTCCTAATTGCCCTCTCTTACATATTGTGACAGGGTCTCTCATTGTGGATTCAGCTAGTTTTACCACTGACCTTATTGTGGGAATTCTTTCTGTATATCCTGTTCTCGGGTTGCAGGCAGGCCTCCAGATTCATCCAGATTTTAAGTGCATTCTAGAGATCTGAGCTTGGGTCCTCACACATGTCAGACAAGTAGTTTACCCACTGAACCATTTTTTCCAACCCAAATAATTAATTTTTAAATTTATGTTTTATATAAACTAGACTTCACATATCATTAAAAAAAAGAGGGTGTGAAGTTGGGGACAGGGAAGGAGGAGATGGGAAGTACTAATGGATAAATATTATCCAAATAGGTCATGTGAAATTTTCAAAGAAAGAAATAATTACATAGGAATTTTTACATATGGGAAAATAATTAAGGTTTCTTTCTTATAAAATGGTTAAATAAGGAAATATAATGGTCATTGTAGTACTGAGTAATATGCAAACCATAACATTGGAATATGCACACAATTAAAATATCAACTTCTTGTAAAAACGTGTTTTTCCAAGTTCTAATTGTTGCTAAAATGATTTTGCATAAGGGCATGTTATCTACAGCCAGGGATTGCTGCAGTTCTGTTCTACCTCTTGCCAAAAAGCAGGCTGCCACTCAGTCACCTGGTCGGTACTCCCAGAGACTAACTAATCTGACTTATGCTTATGTTTGGCCATTTGTCAAGTAACAGGTACAGCAAGAACTTTATGTCCCACTGCCTCTGACTTACATTTTGTATTTGACATGTAAGCCCTGGGGATGTAGGAAATCCTGCTGCCTTAACCAATGCCTATTCAGCACACATTCTAGGATAGAGAGCATTTCATGTCTCATGTTTCTTGGTTGCGAAGCCAAATGGCTCAATCATTCACTCCATAGTGATATGTTTGACAAGCTGAAGACAGGGATGACACCCACATCCTGGCCTTTCAATTCTTCACATGTATGGAATTAAAACCTGAAACAGGGAGAAAACTTTTCTTTAGATTTCACTGTGAACTGGGTTGAGGTGTTTGAAGGGACACCGATCTCAATTGTAGTGGACAATTCTTACTTAAAAATTGATTTTCTCTGAGCAGAACCCCTCTGCTTGATTCTTCAACATACACCTGTCAGCCTCACTGACAAAAGCATTTACAAGTCTTAGAAAAGGCTCAACAGAAGCAGAGGATGAATGCACAGCTTTCAGCTGTGACCATCATTAATAACTATCTGTCTTTGATTACAAAAGGCATTACTTCTGAAGAAGAGGTGGGTTTTAATTACAAAATATGTTATAGAAATAGTACAAGGGGTGAAGGAAATAATAATTTTAAAATCAGGAGGAGAGTAAGAAGAAAGAGGAAGCAAGAGCATAGGTTGATGTTATATAAAGTCATTTTTTTTTTCATTTTCCCTTTGCAGCTTTATCTCATAACTAAGAAAATGTCTCATTAATTTTTACATTTAGAATCTGATTCTGAGTGTAAAAGTAAATTACTCTTTTGGGCCTTTTATCTTCACTTCTACCAGTGCCAGAGCTGAAAGAGATGAAATACTTCATGCAACTAAGCATTAGATGTTATTATGTGTCTTGGTGTGAACAACAGACTCGGCAGCTCAGAGGGAAAGAACGAAGAAAAAGGCAAAGTTGAGTGATCAGTGCTGGGCACAAAGCCCGGCTGCTGGATGCCTGCTTGTGACATGCGCCTCTGTGTCTCTCAAGAGCTGTAGTCTGCAAAGGACTTAACAGTAACAATGGAGACAAAGGTGTCCCAGCTTCCATATATACCTACCACACAAGAAGGACACTCAGACTTCATCTTCTTTTCATGACAACAAGGAACTGGAGTGGTCTTCTGTATAGACTCAAACTAGGAACATAGTAGCCTGCTTTGGACTTATGGAGAGTAAGAGAGTGAAAAAGCATACATTTACAGTAGCTTTAGTCAACATGGAAAACCTGTATTGGAGACCCCCTTACTAGGCTTCTTTCTCAAGTTCAAAGCACAATAAATTTCTTGAAGGACTTTGATGTCAGATGTAAATGCTATACGCCAGGCCATAACTCTACACCATTCTTCATATCCCCAGCGGCTCAGACACATTATCCACATACTTCTTGCTGGGCATGTTGGTGGAGAGGTAGGAGCAGTGATGGTATCTGTCTTCTTCCTACACTGATGCTGCTGACAATAAGCATTTCACTTGTTTCTGTGTGTGACACTAACATTAGCAGAAATGCCAATGAACAGACATTCCTCAGTCAATATAATCTTTAAAGCAGCCCCATTGCTGTTTGTCATTCTCATTTTATAGATGAAAAAATTGAGGCTAACAAAGAAAAATGATGTAACTATCCAACAAAGCCCCGAGGAAAATGATGCAAGCCCATTCTAAATGACAACTTTTGACCTAAGGGAGGAGTACAGATAAATTTAGGTTTTAAACAAGCAGTTTTAAAAGCTGAACACTGGATAGCATTATCATCTCTTTCTGTAATAAAACATGCTCAAATCTGCATGAAAACATACCCCAGTGTCCACAGCTGAAACTATCAGTATTTTATTTAATGTATATATGAAAATAAACAAGGTCTTACAACCTAAGAATCAGTCAGATAAAAAATGTTAATGTCTTTCAGGATGGGTTATAAAAAAAAGGAAGTTTGCCAGGCATGATGGCTCACATCATTAATCCCAGCACAGCAGGCAAATCTTTGAGTTCCAGGACAGTCTAGTCCACAGAGCAATCTCTAGAGCAGCCTGTAATGCACAGAGAAACACTGCCTTCAAAAGGGGGGGGGGGATTTAGGGATTTTGATATGTAGAAAGAAAATTGAAGGGTTTTTTTTGTTGTTGTTTGTTTTGTTTTTTGGTTTTTTTTGTTTTTGTTTTTTGTTTTTTTGGCTTTCACAAAAGCCAAAAGGTGCTAGAAGGTGCTAAGCATGTTATCTGACAAGATCATATGACTTAGACCCACCTTTAATGCCTGTAAACTACAATGATGACTGGTCTTGCAAGACATGTCCACTGGTTTAACACTGGCACAAACATCATGAAAGTAACCAACAACTTCTGGATTGGATCTAAGTCTTGCTCTCAGTATGAATCCCATACTTTACACTATTATTGAGCCAGGAACTTAGGACTAGACTTGTCACGGGCTCTGAGAAAAACCTACTATAATTATTCTCCAAAATGGGACAGAATATTAAACCTATTCCTACGTATACTTGTAATACAACATAAATTTACTCATAAATCAGTACATCTCTTAGCCCTCATCTGAGAAACTTTTATTTGTAGATGCTAGTGATTTGCACAGAGACCTTACAACTGACCAAGTTGCAGAATACTCCAGACTAAATAAAATATTTATATTGCCCTACATCCTCTCAAAGCTCAGGGATCATTTTGAAAGACCAATGAGAGAAAAGTATAAGAAGAGGCAGTAAATAAATAAAAACAAAAAGTGTGTTTTGAACACAGCCAGGCAGCTGCACCTATGAAACCACAGTGGTTGCAAGAGAATACACGATGTCTGTACAAGCCCATGTAGGACCAAATTTCAGCAATGGAAGAAGAGTTGGACACACAGTCCTACCCCCAAATATGGAGTTACTAGGAATCATTAGCTGCTTAGATAGGAAGAAAAGTTTTCTCTGAGCATGTAGCTCCTGTAAGTCCATTGTACCACATTGGAAGACCACATATCCAAGAATATTTGGGCAGCACAAACCAGTCTTTGTAAAAAACCACCCCCCCCCCCAAAAAAAAACCCCAAAACTACAAGGTTGGGTGGGTGGAGATAATGGGTGATTGGGTGGGTTAGGAAGGTTAGGAGAGTGGGAGTAAATATGATCAAAACAGGATGTTTGAAGATGTCTCAAAGAACTAATACAAATCTTTTAAATAATTAAGTCAAGTCGTTTTTCCATATAAAACATAGAACTGTGGAAGTCAGGTTTTTCTGTGAATAACCACAGTATGCTAGAAAGAGTTTGGGGATATTCTGAAAGACTTTAATTTAGTAGTCAGTGAAAAACAATATAACTTGTATTGTTTTCTCTTAGTTTATATTTGTATTCAATGTATATTGTGATAAGTAAGTAGGAAATTAAAAAAAAAAAAAACCCAGGAATTACCCCATATCAGTGGCAAATGGACATTACGGGGACTCAATGATAGCAATTGATTCTTACATAAGCCAGCAGACAGCGGGATAATAGATGCTGAAATCATTGAAAGGGCTATCAATTAAAGGGGTGGTTTTGATTTGAACAGCTGATCAAAACTATTTCAGTCATAAGTGTTTGCCACTGGGACGGTTTTTCCTTGAAGTAGAAGTAATGGCTCAGATTAAATTTAAAATTTGCTGGCAAACATGCTATTTAGCATCACTTCACTGTGAAAATACTGGTGACGATTTAAAAATCCAGGACACCATATTCTAAAACTGCTGAATATTTTTTTAAAAGAAAGGGAAGATGAAGAGGCAATACTCCTTGATCACAATCTGCATAAAGGTGGCAGATATCTTAGAAGCAAGCTCTAAAATGTGCTGTTCTTTTTCATCTCCAGGAAAGTAGAGCAAACTCACACATTTTTTCTTTCTTTCAATAATTTCGGAAAGTCTTACCAGCAGAGTGGCTATTAGTGACAGGAGAGGGGGTATGTATGCAGGCAAACGAGATATTAGTGGTTAAAACACAAGATCACAGCCTGTGGGAAAGGTTTAGAAATGAAGCAAGAATTTGAATCAAATGGGACTGTATCTTCAAATATCATATCTTTCTGGGTGGGCTGGAAAAATAATGGGATGTGTTGAATAAGAAACATTTTTCTACTGTGTTCGGGTGTGGAGTATCAAGGTGAATCTAACTTCTGCTTACTCATTAAGGATTAGGAGGGATTAGGAGAAAAGGGCTGTATGGCCATAGAATCTTGCCTTTGCTTCACAGGGAGAGTATATTCAACAAAGTCATGTAAAGTATTGCTTTTCTGGGCATCATATTGCTCTTTTATTCTTCATTTAGGTTTAAGCTGGACACCAACAAGGTCCAAAAATGGGTCTCGGTAGAAGCGGAATGCAGTCAGAGTGGCAGTGATGCCCACAACTGTATCAACCATAAGTAGCACAATGAGTTAAAGATTATCTTTAAGCAAATCCTCAGTTATGACTCTCAGGCAGGCCTAAAGAGGCATGGGTCACATATATGTTGCTTATAACACCATAAACTTGGCCGATGACTTGAACAGTCAAAGGAATATTCCAAAAGACTTCACTTCAGACAGACTTTTTAAACTGTGAAAATGGAGAAGGAGGAGGAGGTGAGAGCCCAGTCTGTAAACTGTTTGCTTTACAAAGTATGAGCACCAGAGTTTAATCCCAGAACCCTGTAATAAAAACTGAGCATGGTGACATGCACTGGACAGATGGAGACATGAGACATGCAAATCATTGGAACTCACTTGCTAGTCAATTAAGCCTACTTTGGGAGTTCCAAGAGAATAAGAGAACCTTTCTCATAAAAATAAAGTGAATTTCAATGTGGAAATGTAGGCAAACCTATCGGGATGGAAGGCTTGGAAGGGAGTCATGCAGGACTCAACAGTATGGAGTGGAATTTTCTTTCCCATAGACGAAAATTATTTTTCTACATTGTCATTCATTCATAATAGAAGAGTTACAAAACAAACTCCCTTTAAATGACAATCAAGTGACTATCAAAGCTATAGAATCAGGTAACTACTGAAGTTATAGACAATACCTAATCTTCCCATGACATATAATTTTCCCCTTACATGAGTGAATATTTTGAACCCAATCTGTACCCTTAGTTTCTTTAGAAATCAGTGTGAATTACATAGTGAACTCACTTGTACATATTGTCTTAGGTATTATCCTGGCCACCAGTTGTCCTTTGTGTATCAGAAGTCATATTTTAAGTAGAATTTTCCCATTGGTAAATAAGACAACAAAATGATATAACAGTGGGCACATGATGCTCATTCTGGATGATTTGACCCTAGTTTGTCAGCAACATAATTCAATTAGCACTGATCCTTTCTGATGAAATGATGAAGCTTCTTTGCAAGGCAGTCATTCTTGGTTCTAATACCCAAGGAAGCTTGCCTAGAGTCTCTATGTAAGTATAAAGGAATGTCCATAATGTTTTCTAAAAATGAAAGGAAATATGTTTAAAATCCCAAGAGAAACATATGGGACTCAATTTCCATTGCTATTTTTTTCTTGAATATATTTTTTTTTTGTCTCATTTAGGGAAAAGGAAAGAGGTAGGAGGAATGAATAATGTTCTTTTTGCATCTTTTTTTTTCTTTATAAGACTGTACCAGAATAGTATGATTCCTTTCATCTGATGAGCATTACACTGAAACCACAAAGCAGGTTTCATGTAAAATTATTCTCCATTACTCTTTCTCCCAGGAACCTCCCTTCTTTAACCATAAGATCTAGGCATTATCTTCACCCTCAACACTGCCTGGCACAAGGCAGGTGTGCTATCATAATTAATGAACTCCAGCTGAGTTGGACCTCTTGTGCTTTCCTGTTCTTGCTTCTGCTTCTGATCTTACATGTCAGATTTCCATACCTGCATCTTTGGTACATGCACAAACTCCAAAGCTGGATATGCATTTTTTGACTCTGATCCACTGCTTTTTTTGTTTGTTTGTTTTTAAATTTCATGCCTGATATGGTAGCACACACTTTGAAAGTTTATTTATTATATACACGGTCTTCTAAATAAAGATGGTTGTTAGCCACCATGTGGTTGCTGGGAATTGAACATAGAATTCGGGAAAAACAGCTGGAGCTCTTGTCAGCTGAGCCACCTCACCCAAATGCGCGCGCGCGTGCGCGCATGCGCACGCACACACACACACACACACACACACACACACACACACACACACACACTACTTTTCTCTTGGACTGAAAGTGAACTGTATTCTGTTTCTGTTGTCATGAAACAATTCTTCAACTCAGCCCTCAGCCCATCGGCTATCAGTTTTTTCTCATCTCTACTACTTTACACTCATGCAAAGAAGAATTGTGTTCTAAGTCACTTGAAGAAAAGTTATAACTGAGAGAGGACATTAACAATGAGAAAGGAAATGTTTACTAATAGCCCTGCTAATATCTTTCCCAAAGTCTATAACATAAACTGTGGGATAACATGTGAAACTATAGCTTGTCTCTTTACAGACAGAAACAATGAGTGAAGTCACAACTATGCTTTTGACTGGTGACCTGCCTCTCTTTCTCCATAATACTAAACAACTTTCTCCTAATGATGGAGGAGCAAGCTCCACTTCCTTTCAAAATCTCTCCCCAACTCTACTGCATTATTCACAACTATGCAGGTAGGGACATAATAGAGGGAGGCATTTGCATTACGAACAATTTATTCTGGTTGCTTTTCTGAACTCTGACAGATACTTGTACTGTCTACTCCTACTCTGTTGAATATGTCAGATGCACACTCTTGCAGACGGAAGACCTGAAGCTTAATGAAAGGAACCTCCTTTATGAAGATGTTAAGCTCCACACTTTTATAAGTTTCTTCTAACATGTTAACAGTCATGCATATTTCATATATCTCAATTTTACATAATTTGTGAATCTTTTATTGAAACATACCTTAGCCAAGGGATTACATAGCAATACAGAGTAAGAGTTTTCAAATATAAACACAACCCATGACAACCCATATCATTGCACTGTCACTATAATGGCAGTGGCAGGATAGCACTGTCACCTGAAATACTCGGGCCATTCGTCTTAGATCTTCTTGTCACCAGGATTCTCAGTTGTTAATGCCTCAGACATTCACTTAAGAAACACATTTAGGTTTGTTGTGGAGTTCTAGTTCACACTGAGGAGAAGAAGCAACTAAGCAAAATTTCATTTTAAATTTTCTTTATTTCCAAAAGTGCACTTTAATATGACAGCTAATCTTAAATGAGTTTTAAAGGATGACAGCTTGACCTGGATTTTAAAAAAAAATAAACTATATTAGATACTTGCATATACACTGTTAAAGCGAAGCAGCCATTATCTTTCATACATTGACAGAGGGCAGAATGCCATTCCCTTTCAGTTCTCCAGTAAATCAAATTGCATTATTCATTAGCACTGAATGTTTCCAATGGCCCACTCTCCCCACACACCATTACCTCATCTTAAACAAGGATTGCTTTTGTCTCTTCTAAAAATAATCTCTCCAATACACTGAGCTTCTAAAACTTTAGAGTTTGCAAAAGTTAATTTCTGTGATTAGAAAACACTCTCTGGATTAGCATCAGACTGCAAAAGCAATAAACAAGCAATTAAAAGGCATCTCCTTGCATTGTTTTTCATTCTTCCCATTTGTCACTGACTGTAGAATTTTAGTACTAAATAACTCTTGGGATGTCAAGTTAGCAAGGGATGAAGCTAAGTAAAATATTCAATGTTAACGAATAATAAAACTTCCAAAGTATGGTGCCAGAGAGACAGAAAAGCAGTTAAGAATACTTGCCGCTTAGTTTCCACATGGTGGCTCACAACCATCTGTGTAACTTCAGTTCTAGAGCATCCACTCTTGTCCCCTTGAAAGGCAGTAATAATCTGTGCAGTACACATATATACATGCAGAGATATACTCATACCAATAAAATAAAGAACAAATATGTCTGCACCAGTAAAATACTGCTGAAGCAATGTATTTGGTCAAATTACTGCAGGCATAAGAATATTTTGTCAAAAGTCTTTGTCATATAGCTGCATATTTACATAGTTGAGGAACAACACAAATGTTTAGGTGATGCCCCAAGTCAGTAGATCTCAAAATATACATATGTAGACATGTACAAACATGAACTACCAAACATGTAGTATAAACATGGAAGGATGGGAGGGAGAGTGAGAAGGAGGAAGTGAGATTAGAAAAGCCATAAATATTGAGATTCAGAGGTATGAATTTCTTTTCTATCATACCTAACATTCAGAAAGTAAAGTCTGTATTTTATGTAGACTCTCATCTCCCGTCTTACACTTAGAGCAACTTTCCATCAGCTGTTTTCTTTTTCATTAATAGTATCTCATCAGATCCACATCAAAATGTGAAGATGCATTGTTTCCATTACCATTGACTGCACTATTTGTTTCAATTAAGGAAATGTGCTTAGTGCATGACCTTAAGTTACATAGCGAGAACAAGACTCTGGAGATCGGGATCCATCCATATTTTCTCTCCCATCTCTTCATTTGTCAGAGAGAAATCACTCTGAGTCAGCTTACAAGATGAACTGTATCCATTTGCACCAGCAGATGCTTGGTTGTTGCAAACAATAACTTAGCTTCAGGGACTTCTGAACCATTTTTTTTTTCCAAATCAGGCTATAGCCTTGAGATTACACGTCATTCGTTTAGGTGTTACAAACTCAGCCAGGAGCAGAGCTCATATTTACTTCTGCAAGATGAAAATGGGATTGCTCAAGTGTGACAAGACAGAAACATTTTTATGTTGGTAACTGACATCAGAACTTTTCCCCAGAAAACAACTGGCTTTGAGGGAAATGTACCTGGAACACAGTGCTCTGTTTGTTAGCTGGGGTAAGATTTAGCAGGTGACAAGTGAATCAGATACCATGGGAGAGAAAAGTTGGAGTGTCCAGACAATTTAGGAAATAAAAAAAAGAAAGGAAAGATGAATGAAGAGGGGAAAAATGGAGAATAATGAATCTACTTATGAGTTTAATTGACTTTTAAAAATTTTATTACTAAAGAAACTATAGGTTTCCATTTTGTGCTTTACTTCATGGGCTACCATAGTGGTCATCTAATTGTGGTCATAGATATAAGATGATACCCTCAGCTCCTCCAGAAAATCTAAAGAAAGACCATCTTTAACTACAATGGCCATTTTTACCTCAAACTTCAGTTTGCAGAAGACTCAAGCTAACACTCAGCTTATCCAAATTAAAAGTAATAGTATCTCATCAGCTCCACATCAAGAAATACAGATACATTGTTCCCATTACCATTTCCTGCATTATTTGTTTCATTTAAGAAAATATGCTTAATGTGTGTCCTTAAATTACATAGCAGAAGTATTCGGAAAAATAAAAGTTTCTAAAAGTTTGTGCATTCAAAATTGAACAGAATGCATAAATTATGCTTGTATTTTAAGATTCTTCCCAGCATTGTGTTTCAGAGGCTTTAAGCAATGAACAACATAGTTCTTGTCTTAAGAAATTTACAATCTGATGGGGGAAGATACAATATTTTGTAGGGGACACAGTATTAGTAAAGTAGATACACGATAATGCCTTGCATAATATGAAGTGTGTGAGTTGAAATGGAAGAAAGAAGAAAGTACAGTTTAGGAAAAGGAGATATCAATAATCATTTTAAGACGAGGATGGAAGATCTATTTATTCATGAATGCAAACAGAGAGGAAGACAGAAATACATTTACTACAGTTCTTTATATGAACTTGACATCTTCCATCTTAGCTTCAAGTATAGTAAGAATGCTTTCTGAATCTCTGCTAGCCAGGTCTCTAGAATGGCCAATTCAACATCCCAAGAAAAGGTCTTACTTGAGAGTGAAGGTGGATGTGCCACACTATGCTGACCCACCTTGGGACTTCTTGCCCTTCTGGGGGACTGGATGGGGGATGGGGAAGATAGAGGCTGAAGGCTGGCTGGGAGGGATTGGGAGAAGGGAAGGGAGGGGATACGGGGGATACATAGATTTAAAAAAAAAGACATTTTTTTTATTAAAAAAATAAAATGAAGAAAAAATAATTGTTTAATTGAATCCTTCCCAGAATGATACTTGGAAGGAATCAAAACAGAGAGGTCAAATGAGGATCAAAGTGAAACCAGAATTTCAAACAAACTAACTTGCCGAGAGTATTCGATTAGTGAATGCAGAAACCACAAGAAAGATGCGACTAAGATGTGCATTAGGGGAAGCCACCAATTCCTTTGATGTGGGATCGGTGTGCTATACTGTTAAAACATTAATCTTTATTAATATTTATCACCCACGTTATTCCATTCATTACTTCTGATGTTTGGTTTCTATGTGAAATAACTGAAGACTTTGGGGCATGAGATATTTGATTCCATTAGTGAAAGATGCTACACTCTTCTTTGGTGCCTTGGTAGCCTTGAGAAAGAGTATCACTAAGGAAAATAGTTGAACTGTATTTCTGCAAGGACTGGGCATTTCTGAACACTCACTCCATAGGTATTCGGAAGTTACATGACAATCACAGCGGCTTGCTGCTAAAACACAGCTGCGCATACTGAAGGTGCTACCCCAGTCATGGCTACCTCTGATTTTGTGTAAAGACCACTATTTTTGTCATCAGTAACATTAGACCCTGGTGGTCTAATAGGGGGACAGTTGTGATTGGTACGAAAACAACAGTGCTTTGTTCAGTAAAAGCGCAATCCTTCACTTGCATGAAGGTATTCTGTGATTGGTGCCATTCCTTTTCCTGGCTATCAAAGTTAACTGCTTTCTTTATTTTGTGAGGCAACCATGAGACACTTCCTGCAATACATCCTGTAGTGTTGCAACATTAACCTGCAAGGGGATTATTTTCTTGTCTACTTTTGACACTTGCATTTAGTAGAGTTAGATCAGCTGGTACCTGAAGTAAAGAAGCTGCAGCATGGTGGTAACAGAGTGGCAGGAGACATGGTAAAAATGTATGCCTGAGGCAGAGCTTTAGAAGTGGTTGACCCACATGAACAGCCTGCAGTCTTGACATCAGCGGAGGAACAGCTGCAGAAGCACAGTAGAGCAGTGACATTGGAGAGAACCAGCAGTGTCAGCAGAGGCAGAAAGCAGCAGCAGCAGAGCTGTACCAAAGATAGCGGCGATGGCTGTACCTTCAACAAGAGCATGGATCCTAGACAGCGTAAAGGCAAAGCTATGATATTAGCTACTATCAGGTACTGCGGAGCCCTGAGTTTTAGACCTTCACAAAAACCATACAGTTTGTTACTGTATGACTGAAGATCTCAGTACCCAAGACCCAGTCAAGAGCTGCAGGGTGTCACTTAACTGTGCTCTCAATATTTACTGCAGTTATGTACTTTTGCCAACACTTAGGAGTTACAAACACTGCCAAGGACCAACAATGGGGCACTTCCCTTTGCTTACCCTGATTTCTATTATTGCAGAGCTAAAGGGTCTGGGCTATCATCTGATGAGTAAAAGTTATGTTGGACTAGAGCCATATGTGAGACTCTCTTTTGGGTTTTTTTTTGGGGGGGGGATTGTTTTATTTTTGTTTTGACTCTCTCATTGCTGACTGACCTCCAACTCTCTAAGTAGCTGAGAATGAACTTGAACTCATCATATCCTCTTACTGCTACCTCGAAAGTGCTAGGATCACAGGCATATGACACTACTCTAGATAATGCTAGAGATTGAACTAAGGGTGTTATATGTCCTAACCAAATATTATACAGTGGTTCCACATCTTCAGTACCAAAGTTTTATAAAATAAACTTCCATCATCTGTTTTAGGCCATGGAAAATACAGTGGGATAATTCCCGTCGAGTAAATATAGAATAAAGAAAAATTTAGGCTGATAACTACACCTCTATATTCGAAAAAAAAGTGGTGAGGAGTCTGCTGATGGGCAAGTCATATAAAAGCCAATTTCATAGTCCCTTAGAAGCAAAGCCATAAAGGTACAATCAAGTGTACAAGGAAGCAGTAATGAAAAGGAGACAGCCATTGTGAGAGATAAAAGACAGCTGTTTTTGAACTGAAGTTTGCTCCAAGTCAACTTGACAGATACTTGGTGACCATCTACTGCTTATTCTCACCAAAACAGCTAAAATGATGCTGAAAGGATTCCTACCAAGCGGTTACCACTAAATATAGGGCAGATCCAAGTTAGAAGAAAAGAGAAATTTTTATGCTTTTTCTTCATGCACTTTCTGCTTTAGCTTCCTGCGATGGGGATATGTCACTTTTATAATTTTAAAGAGGAAATGACTCTGAATATATAAATTTAAAATAATTTGTCACATTGAAAATAAGTACAATGAAGACCACTGGGTTTGCATGCCAAGGAGAGGAATGGCTGGGAGCAAATTAGGACTCATTCTTATCTCATCATTAAAGCAGGCCCGGGAGCATCCACAAAAGGTGTTAAGCTATTATTCTGTGGTTTTTGAATATGGCCCCAAGTAATAAAGCTCTGTTTCAATTTAAAATGTTACATTTTTCATGCTTCTCATTAAGCTAAACTAATATCTCTCTCCATAATTCTGAATTAGTAAGGTCAAGCTATATTGGACCTAAAAATAATTATGAATTGAATGAGTCTCCCAAGTTTCCTTTAATTACTGTGTGAGACTAGGAGCCTAAGTTACTCCTACTGGAGACTCATTTGGGAAACCCTGAGAAGAAGTCACTGTGGGGACCATTATGCCTCCTCTCTCATGGTGTGCAGCTTCAAGTAACCCACAGAGCACAGTGAAGCATAAACCAGTGCTAATGAGCTTTCATTTCTATAGCTGTGAAAACCTGAGAGAGTTTAAAAAACAAAGCAAAACACAGCACAGTGTCCCCAAATAATACATTTTACACAGATTGTATGCAAAGGGGAAATGCCTTCTCACCAACTAAGATCATTATGTGTAGAAAACCCAGGCTTCCTTCTGTCCAGAGAATCTCATATCTTTCCATCAAGAGCTCAGTCAGTAGGTTTCACCCCTGGCTCCTCAGAATGCCTGACTCTTTACTCCTACAGGAGATAGCACAGGAAGGGAAAAGGTACCATATTCTTTCTGCCCTTGTACTGCAGTCATGCCTGAGAGTGGGCTATTCTGCAAAGGTACTACTAAATGACTGGCATATGGACATGAGTAATAGGTGGGTTGTAACACTCAGCTGCTCACTATTATGAAAATGTTGTTCTATATATGAAAACTTTATATAAATAATTTCAATGTATGTTTACATTTCCAAATAAAATAATAATATACAAATGTTCTTTGTGAAGTGTGTGGGGGGGTATGAGAGAGAAAATAATGATGATAATTTGAACATTCACTTTCTGTATAAATCATGTCATAAACAATATCAATTAATTGAATATCAATGCAGTTGATATCAATCATTTAAATTAATGCCAAAGGTAGAGTATGCAATCTAATGTTTTCTTAGTGCTTTTAAGAAATTGCCATAAGAAGGTACAACCCTCTGGGTAATGACTTTATTCAATACCTGTGTGGTTCCAGAAGAAGTCTTCTGTATGTTTTGAAGAAGGTTGTTAGGGATGGAGACTACCTCACTGTGGTGATATGTTATTTTAATAAAACCAGTCTGGAATATCAGAGAAGAGATCCATCCACAGTCAATCCAGGATCAGAGAGTGGTAACTCACACCTTTAATCCCAGCACAGGGAAAGAACAGGAGTGGTGACTTGTGCCTTTAATCCCAGCAGATCTGAGTTTGAGGCCAGTTTGAGGGAGTTTCAGGCTCCCAGGCAGGCAGTAGTGGTGCCAGGCCTTTAATCCCACAACCCCAGAGACAGAGACCTTTCTGTGTTTCTGTGAGTTCAAGGATAACTACCAAATAGTAGTAGCCCACACCTTTAATTTTAACCTGGATATGAAAAAACTGGGCGAAGAAGGTATTTAAGGCAGGCACAGAAAGACAGATTAGGACAGTAGCAGCAATGAGGACAAGCTGAGGAAGCTGGAAGACAGCTGGGTGAGATTTGATTGTGCTATTTCCTCTCTTTGATATTTCAGCCTTTCCCTAATTATCTGGGTCTGAATTTCCTTTATTACAACCAGAATTCGTGGAACACCTCACAGAGAAAATACGACCTTTGGATAAATGCTATCGTACTTAGTTATCTATCGTAGCCCCAAATCATTGTGCAAAATAAAGGGAGGGGATGCTATCATTGTAAAAACTACAATTCAAAAACAGTCTGTAGGGTAACCTGGAGGCAGTGGCAGAGGCTGTAATCTGTCACTTAGGAACCTAACACAAGAGAATCAGTGAATATAAGGTCTGACTTGTTCTATGTCTAGATAGCACCCAGGAAAGTAAAATGACTCTATCCTATCTGTGCGGTGGGTAAGTAATAGTACAAAATGAGTATTTCTTAAAGGAAGAAAGAATGAAGGAACGGAAGACTAAAAGATGAAAAAAGGGAAGGAGGATGAGGGGAGAGAAGGAGAGAGGGAGGAAAGAATGAAGGAAAAGAGACAAGGAAAGTTAACGAAAGACAAGGAGAGACAGTGATAAGAGATGAGGAAGGAAAGGTAGGAAGGAGGGTGGGAAGAGGAAGAGAGCGAGGAAGGAAGTAAAGGGGAGACGGGAAGGTAGAGCCCACTAAATGAATGGGTCATAAAACATTAAGAGCCCCCGAAGGCCTATATGGAAACTAACATTTAAATTTATGTCCTACAGACTCTAGATTCTTCCTCTATGCTATTGTGGTGATACACTTTAAATCTAACAAAGTTTGCCTGAAAAGATCAGTGCACAGAACCATCCATGGATTTAAAGATGAAAGTCAAGGCATGGTGACCCTTTAATCCCGCACTTGGGAGGCAGAGATGCCACTGGATCTCTGTGAATTCAAGGCCAAATAGCCAAGTGGTGGTGGCTCACACCTTTAATCCCAGAACTTACGATCCCACTATTTGGGAGGCACGCACACCTTTAATCCTAGTGCTAAGTAAGTTGAACCAGGAAAGGAGATAGCAAGACAGAGGAAGAAAAGTAAGGCAGCCCTTCAGGGCTACAAGTTTTTCTCTTTTGAGAACTCAAAGACCTTGAATCTGAGGGGAAGAGTAGCTGTGGCTTGTTCCTCTGTCTCTCTAATTTTTCCCCAAAATCTGGCTCCAGGTTTTTATTATAAGGCCAAGTAGAATTATTTTTTTAATGATTCTTATAAATCTCTCTCTCTCCATACAGAATTATTTTCTGTAGAAAATATTAGCATTCCTGGAATAATTAAAATGCCAATTTTCCTAGTAGGTTAAACTGTTTCCACGGCTCTATATCCTACCTACCACTTGTACCCCACCCACCCCTATGCATGTTAGATCGGTTAGTAGTGGCTAGTTTTTCCAACCTTGAACTCATTTTTTCACAATTTCTCTGTCCTTGAATGTATTTTATTGTCCTTTAATGACCCCCCTGAGGTGATAATGACTCTGTAGGGGTGACTAAGAATGATTCAGAGTCTTCCATTCTCCTCCCAAGAAAAAGGAGAGCCTTTGTCTTTTCCATTGTGGATTAGTGGAGGCTTTCTTTGCTTTGACAAATGAAACGTGACACAAAAGATACTGTGTCATATTCAGTAAGAGGCACTGACAAACTGTCAGTATTCATCTGTCTTTGGAAGAGAACCTCCATGCTTCCAGGAAGCCCAAGAATCCCTGTTCAGAACACTCCAGGATGAAGGAAGAAGGCTGCCAGTCAAGAATCTTGGCAGACCTTCTAGACAAGTTAACAGCATCAGTCAGCTAAGAGAAGCAACTTGAAGATTAGTCATCCAGGCTCCCCTAGAATGCCTCACTAACACTTTCTGAAACCAAAAGTTAACACCTTGGGGAAACCACTGCTAATGAGACCTGTACAAATTCAGGTCATGGCTGAAAGGAAGATAGTAAGAACTAGCGTGGTAGGCATAAGGAATTTTAGTGTTGCTTACATAAGATTGATAGGGTACATTCTGAAGAATGTTCTAAAATAAAACACAGATCCTTCCGGCCCCAATGTGTCCACTCTTCCCAGTAATTATACTTATTCTTCCCTCAAGCCCTCCATGCTGTAAACTGATGTTGTATGTATTAGAACTGTTGCATGTTCTGTTGGTAACTATTCAGTAATAAATACACAACCTTCTTTTTCTTCCTTAGTGTCTCTGTCTATATAGCTATATATGTTTAAGATTTCACTGTGATTTTGTATACAGCATATTTTATCATATCCATCTGCCATTACTCTCTCTTGTTCCCTTCTTACTCTTGCTGATACCCTGCTAGGTAGCTAGCTCTCCTTACGTTATCAAGTCTTTTAACTCCTTTAATGAACTTTTATTTATGCTGAATTTAATTAAGGTTGGTATAGGACCAGGGGTGAGGGATTATTAATAGAAGCAAGGGCATGTTCAGCTGCTACAACACTAAATATAAGTATGCAACATATTATATTAGAAGTTTTGAGCTTATGTGAGTTGCAATACCTGTCTGTGAATTCAGCTATAACACACTGCAGGTTAAATAATCATATTATAAATGACCTCCAGATTCTTATTGAGAATTAAAATAATAAAAACGATTATGCTGTTATTCATCAGCTTCAAACCCATGCAGAAAATTACACTATAAGGACATGGAAGTTTTTCAACAGTTCTAAATGGCTACTTCACTGGCATTTAAAACATGAAGAAGAGAATCCTTTTATTTTTCCTAAAGTCACTCAAAGGAGACAGCACAGTATGTATTAGTCATTAATTTCATTTTCTTAAGATAATAGAAGCCCTCAAGAGAGTGTACATACAATTTTCCAAAATAATGTTTCAGCCAATTCACAAGGTCATTTTTATATAAAATGCAATTCATAGCTCAGATTTTCTCTGAGACAATTATTGAGCATGAAATGTTACTGGAAAGATGCAAGCAAAGTTAATTCAAATACACATCCAAGGCTTTGTTCAAGGTAAATTGCTTTCTTAGAAGAAAGGAAGCCAAACTACAGCAAACTGAAAGTCCACACCTTTGTTGCCATCATAAAGAATGGACTGGTAAATAGGCTGTGTTAAAAACAGTTTGATTAGAAATAATGTTGGTGGTCCAGGGCGGAGATGAACTGATACAGTGAATTCTGCACACTGACTACATTTGCCAGAGCTTCGGTTCTATGTAAACTGAACGTGAAAGTGGTTACTGTGAATCTATACTTTTGCTTGGGAAAAGTGAAGTCATACAAAAGTATGATCATCATACATGAGCAGACTATTATAGTTTTATAACAATAAATACTCTTTGATTTCTTTGTATTTTTCTATTTTTTTCAAACAAGGTCTCACAATGTCATCAAGGCTGGCCTCAAACTCAATGTCCTCTTAGAACAACCTTCAGAGTGTCAGGTTTTAGGGATTTGCCAACATTCCCAGCATTTCTATAATTAAAAAAAAAAAACTGTAATATAAAAATTTCTGTTGCATCTGTTCAGATGATGTGTACTATGTACTCACTCAGCTACCATCAGAGAAGCTTCCTCTTGAAGTAGATGGGAATTTACACAGAGACTCATAACTGGAGAAGGCACAGAGAGTCAGATATTTTGGAACATTCAGTCTTAAACGGGATGTATTCATCAAACCCCTCCTGTCACTGCTCAGGGAACCATGAAGAAGAGAAGGCAGGAAGTTTGTAAAATCTAGAGGAGATGGTGACTCCAAGAAAATAGGATCTTCAAGACATAATAGAACTGATGCACATGTTAACCCAGAGATACTCATAGCAATATGCACAAGACTTACAGAGGTTCCAGCTACATGGGGTCCTAGTGTTGAGGAGGGTGGGGGACAAGAACTTCCACTCTTAACCAAGAAGCCATCTGCAATCCACATATGATTGCAAAGGAAAAATCAGTTTTGTCCAATAGAGCCTCAGAGGGTATATTAAACCACTCTAGGGTAGGCCCTGTGCCAAGCTGTAGATGACCCAAAGAAAAGGAACTCGGTGGTACTTCTGCAGATTTTTCTGTTTCTCATTCTTTTCTTTAGGCATATGTTTTTGTTTGTTTGTTTGTTTGTTAGTTTTCTGTGTCTTTTTGGTCTTTCATCTGTACACAATGGTTTCTGATCTTTTGTTTTTAAGATTTTGTTTATTTGTTGTTTGTTTTGTGTGTATATTCCTTGTATTTTTTTTCTATACTTTTATGTGTTTGCCTGTTTGGTATCTAAAGAAAGAGAAAGAACTTGGGTAGAGTTCAGTGGGTAGGGAGTTGAAGGGGGATCTAGGAGCATTTGGGAGAAGAAAAATTGTGACCAGAATATTTTATATAGAAATTTTAATGAAATCTTTAAATGAAGGTATTTACAGTTAATACTGGATGGAAATGGAAAAACTCAGTTTTCTCCAGTGGATTGACAATGCATATGTATACCAAACACATTTATGAAGAAGCTGTCAAACATAAAACAGACTACATTTCTGTTCACTTTTTTTGGTTATTTCCTTTCGTTTGTTTGTTTGTTTGTGTGATTTGGTTTGGTTGGGTTGAGTTTTAGTTTTTGTTTTTGTCTTCTTTATTTCTATATTTGTGAGTTTCTTTAGGTTTTTTTTTTTTTTTTTGAAACAGAAAACATGCATCTGAAAGAATCAGGATATAGAGAAGATAAAGGAGGACATATGGAAGGAAAAGAAAATAATAAGATCAAAATATATATTATGAAGAATATATTTTTAAAATTAATAAAATATATGACTAAAACATATTTTATCTCATAACACACACAGAAGTGTTTTAAATTGAAGATAAACCTGTTCTCTGACTTCTATTAATTATCATTTCTGCTACTAGGGAGGACACAGATCATTTGAATCTATGATCTTATTTTTATGTGTGTGGATGTGTGCAACTTATAACAGGATCAGAGAATGACAGTGATATTTTTTTCTATTGTTCTCCCTTTATATTTTTCTAGGCATGTCTTTATCTGAAACAGTAAAGAGCTCAGTAGTTTTGCTAGAATAACCAAAGAGCAGGCAGTTGGAGTTCTCCAGTCTTCCCTCTTTATGGCAGGGATTATGCTTGCATTCACCATGCCTAGCATTTTAGTAGGTGCAAAGGGATCTGAACTCAGTTCCTTATGCTTATTTCTGCAAGAATTTTACCCAATGTAGCAGTGACTTAATTTGGAAAGATAAATAGAAATTATCAGTAGATGCTGATATTGTGATTTATGAAGTTGAAGACCTTTTGGTGTACGACAAGAATGAGTCAATTTGTCTCAGCTCTAGGAAGAAAACCCTAAAATACATATCCAGTCACATTTCAGTCACCAATAATAGCTGTTTATCACATCTGTTTTCCAGTTTTCTTTAAATCAAAATATCTGGAGTTAAAGACTTTTTAAATAGCTGCATATCTGAATGTACAAACTGTTAAATGAGATTATCTTTTAATGTTTTCCATGGTGTGCTGTAAGGGAGGTTTCACGTATCAAATTACTTTTTACTAACTAAGTTTAAAAATTCACTGGGCCAGAAAAATGTTCCTACAGTTACTCTGCAGGTTGGTGTGTGAGTGGAAGCTCCAGCCAGCCATACTTGCTCCTGCTCCAGTGATCCGAGACATTCTCACTTGCTCACAAGGCAGAGCTTTTTTCTTTAGACTCTCTGAGTGGCTCTTGAAAGGAAAATGGCATTCAGGTAAGTACCATGCTTCGGTGAACATTCCTCACACAGCTTGTCTCTCTACAGATGTGTTTATCCACAGCCCTCGATGTCAAGAAGACAGGAATTATCTCCGACCTGTTTTCTCTCTGAAACGCAAAGCTCGAAGCTTGAAAAACCAGGCCTCTGCTGGAGAAAGTGGAATGGGAGGGGATAGAATAACTGAGTTAACCTTGGAGACATCATCACTTAAGGAGTTGGCACATCAGTGACAGAGTCCATTGCCCCTTTCCTTCCCCAGGGCAGAGCTCATAGAGGCGTCAGATGGAGATAACTGGCCATGGCAATATTTATTGGCAGAAATGTCCTAAATAGGTTTTCACACACACACACACACACACACACACACACACACACACACACACACACACACACACACACACACACACACTGTATCGAACATGTCTTGTAGACAATTTTAGCTTCTCTCACATCGGAGCTTTCAAATCAGATATCCCCAACAGAGATAGGAACACAATGATTTTTCACACACCCCACCAGAAAACACACAAATTAACTGAGCCATATGGAGCTGAGCCTACTATTCTTCAACACACTATAAGATCTGCCAAGTCTGACAAGGGTGATTCTCACATGCTGGGCTAAGGAAAGGGACAGGAACTCTGGGGCAAAAGAAGAAATAATAATATTGCCTGAATTGGCATCTCATGACAGCTGCCTAGTGAACAGCAGTAGCCACTGCTATTGACCTGTGGAGTAAATAAAGCCTTCTTAGGCCTGTTTTAAAGGCACTCACCTCATGGTTCATCCTCCGCAGTGGGAGGAAAAGTTGCTGGTTCCTGTTTCTCAAGCCTTTTTCTCCACATTCCAATGCTACCACTTTGAGGAAGATATTTTTCAGGGAATGAGGAAGGCAAACTTGCAGCAGTAGATTGAGAGAAACAGTACATTTTGTGTGAAAGTGTTGGATGCATGGTATTGTATTCTTTCTGCAAGTCCCTGCTTATTCCCAAGGGCCCCCCACTGCCCCTAAATACTGCATTTGATATCTTTGCCCTGCAAGCCACCTGATAATCCATATCTCAGACACTGTGTGCTCTATTATGCAAACTTCACTCTCACAGGTTTGCCTTGTACCCCACAAGTCCTCACTAAATTCCTTTTCACTGAAGATCTTGATGAAAGTCCACCTCTTCCCAACATTGCCCTATGAAGACTTTTGAGATATATCAGATACAGTAGGACATGATTAAGAACACAAGAGAATGTTCTGCCTTCTAATTCCCTAACTGCTACTGGGTAATTTATTTACTTTCCCAAACACAAAACTCCATGTCTTCTCACTTCCAACTCATCCATCCTATCCCACAGTGGTCTAAGATAATGAACTTGATAATTTCTCACAGCTGGAAAACGCTGGAACCTTCAGACATTAAGTAAGCCTATTCTTTGTTTCTATGGACCAAAGGGATGAGATCATTATTAACCTCTGAAGAGAAGCACACGTGCTACTGTAAATATGGCCTCTGTAGCATACTCTCTTTATGATAAATGTTAACATGAGAAGCAGTTATCTGTGGATAGCATACTTAGGGTGCGGCTTGTAGCAGTTTTCTGTTTCATGAGTTCTTTGTAAGCTGTGTCTAAGGCAGAAATGGGAAACTTGGTTGCCAGCAGTTTCATTCTTGTCTTCCCCAAGGAACATAGCTGAACTTTAATCTTGTTCTTCCTCTGTACCCTGTGACACTTTTTCACTAGGCTGACATACGCTTTTCAGAAGAGAAATTGGCCACAATTGTGGAGACCCTAAGTCGTAGAGCTGGATAGATTTAGAAGTGACATGAAAACATCTGGGAAGACACATTTACAGCTGATAGATTGTGGGCCAAATGAATGGAAATGATGATTAAGCACTTAGTGATATAATGAAAATAGTTGGTAGTACTCATTTGCTACATGAAGCACATGCTTCATAATACACTTTTATTTTGTTTCAAAATGACTCTAAAAAAATTAGTTTCATTCCCATTTCCCATGTGACAATTAAAACATAGAAAGACTCAGCCACACGAACTGAATAATTAAATTACCTATCTAAAGTCTGAAAGCAAGTTCATAGAAGGACCAGGATTTGAACTCACGGAATCTGCCTCTTCCCTGTGCAACATCACCATGTCATACACAGAACCTAGTCCATGTTTACTTTTCAAACAGTCTCCGAAGATGCTAGGTGAGGATGACCTTTGTGTCTTCAGCTGTGTCATCCTGTTTTACCTGGTGAATTCTTCTAACTAATTCTTGAAGGCATCCTAAATATGAATGCTATATCTGTGTAATCACATCCATTAAAGACTCCGCCGTCTATTTTTTCTATGTTGAATATATTTCTCTTCTACATTTCCTAGCACATCATCATCTTCTCTTCTAAGTCCCAACTTCCTCCCCTGATCATCTAATTGCCTTCCTTGTTTGAGTTCCTTTAATAAAACTTACTGTGGCCCTCAGTCTCATATTCACCAGAATTTGTGCAGAATCTGCTACAAAGCAGATAGATAGTGAATGAGCATTGAGAAATCTAAGGCTGGTCAAGGACAAAGTGGTGTACACTTTTAGTCCCAGCACTCAGGAATTGAGGCCAGCCTGGTTTATAGAGAAAGTTCTGGGACAATAACACAGAGAAACTCTGTATCAAAACAAAAATCCAAATAACTAACTAGTTCCCTGCAGTTCCTACATACTTTCTGCACAGAACTTCAGCTCATCTACCCAAAGTACATTGGAAGGATGGAGTACAAGGAATGTAGTCACTAAAAAAAACATTGAGTAACTTGGATTACATTTCATCTAAGCCAAGGCCTCTTTGAAATTCATAAGGTACCTTACAGAATTTAAAATAAATGACATGAAGAGGTTTCAAACCTGGCCCAGAATATCACAGAGCACTGGAATGGAACGAGGCATGAAGCAGACACTAATTAGATCTTAGTAATCTGGAGTCACATGTAACCAGAAGGAGACTCTTTCACTTCGGATAGGCTAATAGACCATGCCTTGACCAAATTTTATTTTATTGCTAGGCTCTACCTTCCTGCATTAACAGTATGATTAACATCAATAATGGGACTGTCTTCATATTTACACATTATAATTAAGCTTAGGTGAAACCCTAAGAGCTCCTTAGGGAAATTTATTAGCATGCAGAGCCACCTCAGCTTACAGGATAGCTCTGGCCAATAGCTGAAAACAGAATTAAATAAAACATTGGCAGTGCAGTGACACTATAAATTCCCTCCAGGCCTCCTGCCAAAGAGTCTGAGCCTTGTGCTTCAAAGATGCAGGTCCAGCTTGCTCAAGATTTGTTTCCAACAGGTTTGTCAGGGGGAAAGCTGTACGTGTGTGTGTGGGGAGAAAACCTGTGTGAATGAACCAGAACTCTTGCTTCTGTTCACTCATGATGTTAAGATACTCAGAGTGCCAAACTAATCCACTTATTGCTATCACTGAGAAGAATGGAGAGAGGAAGGGAGAGGCTATGAATATATAAATTATGGTAGAATAAAGGAGGTTAAGGAGACACTTCCTCCCTTCTGTGTACCTTTGCTCTGAGCTTTAGAGCACTGCACCTCTTGAGGGCATCACTGTACATTTCCGTGGATGCCTCCAAACTCATAGGACATTTTAAAGTATCATCATGTGTTATTTGTGTGTGTGTGTGTGTGTGTGTGTGTGTGTGTGTGTGTGTGCGTCCAAGTGAGAGAATAAAGAGAAAATGAAAACTTTCCTTGCCTCTTAGAGATTGTATCCAAAGAAACATTAAAGCAGACCTCCCATGCTTTTGGCTATTTTATAGCACTGATCTCATTGTAGTTTAGGGAAAGTAATGACTACATGGCCTATGAGCTTGTAAGAAATGCAGATGATTGTTGCCCTGTATAAAAAAGCAAATATATTTCCAGTGATTTTCATCAGTGTATGTAGTATGAGGTTTCTGGCCCTGACTTTCGGGCCTAACCTCAAGGTTTAGGCCCACAGACCCGCAGACCCACAGTCCCGCAGTCTCACAATCCCACAGAGACACACAGATGCTTTCAATAGTTTTAGGCTGATCAGTCTCAGGCCCAGGCATATCACTTGCTAACTCTCTACCCTTCATCTAAACCCATGACTCATCCTGTTCAGCCATGGGGCTCAGTACCTTTTCTTAGAGCAGCATGGTTGTCCTCTGCTTCTTTCAGCTTCTCTCTGGCGTTCTGCTCTGTGCTTCCTGTTCTCAGAGTTTTTAGTTGGGTAGCCCTGCCCACACTTCCTGCCTGCCTTTGGCCCATCAGCGCTTTTTATTAAACCAGTGGGTGGGACAATTATTTACCATGAAACAACACAATACCCCTACAAGTGTATATTGTATAGGCTCCACCAGAAGATTCTAATACACAATCAAAACTGAAGATCACTGTTTCACACACATACTTATTATATATAATTTTGTAAGTCAGGCACATGCAGAATTAATCTATATTCTCCTGTTACAGGAACGTGTTCATATGAATCCATATGAAAAAGTCAACAACAGACTGCTATCAGAATCACCTTCCCCTGCAGGCAATAGGGCAAAACATAATAGAATCATGGTCTCCTACTTAAGAAAAGGAAGAGTTCTTTCTGCAAGGCTCCATAGTCCCCCATGCCTATCAAATAATTTCTATAGAACATTCATACCCTTTTAACAACTGCCTTCTGTGTGTCTAAAACATATACAGTGGACTCTGCTCAATCTTGTGATTCCATTTAGGGAATCTTGCCAAAACTAAAGCCATTCTACAAATTTTTTTGAACAATCACCATTTTCAAAGAACTGTCATTTAGTGAAAATATATTGGTCTCAAGCTTCTTTGTCTCTGAAGAGAACTATGTACACACACACACACACACACACACACACACACACACATATTTATACAGTTTGTTGTAATATACTCCAAAGCAGAGCAACACAATGCAATCATGTGATCATATACTCCAAAGCTGAACAGGACAATGGAATTTGAAGTTACCTTTTCAGAGGTTTCATTAATAAAGTGTTATCTAATCAAGCAACTGAGAAGTTCAGGACTTAGTAATGCCAGTATTTAGGGGCACAGCACCTAAAGTTGAGGACAAAGAGTCAATCCTGAAATCATGTAGAGTAATGAGATATGCTATGTTTAAAAACAATATTTAGACAATTTCATAACAGTATGTAAGAATAATACAGTAAAATAAAGTTAACGGAGTTTTAGCTATTTTAATGTGAGCCATGATTTTAACAAATAAAGATATTTTGCAAAGAATAGTTGCTATAATTTAGTTGAGACTATTTTCCTGAGTTAGGAGTAAAATATTAATATTTATAATTTCTGATTGAAAATATAATATTTGTATAAGTCTATTTACAGTGCGTGTGTGTGTGTGTATGTGTGTGATATTTAGGATTTACCCAGTGTCTTGTACATGCTGTGAAAACATTTTACCATTAAAATATGCTCTCAAATCAAAGAAGCATCCAAACACTATAAAACATGTGACAAAAGACTAGTAGCATCAAATATTAATTAATATTAAAAATATGCTTCTAAGAATCTAAGAATAAGAATCACACATAAAAAAAGTTAAACAAATTAGACTACTAATTATAAAAATGACATTTGTGAGTCTATGAAGCAGGACGCATGAAAAGACTCCAAAAGAGACAAACATGAAATAGCAAAGTTAACAGACAATTTAAAAGAAGGTTTATAAGACATATGTTTATGATTTATAGAGAATAACTTGTGCAACAAAAAAGTAGATGAATAGTAGTAGCCTTTTCAATAAACGATTCTGAAACAGCTAGAGATATCCATATGGGAAAAATGAATGCTCATCCTTAACTTACACCATACACAAAAATCAATTTTACATGGATGTTAGATCTGAATGTGAGAGACAATAAAATTTTTTTATAAGACAACACACTTGAAGACAAGTGTTTATTAAATGGCACACAAGTAAAAGCATAAAGGAAAATAGGTAAATTGGTTTCTCAAAGCCTTACCTTGTAACATCAAATGAAAGTAATAACTGTAATAAACATAACTGACAGAGTACTCAAATTCAAAGACATAAAGAATACTTTGGGAAGTGCTTGGAAACTGAGGCAGAAAGATGGCTGTGAATTCAATGTCATCCAACACTTCATAAAAAAGACTGAATACCTTCTCAATTGAAAGAAAAGATGAATGATTAAAGAAAAGAAAGAAGTGTCCTTATGCCCACTGATATGTGCAGTTCTCACCCCTCACCAAGAAAACCTTTCTTTGCAATAGAAGACTATTAAAGATATCTGATTACACTGTGTAAAGATGTGTCACTGTAATTGGTTTAATAAAAAGCTAAATAGCCAGTAGCTAGGCAGGAGATACAGTTGGGGACTTCTCGATAGAGAGATCTCTGGAAAGAAAAAAGGAGACTATGGGAAATGGGTTCAGCAACTTCTCAGAGCAAGGAGGTAAACATGTGTTCTGCCAGTACCCACCAGCATGAGGCTCTCAGGAAACCTAGGGAGGTAGAACAGCTTCTAGAGTCAAGCATGAGGGTTTAGCCACTGCCTAGCAGTTTAAGCTTTGGTAAACCTGCTCAGGGAACTCTATGAGTGCTTAGTAAAGCCAGGTCTGGGCAAGAATAAAATATAACAAAACAAAACTCTAAGTAGGTATGTAAATGGGTACAGAATGCTTTAAAATGTGCTTAAATGGTAAAGAAAAAAAAATAAAAAGGGCATAGACAATTGTAGAAAAATAAAGTATAAAGATAATAAAGTGGAGTCTTCAAAAAAGTGTAAAGAAATAATTAAAAAAAAATAAACCACATAAGGATAGGAAATACACAGGGTACCTGAAATGAGTATTTTGTTTTGTTGATTTTGAATATTTTGAATGCTGAAGAGTGAACAACAGTTTCTGAGAGACAGTGGATTATGGTAAGAACTGGTGAAATAAACCAGACTCTATACTTTAGAGATGTCTTGACTTCAGTATGGAAGTGGAAAAATGTATCTCATAGTGGGGAGGGTTGTGCTTTTGTTTCCATAGGAAACAAAAATCTATGAATTCCTATAAAGTAATTGAGATTAGATTAGATTTGAGTGGAAGAGACCCCCTGAAAATCTTTACTACAAACTAAAGAACAGAAACAAAAAGCAATAAACAAAAGAAAAACTATTAAGTCAGGTGACATATAAGCTGATATTTTGAAATGGCAATAGCTTTGAGACTGAGTGAGGCCTAATAAATTTTGTTGGCTACAGAGTCCTCATGACTTAATATTACATGCCATTCTTTTATATGGTATGGGGAGTGGTCTGATGATACAGTCCAAACAAACTTACAAAGTTAACAGATGCTTTTACCTGTTCAAACATAAAACAAAAATTTAAAAATTTATCTTTTACTGATAGTGCACACTGCATATGCCATCCTTATGTTAATATATATAATATAAACACACAATATATATGTGTATATATATGTTATCTTTAAACATTTGTGTGTTTTCAAAAACAAAGACCAAAAACCAATAAAGACAAGAATCCCAGGCAATCCAGCTTCTCAGAATGCCGCTGTTGCAGTTTCCTCAAACTTCTGCATCCAGAGCAACTTCAAAGCTGCTAGCTGAGATGGTCCAGCCTCACAGACTACTCTCATATGACTTCATATAAGCTCTACACTTTTCTATCACACAGAGACAATACAGCCAGCTCTCCAAGGACTTCACCATTATCAAATATTTCTCAGTGCCTTCTAAAGATGTCATTGTCTCTGGACAACAAGAAGTAGTATAGAGAACAACATGTATAATATCGTATTGAAATGGTGTGATAAAGGGTAGATTGTTGCTTTTACTTTTGAAGAACTACAAATCTTAAATAATTCGTGTTGCTGTAAATTTTCATACAAATTTAAAGTTATTTTTGTTATATTTTATATATGTTTCTATATTATTTAAGGAATTGTACCTATGTGCCTCATTTAACAATGTAAAGTTCTAGTCCTTGAAAGTTATTTAGGATAATAAAGAAATACAAGTTAGTAGTGAGTAATTTATAACAATTAAACTTATAATCATGTTAGATATGTTTTCAAGGTCACAGAGAAATATATTCTATATTTTATATAGAAATGTGATCTTTCAAATACTGCAGAGACCTACAGAATATGGCATTTTAATGTTGTAATTGCATAAAGCTTTTCTTATCTTTGAGACCCATCTGCTCCTGGCAGTACCTATTTACTTCAAAAGAGGATGATCGAGGAACTTCCTTATGTATTTTGCTTTAATTTGTGACAAAATTAGACCCTGAACAATGAAAATGCCCTTGCTTTGACTGCTGACAGTATGTTATTCAAACTTGACAAGCAGGGCACAAGTGAAAGCAACTGTTGAATTTTGGCAAGACAAGATAAGACAGTCCTTTAACATACCTGCTTTACAGGGAAGTATGTCAGATATTGTAGTATGTCTGAAGATATTGCAGAGAAACACTGGATGACTTCCAGCAAGCCAGATGTTTCTGCCATTTACATAGTTTTGGAAGTTGTTTGCTATACACTTCCTGATTATTTAAGTAATATGTCTTCCTCAGGTCTCTGATGGTGTTGAAGACAAAATAATTACAGTTACAATTTTCCTTGTTTCAGAAAATAACTCACAAAAAAGGTATAAGATGTATAATGTTGAGAGACATAAAAGCTTGAATTGCTCATCTAAAAAAGTTTTGAGGTCTAAAAAGAGATTTAGTTGGTAATATGATAAAAATGTTATAGGTATTAAACTTTCAAATCCATCAAGGTAAGATAGATAATAATTTATTTTCTCAAAATTTGCCAAATGTGAAATAACTAAGTATTGTAAATGTAATTTTTACTGTATAGTTGTTTACTATGTTAGAGTTATTTAGATAAAAAAGGAAGGTGCTGTGATATGTTTGAGTACACTGTGTAAAGATATGTCGCTGTGACTGGTTTACTAAAAAGATAAATGGTTAATACCTAGGCAAGGGATACAGGCATGATTTCCAGACAGATATCTCTGGAAAAATGGAAAGGAAATAGTTCACTAGCCAGATGCAGAGGTTACAGGACCTTTAAAAGAGAGGTAAAAGCCATGAGCCAAATAACAGCATGTAGTTTAATAAAAATAGGTAAATTTAAGTTATAAGAGCTAATTAGAAATAAGAAGGAGGTAGCTGGAAGAACAAAAAAAGTCTCCCTACAGAAGACAATTGCAGAAAATCACAACCAAACAAACTACAAAGTCGTGAAGCCCAGTTGTAAACTCATACATCTACAACAAAATTCCAGCCCCTAATGCTTAGGGGCCATTTCAGAAAAAGGAGAAGAAAGATTGTGTGATCCAGATAACAAGGAGCTTATTGTGATACCATATTCCTAAAAGTGTCAGAAGTCTCATCAAGGCAGCCTAAACATGACCTGAAGGAAGATTACATCAGTAGACATGCTAATGTGGAGGTGAGAATGCTCAAGAGACCTCAATCTTAGACAAAGAATTATAGCATTAAGGAATAATAAGAGTGGGAGAAATAGTCTTCCCAGGGGAAAGCTTAGCACTTAGTTATCTAATAATAAATGGTCAATCTGAAAACCATATACATGCAGGTAACTTTCTTCTTAGTTTATATAAAGTGTTCACTTTCTGATCTTCTGCCACTCTTCTCTGAAAAGTTACATAAAGAAATCTGTGAACATTTCTCTGGAGTTCGTCACAAGATCCTAGTGAGACATGGAAACATATGGCAAAAATCATAAATGCAATTCTGAAGTTGTGGGCACAGAGAGGAATCTAGAAAAAAGGCCTTGCTCAGAAACTCCGTCAAGTATTACTGTCAGACTAGTTCTGCATTTGCTCAGTTTACCCAATCCTTCTCTAAGCAGTTTATCCACCCCCCCCATCTCTGTAACTATCTATTGTCCCCGTGTCTAAGCAAGCTGCACAACAGATATCCTATTTATTTCTGAATGTTCCCTTCTGAAACAGATATTAAATAATGTGTATGGTTTTCACTCACTAATCTTACTTTTGCAATAGGCATCTCACCTATGAAGGGAATCTCAGTCCATTTCACAGGACAGCTTCAATTACTAACTAAAGATAATACTCCCAAGCATCACATAAGTAGAAAACAAAGTCAACCAAATTACAGATGTGGACTACAAGTTAGTTGTGGACATTACTATGGCCTGTATTTTTAAAGGAAACATTCTTTAAAAAGATAAGAATATTTGTCATTATATATGCATAGTATTTACCTTCTAATGTTTAAGATCTTCCAATTTGGCAGCTGTTCCCAATAGCAACAATGAAATTAATTGAGTACTAACTGTTTCTTCTTCAAGGGAACATATGGTCTTTGTCGCATCACTGCACCCACCATTCATTTCCTTTCGGCCCTTATAAAATTAAATTTATTTTCAACAATTTCGTACATGTATATAATATATTCGGATTATTCTCCCCACACACATCCTCTCCTATCTTGATCCTCATGCTGTCAGACCTCTTCCCTATCCCAGAATCTCTTCCTTGCCATTCATTTTTCAAACAGGATAGTTATGATATAAATAAGAGCTAGAGATGAATGAAAATTATCTCTAAGATTAGAACAACACACACACACACACACACACACACACACACACACACACACACACACACACACACACTATAAAGCTCTTGGTTGAAAGAGAAAGGGAGACATTCACTCATTCCCTTTTTGTGAGTTTTTGCAGGCTCTTTGAGCAGAGCATCCTTTTAGGCTCTAACAAACTGTCCAGACAGAGAGTATTGTTCTAACGAATGTGTTGCAGAAACTTTGCAACCACTACAGGCTTGTGCAGATGGGCAAGCCTTCCATACCAATAGCTGCTATCTGTCAGATGTGCACTGTGTGTGGTGTGCTGCGCTGAGTCCTCTGGGGCATGTCTATCTCTGCCCTTTTTGAACTTTCTATATACTTAGGAAGACTGCTCCAGCGCAAGAGTCTGCTGGGCAGACAAGGGAAGCAAATGACAGAACATGCATCTGCACCAGAGCAGGTATTCTGGGGTTCCCAGAAAGGAACAATCACTAAACCACAGAAAATCTGAGAAGGCTTTTTAAAAGCAATCAAATCATTGGAGATATTGACCTTAAATTCAATGGTCAAGGCTATCCTGCTGTTTCTTCCTAGGCAAGGTATCTCAGGTCCTTCATGACCAATGAATCTAAGTCAAGGCAGGACAAGGGCTTTTACCTCAAATTATCCAAGTCACTTTACCCAGACAGAGCAGAGGAAATAAAACAGGGCTTGGACAAATGTCTTTACCTTTTAAACTAACAAAAATATACAATCTATCTCAAGACTGTACTAATGTGCTTTGGAGAAAAAAACACACACACACACACTACTTTCTTTAGACTTGCAAGTAGTAAATGGACTGTAGTACTGAATCAGAATAATCTTAAAATGCTTTGGCCCATAGAATTTTGTTTCAAAGTGATACTTGAAAATGTTTTCTGGAATATCTATTTTTTGAGATACTTTTAGAAGCTGGGAGGGGGGATGTCTGGACGGCATATGCTTTGGTAATTTAACTTCTGTTTCTACAGAATAACTGTGAACAAGTTTAAAAGAAAGAAAGAAAAATAAGATAGAAAAAGAAACATTGATATAATTCGATGAAGAAACCAATTTAACATATCTGGATAATTTTGTTTTTAATATAACATATCAACACTTATCAAATCAAAATCCTTCACAATTCACTTTAAAATAATTCTCTTTCAGGATGTATGCTTTGAACCTAAACCATCAGACTGTTTGAAAATTGCACTGAATTTTTGTGCCTTGTTTCTCTTCCATTTATAACCTTTCCCACATGTCAAGGGCAGACATTTCTATATATTTGAAACTACGTACAATTTCACTATAAAAGCCACTTTAAGGAATTTTAGACATAATATCACACAAATTCCTAAACTTCCATATACAAGTTTTCCCCTACAACAACTAAATTCTCTATCGAAGCATTCCCAATTAAAATCTCCCTACACAAATCTATAAATTATAATACTTTAGTTGGGACATTAAAAAATGAAAAATGTAGGCAATTTTGCTATTTATTGAGTACCCATTCTGTGACAGATATTTTGCATAGAAAACCTGGATTTAAATTATCCCATTAAAATAAAGTGAAATAAGAAAACAGAAATAATAGAGGGCATGCCTAAGGCTCTCAGGACTGGATTATAAATTAGTGCTGAGGTGTGTGTGTGTTTGTGTGTGTGTGTGTGTGTGTGTGTGTGTGTGTGTGTGTGTGTTAGAGTGCATGGAAGGAGGAAAGAATGACCTTTACATGTTCACAGACTGTACAATATGAGCCAAAAGCAAGTGTGTTTGGAGGAATATATAAGTGTAAATTTTGTGTGTGGCTTCATGGAGCTACAGAAGGGAGCATATATAGGAGAACCCTGAGGACTTTAAGATAATTTCTTTAAGCACAATTCTTCTGCCAAAGATGTTGGGATTTAAAAAATGTCATTTTTCTTTGTAACTTTTTTGATCTAAACAATTGGTTGAAAGCAAAAGTGTTAGAGAGGTAAGCTTAGTCTTGACACTGAATTTTCCTGTGTCTGATAGATAATCAATTAAGTGAGTTAGTATCTTACCTAAAAAGTTAAAAAAATGCTCAGAAATAAAATTTCAAAGTCTTTTGTTAGCCTCATCAAACTATTTACATGACTTTTGAGGATTTGAGGATCCATATTAACCACTTTTTCCATTGGTTTGAGAAAAAAATATGAATTTTATGTGATTCAGGAATTATTTTTTGTAAATGTTTTATAAGAAGATTTTTCATGAGATACAATTATTTAAAAGAGTGGCATTTTCATGAGAAAGAAAGGCAGCAACTTTTACAACTCAATTTATAAAAATAATACTGATCTACAATATTTGTCCAATTATTACTTAAAAGTACATGAAATTTTGATATCTTTATCTCTATTTCTTGAAGGAGAATTAAGGAAACAAAGAAAGAAGTAGAAAGAACAGATCAGCTGGGTTTTGTCTACATTGTCATAGGGATGCTTCAGTTCTCTTACTAAGAGTTTACATAAATAACACTGCAAATGATGACACTCTTTATTTCATAGTCTGGAATAATGGTTGTCCAGGACTTCAGAGTAAACCATGACGTAGTCCCAGTTATGGCTGTAAATAACACATGAGAGATGAATTACCAGCATTTTCAAATGTACCTTTAGAAATAAGTTAGGGCTCAGATTCATCACAGTCCCTTAGGTCAGAGGTGCAGAGCATGTGGAGCTCTTTAATGGTGGGCTCCTTGCATGCAAGGCATTTTTCACCCAACAAGATCACTCACAGATCACTTACTTAACATGTGAGGCTCATGGCTGCAAGGAAATAGATGGCAAATAGCAAAGAGTCGCTTCCTTAACTTGTCTAATGTGGTACTTTAAATGTGGAAATAGGCTGAATATGTTCAGGTACTAGACATTTGGTCTTCTGTTGGTGGCAATGTTTGGGAAGGTTGTAACACATTTAGAAAGTAGAGTGTTGGTGAAGGAGTTGCGTCACTGAGTAGAGGATTTTAGGGCTTGCTGCCTTACTCCACTCTTTGGTCCTTCTCTCTGTTATGTGTGGCTGAAATGTAATATCTCTGCTTTCTACTCCTCCTGCCTTACCACACTACCGCTGCTATGATGGACTCTGGAACCACAATCTAAAATAAACACTTCATCACTGAAGTTGCCGTTGGTTCTGGCATTTGATTACTGCAACAGGAAGATAATTAATACACCTGGAGTAGTGCAAGTTAGACCTTGTTAATTAAGTAGCTCAACATCACCTTCACTTTGCAAACAGGATATCAGAGGCCCAAAGCAACATATGGCAAATTAAATTGCAAGAACAACAAAGCCATGTCTCATATTTAATCATATCATATCCACCTGAATAAATAAAAATGAAGATTTCTAGGTCTAACTCATATACAGAGAATAAGGAATCTATTTAATTCAGTTTGCCATTCTTTTAGTTCAAGAGACATACACCAGTCAAGTTTTACTACTGAGACCCAAATAAGGAAATTCTTGGAATACAGCATGGGAGAGTTATGGGAGGGTGTCCTACTGGGACACATATTGGGAGGGGTTAATCTTGCCTAGACAAACCTACAGTGAGGTGTGCGTTCAGAAGAAAGAAAGTCATCATAACTGTCCAAGTGTTGCTATGAGACTTTTACTGGATATTCCACTCACTGGGCTGAGTCCAGTGCCTGATAGGTAATGTATCACCATCTATTAAGCTTTACCATCAGCTTCAGAAGACATCATTCATTATCCTGGATAAGAACTTCACCCTCAAGTATCTCAATTCCCCTTACACTTCTCATTTCTCCACACATAATTATAGTTCCCAGAAAATTTTGATATACCTCCATCAAACTGAAATGGCAAAGTGCTTTCTTGCTCATCTTAACAAGAGGTTTTCTTACATTTCCTGTCATCTTGTGTCCCCAGACAACCTCCCTTGAGTTTAAATTGGCCATATTCTATTTTAGCAACAAAATTTAGGACATCTACCCTTATTTTTTTTCATGAGTCAAACTACACCGATAAACATGTGGCACAGTAGTAGATAAGCATGTAAAAACATGAGCTGTAGCATGTAACCTGAGAATTTTTATGGTTTCAGAAATATAAACTATAAACATAAACTAACAATTCAGATATTCTACTGTTAATATATTAATATAGTAAAGATCAGAGAATTTAGGGAGGCTGTGAAATAACAAGAAGGCTGAAAAGAAAAGCAGGTCCATGCACAGTGTGCTAGAAAGGGATGGGAAGAAGATAGAAAACCCACAGACACTGTGTTTGTTAAGAAGGATGAAAGAATCTGTTGTCACATAGGGAAATTCCAAATACTTATAAGTGAAGTTTTCAAAGTGTGATAAAGGAGCTGTAAAGATGTCTCTGTGATTTAGATCACTTACTGTTTCTACAGAAGAACCAGGTTAGCTTCTTAGCACTCACATGGAAGCTTATAATCATCTGCAACTCCAGGTCTAGGTAATCCAGTATCCTCTTCTGATCTCCACAGGGATCAGTCATGCCCAAAGTTCACATACATACACAAAGACAAACAGGAATACACATAAAAGTTTTTAATTTTTTTTTATAAGTTTGGCCAAATCAATGTCATCTGGAAGCTTTCAAAAGGGCAGAATTTCATGCCCAGCCCAACTGGGGGATCTGTATTTGAGAGAATGAAGAAAACTATGAGCAGGAGACCTGACACCTAGTTTTAGCAACTTTCAACACATGATGAAAACCTTGCTTAACTAGTAACACTGCCCAATTTCTTTCATTTAAAACTTATTTTAGAGTAAACCCCATAGGCTCAGTCATGTAAATAGTAATTTTTCACAGAGTGCATCTTTAAAAGATAATGGTCACTTTAAAATAGCTGCGATACTTTTACCACATCTAAAAATAAAATTCCTATTAAGTGCAAGTGTACTGACTTGCACAGGTAAAGTAGAAGGATTTTGTGTTTGGGGGAGAATTAGTAGAGATCTAGGCATAACATAGCATAAAAGACCTCTTAGCACTAGAGAGTTTAAAACCATAACATTTTCTAATATAAAGCACCATGCTCTACCAACAATATGTCAAATAACTTTTTCAGGCCTTATGTGAAGGGGACATAGCCAAATTCTTTTATAAAGCAATAGGCTCATTTATATAAATAAAATTCCCATTCCAGATAAGTTACTAAAATTTAAAGCACAAATATACAATAAAAAATGGGAAACAGTCTGCAAAGATAAATTTTATTACCCCTCCCCCCAAATTCTGGCTACAAACTAGAGATTTAGAATTAATGTCACAGCAAAAGAAAAGATAAGAACCAAGAAAGAGCAAGCAGGGTTTAAATAGTTATTGATGGATTTAGAAGCCTGGGGGAAAAGCTTCTAACCTCAGGGACTCTCAAGGGAGTCCCCCTGTCATGAGTCAGAGGGCCAAAATTAATATAGAAGCCTGAAATAATGTATCAGAAGCTATTTAAGATGCTGACGTATAAAAAAAAAATGGTATTTGGTTCAGTGCATTTGGATATAGAGAAAATGAAGACTCCTGGCTATACAAGCCACACAGCTCAAAACAAAATCAGATGAAAAGAGAGCATTTGGGAAATGGCCAATTTCTGAGTCTAAAAAGTACTAATAGTGCAGTCTAAAGACTGTAAGAGCTTCAGACAGATGAATCCAGATAGGCAGGTGAATGTTAATTTCTGGAAGGTGCTCAGTGTCAGTCTAAGGAGTCAGATCTTAACTCACAGGCAGGAGAAATCCACCCAATCTTTGATGTGATAAAAAAAAAAAAAAAAAAACAAAAAAAACAAAAAAAAAAACAAAAAAAAAAAACAGCCCTTCAGGAAGGTACATGTGACAACAGCAGTTATCAAGAGTGAGAGCACATAAGTGGGAGGACTGGGGAAGGGATGCTGAAATAATCCTGGCCTGGAGAGATAAGCCCTGGAGAGCCTGCACAAGGTCATGTGAATGTCAATCTTGAGAGTCATAACAGCTCTTTTAAGTACTTCTCTCTTTCCCATCAGGACCCCACAGTTGCCAACCTGGAAAATCACCATCTGCTAAAGGAAAGAGACAACCCACACTAAGAGGAAATCTCAGGCGTCGTGAGAAGGAAGACATGACTTGAGATCTCCACATTTTGCAAAACAAAATTCAGTTCAACTTATTTCACACACTAGAATGTTACTGAAGTTAAAGTATAAAATGGGTACACACACACACAATGCTACTCACTTCAGTTTCGGAAGTAAGGGTACAAGTTTGTGAGAGAAAGCAATAGATTAATTTTTGAAGAGATGCCTTGATTAATCAATCATGTCAGAGAAGAAGCACAAAGAGAGAAGAGAAAGAAGTGGAAGGGAGAGTGAAGATGGGGACTGAAGGGGATGAAGGAGGGAAAGGACATCAGGAGACAGAGGAAGGACTCAGGAGACAAGTAGAGGAGATGCCAGAGGTGGAGACAGGGGAAAGAACAAGGGGACCATGAAAGCAAAATGAGGTGAGCAAATGTGATGGCCAGAGGCCAAGCCAAGTGTGAGGTGAGCTTCACCAGGACCCTTCAGATAGGCAGTGCAATTAACTACCATACTTAGGAGATAACTGATATGCACTTTTGTGTCTCTGGGTAAAACCCAATTAAAGAACCCAGTGTCAGCATACTTCAGATCTGGCTTTTGCACGCAATTAAATGTCTGTAAGTTAACCAGATCATTTCTTAGACTCTCTCTTGAGTTCCTTGACAATATTAATAAATCATGCTCCAATTTATCTGGTTGATAATTAAGGTGTTCAATTATGGGGATTTCATATTAGGATTGTCTTTCTGAAGACATAAGTAAAAAAAGGAAGCCCAGTGACACAATTTGGAAGATGTTCACAGCTTGAACAGGGCTGGGAGTAGGTGGGAAGGAAGGTATGGGAAGCTTTCCAGGATCCTGCTGAGTGATGTACATTCTCTCACCTGGATAATGATGCTGTCAGAGACTGACTAGGGGATGAGTAAGGGGAATGGCGCCTCACTCTTCCTTACTAATGTCCCAATTAGGGTATCAGTTTTCTCATTTATGGTCCCTTTGACACAGGCTCCATTTACATGGCACTGGAATTCATCAGCTAGGAGGCTTTTAAAATTTTTATTTATTTATTTTTATTTTTTTAGCTGCAGGTACCAGGCAAGCCGTGTAACTCAGCGTGGCAGCGTGACATTATCACTAGCTAAGCAATATTTGTTCTGTATGATCATCATCTCCAGGGAATTTGAGTGTGATAGGACATCAGCTGCAGAAGTCATAAACCATTACCCTCATCCTCCAGCAGCTCTGTGACACTTTTTCTCAAGGGCAGGCAGGGAAAGACACAGGATGGCTCTTTCCTGGGACTTACGCCCAGCATCAGCAAGGGCACCATGGATGTTTCCATCAGCAGGTGTTGCTGGGAAAGCTCCCCACTCTTGGTGCCTCTTGAAGGTGCTTAATACAGAACTTCCTGAGTCCATAGTAACAATACTCTATGGCCAAAGGATTGTAATTTGGGAGCCTTCCTGTCACCCCTGGAAAAATGAAAACTCCTGATCAAATGAACAGAGAACTGACATTTGTGCCCAAATCTTCCACTTACTAGTTTTCTTTTCCCTTTTATTACTTCCTTCCTTCTTCCTTCCTTCCTTCTTCCTTCCTTCCTTCTTCCTTCCTTCCTCCCTCCCTCCTTTCATCTTTCTCTCTCTTTCTTTCTTTTTACCAAATGCAATACTTAAGAGATATTTGTTAAGTGAAAAAGAAATACCTATGTGAATTTGACAGATATGATAATCGCTATTTGCCAGAGTAGAGCTTTAGAGATGAATTTTCTCCTCTAATTTTCTTATTTTATTCTCATAATGGAAAAAAAATAATTTCATGGAAAGTAAACATCTTAGAGGTGCACGGACAGTAGGTCATTATATGCTGTGTCTTTGATGCTTCATAAGGAAACTCAGAGTTCTGACAATCAAATGTTAGAAGGAGGCAATAAAACAGAAGTTCTCAACCTGTGGGTTGCAACCTTGAGTGACCCTCTCACAGGGGTCACCTAAGACCATTGGAAAAAATTATATATTACAGTTCACAATAGTAGCAAAATTACAGTTATGAAGTAGCAACAAAAATAATTTTATGGTCAGCGGTCACCACAAGATGAACAACCAAATTAAAGTCTCATAGCATTGTGATGTTTGAGAAAGTCACAACACTAATGTAGATTACAGGCGACAAGAATTACTGCCATATAATGTAGATGAAATACTGCCGGCAACTTAGTAGAGTCTTATCATTTAGAAGGTGGCATTGCTCACCACCCCATTTTCTTGGCAGAACAAGATTTCTTCTGTGTAACTAGTTGTCTATATTGCCAAAATTCTCCAGAACACATTTTTGACTTGTGGTTTGAGTGTATGTAAACTGTCCCTTGTAGGCTCATTTGTCCAGCTGGTGGTGATAGCTTGGGAAGGACATAGAAAATTCCAGAATTGGAGCCATGCTGAAAGAAGTGGGTCAATAAAGGGGAACAGAAAGTTTTAGAGCCTAAGCACATTTCCCCTTGACGGGCTCTTTCCTGTCTGCAGATGTAGTGTGTTTAGCAGCTTCCTGTTTCCTGACGGCATGATTGGTATTGTCCCCTCTAACTTCTTCCCTGAAGTTTCTTTTTGTCAGGTAGTAAGTATCAGCAATAAGAAAAGCAACTAATAAACTCTCTTCCTGTCTCTCCTTTCACAAGACCATAACAAAACTCTTCTGAATCAAGAAAGCAGCCCAACATGTAACCTTTGCGAGTCACTTAGTCTCTCTTTGCTTCTGTTTGTTTGTGATTAAAATATCAAATTGGTTGAACAACAATAACAACAACAAAAACCTTTGAAATCTTTCCAGATTAATGCTCTGTGATTCTAGAAAAACAATATTCTGGTCTTTGGATGTCAAGTCAAGACCTCAACTCAGCTGCAGCTACACAGGTAAATGAAGTGCAATGATTTTCTTAACTTTACTCTAATGAGAAGACTAATATCTACTAAACCCAAAGGTGTTCTTGCACTGCAATACATGTATAATCTCTTATGTGACTTCAATAAATGGTTATACACTATTAAGTCAGGTTCCCTAAGGCAAGCTTGACTTTCTGTTTGTTGTTATAAGAAGATACTGGGTCATTACTGGCAAATTGATAACTTTCTGTAATACTTAGATGATCCATAGGGATGCTTGTTACTGTAAGTATTTTCTATATTGAGTCAGGCCAATCAGCTTAGAAATGGGGGAGCTCCCTTTAAATGATCATGTAAATTCTCAAAAGATTACTCCATCCATAAACTATATGCTGAAACCTTACTCTGTGTCAGACCAGAACTAAGTTCTCTGAAGACTGGAGGAGGTAAAGTTAGGTTAATGGTTTTCCTAATGTTATAAATAAAGAGTGAAAAGCAGACACCAATTAATATCATGCACACCCATTGATAAGTACACATATACCTAAAAGTTAGTCTGTTTTTGTCTCCCTATTACATAAGTTCTAGGACAATAGTTCTTATTTTTTTTTTCTTTTTGTATTAAAAATTTACTGATGTTGAAAACATGAGCCACATCTACGCAGAAGCAACAACATTGGAGATATCTGAGAGAAAGAGCATTAGGGCTATGAAGTCTCTGAAGGTATACTTGGAGGATTGTTACAATAAGGTTTCCTGGTCCAGTCTGGCAGAGGTCCAGACCCACAGACCTGTGTTCCCAGGCAGCTTAGCTGCCTATCCCTGCTCAGGACCCCCAAGATGATTCAAATGCTTATATTAATTTCATGCTATTTGGCCTATGGTTTAGGTAGATTGCTATCTAGTTCTTTCTCTTAACTCATTTCCATTAATCTGTCCTGCTATGTGGCCCGTGGCTCACCTGTGTTCCTTACATGATTCTTCTTTGGCAGCTGGCTAGAGATCTGATCTGACTCCACCCTCCGCCTCCTAATTATTCTGATTCCCCAACTACTTCTTCTACAGTGCCTGTCATGGCCAAAACAGTCCTTTATTTAAAGATTGATATGCACAGCATACGGAAAGACATTCCCACATCAGACGATAGGAGACTTAACATGGTTGAAAACACACACACACACACACACACACACGAACACACACACCACATGTGCATGCATATCCATTTACACATAGAAAGTGATCTCTCCATCACCTTACCCTTATAATAATTGAAAATCGTGAGAGTGAACATGGATCCATACTTCCTTCTGCTTCATTTGGTTTCATCAAAAAGCAACCTTTCAGTGACCCTTTCCAAACTCTCTCAGAATTTTTTTTTCATTTCTAAGACATCATTTTAAGCTTATCCCATAATATTCATCAAATTAGCAATCTGAAAGCAATTGATCACATCTATAATCATTTTAGGACTCAATGCCCAGTGCTTGGAGACACAGAGTAATATTGTTTGGCAAATTGCCTGGAATGACTTTATTTCTATTCTTTCTGAAATGGCTGAGTTTTTGTGATGGTTTCTATAATATTTGTAGAGAAAATAAGAATCATAGGCAGCTTCAAATCATGAATGACACAAATCTATAGCTGTACTTCTGGTTTCCTTGGTCACTATTTTTGACTGCTTATTTGTCATCCTTATTGAGCTTCCTTTGGCTATTTCAAACCTTACTTTTGTTCAGTTCTAAGCCTAGTCATTTCTCTACTACCTAAAATTCCCTTTCCTAGCTTCTATTTATCAGAATCCAATGTTTCTGCTCTTCCCCCAATCAAAAATTTAAACTAATCTTAAAATATGCTTCTTTCTCACATGTCATTCTATCATTTTTGTGACTATACTACATATGTACAGTCTAGTGATGCCTTTGGGAAAAAAAGCCTACAGCAATCAGTGGTCCTATCCCCCAGAGAATATGACGGCATCCATTTAAACAGTGTTTTTTTTTTGTTTTTTTTTTTTTTCTGAGTCATAAGCCACGTTCAAGAAAGATAAATAACATTAGATCCACGGTGAAGGATGTCTACTGCTATGGTCTCTTGTGGTTGTAATAGTTAAAAAGCTGAGAATAGTTCAAGCAATAAAGAAAAACATGAAAACAAGTTGTTATTTGCCTAAAGGGGCGTGCATAAGTTAAACATTTGGTCAACTGAAATCGAGACATAAACACAAACAAGTCCCAAGAGTGGTATTCTGTGTGTCTTTCCCTGATTCTTCTTCTGTATCTGCACTGTTCTCTTCTCTCAGTTCACATGGAGGTAGATCATGGCCTTCCTACCGTTTCTTCTAGATAATGTCACATCCACTTCCCTTCTGTTGCAATTCAAGTTCCCAGCAGTGAGAAATCTGGCTGACCTCAAACAATAAGTTAGGAGAATGGAAGCACCCTCTTTTAAAGAAGCTTGCTAGAAACCTTTCCTGGCTGTCCCACCAGTATGCTGATATGCAACCGGAACAGATACCCATTGTCAAGTTATATGTATTTAGCAATGTGTACTGATCAAAGAAATAGAAACTGTTGCTGCTGAAAGGCCAAAACTTAGCTCCACCCACTCTAAGGCCATACCATAGTTCTACCCACCCTAAGGCCATACCTTAGCTCCACCCACCATATGCCAACATGACCACTTAACCACTCGGCTCACCTCAGATTATTCAATAACTGATACACTCATTGTTCTAGCAATAAAGAGATGGTTAATGGGACAAATCTTGCCCTAAGCATGATAAAATCTGCCAACACCAAAGTTTATGTTCAGAACTTTACTATCTGCCCTGTTAAAGGAAGGCATATTTCTCAGAACTGCTATGCTACATCATACCTTCCCAGCTCTTATTTACCACTAAACATCAGTATGAAAAGTTCAAATGCCATTCAGTGATTTTTGTCAGGGTCATTGTATGGACTCTGTAAAGGTTCTGGTTTCTATAGCAAAGTGGTGATGAAGATGAACTTGAACAAAACACCCATTTCTACATTGTCAGAACTATGCTCTGCTCTTACCACAGTTATATTGAAGGAGGCTCATACAACAATTCTACAAATCACAAATTCTTTCTTGCTGAAGACAAAACTACAGCTCATAGAGACTAAATGGAAAGCTGTTACAGCTTAGCTCGTTAGGTTATTTCTGTCTCTTTGGGTTTACAAATTCCTTGCACCTCTCCTGAAATTGTAATTCCCATTCCCACATTTTCAGACCTGTGTTGTCTACACTTTACAAGTAGGTTATAAGAGAAGATCATTCCAGCCATGCAAGGAAGGAGTCTGAGGCAGTGATGCTTATGACAATGAAATACAGAGTTAGGGAGTTAGCTCATGAGACATATAAAGCACCTAATATTCTGGAGAAGTGAGATACAATTATAAATCATTTAATTCTTTGGTTCATTGTTACTGAGGTGCAGAGATGGTTAATTGGCATTGGAAGGAGGTCTCCGGTAGATGGTTTGGAGGCTACAAAGATAAACAAATTAATTTGTCAGAAAGTTTTCTTATTTTTCCCATCTGGAAGCACCCAGGTTGCGTTCTAATTGGACTGGGTAGGTAGGAAAGAGGATCTCCTGAACAGAAATAGTAAATATGAGAATGGGGAGTTCAGCCTTTGAGTCAATATTGTTGGTCACGTGTCATATAAGGAAAGAACTGAGAGTGGTGAAGACAGCCTGTTGGAAGAGAGCAGTGAAAGTCTTTAGTGATCTTGATTCCTCCTCCTCCTCTGTCGGATTCAATGAATATCTAACACACCACACATATTTATTATGCCACATACTGTTATAAACCTATAGTACATTAACAATATCCTAGGTTAATAATGCTTACCATATACATTCCAGAGGACACAGTACTGGACGGATAGCTTAGTGAATACCTGGCTGAACTGCCTGCCTCTAGCATTGCAAGAAAGGATGGGAGGATATAATAAAAATTCTATGTACATGAAGCGGAATGATGACTCAACTGTGAATAATGTGCGCTGCGCTTGTAGAAGACCTAAGTTCAGTTCCCAGCCACTCTAATTGGGAAGCTGACAATCACCTGAAATGTTAGTTCTGGGGTATCCTACATGTCTGGCCTCCATGAGCACATACATTGATTTGCACAGTTCCACCTATTGACACATAGTTAAAATAAACTGTTAAAATTCCAAAATCAAAGCATAGTTTCTATGGTTTTCATGCCAATGTCCCCTTTATCAGGGTGATAACTTAAGCTGAACAATGGTTGATTGATAAAGCACTGTTATAAGAAATAAGGGTGCTTGGTAGTTTCAGCCAAACCCTGATGGAATCTCAGTGAATCGTTGCTTTATTTATATTAAAATTTCTTTCATGATTTCTCAAGTAGATATCATAGTCTACTTTAAAATTCAAATATAAGAATGATTTGATCTATCTATTCATTTTATATTTCAATGTAATCTGAAAAAACTAATCACTGGGTCATCTTGACATAATCAGTTCAATTATCACTGAGTGGAATGAATGTATAGTTAAAATGCTGTGACTTAGGTATTCTGTATAGCCAAGAACTAAGATGCATTCACAACTCCTATTGGACACAAATGCAATATCAGAAAAGCTCAGTGTGGTAACTGCAACCTTTCATCTGAACTAATCTGCAGAGTGAACAAAACATAAAACTGTAAACCATTTCTACATTCTTTCCAGATGTGCATATCAAATCCCATTCTCTTTTTGAAAGCATCTTAGACATCCATGTTTTGATGAAGCTTGAATATAAATCTTTCCACATAACAAGATGGAATTACTCAGAAGGAAAAAAAGTAATGTTAAGTCTTCCTAATTAAGAGGAAGTACTTTTACACTGGTCAATAACTCAGAAAAACAGCTGCAGTATACAGCCACCACCATGATGGCACAACTAGAATTTGGCAGAATAATGAAGAGAAAACTATCATATCATTTTAAAAGGTTAAAATTTAATAGGGACACTATTTGCAATGTTACATCATTTGGAGTTCAGGGTCCAGAGGTTTCTTTATGCAAAGAAAGGGTTAATTAATTGATTATAAAAGTCATTTGCAATTTTGGCTCTAATTTCTCTACCTTGTTTTCCTTGTCAATGGAAAAAAACTCATCTTTCTTATAAAGCTATTTCACATTTGAGGATCATTAAACCTCTAATGTGTTTTAGGATCCACAAATAGGTAAAGGAATAGCAGTACTTCAATAATATTGACAAGCTAGGTGCTCTACGGAGAAGGTCTTGTTACAAGAGGTGCAATTTTGAAGTAAAATGAGGAACTTTGAATAAATGACAATATCCCTCTTGCACACACACATCCACACACCTCCCCCAAAATCCCCATCAGCAACAAAACAACAACACAAAACATCAGACATCTCAAGGGATCGTCTTAGGGTTTTATTGCTGTGTAGAAAAATCATGACAATGGCAGCCATTATAAAGGAAAACATTTATTTGGGGTTAGCTTACAGTTCAGTGGTTCAGTCCATTATCATGGTGCAAAGCATGGTGGCACGCAGGCAGGCATGGTGCTAGAGAAGGATCTGAGAGTTCTACTTCTTAATCCAAAGGCAGCAGGAAGAGTCTGTGAACCACTAAGCCTGGCTTGCAGTACTGAGACCTTGAAGAGTGCTCCCAGTAATACACAATTCCTCTAACAAAGCCACACCTACTTCAGGAAGGTCACACCTTCAAATAGTGGCATTTTCTATAGGCCTCTGGTGGAGGGGTATTCAAACCACAGAGTGGAGTGGTGGTAGGGAAGGAATAAAAGAGCAATTGAACTCAAATAGGTTAACTTAAATACATTTGACCACAAATCTTGGGAGATAACCTTTTTGAGATTTTTGCCTTCTGGTCCAGAGATACATTGTTCTTTAGAAAACTTATCTGCATGATTTTTTTCTCAAAGAATATTTCCATAGCTGTAAGATATACAGTTGCAAAGGCCCTTGAGTGGGAACTGAGCTGAGATCCTTCTCTCCGAAAACCAATTTTCATGACTATAGAAGATGTCTCATAAACACCTTTTGGTGAAGGGAAGCAACCAATAATCCTTTAGTTGGATGACCCCTATGAACCATGACAAAGACCAGTAGGGCTAACCTAATGATGCAGGAGTGACACGTGCACTTAGTAGAACCCAAAAGCTCTCTAATTGGACTCAAGACTAGTTCAACAAGAGAGTGACCATGCCTGGTCCTTGAAATCTGGATATCTACTCACTGCTAGTGAAGTTTTTGTTATTAGAAAGACACTATTTACTAGACTAGTATAATCTCTAACAACCGTTTGTAAACATTTATCTTATACCCAAAAATCAGGAAAACTTGTAAGGGACAGATGCCATATGGAGAGCCACAAACAATCAAAATGATGAGTCATGAAGCCCAGTCCAAGTGGATACATTTACAAAACAACTCCCACACTTAAGGCTCAGAGAACATTTCCAAAGAGGTGGAGGGTCAGGGAATTCCCAGTCAGATTTTATCTCCAGGAATCTCACAAGCTTCACCCTTAGCATTGTACTAATGTGATTTCCTGAAACAAGAGCTGAACAAGGACAACAGACATGCTAATGCAGACTGAGGGGAGAAGAAAGTCAGTGAGGCCTCAGTCCCACAAACCACTACAGGCAGCTGAGCAATGCTGAGGGTGGGAGGGGAAAATAGTCTATCTCAGAACAATACGAAATGGTCCCGAAAACATAGTACATACAAATAACATTATACAGGCTGATAAGTTATACTTATGCAAGAATTCACCTCTCTCTCTCTCTCTCTCTCTCTCTCTCTCTCTCTCTCTCTCTCTCTCTCTCTCTCTCTCTCTGTGTGTGTGTGTGTGTGTGTGTGTGTGTATGCACAACATTGAAAATGAAAAAAAAAGAGGCTATGAATTTATTTGGAAAAGACTAAAGAAGAGTGTAAGGCTTGAAGGAAGGAAAAAGAAGGGGAAAATGGAGTAATTGTAATATAATATCAAAGTATAAAAAATAATTTTAAGAAGAAAATAAAGCTGATAGAATCAGCTCTGGCTTCCAATTCAAGGAACTCCTTCAGTGATTGCCTTCCCCTTTTGACTGTCCCAAAGTCTCAGGTAAAATATCTGGACATGGGCTCATGTCTCATTTTGGTCAAGAAATTACTGGTTAAGAACAGTTCAAGTTCTAGCACATCTGCTCTTAATCAGGAAGGTTCTATTTATAAAGAAGGCTGATTCTTGCTGTTCTCTGTCTGATCATTTATGTTTAAAATTGGAAACCAAAGATACTAAGCTAGTCCTTCAAAATGCTGAATGTGTATATCATGGCCCCATGTGTTGTGAGTTATATAAGCAATTATATAGTAAATGATGTCCCATTAGTATATAAGCTCAGAAGGAGAGATAGGGCTCCTGCTCATTTCAGGAATACACACAACCTTGGTAGCAAGACTAGAAGTATTAAACAACTGTATTCTGTTTGCATTATAATCTGGCTCTTGGGTTTACAAAAGCTTGAATAAATATTGGCATGTTTTATAAATGAGCTATGGGAGTCGGGAAACCCAGCGTCTTTCATATAAAATCTGAGGCAAAATCTAGGAACAACTTACAATGCTGAAATATTGAACATTGTATCTTTTCTGAAAATGATTCATCCATTGCTTATGAAAATTCCTTTGATAAATATCCCCAAATGATAATTCGTTATAATTGTTTTAGCCAGAGAAATTAGCAGAAATGTGTTCCAAACAGAACTCGAATGAACTTTGTGTATTTGTTTCATCTTGAAGACCCTTTTCTTTTCCAAATTCTTCTATTAAATTATTACCAAAGTTTAAGAAGGAAACAGAAGAGTCATCAAAGAATATTGAACCTGGAGCTTTATAAAATTTTCTAGATAAAACTATAACTCAGAGAAAGAATGATGGCCTGGGCAAAGGCCCAATACTGTAGAATATATAGTCTCTTGAGTTTTTGAAATGTCTCCTAGGTCTAAACTGACTTCCTGACAACAAATAGTCTCAGGCAAATGGCTTCATTTCTCCTTGTTTTCCATGGGTAAAAGTGTAAGGAAATCTCCCTGATAGAAAAAGTGATTATAAAATGGAATAAAGCACACACAACACCATTCTGTTCACAGCACTATTGACTCAATGCTCATTAAATATTGGTAAATGCTTGCATGGTAGCTACTGAGAAGCTTGGTCCCACTAAACCTGAAAAGTTCATAAGAGAAAAAATCAGCTTTACACTGAATGAAGAAGCTAATTAATATGACATTCTGTCTTTTAATGTCTGATAACAAGTCAGCAATAATTTGTTCTTTCCTTCTTTCCTTTTTTCCTTCCTTCCTTTCTTCTTTCCTTCTTTCCTTCTTTCCTTCTTTCCTTCTTTCCTTCTTTCCTTCCTTCCTTCCTTCCTTCCTTTGTAATACAAAAAAAAAAAATCAAAGTTAAAGCTTTCTAGATTTCTACCTAGGACTTGAAATACGAGAAAAGATGCCACGTAATTGAGTTGGGAATTAATATAAAATATTGAGGAGGACTAAGTTAAAGTAACATATAGCTAATCTACTAAACAAAATTCAGTAAAGTGTGTGAATGTGCTGCTAGAAGTATAAAATGTTTTAAAATGTCAAACTTCTGTAAACGTCTCAAGCAGACTGGGAATTCTGATTCAATATAATGATGTCCTTCTATCCTAGAAATTTCTTAATATTAAGTGAGCCAAGAATATATTCATAGTTTTTATCATGACTTAACTGGTTTGTTTCTTTTCTGTTTCTCCAACTGACTGATCTCTGTTCTTTCTGAAAAGGATGAAGCGATCTTTCTGAATGTCCTCCAGCTTTATCAGGAAGGAATGGGCTCTTTTTCATATCAGTATCTATTGATTAAGCTCCCCCTAAGAACTCAATAGTTGGCCTATGTTTTAAAAGGATCAGAGAAACTTCTAACACTGTAATCTCAATCAAATAGAACGAAACATCTGACCATGAGAACTGAAGGTTAAACAAACATAATTGTTCACAGGATTAAATAAAAATAAGGTTCTTTACCACCAGGTGAATCTGAGAGGCCTATGACAGAACGGTAATGTTGACAACCTTGTAGAGTTGCCAAGTCACTGACTTTACAAGGACCATTTTGACTCAAGAATTAATGACTCTAGTGAAAGTCATGCCCACTTTCATGAAATGTGTGTTCTATATTCAATCAATGATTAGAGTTTTACTTTTATTCTTGCCATGTTATTTTTCTCTGGGTATTACACCCAGATCAGTAAGCCCAGAATTAATTTTCTTTTATTGACTTTAGTTTTTTTATTGCACACTCAGTTATTCTAAATAATAGCTGTAGAAATGCTATGTACAATCCAAGACAGACAATAAAGAGACAGAGACACAACATTCCAAATAGTGCCCTAGCAATTTGGTCTAAGACTCAAAGAAAAATTTCCTTCTTGAGCAGCTGAGATTGTCTAAAATAATAAGTATCTTTTCACCTGAGTAAGGGAATCCATCTTTAGTAAAGACAAGACAAATTCCTTCAAAATTTAGGAAAGGTACTAACACTCTTAAGGTCTCAATGACTTCTACTGTAAAAAAGCAAGAAAATCAGTAGAGGCACCATAGGATAAGCACCGCATATGAGTAGTAAAGAATTATAGAAGATCTGGTGTATGAAGCATGAAGCATAGGTCCTAACCAAGGGTGAATAGAATAAGTTTTAGTTAAAAGCATCAGTCTTGAACTATGAAAAGCTAAGGACTAATAAGTCTTTTTGAAGGTTGAGTGGTCTTCACAAAAGCCAGAAATGCCTATACTGTCTAATCCAGAAGATCTATTTTCTATCAACCTGTTCTGGAGAAATAGTCTCATAAAAATCCAGGAGGTACATAAAAATTTTTCAGTGAAATGTTTGTTTTGGTATAGCATACTAATAAATCAATTTAAAATATGCTATTCACAAAATTATCAAATAATCAATATTATATTTATTAAATGCAAGAATTTTAGATACTTAGACACACACATATTTTATCACTGTTACACAGAAGAAAAAATACAAACTAAGAACAAATGTGTAGGATGAAATGATTTATACTTAGGAACAAAAAGACTACAAATAAAATGCAATATAGTAATTGGGCATATTCCAACAGCTAGGTTTACCTAGGAGATAATTTAATGCACTCAAAGACTTGAAACTAAAGGCATAGGACAGAGCCTCTCCTGTTCTGCTGTTTGGATCAAGTTGCTCTATCACTTTTAGGTACCTCTGTCCTGTTTCTGAAGCATCCAGGACAAAATGAAACACAAACACAGAAACAAAAAAGAAACTGACAGAGCCTTTCCGATCACTCAAGGTCCATATCAAAAGGAATCTAAAGACAGTCTACTTTCTTGATGTGCATCATTGATGTGCTCCTCTCTTCTCCTTCCCTCCTCCACCTTCCCCTTCATCTTGGTCCTATTCCTCTTTTGCATCTTTTTGTGTTCTGGGAATGAAACTTAGGACTTTACCCTGCAAATGAACCTCTGCAAGAGCTACCCTCAAACACTATCTTTTGACTTTTAATTGCAAAGAAAGAATTCATGTCAAGGAGTCAATTTCACTTGATTTGAGATTTTTCTTTGGCAAATGAGATATGCTTAACTCAGTTCAATTTCTTTCCACTACACATATGGTTTTTAAAATACTCTCAGCTCTGCCTTCAAATAGGAATTTTCTGCAGAAGCCAGGTATGTAAATCCAGCTGTGAAGCCTTGGAGAGATAGAGGGGGTAGAAGCTTCCACAGTATGTATTCCAGTTTCTCTAGTATCTAGTCTCACTCTCTCAGCACCTCAGTGTCTTTATCTTCCCCGTTTCTCTCCCAGACTTTGCTAAAACATAAAAGTATAGCTCTTAAGACATTTGAGAAAGTACAAAGCTTTCTAAATTAAAATTCTTTTCTCTAGTTTCAAATCTGAGTCCATAATAATGATACATAACTCTAAAAGATATCATCTCAAAGAAAGAAAAAAAACAGTCTCCAAAACTCCGTATGCCATCAAGCCAAAACTACAGTGAACTCTTAAGCACATCCACTATAATTATGCTTAGAATGAGCCAAGAAAGTAAAAGGTGCAGACAAACCAAACAGTTATAGACCTCCTGTGATGGTCTAAATCCTCTACTCGCAACTTTCACTCTGTCGGGCATGCGGTGTAGTCATTTCCAGCCTGATATTTGGAAAAAATATCTGTGTTGCTACAAAACCCAGGTGTGTGAAAAACAACGTGTTGCTCTACCTGAACAAGACAAAGTATTTCATAAATGATTACATAAGAGCCTCTCAAAGGAGAAAGAACATTGAAGAACAGCTAACATCTACAATCAGGTTGGCAAGCTTCTTTCTCCTTTGTCTTCTTCTTCCTCCGTTATTCACCTTATCAGTGCGCCTGTGCGTGTGCGTGTGTGCATGACTGTGTGTGTGCATGACTGTGTGTATGCGCAGGTATCTTCCTTAGTAACTTTGTACTTGTTTTTTTTGCTTGTTTATTGTTTCTAGCTATGCTCTTCCATTTTTATCTGGAGCTCACTTATTCCCCTAGGCTTACTAGTGAGCAAACCCAAACCTCAGGGATCTATATGTTCCTGCCTCTGTAGCACTGGGATTGCAGTCACACGCCACCATGAAACACTCCTTCATTATTTGTCTTCAGCAGACTGAACTAAGGTTTTCACTGGAAACAGTTGACCTAGTGAGCCACCTTTCCAGGCCCAGGAAGTTTCCGCTTATGTGAATTTGGGTCGGCTGTTAGTGAGGTTTTTGAAGCCACCCTAATTCCACTTGTGTGGGTCCTGAGGCACAATGGTGTCTTCCTGTAGCAAAGGAAGGTAGAGTTGTCAATTTCAAGTGCAGGCCTTTAATCCCAACACTTGGGTGACAGAAACAGGCAGATTTCTATGAGTTCAAGCCCAGAGCTAGTTCCAGGTCAAGTAGAGCCACACAGAGAAACTCTGCCTCTATAAAACAACAAAACATTCCCATTCTAACTCGGATTTCCATTTTACCCATGGGCCAATGATGACAGACTATTAAACACTGGTGCAATTCAGGTGGACAAGAACTCTGATGTTGCATATTCTGTGGTTATCCCGACGTGAAACTTACTTGTTAAAATATTTGAACTAGATTTCTGAACTTAACTCAAAGAATCAGTCTTCTAATTTGGTCCTCTTCATCTTCTGTCTCCCTTTAAATATAGAATTAAATCAAGCAAAGAAATCCTTGTTGGGACAAAAAAAAGAAAAGGAAAAAAAAAAAAAGGAAAATCCTTTGAGACAAGCCAATTTGATACCAAGAGAATATTTCTGGCACTCAGTCATTAAAATCTAGGCTGGGCAGAAAAAGCGTCAAGCGGAAGGAGAAAACCATGTCCTCAGGGAGGAAGAATTAGGAATGGTATTTTAACAGGTCTTCTCTGATACAGTCTTACAAACAGAATGCAGGCTTTCTGTTGGAAGATTTTTATGTTGGTTTTGCCATTAAATGATTCATTTTGCCTTATGAGAGGAAATGTTGCTCTTTTTACAGAGACTTGAGGGAAACAGAAAATCTGCCAATGCAATGGTACAAATTTTGCAGAATCCAAAGCAATGCAGCGACTCTAAATTTCTTTAAGCAACCTAACTTCCTAGCAGTCACAACACTTAGTTTCACCCTTCTCTTTCATGGTCCAAAACCATACAAGGCTTTTATTTTCTCTTTGGCCTCCTCTAGTTATCACAGCCTTTGAGACACTCCCATTGCCCCCAGGTATTTCAGTCCTATAACTTTCATAGGAAAAGTGCCTATAATCCCTGCTATGCATTGTGACTCTGGGCTAAATGGTGAAATTTTAGATTCAATGTATTTCTTCCCTAGTATAGTACATTAAAAGGCCTAATGAAGAAAGACAAGGACATGTCTCCAGCCAATAAATATTCATTGAAATGAGCTAAACTGGGTCTCAAAAAGTTAGATCCTCTTTGTCTCTGAGTTTTTAGTAATGATATCTGCATTTGACTACAAATGTTCCAAAAATGTAGGAATTCCACAGACTGGCTATTTCCATATTCTCTTCTTTTCTTCTCCTCCCCCCCCTCCTCCTTTTCTTAACAGCAAAGAGTCTCTTTATTGACAAGCTAGCTCGAGTCACTCCATCTGTCTGACAGAGTGGTGGAGTAGGAGGGACCCTGAGCAGGCCACTCTAGGGGCTTCAGAACTTCGGGGTTACAGTTCAGGGGTTGGTTCAAACTCTTTCAAATGTCAACTTCAGACACCAGTAGGTCACCTTCAGTGAATAATAATTGACTCTTTTCTAATTTTTTTCCATCTTATTTTTTAAAGGAGAAGGGGAGGAGGACTAGAAGGAGGAAGAGGAGCAGGGGGAGGAGCATGAGGAGCAGTGGGAGGAGCATGGAGAGGAGCGGGAGGAGGATCAGTAGGAGGAGCAGTGGGAGGAGCATGGGGAGGAGCATGGGGAGGAGCATGGGGAGGAGCATGGGGAGGAGTGGGAGGAGGAGCATGGGGAGGAGCAGGAGGATGTGCAGGAGGTATCTAACATGGTAAACTACACATAATGTAATTATTTGATAGTTCATATTTGACTCTTTGTTTCTAGTATTTTCCCATTGTTTTGTGTGCTGCCTCTCAAGCTCAGTCTTACCTGACTGCTTAGTCATCAGTCATTACAGAGAACATAGAAAAGGGAAGGAAACAAGACGAGAGGATACAAAGAGGACACAAAGGAACCAGTGTGACTGACACTGGCTCACGTCAGCAGCCCTATGAGGGGGTAGGCTGAGCCACACTCCGGCATTTAGCCCTAAATGAAGGTAGGTTGGTTGACATGAATGATGCAGATCAACATATGATATAGACAGAGATGTGAAATGTGTGCTGCTTTTAAGAAACTACCATGACAATTTTTAATAAATAAATGTGAAATAGGCCCTGAAGTTTTTTGGTTTTTTTTTTTTTTTTTTTTTTTTTTTTTTTAATCGCCATTCTTATCTTTAAGGGAAACACAGAAACTAAGCACAAGTGTAGCCATACCAACAGGTGAGACGACATGGATAACACTGGGCTCTGGAAACACATGTAGAGCTGGTATACCACAGAAGAAAGTGCTAAGAACAATCAGAGACACATGAATGTTTAAAGAGCTTTAGCTCCTGCAGCCTGATAAAGAAGGAATGGATGTTGGGCTTTGAAAAGGGACAGGACTACATCATGGACAGTGGATACTAATCAAAAGCACTAGACTACCTTTCAATGACCTCGACTGGAAGAAAACTGGAAGAATTCAATCAGACTTCTGTTTGAGAATAGCTATGAGCACATATGTGTATAAGATGTGTATGCCTCAAACACTGAGATTCTGATTCAAAACATCTGATGTCTACAAAGGTCCTGGGGAACTGAATTTAATTGATTGTTGTAGTTCTCATAAGAAGACTGTGAAATCTTTACCCCCCTGCCCCCGTTTCACTACAAGTAGAAAATTGTAGCTGCCACCACTAAGCAGAATAAAAAGGTCAGTTCAATGATTCTGACCTTTCCCAATATTCTTGCTATACAACTGGGAGGTAATTTCAAAGTCCATAATACCGGACTTGAAGTCAGTATCTGTAGAATCTTATAAGACAACGTCGGACCCAGCCATGCATTCTACTTTTCAATTCAGCTTATCCACAATTCTCCATAGAGGGGAAAAGAGCTAATGTAACTCACCAGAAACATTATTCTGAGTTCCTGAGTGCCAGAAGTCCAAGAAGCTATACCAGTCTTCTGATTTATACATACCTCACCAGACATGTTATTTTGAGCTCCTGAGCATCAAGAGTCTGAGAAGCCATACTAATCTTTTGATTTACTTCAAAGCCAGAAGAAAATCGTTTTGAAAAAAATTTAAATAAATCATGTTATTTATTTATCCTGGTTGCAATTTATTCACAAATATATTTTCATTGTACTTTCATGTAAAAGACGGTTCCAGGGCCAAAGGACAACACTCTATAGAAGTCAACCTACAGATAAGAACGGGTGGGTGAAAAATTCAAACAACTGAAATATTTTACTATGGTCACTGCATCCTGTTCTATGCATATCAGAGAGTGTGCAAGGAGACACATATCACAGCAACAGGAAACAAAGAAGTAGAATACAGAAAGGACTTTGATTTCAGGGAAGAGGTCATTTGAGTCTCTAAATTTCTGTATTAACGGCTAGGATTTATGAACCTTGCAGGAAAAGCAATCATTAATTAGGATCAGAGTCCCTGGAGAATCCACAATACTCTGGGTCTACTATTAGGAAAAAGTGCAAGAAATCACAAAGGAGAGAAGATGTGATCTCTCTCAAATGATCCCTAAGTTATGATGGTGATTTCATTTGAATTTTTACAAGGTTTCAGAGACAAAGCCATCTGGTTCTGTATTACGTAGACTCCAGAAGTAAGAAGTAATTAAAAGCAAAGCAAAACCTCTGTAGATGATGTCAAAAAGTGTGTACCATGTAGTACAACTCTTGTAGTGGAAGACTGTCTACATATGCCTGCCTGATGGATTAAGCTGTGCCCTTAATTTACTCGTACCTTTATTCCTGAAATTGTGTTAATTTCATACAACGATCAATGCATTCTTTTGATAATTAGAAAATTGTGCTGTAAATAGTTTTACAGAAATTGTTCTTAGAGCTTAGGAGATGGCTCAGTGAGTAAGAACACTTGTTTTGTAAGTATAAATGTCAGAGTTCAGAACCCTAGCACCCGTGTAGAAAGCTGAGTATAACATATCTGTGGGCACCTATAACCGTACACTAAGGGATGAAGACAGAAAGATTGTGTGGACTTGCTTCTCAGCCAACCTAACCAAAACAATGAGTTTCTGCTTCAGTGAGAAACTTTGCTTCTCAGGAATAAAGTGCAGGGCAACAGAGAAAGACAGCTAAATTCCTTCTCCATCCACTGCATGTGTAATTATGGGTGCATGAACCCCTACATTTTTGCATGCATACATGTGTGGGCACATGTGTACACACAGAGAAACACACATGTTTTTAAAATAAAAAAATAGTTGATCTTGATCTTATATTTACATTTGTCCTTTTGACACTAAAAACTGGTAACACTTTCCCTTGGGCGCCCTTTGCATACTTCTCCCTCAGTCGTATTCAATGTGGAACATTTATTAATTCAGCATACTTAATTGTCGTTCCTTCATTTTGTCCATTCTCATGACATCTCTTGAAATTAAAGGGGCCCATGCCCTTTGTCTGGGCAACTGCTATTTACTGTCCAACTCTCTGTATAGGAATGGTCCCTCTATGCAAGCCACTAAAGAAAGATTAAATATTTTAACTAGCATCAGAGACTCCATTTAGAAATATACGCATGACAGAGAAAGCAACACATGAGTTTCACACGGAATTTACAGTCCATATTCTCACTAACCTGCTGTTTCCTGGAGTCTTTCCTATCCTGAAGAGCCAGTGATCAAGGAATGGAACAGGATGATATGAAGTCAATCAGTTTAAGAGGAACAGGAGAGGGTCCACAGGCGTCAACTTAGGCTCTGTGGCTTACAGCTAAATCACAACCTTTAATAGGCTATTCTACCTACTGAACTTCCTTGACTCACTGTAGGTAGTAAAACTTTCTTGTTTTTACATTTCTATTAATGGGAAACTCCATATTCTATAACCCCCTCCCCCCCAAAAAACCCTTTCTCTTTGTTTTTAACTAAGCATTGAAGTTTATCTTTAATGTATTATTCAGGTTGAGGTCTGATGAATTAATCAGAACCCTTTTGTACTGGGAGAACAAAACTAGGCTCTCGGCTAAATAACACCAGATGCTCCAAGTTAGATTCCATCAAGAGGATGACAGTGTCGAGAATCATTGTTAATTATGCAGTAAAATTACAAGAGTCTGAAAGAAATAAATATAGATTTTTGGGGAATAGAAAAGGTGCCAGTCCCTTAGGCACGTACAATGATAGTACAATTTTAGTGCCAATGTCTCATGTAAAGAGAGGAATAAGCAACAAACAAATTCAATATGCCTCAGCTCAGGATTTTAGCTTCTGGCTCCTTTAATAAGGAATATCAGTATGTTAAATTGAGCTGTTGTGCCATGAGTACATATGCAGATCCCAAGTGTTTCCATGAACCTGGCTCACTGACACCTGATCCTGCAGGAAGACATCTAATCAGCCAGAAAATGCAATTTTAAAAGCTAGCCTAAAGGCGAGACTCAGCCAAAACAGATGCATCTGCTAATCTTCATACAGCCTCGATATTGGTAGATTTGACTCAGTACTGACGCTTACATATTAAAGGAAGTTTCTTTCTTTGTTCTTATTTCCTTCGTTTCATCCTCCCCTCCTTCCTTTTTTCTAATTCACCTCATTTCTTGCCTCTCCCTCTTCTGTTCCTTTTGCTTTCCTCCCTCTGGTCCCCTCCCTTATCTGCTCGCCTCCCTGTTTCCTCGTTGCCCTTCTTTCCCTTCCTCCATCCCTCCCTTGTTCCTTCCTTCACTTTCCTTCTCTCACTCTAAAGCTGACAGGCATTCACAGAAAAATAGTCAATTCGGAACACTTTACAGAGAAATTCAAGTGTGAGAAATGAGTCAATCAAATAAGAACAGGAGGGTAGAACTCTGCCATAAGGAAAATTCCCCCTTTCTACAATCAGAAGAGGTTGATTTCTGTGAGAAAAATCTACAGTACTGCTTTCTGATTTTGGAAGATGTATTTTGATTGTAGAGCAATTGAACAGAAATCCCAGTGACAAGAATGCCACTCCATTTAAGGCTTTATTTCTGGTCCCTTCCAGTCATACGAAAAGTAGGCAGAAAATGGTTTTAGTGAATCCTTTCCTCAAACATGAACTTTGGACAGGAGCTAAACATGTCCGCAGTGAAGCCAAAGCCTTAGTTGGACAAGTTTCCTGGAAATCGGCTGGTAGACAGCTCCGTTCATTCTGACTACACAGAGAAAAGAGTGGTATCAATACCAAAGTCCCAGAACTACCCAGAAGTACACACTATCAAAGGTATCGTGGAGCTCAGAGTGAATTCTGTTGTGCCCGGGGAGAATGCAGAGAGGCTTTCCCAGTGATGAAAACGCTTTTGTCCTTCCGACTCTTTAGAACATGCAGATGGATCGTATTTGTTTACACGTTTCCCTTCAGTCTTTGATTTTCCAAAACATTTACCAGGTTATGTAGGCAATGAAGCTCCCTTTACTGTATATTTCCATCTACTCTCTTCCTCCACTTATCTTCAGCTTATACATTTCTTTCCTGTCACAAATGAAAACAGAGCACTACCTAAGAGCTCTAGGAATTGCAATAAGAATAAAAATCCAGAACACTATGCTCATAAAGTTTATATGTTCATGATGATAATATCTAAGTGATGGGGAAAAGGAGAAAACTGCACATACCCGGTCTTCACATTTCAATGAGAGTAACAGTAAAGGCCCTGTGAGGTGAATGACCTAGGAGTGTTGTATGCCACAGGTCATAACCATATCTAGCCACTGATGTTGAGACATGAGCTGAGTGTTATCTGGGATGCTGGGAGTTACAGAAGTCTGTCAGCCCAGAGTACAGAGTAAAAATTTGAAAAACTCTCATAGTCTGATGTAGAGATTATAAAGGTATATGTGGGAGTGTGTGTGTGTGTGTGTGTGTGTGTGTGTGTGTGTGTGTGTGTGTGTGTATCAATGCTGTTGATTACACTCTGAAAGCTGACACTTTCCTAACAGAAACATGTAATTCTAAGAACACAACCAATACTTGGTTTCTCAGAGGGTCTCTTGAAACTCATTTGCATATTTAACTGAAAATCAATGGTCCCTTGGTAAACTGAAATATAAACTGAATTTTGGTGTCATGTCTTAATAGCAGTTTGAAAGAATTTACATAGAAATACATGCTATGGCAAATGTTCTCAGATATATCACTAATCCAATATTTACAAAAGGAAATAATCTCTGGGATTTAGCTAAAAACATGCCGAGTTATGATAAAGAATTTAATAGCATAAAATTGATACTAATCCTGTTTTACCACTCATTCATTCCTTGACTTAGATGCTATGGTATTATTGTCACATCTTTACCCAATGCCCACCTTGTAGATTGCTGAGGTTCCACGTGGTTATTTTATGAAGTCTCCCTTAATGGACTTGTATGACACTTCTGCTTTGGCCTGGGTCATATGTTACTCATGCTAGGACTTTTGGTTTCCAAGGAACTTAGAATTTATAGCCATTTTCAAATTTAACTAGCAAGCCAATGATATAGTTCTTCCATGTCTGGTTTTGGCTCTCCAAAACAAAAGCATCTGCTTACTGAAGAGAGACATATCATCTCTCATCAGTGGAAACTGCTAGATAACCAGTCATGGAGATGACACTCCAGTCCAAATCAAGGGTCCCATGCATGTGCCACAACTATGCAAATAGCTACATCCCAGGCTGTTAAGAAGGTGATGTATTTCTTCCCGGGAGAATGGCCATACAAATTATCAAGTTACAAGGTGTGGGGGAGTGGAGGTTGAAAACCAAAGAAGCACTATGAAAATCCCGGAATATAGATGTAAACAGAAAGTCCAGAGACAAACACTAGGGAATGAGCTCCTCAGATGTGAGTACTGCTTAACTGAGCACGTGGCTTGTAGGTATACGTATGTTTACCACATTTTCAAAGGAGAATGAACAGAGAGACACAAGATAAACTCCTGTCTTTCTGGTTATGGAATTCTCTCAGAGCAGGAGCATGACAGAGGCCTTAAACCTGCTCCTTTACTCTCAAGGTGTTATTATGGTCTTCCTCTCACTTGTTTCAATAAATTCTTCTTCAGCTATCTGTCATCTTCTCTAATAGGAATTTAAGGGTTTTTGGTACAGTCTAGTAAAATGGGCTGTGATGAGATTCAGGTGTCAGCTGATAAGGTCAGAAGACGCTTATCCAGGGTCCAAAGCTCCTCGAGGGGGTGGCCAACCTGGAGGGGGTGTGGCCAACCCCATTGATAAAGGGCTGCTGAAACACGGGGAGCTTTCTTCCTGGTTCCTGGCTGCTGGAGAGATCAGTTTGGAATCCATCATCCACCCACTATAGGAAAAGTAGGAGGACGCATCAGAGTAGGTAAGAAGAGCAGGGCAGAGTCAGACAGGAGGAGCCAAAAACCCAAAGGGGAGCAACATGTAAGGAGAGACAGACTGAGCCAGAAGCCCAAAGGAGCAACATGTAAGGAACACAGGTAAGCCACGGGCCACATGGCAGGAAAGATTAATAGAAATGGGTTGATTTAAGATGTAAGAGCAAGCTACCAATGTGCCTGAGCCATGTGCCAAACAGCATAAAGTTAATATAAGTGTCTGAGTTATTTCTGGGGCCCGAGCAGGAACAGTGACAGTGGGCAGACGATGGATTCCAAACCGGTCTCTCCAACAGCCAGGAACCAGGAAGAGAGCTCCCTGTGTTCCAGCAGCCCCTTATCAATGAGGTTGGCCACACCCCCTCCAGGAGCTAGGGCCCTGGATAAGTGTCTTAGGACCTTATCAGCTGACACCTGAATCTCACCACAATGGGCTCTGATCAGAGAATCAATGATGGGAAAAGCTTGAAATCAGTAAATTAAAAAAAAAAAAAAAAAGCGTTCTTTTGTTGTTGTTGTCTAAGAAAATACATACCAAGGAGATGAAGTCCACTTACTCTCCTCTTAGCATTTTTACTGATAGTCATGTGCTTCACTTTTAAGGAAGAATTTGTGCAAAGCAAGTATCACCTACTTCTTAGATGCAAACTATGGGTCAATGGTACATCTGATTACAGAGCACATTTTCAATACGTAAATTAAAAGCCTTCAGGCAAAACCATTACTTTTTCCTCACTTAAATCCACTCAATCATCACTCAGCCATTCACAACATCCAAGTAAAATTCTCTTATTTAAACTCTAATTGGGGTTTTCAATAGTAGAGTTCTGATACATTAGCCTCCCCAAATACATAGCCCCCATTTAGAGATTTTAGAAAGCATGCTCCAAGAGAAAGCCACTTTAGACACTCATGATTCATTACATTGAAATAAGAACAGCTTTTAGTGGGCTTTGGCCATTACCAGAAGCCTTTACAAATGTTTATGTTTACAATTCCCAGTCACATTAGCCACAGGTAAATGAGGTTAGGGAGAGTAAGGTTAGGTGACTCCTGGAACATCAACTGCAGCACGAAGCAAGTGCGAATGGTGATTTCTTACAAACCTTACATGTTTCTTGGGTCAAAAAAGGTGTTTTTAATCAATTGAAAAACTGACCACATACATAAAACAGAACACTGACCTGTATGTAACTTTGAACATCACAATATTTGAGACACGCGAAAGGATAGCAACATGAAAAATCCCCCCAAATGACTTCAGTAAAAACATTTTCAACCTCCAAAGAGATTCTGTAGTTCAATAAGTCACCTGTTATCATGCACATTGGGCTTGCATTTCTAAAATGCATATATCTATTTATCAAAGAGCCCTTACACAGAAACCTTCCATGTGGCACTCAGAATTGAGGGAACTAATTTTCAATGTTAGTTGCACATTTGACCCCAGAATATTAAAATATGCAGATAAACGGGATCCATCACAGGCATATTCAAGTTTAATTGATCAAAAAGTAAGACGCAGATATCAGACATGTTAAATATGCCTTAAAATAATGCAATTAGCAATAAGTATTAAAGCCATCGTATTTGATGATTTTTTTTTTTTTTTGAGAAGATGTCTCCCTGATAAATGGCTGAGGCAGAATATTCAATGAGAAAGGGAGAAAGTAAAATTCTTCAGAAAGTTGAGACGCAAGTGGAAATGATGGTCAATAACATGAATACTTTTAGGTTTATCAGGTTCACTATGGGAGGCAGTAAGGATTCAGTGATTTGCAAAAATAGCCATGGACTATGAACAATTAAAACTGCCTGCTGTCATAACATTTTCAAAAGAAAGACAGCATATAACTAAGAGCTTTACTGAAGGTTTTCTAGGAAAAGTCAGAAAGCCCATGGAGAATGAAAAGAAATAATCTGAGTAAAGAAATTAGAATTTGAGGCACAGGAATCAAATGTGCACATTACCTGTGTGGCAGAAAAGTGACAAGCATGTGTTGCAGATGAAAAAAGGGCATCTAGCTAGCACTGAGTGTAATCAGAGGGATGTTAAGTGAGAGCTAAGGGTAACCAGGGAAATGTCACATCCAGACCATTACTGAAAGGCTAACTTGATGGCTAGGGGCAAGAAGTGAAATGGGTTGGCTAACTGCTGAGAACCCTGCTCCCCAGGACATTTATTCATCAATGGCCAAGCTGTAACTGCATGGCATGAGCTATGCTAGGCACTGGTCAGAATGAGTTCTGAGATTTTAAATGCAGTGCCAGCTCCTAGTCCCTGGCTGACTTGAGGGATTTATCTACCATCTCTTTGCCTAATCTGTAAAAGAAAATAAACAGCGGGCTCTTCTACAATGACTTACTAGGTAAATCCAGGATGGAGACATAGTATAAGGAAATAGCTAACTAAAACAAAATCACAGTCATGCTTATACCCTCAAGTGTTCGATTCTCATCTAAAACTCTTCTAGTACCAGGGACAAAGATGACTCTTACAAATTTTCATGACTTATCAAGAAATATTCATCAAAAAATAAAGTAATTCCTCTGGTATATTTTCATTCATGGAAACAGGAAAGATTGTTCTGAGTACAACAGCATCTGGGGAGTAAGCTCTGTGAGATGTTCTGAACAAATGAGAGAATGTGTCCATAAACATACAGAGTTCTGTGCTTCCTAGACAATGGGAAGAGGCAACAGCTATTTATGCCAAAGGTAAGGGGAGTCATCAGCTTGTTAAGAAATCAGAAAGACAGCACAGGTAAATATTCCTAATTAAACCACAGAGTTACATGTGGGATCTTCAGAAATGTAGGTGCTTTCAGGACATAGCAGGGACCAGTGTGCCAAGAGAGTGGCCTACTTCACCACGGGCCATGTCAGGATAGGAACAAAGGGAACAACACTGTTCAAGAGAGTTGTGTTGACTCAGATCCAGTCCTTTCTCTTCTGAAAGAATCTCTTAGAAAGATTACCTTTATTTGACAATCTTCATTCCAGAAATGGAGAAATAAAGCTATTTAATTTAATTTAGTGGTTTCTTTACAAAGTTTACCTAAATAAGAATGTGAAAAGTTATAGAATGGGCTTCTTATAGACACACTGTTAGAGAAAACAAGTACAGGAAGCTTTAATCAGGATGAACACTCTAGCCAACATTCTAGATAATGTGTCCAGGAATGAGAGAGGACCTAATAAAGCAGCTTAGATAAAGGGATGTGCTTGTATGCCTCAGTGAGCCCAGCAAAGAGCCAGGAAAGAAAAGATTCCAAAATACCGCCATGTCCTGAGACAATAAGCTGGTTATTGCATAACGCTCTCTTGCTTCACTGGGAAGGCCGAGGGCATGACCACTGCCTCACCTCACAGGGTGGCACAGAGTAGACCTATAGGCTTTCAGTCTTCATATATAAAAGAGTTCTTTTCCACTAACCCTTTAATTTTTTTTTTGACTAATTTCTAGGAAAGTGCACAATGTGCCATATCTTTTAATGTACCAAAACATTGTTTTATGGAACAAACTAGCTTTTAAGGATAAGAGAAAGCACTCCTGAGTTATATAAGTGCCATATTACCACTGATAGCTAATTCCAAGATTTGAAACAGAGTATAAATTATATTTTATATCAGGCCATTTGTAAGAGACAAAGAATAAAGAGTAAAATTAAACTATTAGCTGAAGCAGTAATAACATTTACTCTCTGATGATGCAAAATACTCCCAGGGGGTGAGTGAACATTAGAATTCTGTTTCCGATGTTACTATAGTTTTATAGTTAAAGTCTCCACTTTGAGAATGGGAGGAAGATCCATCTCACCAAAAATGTACAGATAGTGAATGTCCCCTGAGGAAAAAAATCTCTGAAGTTGTGCTTGCCTTTCTTGTGTCCTCTTAATCTGTCTAACTAAGGACTGGCTGATGCTCTTGTCAATCACACACATTAAGATTTTCCTTATCACACCAGCATCTGATCTCCCCTAATTAAAACCTCCACCACCTTCCAATATTATTTGAAGTGCTATTATCATTACTACAACCTCAAGAAACACATAAAAGAGGGCAACCTACCACAGAGAATACAAAAGTGTAAAGAGTGCATTAGGTATTCTTGAACATAAGAAGATACCCAAAAATACTGAGAAAGTAACTAGTGAAAATAACTGATTATTTTTGAAAACAAAATATTCTTTGTGAGCCATATTTATTAATAACTTCAGAAACTATATCATTTCTTATAAACACAGGGACAAATAAACCCATAAATAGAATTAGTTCCTGTAGGAAATTTGATTTTGATTAAGGTAAATGGCAAGGAATATATAAAATAAGGTTCTCAGTCTTCTTTTTAGAGGTCTCAATCTCAAATCAAGTGCTTATATTTGATATTTCATATCTCTTCCATCAAGATCCTGACATATATGAGGAATGCTCTTCTTTATGATAAACTAGGACCAGGGACAGAGTCTACATGTCTCTACTCCCTCTTCAATTGTTCTTCATTCCCTTTCCCACTTTCATTTCCTATTCAGTCTCAAGCCAGTTCCTACAGTGTGTAATGAAACTGAGATGGTATCTTACTTGTCCATATATTCTGCCTTTTAATAAAAAGTAATAATGGGGCAATGCTAAAGTAAGACCAAAGTGTTATTTGAATTTGGAAACTCCAACTCCTGTGTCCCCTTTAGCTTTATATTGTTGTGATAAACTCAACAATCAAAAGCATTTTAAGGAAGAGAGGGTTTAGTTCAGACGACAGTTTATTATCTACTACGCGGGCAAGCCACAGCACAAACTGAAGTAGAGAGCAGGGAAGAAAACTGCCTGTTGGCTCACTTTCCATATTTTGATTACCCTTCCTTTCTTCTGCAGTCTAGGACCCTCTGCCCAAGGTTGGCACAGTCCCCAGTGGGGTAGGCCCATACCAATCATTATTCAAAAAAATTCCCCACAGACATATCCATTACCCAATCTGACGGACTCCGTTTTTCCTCTGAGGTTCTCTTTTCTTGGATAACTATAATGTGTGTCAAGTTGACAAAAACTGGTCAGCACATATGATAGTCAGTCAACTTCTAAGTTCCCCACTTATCTAAGGCATGAAAGCAGTCGTCTATTACAATCAACATATCAATATGATTTTTTGTCTCTGAGTTAAGTGTGCAATGCAAATTGAGGAAATTCATAGCAACTGAAATAGCAGATTTCATAGTTTGTCCCTTCACGAATTTCACTGAAGTCCTTGAGTTTCTTATACTACTTATTTCCAAAGCTTATCCATTTCAGAAATCTCCTTTAAACCCAGAGCTTCCTAACTACAACTTATATTAAAAGAAACTTGTTAAATTGACAGAGATTTTGTTCTTGTTATTGGGAGGGAAAAAATTCTCCACATATAAATTATATTCTTCTGCAACGTGACAATCATAAGACAACACGCAGCTCTGTGGGTTCATTGCTAACCCAGAATACCAAAGGACCTAGGTTTGATATCCTATTACCTCCTAACCTGGGGTGCTAAACACAGTCCTATCAATCCAGGGGGAGAATCAGGGCCTCAGAGTCACCTTGCTCTGTGTCAGTTACTGGCTCATCTGGGCTATGTGAGACCTTGTCTTGAATCCACACTCACAGCAGAAATATTAGAACATCAAGAGAGACCAGAGCAATAACTTTCCTGCAATGGAAGAAATGTATCTATTGACCCAATTTTAAAATCATGTCTGATACATAAAGTCAATTTTCATTCAATATGACAATGACATGGAGATTTATGACTAATTAATATGAATTTTAATAGAGAACTAAAAATAGATAACATGCTTGTCATTCAAAAATTACAACATGTTAAAGTATCATTAACAATGGTGTTATTTTGACTGTAATTGAAGACTGTCTTAAAGAATTGAAAGGCACAGCAGGGTTGTATTATTTCAGAGAGTAAGTTCAGAATACCTGAGTGTGAATTCTAGCCCTGTTACTTAGCAGTGTAGTATTAAGCAAGTTACTCAGCACTGTTCTTCTATTCCTTTTTAATTTTTTTTTTTAACTTTATTACCTAAAAACCCCATCTTTTTTTTTTTTCTATGTATCCTTCCTGCTCCCCTCGCCCTTTCTTCCTTCCAATTGCTTCCAATCTGCCTTCTGCTTTGCCCTTCTCCATTCACTCATCCCCTCTCCCAAAAAGGCAAGAAGTCCAAGGTGGGTCAGCTCAGCATGATGCACCCACTCCAGGCAAGTCCAATTGCCTCATCCCAATATCAGGACAGGGTTAGGTGCTCCTCTGCCAAGAAGGGGCTCCAAGGTGCCAGACCATGCACAGGAACACAGTCTGATCCCATTCCTCAAGACTCCACATACTGCTCACACCATTCTACAGCTGCCTACACTTGGAGGGCGTAGCTCCTTTATTCAATAGATCTCCAGTGGCTATTCTTGATTCAGTGAGCTCCCCAGAGCTCCAGCTATCCATCATTGTGGGAATTTTCCTCACGATCCCTATCCCCTTGCTCATACAGACTCTCTTCCTCTGCTCTCAGCTGGACCAGGAGCTCTGCCCGATGCTCAACTATGGATCTCTGCCTCCACCCCTATTCTTTGTTGGATATAGGTTCTGTGATGACATTTAGGGTAGTTACTTATTTGAGTATAGGGAAAGTTCTATTTAGGCACCTCCTCCACTATTGGTTGGAGACTTGGCCCTGGACATCCTGTGAGTTCTTGGAGGTTTCCCTAGCACCCACTCTCTTTCCAACCCCACATTGGCTTCCTCTATTGAGATATCTGTCTCTTTCTATCTCCCTCTTTGCTTTTCTCACTCAACCATCTCTTTCTTTCAAAATTTGTTCCCAACTCTTTTTGATTGCAACCCATTATGAAGCCGATTTGCTAAAGTGATCTTCTGTATTTTCTCTTCTTGGGGAATCTCTGTCTGGATGTCTCTTGTAAGGTTCTTCTGCTCCCAAGCTGTTCAGGGGTTGTGGTTTGCATCTTGGACACTCTTTGCTTTTTATCTAGAATACACTTATGAGAGAGTACATCCCATGCCTATCATTCTGGGCTCATTCACGAGAATATTCTCTTATCGCTCTCACTCAGGAGAATATTCTCCAAATCCATTCATTTGCCTTACAATTTTAGGATGTCACTTTTTTCTTTTTTTAAACTGTGGAGTAGTACTCCATTATGTAGATGCACCAAAGTTTGTTTGTTAATCCCTTCTTTAGTTAACAGGGCATCTAGGCTGTTTCCAGATTCTTGCTATTATGAATAATGCTGCTATGAACATAGTTGAGCTAATGCCTTTGTGGTATGAATGTGCATCTTTTGGGTATATGTACAATAGTGGTATTCCTTTTATTGAAATGGAAGTAATAACACTAGCCGCACTTCATGGTGAGTTAGTAGATGTAGAATTTTGTCTGGCATCCTGCAATCAGAAAATATATGCTAACAAACATACCATTATATTAGGCACTAGGTCAGAGTTAAGGCTGATAGTTCCAATTGTCTAGTAATTTACTTTTAACACAATTTAATTAATTTAAAATTTGTATCTGTTTAATGTCAAAGCACTGAGATTGGTTTTTTATCATGAATTAAAATTCTTCCCTATATCACATAGTGGAAAAACATTATGCTCTTTGTATTTTCATTGATCTACATCTGTTTTTATATAAAAAAAATCCCTTATCATAATTTCAGTCATCTCTAATATGGAATATAAGGCTTGCATTTATTGTCTTGCACTTGAAACTTAAGGAGACAGGCAGCTCACAAGAGGGAACTTCCCTATAATGAAGCTAAAAGCAAATTCCTTGCACTTATCATGGAGAAACTCTTTCAGCAAACACAACAAATTCCATCAGATGAGTTTTGTTAAGACTGATTTGATATGGCTACACTTTCCCATACTATCTTAATTTTCAATGTGCTCTGTTCTAGATAATGACATTAAGCAAAGGTAAATTACTTTGATATGTTTAATGCTACTCAGGTGTATTATCTGTGGTCAAAACAAAGGCTACGGTGCTGCCTTATAATTGCTTAAATAACTAAAGAGATGTACAAAATCTAGTATAACAAGAAGTTCAGGTTTGCTTTGAGATCAAAAATAGCAATGTCAGAAGGAAGGACCACCCTTGCAATGTTCTGCAGAACCTAGGGAGTTATGCATGAAAAATGGGCCTGCTTAGTACCTCAGCAATAAACTTTATTATGAAGGGAACTTTGGAGCAATGGGAGACAAAACAATAAATAATTCTATAAAATGAAAAGGCAGAGAATTCCTTCTGGCCCAGGAGGAACTACATTCCACTATACAGATAACAGCTCAATTATTCTATTTTATATCTTTTGGATGCTCAAAAAAGTAGTTTGTAAAACTAAGTAACATACTCAAGATCTAATGCTCTACCAAATGAAATAAAACTCAATTGTGAAGTGCATGGACATGCAAGAGACTTGATTATTATAAAGATCATGCTATGCTTCTGACAGACCTTGTCATGTGTCCTCATACACGGCTGTCTTCCAGTTTCTCTGTAGTTAACAAATCTGCCACAAATCATTACACATCACTATCCAGAAATGTATGTGCATGTGTGCACTATGCACACACACTCACACACATACACACAGGCACACACACTGAAATATTAAAATGTAGAAAACAAAAAAGGCAATAAAAATTTAAATCTGCATTTTATACATCTTCTGCACAATTTATCTATTGTATTCCTAATAATTTGCAACCATCAAATCATCATTTTTTTTTCATCCATAAAAGTGGGATAACGGCAATGAGTTGGGCTCTAGAGAAATTCAAATTAATTAATAGATGGGGAAAACCTTTGAAGATGGAAAATTTAGAGTGAAGCAAGTTTCTCTGCCATCATGTTTACTGCCTGTGCTTAGTGAGGTCTCAAATGCAGTAAACCCCAAAACTGAGATCATTAGACCTTCCTGCACTCAGTTCAGAAAATAATGGTCAGTCTTAATATCCCAAGCATGTCCCTCGCCTTCCATGACCCCTGTTTGACTGATGAATTCCCTGTAATAAGAGGAGCTATTCTCTATGTATCTCTCCCAAGAACTGTTCTTTGCCATGGCATTTGTATCCATGAGCTCCCAGCTCACAATTTTCTCATTTTTAAATACTGGCAATATGATTATTTTAACAATTAATGACATTTTAAATGGAATAACACCACATCCTCCACCATTTCTTAATTTATTGACCTGTGTTATATTTTTTTCTTTTCTATCATAATTTTTAAGATGAAGAAATCAAATTTTGTATTCTGCTATACTTGGATTAGTGCCTGGCCCAGTTGTCATCAGAGAGACTTCCTCCAGCAGCTGATGAGAACATGCAAAATAAGTAGAGTATGGGGAACCCTGCCAAAAAAGGATTGCAGGAGCTCGAGAAGCTGAGGCCATCATGAGAACGAGTCAACTGAGCAGGGATCATAGGGGCTCACAGAGACCGAAGTGGCAATCACTGAGCCTGTTTGGGTCTGCTCTAGGTTCCCGGCATACATGCAGTGGTTCGTTAGCATAGGGTGTTTGTGGGACTTCTGACAATGGGAAGTGATGTTTTCCTCTCTTGCTCTTGGGACTCTTTTTTTCTCCTACATGGGTACAGGGAAAAGTGGCCAGCCAAAGATACTCAGCCTAGCTCTGAAACCGGAGTCAATAAAATAAAACTCACCCTAACTCTGAAACCAGAACCGGTGAAAGAAACCCACCCTATACCTGAACTCAGAGCTAGTGAAAGAAACCACTCAGGATCTAAGACACGAGCCAGTGAAATACATTTACCCCTGAACACAGAACCAAAAATAAATGTGTGCTGGCTCTGAAATCAGCATCAAAGAAAACACACTTTGGACCTAGAATCAGAGTCAGTGAAAGAAATGTGCCCTGGCCCTGAAATTAGAGCCCCAAAGCCCAGAAGAGCCTGTGAAAGAAACACACTTTGACCCTGAAACCAAACAACCAAATTAAGGTTTAAAAATAAGGAGGGGGGAAGATCTGACCAATCCCCACTCTGGAAGTCTCTCTAGAAACCCCCCCCCCCCAAGAAGCCTTATATAGGCCTTGAGCCCACAGTCCTTTCTGGTCTTGTCCCACCCTGGGAAGAGGCAGCCACACTTTCTTGGACACTTCACTCCCAATAAATCTTGAATGGGATTTGAATGAAGATCTTTCACTGGAGGAGCAGCAGCAGAGCCTGCCTGAGAACAGCTGAAGGAACGAAACTGTAACCCCCATCTAGGGAACCTTCCCTGGCTGGGCTGAGTTGTTACATTCTCTGAACAGAGGGCAGTGAGCAGCAGAGAGGGGAAGCCTTCCGCCACTGTAGCAACTAACTTTGTCAAGGAGGCCCTCCCTTGCCGGAGCAGAGCTGTTGACACTGGGGAAACCTCTCCCTCAAGCAGGGCTGTAAGCTACTGCCTAGGATTACTGCCTGAAATGTTCATTGGCTCCCGAGGGCCTGAATACATTTCCTTCAAGCTGTAACACTTAATATTCATTGGTTCCTAAATACATGAATACTTTTCCATTCGAGCTACAGCACTCAGTGTGCCCGGGCTCCTGACTGCCAGGATCTCTTTCCATCTGGGCTGCACTGCGCTACACAAATACCTACATCGGATGTCTCATTCAGCCTTGATATGAGGGTTTGTGCCTAGTCTCACTGCATCTTCTATGCTGTGTTCCACTGATATCACTGGGAAGCCTACACTTTTCTAATGCAAAACGTGTTAGGAAGAGTAGAGGAAGGAGGGGCTGCAGTTGAGATGTATTATATGAGAGAAAAAAAATAAAAATAAATTTTGGTATTGGAGATATGGCTCAGTTAGGGAACAACACATCTTACTCTTGCAGAGGATTAAAAACTCAATTTCCAGCATCCAAACCGTATAGCTGAGAACCACCTATAATCTAGGTCCAGGAAGACCCAAGACATCTGGCCTCTAGTGACAACCACAGTCACATACATGTTTCCCTACACAGATGTACACACACACAAATCCGTTTTAAAACCTGAAAACAGCTAAAAAATAAAATTATTAAAAATCAAATCAAGTTTTTAATATTTTTAAAAAATCATCAACCTCTAAACCAATACATTTAAATTTCTCAGTAAATGCAGGTTTTTAAAGTCCTCACATTTCCAAATAGCCCTTTCTTCTAAGTTAAATCAAGAAAATGTACCTTCTGCCTCCATTATACCCAGATACATCTATGAGTAAAAAATAACAGTAATTTTGCTTGACAAGTGTAAGAGCTGTTCCAGTGATGTGTTCCATCAAGAGAAAGGAAAGACAACCTTAAAGAAAATTAGACACAAAATTGAACCAGTTCAAACTGTCTTCAAAGTAATGTAATATTGCTAATCAATCTTAGGTAAGAACATATTCAAAAAAAATCAAAGGATAAAATAAATGATAATTTGTTTAAAAATTATTATAACTAATGCTTTTAAAGTACCAATAAAATGAATAATTTTGCAAAAAAAAATTAAGCTTACTTTCAGTTTATAAGAACAAGAGAAAGAGCCCACCTTATGGTGAAAATCAGAACCTAAGACTTCTTACGGTTTTTGCTTTGGTTTTTTTGTTGTTGTTGTTGTTGTTTTTAAGTAAAGTTGATTAAAAAAAAAAGACATTGTCTCTTAAGGATTTTAGCAGCCTTGTGCATTGGTGAGACATCTCTTTTAGATACCAGTACAAGAAAAAATTGTCCTCAAACATCAACATGATTCTTAAAAATGTAAATTGGTATAATTCCTTGTTTGTTTCTATTCCCCCTTTGTTCTTGATCAATCAGAACAAATTCAAAGCCTTTCTAAGCATAGGTCCCAGTAAAATCATTCTTTTGCCCTTTAATTATATTCACTTACTAGATATCACTCACATAGCTTCTAGTTTATTTTATATCTCTTAAAGTATCTCAAATTTATTTTTGAGAATAAGTAAAGCACAACAGATTCATCAATGAAGCATTAAAGCTGTAAATGTGCTGATTGTATTAGAAAAATAATTAGTATAATTATAATAGAGACATATCCAATAGTACATTTGAAAGACTAACCTAAGTGAAGCAAAGTTCAGATTCCAATCTGCGTGAATGGTGAGAGCAGTAGCTCACCTCAACTGAGAGTTTCGCCCCGTACCAGGCATGATTAAATGTACTTCCCACATAAGTCAATGAATCTTTACGTAAACCATTTAATGTGTTAGCATTCCCACTTGTCGGCTTGATTAGGTCTTGGAACCAACTAAAAGCTGCAGCCCAGACTAGCCTTAACTCAACTTTTGATCCTTCACGTGTTTTTCGACTCCTGATCAAGCTGACAACCTAGACTAAGCATCAAATTAATCATCTTCAGACGAGGCACAGTGTTCTTCTGGTCTCTCGTGTTACAGCCTTTGAACTGAGAGTGCCTTGTAAGGAAAAAGGGCTTTATTTGGCTTACAATTCCGGGTTCACAGTCCATCACTGAGGAAGTCAGGGCAGGATAATGGAAGCAGGAATCAAAGCAGTAGCCATGGGGACCACTGCTTCCTGGCTTCTCCATGACTTTCTCAGCCTATTTTCTTGTACAAAACAGCACCACTTGCCTAGAAGTGGCACCATCCACAGCATCCACATTGATAATCCATTAGCAAAATGTCCCACAGACTCACCCGAACACTGATCTTATGGATACATATTCTCTACTGAGATTCCTTCTTCCCAGCTGACCCTAGCGTGTTTAATGTTGACAATAAACAGTACAAATAGTAATAATCACATTCTCAGATGACTCTAGGTTGGGTGAACTTGACAGTTAAAGCTAAGTAGATTATAAAGAGGTTACTTACCTAAACCCAAATGACTAGCGAGCAACATGTCTATAATTTAATATGCAGTCATTAACTTAACCTAAGAGGGCTTACATTGATAGCAATATTTTATTGTAAGAGAATCATTGAATATTTTTCTAAAGTTAATGGGAAAAACAAAAGCAATTCCTTTCAACTAAGTATATTTTTTATTAATATCGGTATTATAAAATTTGTTAATACTTCTTTAGTCATTCTTATTACATCAACTACAACTGAGCATATGAATGGGGTTGGGTGAATTAAACTAGTTAAATTACATTTAGAATGTACTCACAGATACCATAAGCCACAATTGTCATGAAAATATTCCCAAGTAACTGAAGATATAATGTTTAAACACCACACATAGTTAAAAATATTGATAACCTAACTGGTATATCTAAGTATAATTAATAAAACCTAGGTGGGATATGAGTTCCTGCCTTCAGAACCATGAAAGTAAAAGTTATTCATTAGCATCTCAAGGGGATTTTACCACAAAGAGTATGGATCATTTCATTTTGGCAACTTAGTAGAGCACCTAGATTTATGCATTTAAGGTTTCCTTTCTACTGCCATTAAAATAATTTTTCTCTTATAATTCAACAAAGTCAGAGAGATTGTATTCTGCCATGTTAAGTCAATGGTAAAGACATAAAATTTTGGGTTTTGTTTTTGTTTTTAGGGGCATTGCTTTGTTCTTTATCTGCAGCATAGGAAAAGCACCCACAGTGCCTATCTCATAAGGTCCCTTAATAGCTGTGTCCTACAAAGCCAAATAATCAAAGAGTGAAAGTAACTGGCCTGTCCTTGGATCATTAATCTTACTAGAGTTGTAAAATCAGATTCCAACACCCATAAGAATGTCTACCATAGTCCTGTATACACCAATAACTCCAGTCTCAAAGCAGAGATTAGAAGGTTGCTGAGGTTTGGTGACTGCCAACCAACATCCCAAGAACATATGCTTCAGGTTATGTAAAAGACTATGATTCAAAGGAACAGGCAGGTTTTGACAGAACAGGACAACTGGCACCCTCTTTTGGCCTTTGCGCTTCTGCACAAATGCGTACACCACACACACATGAGCACTATACAAACACACACACACATAATCCTTTTATTTTAAAAAAAGGTATTACTAAAGAAATTATTTCTAGATGGAGAAAAGTCAGCTAGCACAGGGAGTGTGGTTGTGTGCCTATAATCATGCATAGTTGTAACATACACATACATGCATGCAAAATCAGTAATCAATTTATAACAAATGCCAAGGCAACAATGAATTCAAAAGGAAATGAGTTTACATGTGAGCTGTTTCTCATTTTCATTCATGGAAGTAGATGATTTCTTTCTTTTATATTTGACTCTCTGCTCTTTTATTTTACAAAATAAATAGATATTTTCCCTGTACAGATGTTTTTTTAAAAAAGCTTTTGCAAGAAATCAGGATTAGAAACACTTCCAAATTATTTTTTCTGAGATGAGATAGTTCCATCTTTAAACTTTGATGACAAAATTCTGCAGAAAAAATCACATAAAACCACTTAAAAGCTATAAGGTTTTCTAATTCTGGGTAATAAAAAGTAGCCATGTGTACCATATTCAGAAAAATCAATTCTCTAATACCATGCTATGTGACACTAAAAGATGTTTAAGATGATTTAATACCCTTTTGATTATTTGAAAGACAGTTCAAAATATTATGCTTTCTCATGATCATAAAGATAAGCATAAATCCTCAGTGATCATGAATCTACAGTATGCTTGAGTATTTGTGCTTTTATTTTTGTGTTCCTTGTTTTTTTTTAAAAAAGACTTAGCTTTGTATGTTTATTAGCCTGTGGTTTGTTTGAGTTATGTGTGTGTAGATAATGACATTTTGATATCTATCATCACCTTTCCTTATCAAAGGAATAAAGTTCAATAGCTCAATGAATTTGTAACATCTCCACTCCTAACATTCCCTACTAAAAATGGAAACTCACTGGCATCTTCTCCAAATTCATGACAGTAACTCTCTGGTTGAAACGAAGTCTTGGTGAATTTTAAAGTAGTTAAAATGAATATAGAACGCAGAGAGCAATAAAGATATCATCTTAAAATATTCAGTGGAGTTCAATCCCTGATAAACTTCACTGGCCTGAAAGACATCCTCACACACCGACTTAGTGATTGATACCCATTCTCTACTCCCAATCCCTCTACTGAGTTCATATTAACAAATGTTTAAAATAATTTTAAATAGAAAATGATGGCTTTAAATTCCCCTTTTATGTGGAGTTAAAGCCATCTCTTTGTCAACATTCAAACAATTAACTAAGAATAGAAAAAAGATTGACTATGGTACCAGCAGCTGGAGCCTGCCACTTGTAAAAGGCTAAACACTGCTCTGGGAGGGATATTGGAAAGTGATTTAACTTTAAATGTCCTACCCCTCATCATCAGTCAACACATTTGCTTTGATTAATTCTAAATGTTTTACTAGCCTGTTAAAAATGCACTTTCCATACACTAGGAAAACAGTGGAAGCAACCAGTTACCAAGGAAACAGAGTCTGGGGAGAAAGAACTGACTCTTAGAGACTGCTCTATGAACTTTCCCTCCAGGTCAAATGCCATTGATTCCAATATGTGTTAGGATTTGATTCATATCTAATCCTCTAAAGTTGTGCCTATTGAAAAGCTATCCAGCGATGGATCAACTTTCCTAGTCTCGCTCAACTTCAGCAAACACCAATGGTTTTCTCTTCTGTTGATAGTAACCTGTTTTTAGAGGTGCATTGGCACTTTCTGCTTTTATAGCATCTCTAAGCTCTGTCTAAAGATTCGATTAAACACTCTAATGGTAGTTCACATAAAAGACAGTAGTGTTTTTTATTGGGTTGTTTTTACAAATGGCTTTCATCCCATGAACCCCTCCATTTGAACAGTACCCACAGTGGGCCAATAAATGTGCTTCCCATTTTACAGAGGAAGAAACTAATACTGAACTTCATGGTCCTGCCTAAGGACACCATCTCCATACCGATATAGGACAGATTCTAGACAAACGTTGTGTGACTTCAATTATTATATGAGAAATGTCTGTAATTTCAGTGAGTGTTCTGTTCCTAATTTTCTCTCAGATTTGAAGAGAGCTCTCACGTAGTCAGCATTCTTCAGTACATGCTCTGACATTGTCACATGAATGTGGCAAAGGACACTTAACAAGGAGTTAAGGTCAACATTCAGTATGGATTTCCAAGCTTCTCATGTTCTCATTCAATGCCAGAGGGTTATTGACTGTTGTTATTCCCCTTATAACATTGAAATTAAAACCTGATGCCTAAGGCCCCCAACTTAGTAATACAAAAGATAGAATTTAAACTCAAACTGTTTAATTCTAGGAACCGAAAAATTGTGGGACAGCTAGTCTGGCATACGTGTTGGCAAACAGGGACTCTACGTGACACTCCAGACATATGCTATGGAATGTGGACTGAAGGACAGTGAACATGGTGTTAGCTCACATGGTAGCTTTCTTCTTAGAGGTTTTTGAAGCTGTTGAATCACAGCAGAGCACCTGGTCAACACATAGACCAACATACGTGCATGTACACATGTCATACATACACATACACAAAAGGCAAAGGAAAAAAATTAAACATATTTTTTTAATTTCCATCAAAGGAGACTTCATTTCCTAGTGGGGAGCTGAATTTTTAAAAGAAGTAAGAACTCTAATTCTTATCAATAGCTTTTGATATTTTTTTCAGGTCTTAAGGTTATAGAAAGTCAGTCTAGATGACTTCACTGCTCCTTTGTTCTGGAGTGAGGAGAGTTTTGTAACAGTAAGTCTACTCCTCAAGTCCCAGATACCAAGAACATTTTGCATCACCAGTTAGCCATGGAGTAGTCTTCATTCAGCATTCTGGAGTCCCTGCTCTGCAGTAATTTAAGAGCTTCAAATCCCTCCAGGCAGAAAACTACCCTGTGAACTGCAATCATGTTCATTATCCTTCAGTTTCTTTACCAAATAAAAATGTTTTTGAGGGAAATGAGAATGTGTTATGCAAACCGAAAGGAAATCTGGAAGTATTACTTAGTATCTTTAGTATTCCTTTTCAAAGATAATGTCTGTCGGAAAGTGAAAAGCCGGCCATCTGCTGCATGGCTCCACAAATGATTCTATTGCACTAGACACTGGAGACCGTAGCCTAGAAAGGAATGAAGTGCAACCATCAAGACACATTTTGTTAATCCTGAGCAAGTCTTGACCCATACACCATAAATGTCAAACACTTGGTATGTTGTAATAATTCAATCATTTCTATTATAGTTTTTGAACATTGTTCAAGTCTCTCTAGGGAAGAAATTTAAAACAGGACTCGGTCCTCTAAAAAAAGGCTAAGATATAAAAAGAGGGAGAATAAATAGTGTGTTCTCAACCATCTCGGTGGAGGGAAAGGAGACCTGGCAAGCGCTAACTTATCAGCATCCTGACAAAAAACATTTTCTGGGGTTGTAGTTGGACTTTCTGTAGTAGAATCTTGCCTTACCTAAGATGGAAGGGAAGCTAAAAGAGACACTGAATTAACCAAAGTTACTTAATAAGTAATAAATTTGAGCAACATAAGAATTTGTAAAAACAAAAGCTACAGTTCTTGTTTGGATTTGTTGGGTCAGTGACTGGCAACACAGAGGATCAACAGAGAATATTATTTCCATCAGAATATTATAAACTCAACCATTATCTATTCCTGGCAGCAGTACCAGAAATCAAGTACTAATGAGGTTAGTAATTTTCTGAACAATAAATGACTAGTATTTGAATAAGTGTGAGTCCCACCAAAAAATTTGCCTGCACCTAAATTCCATGGGTTATTTCTAACTTGAAACTCACCTTAAGGAGAAATGGCAGCAGAATCACCTGACAAGCAATGAGACTCCCAACCTAGTTGTGGAGCAAGCCCACAGCTAATACACTCTCCAGCTAAGGTACACCTTTCCTATTTTGTGATTGTAGGTGATCTCACCTATCTTTATGGCTATTACTGTATCCTTGATCCAAACAGTGCCCTGAATTTTGCTTTACATTATAGAAATAGCTATTAATTGAATGGACACCTCCACAGTTGTTCTACATTCTGCAGCTAAAGTGAATCTCCAGTGTGTGCTCAGAGATTTATGACCCAGGGAAGGGGTTATGGTTACAAAACCAAACAACAGCCATGCTTTACAGACGTACAACTCTATTATTTTCATGTTTTTAAAATCATTCTGCAGCTTATATTTTGAGCACTTGGGCCTATTCATAATATTGTTTTTGAATTAAGCAGCTTTATGTTCTTTTGAAAAGAATGTAGAACCCAAACCATGTTTGAATAATAAACATAAATTTTTAATAAAATGAGAAAATTCACATAGACTAAAATCCACCATTTAAAAAATGTCAGTGGCTATTCTGAGATACTATCCTTGTAAGTCGACCTCAGAAAAATTTTATCACCCTTTAAGAAACCCCTTTTCCTTTATCAGTTTCTCATTGTTTTACCCAGCTGCAGCCCTGGAAACCAATCATCTGCCTTCTTTGTACATTCTTTGCAGAATCACCAGTTCTGAATATTTTTATACCTGGAATCATGCCGTATGGTACCTTGCTAACTTTTGTGCATATTTCCTTCCACAAGATCAAGACTTTGAATATTCAACAGCATTCCATGCCTTTCTAAGTCTAAATAACATCCCATCTGTGGATAGGGCAAAGTCTGTTTGCCCATTCACAAGATACTTATATTCTGATACCAGGGTCACTTCTTACAAGTTCCCTGGCTGAAATGATGCTGTGAACATTACTCTTATACAGTTAAGTGTTGTACATAGACATATGTTTCCAAGTCTTTCTGGTACATGCATGGAAGAGGAATAGTTGGGTCACAAGTTAACTCTCTGTTCAAATCTAGGGGAACTAAGAAACAATTTTCCACTCTCTCTCACCTGCCTTTTCCTGACTCTAAGAAACAAGAGTTAATGAGAAATAAAAGCTGAACTGCAGAATCCAAAACCCCAATTTCAAGCACTTATCCCTCACTTAGAGAACTTTCCCTGAGCCTCCTACTGTGGTCACATTTTGACAACGACAAAAAGCAGAACTTCAAGAAAGACAATAATTATTTTTTTCTCCTCATTCCTTAACAAAGCCATTTTAAAGCACTCTTCTGGCTTTCACACAAGAGATAACACACACACAAAAGATATTGCATTTTATATAAGAATTGTGTATGGCTGAAGAAAACAGTAAAATTGCTAATTAATGTTATTTAATATTTGTGAATAATTAATTTATATACATATGTGAATATTGTTCTTCATGTTATACACATGTTATATAAAGAATAGAAAATAAGGATCTGGAGAAATGGCTCCTCTTACAGAGAGTCAAGGTGATTTCCCAGCAAGATTATCTCAGGGAGATCATAATTGCCTTAACTCCAGGAGCAGATTAGATGCCTGCTTCTGCCCACTGTTGGAACCTTCACTGACATACACAAACGACTGACACAAATACTTGCACATAATTAAAATAAAACTAAATACATCTTTAAAAAAGAACAGAAGGATTTCAAAAAGCACCGATCAATCAAAACACAGACTCAGATACAGATAACACACACACACATGCACACACACACGCACGCACGCACACCCCAAAAGAAAATGCCTAACGATAAATAGCCTCTAAGTTCTAATTGACAAGATTCCAGTGACCATGAAGTTTTCATTTCCCATCTACTGGGGATTTAACACTGAATAACACAAAGATGCAACACATAAACATTTGCTTTGGCTGTCTCCAGCCTAAGGCTGGGCACACTGGAATGTCCACAGAAGTCAGAAGCACAGTCCATCTGCCTCGAAACCACATTGCCAAAACAGGATCTGGGCCTTGGCAGGGTGAGTAGCTAGTTGTCCTCCAGAGTAAAGAAAAGCATTGATATTTTAAGTGCTTTTTAAAATTTTTTTTCATCTCCCCCACATAATTCCAGGCTCATTTTGCAATCCAGCTTCATTTCATTCCCAACGAGTTCAAGGGTCCACTGAAGATCTACTTCTGCTGTAAAAACTTTCTGTACACTCTTCTTTGGGCACAATCCTGTTGTCACCCAGCTTATCATCCTCTGAAATCATCCCACAAATCTGTTCAAGGACAATCATCTGTTTTATAAGAAGTGATCTAATCCTGCTGTATGAAAAAAAAATGTCTTCTAACAATTATTTGGATGACAAATTCCATCATTTCTTTGCTTATTACCACTGAGAATGACACAAATCTGGAAGAGCATCCTCTAGGTTAATCCACTCGCTAAGATCCAAGATCTATACTTTACAAACTACCAGTCAAATGTCGTCTTCCAGCTGGTGAGCAGTCTGATTCCATTAACAATACCTGGGACTAGGAATACCATCAGTCTAGTCAGCAGACACAAATCACATCACCTACGTACACTGAAAGAATTTAAATAGAATTAACATCTATGAAATTGGTAGACAACTCCAAAGGTACTAGAGAAAGCTGCTATCCCAGGGCTAATGGGAAAGCAGAAATAATTGGAAATAGTTAAAATTTAAGTTCGAGGAACATCGCAAGAGTGTAAAATCTAAACTCCTGTTGAGGAGATGAAGCATAGTCCCATGGGATCCCTAATAGAGCATAATGAGGCTGAGCCTCCACGGGCCGATTGAATTCAGCTAGGGTGATAGGCAAGAACTCCTACAGACCTGGTGAAGAAGAACTGTTGGGGTGATATTTAGGGTAATGGGAAGAAAAGACCAGTCATTCCTGCCTCCTCCAACCTGGCAGCCTCCCACCAGCTTTTTTGGGGGAAATTCAACACTGAATCAACCTGGTCATCAGACAGGCAGCAGAGTACCAGCCTGTGCTTTCAAGACAAAATGTGGAAGGATGGATTTGAAGAGAATAGCTGTATCCTAGACTCTAGCTATAAGGGAAAAACAAACAAACAAACAAAACTCTGAAACCAACAATTGAAAACTTTTTATTTATATAATTCATGCAAATATCTCAGAATGTTCAACAGCACTTATATGTGTCCTGGACACTTGTGTGCTAAAGATTGTGATGATATAGTTAATATCTCTTTTGCTACTTCATTTATCCTTATTAAGGTAAATTTCTACACATGCATACTTTTCATAAATATTTAATTATTTATACATATACCTACATAAATACAAAAATAGTGTACATGCACAGAGATAGATAAATGGTTAATTGAAAAATGAGAGATAGATATAGATGATAGATGGGTATATACAGATGATTAATAGAAAGAGAGATAGATAGATAGATAGGTAGAGAGAGAGAGAGAGAGAGAGAGAGAGAGAGAGACGATAGAAAATATCACTACCACTACTTGGGTCAAGTGGACTACTTATTTGTAAAAAAGAAGAGGAGAAGAGGAGGAAGAGGAAGAGAAACCTTATTTCAAAGGGAATAATTTGAATAAATTGCCCAACACCCACATTTAAGCAATACCTCAAGCCTTACGCTCTTAAATTTGCTATATTCTGTTTAACCAGTGGGAAACACTAGATATCATCTAAAAGGCAGGATTATAACAAAAGAAACGATTTTTGTATCTTAATGCTGGGACTCTGGAATTCACTGGTCTAGAAATGTATTCAAACAATAGCTGTTACCTGCCATACTCCACTACAACTCATTCACTATCTGGTTTCAATTATATTTAATTAGAGTGAGCTATTGCTTCAATTGCATATAACACAGATATTCTCATATAATTCTTCCCCAAGGACAGCACTTTTTCAGAGGAAAAGCACTAAAAAGATACCATCAACTAAGGTGTAAAGGCCATTAATAAAAGGGTAAAGAGGCAAGCAAGCAATTTCCTAAGAAGCATTCACATGACTTTTATATTACTTTAAGAAGATTAGAAAAATACAGCAAAACTCTGTGAGAAAAAAAAACGAGACATCTGTAAAATGTATTTTATTGAAAATATATTTACTTGGTGCCTATATTTTACTACACAGAAATGAAACAGATTCCCTGTCCTCAAAGAGCCTTCAGCCCACCTGGGGATAAACATATGGGTTCAATAATATCTACCATGTGTTAAACACTAGCAATGAACAATCATAATATAAAATAAATCAATAAATGCAACAACTTGAGGGACATATTCCTAGCATCCCTGGACTACAGAAAGGGAAAACTGAGGCACACAAATTTAGTTACTCTTCATAAGTCACAAGGTACTAAAGATTTATATCTAGGCATTCTGATTCCCAATCCCATGGACTCCTAGCCCATACTGACTTTTACAATTATAGCAACAACTACTACATGCGAAACAGCTGTATGCACTCTAATTTATTAGAGTTCTAAGAGACATCATCTAAGATAAGAGAAGATAACAGTGACACCAAGGCCTTGGGTTTAGATATGTCACATACACACACTTTGCCTTTTAAAGCCACTTAAAGGTAACAGTAAAAGTGAGACATAGGTAATGTGGCAAAGCACAAATTGTCTGTCTCACACAGTAACAGCTTACCTCACTAGCGATCTCCCTGAGGGAATGATGACTTTGCTATAATGAAAAAGTCTACCTTGACACATCATTATTACCCCCCCCACCAAACACAGCCAGTGCTAATGTTCCCTCTCAGTTTTGCACATTGTATACATCTGGAAAAGTTTCTACAGTCATGTTTCTATCCTGTATGACATCCCTACCTACAGGATACTCCTTTACACACCCATTCACACTTCCATCTCTCCCAAACTCTGACTGAATGTTTTTAATATCTCTGTAATTTGTCCTTTCTCAGAGCATGATATATATTTAGCATGGAACACTATGCAGCCTTTATACATACTTTCTTTAAAACCACACTTTCCAGTTTTCTTTAAGTCTTTGCTTTACCTGATAGATCGTTTCTGTTCAGTACTGCATAGCTCTCTATTGCCTGGGCAGATTCTATTTGTTCATTAGCTTATCATACAACTACTTAAGTGATTCCAATATTTGCCAATTTTTAAAGCTTGGCAATTTTAAAGCTTTTAAATTCTCCATAAGAATTCATGTGCAAGTTTTAGTGCATATATGTTTCTACTCTTTATATAGGTTCCAGTAAAAATAATTACTGAATCAAGTGTGGGTTTAGATTTGTAAGAAACCACCAAAATGCTTATAAAATAACTATAATGTATTGCTTTATCACCAACAATAAATGTGAATTCCTATCAATTCACACTTTGGTAAAATTTGGGCTATCTGGGTTACAGATTTTAGCTATTCAGATATGTATTTACAACATATGTGCTGCTTTAATTCCAATTTTCCTTAAGACATGATATGAAGTTTCTTTTCATGTGCTTACTTGCTCTCAGTATTTCATCTGTGGTAAGATATCCATTAACATATCTTGTGAAATATATATATGTACATATAGATTATATAAATGTAGATATAAATATGAATATACAGCTGGATGCTGAGATTGATTGGTTCCCATCTTCTCTGTCACATACTGATTTCCCTAGGGTCTCTACAAGTGTCCAGTCCCACTAGTAATGAATGAAGTTTCTCCTTACACCTTTGTGAGGTGTCACTTAGTATATTTATCTTAATTATTATGATGAGTCTAAAAAGAAATCTCAAAGTTGTTTTGATTTGTATGTCCCTGATGACGAAAGATGTAAAACATTTCTTTAACTGTTTCTCAGCCATTTGATTTTCTTCTTTTGAGAATTATATACACCATGTTTAAATTTGGCTATATTTTTTGATGTCTAGTTTTTAAGTTCTTTACATATTTTAAATATTATTCCTCTTTTGGATATATAGTAGCTAAAAAAAAAATTCCAATTCCTTTTGCTGCCCCTTTGTCTGAATAAAGTGTCCTTTGCCACATAAGGTGTAGTAAGAGGTTTCTGGCCCAAACTTTTGGGCCTAGCCTCAAGGTTTAGGCCCACAGACCCACAGACCTGCAGAGACACACATGCTTTCAATACTTTTAGGCTGATAGGCCTAAGGCCCAGCATATAACTTGCTGACTCTTTACCTTTAATCTAACCCATGACTCTTATCCTGTTCAGCATGTGGCTCGGTATCTTTTCTCAGAGCAGCATATTTGTCCTCTGTTTCTTCTGGGTTCTCTCCGGCATTCTGCTCTGTTCTTCTTGTTCCCAGAGTTTTCTTAGTCTGGTAGCCCTGCCCACACTTCCTGTCTGCCTTTAGCCAATCGGCGCTTTTTATTAAACCAATGGGTAGGACAATTATTTACAGTGGAACAACATAATCCCCCTACAGTATGGAGCTTCTCAGTCTCATAAGGTCTAATATATTATTTATCTTAGTGCCTGCACAAATAGTATTCTGTTCAGAAATGCTTTTTCAGTGCTAATGAGTTCAAGGCTATTTCCCACTTTTTCTTAAACTATATTATTTTGGAGAAATTATTGTTATTGTTCATGATACCTTTAGTACACCTTTAAGTGAGATGTATGTGTAACAGCTCTCATAAACACAGTTCATCTCCACTGAGTCTTCTCTGGAGATGTTCAAAGCATCTCTTAGCAAATGTATATATACAGTATATACATATATATGCCTGTGCCTTAGGCTGATCAGACTAAAACTGTTGTAAACATCTGTTTGTCTCTGCAGATCTATGGGTCTGAGTGCCCAAACCTTGAGGCTAGGCCCAAAAGTCCTGGCCAGAAACCTCTTACTAATATATATATATATATATATATATATATATATATATAATATACACATATATAATATACATATTATATATATTATATATATTATAGTATATATATTCTACCTCTATACAAGCAAGCCCTACTGGTTAGTCTCATTAAGTACATTGACATGGAAAAACATTCAGGATAATCATTGGGAATTTTGAAAACTAGACAATTCCATGTACAAGGAATAAGAAAATATTTAATTCGTTATGTTAAAAAGAGAAGAATGGAAGTATTGATACCATATGCCGAAAATCTTAGTTCTGACATTAATCTCAATTTGAAAAGCCATTATGTATCATAGAGCAGGGCTTGTGCAAATGACAGCATGTGGAAATGACAGATTTGGCTTTAAACTTTTGAGTCTCAGTAAGTGACTAAATGCCTTGACCTCTATGGACCTCAATTTCTGGACACCAATACTTTCTTTAGGACAAATCCTCTTGACATAGACATTACAAGAAGTTTTCAGTAAACACTCCCCTGTGAAAGCAGGGCTGTATATGCTTTCAAACTAAATATAAGCTATATCACTCCCAGCTTCTAAAAGCAGATGCGATGAGGTAGGTCAGGCTAGTATGTCCACAGACAACAGACATTAATTCCTAAACAGGATATTGGATGTCGGAAATCCTTGAATTTCTAGGACACAGACACTGTGCCAGTGATATAAATTTCCTGGTCCATTCCTCTTTAATATTATGAACTCCTGTGCACTCAGATTAACAAAGAAAAAAAAAAAGCATACTTTCCTTTGTGCCTTCGGTAGTTAGTATTTTAAGTGAAGAGACTGGTTTTGTTTATTTTAGCTGGATGAATTAGTTAGTGAAATCTGTTCTTGAATCATTCTTACTTGTCTCCACAGATCATATGGTGGATGTGATCCTATGGAGAAAAACCACAGCTGAATTGAATTTTCCTTTCTCCAATAGCTCAACCGTTTAATTTTATGGCTAAGATTTCTTAAGGAGACTATTATTTTGACAAACCATATGAACTGAATTTCTTCTGATGCTCCTTTGTTCGGTAAAAAAGAGAATTACACAAAAGCGCCATTATTTCTAATAGGTGACACCCCAGGAAGAAAGCTGTGAGGAATAGCTGCCCTTAATTAGCTTCATTCTTCAGAGCTCCTGAAATTCAAACGCTAACTTGACAAAATTACAAACTGTCTCAGGTCATATCCCTTTGGAATCTGCCTGTAACAGGGACAACAAAAACACCAGCCTGTTGCTAGGTTTCCAGCATCATGTTTGGTAGAACTTCAAGATCAGGAGATGTCCCCTAAATATTTATGCCATTGTAAAATAAATTACCAATATAACCTTGCGGACTCACAGAGCGCAGCAGCATATTAAAGGCTTTGAGAACCTTGAGTCAAGAGATCAACTTAATATTTCTTGAGCCAAAATATTCCAAACCAACTTGACACTGGAAGACATTTTAACATTGTACTAACACTTATTAATATCCTATGGGAATTTTCCTCACAGCAATCTCCTAAATAATAGACAACTTTATACCAAGAATCACATTTGACCACCTAGACACAACTAACTAACACATTATGTCTGAACAAATTTTAATGTATTCTTAATACATAAGGGCTAGTTGCTTACTCACATGACTATGTCTGTATACAATTTACTCTCTAGTCAGATATAGAGATGGAGATTTTAGGAGCACAATATGTGAGGTAAACTTTGCTTCAGAGACAGTTTTTCCAAGTTGTCCAAGCTAGATTCAAACTCCTGTCTTCCCATTATCACCCACTTCTGAGTGGCTGGAACTGCAGTCACAGGCCAGTATTTCCGGAAGGAAGGCCCTTCACCTGTCTCTCACTGAGGTGACCATCTCAGTGGAATAAACTCCTCAAGCTTGTCCTTGGGGCTGTTTTTGTTTATCTATTGTTGTATTGGCAGTATTTTCTGCCCATATCTCTGAAGCCATTTGTCACAGCTCTGTGGGTATCTTAGAATAAGAAGGAATTAAATGATTTTGTCATGAGAACAGCATCTTTATTTCAGGTACCTGGTCCTTCTGTGCAAAGCATATGCTGTGGAGCTCATATGTGATTTATGCACCTGGTGCACATTTGTAGGACAGAAGCAGCTGTCCCATAGCTTTGAAAGACACAGAGAGAGCTGCTCTGTTTCTATTTCATTCTATTTTACACTCTCTCTTCTTTCACTCTGTCCCCACTGACCCAGAGGTTCCTGTGCTCTTTTATTTTCCCTTCTAGTCTTTGATACTTTTCTCTTTTACAACTTCTCTGAGATCTTGTCAGAGAAATATGGTGATTTACTTATTTTTGTCGTTTTCAATAGTAAATATTTGAATAATCTAATCCCCACACTGACCACCATTCATATTAGTATTTATGTTTAATTAGGTGGCATATTTATGCCTACTTATAGTATATACTGTAAAGTCAGTCTCAAAAATATTTAAGAAATACTATTAAATCATACAATTATTACAAACTGCTACTATCTGCCTACTATCAATTGTTAACTTTATAATTTACAAATGAATAAATCTATAAATGAATGTTTATTGCATATGGATCTTCATGCACTCCTTTATTGCTGATAATGTTTGTTCACATGCATTCATAGTAAGCGCCGTATTAAGCATTTTACAGAACAAATTTTAATCCACGTCTTATGTAAGTACTAACATAACCAATTTACAGGTATGAAAACAAAACAAGAGATGGAGAGAGAGAGCTCAAGAGCTAAATTTACATGCCACCAAAACTGATGACACGAACTTAATCCCTGTCTAAATTTTCCTCTGACCTCATTATGCCCATGCTCACACACACACATACACATAAGTGAAAAAATATAATCTTATAATCAATAAAGGGAGAGTTGGACAAGAGAAGAAATGAAGAATAGGTCCGAGGCTATGCAGAATACAGGACCATGTCTGCACACTGGGTCTCTCTGGGTCCAGAATTTCTCTCTTCACTCTTATGCTTTTCTGACTCAAGAAAATAACACTCTAGTCCACACACTCTTCTCATAGGAAAAAAACACAGATTTTATTATATTTAGTAATTATGGAAGAAGCAAATAATATTCAAGAAAGTTAAGTAAATTTTAAAGAAAGATATGGGAGAACAAATTGAGAAATGTGGAAAAATGTCTTTATTGACCCTGAAGTTCTAAGCAATCAGTTAAAGTATGGGAAATGCATAGCTGCATTTATTCAGTGGAATTACTGTTCCTCAATCACTTATAATCAATATAAACTATAAGTGGAGCGAAGAGAAATTAAAGCAATTGATACTCAATATTAATTTCCAAGTGTTTTTCCTATGTAATACATGGCATTAAATACTATTGTAAAACATTTAGGATCATCTCTCTGTTCAGTCTCCAACAAAATCCTTCACTGTAATGCCAGTTTTTCTGAGTACACCACAGTATGAAATAACCTGTAACTAATGAAAAGGGATTCTACCTTGAGTAAGACGTGTTCATGATTTTTTTCAAAGGAAAATCGAGAAGACATTCAACCTAGCCAACACTAGCTCAACTTGAAAATCATTCAAAACAAGATTAGAAGCACAAAGTAAGTTGTCAAGATGAGAAAGGAGACTGTCTTCAACATTGAATTATGGGCTAGGGACATCACACATGAGCTTTTCCTGCACGGCATCTTTGTCTAGACTAATTCTCCAGTGACAAAAACTCCCAAAATGACACTTTCTGTTCTAAACACGGGTTCCATTCATCCCACTTCCTAAGCTTTCCTTCAGCACCATGCCCTCTATGCTGAAGCTACTTTCTTTGTCACACCTCCTGCATCTCCACCTAGGAATTCTCGTACTTAGCTGTCTTTAGGGGACCATTAATTAGTCTGAGTAACTGACGTCCCTCTCATAAGTTTGTAAAGCCACCACACCCCATATTTTATAATTAAGCACTTAACAGTAAGCTAAGACACTAACAGTAAAGACTACGATATTTTCATTGTGGTTGTGTTTGTGGAGTGTACTCTGTAACTATTTGGAAACCAGTGAAGGTAACATTGTACAAAACATACTCCAGATATTAATCCATTTAAAATAATAACAATATCATGAGAAAAAAAATTCTAAAGGACAAACTTCTCACTGAATGTAGGATCTTTTTCTATTTTGTTTGTTTTTGTTTTTGAAAAGTTGCTTGAGCATATCACCAAAGATTATATCTTGAATTGGGTCATTTGTAGTGGGATTATGTTCTGTTACATTGTAAATAATAGTCCTGCCTACTGGTTTAATAAAAATACTGTTCGGCAGGTGGCAGACAAGAAGTGCGGGTGGGGATACTCGACTAAGAAAACTCTAGGAACAGGAAGAACAGAGAGAGACACCAGCAGAGATGCCAGCAGAGGCAGAAGGAAGAAGACAACCATGATGCTCAGAGCAAAGGTACCAAGACACATGGCTAAGTAGAATAATGGAAATGTATTGAGTTAAGATGAAAGAACTACCTAGTAATATGTCTGAACCATAGATCAATCAGCATGAAATTAATATAAGCCTTTGTGTGATTATTTGGGGCAAAGCGGCAACAGGGCTGAGAGCAGGTCTGAACCTCTTGGCTGGGCCAGACTTCTTATTACAGTCATTGGTGTTAAGCCACAAAAACTCACCTTGTAAATAGCCATGCCATACAATACTGATGCACCTTAGGGATAACACTTATGCTTCTTTCAAACCGAATTCTTATTCTTAAAAAATAAACAGCAAAGAAATTAATGTTCACCTCCTGCCCTATTAATAATTATGGTAGTATGTGTTCCATCTTTCCAGGATAAAACAAGAAGCTGGGATCAACAAATCTGGTTAGATCCTTATATACCTGTTATGTAGCTTGCTGAAGAAATTTTCTGCAATTCTAGAATATGAGTAATGAAAGATTTGAGGGATACAATTCTTCAGAAGCAGGTTGAAAGGTCATTCTTCAAAATTTCTTTCCATCTGATCATCTGATGAAGAACAGCTCAGGGGAGTCAGGAGAGGTACCACACAATCAACCACCAAGAGCGGCTCTTTGAGTATTTCAGAAGCTGGATTTACCTACCAACAACAAAGGCATCTTGGACAGACCCCAGCTCTTGCCTTTGGCAAGCTTATAACTTCCCTCATGACTCGTTCACATAAAAAAAGATTAATAAAATAAAATGAATGGTAAAAAACAAAAGAGAGATTTAGTTCTCAAATTCTAAGATAATTATGCTTATGCAATCCAAATAATTCTCACTGGTCTGAAATTCCTCAGAGACCTCAGTGAATATATTACCACCCCTCTGGTCGTAAAGTCCATGTTTCTTGGCAATAAAATTGCTGCAATAAACATTTGAGCTCTTTTCCATTTTTAGAACCATTTTGAACAACCTGCTTCTAATGTATTTTATGAGCTCTCTCAAAGTCTTCCAATGAATGACAAAACCCCCAGTGTTTTGTCTAAGTAGCTAGCATTAAACATAATGTTGTTTTTCAGTGTGGAGTCATATCACTGCCAAGAAAGAGCTTCCTATGAGGTTCCCCTGCACTAAATCTCTCCCTGAAATATCTTCTTCTATCTATAGAAAACAAGTAAGACAAGATTATATTTCTTGACCCCAAATCACAGTAGCATTAGCCAGAAAGGATTTTTGACTACCAATAGATGCCCATGATTTAAAGCCTCTTTACTCCCTCAGATCAAAAGATGTTGCATTCTTTGAGAAAGATTTTTACCCAATTTTTTGTGTGGCCTGTTAACAACATACCTATTTATAAGAACATAGGTTTTAGTATTTCTTTTTTAACAGTCATCATTGTGGTGCGATTCAAGTGTTAGCTGAGAAAATTGTAAGGCATGTATCCAGGGTCTGGGACACCTGAAGGGGGTGTGGCCAGCCCCGTTCCAAAGTGGATGCTGGGATCTTGAGCGCCCCATTTTGTTCCTGCCTTCTTGAGAGATTGGATCAACATCCATCGTTTGGACCATCCGATCGCTCAAATATCTTCCTAAGGTGTAACCTGTTATCGTGAGTGTTAAATTACTTTCCAATAAATATTAATCCTGTATTTAGTATATTGAAAGTGAGATTTATTGCAATACATCATTTTATAAGATACTTTGTATGTGAAAGACCTTCAGAGATTCTGCAATATAAACGTGTGAGACAAATGTTCATTTCCATCAGAAGCATTTGCATAAAGGAGCTAAAATTGTTTCACTGATAGGGTAATTAAAAAAGTAAACAGTACCAAATTTCTGTCTTTATCTGTGCCTAAGACTTTGTTGTCAAGACATGAGTCAAGATATATTTTTTCATTTTAATGAGCAGATGAACGTTGAAGGCTTTTAAATAGTATATTTCAAATGAATTCATACAGAAAATTCAGAAAATCCCATTGGTCCTCACTAAGTTAGGTCTCATTCAAAACTTTTTATTATGACATATGATTATAGATAACCATTCCTTTTTTGTAAGTTCATTTTATTAATTTTTATTAAAATATGTCTTTTCTATCTATATATCCTCCTTCTCCCCCTCCCTTCCCTCCTCCCAATCCCTTCCAGTCAACCCTCAGCTTCCTCCTTCCCCCATTCTCCATCCTCCTTCAGAATGGCAAGAAGTCCCAAGGTGGGTCAGCTCTGCATGGCACATCCACTCCAGGCAAGTCCGATTTGATTTTCTCATCCCAAAATCAAGACTGGGTTAGGTGTTAAAGATAACATATTAAGTACATCGCCTTTAGCATATTGTTTAGTCAAACAAATCTAATCAGAGTTATCACTGATATTTCCATTTGGTCAATAAATCAATGGAGATTTAGAAGTTAATAATCTTGAATCCAACACTGGTATCACAGCTATCATGTAAATCCATATCTAACGGCAAAAGTTGCACAGCTAAGCATACATCTTACCTTTCCCTTTTCTCCTACAAGAATCTAATTCCATCAGCTCTGTAATTCAGTTAAGTAAAAGAAAATATCTGGACTTTTTTTCTGAAAAAATATATTACAGGTCATCAAGTCACAGACAGGAAGTAAATACAAAGATTTATTTGGTAGAAATTCATTGTGAGTTTCTTACCAGTAGAATTTTTATTGAAGATTGACCTATTTATCTTTTATAAATAAATGAATACACACATATATATGTACATAAATATATCTCACACACATATATACATATGCAAATATATGTGTATATATAGCTTTTATGCATAAAGAGAATAAGCTTATCACTATATTGAAGGAAATCTTGTGACATTACCCACAAGATTCTCCATCTGCAGGACAGTCATCAAATACTTTTAGCCCAAATTTACATCTTGTGGGTAGAAGATCTGAGTAAAAGCCCTTCAAAGCTTCTTTCCCCTTTTGTAGTACAGACCAATGGAGTCTCACTTTATTGAAGAATTAATCATATCTCATGTAATTCCTGTGTATAATCATTACCTAGTGTGCTTGGGAGAGTAAATACAGATATTCATGGGATAAAGGAAACAGGAAAACTCTGACATATAACAAGCCAAAAGTTTTAAATAAAAGAATTGTATCAATAACATCAAACAATATCTGCCCAAATATCATTGGCCTTTCTGTATCTGGCTGCTTTAGAGGCTATTAATAAGAGGTAAAATGCCATAAAAAAAGAGAATTACAAAATAAAACATTGCCATGAGCTACCCACACCAGGAGGAAAATGCTAGAAAATTCCCTTCGTTGCTTCTCCATTCACAAAAGATTACATGTAAAACATTGCAATTCTTGTTTGTAAAGAAAGAAAGTCCCTTTAAAGCTGATGGACACATCCCACAAGAGCACTTTCCTGTTTGTCACATTAGAAGCAGCAGTATCATTTCTAAATCACCCAATTAGCCATGGAACTGCACCATTTTCCTTCATTTTAATTTCAGGGTCGCTTTGTGTTTTAATAAATATCATCTGCACTCCAGAAACTCTCCGAGAAAATAGCTGCCTGTCCTCAAAGCTTGGTGTCCCAGCTGTCGGAACAGAGCCTCGTGGGTCCTCTGAGGCTCTGTGGCAAAAAGGAAACAGCCTCCGAGAGCTAAGCTTTAAAATGGATTTTTAAAACCTTTTAAACACCACTGTTGGGCTTTTATTAACATTTTATTCTTAGAGAAAGCCCCTTCCAGAGGTGAAGAGCAATACGTGTTTTGGTGTGTTACTTATTTCATTTTACTATAGAGAGCCATTCGCTGTTTGTTGTCAAATAGAAATCTTGATAGCAGAAATGTAAGCACTGTACTTCCAGATGTGAGATGGGTTCCAAAGCATCCAGTGGCGTGAACATCTGAAAGCATATCACAGCAGAGACAGGAGCTCAGTCTGCCTTGGCTTACACTGAGAGCGACAGTAGATGATGCTCTCTGCTGATTGCTGCCACCATGTAGGGGAGCCGGGACAGGGAGAGTATGCCCACAGCAGAAGGTGAATCCAAATAACGTCCTTTGCTGTAAAATCTTGGAAGGCCGTCAATCTTGCAACCAATTTCAAGGGAGGCTTTGACTTTTCTTTAATGATTCTTTGTTCAGCTATGTTTTCAAGTGATTTTACTTTGCTTTCATTTTTAAAATACTTTCTTTAATTGGTATACCAAATCCTATTTTGATGACCATTTTTAATTAACGCCCTTTAGTTAAGATTCAACCTCCTAAATAATAGGAATGTCAGATGTAGTATGCACTGTTTCCTTTCTCTTGTCATAAAAATGCTAAAGGACCTTAAGAACTTCATATAAGTCCCTCTCACCAAAAATTGATGCACGCCTTCAGAGGATGCTGCCCTACTCTCAGCCATCCACATACACTGAAGTTATTCAAAGTACAAACTTTTCAGGCTGGAAAGATGGCTCAGCCAAAGGCCAGACTCACAACTAAAGAAGAAAGCTCTTAACAATAGACCTACATACCTGTACAAGAGAGAGGGCGGACAAATTCAAATTACCCATAAGCATAAAGCCTTTGAGTAGAACCATTTTTTATGCTTGCTTGTCATCCAATCTGGATTCCAATTAGAAAGGCCTGATGGGCAAGACTTGAGGAGCCTTGCAAGTAGCTTCTTGACTTGGCTTTCTGGGAGTATAAGAAAGATGTTGAATGTCCATCCAGGATTGGATAATTATGGTAAATTATCCTATTCTCCAGGTTCTTACCTTTTAAACTTTGAAAGCAAACCCAATTAAGACTATAAAAAATTCTTACTTAAAATGATCTCAGTGATCAGAGTAGAAAGAAAATTGTTCTAAAAGGAGTAAGTGCAAAGAGACGAGAAGAAAGAACTATGAACAGGGGATAGAGAAAGGGACGGAAACAAAAGAAACCGATTTCTTTTTTTGGCTTAAAGGATCTGAAAATTGTTCATGCAAATTTAGTTATTGCAAATATAAGTAGAGTAATGCAAGAATTTGATGCACTTCTTAAATCATTTCCTGCTTTAATGATAGAAAGTAAATGTTACAAGAACATCAACTTTTTTTTTTTTTTCTTTAGGATGCTTTAAACATGAATAAAGCTTCTAAACGCTATTCTTCTTCCGGAAGAGTTCTAGAATCAATAGTTCATGACTCTGATTCCAAGCTTATTAAAGTATCAGCTATCCACTACATATAAATGCCAAGGAATGTTCAATTTCAGAAGCTCAGCTTCTAGATTACTATTGGATCATGGTGAGAGTTTAGATGGTATGAGGTCCTCAAGGTTTCCATTAGTAACGGTGTCAAGTCAAGGAAAGTGTGGCAGCAAACGCCCAAGTCTATTCACTTGGAAAGGTGAGGTGATGGTGGAGGGATGGGGCAGCAACAGAAAGAGACAGACAGACAGACAGACAGACACATACATACACACACACACACATACACACACACACACACACACACACACACAGAGAGAGAGAGAGAGAGAGAGAGAGAGAGAGAGAGAGAGAGAGAGAGAGAAACAGAGAGAGAAACAGAGAGAGAAACAGAGAGACAGAGACACACACAGAAAGAAATATCTTTTCTGCTCTTAGGCTTAAAAAACCATTAGATCTCAAGAAGTTCCAAAACTATACTTCAATTTTAAGAACGCCCAAGAACCTTTAGGTAACCCCAATGCACCAGCTTCTGGAGAATCACCATTCAGTGATTTAGCAGACTGAACATAGGTCTCCTTTAACCAAAGTGCCATCATGGAAACCAAAATGATGATATTCTGCAAACAAAAGTTAAGTTTGTTTGCAAAGCACTAAAACCTGATTAAAGCACATTTGGAAACTTGTCTTTTCTGGACAACTTAAACAGCATTTCAATTTTATTAAGCTCTTAAATAATTCATTTCTTATCAAATGCCACCCTAATTAGAGGTTACAAAGAGGGACATACAACATGACTACAGGGAAGTGTGGGTGAGAAAAAAGCTAAGGGCTCTTTTGAAGAGAAATAGAACAACAAAACTAAGTTCCCAGGAGCATTTTCTCTATTTCCCTGCCCGGAAAATACAGAAGTTCAGTGACACCCAAAAGTATGTCACACAATTAAGATGAGTCTTTGAAGAACCTACTTGGCTGAACACTGTGGAAATATAAACAGAATCTTCTTACAGCTATTCAAGGCTGTTCTCAAGAGGCATTGGCAAGGAGAATTTTGTATTATGCTGCAGAAACAGCAGAGACACTAGCTTTATATTTTACAATCATTCACAAACCAATTGGAATCTGACAATAAAACAAACCAAGGCCTTCTCCCTACTAACAAACAGATTTCTAAACCCCATTGTTCAGAAGAAGAATCTGGCTGTACACAGAAGTCTAAAGGCTGGAAGTGACTTAGAGCCCAAAGCACTTCTACAAATGCTGTCAAATAAGGATTTGCAAAGCCTGTGTTCACTGGGAAGATGATTCAGGCAGCAGAGAAGCATCTGCATAATCTCTGCTAAGCACAAGACCTGCCTGGCTCACTGGGCTCACTGCTTTGTAAAGATAAAGTCAGAAGCCGTCATCCACTGCAAAACACTGGAAAACCAAGCAACAGCCATAAATGGTCCCAGATGTGAATTAGCAGACAGACCCAAAGTTAATGCACTTTTCAGACCTCTGGTGTGAGAAGATGAGCCAGTTCATTCCACAGATGAGTTATTTAAGAGGGTGGCATTAACATATCCAAACCCACTAAGATAATTGTTTTAATAGATGAGAAGTTCATATAGAAAAGCTTCAAGTGTAGGAATATTCTGGAATTCTTATTTTAGATGGTTTAGTCTTCAAATGGCAAAGTTATCAAACCACAGAAAGCATTGCAAAGTCAAAGAGTACACACAAATAAAAATTCAGATAAGTGTGCATTCATCATATTCAGTATCGTACTTTGCCATTGACACTGTCTACTTTTAGACTAACTTTAAAAAAGTTTTAGCTAGAGGTGTGGCTTATTGGACAAAGCACTCACCTAAGTTCATAGAGGCTAGCAAATTTGATATCCAGCACATTTAAAAAGAGAGAGTGTAGTGAAATTATACAGTCATCATTAATACAGGGTGGTGAGGCAGCCTCTCTACTTGGTTTGGAGTACAGAAATCCTTTGCATTATTCAATTCTACTTAGAAAATATTGCCAGATATAGGAAAATAAGATGAAATAAAACATTAGCTAGAGGGTTATAAAATTTGTAGGCTATTTTTATTCTTTTGTGGTTTGATCTTTTGTACTCTAAGTAGGTTGTAGCCTAAACTTTCATGAAACTAAATAACAGTACAACACAAAAATAAAAAAGCCACTACATTTAACCTGCCACCACACAGTGGCTAGCCCCTCAAGTGCAGAGGCTTAGCAGAAGCTTCTGACAGCCCGTATTTTTTCCTAAAAAATATGCCATCTCATAAAGACACTAGCCAGTCTAAACTTATTATACAGCTTTATCCTTGAATCCCATAATCAATTTTCTTAGAGAAAGATGATTTAATTAAGCAAAAAGTCAATGTAGTGCAATGCAGAGACCTTGACAGATCTATGTAGCTTGAACTCATCACTTTTTAAATAGCAGTACTAGGCATTTAACATCCAGAAATACCTACTAACTCTTTTCCAAATAGAAATGATCAGCCATAAGTTTAGATATAAGGACACACACACAGCACTTCAAACTCACCTCAAAGTCTCTGAACACTCAACACTTAGCAACAGGGGTTATAAAATGATAGGCAATGAGTTTAATTGGAAGATTACAAGGCCCTTCTATATGCATGTCCATCAAGAATTTAACCAAGGGATAAGGATGCCATTTCTTGTGAAGATATGAAAAAGTCAAAATACAAAGAAAGGGGGAGGAAAAAGAAATATTAAATAAAATCTCCTACATGTCTATATATAAGTTCCTCCAGGGTCAACTAGCTTTCCTTCCAGAAGCTAGAGTTTCTCCTTGATGCAAATTTCTGATCAAATGAATTATTCATTTTTCTAAATGATTTGAGTTTTTATTGTTGTTTGCTACCCGTTTCTCCAAAATACTCTCTTCTGCTTGCAATAGTGTTAGTTACATTTACCATTTTACCTGTAAAACTCAGAACTGAAAAGCACAATTAAGATAAACACGAGAGGGGCAAACATATGCTTTGAAAATCCAGAGCCCAAAGAGTAGCTTTTGTTCATAGCTCAGCACCTGGACAAGTTCTCTGGTAGGGCTATGGTGTTTTCCTGCTTGGATCAAGGGTGGCAGACATCCTGGCTGCTGTTTAATTTCTTGTTTATGAATAATTAGAGCATATTTAATGCATGTGAAATGTAGCAGCCTTGCTTATGCTGAGACTTGAGGACTGATGAAACAGGCCTATTGGTCAACTGTCCAAATCACTTATTCCCAGAAGGCCAACTCTTATATCCTCAGCTGAATATTCAAGTTTTGTCTCTAGTCCTCTGCACACATATGCACATATAAGTATGACACCTGAAATCAGCTAAACCAACCAATCATACCTGTTTATTTGGGATTCAGATGCAGTTTTGTCTACACCAATAGTAAAGCCTTGAATAAGATTTCATTGATGATTTGTGCCGCAGCTCCTGAAGTTACCATAATTTTAGTTTCTCAGGAAACTTTGTATTTAGTATTGTTAAGGATTACAGAGACATGTGGTTTTTAAAAAGGAATTCATTTATCTAAGCTAATTTGAACAAATTACTAATATTAGTACTAATATTTTTTAATGTTAATTGCTGTTCGAACTATATTATTTTTTTTTCAAGTTGCATTTAGAATCTTGGACTCTTGTAAGAGGCAAAAGTCATTTCTGAAAAACACATGAAACCAACGAACAGTTAAACTTTAAAATGCCAATAAGCATAATTTTATAGAATCAGATTCCTATAATTTTGGTTGGAGTATATAATAAAATCTGTAGTCTTTTAATTTGATAATTGTGTTTTATTAACAACTTTCCTGAGGGGTGAAAAAACAAAGCCAATGTTTCATAGAACTGGCTGAGAGAAAAGCTGATTTTACCTGACACAAATTATGAAGATTTATTGGGGTAAATAAAAGCAGCAGAAACATACAGCTTTTATTCTCCTTTACTGAAGTCATAGTGTTAAAACTAGTACAACTAAATAAGAACTGATCTTATGCTAAACAGAACTTTGTACAAATAAAACAGATTAGTTCTCTTATACAAAGAGAGGAAGGAAAGAAAGAGGGAAGAGAAGGGGAGGAAGGTAAAGAGGGGTGGATAGGTGAATAAATGTTTGAGCTGTGAGCAGGACAGGCAAAGGCTATTTCAAAAAACAGAATTTCAGTGTGATGTTCTCAGGTGAAGGTGAGTCAGTTTTCCTGAAGATACAATAGGTATCACAGTCTTTTTGGCATTTTTCCCCCATTCCACCATTCAAAATCCTATCCCTGTACACATAAAGCACTGAACTCAAGAAAAATGGCAAAAAAAAAAAAATCTCAATCACACCCAAGATTCAAGTTTCTATAAGTTATTACGGTCTTAAAGTAAACCCACCAAAGCCTAGCAATTCTCATTCCATCTATCTTTGAGCTTTTAAAAGGACTTTAAAATTGCTAAACCCCGTTCAGATCAAAAGAGGAAGCTAGGCTGGAAAAGAATTATCCACAGACCCATCCAGTCCCTTAAGACTGTATTCATTTTACGTCATTACTCATGGGACAGTGACACAGAAGACCAACAGAGCCGAAGAAGTGGGGAGCTAAAATGGCTGTGCAGAGAGGCACAGACCCCCTTCTTTTGAGATGAAAAGACCTCCTTGATCCCTCCCACGCGTTCAGAATTTTATGCTTTATGTTAGGAGAGTAGGGAGTACTTTACCTCACAGTGACAGGCCAGTACTTAGTCTTCCATAAGAGAGTGGATTCAATGGCACCAGGAGGAAAGGATTATTGGGAGAGACAAGTGCCACTCTGCAGTCTTCACGTGGAGTGTGTATGTGTGTGTGTGTGTGTGTGTGTGTGTGTGTGTGTGTGTGTGTGTGTGTGTGTGTGTGTGTGTGTGTGTTGAGGGGGGATTCATTACCCCGCTGTGACTAATCTTTTCAGTAGTGTGCTATAAGAATAGAGCAGAAGGTCCTGCATTTTCAATCTGGCTTGGGTCATCACTTAACTTTTTTTTTTTTTTCTCATGTATAAACTAATGGTCACACAATGATGGTAAGGATGACTGACAACAGTAATAACTTCTCTTTGATGTTTTAGAAGCATTAAGTGAGAGAAGGAAATTACTTCATAAAATTTAAAGCTATAAGCAGATACTGTTTTTCAACTATGAGGAACCTTCCAACACTAAGCTTAGATTTTTATCTGGAGCTGGTAGATTCTAGACATGAGAGAGTTAGTAAAAATAATAGCTATTGGTAGCTACATTAACTGCACTTATAAGATAGATTGATTCCACCATCTTTATGATTATAATTGTGGAACGTTAGACAGGAACGAGTTGGAGTGGGATACAGAATCCTGGTCTTTAGGACACAACAGCCAAGTCTTTTGATTCATTGTGTAGTTTCCTTGTCACACTGGGATTCCATGGTTGAAGTAACAGAAGGAAAGACTTCAGTAGCAGAAATGCTGGGTCTGCCTTCACAGGCCCGAACTAGAGTCAGACTCGTCTCTGTTGTATATAAACATATGATTTCCCTAAACTAACAATCTAGAAAGTATAACAAAACAAACAAGACTTGGCTACCTAAAAGAGACTATTAATAAGACAAAGTATTCTCTCTGAGTTCCCTAAAGAGTAATGTAAGGGAGATTCAAGCCTTCTCAAGGTGCAATGTGGGAAAACGCCAATGAGATAAGTTACTGCAGCTCTGCATTTTCATAATAACTCTGCAGAACTCTACATTTTGTCATAAATCTTGCTCTTCAGTTGTTTGTGGCATGAATTCTTTGGTAACCTATCCTGCCAGAGTGGTGGAGATGGGGAGCTTTGTTTCTAAACAACTCCTGATAAACAAGATTGTCCTCAGTATCTACTTGTGAGGTCCTGGGGTCAAAGATGATTGACACCTTTGGTTTGAGTGAATGTTGTTTTTTCCATCCCTTGCTTCTGAATCAGTCTTCGGATGCTAACCTCTCATTTTTCTCTCATTTTTATGGGGTTATGTGATCTGGACTAGAATGGTAAAATTAAGATAAAACACCTATTTCCAGTTTCTGGAGGATAATTCTTCTGATGTTTTTAAGCATGTGCCTCTGGCCTTCTGACAGTCCTATAAACTCAGGAAGATGGATGAAGTGTCGGTTTTAAAGTCATCTAAAACAGTTTATGTGTGAGCATGGACTTGAAATTCTAGAGACTGACTGAGTTCATTTGCTGCTACATTAAGGGATCCAGGTGCAGAATAAGTCACTGAGATTCAATTGCTTTCCACAGTAATGCATAGCTGAAAGGCTTTTGCCTAAAAGCTTTTAAATGCAAGAGATATAATAATCATCAGAGACATTCCAGTCTCTATCAGTTGGATGTACTTCTGTGAAACCCTAAATGCTTCATATAACCACGTTTCATTTATTTCACCTCATATCCCTCTTTAGATGGTGGAAAGGGAAAATCATAGCAACCCCCAATTACCAAGTCACTCACTGCTTGATGATCCTGTCTTTGTGTATGAATGGACCATTAAGTAATGACATCAGAGTGCACAACATTCTGTACATCAGAACATGCAGGACTGAAAGATGCCAGTAAATTCAAGACAGTTCCAAGAAGAGCTACAAGGTGATTTAAGAATATTGAAAGTTGATTGATGAAGATCAAAATGCCACTTATTTAAACCAACTTCAGAAATGTGGTATAGCCAACATGGGCATATTTCTGAAGTCAGTGTATACTCGCTTAGCAAGATTAGTAGCTATGCTACATGCAACTGGAAACATCTGAGGTTAGATAACAGACTTGCTAACTATCAAACACATCCTCTGCCATATTGTACAATGACAAAGATGTTTCAGAAGGTGACTTTCCCCACTGTGAAAGTGGGTTATCTCTGCAGTGCAAACTAGGATGTGAGGCATTAGTTTCTCAGAAGAATGGCAACCCTAGAAAATATGGGATGCTGACCCTCAGTTATCTGGAAAACAGATACAGTACCTGTGTCAAAGTATGGAAGGTGATGGACTAACAAAGGCTTGACACACATTCAGCTCTGTATAGAGGGTAGTTACTGATTTGTTTGCAGTCAGATTTGTCTCCAGTCTAAGACATAAGAAAATACCATCCTATGTGACTTTTTTTCTCATTGACTGATCAAGGGATACATATAAGTGCCCAGGCTGAAATATATAAGCACCCTTGCTGAAGAGCTAAGCAACTTGAGATAGCAGAGCTATCATAGCTTTGTTTTCACACCCCTTCTCTCAGTACCACACAGTGCCAAGAGAATCTCTTCTTGGATTTTAACTTGAAAGCCAAAAATAGGATTGGAGAACTAAGTGGTCCTATATATTTTACTTCCAAGCACCGATAGCAGACAAGCCTGGAAGGCACTATCATCTTGTTGGAATGAATCCTCAGATTCACAGGCTGAAATAAGGCACTGGTAAAAATCAACAAATTAACCCTTTTTCACCCAAAACATCAACAATAAAAACAACTAAATGCTTACCGATTCAAACTTTTCTGTAGTTTAAAAACGAAAAAAAAAAAGGAAACAAAAAAAATCGATATTTTGTACAATGACCACCCATTACTTCAGTTTTCAAAACTGTCATTGATGCTCTTAAGTCCTCATTTAATTCTTAGAAACCTCATATGGCTTAAGTTTTCACTGAATTCTCCAAGGTTCCAATATCTTCTAAGTGCTTGAATTAAAACATGAGCCTGAACAGAGGTAAATTTTTCTACTGACGCCACAGTGTGTATGTGATTTACACACCACACACACACACACACACACACACACACACACACACACACACACACACACACACACCCTGCATCTATGCGCCTTCCTCTGCATATTCACTGGAGCATCCTGAGCTGAAAATCTATGAATATCAACTGTCTTCATCTCTGACGTAGCCTCTGGAATGGTATTCCCTTCTGTCCTTTCCCCTTCAGTTCTTAGTCAACCACAGTCACTCTGCTAGAAATAGTTTTGTGTGCATGTTCCCATCGAATTAAAATCTTCCAATACATCTTCATCACACTCAGACAAGGAGCCACAGCCAGTGATGACAGCAAGGTCTTACACAGTCTGCCTAGCCATGGCGTGTCACCACAGCATGTACACATTCATCCCTGCTCTCTTCTTCTTCACCAGCTCTGCTCCAGTGGCGATTACTGTACCCCTCGCCCTTGTTGAACAGAGTATGCACTTTCCAGCTCCAGAAAACTTAATCCACTGTTCCACTGTTTACCAAATAGTGCAAATGGTTCACCATCTTGCATCTGAAAAAAATGTGTTAGCTCTATTTACCCTTTAGACAACTACAAAATCCTACTTCTCTAGTATTATTCATCATTGTTTATTTTTCATACATATATACATAATCTTAATCTAGTTCTTTGGACAGATGTAATACATGATCTCTCTCTCTGTGTGCATTCTGTTTAACATTGGTATATAAGCTATATCACTTAAAAACTGTTTTTAAAATTTTCTCTCATTCTTGTTACATCCAAGTACCTCATTCATACATTAACACACAATAAATAATTACTGTATGGGTAAAAAAATATATAATTTTAGTTTTCTAACAAATGTCTTTCAATTAGACAAAATCCAAACTGTCCAAAATATTCTTTCTATCAACCATTCAAGTTAACATTAATCCAACCCACTCTATGACTCCAGGCAATAATGTGATTTTATACTGCCTAAGTCATGTTTGTACTTATACAGAAATAGTCTGTCTTAACCCTTAATATAGCATCATGGAGAGTTAAGGGAAAAAGAAGGATGGGCATATAGCTTGCTTCCCAAGCCTAGGAACTTGAGTTTGGATCTTCATCACCCAAACACAAGGACAAACATCTGGAATCCCAGCACAGGACAGGTACACACATGTGGATTAGTGGAGCTCAGCAGCATATCAGAGCACATGAGTTCCAGGCTCAGTGAGAGACCCAGTCTCAAGAACTAAGATGAAGAACTACAGAAGAACACACATAATTTTGACTTCTGGCCTTCAATATGAACACATACAAACTTATGGACAATTGAGAAAGAGAGGGATACAGACAGCAGACACAGACACACACAGACACACACACACACACACACACACACACACACACACACACACACACACACACAGACACACGAAAGGAAAAACCTGGGAACAAGGCAGATAGTCTCAAAAGAGGGCAGAACAGATAGTAACAGAGAGCAGACCATGGGTGGAAAGAGAGGATCGTGTAGCTATGGTTTCTAGAATTACTGCTTTTATTTATTTATTTATTTTTAACAAAAATCACTGGCTACAATAGAAATTTAGAAATAAAAATACTTTGATTATCAATAATTAGATACATATTATATAGAAGTGGCTTTGTTTTGATTAAAAACTAACGATTTTACTTCTCTGTGTTTAGTAGACACAGATAGCATAAAGAGTTATGTGCAGAAAGTGGCACAGAAGACCAGCTGACAAATGAAGGAACAACATTAAAAGAGGTGGGAAAAGTAAGAACCTAGGAAATAGTCAATTCCCTGACGAGGAACACCTAACCCAGTCTTGACTTTGGGTTGAGGAAATCAGACTGCCATGGAGTGGATGGATGTGCCATGCTGAGCTGACTCACCTTGGGACTTCTTGCCCCTTTGGGGAAAGGGATGGGGAGATGGGAAGAGGGGAAGCTGAAGGTTGACTGGGATGCTTGGGAGGAAGGAAGAGAGGGGGAGCAGGGGGATAGATAGACAAAAAGACATTTCTTTAAAAAAAAATAAAATGAAAATTAATTAATTAATATTCCTAAAAAATCAAGAAATAAATTTATAGGGATTTGAGAGCAGTCAACCCTGCCATCTGTGAGCTGTAAACCTTTGATCCTAGGTGCAACGGGAGTTTCACAGATAGTGAACAGGAAAGTCTCCTTTACCAGATTCCTTCTAAAACACAGAAGAAGTCAGTATTGTATTTCAGCATCTCATCCCACCTAGACAGTAAAAAGTATGTGGTACTAATATTGGCATCACACAAAGTGCTAGTGGGAAGAGATAATTAGGATTATTACCCAAGTTAGAGATTATAACACAGACATAACAGGTTTTAGGGCAAAATGGATAAATAAATAAAATGTAGCACCAGCAAGCATTATGATGGAGGCTGTGCTTTCAGCAGAGTAACTTCAATGTATGATACCAAGAAACAGAAGACAATTGACCTCACTTGTGATTCATATAGTGACCAGTCAGGTGAACAAGAAGAAATAGTCTGGAAGAACCAGAGGACATAAATTAATCCAAGGCTATGTTCACACTTCATTCTGCCGTATGTTTCCCTAACCTCATAGTTTACCCAAGCACAGGAGAAAAGGCGATGCTAGGAAATAATCTTAATAGGCTGTCTGTTCTAGAGAGTAAGATTTAAGCTGGAAGTGATAGATTTTAACTAGGAATGAGTAAGATAACTTCAAGTGTCATATGAGTATCCTCCTTCAAACAGAAATAAGTGCTGGTGAGCAAGTAGTATTTAGTTATAAGGAAATAAAGTTATATTTCTACCCACCTAAGCCACAGGTTATAAATTTTAAATTCACTCTACATATAAGGCAAGTGATTTACCAGTGCAGAATTTTACAGTAGAATGAAACATTTTAAAGTTACCAACTAGCTAAGTACAGAGCTGAATAAAATTTTATCCTCTCAACCAAAGAAAAGCATGCTAAAAGTGATTTGTCTAAAATATTATAAAACCAAATATAAAAGTACCCCGTGTTCTGCTCACAATGAAACAACATATAACTCCAACAGTTATTTCCAAATTTTGTGTGAGATTCAACATAAAAGCTCAAGGATAGATACACTCTACAACTTGCCTAGGAAATTTCCTCTTGTGTTCATGAAACTCTTGCTGGCTAGTTCCCACTTCCATCAAACTGAAAATAGCCCTATCCTCCACAAACTTTACTAAATTGAAATGTTTTGCAAATAACTTCCTCTGGCCCAGTACAGCAGTCATTTCAAATGCAACGAGCAGACAACGTTATGTTTTATCTGCACGTAAGAGAAGGAGAAAAAGTAGGGGGAGAAATAAGAGCATAGGTAGGAGAAGCAGGGCAGAGTCAGGCAGACGAGCCAGAAGCCTGAAGGAGCAACATGTAAGGAACACAGGTGAGCCACGGGCCACATGGCAAACAGATTAATGGAAATGGGTTGAATTAAGATGTAAAAGTGTTACAATGTGGTTTCTTGGTCTTGGGCAGCCAGAGGCCCAGACTCACAGACCTGCCATACCAGACCCCTTAGCAGCCTGCTGCCTCTGCTCAGGCACCCAGAAATGACTCAGACTCTTATATTAACTTCATGCTGTTTGGCCTATGGCTCAGGCACATTGCTAGCTTGCTCTTACATCTTAAATCAATCCATTTCTATTAATCTTTTTGCCACATGGCCTGTGGCTCACCTGTGTTCCTTACATGTTGCTCCTTTGGGCCTCTGGCCTGTCTGTCTCTGACTCTGACCTTCCTTTCCTACCTATTCTGATTACTCTGCCTACTTTTTCTATGGTGCCTGTCATGGGCCATAATAGTTCCTTTATTTAAAGATGGATTTTCACAACATACAGAAAGACATTCCCACATCATAAGAGCAAGCTAGCAATGTGCTAGCCCAACAGCATGAAGTAAATATAAGCGTCTGAATCATTTCTGGGGGCCTGAGCAGCAATGGGCGGCTAAGGGGTCTGTGGCTGACTGCAGGTCTGTGAGTCTCGACCTCTGGCCGCCTGAGACTAAGAAACTTCATTACTATAGGCTTCTTTTTAGGGGGTTTCCAGACTAATTGGGTTCTTAAGCTTCATGTACCTTTGGAGGTATATTCTTTTGTAGGTTGGAAAATGTTGTGTTGTTGTTTTTGTGATTTTTGTTGAATATGTTTTCTGTGCCTTTGAGCTGGAATTCTTTTCCTTTTTCTATTTCTATTATTTCTAGGTTTGTCTATTTTTGGTGTCCCAGATTTCCTGGGGTTTTCTATTGGGAATTTATTGGACTTACCATTTTCTTTGACTCATCAATTTATTTTCTCCATCATATCTTAAATGGCTGAGATTTTCTCTTGCATCTCTGATACACTGTTGGTGATACTTGCATCTGTAGTTCCTGTTTGCTCCCTCAGAGTTTCCATTTCCAACATTACCATGGTTTTTGTTTTCGTTATTGTTTCTATTTCAGGTCTCAAGTCTTAAACTGTTTCCTTCACTCTTTGATTTTTTCTTTGCTTTAAGAGATTTATTCATCTCTTCCAATTTTTGTTTGATTATCCCTCGACTTCTTCAAGGAATTATTTTTTTATTTTCTCCTTACAAGCCCCTCTCATCTACACTAAGTAATTTTTAAATTCATTTTCTTGTGTTTCAACTCTGTTGGAATGTTCAGATTTTGCTGTTATGGGATCATTGGGTTCTAGTGGCACCATATTGCTGTGTAGGGGCATTGTGTTGATTCATGGTAAATAATTGTCCCACCCACTGGTTTAATAAAAAGAGCTGATTGGCCAAAGGCAGGCAGGAAGTGTAGGCGGGGCTACCAGACTAAGAAAATCTCTGAGTACAGAATGCCAGAAGAGCACCAGAGAGAAGCTGCAGGATGCAGAGGACAACCATGCAGCTTTAAAGGTACCGAGCTGCCTGGCTGAACAAGAGACATGGGATAGCTTAAGGGTAGAGAGTTAGCAAGCTATATGCCTGGGCCTAAGGCTGATCAGCCTAAAACTATTGGAAGCATCTGTATGTCTCTGTGGGACTGTGGGACTTCGGGTCTGTGGGCGTAGACCTTGAGGTTAGGCCGGAAAGTCCGGGCCAGAAACCTCATACTACATTGCTCTTTCCATTGCTAAATGTATTCTTACACCTGTATGTATTTAATAAAATTAATCTGAAATATCAGAAACAAATGATGGTCATTCAGCCAACTCCTCAAGCCTGTCTCCAGGAATCCTCCAATGGAATGCCTCTGAGTCCTAAGCCTAACAAAAAAGGTTAGTCTCTGGGAAAGCTTTAAAACCCTTTTCTCTTGCTTTGCCCAGCTCTTAACAACCTCTGCTCACATTCCTAAAGCTAGGATTAAAGGTGTAGGTAGCACCTCCCTGGCCTGGCTTAGTTCTGTGATTATCTCTGATACTGCAGATTAATTTTATTAAATATATATTTACTCATCTTTTCTTTCACTGATATGGTTTGTGCCTGTACCTCTTCTTACAGCTGTTGTGTTTTAAAGCAGTGTCTGTTTTTCCAACTGGTGTGGTTTGCCCTTGTGTCTCTGTAGTCTGATAGGGTTGCAGGGGTGGTGGCTGGCCAAGGGGATGATGTTACAGTGCTTGGGGTTAGGCAATGGAGTGGGTCTTAGTGGGACAGTGTCCAATGTGGGGAGGGCACAGCCTAGAGGCAGGTATCTCACCTGCCTACAGGCTAGACTGCCTATTTTCTAAAATTCTTACCATAACTTCAAAACTCTATTAAGAATGTATTTTCCTCTCTCCCCAGCTGAGGACTAAAATAAATTTTCTTAACTGGAAGCTGCATCTGATATGGGACAGAAGAATAACAAAAAATAAGGAACTATTCTACTGTTACTAATCCTATGCTGAACAAATCATTATATATTTACTTTCCTGTACATTGTGTTGGGTTTTAGTCTCTTAGCAGTTTTCTGCAGTGATCCAGGACAATGCCTAATTGTGAACTTTAAGTATCCAAAAGGAAGATGAGGCCTCACAACAATGATTTCACATGAACTCTGACAAAGCCACTAGGCTGACAAACACCAAAGATCAGATTTGGACTACAAACTGCTCAGGACAATTTTGAGGCAGCTCGCTGAAATGAACCACAGACTACTATAGCCAGGACTTGAGATAAGTCATCCACTTTCCTGTTATGCAGAAACTGGACAACAAATGATACAGCTACTTATTTCAGGACTTGACATTTAACAAAACTTTTCTTTTCAGGATCCCCAAAATATGCCGTCGCCCCTAGTCAGCAGGAAGTTTAAGAACATGGCACCCACATTCCCAAGTAGTGGGGGGGGGTTGTTTTTGGTTGTTCGATGGATTATGGATGTTTGTCATTGTTTAGGTGAATTGGTTAAAAACTGTTAATAGTTGTGGTTAGAAAAAAGTTAAACAAGAACAATTAGATTCAAGATTTGTGTTTAAAAAGATAGAAAGAGGGAATACAGATATATAGGATATAAAGATAGATTATTCAATCTCCTTTTAAAAGGATTTACTAGCTTTAAATATTTTACGTTGCACTAGTTTTTTTATATATTGTATACAAATTGTGTATATTGAGGTTAAACTGTGTTACTGTACAAATATCTCTCTGCTTGTTCAAGGTAGTAAACTTATTTAGTTCATCTAACATTGTAATGCAAGTTGCTAGTCCATGAAAGTTTTTATTACCGTTTAATTAGAATATAAAGCAATGCAAGTTAGTAGTTAGACATTACATTCAGATGTAGTTATGTTAGATATGTTTTCAAGATCAAGAAAATATATTTTCGATGAACAGGTCTTCTTCAAACACTTCAGAGATCCATAGAATATGGCATTCAAAATATTTTTAGAACTTAGACTTTTCTGGACAGTGAGACAGGTCTGTTCCTGGCAGCCCCAGTCTACTTCAAGAGAAAAATGGTCATTGAAGAAACTCCATATGGAGTCTACTTTCTTTGTGGCAATGGTTAGCCATTGTACAAGAACCTGTCTCTGTATTGTCTACTTGACAGTATGCTGTTTAAACTGGAGATGCAGGTTTCCTCAGAAAGTGACCTTTGAACTTTGACAGAACAAGCTGAGATGGTCCTTCAAATTCCTGTTTTTCAGATAAAACTGTCAGAGATGATCCATGGACAGTGTGAGACCAGTAGTGGCCCCTGGTGCACTGGGCCCAAGTTTTCCTGGAGTCGGGTTGCTTGGGAACGCAGCCCAAAGTGGATGGTAAACTCCATTTAAGGCTAAATACTGGCACAAGACTGATAGCTAACAAGTACTGTAAGGGAAAGTTGAAAAGAACTTTGAAGAGAGAGTTCAGTCTTCAGGACACAAGGAGAAGACTGAACTATACCAAAATGGGCAAAGCATATTTCCTGCTTCCCCGAGATGAAAAGAGACTCCGGGCCTGTAGGCTGAAGATGGATGCCCCAACGTTATAAAGGAACTTTGGGTGAGTGTCCAGGAAGAAAGGTGTCATCTCTGTCATTTCTAGTTTTTGGAAGTTGCTTGCACTTTCTGGTTATTTGGGTAAATATTATTTCCTTCTGGGTCTCTGAAGTAGATGAAGATGAGATAGTTAAAGCTATAGTAATAGTTTTCTAGTGACAGTTTTAGAAAAGAAACTTTGAAGTTAAAGTGCATCAATTTAAGAGACATCAAAATAATAGCTTTAAGTTAGTAATACAAGTTAGAAAGAAAGTGAATTAGGTATAATCTTTTGGACTCATCAAAATAGGATAATTAATAGAATATTTTCTTTGAATTGTCAATTGTTAATAGACTGGACATTACTCATTTATTGTTTGTATATATTGTATATATATTGTACCTATTGTGTATGGTTTTGCTTATGTTAGCTATCAACTTCTTTTATTTAAATTTGACACAAAAGAGAATATGTGAGGATTTAATAAAAGCTCCAGAAGTTTCAGAGATATAAGAGGGATCTATCTTCAGTCAGTCTAGGAGGATCAGAGAGTGGTGATTCACACCTTTAATCCTAGCACAGGGAGTATCCTGGGAATGTTGACCTACACCTTTAATCCAAACTGAGTTCTAGGACATTTTAGTTTACAGAAGGAGTTCCAGGCTCCCAGGCAGGCAGTAGTGGAGCCACACCTGCCTTAACTTACCAAAAGAGTACTTAAGGTGGGCATAGAAAGTCAGAAGTTAGAGGAAGCCAAGAGAAGCCAGGCTGAGGAAGCTGGAAGACAGCTGGGTAAGATCTGACTGTGGTGTTTCCTCTCTTTGATATCTCCAATTTTCTCAGAGATCTATCCCTGAGTTTCATTTATTTGTGTAACATGTACCCTTCAAATTAGAGTGTTAAGTAGAATGTGTATGTCTAGAGAACTTTAAGGGACTCTTGGTTGCTCCCTATTTTTCCTTAAAAGGAAACACAGCTCAACTTATGTTTATTTCACCATAAAGGAAGAACAAAAATGAATGTCTAGTTGGTAAGACAGGATTGTATTCTTGGCACTTATATTTGTTGGCTGCTCATGATTTGAATTGATTCAGTTGGATCATGGATTTGTTTCTAGGGGAAGGTCTAAAAAGAAAAGGAAACTGCAGCCCTTATGCAAACCCAACTGCATGTCTAACCTTCTCGGGCTGCATTTAAAGGGACTGCTAACCATAGGGAATTTATGAGAATAGCTGAAGATCTGGGTCAGGTCATAGGGGACAAGCAAGATTCATACACTGAGACCAGTTTCCAGATGGAGGACAAGTCTTAGATCACCAGGGCTTCCAGCTTCTAATACATCAGCCACTGAGTTACACACAGAAAGGAAATCTAGCAGGATTTGTTAAAGGTGCTTTTTATTTTGATTCCTAGAGCTCAGGGGCCATTTCATTTCTGTTTTCCTTCAACATGAAAAAGAAAAGGAAAAGCCTTGCAAAGCCAGTGGAATCCAGGCAGCTGCCTATTATATGCAAAAAAAAAAAAAAAAAAAAAAAAAAAATGTGGCTCTTCAGCCTTTTCAATGCTGACAACTGAATCAGCTGTAATGCACATACTACCAAAGTGAGCAAGTTAAAAAAGGTATGAAAAGTAATGCAAATTTTTCTTGTCTGTGAGCAGCAAAAATACTCTGTAACAACGACTGAAAATACTTTATCAGAATTATGCTTCCTTTACTGGGGAATCATAGAAATTGTACTTAATATCACCTACCGTGGCTGACTTGCAATCTTCCAGTAAAGCAGCGTCAAAATGGTACAGAGCCGTTACCTGCTCTTTCTCTTCCAGCCCTGTCTCCTGTCTACAGTCCTGTCCAGGTGATAGCCCAAAGCCAAGCTGATCTTAGGAGAGTATGATCAGAAAGCCTTGTATTATTTTTATGATTTAGTGCTATTCCTTAAACTTGCTTAGATGATTATAAGAGAATTTTGATATAAACTAACCACAGGTTGAGAGAGAATCAGTTCTTGCATTGTATTTTGCAGAAGATAACTCAAGAAAGAAAGGAGCATAGCCATTCTAACAGTGCTCTCTATGTGCAAACAACCAGCCTGGCTTGGCTTTTGCTACTGCAGAGGGCAAATCTCTGACTAGCTTTATTAATGTATGCACTCCTGACAATCACTGAACTCCAGCACTAGTGGCCTATGTAATTCACAAAGCATATTTCAGCTTCTCTTCGGCATTTTCCTCTGTCTTTCTCTCTCTCTTTTTTTTCAATGACAGCTTCTTTTGCATTAGCATTCTCTGTACAAAAATAATGACTCTGATCTTCCTTCTTTTAAATACCATGGAGTGCCTAAGGCTTGAAAATTACATGTTACTCTGCTCTTGGTTCAATATGCTCAGTAGGAAAAATTTGTCATTGAAGTTGTTGCTGTTGGAAAAATATAGAGATCTCCTTTCCCCTGGTCCCTGAAGCATCTGTCGCCTGGACTTCTGTTTGTATTAATGAAATATGCCATCTGTGTGTGTAGGCTTTTGCATTTTGGTAGGAGGCAAATAGGAAATCCCAGAGAGTTAGCTATTATAATGTCCTGTTGTGCAACTTCATGCGTGACTCAAAGGCCAAATTCTTGCAACCACCTGTGGTCACTGCCATGGGGCTCTCTTTCAGAAGAATGAAATCTCCAAGTATAGCTGGTGATCTTTTCACTGAAAATTAACTCTTATGGATAAGGCCTTTCTCTGCCTTAATGGACGTATCAGAAATCCTTCAGAAACAAATTACAGAAGCCAAATTCTAAAAACAACAACATGAAGACACGCTTGTCTGTACAATTATGAAGTTAAATGAATCCCCAAGTGTGCCTTTTTATTGAGTACTAAATGATGCTGTTAAGACTTAGTGTTTCCCAATCTTGGCTCAGTTTTCCTTGTTAAAACCAAATAAATTCTCAGGAGGCTTCAGCATCTTGCACGAAGTTCTATATCTTACTGGCTTGGCAATCATAATTAAAAACAATTGCCAATTATACATTGGTTTATAGTAAACATTTAGAAATTGAATACTGTTGACCTGAGAAGTCTGGTTTTCCAGGAAAAGCTTCTGATCGAAGTAGATTATGCACATTCGCAGCACAGTCGTGCAGGATCTGAAGCATGAGCATTGCTCTAGTAGGAACATAAGGGAGGGAGTGAGGCAGGTTGGAGGCCAGTAAGTGTGATGTTCCCAGAAGAAACACAAGTCCACTACTGAGGGGAAAGCTAGAAGAGCTCCCAGAACTGTGTACTGGGGAAAAAGACTTAATCTTACAGGATAGCAAAATGAACACTCCGTCCTTCTTAAGATATAGTTTGCAAATTTCACTGAGTAACACCGCTGTAGATCTTCATGTTTAAGGATTGCTCCCCATACTAAGGAGACATATAAACATGTTGGTCATAAGAAAGAGGAGATCCAGGATTTATACCAAGAGATAATCAATAATGATCTTCCAAGTGTGTTGTAACTTCAATGTAGGGGAGATACACTCCAGAAGGACAGACCTGAAAGAACCAAAGATGATCTGAACAACAATTGTGTTGTCCAAAAGATTCAAAAAGAAAAAAGAATCACTAACGAGAAAGCCCACCTTTATTCATCAACAATTAACACATTTAAAAAAAAAAAAAAAAAAAAAACACTCATTGTAACAACTGAACAGTCAGTCATCAGTCATTAAGAAACCCATACATGTTAACAGTGTGAGCACCTACCATATCCAAGTGAAGAGCTGAGTTCTACGGGTAAATTTAAAGCTGACTTCATTACAAAGAGTCAAGAAAGCTTTAAAGAAGGGATATTTCAGTTGAGGTATGGAGAACATGAACCATAGTATATATAGAAACTAATACAGCAATAAGCCATAGGACACAGTGGTCATGGCAGAAAGTGGAATTCTTGAAGGTTGTAACATCACATGCGATTTTTATAAGAGGGAGTAAGAAAATTTTAAAACAGAGATTAGAAATACATTAAAAATATCAGGGAATATGAGGTGAGATATCTAACGCTGCAGGTCTTTTTAAAAATCATATTGAAATCTACTATTGTAGAAGCTTTCTAAAATATATACACACAGTTCTACATAAAAAAATGTTTAAATGAACTTACCACATACTTTAAAAATAATACCTGATAAGTACCACAGACTACCAATTATAATTACCAGTACCAGGAATGAGTTACCTGTTCTTGAACTGCTAGCCATAGACCCCTAGCATTGTAGTCTATTTCTAATGTTATTGAAGGACTCATAGTAGCATTCTCCAGCTGAAGATATTACATAATGTGTCATAAAGCAGGAAGAAATCCAGCTGGTACTGACCTAAACACACCATTCTTACCAGAAAGCTTTCATAATGGAAGGTGCTATGAATATACCAGAGGAGTCGTCATATCTCATCCGGCTGTAAATCCTGTGAGCTACAATATTAACTTTCCTGAAAAGATATTTTAATTGATTTTATGGGAGTAACCAACTACTTTGTGATTGGATTTAAGGCCCACTCCATGAGATGGAACTCATAATTGACTCTATCAATGAGTCCCCAAACCCATAGTTAAACAGGTCATGCAGCCAAGGGAGAGCCTACTATTATTATTCTTTGAATAGGCATTTGTTGATTTATTGTTTATATACATAGTCTTGTGCACCTGAACATACACACACACAAACACAGACACACATGCATGCACACACACACACACACAGACACACAGACACACACACAGACACACACAGACACACACACACACATATACACACGGGTAAAGGGAGGGGAAAATTGAGGTGGGAGAGAAAAGAAGAGAGAACAATGTACAGAATTTGGATTTTCTTTGCTTAGAGACAATGCAATCTAATTACAGACCCAAGCATGGTGGCAGACCTGTAATCTCATCAATTGTAATACTGAGGCACTATGTCAAATTAGCCGGGAAGAATATTAAAAACCAACTTAAAAGGATAAGGAAGAGGAGGAAGGAGAAAAGAGAAATGTAAAGAGGAGAGCAGAGTTGAAGAAATAGAAAAGGAAAAAGAGAGAAGAAAGGCAAAGAAACAATGAAGTTATGCCTCTGCTATGGACTACAAATTATACCCAAATCAGGAGCTTTATACCGACATCCTCCCATGTGATTAAATCCATGCAGATAATACAAATACTAGTTTATTGAAGATTCCATTACAGAGTCCTAGGCTAGAGCAAAATGCAACAGGCAAAAATAATAAGTAAGTAAGTTAAGTAAGTAAGTAAGTAAGTAAGTAAGTAAGTAAGTAAGTAAGTAAGTAAGTAAGTAAGTAAATAAGTAAATAAATAAATAGTTTCCTAGTGAAATTTGGCTATCGAACAGTGTCTTGTCTAGTTGTCATCTCAAAGACTTTCTGTAGTAGCAGATGGAAGGAGATGCGGATATGCACAGGCAGACCTTATTCAGAAAGAGAATCTAAATTGGAGGTATACACATACCCCCATCAATCAGAGATTGGGAAATCCTGCAGAAGTGAGGGAGGAAAGACTGTAGGAGTCAGATAGGAATGGGGGACACTATGAGAACATGGTGTATTGTATCAGTTAAGCAAGGCTCATATGGTTTCACAGAGAATAAAGCAGCAAGCATGGGGCCCACATGGGTCTGCCCCTGGTTCTTTGCATGTATGTTATGGTTGTTAGCTTGGTGTTTTTGTGAGACTCCTAAAATTGGGAGCAGGTGAGTCTCTGACTCTTTTGATAGCTCTTAGGACTCTTTTACTCTTATTAGGTAGGGTCCCTTGTCCAGCCTCAATAAGATGACTTTCACATTGTCTATTGTATCTTGTGTTTTCGTGTTTGGTTGTTTTCTATTGAAGGCCTGCTCTTTTTTGAAGGGAAATAAATCTGGGGAAGAGGGGAGGTGGAGAGAGCTGGAAGGAGTAGAGGGAAATGAAATTGTGGTTAGGGTGTATTGTATGAGAGAAGAATCTATTTTCAATAATAATGCTAATAAAGACAGTGTTGTAATGGAAAATATTTGAACATTCCACCATTCACAAGAACAAAAAGGTTCCAATCCAGCTTCATTTGGACTTCCTAGTTCTAAGATTTCCCAAACATAACATAATGCCTGGAATATCACAATGCATTGATTGAATGGATTTTCTGTAGAGAAGAATGCAAAATCCATTTTGTTTTGGATAAAAACTTATCTGAAAGCTGCTTATTAACGTACATTTATTTATCCCAATAAGAAGTACTTTCTTTCTTCAGTAATTCCTTGATATATAAGAAGAAGCTACTGTATATCCTTAATACTTGGGACAACATGCAAAATTCCAAAGTGTTCTAATTACCTACAGGAGTCTGATATAGTACACATTACTTGATCAACGGAGGAGCAAACTTTCAACAAATTAAGTCAAAGTAGGTTAAATTGCATTAGAGAATTATTACATTGATTATTAATAAAATATAGAGGTGGGCAGTAGGGAGATGGCTTTATGGATAAAATCGTTACAGTGTAAGTCTAACACTCAAAGATAAAACTTTGTGTAGTGTCAGATGCCTGTAACTTTAATGCTGACTGGGGTAGAAGCAAGTAGATACCAGGGGATTGCCAGCCACTCAGGTAAAGTAGTAGCGCCTGTCTCAAAAATAAGATAGAGAATGAATGGTACAGGAAGTCATCCTATGTTGGCCTCTGATCTTTACCTACATACCAGCAAGCACACACACACACACACACACACACACACACACACACACACACACACACACACACAAACACACGCACACACATGCATACACACACAGGGAGACTGGAAATAAAGAACAGTGTCTCTGTGTGTGGAGACAATACTGATGAGAATTAAGTGGAGTCTGTTCTCACCAAGCGAAGCCTCTGAAAACTCATTTCATTAAAGTGGTTATCACACTTTTATCTCATCATAGTCTGGCATGTATTATATAACTGCTATTATCACATTTACTATTTACTGTTTAATTTGAGGCTACCTTTACAGATGAATATATCCAATATCTGATACAATTAGATGGTTTTGTAAAGTATGTATTAAAGAGAAAATATTATATATCATGCATTGGTGCATCCAAACACATCCTCTACAGTGCTGTGGACAGAGCAGATAGGGAGCTCATATTTATTGAATGAGTATGCATATAAACAAAGAAAGAAACAAATATTAAAAAATCAGTACCTATAGGTAAGTTCCTGGAAGACATGGCTATATAATACAATTCTATTATCTGATGGAGAGAATGTAATTTAGCCTAGCAGATTCCAAATAAGCACAAAGATATTCAGACTCAGCAAACCACAGGAGTAATACTTATTTAGTTTATCAAAAGAGGCCAAAGCTCATAACAGAAGACATTCAGAATTGAGATCAAACAAAGACCTATCAAGTATCTAATAATACACAGGATAGCCTAACAGGCCCTTCCCACCTGCTTTTCTCCCAGAGATGATTCTTTCTATGAAACCAGAGATTGCTGACTTGGGAGGCAAAGCACGGACACCCAAGCCAGCCATGCATCACCGGTATCAAATTGATACAACTGAAAATGTGGGAAACAGGCTAACCACATTCAAGCAACCCATTTAATTTTTCATAGAACACTTCTTGTAACATGTTTCTTGTAGGAGAAGCCACAAAAAATAAATTCTTAGTTTCCATATTTCACATCTCAAGTACAAAAAGTAAGAAGCTTTACTCTATTCAGGAGGACAGGGATGAAAAGGATAGAGAGAAAAATAACATGAAGACAGAAGTTGCTTTAGACACTAACAAGGTAGAGATTGCAAGTGTCTTTAGTGCCAGAAATTTAAATTTACAATGCACTGCTTACTTAGTGTGTAATCTCAAGGAGTTCATTTCATATCTCTGAGCTTCACTTTCACTTATAAATGGAATGCAGTATCCCCTACTTCTCAGAAGACATTAAGATGACATGTATGTGTGTGTGTGTGTGTGTGTGTGTGTGTGTGTGTGTGTGACAGTTGATATTCAGCAAAATAAAATTACTTTGTTTTTATCCTAAGAGACATTTTTCATAAAACAAAAATATATAAAGTGTTGTAAAAGACCATAAGAGTTCCCTGAATACTGGCAAAGGAGGAGCACCCAGAAATGACACAAAAATGTTAGCACTCTCCCTGCTCTTAATCAGGGACTAAGGTTTTCAAGCACAAAACCCATTCAAAGACATATTTGAGACTATTCTACTCACCTTTTAAGTTATTTAAGGAAAAGTACAACAGAGAAAGTTGGAAGGTGCTTGTTATCACATTATTGTAAGATTGGAGAGAAAGACATTAAAAGTTAAGCAGCAAGCTGCAATTTAACAGCATTATAAAACACCATTCTAGAGGAAAAGCCACAGGGCTATTCACTGAGGTGACATCACAGCAATTGCCAAGGAAATATCACTCAGAGAAAAAAAGACTACCTAGTGATAGGGACAGTTTGGAGACAGATGTGAAAATGTGTGGTTTTAACTCCCTATGTATATACACCATCATGAGCAACACCACCAAAACAAAACAAAACAAAAAAAAAAAACAACCAAAAAACTAACAATCAAAAAGCATACAGAGGCTATTTGAATACAGGGGCCATGTTCTGAACTTGGAGAAGGGATCATCATCTGAAAAGAAGTATTTTTAGATTCATTCTTTGTTTATAGAATAATACAAAATATATTTATATATTAAGTGGATAATACGAATTGGGGAAATAAAATCTACATTCAAAAATTGATAGGTAGGCATGGCATGTATCCAGGGAAAAGACAAGCACTGACCCTAGGAACGTACAATGTACCTGACTATGATTTTTGCCTGGCCCTGGAAGTGCTGTGGATCCTGATTCTGGCATCATTTCTTCTAGAGGCTACAGAGAGGTTACCTTATCAGGGAAAATACCTTTCCAAATGACATCTATTTCCATCTTTCTGTTCTCATCCCTTGACCCCAGACAACCAAAGTGCGTGCCCTTTCTGGCCTTATACAACTTTGATATGTTTTCTACATTTTCTTTTATTCAAGTAAAACCATTAAAACTTTTATTCCTTTCACATTTTTTTTTTTACTTGTAGTTGAAAAAAAAGAAATGCTGAGTAGAAAGTCACACAAGCACAGCTCTAACATCAGGCTCCTCTCTGACGGCTCCTCTCTGACGGCTCCTCTCTGATGGCTCCTCTCTGACGGCTCCTCGTCCATGGAGGATGGACAGACACAACCCAGATTAATTATAGGTAAAAATCGTGTAGCATTTGAGTGTGTGGATATGTATCGTCCTGTTGTCTGAATAAAGCATAAAACTCTAATATTAAATGATAGATAATAAGCTGCTCCAGCTTTTGCTATTTTCACATGTAAAACATTTTTATTAAGTTTATTTAGATGGATACTTATGCCACAACAGCATTCAAGAAGCACCTCTGTGCTGTCTTCTAGTGTCTAGGGCAGGGGTTCTCAGCCCTCCTAATGCTTCAGCCTTTAATTACAGTTCCTCATATTGCCGTGACCAACAACCATAATATTTTCCTTGCTACCTCATAATGGTAATTTTGCGACTGTTATGAATCATAATATAAATATCTACATTTTCTAATGGTCTCAGGAAATTCCTGTAACAGGGCCTTTCAACCCCAAAGGGTCCTGACTCACATGCTGTGACCCATTGGTCTAGAGATTATAAATAAATAAAATTTAAATGTATTTGTTTCTTAATTCAAAAAAAATTACCAATTTAGCCCTTCTTCTATGATCTGATTTCCTCGCTAGGGATGATCAGTGAACTGGATAAAAAGGAGAAAAAAATTCAAGTTGAGTAGTGTTAAGTAGCTACCCATTGCGGCTGATAACATACTTGTGGATGGATTAGAGTGACAGGGTCAGTCATTTTTACATATCTCCTGGGTTGTATTTTCCCCAGCAGCAATATCTTTCACTTTGAGATAAGAAACACCTGCTACCCCACTCATTGTTTCCTTTCTCTTTTCCTTTTTCTTCTAAAATATATTAAAAATATGGGGCAGAAATATATTGGAAAAATAAAATGGAGAAGGTAAATTGAATGAGTCTTAAAGTACTTGATGAAGAGTTCCAATTTTGTAAGGAGCTGCATAGAAAATATTCTGAAGGAACAAGTGTTGTACATTAAGCAAAGATGTGTATTTGTTTCTTTGGTCAACAACTCATGGCAAACATTTTGAATAGAAAGCTCCAGAAAAATATAATAAAGTGAAGACGAAATAGATCACTATACTAATCTACAAGCAGACAGAAACTAGAATGGATGGAAATTATTTAATTAATTCTTGAAAAGGAGTTCAAGCTGAGAAACTTGGAGTAGGGAAATTGAGTCAAAGGCAGAACTCTGTGAGAGTATGAAATATGTCAAAATTTGTTTCTAAAACTCTGGGAGTTTCTCCAGTGTCTAGCACAAGAGATACGCACATATGGCAAATTAATTTTGAGAGTACCAACACAAATTTGACATGTGTCGAGAATTGAAGATGAGATTACTAAATAATTTTTAGACTCCGTAATTTAGCATCATTTTCTTTGGTCGGTATAATTTACCTTCCTGATTAAACTTCTGGTCCCAGAAGATCAAAATCTGTGGTCAGTCCATGCTTTACTGCAGACCAGCTGGCTTACTTAAATACATTATCCATGCCTAAGCTCCAGAGTTCTGATTTGAAGGTCAGAATAACAATTAAATAAGATATGAAACCTTCTTCACTATTACTAAATCCATGGCATATGTTTTGTCATTATTTTTGCCGAACACTGCATCTTTAAGAAGAGAAAAGAGGTGTATGTCTAGATCCAAAATGTTTGGCATGTTGCAAATCTGGTTCCCCAACTCTGTCTCTAGTGCCTGTAGGACTCTCAAGGCTTGTTTCTTCAGAAACTCTGATTTCAAAACCTACTAAGAAAACTGAAAAGGAAGGTGAGCTATTAATAATGTCAGCTCCACTCCATGTGCCTCTGCTTAGGAACTTGTGATGGAATTCATCTGGGTATGAACATTAGTACAGTGGTTGGAGGATGGCACGAGAGAAGAGACAAAGAGCATAGTCTGAAACTGTGGGTTGATGATCCATCAACATTGTTAGCCAGGTCTTATGAGAGCAGGATCGGAAACCAAAATCAAAACAGAAAGCCAGACCAACTAGGTTTATGAAATGTGTAATTTTCTCTCTAAAAAACTCACAGAGCAGAGAGCATTTCTGCAACTTGATTAAGGAAAATAACGGCCCCTTGTTCAGTAAAAAGCAGCTGTTAAGAAATCTCCAAACTTCCTTTTTGAAATATGTCAATTTTCTTTGTTTCAGAACCGCTTGCAAGCTTCACCAATTTGCTCAGCTAGAAGTCTCAAGTATTACAGTGAAACTTCCCTATCACAACACGAAAATTGCTTAAGCTTCACAAAGAGAAGCTGATACAAACTTTAAGCATTCTGCCTGCCAGAAGATTTTACTTAGAAGGACCTGCTTCTCTGGATATCAATTTTATTAACTACATACACTGATAATCAGTCTTTATTTGAGCTTGCTACATCAGCTTGATTATAAACTGACAATAAATTAGAGTGACTACATCATCTAAATTCTATGATTACCACAATAATATTAAATTCATGCTAGATACCCTCAAAATAATTATAAGGTTAGGAAATGTATAATTATAGATGTTCAAGGTATTCAATATATAAATTATCATTGCTAATGACAGAGAATAACATCTGACATTGAGTCCTGGCCTCCACATGTATAAATACACACACACACACACACACACACACACACACACACACACACACACATACACACACACACACTCACACATATACATATAACACACACTCACACATACACACATGCATGCACAGACATATGCATGCACACATACACAGACACACACACAAACATTCACACTATACCACACGATTTTTTTTTAAGTGAACTCATATATTTCAGTATTTGGTCTATCACTAAACATTAGCAAATCTTATCCTAAAATTCAGCTTTCTTTGAAGACTAGAATTGAAGGCAGCTTCCCCTTCCCTTATTTTGCCAAAAGATTAGAAATACACAAAATGTGTTGTTTCCTGAGAAATTACCAGTGAGCAATATGCAAATGTGTCACACACATAATTCAGATAGCTGCATTAACTTTCTTGCTCCCAAGAGGCCTTTTATTATTACTCTTCTCTGGAGACAAAGTGACAAAGGAGGGCCTGGATATGGCTTTCTAGCCACCCTACCTCCTCTCTAGTGGGCCTCATTCTCTTTAAATACAGCAGAAACGATTAAGAATGTTCAGATGTAGCCCAAATCTCCAAAAAGTAGCCAGGGGGCTAACAATAAAGGTGAGAGAAGGCTTATAGCCAACATGAAAATCAGGTTTCTTGGTCATAACAAGAAAACTGATTCAGTACCACAGACATCTGGTCATTTGTGTCTTAATTGAATCACTTGGATCTTTCCTTTTTTCCCCTCTGCTCCAAATAACATAAGTTTAATGGGATTTGAACAATTCCAGAAAGGTTGCACATACCCCCAGATCTCTCAGAAGAGTAAATGGACCAAGATTATATTAAATCATCATTATGGAAAAGGCTTTTGTCCCAGAAGATATGTGCCCAATGCTTCTACACCAGAATGCTCCTTTCTCCTCTTACCCCTAAGGTGATCTGCAAGTTAACGACACATTAGGTACCTGTCCAGAGCACATGGTTAAACATGATTCAGTCTTATTAAACACCTATTTAAGTCACATTTATCTTTGCTTAATTCATTATCTCTGTTCTGACCTACATGTCCCTATCCTTTCTTGTCTTAATGTGACTTTTCTCTGGAAGAATGCCTTGAGTAACAATAACCCTCTGCATTTCACCTGACCTCCTATGAGGAAATGAACAATCATTTCATTTTGTTTAAAAAAAATGGGAAAGGAATAAAGCACCTTCCAATTTTTCAATTTATGTTCCTAAATTTAAATATTACAACTAAATAAAGAAATTTAGTGTAGAGATCTGCCTGAAAAATGTGACATCCTTGGAATCAGTATTGATCCTCTCACATTTCTTATAACTCCTTTTGGCTTCCATAAGCACCTGAACTCATTTGTACACACACACACATACATACACATACACACGCACACACACAAATACACACACACACACACAGATATATGCATGTACACATGCACACAAACATACGCACATATGAACACATACTAACAATAAAATAAATATAAAAGAAATAATGGTGTTCTAAGACTTCTTTGATATAGTATCTGAAATTATAAATTTTCCGTATATTATTTGAATTCTGTGATTCAGAAACAAAGATGAAATCTAGATTATTATCTAATATAATAAAATTCTTCAATACTAGATTATAATCAAATTTTAATGAGAAATAAAATTAATCTGACTTCCTGTTGACCTCTACAAGAAAAGATTCTTATGATAGCTTGCATTCCAAGGAGTTGAGCTAAACCACTTTCAGCTTCTGGGATAGAGTTAGAAATCATCTTTAGGAGTCCTCCCTGTGGTTGGGGGACAGCATGTCTCTGTTTCCCCAGCTCATTATGAAACACCAAAGAGAAGGGATGTGATGCTGTTGTTGCTGATGGCCAAAGCACTTCTTTTGATGGATGTGGATTGTGTCTCCTCTAATTGTGGGAAGTTCCCTGCATCCCAATTATGAAGGAGGATCTGTGACCTCAATATAATTGTACTAATGAATCAATTCCAAGCATCAAGGACATGGTCTATCCATGACAGAAAAAAGAATCTCAAAGATTTGTTAGGAACTAATGAGCAAATTGGGAGAACATTTGTAAGCTTTTGCCTTGCCATAAATAGCAACAGAATGAGGGAGCAGAGCACAACAGAGCACTATGGGCAAGTGGAATTTTCCTCCCCTGTTTGTACATTTGAGCTTATCAGTGATAACGTGATTTACAGGGATTTGGTGCCTTATAGAACAAATGAGATTCCTGCTTCACTCTACCTGGCAGATTGAAGAAGACAAATATATATATTTTTTAAATACGTTGGTCTATTATGTGTTAGTTTTTATAAGAAAGTTGGATGATATTGAGCGAAACCTTGCCACTAGGCATGAGAGATAAGCTGGAACGAAATTCACTGACTCAGGATCCAATCTTGCTATTTAGAACATTTCTTGGATTAACGAAGGCATGCTCATCTAACCACAGCTCTCTTCCTCTTAGAGCCATGTTTAAAATTCCCTAATCCAGAATGCATCTTGTTGGATATACAACAGTTACGGTTCCCCCATTACCCTTCTTTTTGTTTCTAACATGGCATAACCTTCCCTGTGCTTTATTGTCACTTCTGTTCACCTCCTGCACAGAGCATTCTGCCCTTTCATGTTGCCTCTTGTTCAGATTCTACCTTTTCATATTGGATTCATTGGAAGCCATGCAGCCACCTCTAATTTCTCCTGTCAGGTAAGACCCACTCGGATCCTGATTTTGATATCCATTTAAAACAAAGCTTTGAGTAAATATGACAATGAAGAATATGACAATGAAGACTGGCTTTGGAAGTAGGCATGCCTGTATTTCTTATTACATTTCCCATTTACTACCTGTGTAGCCTTCAGCCAGTTGAAGAACCATCTTGAAGCCTCCAACTCCTCACTGTAAATTGAAGACATTAAAAATGACCTTAGTTGTTTCCTGGGCTGAGTGAAATGTCTTTCTGCCACACAGCTATGAAAATGTCTGCAACTTAACAGTTCACAAACACTTTCTCTTCCTCCTACTGTCTCAAAAGATTATAGTCCTTTCAGGAAAAGCATAAAGTCTTAACAAACCTTTATGGGTATAAAACTAACTGCATAATATTTCTAGTTGTTGCAAGGAGTAGAATGTTGTATTTTTTTCTGAGTATAGAGCCATAAGTCAAAATGACATTCTATAGGATAAAAGCAACAAGGTGATCTTTCTTTCAGAAGTGCTACACAGCTACTCTCTTCTCCTGTCCCAGTCAAGGAAACCTACTAAAACCAAGATAGAATGTCCCCTGTCCCCTTGGCATTACACAGAAAGAAAGGTAGGCTCAACAGATCCATAAGTATCTGACCTTTGAACCATTTCTGAAGCATACTGAGTCACAGTTTTCTCATCTGTAAAATGGAAGTAGCAAGAGTATTTTGTGGGGACTAAATCTAATGAAGAAACCAAAATGATGTGCTTAAAAAAAACCAAACAATCAAAAAACCCTAGCCATAGCCAACCCAGATAATTGCTGAATGACTGCCAATGCTGTTCCCCCAAGAGAATTTTCCTGGCTGGGACTTCATTAATTCTATTATCCAGCTCACTTGCAGATGGAACATTTCCTCTATTTGACCTTGCTTTGTAATGCTGATGCAGGCAGTGAAATATCATTAGCCTTCTGGAACTTTCTCTCATTGCCCATTAGCAACATCATCATTTCACTATTCCATACGGATCCCTGAGTATGGCCCTTCCTTCCGTGTGTGTGTGTGTGTGTGTGTGTGTGTGTGTGTGTGTGTGTGTGTGTGTGTGTGTGTGTGAGTGTGTGTGTGTGTGTGAATGTAGGTACATATTTGTAGAGACAGGAGGTTATCCTCAGATGTCATCCTTGGAATACTATCTACCTTTTTGACACAGGATCTCTCACTGGTCTGAGTCTCACCAATTTTGCTAGGCTAGCTACCTAGCCATCTCCATGGTCATCCTATCTCCATATGCCCAGCTCTAGGATTCCAAGTGCATGACACCAGTATTACCTTTTTTTTCCATGGATTTTGAGATGAAACTCAAGTACTATGCTTGCAAGACAGATACTTTAAAAATTGAACTCTTTTTGTCTCTCAAGACCTGAATTTTACTCGAAGTAATACCATCATTTCCAGTATGAAATCTTTGAGAAGAAACAAATTTAAACTCTGCTTATTTCTCCATAAGATAGTTACCCCAAGCCCAAAACACACATAAGCACACACACACACACACACACACACACACACACACACACACACACACACACACACACACACATTCAAACTAATATATTATTTGCAAATAAAAATCCTCATGATAGTAGTCTCTGGGCATGGACTTATATAACTGTCAAGGTGATTTTGAAAGTTTTGGTGCAGATTCAGGGTGTAAGGTAGAGTCCTTCAGTTGGGTGCAACTGAGAGTAGACTATTGAAATTCTTCTAAAGTACTACAGGCATGATAATAACTGTCTTGATACAGCAAATAGATATAAGCAAATTAGTGGTTGTAGAACAACCTCCTGTCATTCATTTAAAAAAGAGTCTCTGAGAGGCTGACTATCTTTGCTTAAAAATAAATTTAACTAGAGTTTAGTTGCCATGAGATGAAGGAACATGGAATAAATCAGTTAGGCTCAAGCAAGGTTGCCAGGTAAGAGAAAGGCTATGACTCCGGCTCAATTTCTCTCTGACATAAAGAAAATGTTTTAAAAAATTACAAATAATTCAGTTGTCATCAAAGGTTCCACAAGCCTGAACAACAAGTATCTCTGCTCAATAGGCAGAAGGCAGGTGGGAGGATCGAAACTCATTAATTAGGAAAATGATTCACGTGATCATGGTTTGAGTTTTAGATTTCACCCGTTCTTCCCAACTATCAATGTAGTTAGAAAATGGGAGTGTGTCTCTGAACACAGACTTTCAAAGGGATAATCTTTAGGTTCCTTTCCAAATGCTCTTTTTAAAGCTCCTTTCTTGTAGCTTTGATAATCTCTTTGGTGGTTTAGCGCAAACCTCTTTATTGATTGATTTTAGTTAGCGCATCACTCACCAATGCTGTCAATGAAATCTATGTGAGAAACCATTGACCATTTTCTTTACTTCACAAAAGCTTTGTCTTGTTCAATTGGGACTTTCTGAGTGTGCTGATATAGGCCTGTTTACCAAGGGGGGCGGGGAATTTTGCGATTCTGCATTATAGAGGAGGCTCCATACGGGAAACAAATGAAGACTTAATCATGTCATCAGGAATATTAAAGACTCATATATTCTAGAATAAAGACCAGACTCTTAGAGAAGGAAGGTGAAATTTTACAAAAAATAAGGACTGTCCAACTTGAAGTGCTGATTTTTTAATTTGAACACTTAAATTTTTTTGCAACTTAGAGGAATTAAGATAAGATGCAAAACCATTGAACAAATCTTCAAAACCAACCAGTCAAGGCCTTTTCTGGTAGAGGATGTTCAAAAGAGTTAAACTATTATTTTATGAGTGATATAGTTACCTGGTTTTAGAAACTGGATAGTATCAATGGAATTCCTGTTTCTTTAAGTAAAGCTTGACATTTATATCTTGAAAATTAAAATTATGGGGCTGGAGAGACAGTATAGCAGTAAGGAACAGGTACTGTGCTTCCAGAGGACCCAAGTTCAATTCACAGAAAGAAGTTCTTCATTTGGAAAAAACTGGAGTTTTCTTCTTGTCTTGATGAAACATAAACACATAAAAATTATCATCAATTAAATTATATAACTCATGGCAATAAACATACTCACTAATGTTTTTTTTGAATTCTTCATCATCCAAAATAAAACTCTGAAGTCAGTAGATGACAACTATGCATTCTTTATCCTCCTCAAATTGCAAGAAACTATAATCATACATTTTGCATTTGTAAATTTGCCTACTCTGGGTTCTTTTGGGAAGTCAAAACGGCTAGAATTGAAACTCATTCTTCAATAGTTCCTATGTACAAATCCCTTCCATAAGTTTCTAGACTTTACGTACACTACCAATCTAGAGTTATGACCTGTCTTTTATTTATACCCTTTAAAAAATTATACCCTATGTATGAGTGTTGTCCCAGCCAATATTATTAGCATTTTCTACCACAGTTTCTTACTGATCTTTTGTGTCAGTTTTCTGCCTTATTCTGACAGCTCCCACTCTCCTCTGCCTCCTCTCTTATAATGGATATAATTACTGAACAGCTCCTTTGTAAAAGCTGCTGCTTCCCAATATGGCCTTTTTCAGATTCCATGGCATTTGGAGAAAAGACTCTTTAGTGTTGTCTTTAAGCTCCTTCTCAGCAGCCCGAACTATGCAAGGGGTGTTCTCAAATAAAACCTAAAATTAAATCTCTTCAACTCAGTTGAGTTAGAATTTCTGGTGACTCTCTTTTGCCTAAGTATAAAGGCTTCCAATTCTAGTCATTCTTTGCCTCTTCCCCGTTTTTTTCTGCCTTTGATTCTTATGAGAGTCATCCTCAGTTTATCTCCTTATCAGAATCAAATTTCCAAAAACCCTTAGCAATGCCTTGGCTAATTCCTATTCTCAATGTTTCTTCATACCCTAGAACTTTATATTTCTTTTCTTTGGCAAAATCTAGCATCCTTAATCATCCAGGTAGAACTTCCTTAGTTCTTGAAAGTGCTAAGCCACAATTCTTACACTCGATTCTTGTGGTATGTGCTCCTTTAAACAAAGTAGCACTTATTTTTAAATTAATTAACATGGTCTCCTTAGTTCTAGACTCAAGTTCCTTGAAGACTAGTTATGGGCTAGAACCCATGGCTCAGCAGTTAAGAGTATGTATTGCTCTTACAGAAGGCCAAGTGTAGGTTCCCAACACCCACAACAAGCAGCTTCCCACCTCCTGCAATCTTACCAGGTGATTCAATGCCCTCTTCTGGACTCCATTTGCAACTGCAATTATAAGAATATAACAATACAGAGATATACATACATTCACAATATGTAAAAACAAAAATAAATATTGAACAATGAAGAAAACTATATTTAGAATATGCTATTTATGTTCTCTATCTGTTCTAGTATCTATAAATCTTTTGCAGCAGTAAATAACAAATAATAATTTTGACTAATAGTTCAGTCATAACTGAGTTAATCCTTATCACTGTCCTGCCAATGATGTAAATAGCTGGCTAAGCAAATTAATACCATAAACAAAAAGAGTCTGGCCCACTTTAATGTGAAAATCAAAACAGTATTTTAAGCTGCATGTCTGTGCCTGCCTCCAATGAAGGACTCAATGGCTGACTGTGAACACTGGGTATTTGTTAGAGCATTAATTAGAGTCAACCTCAACAGTCCCATTGATGGTCTATGTTTCTAATCACATTTCTGGTATTATGTTAAGTAAATATTTTAATAATCTCAAGTCACAATAAATGAGTCCTTGAACATCTCTTTGTTCTTTGCCTTGAACCAGCATCCACAGGTGGGAGAGTCTGGGCTTTTACTCCTCTTGTTCTAAATTCTCATGACATTCTGACTGCAGGCAGGATACTGAAGGAAGGAATCACTCAGCTCAGCACCATTTTTTGTGTTTTTGGTTTTGTCACTGACCTGAATAGATTCTAGAACTTGGGAAAAAAATATGTAACATTTTTTAAATATCAGAAATCTGAAAACTTGGACGTTGAATTAGAATTCAGCCATGTCCGTGAAAAATAATGTGATTTTTAATGAATTCTGTCTCTCTATAAAGCATGAGTCTTAAAAAACACTTCAGCTAAGCATTAAGGGGTTGTTTAAAGAAGGATAAGAATTCTGCTTTGTGGGTTCCAACAACCTTTACTACAGTCCAAGCACTGCTGTGAGTCACTGGAATTCTCCTTTCCATCCTACTGTTTATATTGCCCTTGTTACTGTTCATATTGATATGCAAAGGCTGGAGGGTTCTACTGGCAAAGGCCCTGCCACAATCTCACTGTCACCAGCAGGAGGGTATTCACAACAACAACAAATGCACTCATGTGTGTACAACAAATTTTGATGCAGAACAGACTAGTAGTTTTCCAATGGTTCCAGCTACTTACTGGTTTCCGGTTTACACAAGTGGTATCTAGAAAAAATTATGTGCTAGCAATATTTGCAACAGAAAAAAAGACAAAGTAATAAAGAAATGACATATATTAAATATCTGCTAAAGAGGAAAGTGCTTGGCAGGTATGAGACCCAGAATTCTTGATAGTCACTGCTACATTTATATCTTCTTCTCAAGTATTGTTAAAATTACACAGCCTTTCGCAGATGATCCCAGGTGATTTTTAGAATCAGAAAGCAGAAGACAGATTAGAGGAGCTTCTAAAAGCAAAGAGGAAAGAAAATACAGACATTATATATGGTTGTTATAGCAACCAAATGCATGTCCAGATCTCCCTCTCATTCTTTCCCAACTCTCACTATAATCTTGTTTTTAATTTAATAACCCCTGGTAATCCTTTTTAGCTATTCATCTAGATGAAAGAAAATGGTGACATTCCCTTAGTAGTGAAAACGGTAGTCACCAGGGAAGTATTTCTTTTTTCAAATTGGCTGAGGAAAAAAAAAAGATGACTTGAAATCAAAAGGACATCAACTAATCATTTATGCAAAAGTGACTGGAGTATTTCCATGAAAGATTCTTCACAGAGTTTTAAACTCATGTGAGAGACAGAGACTGAGACACACACACACACAAACACAGAAAGGGGAATCATAGTCTCTTTTACACATGTGTTCTATTGGAATCTTAAAGATCAAGTAGGAACAAGAGAATGGTACAGAGGCAATCCTTGTTTTCTGAGCTAAGCAAGGACTCTACACAGCCTATGACAAAAATGTATGACATTCACATATCACATTGCTTGTTATTTAAGTTTGAAAGCAGTTCAGTTTGCTAGACAAACTTGGGACAGTAATTCCCAACACTGTACAATACAAAATGCATGATCAGGGCAGAGTAAAAAACAGAGAATAGTGAATGATAACTAACACTACAGAAAAGTCATACATGAAGTTTCTACTGTATAAGTTTCTGAAACATATTAACATCGTTCTTAAGGTTTCTATTTCTACAACAAATCACCATGACCAAAAGCAATTTGGAGAGAAAAAGGTTTCTTTGGCTTGTGCTTCTATATATTCATCATCAAATGAAGTCAGGATAAGAACTCAAAGATTGCAAAAGCCTGGAGGCAGGAGTTAATACAGAAGCCATGGGGGAAATAATGCTTATTGGATTGCTCACCATAACTGGTTTACCCCGATTTTTTTTACAGAACCCAGGACCATCAGTCTAGAAGTAGAACCACCCACAATGGGCTGGTTTCTCCCGCATCAATGATCCCTAATTAAGAAAATGATCTATAGATTTGACTACAGCTAGATTATATGGAGACAATTACTCAGATGGAGTACCCTCCTCTCAGACAGCTATAGCTCGCACCAACTTGACATAAGACTAGTCAACATGATTTCTGTATATAAAAGTACTTTAACTGGAGTCACCTGAAACAGAGTGACAATGGCTCCCCCAGGAACCATAGGCTGCCAAAGCAAAAGCCCAGTGCCAGAGATGTGCTACTTTTTTATAGTCGTTAGTCAATGCATTTTCACAGATCTCTAAACATCACAGACTATTTCTGCTGCTCTTGGTTCCCTTTAAAAACCTGATGGTAAGATCCTATTGCTGAGAACCATACATATTTGAACGTAGAACATGGAAAAATCAGACTGACATTCAATGAGAAGCTTTATCCCTATTTGTTAAATTGTATGGTGCTGGGAGGTGCTATTTATGTTACTAGGGGGAAGATAATTAACAATTATATTCAGTTCTGAACAATAAATGCTAAACAATATTTGGCATGGCACTTTATGTTCATTCATACCATAGTAAATATTATGGGAATAATCAATCACTTTCTGATGAAATTTAAAGGCAATTGGAACAAAACTTATGCTCAGTACCATCATCTAGGCCAAACCCCATAGCTAGATAAGTTATAGAACTTAAGGGCAAACCTGATACCAGTGTTCTATTAAATGGAACATTATAGTAAAGCCTTTATCTTTATACACCCACAGACTAGAGTATCTTCCTCATCAAGGAAGCTTCTTTTGCAGTAGATGGCAATGAACACAAGACCTACAACTGGCCAAAGTTCAGTGAATAAGAAATTATGGAGTCTTAAACCCTAAATATAGTACCTATACCAAGCCTCTTGCAAAAGGCTCAGGTATCATCATGGAAAAAAAGAGAAAGATGGCCAGAGCCAGAGGGAACAGATGTCTGCAACACAAAGTATTTGCTGAACATGACAAGGACATTAAAAACAAGTACTAACAGCAGCTGTGACTTCATGGATAAGATCTGCAAAATATAAAATCAAACAAAATTCCAGTATGATAAGAAGGGATATGAAGTTCTACCCCTATCTGATGAGCTACTGGCAACTGATGGCTGCTAATAGACACAGAGTCATTCTTCTTCAGAGATACATACCCTGAGAAGCTACACATGCTCTAGTAGATGGTCCTACACCATGCATATGTAGGTAGCACTAACATGTTTGTTTTTGTTTTTTTAAAAAATAACACATGATGTTTTTAGGAAAATGAGGTATTGGGGAGGATTTGAAGGGGACGGAATGTGAATTTGAGGAAAGTACATTATATAAACATGAAATTTTCGAACTTTAAATTTCAAATTGATGAATATTTTTTGAAAACTATTTCTGTTCCAGATTGTTCCTTCACTTATGTTTTTGGAGAATCATAAGTCACACAGATGGAGGAGTGTAAGAGCTTGAATGTGGAAGAAATGGAGACTCTGACAGAGGAAATGACTTGTCCAAAATAACAGCTGGTATTACTGTATCCAATTGATAACAATATCCAACATTTACAAGATGCTTAGAAATGGAAGTTGTTTTAAATGCCTCATGGTTTTGCTGATACTCACAACCACTTGGTTATTACGTCAAAGTTAAATATCAGTAAATGGAGAACTGGGGAGGTAAATATCATACCCATGATTCTTCATCCGGTGAGCAGAAGTGTAAGACGTTTGAGAAACAGGCCACTTCTGAACTCTTATTCTCAGTCATATTATATCTTGCTTGGATATTCTCTTGCTCCTTTTTATCAGCTTACAAAATCAGTTGAGAAGAATAAACTCCAACTAACTTCATTGCAGAAAAAATTCACTTTCTATCACTCTACATTAACAATCCAAGACCATTGTCTACCTATTCCATAATAAAGACCCTATTGAGTTTAGAAAGGGAACTGCTTGGCCAACAACCATATTTGGTGTTTCCTGGTCATGGATTTTTATACCCTCCATGTTGTCTCCTTTCTACGTTGTATCTTCCAGCACAAGGAACAGTCATCATTGTTCCAGTCCAGCAACAGGCACAGGAGGAAAAGTATGAGCATGTGATCACAGGAACAGCAGGAAGGTGCAGATGCTGGGAATTATGCCAGCAGCAGAACATACAGGTTCAAAACTTATTCAGAGGTCCAGTATCCCTCTCTGTTTCAGCCATTCTGGCCCTAAAGCAGTGGTTCTCAAGCTTCCTAATGCTGCAGCCCTTTAGTACAGTTCATGGTGTTCTGGTGATTCCAAAACTATAAAATTATATTCATTGTTGCTTTATAACTGGCAACCTCTGTGAAAGTCATTTAATCCCAAAGAGTCTCAATTCCCATGTGGAGACTATCTGCTCTAAAGGAAAATTGTAACACAACTTCCTCCCATCCTAGATTTCAGTATACATCATTCTTTCTGGCTGGATTGTACTAACTCAAATATTTTTGGAGACTTGGAAGATGGCTCAATCAATAAAGTGCCTGCTGCCTAAGCACAAGGACCTGGTTTCAGATCAAGACCCCAAGCATATAAACCAGGCACAATCACATGCACCTGTAGCCCCAGGGCTGCAGTAAGTGAAACAGTAAAATATTTGAGGCAAATTTACTCCTTTTGGGGTCTTTCTTTTCATGAATATAATTCTTTGAGGGAAAATTTCGTAGTTGATATTTTTCTAAGTCTATACTTCAGGTACATTGCTTAAACTATAGTAGATACTCAAGTAAGCGTTTTGACTAAAAAGATGTTACTTAGGTGTTTCCTTCATCCACCAAATAAATCCTTTCCAATCTATAAGCCTGACCATTCTTATAAAAATAATTTTCCTTGAATCCTAACCAAAAATTATACTTACTAACTCCTTGATATAAGCCTATAAAAGACCAATGAGAGATTTTCCAATGATCATAAGTATTTTTGCATATTTCCTACTGACTTTTTGTAACCATTCATCTGTCCACGTATTTCCTCACTATGCCTTTTTTGTTTGTTTGTTTGTTTAACATATTGTTGCCTCTCTTACTCTCTGTCATCCCCAAGGCTCAGCAATCCTTACTTCTTGGAATTTTTTTTGAACTCCTCACAGTCTACACATTCATCAATCTTTTACCAGACCTACTTTTAAGACAGAGACTTCAGTTCATATTTACATTTTATTTTTATGTGATTCTGAGGTCATTACATCTCTTCTTAACTTGAAAATTGTTTTTAAAGGTAAAAGACTCTCAGGCAATTTCCCTGGCTGTTAAAGGATGCATGTCCACATTCATAGAACCTGACTTAAAGTTTCAGATTTTCCAGTTAAGTCAAATAACCATAAGCAAGAAAAATGTCTCAGATTCCTAGGAACATACACCTCTACTCTTCTGTAGCGTGACCCTTAATCAGGCTGGTACAACGCTGGTTATTGAAGACGTAGACACAGGGACAAAGAAGTTTCCTTCCTAGACATTTGTTCCTATAGTCACACAAAATGGAAGCCTGTGCATGAGGGAAATTCCTGTAGTGCCAAACACAGGAGAGTAAACAAAATCCATTTCCCCTAACAAGGATTCTCCAATCTAATTTGTGCAGTTACCTGTCTCCCTAGTGATGAGCTTGTTTACAGATTAAAACTATGAATCTAAGCACAGAAATAAGATTAAATCTGATGAATTAAATTCCTATTTGCTTAACTCATCTGCACTTTCTTTTTTTTTTCTTTTTAATGTAATTTCAGATGGAAACAGGATATTTATGGGCCCAGTTTTCATCTGCATCTTGGTTGTTTTCTTTTTAATGTAATTCCAGATGGAAACAGGATACTTAAGTGCCCAGTTTTCAGAAACATAATCACAGATTTTAAAATCAGCAATCCAGTAAGAAGCTAAGCATGCCCTTGCATTCCGCTTTGTTGACTGAATATCTGGTCTATTTGGGAAATCTGAAGGGAAAATAAAGGCGAAATAAAGTGCAATTTCCATTATTGCTCAAATGCTAAAATACCTTTAAATGAAGTAAGGTTACTACACCCTCAGCTCATGGTCTGGTTTGAAATCAGTCAGCAAGTTAGTCTTAAATTCTGGGCAAGGGTATACCAAAGAGATTTTTGAAAAGAGGGATGAAGGAAAGGCAAAAAAAAAATCAAACACAACAAATCAATGACAGTGGAGCAAATTGGTGAGTAGATTCTTAAAGAATCATAAGGTATAGCCTTGGGCTCAGTCTCTCTCTCTCTCTCTCTCTCTCTCTCTCTCTCTCTCTCTCTCTCTCTCTCTCACACACACACACACACACACATACACACACACACACACACACACACACACATACACACACACGGAGTTGAGTTAAGACTACATACATAAGACATCCAACTTTTTCAAGTAAAATTTACAAGATCACCTGTTTGTTAAAAACGTAGAGAGACAGACATGTCCAGCCAGCAGCTCCTGAATCGACACAGCCACACATAGCCAAAGACGGCTACGAATGTTGACCAACACAAAACTACTTAAAATATTTTGAAGTGGTTTCGGTAACTTGACTTTGTTGGTCTCAAGCAAATGGCAAGATTTTTGTGTTATATCCAAAGGTTGGGCATGTCTGGCTGTGATCCTCCACCTGAGCAACAGTGAATCACCAATAATGTAGCAATTAAACATTTCCAGCCAGGCAAAGCAATCCTTGCCCGTCATCTCTATACCAAAGAGGCTGAAGCAGGAAGATAATCGAGAGCTTTAAGCCTTCCCGAAGAATGTAGTGATTTCCATGGCAGCCTGCATTATACAGAGAGACGCTGTCTCAAAAAAAAAAAAAAAATATTTTTTTGTGCCTACCGTCTAAGAAGAAAATGTATATATTGCTTTCTAACTGAACATGTAACAAACATTTCAAGCTTGTACAATCATTTTTTTTACATGATCTTCACTGTTTTCCATCAACTTCTTATTTCCTATCTAATGATTCCAGCAATTCTGTGCTTCAAAGTGTGTTGATAGAACAGAAACTTCTAATGTCATGACAGACATGGTTCTACTGTTAGCAATACTTTCACACTGTCATCTTTGTGCTCGGATTCTTTGCTGGCTTGTAAGCCCTGAGTTTTCAAATAAGTGAGCAAACATTCTTTTATATTGGATCATGTTGTCACAGACTACACTAAGTCTCTGAATGTTTCCAGTGAATGTCTATAATAGCTTTGTTCTTAAGTGAAATGTATTCTTTAATGTGCATCTGCTAGAAAATTCCTGTACAAAAGCCAGATATCTTGCCAACATCTGTGGCAAAAAAAAGAATAACCTATAAAGACAAATGATATATATTAGAGTAGATAGATAGATAATAGATAGTTCATTAGATAGATAGATAGACAGACAGACAGAGAGAGAGAGACAGACAGACAGACAGACAGACTAGATAGATAGATAGATAGATAGATAGATAGATAGATAGATAGATAGATAGATAGATAGAATACTCCCCTAGGAATAAATTTGGTTTGCACACTGACCAAAATGCTTCACAGTCAAGTGCCTTGTCATACTCAAGTTAACTGTACTAGACAGATACAGTATTAGTTTTCATTTCATGCAATAAAAATCTATGTTGCAGAAATTATGAGTCCTTTCTTATATTTCCCAGCTAGGAACTCAAAACTAGTCTTTAACCTCTATATTACAACACCAGGGTTTTTAGTCCTTTGTGAAAAACCGGGGTATCTACACTCTAAGACCATGAGTTTAATATCTATAGTTCTTGGGCTTCTTATCTGTAAAGTAAGAGCAATGGAAGAAATAACCAGATATCGTCTGGCTTCAGAAGACATAATAGTCAACCATGTACAATGGTCATAAGTAGACAGCTGAAGTGCTAAAGGCTGCAACAAAATAGCATATTTATTCACATTGTGTTACTAAGAATTTGCATTGACACCCCCTCTATGAAGCTAAAATTTGGTCACTTTTCCAGAGATGGGAACTGTAAAATCCTGCAATATGAACACACTATTCAAGCTGAAAATGTATAGTATATTACCCTTTCCTCCAGCTTGACATAAACACTGGCATTTCCTTTTAGACCCTGCTGTTAACACCAAATCTTCCCTAAACTGAAATCATGAGGTATGACCAGCAGGGATTACAGGACTATTTTCAAAAGAGGCGGCATTTATGTAACACAGACTGCTAGGGAGGAACTCAGCACGGTGATTAAAAATCATTCTCGACTCTATCCTACAATACAAAGAAGTTATTATTACTGTTGCTTCGCTTTGTGAATTCAGACGTCCTGGGTGGTGTAGAACAGTGACAGGCATGGGGCAGAGGAATCCCTTGGGTTCCTAGTTAAGGGCTAATTGGATCTATTTTAAAGACTGGTTGTTGCAGAGAGGAGTTTTGCCTTTGATCACAACTCCCCAGATGCTTGGCCTCATGCTGAACACAGAGCCTCCCCAACACAGTCCCAGAGGCAGAGTCCTGCACTCACAGAAAGATGCTGAGGCAGCAGTGCCATATTCTCTCTGTAACAACATCGTTCAACTTTCCTACTTATTCCACAGAAGCTGTAGTCTTCACCTTCACGTAAAATAGTCCTGTTAGTCTCTGAAAATGCAATACTATGCACGATAGTCCTCAACCTTGAGTACTTGGAACTTTGGCATACTTCAGAGAGGAAACACATGATGTGGGAGGAAAGGAGATGGAGCACCTTATTTTACACTCCCCCACCAGTTTAATCACTTCAACCTCCTATTGCTTTCCTATTCAATTCTAGCAAAATAGAACCCGAGTTAGTATTCTCATTTCCTGTCTCCCATGGGCCATTCTCCATTTTCTCATGGCTTCCAAGGACAGCCTTTGGCAGAGGTTTAGAGCAGTAAAGATATTAAAATGCGAGCCCTGGAGATATGGATTCTAGCAGAATTCCTACTTGTAATTAATTTTTATGAGTGTCACATTGTGGTGGGAGCTTGGATTTTGTAGAACAGAAACCTGGGCTGCAAAATGAGTCTAAGAGCATAGGTCTTGTTCTTGAACAAATGTTCAATATGCTCAAAAGATATTTAAGTCTTAACTCTTATTAACTGACACCTCTCAAACACCATTGTGAGAAGAGCACTCTGTTAGGCATGGTTAGTACGAGCAAACAGATGTTATGTGCTCTTTACAGCTGCTTAATGTCAGATCAAGTGTTTATTAAGTACTTCAGGTATACATAACAGATTTTTCATTACCCTATTTATATAACTTATTTGGGCAACGGTTTCTATTAAAACTTTCAGATGTTGTATACTATAATGATTCTCAGATGTAAGTAGCTCAGTCTAATGCCCAATATATTTTTTAAAAAATATTATTTATATTTTATTTTATTTTTCTTAAAAAAATGTTATCTCCATCAATGTATCCTCCTGATCCCTCTTCCTCCCCCCCATTTCTTCTCAGGTTCTTCTTCCAGATCCTCTTAAATGCCATTTTATTTACTTATCACCAGATGATAAACAAGATCTCCATTAAAGGATATTAGAATGGGCAACATCTTGGTTATAGTCAACTATAGCATTTTCATTTTGAAATAAAGAAAAGTGAAGTCACTACACAAGAGTAACTAAAGGCCTGGAGATAAAACCCAAGTACTCTGACCTCTATCAATACCTTCTTCTAGCTAGCTTTAGGTAATACCGAGGTATTTGGAAATTTATCAAAGGAAAAGATGATATTTTTAACACCTCAAAGTCAGTAGAACTAAATGTACACATTTTGTGTCAAGTTGCACTGGTGCTGTCCTCTCTGGTGTTATCTTGAAAGAATATGTGTGGGATTCAAAAGACAGTGTCAGCATCCATGGTCTGCCATTCAGCTACTCACACAGACCTTGCAAAGGGACTCAATAGATGAATGAACTTTACAAGCAGCTTCCTAACTTGTGTCTTTCACAACTCACCCCCTCTCGATCTAATTCATTGCTGCATGCTTATCTTGTCAATCTCCCCACCTTCATAATGAAGTCTAGGCTCCCCAGTCAGGACTGCAAGGTTCTTTGTGCTAGAAGACTATTTTTATCAAGTCTGCCTTCCCTCTTGGTATCTCCCCTAAACATCCCTTCCTTCCTGGGCTGTCATATCTGCTATGTTCTAGTATCTTACAAGCCAGCCTTTCCATTTCAACTCTTCATCTGAAAGATTCTTGGTACAAATGATTTTTTCAGTGAACATAATGCACATCTTCTGCTTGCAATTTTTTTCTAATACTTTACCCCAACCCCCTGGCTAGAGCGTCCTCCTCTGTAAGAATATATGTAGTCCATTTATCAAGTTACATTTCCCCTATTTACCCTCCTCCTTTAATCTGTGAGCCAGTTAAGAAGTATAATATTTCTGTATCCCTGTTCCTAACAAAAGTTAAGTGCATGATGGCAATATTATTACAAGCAAAAGGTGCTGGATTAGTAAACAGTACTTAAAACACCATTAAAGCTTTGCTGCCCATGAGAAGTGATCCTGCCACAGAGAGAGGCACACTGTCACTCCATCTCATGTATGCTTGTGAAAAAAAATCACCTGGCTTTCCAGCCAAATCGTGATCCTGCGCTTCAAAGCCCCACAAACTAGCAAGAGCACTTGGCCTTGTCTTAGTCCTTCCTCTATAGTGAGCTGCTGAACCCCAGTTGGAAAGCCTGGTTCAGCACCATCACACAGGAAACAGCTCCATCTGGTGACTTCCTTGACATTCCTTGGTGACTTTTCTATCCTACACAGGAGAGGTTACAATTACTTAAAAACAGCAGGATGAATGTAGAGACAGGGAAGCATTTCTCATTTAGTTGCCTGCTTTTCGTTCAGAAAATATAAGACTATGTGAGTGACAAACACCACATCATCTTTTCAAAAAGTAAGGGAAAAGAAGGCTGTCAATATGCCATGATTTCTGCAGTGCCTTCTTTGGAGAATTAAGTCCTCAGTACATGTGCTGTTGTTTAATCTGTCTCCATCTTTACTAACGTTTCCATCATTCCCATCTTTCCCATGCAGGAAGGAGTGTGAAAGCACTCAGATTTCTCCTTATGTCTACCAGTGTGATAAACACTACATCAATGTAAATGGTATCTGATGACATAATAATAGTAGACCAAGTGGTGTGTTAATCAAGTCCCAGCAGATGTATCAGGCATTTCTTAATGGTACCAGTTCAGTAAACTATCAGGAATATAGGGAAAAGTAACTGCTATTGAGTGGATCGTAGATAGAAGAAAATGTGGCTTATGGAGAAGGGCCAGAGTCCAAAAACTTCTGGGAAAGAAATATTTCATGTCATCCCAGAATGGCAGATCACAGAAATAGTCTTGTGTAAAAAATTTAAAAGCCATTTTTAAAGTAGTCTTTATGTCTTGACATTGTGCCAACTACTGCATTTTAAGAAACTGCATCCTACACTAAATCATTGTGCAGGAAATTTTACCTGCAGGTATGAAGTGTTTAAATGAAGAAAAAGAATAGGTCTTAATTATGTGCCCATGATTTTTCAAATGATCTACCATAAACACATTTTAAGAAGGCCTAAAATAGGAAAAAGCCCATTAAAAATACAAACAAATTGGCTACAGGGCAGTTTAAATAATAAATCAAGGTCAAGCTTTCCAAGATTATTCTGATTAAATTAAGGCAACTTAGCTCTCAGGGTGAAATATAGCTGATTACACAATGCGGTCTAAGCTAAATAGTCTCTCGTTTAAAAAAGCATAAAACAAGCTCTCCTTAGAAGTGAACAATTTCCAAGGGCAAGGTGAAGATGTTGCAAGAAGTGAAGACCCTGACTTTTCTTCATTTAATTAAAAATTTAGTTTCTATTTCAAAGTTTTTGCATAAACTACTTCTGGATGTTAAATAATTTTTAAATGTTTCCATGTTCATATAAAAGGTTTCCTTATGCATTCATCAGAAATCATCTTTGTTTTCACATGGAAGTAGAAATTCCCTCAGAAACAAATACAAGTACAAAATAGAAACACAGAATACAAGTCTTCAATATCAGGTTTTCATATAGCTGTTAATACCAACATGAAGGCAAAGCAGAGATACATATAATTCATATATTTGTGTGTGTGTGTGTGTGTGTGTGTAGATTCCTTTATATATTTCCATACTTACAAACACTAATTCACTAACTTCTATTTTAAACAGAAACCAAAGAATTTACTTCTTTAAATATAGGTTTCTATAAATGCATTTAAAAATTATTTATTTATTTATATTTTATGTACATTGGTGTTTTGCCTGCATGTATGTCTGTGTGAGCGTGTCAGATACCATAGAATAAGAGTTACAGATAGTTGTGAGATGCTATGTAGGTACTAGAAATTGAACCAGGTTCTGTGAAAGACCACTGAGCCATCTCTCTAGCCCCTCTATGAATGCATTCCATACTATTATAATCATGATATCTGACACTCCACCTGCTGTCTAAAAGTGTCTCTTATTCTGTAAACAAAACAAAAATGTTTCCTCTCAATTTTGTCAATTTTATTCCAAAGAACAAATTATATTTTGGGTTCTGAAGTGTCTTAGATCATGAAAGGAGACACACATAGCAACCTACCAAATCCCATAAACAGTCGGTGGAATGGCCACAACCAGAGAGTTAGGGTTACAGAAAACCATTAGCCTTGACTCTTAATACATTCTCAGTCCTTGTCTATGTCTTCTATTTGTTAAGCAGTCAATTAATAGTTGTTAAATGCCGGAAAAACCTTGTGGGTCATTTGAAGATAATGTCAGGATGTTGAAACATAACAAAATACAGCAATTTTAAAATAAACTTGCAGTTCTTCCAATTGTTTGCAGTTTTAAAATCCAGCTTCTTATCTCCAAATTCAAATACATGCTATTCATGGGACCTTGGTTGTGAACTACTTAATTTTACTGTAGAGAATTTACAGAGAATAATGATCATGCTTGCTTTATGTTGTACTAATAAAAGTAAAATTTGTAGTAGTAATTTATAGACAAAAATATTAGCTATTTCCTAGTGTTAAAGTTAGGTCAATTTTAATAATATCTGGCAGATACTAAGACATCAGTAAGTTATACGTTATTGCTGAGTTCTCAAAAATGTAGTCTTTCTCCACCTTTATTTGAAATTCTGTTATGCCCAAATCACTTGAAAAACTCACAGAAACTCTCAATATATTTCTTTAGGAACATGTACCAGGAAGAAAATGCAGGTTTAACCCATTATTATTTTTTCATTGTTATTCCATTATCACAAATGCAATTTTCTCTCTCACAAAATGCAATATGTCTTCGTCACTTCTCAAATATCCTGGCATGGTTGAGATTCGCAGCATGGAGACTGGTTCTTAGCTTAGTTCCTTAGGTGGTGAGGAATATGCTGTTATTTTCTCCCTTGGGTCAAAGGCAATGCTAGGCCCTACTTGCCATCAGCTTGTCCTGCATCTTCCTGCTATGGGAGAGCTGTGGCATTCAAAAAGTAATTAGATTTGGTTCATATCTAGGCTTCTCTCACCCCCTTTCTTTCTCCTTTTCCATATTCCTCTCTGTTTCATCTTTCCCCCTCCCCCATTTCATAAGACACACCAGGTATCTTATCCTTCTTGAATCAAGATTGTGAAAAAAAACCAAGTGGTTTATGTTTATGGAATATAAATGCTGATGATTTGTATTCTATACAACAAAAGGTAAATGAAACAATACTGTACCATCTATAAATATGTGCTTATTAGGAATCTCCCATATGACACATAGAATTATATAAAAATGAAGTAAATGAAGCCTTTCCTTCTAGGAGTTCTCTCAAACAGAGCTGTTTGCTTGGACGGAGGCAGACTAAGCCAGTACATAATATCAGACCTTTAGCTCATAACAGCTATGTATTCCTTCTTCCTGGAGTACTGGAGAAATGGTCAGCAAGGAGATGCATATCTGATATCACTTGGAAAATTTCTGCCCAAGTCATTTTTATTTGTGAACAATAAAAGCCATGCATTTAGTCTTTTAATACAGAAATACAAAATATCAGGAAAATTTTCTCAAATCACCCAAGACACAGATGTGGACTTTGGAACATCCTCTCAAGTAGCACCTAGCCTGTGAGCTTACTTCATTAACCCTGGGATCCCCTCTGCCACCAGCTGTACTTTCCTCATCAATTCTCTGCAACTGGTTTATATTTTTCTTTGTTACTTGGAAAGATAACAAGAAAAAAAGCTAAGTTTGTTTTCTGGAAAATTCTATGAATTTAATTTATATATGCTGCCTCCTATTTGCAAAGAATGACCATTGAGAATAGGTAACATTGGTGCATAATTCTCTAGTGTACTCCTGCTATCTTTAAAATCACACCCTAGTTATAAGTATTTAAGTTAAGAAAGTATGAATCCACTAGGCCTGATGTATCTCACCCCAACCCTGACAGAGTGGGCATTAAGATGAGACAAACCCTCACCTTAATCTCTAAAACCAGACACAGAATAACCAGAAACAATTACCATCACCACTGCGAGCTAATCAAATTGTATTCTAAAGACTTTTGTGTGTCTGAAGGCATGGAGATGAGAATATATATGTGTGTATTAAAGTTCCAGGCAAGTTTTATGAGTTTGTTTCTTTGGGAAAATCAAATTATTTTGTCTGGTTTGTGGTTAACAATCTAAGAGATACTATAAAACAGGGAAGCTAATTTGATATTTTGAAGTCATGTTAACCTTTGTCCCAAGTATTTCAGACATTAAAATGACAAATAATAATGAATGAGGTGTCAAACCTACGATGACAGCTTGCTGACTGCTAAAAGTCCTCATGAACCCAGGACCCGAGATACAGGCTGTAAAAAATGGACTCAAACAGCCTTTTCTTTCAGAACAATATATTCTGTCTATAGTTTTTGTAACTTTCAATAAAGTCCCAGATAAATGTCACTTCCCCTTAAAACCCAGCCTCCCACTCTCAGGCAAAAATCACAACCCTCCCTCTAAGAGCACTTTGCATAAAACTCTATTAAGCCATTATGCACTTACCACACTAAATTGTATTTCATCCTGTTACATGTCTGTCTGTTTCTACCAGGATGTGCACCCTCAGGGCCAAAGATCAGGTATTTGTCTTTATAGCACTCAGCACTGACATAACAGCCACTTAGAAAGTGCTTTACTGTTTTTAGTATTATAAAACACATATTCATGTTAAATGTCCAAAGTAACAAAGATTAGTTACAACAGAAAAGGTTGTCTCTACAACTAAGCAAAGTGGCCCACTACTCCAAACAAACACTCTTCAGAGGTTCTTAGCTGTGCATAAACACTGCACCTATCACCTCCACCACAGAGAGCTCAGCACACCTGTGGCTCTCACTCCAGCCCTGGATTAGCTACTTTGCATGGCTGGGTGCTAAATACTGTCAAACAAGAGGCCTTAGAAACTATGGAGAATGAAGAGTGCAATGTTCTTGGGAACCAGGAATGCTGAACACTTTGGATGGCGCGATTATACTACAAGTCTCTGCCACTCAGTGGCACTTCCCTTTTCTTGTGTTCGTCTGCTACTCTCCATGTGTCTACACGACCCTGCTATAACTCCTTTCAAAATGCCTTTCCTAATCTATGGCCTTTCTGTGTCCATTTCTCACTTTTCCCTTCTGTTTTCCAACCTCTCTGGTTTTTCAGTCTTTAACTCCATTTTTCCCTTTTACCTGTTTTCCCTTCCCTCTTTTCTCTCTCTAGCTTAACACATTTTCACCTACTATACATTACCAAATCATTATGTTTCTATACAGGGGGCATTTATGACTATAGCTATGATGAATATCAGGATTGTATGTGATTTTTATCTGCTACTTAATAAACACACGTCACTTGAGTTATTTTTACTTTACTTGAAAAATGAAACATAAAACAAAAGCAAATATGTTGTTGGTTTCTCTCTGTCTCCCTCCCTCCCTTCCCTCCGTCTCTCTCTCTCTCTCTCTCTCTCTCTCTCTCTCTCTCTCTCTCTCTCTCTCTCTCTCTCTCCTCTCTCTCTCTCTCTCTCTCCCACCATTGTGTGAATCCTCCTTGTCATATAACTATTTTCATCACCCACTCTTTTCTTTCTGTTTCTTTTCCTCTCTCCTTTTTCTAGAGATCACCATAGGTTCCAATCAGCAGTCACTAAATATCTATTCCATTGACATCCAAGCCTACTCATCTCACTTTTAAAAATGGAGACCCTAATACTATCAACTATTGTGCATGCTGCTGTGAATCTCATAACACACACACACACACACACACACACACACACACACACACACAGAGAGAGAGAGAGAGAGAGAGAGAGAGAGAGAGAGAGAGAGAGAGAGAGAGAGAGAGAAATGGTATTTATATGCCTATCTTGTTTTAAGATAGAAACCAAATTCTATTTAGACAATGATGTATCAACTAAAATGTGTGTTGACTTATTGGGAAAATCAAGATCTCCAAAATTTCTCCGAAGTGTTGTCAATTGACAAACTACCTTTGGATTCTTTTCCTTTGACTCAGAATGGGTCTGGCAGAAGGGGACCCAGTACTATCAACTGCAGTTTTGTCTGGAGAAAGACAATAAGTGTTCTTGTTATTGAGAAAAATCCCAAGCACTAAACTGTGTCCTGACAACTCTGACTAGAACACAGGCAGAGTACAGGATGTGAGTGCTTTGTCCAGTTCAGTGCCTGAAGTCTGTCCTAATGAGGCCAAGTTCACAAGCATGTTTGCCCTTTTTTTGTTTTATTTTTCCTCTTTAAAGTAACTTTTCAAAAGAACTCAAGCAAATCATTTTTGATGAGAAACATCAAAAAACAGACAAAAAAATCACATACAATCCCAATGTTCATCATAACCACAGCAAACATTTTGAGTCATAGTTTGTTTAAATAAAAAACATATTTATGCTGTGTATACAGTAATTGAAAGGGTTTCACACACACCCTTACTACATACTAGTTCATTTATAGAACTTGGTTTATATGGGGGAATAATGAAGCCCAAAATGCCCTTGACTTCCTGGGCCATACTTGGACAATTTTATAATATGTTTCTCTTTCTATCTTGTCCTCTGTGAGATTTCACAATTCAAAACACATGCTTATTACATCAGTCTTTACACAGCTTTAGTTATCTGTATAGTTTTTGTGCAAGGCCATAAGTTGTTTGTTCTACATCAGTGACTCTGGAGTGGCTCAGCAACCCTGCGTGGGACAGCTCCATTCTCCAAGAATTGCCTTAAGGTGCAATCTATATCAGTAAGTATTTTATAACCCCTTAACAAATATTAATCCTTTATATGATATAATGCAAGTAAATATTTCTACAATACAACCTTTCTAATGCTGTGACACTTTAACACTTCCTCATCTTGTGGTGACCCTCAGTCATAAAACTATTTTGTTGTTGCTTCTTAACTATAATTCTGAAACTTCTGTGAATCTTAATGTAAATATCTAATATTCGGGATATCTGATATGTGATTCCTGTGGGTTAAAACCCACAGGCTGAAAACCACTGTTCTACACATAAAGCTAGTTTGTTAATTTTGTTTTGTTTTTTTGCTAAATAATAACAAATAAAACAGGAACTCTTTAAGAAGCAAGTATCACATAAAAAGACATAGAGAAGTTAGAAACAATGTGCCCACAATCCTCCAAAAATAATTGTCATTGTCTCAGACTTCAGTATAGAGAAGAAGGACTGGCGTTATAAAACATGGAGCTGGCAAGATGTCTCAGCAGGTAAAGATGCCCACTGCCAAGCTATTCAGTTGCTGAGTTCAATGGTAGAAAGAGAAGTCTGATTCCCTTAAGCTGTCCTCTGACTTCATATACATAAACATTTCACACACAGTCAAATAAGTAACTAAATGGTTAGTGCAGAAAGAGGTGATATTATAAGCAACATATTATAACCATCTTCTAGTAGGCTATACTAGGCTACTATTAATATCAGAAGGAATATTAGCAAAGCAAAGATGATCATGACAGCAGCAATAGTAACCCTTATTGGTTGAATAAAGTGAAGTAGGGGCTGCTTTACACATTTTAATATTTTCAGCACTTTTTAATCATCACCTACCTATAAATGAAATAATAAATTATAGTAGTTTCAAAAAACAAGAACATTTAAGAATTTAACATTTTTTTAATTTTATAAGGGAAATTGAGGCATAGAACTACACAGTTAACCAAAGTTACATATGTACCAAATAATTAAGCTGGGAATTAAAGCAATGTCTAAGTGTTAAACTATATATGCTTAGCCACTTCCGGTACATTTTGACCCAGGTTATGTCCAGAAGGGAAGATAAATTCCTAGTATATACTGGATGATAGAAACACTACTTGGAGAGATTGTACTGGTCCACGTGATCAACAGGACCTTCTACCGTGTCTTCAGCATTGTGGGTTTCTACTAAGAAGCTGGAAAAAGTCTATGTGCCTCAGTTATTCATAGGAAAACATAATATGTTAACAAAAAATATGATCCTTCCAACAGGGAAGAGTTCGTGGACCCTAAAACTCACTCCTATGTTTAAACAAAATTATCCTAACAATTTCTAAGGGACTTTTCAAAATGTAGAATTTCCAGCATCAACTTCTCACCTGGAAATTCAAGAGTGAATCCCTGGAGGGCAGTCCTTTGGGAACTGCTCATGGAGGCACCAGGAAGTAACTATGTGCTCACCCAGTTAGAATCTCTCCATCATTTCAGCAAAAGGTAAGCTAGAGCAAGCAGGCTGCAGAGACATTTCTAAGCAGAGAGATAGCCTCTTAAAGTCCTTTTAAAGAGCTTGAGAATCTGTGGTGGAACTTCTGAGAAAAGGCAGGCTTTTCAGGGCCAGCAACACTCTTCCCTGAACATCCTGTACTGCACCCACACACATACATATAGTCCCTGGAGCAGGACTGGTGGTATAGGATTTGGTGCCTTCACAGACAAGGTTATTCTATTAGGGAGTGATGACTAGAGGCAACAATTCATTTGCTCCAGGGCATAACATGATTAGCCGATAGTCTGATAACGTGATTCTTATTAGCATCTTTTTTTATAAAAAGATACAATTGTCCACATTGTCACTCTAGTTCATTAGCCAGTAGGGAGTAAGCAAAGATCACATCCTACACATCTTCTCTCAATAGCCAGACTAAGCCCAGGCAGGCTGGCATGAGTTTTTGCAGAGGTTAGGAATTTGACCAAGCTGAACCCTGAAGCAACTGACTTCTCAGCAAAGCATCATATGTCAGTGACCTGAGAACGGAATAAAGCCAAAGAGAGTTCCCCAAAATGTGTCATTTGTCCCAAGGGTTTCCTTTTAAGACCTGTTCCTTGACTCCTAGAGTCCTCACTTTCAGAAATACCCAAAATAAACCCCTATAAGGGGCATCAAGATCTAGCAATTAAAGCTTTGAATTAAAAAATGGCAAAAGGCAAATCTTTTCTTGGATATTTCTCAGCTGGGCAAACTTGGGTGAGTTCTTCAGGCTGGGATAGTCACAGATTTGGAGTGGAAACAGTGCAACTAGTTTGTAAAGGCACCATGGAGACTGCACCACATAGAGTGATGGTACATGATATGTTCTCAGTGATGGCTATTTACATTATCAAGAGAGGTGTCTGGACTGTCCATTAATTTGTATTCACTGAATAAAGACCACTGCCTCTGAAAATGAGCAAGCTCGCCTCAATTCTTCTCCTATGGAAGTTATATGTAGACTAAACAAATTAATAATTGGTTGTAGGAGTATTGTGTTATTTCATGGTAAATAATTGTCCCACCCACTGGTTTAATAAAAAGCGCTGATTTGCCAAAGGCAGGCAGGAAGTGTGGGCAGGGCTATCAGATTAAAAACTCTGAGAACAGGAAGCTGAGAGCGGAAGACCAGAGAAAAGCCCGGAAGAAGCAGAGGACAACCATGCTGCCATGAGAAAAGGTACCGAGCCGCATGGCTGAACAGGATGAGTCATGGGTTAGTTTAAAGGTACAGAGCTAACAAGTGATATGCCTGGCCCATAGGCTGATCAGCCAAAAACTATTGAAAGCATCTGCGTGTCTCTGTGGGACTTCGGGTCTGCAGGTCTGTGGGTCCTAAACCTTGAGGTTAGGCCCGAAAGTCCAGGCCAGAAACCTCTTACTACAACTGGTGTCTCAGTTTAATTCACGAGCAAGTAAAATCCTCTAGTATCAATCCTCATCCCTTCATGTTGACACTCGAGATCCCTGTAGCTGAGCAACTGCTAGTATTATTTTTAATTAGAATTCACTTGTATAAAACAATTAAATAAATGGTAGCGGTATTCTACTCGCTCTCCCACCCCAGCTGTAGTAACCCTAGTCCTATGTAATGCCTTCTCTGCAGTGCATTAACAATGGAATGTAGATTTCACATAGGTTGCTGAAAGGAAGCACTCGGCCAGAGTCTCCCTTCATCTCTCTTTAAAAATCACCATTTCAAGGTTTAAAGCATACAAAGGGCATAACTTTAGCTGAAGCCTCATTCTCTGAATCCAAAAGCAAATAACCTGAACAGCTGAGCTCAGCTGAAGTGAAAGAGCTTAGAATTTTGGAGCCCCATGGCTGCCATGCACACTTCTCAACACAATGGCTACAGGTGCACAGGCTTTACCTACCCCTGGGGCTAGGATGTAAGTATGTTCTAACACCTGTCTGGCAAGTGCTGGCAAGCAGTGTAGTTACACAGTGTAGCCAAGTGTTTCTTTCTTTCTTAGTATATAAAATGACCTGTTTACCAGCAAGGCCATCATTTCCCCCTCTGAGAAATGTAGATTCAATTAGTCTTTCCAACCTCACAGGATTGTGCTGAAAATAAATGTCAGGTAAGGAAAGTAATGCTCCAGTCTCTGAGAACTGGAACATTTTGTAAAGAGAAAAATGTTCTGTAACTGATCTAAAGTGTTGAAGCAACATTCAGGAGTGCTATAGAAGCAGATATGGTATCTTTAGACACATGTAGAATGGCAGGAATGAATGCAAATATTCACAACCTTTCTTTGTTCCACACCAACATCTTAGCTGCTTTTTTATTATCAATGTTCCACAATAAGATCTCACCTTTGGGACATCAGTTATTTGACTAGTCCCAGAATCCCATCTGAGTCCAAGAATTTCAACTCCCTAAGAACAGTTTCTGAGCTTACATGGGACCTGGCCTTGCCTCTCACCCTGATCACTTCTCTACTATGGCACTGACTGCAGGCACAGCAGAGAGTCTATTTGGAGTTTTTCTAACAGGACTAGGAGATGCAGTATCCACACTCTCCACACAGAACTTCTGGGAGTAAACAGGGACATACTCTTAGACAAGATAAATCTTTTAACATACATTTAATGAGTCACATAAACTGGCAGATGGGAAGGGGTAAATTAATTTATTCTCCAGGTGACATAGTTGAGGATGTATTTGACTAAAAACATAAACAATGGCAATTTTTTGTGTGGGGGGAGAGTATGTGAAAAAATACGAATAAATGAAAATAAAAGAATGATGATGCCAGCTTAGATTTCATATGTAAGTAAGGGTTGTTGTGGCTTTCAGTGGCCACGGCAGTTTATGTTCACTTAATAGCCATGGAGTACCTCAAACCTACTGCATGATTAATGGGTATACCATTTTCTCCTATTATAATTTTAAGGCTATTGTTAGGATTTAAACTTCCAACATAGGTTTTAATAAAGTTAAGTCGATTTCCTAGATATTGGTAATAACACACCTGCCTCTTCTGATCTATTATTCATGAAATCCATTCAACACAAAATGCCTTTATTATACTTCCTAATTACTTGAAATTTCCATAGATGGGAAGGTTCCGTTCAAGCACTCACTCTGCAATAAAGCTCGAAGACTTTCCTTCTAGGAAATATTCAGTCCACCTTTAAAATCCCACTGTATGCTCCTTTGCTCCAGAGGATATGGATCTGCTTCAGTCTCTTTTACAGATTCTACGTATAAGAATGAAAGTTCTCTGAGGGTGAGGATTCTTTTTTTCTTCCTTTTATTTTTGTGTTCTATTCCACAGATACCCCTGTGCATGTGAATGATGAATATTTGGAGTTCAATAAGTATTTGTAGAATTAAAAGTAAGTAAAATTTATGTATTAGGCTCTCATCATAATGTTGACTTATATGCAGTAGCTATTCCTCTTCTAGGGAAATTATTTTATTTCACCTGATTTTTCAGCTCAGCCTGTGGCTCTCTAAGAAACTACTTTAAAAAAATGTGAATAAGCTTCCTAAAGTTAATTTCCTCTAGAATATGATTTTCGAACATTTAAGAGGTTTTTAACTTTCCAATTTTAACATGTTCTTTCCTTCAATACAAAAATAGCACATTTATTAGCACGAAGATTTGATTAAAACAAATCCAGTAAACCATATGCTACTGTGAATCTATACACACAGACTGAAATGAAGTCTCTGTATAGATCAAAAGTAAGTGATTCCTCACAAACCAATTTTCACATGGGCGTTAAAGGGAAAAGAGAATCGTGTGAAATAAGAGCTTTGTTGGTTTCATTGGTGAGATATATGGGTCACTGTGTCAGGTCTAAATCTCAGCCTCTCTGGCTGCACTATAGTTAAATGTGGTGGGCACCAGAGGTCTGTATGTTGAATGACACATAGAGCTCACCTTAAAGAATATGGCCAATATTCTAATTTATTCAAATAATTGCAGAAGATGAACTTGAGGACACACAACTGCAGCAAGATGTGACTGCATACAAGTAACCAGCACTCATTTTGTCACTCTTAATTACCAGTAGGAATGCTGCTTACTGAGTACTAACACAAAGTACTTAACATACTTGACATTCAATCCTCAAGGAAGGTAAAAAACTATAGGAAACACAGCCCTCCAATGTCTCAGATGAGGAGCCTAAGCCCCAAAGAACTCAAGTGATTTCTCCAGTCAATTTGCAAGAAATCAGGAGAGTTAAGACAGGAACTCAGATCCAACTGCTTATAATACTGCTGTGTTCTAAGCACCACCACATCACGTCCCATTACATCACATCAGCATTCATTAAAAAGCATGAAGGACCCACTGGAGAAAAATGTGGGCTTGCTAACAAAAACTAAAAGCCTTTCTCTCTTTTTCACTTTATTTAAAAATAAAAATGAGTCAGGTTGGAAAAGAGAAAAGGGGGGCACTGTATCAAAACATTTTGCTACATTACCAGCACCCCACCTCTTTATGAGATCTGATGTGTCATTAAGTAAGGAAAAAAAAAAGTCTCTATTCCCAAAGATAACTAATGAATGATCTTAGGTTACCCTTCTTGAATCACTGGGTGCAGCTTCCTCCTCTCACAAAAGATGAAGAGGTGGGTGGATGAGAGAACAACCAGCTCCCTACTTACAGTGAGTTATGAGATGATAGACATCCAGTAAAGCTCTTACTCTTCCTCAAGGAGAGGAAGCCTTCAGCCCAGAAGACTCCTTCCTATCACCATCCGACACCAACTCAAAATGGCATTATGAATAACACAGAATGCAAAGGCTTGAGTATTCTGTCTACCTAATAGCTCCTAAGGCAGGCTGTCTTGAGGGTGTTATAGCAGGTGACTATAGATGCTTCATCCCTGCTCTATGTATTTATGCGTGGTTTTCTTTTGACAACCTTTACTCTTTTGGCGCCTTAGATTCCTCACCTGTGTAAGAATGTCTACTCAAGATGATTAGGTGGGATGGTGAATGTAAGACACCTGCCACGCCCCAGCGGAAACTCAGTTTATTCAGTAAAGATGGGTAGAAATGTCAATTGCAGAAATAAATTAAAGGAAAAGTGATACATGAAAGCTGACCAGGCTATCATATTCTCTGATGAGTACAACATCAAACTTCTCATGGAGGGGAGTCTAAGGAAAAAGTTCTGTTAATAAATCACTTGACACTATTGCCAGTGAGAAAGAGCTTGGGTGATGAATTGAAATATTCAAATTAACTTCAGCATAAGAATATGAAAGGAAGATATTAACACTTGTCATCTACTTACCACCTACGAAGGATTTTATAGATTAGTGAGTATATCACTTTAAAATCCCTTGGGATGAAAGTATCAACACATACAGCACCATGTACACATATATAGACAAATACATTTTATAACACTCTAAGGATTACTATATAAATTTAGATCAGGGCACAGCATGCCTGGAATGAGTAGGATAGAGACAATATGTTCTTGCTTATGACACCAAGCTTATGACAAATGATTCATAGCCAGCACCTTTCATGCCAGAAGATCCCCCAGGTGTTCCACCAACTCTAGCAAAGGTTTCCATCCAGGGAGAATACTGCCCTGTGGAGGAAGTACAATACACCCACAGATGAGGCACAACAGTTATGTCTCTACACAACTGCCTAAGTCTAACAGCTGACAAGGCAGGAAAAGAAGGGAAGGAGATGACAGACCACTCCAGAGATTCTCATCAGATTGAAGGGCACTCTATAATTACCATGCATTTGCACCTTGAACTCAGGTGTTATTGTATTCAAGGGCTCTTTGTAGAACAAAGATTTTATCTAATGTGACAGAGGCTTAGAGCTGGAACTGGAAAGGAGACTCATGGGACAGTGGGGATATCTAAGTATGAAAACATGGGAATTCTCTAATATTGCCCTTAAGTTTAAATAAGTATATTTCTCATTCTGGATAAATATGATAAAATTGAGAATAGGTGCAAAAGATTTCACTCATAGTAACTATTTATAAATAACGACATATAATTCTTGGAAAGTTATCTAGAAATATCATTCACTTTAGGTGGATCCCATAACCACAGTATGAACATGCCATGATAAAACACTAGTGAGCTGATCTGAAATTCAGGTTTCCCTCTACTTTCATTACACAATGCTGTGCAAAAGTGTCTTCCTAAATTTTTTCTTTTTACAAAATACTTTATTCTATTTCTGAGGAGTCTCGTCCAGAGAAGCAGATCTAGCTTTATTAAATGGACCTAGAGAGACAGTGTCTCTTTCTTCACCATGTATATAAATATTTAATAGTATATAGTACATAGAGGAAATAGTATTTAGGTGAGATGCTCAGCAGGACCTGGGAAAAGAAGTGGCGGTAACTGGAATATAGAACTGCAGAGGCTCAAATATCTCACTCTGTGGTCAACATAATGGGATTGTTCGAACCTTTAACACTCATCATCTTCATCATTTCCTATTTTTTTAAGGTTTATCTTCCCATCTAATCCCTAACTCAAGTAAGCCCCACTCCATTCATATGCTTCTAAAAATATTAAAAGCTGGCAGTGCTTGGCACCATTTCTTAAATGGAGGTTAAAATTTGCCAAAGATGTACTCTCTTTCCAAGATCTTTTAAGAGATGAAGTAAAGTAGAGGTCTAGTGGGTAAGTGATATTTTACAGCCTGCATTACATTAAACGCCAGAAATATTTTGAGTCCAAAGATGTATCATTCTTTCTTCTTAATATATAAGAAGACCTCAAACATTTGTTGTATTCAAAATCTCCTCCTAAAGCCAGAGCTTTGAGTTAATCACTTAAGGGAAACTGAGTTAATCAGGCAGCATAGGAGGATTCTAGTTAAAATTAAGGGATCAAATTTAGTAGTTAGGATACAAAAAGATGTGATAATTAAAATAATGCACCAGGATGAGAGTGTCCAGAACTTGAGTAGAAAAAAATTTCAGCTTTACTTTCCTGATTTAAATCAGTCCTGAGAACCTTCCGGAACAGCAGCCTCTGTCACTTTGTCACCCCTGTAAAGCAATCCCTCTGCTGCCCTCAATCCAGGACAGGCTACAGCACCAAATGCATGACACCATATATTTCAAAACCTTCTCAACTCTCACTCAAAACCCAACAATGAGCACAACTCAGCTGAGTGGCACTTGTTGGCAAGGCTCCTGGCATGCCCATCACACCACGAAACATTTTCAAAGGTCCCAGGGTGCTTCGACTGTGCGCATCGTAGACACGAAGTGATGACTATTATTCAATGGAAGCTGAGACTGACCCCCCCCCCCCCCCCCCACGGCTTATAAACATTTAACTTTTCTTGTGGGCTTCTTAGCAGCCTAGAGAACTTTACACACTTTTAAGTCCTTTTCAGTTATCACCATCTAAGCTGGCTCTTTACTATTTCAGAGCATTGAAGTTTTTACGTTTGGTTAAACTGTATAGCTGTACAGTTTCCTTATATTTCAAACATTCGGGGTTTTTTTTTTTTTTTTTTCGTTTTTTTTTTTTTTTTTTTTTTTTCTGAACCTCTGAAGCTCTTGCGAGTCAGTGACTTGTACCTTAAATCTCCCAGGGCCTGAAATCTCTTCCCTCTCTTCATAAGGGGAATTCAAATCTTTATTTGAGCTCCTCTCTAGAGGATGTCAGTCGGTGGGAAACAGGGAGTTGTTGTCACTGAGATCTATCTATCTGATCGTCCCCAGGCTGACCATGCCGAGAACAACTGCCCTTTCATGGGCTAGAAAAGCCCCGACTCTCAAAAGGCACTTGCTAATGGTGTCGGAAGATGCTGGGGAGGCTCTGCACTGAAACTTGCATCCATTTGGTCCACAAATAGATAATAATACTAAAGGGCATCTTATATCGCACTGCAGTTCGCGTCCCTTGGGCGGAACAAGGAGCTATGCGTTCTGTATAAAAATAAAATAAAAAGCCCACACATGCAACTTCTCCATGCACTCCATAAGTCTATCCAGGTAAAGAAAAGTCCCTTAAGGGAATTTTAATGAGCTTGGATATTTAACCCTTTTAGCTCTGCTTTAAACTACTTTAACATCCTCCACACCCCCCGTTTCTGGTCTTCAGTTCCACCCTCCTGTGTCACCAAAGGGATAAAAAAGATCTGTTCAGTTCCAGTTTGAATCTTGTGATTTGGAGAAGACTCTTGATGGTGGGGGTGGGAAGGTTCCCTAGTAGGCACCATTAACTCCTTAGGGAGGCCCGCTGGGAAGACTTCACTGTGCACACAGCATCTCCCAAGTCTAGAAACCTCTTTCCCCCAATTTCTTCATTAGATCTCACAGTGGACAGTAACCTTTTCCTTCTCTCGCCCCTTTGCCCACAGTTCTGTTCTACTCACACTGCTGTTGTGGCCAGACCAGTGGACCATAGCTTGGTTGTGTGCAGAGTCCCCAGTCAACGCAAACGTGGTGCTGGTCAGTCTCAGCTCCTCCATCCGGAAGCGGGTGGCTTTGTCCGGGTCCCGCGCGCCAGTCCCAGGCCCTTGCTGCCCTCCATCCCTTAGCATGCCCCAGCGGCTCCGACTCGCACCCTCTCCGGGTTCAGTCTTCTCAGGATCCGTTCCACTCCGTCTCCTTCGGCCAGAGCGTGCGGCGGTCGCCACTGACACCCTGCCGCCCCCAGCTCGCTCCAGAGACAGCGCCCGGTCCCCGGGGGCCACTGCGAACAGGGGTCTCATGAGAAGGGGCGGGGGCGTGGCAGGAGCCCGACTCAGCGGTCCCGAGTGAGGAAAACCTCTTGGGGTGAGGGTCCAGCGTGGGGTCGAGCTGGGATGCTCCGGGGGGCAGCAGGAGCGGCTGCTGCGGACGCCGGGCGCTAAGAGCACCAGGAGCCCCGCGCCCGTCAGGAGCGCGCTCAGCCGGGCTGGGGAGCCGCCGCCGGCGCCAACTTTTCCCATCGCGGAGGAGCGGAGACGGGATCGGGGACCGAAGGCAGGCGGCGGCGGCTTGGAGCTCCGGGCCGACGGCGGCAGGGTGTGCGCTCAGGACCCCAACTCCATCCAAGTTGGGCCGCGGCGGGGCGCGCTGATGAGGCGGCGCCGGGCAGGTGGCAGCCGCTCGCAGGGGCTGGGCTTGAGTGTGGAGCGCGCGGGTTGGGACCGAGCTGCGAGCCGCCGCCGCGCGGGGGTGGAGCCGAACTGAAGTCACGGGCGGAGCGGGCGCCGCGCGCTGGCTGGCGACACGGGAGGGAGGGAGGGAGGGAGGGCGCAGCCGGGGCTCCGGGTGCTGCGTCGGGCGGGCCACCGAGCTGCTCTGCGCACAGGGCTGCGGGCACGGGCTACGCCAACGAGGACCCTCCCCTAGGTCCGCGGAGTCCCCGCGAGCAGCCCGGGTATCCGTCCTCTGGGGGCAGCCAGTCCCGGGCTCCCGCAGGCGTTGTAACGGGTTTCCTATTCTCTTTTTTCCTGTTTTCTTCTTCTCTGTGGTTGTGTCCCCCGCCCCGAGCCTTTTTTTTTTTTTTTTTTTTTTTTTTTTTTTTTTTTTTTTTTTTTTTTTTTGGTCTTTTCCAGTTTAGGAAATAAAGATTCGAGGGCTCTTGCTCTTTTCCCCTCTTAAACTGGGTGTGTTGGCATCTAGTTCTTACTCTGAGCAGAGCTTGTGTGTTCTGACTTGCAGAAGGCAGCGGAGAGAGATGTAATTAACTGACTCTGCGTGTGCCTCTGTGCGTGCATGCCCGCATGTGATGTGTGTGTGTGTGTGTGTGTGTGTGTGTGTGTGTGTGTGTGTGTGTGGTGTGCGCGCGTGCGTGCGTGCGTGTGCGTGTGTGATCCTGTGTCTTCCTCAGTCTATGCATGTATACATAGTTGGGAGGAATTTTTTCCTGTGTTTCCTCCTGGATTCATTTCCTGACCTCCTTAAGCTCGTCCATTCCAGTCATTGAAAACAGTTGCTCTTAACAGCACATTTTAAAAGTTAAGGTTCCCCAGGTATTTTTGTAGCTATATACATCTTGGAACAGGAAGACTAAAGTTGGAAATGACTTGTTTGCTATTTTATTCTTGGTGCTTGGCAACAAACAGTGCACTGAATGCTAGGAACTGTATATGATTAATTTGGCGAGTGTGTTTTGAGTTCGTTATAGATCTGTATATCCAGCAAATACAGGAAAGGATTTGTATATACCTGGTGTTCCCTATGTCTAGTTCAGAGTGGCTAACACATGCATTTGGATCCCTGTGAGCAAGTTAAATGGTGTTTGTCTTGGGACCTCAGGCAACTGAGCTTCCTACACGTTAAATTAAGCAGTTCATTAGATGACCTTTAAAATTCTTTCTGATCCTAAAATTCTGTAATTCTATGATTATAATATCAGTCTACCACAAATCCCTTGATACTATTTGGAAGTTCGGAAAAGAATTATAGTAGGTGAGAGGGCTTTGAAATTCACAAAGAGTTTCTCACAAGCCAAACCCTTTCAAATTGATAATTATCTCAAAGGTTTGAGATGCCTTCAAATCTCTTTACAGTTTCCATGTACTAGGTAACATTCTCGTAAGCACGTAGGAGTTGTGAAATTATTGAAGGAATGTTTATGGATTGAATAAAGATGTCATAAAATAGTGCGAATTTCAGTTTCAATTTCGTTTTTGCTGTTTCACACTTAGAATCATATTACTTTATAGAATTCTAGTTTGTAATGAGCCCCACACGAAAGTGATACACCGTGATAATTACTCTTCAATTAATGAAACTTTCCTAATGATGTTCCAGAGGAGAATTTTTATGTTAGAAAGTAATTCCAGACAGAGGTCACATAATGATGACTCCTACATTTCAGGCCTGTAATCCCTGCAGCTGGGAAACTGAGGTTTCATGATCTCCAGGGATTTATGCCTCAGATAGGACACAGCAAAACTACGGAGTGGAGCTTTGTATCGAAAACCAAATACAATAACAAGTTTAAATTTTTCTTAAGACCAAAGCAGCAAGAGGACTGCTTATATCAGAAATCAAAGTTGCGTACCTAAACATGTTGTTCCTCTTGCCATTAAAAGACAAGGATTCTTTGAAAAATACCCTCATTATACCAATGCAAACACCACTGAAAGAGAAACACATTCGGGCCTCTACTGGAAGGCTAGAGTTAGGAATCCTCTCTCCTCCATTGGCTTCTGTCCATTCTCTGGAAACCCCAGATGGTCATGTTCCTCCCCTCAGAAAGGATTTTAGAGCAAGGAGGGGTTATTGTTTGCTTAATGCTTTATTTCCATACTGTGGGGATATTTTCAAATACAATAAAAACATTCAGAGATATCAGAGGGATCTACCTACAGTAGGTCTAGGAGATTCAGACAGTGTCAAATCACACCTTTAATCCCGGAGTGGTGACCTATGCCCTTAACACAATCTGAACTCAAGGTCATTTTAGTTTACAGAAGGAGTTTCGGGCTCCCAGGCAGGCTATAGTGGTGCCAAACCTTAACTAAGCAAAGAAAGTATTTAAGGCAGGCATAGAAAGACAGGGAGGCAGAAGAAGCCAGGAGGAGCCAGGCATTAGGAAGCTGGAAGACAGCTGGGTGAGATCTGACTGTGTTGTTTATCTCCGATTTTCCCAGAGATCTGGCCCTGAGTTTCCTTTATTCGTGCAGCACCGTACTCTGTTAACCTTCTTTCCAATCTGGATATATGCTTAGGAGCTTCTTTAGAAAATGAAAAATGTAAAGATCAGAACCCAATAAATGCAAAAAAACAGACAAACAAACAAAAGGACTGGAAAACAAAAATTAACAAGAATTCCTGGACTTGTTTATTACTTAACTAAAATTTTAGTTTTAAAATATTTTTACATGAGAGATTTAAAAATGGTACAAATGGAGTGAATTTTTCTTTCAAAAGTCACATCTTTTTTACGAACATGTTAAAATGAACCCATCAAAGCCAAGTGTGATGTCATGTATGTAATTCTATCAATTGAGAAGCTGAGGACTGCCCTGAGTTTGAAGCCAGCCTGTGCTACATAAAGAATCCTAAGGCATTCTGGGATACAGAGTATCTCAGAAAAAAATAATAAAGTACTCCAACAGCAATAAAAACAAAAGAAAAATCCCCCAATTAATCACTCTAGAGTGACTATAGCTCAGTTTCTGACATTATAAGGCTCAATTTCCATTATACATTGGTGAAGATAAAATTACATAAATGTGGATAAAACTGGCCCCAGATAATATAAGTTTGTATATGTGTGTTTATTTCCCAAATAACTTTCATGAACAGCTAGTATGAAAAATTACCAGAATCTCCCAAACCATGTGTTCTCCATTGCTAAAGTCCACAGCATCAGGTGAATCATAGAGAAGTCTGTTTCACACTATGTTCAGTTACTATGGTATAATATATTATGATTTTACACTTATTTTACCACTTTTGTGTGCATATGTATGTGAGTATACCTGTCATGGTGTGAGTGTGAAATTCAGAGGAACAATGTAGCTAATGGTTTCTTTTTTTCCACCTTGTCAGTTTTGGGGATGAAGCTCATATCCTCAGGTTACCAACCCCAGCCACTGCCTGTATGCAGAGCTATCTCACGAGTCCTGATAGGTATTGTTATTATTGTGCTGTGAAAATGTTATTAGAAAACTGATGTCATAGGTCTGAAGAGATCACACATTGATGATTCCTATGAGCAGGGTTTTTAATTTTGTGCATGTCAGTCTCTAATACTAACTCCTCAGTGTTACTTACTCCTATGCTTGCTTTCTTTGTTTGCTAGTAACACCCCTCAGAAAGTTATGTGAGGATAGTAACCATAACAGCCTTTTTTTAAAAATTTATTTATTTAAAAAAGTTTTTCTGTATCTACCACTGTCCCTCCTCCCTTCCCTCCTCTGAGTCCCTCCTTCAGCCTCCGCCCCCCATCCAATCCCTCCAATCATTCCCCAAGGGCAATGAGTCTCAAGGTGAGTCATTTCAGTATGGCATATCCAGTTGAGGTAGGTCAGAGTCGTTCAGCCCCCCCCCCATTATCAAGGCTAGTAAGGTGTTCCTCTGTAGGGAATGGGCTCTGAGATGCCCGTTCATCCACCAAGAGTAAAATCTGATCCTACCATAGCAGCCTTAAAATCTGTTGTTTGCCCCCAGTGTCTCCCTCTGTGCCTGGCTCACAAAGCTCAATAAAGAGTAACTGCCTACCTCTATAGTAACAACCCACATCTCACCTAACAGGAAACACTGAACATCTGTAACCTCTGTTTGAGAACCTGTGTGCCAGCCTTTAAATGAACTTTTGGTTCCTCAGTGAACTTTCTCTCAGCTAAATATTATTATTTTCTCCACTTCATAGATATGTTAAACAACTACCACCCAGGGTTGCATTGCCATTTAGTGCTCAAGGCAAGGAATCTTCTTAACCATTCCTCTTGGAATTCTCTACACTCCAAATTCAGCTAGCAGATAATGCTTTTGGGGGGAATGTCTATGGACTAGACACTCAGTAAAAGATTAATCTGTTTCAGGAATATTGAACAAACAATGCTGTAAAAAGTGAGTATGGAACTATTTTGTGGAGGGAGAGGAGGTAAGTGTATCAGTAGTTCATATCTGCTTGCATTTATTTGGTATGCATGAGGGAGTGATGTTAAGCAAGGTAGAATATTTATCACTGCCATAATCACACTGCAAAAGCTACAGTTAACTAACTTTTCTTTGGTTTGGATTTTCAAGATAAGGTTGCACTATGCAGACCAGGCCGGCTTCAAACTTGTGATGCCCCCTTTTCAGCCTATCATATATAGAATTATAAGCAGGTGCCACTATTCCCAGCTTTCAGGTCAATTCTTACACTCTTCTGTATGTCTTCCATTGCTCCTTTTCTGATGGATACCTTGACTTCAGCTTGCATTAAATCACATTATATGCTACTGGAGCAATGTCTCTTAATAGCTTCCAAATACTTGACTCTTCTGGAATACCATTGAGACAAGGCATTTTTCATTTCAGATGAATGTCATAAAGAACTGCAGTGGAAAAACAGGAAACAATGTGCAAGCTGTTTCTATACTCTGCCAAGGGAATGATGGGAACAGTTTAAGCTGCCTTTTAAAGTACTTTCAGGTATCAAACAAATACTGGCACAGTCAGAATCCAGTCATTGTGTCTCTTCTCAGACACTCAATCTAGGTTGTTTTAGCAGAAGGAATTAGACCCTTATATTTGGAAAAGGAGGACTAAGATTATCTAGCAGACACATAGGGATGTTATGAAAGCCAGCTTACCTCTGGATAACTCAGAGAATCAGTCCTACTGCTTTGCATTTTTGTTAGTTCAGTCTCCCCAGATCTATAAACCATGTTTGCTTCTAGTTCAATAAATCTTGCAGCAGCTCCAGAAGTTAGGTAGGGGGCAGATTTGGCCTGCATCTTACCAAATAAATATACATTTATCCAAGGTCATGGAGTTAGAGACAAACTTAACAGGGAATCTTATTATCTTCGTTCCCCACACTCAGTCCTATTTTGTTGCATCCAGTTGGTGCATACATGAATTAAAATCCCACATCATTTTTATTTGCCTATCAGGCATAGCTTATTCAATCATTTCAAGCTTCAAAGACTGATTTGTATAATTATTTAGGAAAAGAGAGGCATGAAATAACATAATTGTCATGTTGTGAACTCATGTAAGCATACATTAACCTATTTAAATACTTAGGCTTAATCTAAAATAAATAAAAGAACATATGTCAACATGAGTTTATTTAGAGGTGATATCATTAGGTTTAAAAAATATCTTTACAAACAGACTTTTAATGTTCTAACATAACTGTTTTTATCTCCATCTGAAACCTTCACAAGTAATATTTAAGACCTCTCTTTTCTGTAATCCTCTAGCTTATAAATCTAACGTACAATAATGGCTTTGATGGCTCGTGTTACAGAACCAACATTGTACCATTCTGTAGTCCAACTTCTTTAAAACTACAAATAACAATAAATAAATGTAGCTATCAAAAGTTGTAACTGTTTTTTTGTTGTTGTTGTTGTTTTTTTTTTTTTTTTTTTTGGTTTTTCTGGTAATAGTAATAGAGCCCTGATTCTCAGCCTACAGATCACGGCTCCTTCCAAAAATCTCTATGGTCAAAAAATACTTACATTACTATGTATGACAGTAACAAAATTACAGTTATGATATAGTAGTGTAAATATGAGGGACTGTATTAAGGTGTAGCAGCATTAGGAAAGTTAAGAAACATTGGAGTAGAAGATGCTGCAAAAGAAGGGGAAGGTACCATGGGTTCATTCCACTTCAGTGATAGATTAACCAGTGCTTCCATCTCACACAAAGATGGAAGTCTATTTTACAAAGAATTGACCCAAAGACAAATGGGCTTAGTTTGGACACGAAACTCAGTTGGTTCCTGGGGCACAGAAACCGAGTTAAATTCTACACTCACTATTAAGGATCATGGTTTTAGGGATCTTGCAAAGAGGAGGAACTTGGAAGAAAAAGCAGCATACCTGGGCAGACACTCAGAGCTCCGTGCTGTCATATGTGTTTGCTCTGGACAGAATGTATGTCCATCTTGTTCATTAGAATATGAACTCCTGTGGGTTAAAGGCACTGCCATATAAATGTCTCTTGGAATCAGTTTACAACCATTTCACATGCTAACATTCAGTAAGTGTTTGTTGATTGAGTGGTTGACACAACTAAGGCTCTTATTTACATATTCCATAGTGTTTCTTTATATGGCCCGGTATTCAGCATTAGAACAAATTAAAGACACCCACCAGGGATGTTATGCAAAGCTAAATTTATACCTTCAAAAAAAGCTGAACCAATGAATAAAGCAATTTAATGCAAACGTCATTAACTGAAAATACTCACCTCCTCCAATCTATTGCTATCTCATGAAGCTTTTCTAGAGAACCCTGCTTAATCTCATAGATGACACTTGTTAATACTTTTATAAATATTGAAAAATTACATTGAAATTTAATTTTGACTATTAAAGTATTCAAATTCTGATTTTTTTTTATTTTTTACTTATTTATTTATTTATTTTTTGCCGTGTTTCACATATGAACACAAATCTCCAGCCCCCGGGACATTTCTTTCTGACAGTATTCAATCATTCTCACCCACCTCACCAAAATATCCTGACTGGAATTTCATTCAATAAATTAAAATTTTATTGAAATAGAATCAACAATTTAAACACGTCTAGTGATAACAAAAGTGTTTATTAGAAATGTAGCCCAGAGGATTAATTTATAGTTATATAGGAAAAGTAAGTTCAGAAATACCAAATACTACATTATATTTATTAACAATACATTGCATTATTAAGACTTTTGAAAATAAGAGATTTTATGTGCTTTAATAACACACACACATATAGGTAAAATAAGAAATATTTATTTGCTTAATTGTAATAAACATTTATGTCTATGAAAGCACTATTCTGCATCTCTTAAATATAAAGATCTTTATATTATACAGTTATTGATAGAATTTGTCAGTGACTTCAAAACTCTTTATGAATACAGACTTAATTTTTAGTTTAATTTTTTCCTTCATTACATTCATAAATGTATTTTTTCCTTTTATGGTTCTATTTTTATTAATTTTAAAAAACTTTACAAACTAACAAGTGTCTCCCCTCTTTCCCCTTCTCTGCTGCCCTCACTTCCCCTCCCCAACCCCCATCCATTGTCAGAGGCCTTGTGTCAGAGAAAGGCCTCGTGAAGTCAACAAAATCTGGCATACTAAGCTGAGATATAACCAAGCTTCTCTCCACATGCATTAAGGCTGAGCAAGGTATCCCATCATAGAAAATGGGCTCCAATGAGCCAATCCATGCCCCAATTGTCAGTTGCCCCTCAAACAGATAAAGCTACACAACTGTCACCCACATTCAGAGGGCCTCGTTCAGTCTAGAGTCCACGCCCGCTTACTCCAGTAAGCGTCTCTGTAGGTTTTCCAATCATGAACTTGAGCCATCTTGCTCTAATAATCCTCCCTCCTTCTCTTCAACTGAACTCAAGGAGGTCAGCCCAGTTTTTGGTTATGGATTTATGCATCGGCTGACAATTAGTGTGGTCACTAATCTGATTACAGGGTAAGGCCACTTCAGACAGTAGATGACAGTTGTGAGAATATGAAGAGCAGTTTTTCTTAAGAAGCCTTGTCATTTCTTATCGTGGTGTCAACAATGCATCTGGAATTACCTATGTGTATAAAATTGAACGTGAATATTGCATGCTATTGTACACCGCCACTTTAGCACTTTCCATTGAGAAGGCTTTCTTTCTCCACATAACCTGGCATGTTTATTATGAATCATTGGCAATGCAGGCTTTGTTTCTGAATTTTCTTTACTGTTGCATCATTTGTCAAATGTTTTGATGATGAAATATTTATGCTTATATTGTTGATGTTTCCTGTAGATTTAGAAATTGAACCGAGGATCTCACAAGCCTTCTTCCACTGAGCTATGGCCCCAGCCCCAGACAGGTTCTAACTTATGGTAGTATTACAGTAAATCACAAAATTTAGTGTGAGGTCCCCACTTAGTTTTCCTGGTTTGTCTGAAATTATCTTGTCAATTTCTAAAACCATTTGGACTTTAAGACAGAATTGCATTGTGCTTATAGATTAATTAGGGAGAAAATAGCATCTGAAATTATTTCATCCTACAATTGATGAATGTGTTGTCTTTCTGCAGTTATTTAATCTTCAAGTTTTCTCAGTAGTATTTATTAGTTTTCAGTCATTCAATGAATCCTAGGGGTTTGATATGTTTAATGGAATTGTGATTATGGTTATTTTATCTTACTTTTCAATGACTTTTTTAGTATGTAAAAATCAAAATTATTTTATTTTGGTTCTAAATCCAGTTTCTTTAAAAATAAATATACATATGAAGTGCCAAAGTTTTCATTTTAAAAGAATTTCTATATGCCAAATTCTGGCCTCTATAAATTAAACTTTCATTTCTTTCAAATTTGTCTATTTTTTATTGGTTGATAAATTGCTTAGAGTCCACCTAGGAAGAGAAAGTATATTTTATAGAAATTGTGGCAATGATCAACTTTATGTGGTGGCAGCACCACCCCCCACAAGAGAGGAATGTTTCATTAATTCACTATGAAGTATAAATACGGTTCTTGCTTGAGATTCTTTTGAAAACAAATAAATCATAATCAGTAGTTTTCCTTTATGTTAGCTTGCTGACTTTTCAAAAATATGATGAGGTTTTGAGTTTTATTTTATGCTTTTTGTCCATCTTTTCATATAGTCTATTGTTTTTATAAATATTGATTATTAAATATTAAGCTACTTGAGTCCCTGGAGACTGACTGAATTTAGAGTCTGATTGGTTTACATTTTCTTTGAGGCTTATGTAGATGTAGCCATGAGATACCCATCTTTAATTAAAAGAATTTTTTTTAGACAAGGTCTCAGTATGTAGTCACGACTAGTCTAGCACTCACTACATAGACCAAGTTAGCCTTGTGTTCATAGAAGTCTATCTGCCTCTGCTACCTAAGTGCTGAAGTAAAAGGTGCACAAAACCAAACACTAGGCTGTTACAGTGTGTTTTCTTGGTCTGGGGAACCAGAGGCCCAGACCCATAGACCTACAGCCTCAGACCCCTCAGCCACCCACCACTGTTTAGGCCCCCAGAAATAACTCAGACGCTTATATTAACTTCATGTTGTTTGGCCTATGGTTTAGGCTCATTGCTATCTAGATTTTTCATCTTAATTCAACCCATTTTCATTAATCTGCCTGCCACATGGACCATGGCTCACCTGTGTTCCTTACACGTTGCTCCTTTGAGCTTCCGGCCAGGTCTGTCTCTGACTCTGCCCTGCTCCTCCTACCTATTCTGATTTCCCCTCCTACTTTTTCTGCTGTGCCTGTCATGGGCCAAAACAGCTACTTTATTTAAAGATTGATATTCACAGCACACAGAAAGACATTCCCACATCACCTCCCTCTTTCTGTCTAATCAAAAAGGAAGGTTTTAATTTTAACACAGCAAGTTTACATGTAACAAAATAGTTATTAAGCAAGAATTATAGTTATAATATCTAGTCTATTTGTATTTAGCAAACTTAAAGAAAATACTCTTATCAACCTTATTCTTATGAATCTAAAGTTTCACATATACCTTCAATATACCTTTCAAATGGCTAAGAAAAATTGTACCTATAACTATCTAATCTTCAACTACATCAAAGACCACAGAAGGATATATTTACTCAAGTAAACCAAAAGTACAAGCAACTTCCAAAATCTAGAAATGACAGAGATGACACTTATCTGCCTGGAAAGTTACCCAAAGTTCCTTTATAAAGTTGGGGCATCCATCTTCAGCCTATAGTCCCAGAGTCTCTTTTCATTTCAGTAAAGCAGGAAATCTGCTCTTCCTATTTTGGTACAGTTTATCAGTTGGTTCTCCTTGAGTCCTGAAGAATGTCTGACAGTTTTCTCTGCAAAGCAGTAACCTGAAAGACCATCTTGGCTTCTTCTGCCAAAGTTCAGAGGTCACCTTCCTATGGAGCCTGCATGTCCAGTTTAAACAGCATACTGTCAAGCAGTCAATATAAGAACAGGTTCACGTCCAATGGCTAACCAATGCCACAAAGAAAGTAGACTCTATATGGAGTTTCTTTGATGCCCATTTTTCTCCTCAAGTAAATTGGTGCTGCCAGGAGCATATCTGTCTCACTGTCCAGAAAAGTCTAAGTTCTTAAAATGCCATATTCTGTAGGTCTTAGAAGTGTTTGAAGATTACCTATCTAATTGAATTATATCTTTGTATACCTAAAAATCTAACTAACATGCATTTCTTAATTATACATTACAAATTTAAATCAGTTACATAAACATCATATCTTAAAAAAGAGTAGAAGAATACATACAGCATAAGAGAATTGACCTTAAATTTGTTTCAATAAACCAAAATCCATGCCAATGTAAAACATTTTGAGATTAACAGCTGATTTCCTGATTAAGTAAATTCAATAATCTACTTTTAAAAAAATCATTCATATACCATATCCCCCTTTTCTTCTTAGAAAGAGATTAACTATGACCATCAACCACTTATAATGAAAACAAACATTTAGAAACAATATTTTGGGAATTTGGGCGTAGTTTTCCTTTTTGCTGATTAAGGGACATTGAAAATCTCATGGGTTCTTGAGACTGGATCAAAGTCTGCATCCCTGTATCTGATATGGCCATATCTTCCCATCAGTGATTTTTTTTCAGGGGGTCTTGGTTGATGAAACCATATTTGCCTGGAAGCAATCCACAGGTTCTCATCTTCTGTGGTTACAAAAGCAGAACTCTTCCAAAGCAATAAATACTTAGACATAAATTTCAAAATAAAAATACCTTTAAAATATATATTGTTGTTTCTCTTAGTAGCCTTTGCATTTGTAATCCATTGTCTTTCTGCAGTTAGCTCATTAACAGTTAAAAAATTAAAAGAAAACACAATAACAACCAAACTCTAGATTTTGTGTCTATTTTCCACCTTTATGTGGCTTATTATATTTTTATTACTCTATTTCTCTTTTTAAAGACTTTCTATATCCTTTTTCTTTTCTCTCTGAAGCCTATGTACCTTTTACACACATTGTAACCCATTTACAGGTTTTTCTTTTCATCTAAATCTGTTTTATTGTGAATCCTTAATCATCTTCCAACCATAAGAGCTTTTAAAATACTCACACTCTCTTAAAGAACCACATAGATTTTGCAAAACTGAATCAGTAAGTTCTCTTAAAGGGACAGTGTCTGTTTGTGGCCTGCAAACAGAGCAGACCCAAGAAAATGCTGCTACTAAGTATCTGTCTTTGCTTCCTTTTTGTTCAAAATAAACCGAAACCTTAAGGCAATCTCATGCTACCAAGTCTTCTATGAGATTTCAGGAACCTGCCTGGTTGCATCTTACACTCTAGCTGCCAGTCTGCTGGCACCATTTTGAATGTGGCCTGGCCGAGCTTTATCTGTACAATGACCTGCTCCTGCTTCAGATACACAATTTTGAAGCTGCCTTGGCTCAGTTTCTGTGAACTAGAACCCCTTTTAAACTTTCTCAGGCCTTAAGTGGATATTCTGCCCACCCAGGGATGCCATCTGTTACAATGTGGTTTCTTGGTCTTGGGCAGCCAGGGGCCCAGACCCACAGACCTGCCAGGAGAGACCCCTTAGCAGCCTGTCACTGTTCAGGCCCCCAGAAATGACTCAAACACTTATATTAACTTCATGTTGTCTGGCCTATGGTTTAGGCATCTTGCTAGCTAGCTTTTTCATCTTAACTCAACCCATTTTTGTTAATCTGTCTGCCACATGGACCATGGCTCACCTGTGTTCCTTACATGTTGCTCCTTTGAGCTTCCTGCCATGTCTGTCTCTGACTCTGCCCTGCTCTTCGTACCTATTCTGATTCCTCCTCCTACTTTTTCTATGGTGCCTGTTATGGGCCAAAACAGCTCCTTTATTTAAAGTTTGCTATTCACAGCATACAGAAAGACATTCCCACACCACTAGGCCAAGTCTCTTTAATTTTTTTGGTGTGGTATTTTTGGTATCTATATTTTGGTTGATATAGGTTTTAATCTCAAGGTTATGTTGACTTCATAATAGAATTTAGTAGAGTAACACTTCCTTTTTGTAGTGAAAAATTCTTATAAAACCTATATTAGCTCCTTTTTATTCTTCTGAAAATTCATGAAACAAACCACAACAGCAAAAATGAAGCAACAAATAATATTGAGGTCACTTTCCACTGGAATTCATGGAAATATTACTCACATACATAGTTGTATCAATCCTGTTTCTGTTTAGTATTCTTTTATTGATCGTTACAAACATTTAGTAAAATGTTTATCAAATGATGCATCCATCTCATTTTAATCCTCAAGTCTATTGAGATATATTTGCTTAGTAATCTTTTACACAACTTTTATTTTTATTTTGTCATACATTAAACCTAGACTCACATGTTCTTTAGATTATTGATATTAGTGATTTTTCTTGCATTTTTATTCATAAGCTTTACCAGAAGTTTACAAATTTTATTAATTGTTAAATGCAATGTTTAGTTATTATGGTTTTGCATATTTTTCTTTTATTTAAAAATATTTGCATAAAAATGCCTGTATTTAAAATTTTATGCTTCTGTCTAGTCACAAATTTAGCTCTTTCCCACAAATTTTAATATGGTTTATTGAGTATAATTTCATTGTACTTTTAAATATCTTTTGTAAATTTTTTTAATTTGTAAACTCATTAAAAAGTTTTCTTTAGTTCAAGTATTTGAACTAAGTGCTTTTAAAAGTAATTGCTAATATGCTTTAATTGCAGTCAGAAAATTTATTGGAAAATTTCACCTTTGAGGTTATTTTGAAACTTGTTTATCTCTTATGTAATCAGTAGTAGTAAATATTATAATAAACTTAATGTAAAAATTTATGATACACCATATTTATAGTTTGTATGATATTTACGTTCATTGGGTTAAGTTTACTAATCAAACTGTTCAAATACTTCATGACTCTATTAATTTTTTCCTTAAGTTTTATTTGTAAAATCAGATAAAATAGTTATAACTGCATGTTTTTCTTTAACTTTAAAAATCGAGTTATTTGGATATTTTGAAGATATTATTTAAAATTCTTTTTAATTGTCATATCTTTTAATGTTCATATTTTATCATTATAAAATAACTTTTAGAAATTGGGTATAGCTTTCCATTACTACTTTCTGCTGATTGGGGCTACTGGAAAGCTCATGGGGTTACTTATCATTCAGTGGGTACAAAACTTCTGATACTTGAACAGGTAAATTCTGTCACATGATGTGAATATTATGCTCATAGTTTAGCCATGCTGTATCACACATTTAAAGTATATCTACTGCAGATAACATGTTATTTTTTTTTATTACAATGAAAAAGGATATGAGAGAAGGAACATTAGAGATGGTAGTTGAGCATATTGACTTGAATACGATTGAGTACATTTCTTATTTATTCTTCCTCAATGTCTTCAGATCTCACATATGTAAATTACAGTCACTTTTGGGTCGTTTTCAGTCCTTTCCCAATCTTTTTATTCTGTGATTCTGAAAATTCAGTTTCTCACTGTTTTTTTTTCCAGACTCCAAGTCGCTATGGCTATAACCAGTGTATTTTATTTTCTTTTATCATGTGCAGATGCGTCACATCAATTGCTTCTCTTTAGCTACCGCCCTTTCATTCCACTCCAAAAATTCTTTGGTTGAATATGCTAATTAAATTTTAGTTATTATTTAAGGTATATCATGTGAGTTTATTTATCTATTTATTTGCTCCCTCTTTCTATTTTTCACTGAGACATTCTGTTTTTGACATTTGTTTTCGTGTTTTTTTTTCATAATTGCTCATGGAAATATATGCTGATGTCTAGTAAATGTCATCAGAAATTTTTAATGGTTGTGTCATGTTGATGTGAGCATCTATTGCTTGTCTCTTCATCTTTGGGACTGAGATCACAGAGGCTCTTGGACTGATGATAGATTCTTGACTGAAATGTCAAAGTCCTGGGAGTTTCTAAGTTATATTTAAACATTGTTTTACTGACATCATTCTTATAAGAGGCAGGTGCTGCCTTACTACTGGCCAGTGGAAGAGGCATCCCTATGTTCTTACAGTTATACGAGTGCCCTTCTGGTCTAGGAGGAAAGATATTCTCTATTACTGCTTCCTGTTACCCCTAGTGAGAATAGCCTGATCACATTAGAAAGTGATAAAAATTCTCCAGATTCTTTAGACCAGGATTCCCATGTTGTCTCTGCAGACTAAATGCTGGGAATTCAATTCCTGGCTCTCTCTTTTATTTTTTTTTATAACACTGACTTCTCTGGTATGGGTACAATTTAGGCTTGAAATAGTCCTGTTATTGAATGAAAGATTTGTATTTATGTTAGCCTGCACATTTTCTAGTTCTTTGTGAGAGAACCTGAATTATGTTGTCATTTGTCTTTCTTAAGTTTATGTTTGTCAGAATTTTTAGGTTTTCAGCATTTACAACTAAGTATCAGTGAAATATGAGGCAAAAAAATGAAACGGGGAATTGAAAATATAAATTGGGTTCCAAGGTTGCCAATTCACCCACCTTCATTATTTTCTATAATCAGTGTATAGAAATGGGCTTTTAAATATGTTACTAACAGGAATGTAAAGGGGTATGTCTACTCTATCCTCTTTAAGACCAAGTTTAGTATCTTTTTAAATTATGACTCTCATAGTCAATATTTTATAACATTGTCCATTGCATAGTGCTATGTAATAAATCCTTCAAATCCTTATCCAAAAACTAAAATTTTAAGACCAGTTTTTCTTATTCATAGTCATTATCAGTAGACTGAAGGTGGCTGAATTCTGATGAATTCGTAAAAGAAGCATTTTTATTATACTAGGTAGACACATGTATAGTATATCTTCTGAGCCTTCAGACTTTCAGAATTCTGTTCTTATGTTTATGTCAGAAAAATCAGAAAGTAAATCCAACTGTGAAATTACATTTCAAGTTTCTGTGTCCTATATGCTATGTTCTCATAAAACTAAGCAAGTTGCCTGACTGAGGCCTAATCAAGAATGAAGAAGGCTTCCTCTGTCTTGAGTCAGTCAAAGAACTCATGTAGACAACAAAGTCTCTCACACTGGTGCCATGAAGGTGTGTGTGTGTGTGTGTGTGTGTGTGTGTGTGTGTGTGTGTGTGTGTGTGTGTGTGTGTGTGTGTGTGTGAAGATGCATCTGTGTGGTGTCTGCATGTATGTATCTGCATAATATGATATATGTGCCAGTTGTCTTCAGAAATTAGAAGAGGGTATTAGGTTTCCCGAAATTGGAATTACGAGTAGTTATGAATGAACATGTGGATGACGGCAACTGCATGTGTATCCTTTATAAGAATAAGGGCTTTTAACAGCTGAGCCATCTCTCTCAAAGTACCTCGTCACTAGATCTTGCTTTGTTCTTAATGCTTCATTTCACACTTTGCTAGCTTTAGTAGCTTATAATAAAATGTTAAAAGCATTGTGCTTCCTCCCTTTATTTTTATCCTTATTCTTTCCAACTATTAATTGGATAACATATTTCTAACATAATTTCTAGTTAAATAGCATTATTTTCTTATATTACAACTTTTTATTGAATTATGAGGTTCCCAATTACATTTTTGTGATTGTAGAAGTTGCAATCGACTATAATGGTTTACAGGATTTGTCTGGCATCACTTACCCTTTCCACTGCTTCCTAGAACATATTAATTATAATTATTTTACAATGCTTGTCTATTAAATATGACTCATTTGGCTGTTTCTATTTTCTCTCGCTCTTTGATGTAATTTGCTGCTTGCTGCCTTCTTTCATTTGAATCTCATGAAAACACAACTTTGCTACCCCTATAGATAATGCCATAATTTCACACATGTATCTTTGGCATGGATAATAATATACATGACTTTTACCTGGATGATATTTGGCTTTAGCATCAGTTTGATCTACTCTATATCTCTTTGGCTTTTACAGTTAGGACACAGTATCTCTGAGGATCTGCCTTCCAGCTCTGGAAAACAGTGCTGGACCTTGGTTGGTTTGAATTCCAAATTTTCTTTCCTTCTTAGTGGGTGGTATCTGGTATCCTGATATAACCCAGCTCATTAATCCCAGAAGCTGTTTGTCTCTACTGCTTCTTTGAATTTTTACACTGCTCTGTGCAAATCTTGAGGTGCAGACAATTCAAGGGGACATTTTATAAATACTTTTCCGCTTTATATAGTTTCTTTATGATTGGTGATATATGCCCTTAAAGCCTTAGCTGCTTTTACCTATACACATCTCCTGTTTTTTTGTCCCAATGTGACTATTATTTTTGTTATGAAAATATTCCCCTGAGCAAGAATTGACAAATGGACTGAAGAATAAAAGCCCTGAAAATATGGAGCTCAATTCATTGTGTGAATTGTAACCCCTGGAGTGCACTATGCATAGTTTATTTCCAAGGCCTTTTAAGCAGTTATTTTATATTATTGTCAACTTTTATAGTTGTTTTCAACATGGGGATTATTCTGACTCATGCTATTACCTCTTGGTTATAACCAGAAGTCCAAACTATTGTAACGCTCTCTAGTTTTAACGTCTCCACTGACCCTTCTAAGAACTTCACTAGAGTTTAGTCAATGCCAAGAATAGTGTGATATTTTGATGGTGGGTGTTTATTTATGTTAGCAAAGTAGCAGAAACTTTTTTTTTTTGTCACTGTAACCTATCACCTTTGAGACTTCATTTTGTAATAACTAATGTAGTAAAGAAAATAATGAAGAAAAGGAGACTGAGCGTGTTCTTATTTATAAACTCTTCTTGGGGTATCTTAATACTACAGATGATCTGGTTTGTGCCAATAAGAAACCTTACTTTCTTCAATTTTCCAATAATTTCAAAATAATTTAGTTGAAAACTTTTATTTTAAATAAAATATAGAGTTACTCCTTTTAAAACTAGAAATATATATTACAAAGAGTATATTGAAGTATATTTTCCTTCAAAAACCATGTATCACTTAGGAATAGAAACTGTTATAACCAACTGAGTACTTGCTGTATAAGAGTCTCTCAGGGCTGAGTCGAGCATCAATACTTTTTACTCCTGCATTTGATGCTGATGCTGGCAGAAGACTGATAACTGAATGCTTGTGATGCTACTTCAGAGTACACCTTTGAGAGATACTGTCCAAAAGAAACAACACGAGAATTGTCAGTTTGTGTTTACTGAACAGTAGATAAATGTGAACAATTAACAAAATTATTTATTTTTTTATTTATAATTGTTCCTCATTTGGAAGCTGGATTCCTATCTCTAAATTTAGTAAGTACTTTTATTACAAATAATCAGAAGATGAATTATATTTATTAGATCTTGCATAGTTTTATATTAACAATTGTTCTTTAGCTTCCAGTTCCGAACATCTCTCAAGTTGTACTCCAGGAGTCTTGTCATTCTATTCTGTTGCCATGGAGGAGTGCTTCTCAGTGGTCTTATCAACAGGAAATAGAATCTCTGTCCACATATCAGAAAGGAAAACTTTCAGTAATCATATAAGCACAATGAGGCAGAAAATGTATAGAATTTCCAGTCTGACACATACAGACACATACAGACAATTTCACTGTCTAGATTAAAACAATTGATTTCAAATTAAGCTATTTAAGTTATTTTTCCTGAACTTGGACAGTTTTTCTAGATCTTAAACAAACACAAACACACTGAGAGAGAGAGAGAGAGAGAGAGAGAGAGAGAGAGAGAGAGAGAGAGAGAGATAAGTGTATATGTGTGTGCTGTGCATGTTATATTTTTCCATGTGGACATAACTGTACCAAATGAGGATTTTGTAAGAAAGATCTAGCAACTCTGGGAAATGGGTTTTCTAATTTTTTTGCACACCAATTTTGTTAATTAGGCTGTTTTAAGACAAGAAAAATAATAAAATATGACTGTTGTGATTAACTGCTGCAATCTTATCCTCATGAATGAAAGAATTCTGGTGGATTTGTTCTGATCTTGCAGTGAACCCCCAGTACAAGACTCAGTCACTACAAAGAATGCTGGGTCTTTCACTGGGACCAGAGTGGATTATAAGGGAGAATATATAACTTGTCTAGTTCAGTGATTATGAGATTTCAGAAACAAGAGCGCTAGGTTTTACTTTTAAGAAGAAATGTGAAGTCATGGATAAGTAGGTGTTTCTTCAATCAGGGAAAACCACTACCTATGGCGTAATATCCAGGGCATTGTATCAATAGACACACATAACCAGGATAAAACTTTCCAGATAGTTGCTGGCTATATCCAAAGAAAACAAATCTGCTGTCAGCAATTGCTGAGCTCAGAGAGAAAAAAAAAACTGGCTGAAATTATCATCTTAATAAAATAATAGAGAGCAGAGGGTATGGCTCAGTGGTTTAGCAGTTGCCTAGTGTGTGAAACCTGTAGCTTCTACCTTCACTATTATAAACCATATAAATAAATACACAGTTTTATTTTGCACACTATCCTCTCTTTTCTTTCACTCTGTAGTCAAAGCAGGGATAGAGGAGTCAACACACAAAACAATGAAGTGGGAAAGGAGTCCATGCTAGCTGACTTTTCTACTGCTGACACTTTCTCTAGGACATGGAGGGAAGCATACTTTAATGGTAAAGCAAAGTCAAAACTGGCATTACTGTCTTGATCTAGGCAATCTAAGATCCAAATTGGGTCCATACTGCTACTTAAAATGACTTCAGGCTATTTTGTTATCAAAATATCATGGACTTAAATTTTTCTTCAAGGCCAGAAAAATATTTTTTTTTAAAACTGCATTTTTTAAAAAAAATGGTGGGAGACAAAAATAGATGTGTATTTTGGTTTTGCCATAAGTCATGCTTATTCAACACAGTGGTTGCACACATTTTGAGCTTGAAACAATTTGATTTAAATCCAAAAAGTTACAAAAGCCAGAGCTGAGCCACTGGTAAACTTATGAGGCACATCCTAGAGCAAGTCCACAGGAAGACACTTGCCCAGATGCCTAGAGGAGTGTAAACCATGAATTGTACATTTAACTAATTTATATAAGTATGAGACAATTTTGTAAAGGCAAAGTGACATGATACATTTAAATATTCTCATTGCTAAGCCTTTCTTGAAGTATCACAGGCATATGCTCTAGAGCAATGCACAAACTTTAAAACCTTTATTTCTGAGCTTTGTGATAAAGGTCTGGGCTTAGGAATTTCCATTTGTGAGCATGATTTTGACTGGGACCCTTGCCACTAATTTGTAGTGTCACCTCTCATTACCTTTCTAATTTCTCCATATACATGGGTTTGTTTCTCATTGCTTTGGCAAAGGCCTTCAAACAAAGTGGAAGACAGTGTTTGGGCACAGAGTATTAAGAGATCCATCCATACTTTTCCACTCTATTGTTCTGAGCCTATGCTGAGACAGAGAATCATGGAAGAGATACATTGTAAAGCACAGATGTTCATTTCAGACAACACTTCTCAGTAAAATCAGCCAATTTCGAGTTTAGAGCCTTCAAGATCCAGTCACCTCTCAGTGATTAGATCTATTAGCTGTGGCTGGGACTTCAGTTCTTAAGTCTTCAAGGGGCATTTTATATGTAAGTCATAAAGTTATGCTGCAATTGCCTTACTCTTAAAACGTGCCTTGAGTTTCTCCAAGATACTCAATAATCTAAAAAGATAGTGTTTTTATAGTCATAATGATAGACACAAGGTTCACGCTACAGTACTTGAAAATTATGAATGCATTGCTATACAAAAAAATGAGAGCCTTTTTTCACTGATTAAGTACCTAGAGTGTAGTTCAGAGCCTGGATTATCTACTTGGATCTAATGTAATTACATATCCTCTTGAATTAAAGTAACTCTTGTGTGTAGGGAGATGGCCAGAGAGATGCCAAGAAGATGTTTTTAAATATAGAAAAATGGAGTAAAGGAGCCACAAAGAAAGAACCACATACAACCTCTAAGAAGAGAAAAATGTGAGAAATTTCCCTAGAGTCTCCAAGACAGAGCACAGCCTTTAATACCTTGATTTTTGTACAGTGAGGTTAGTCTAGCCACCTGACTGATAATAAATGTATGATTGTTGCTATGTGTTAATTTAAAATGACAGAGAAAGAAAACTGATAAAACTGGTGAATTCCATATTGTTGCAGGCTTCCTTGGTGGTAAAGACAGATTTTTTCAAATGATACAAATATGAGACTAATTTTTTTAAAAGAAAAGTGTACCAGAATGCTACCAAGAATGGGAATAAATTCTAAAGGTTGTCTTTAGAATTGTTCCTTCCTCTATAATCTTACACTTTGTATTCTGACGGTGCATTCTCTTCAGTGTTTCATGAACATACCTTCTTCAAATACTCTTAGTCACAAATTCTGAAATAATGTAATTCTATTACAGAAAATTTCTTTTATTTAATTAATACAGTAAAAGAAAAAAACATAATTATTCTATTCATAGATGTATTATCGTTCAGAAAATATTTTATCTAAGCGTTTATATGAGCAATTTTCCACAAAATAATAAAAAGGTAAACAAAAGTTTTCTGGATGTCTTTATATTTTAAGTGATACATGCTTATTGATTTTTGCCAACCTATGCAGGTCTGTGTCTGCAAGATTTAGGATCAGAGAACCTGAATCAATGGTGGGAACTGTAGACTAATGCTGTAGACAACCAAACTTCAGTTTCAGTGCACCTATAAACAAATGTAACAATGAAAACAATGATCCAAAGAAGATTTCTTGAAAACATGTAAATAAACACCAGTAAGCACATACTAAACATTGAAAGTGCAGTCATTTCACAGAACTTCCTCAGGGCAGAGTAATTGAAAAAAAATTGCCTAGCACATGCCATAAATTATATCTGGGAAAGCAGGAAAATAAGACAGAAAACCTCAGCCAGATTCCAGGTACAATGACCAGACTGGGTTCTATAGCTATGTTATGACACCCAAGAAGAATAAAAAAAATGTCTTATAAATTGAATTAAGTGTTCATTACAGGAGACATAAAATCGAGCCTAAGAAAACAAAATGCACTTGAGGAAAAGGCCTTCTGTCTTATCCTGAAAATCTCTCTCACAGTTTCTCAAAGCATTTATTTTTGCCTGAGTTCCAAAAATTTTGGAAGTGATTGATAAATTTAACATAATTAAACTTTATATAATGTAAATATGTAAAAACAAAACAAAACAGAAAGCCCCAAACCTCCCCCAGCCAGAAAAAAAATATGCATGGGGCACCATCATTGTGTGTAGTTTCTATTAGTTAACAGTAAGTTTAATACAAATTACACTAGCATATAAATGAAAGAAAGAGAGAAGGAAGAATGGAAATGAACAAAGGAAGAAAGAAAAGAAGGAAAGAGAGGGGGAGGGAGGGAAAAAGGAAGAGACAACAAGTTAACCTTCTTGTACTTTGCTCTGTGATGCTCAGACAAGTAGTGTGGGATATTCGATCATGCTGCATAAAGATTTATCTCTGTTTTATTTCAACTTCCTAAGGAATCATATTGGTTTAATACAGAGCTGAATGGTCAATAGCTAGGTGTTACATTTTGGGTTCTGTCAATTCCCCTTGGGGGATTTGGGGAGAAGGCACACTGTACATCTGGTCAGACTCTGGGAACTAGTTGAAACAAGCAAGCTCAATTTATTTTGAGGAAGAGGCAAGCCTTATATACCCTCCACCACGCCAGCTGGAAGGACTGTGCTTTACAGGCATCTGCTGCTGCAGCTGTGGTTGTTTCTCAATGATCCAAGTCATCTTACTTCAGGACTCTGCCTCTGTTGTTAAGGCCCCCAGACAGACCTCAGTCTGGCTTAGGAGGAAGCGCCCACTTAAGAGAGGCCTTAATTCTCTGACATGCCTTATGAGGAAGTGCTATGAGCCAGTGCTTTAAGGAAAGACCATAATGTTTGAACTTACTGAATCCAGGCTGGACCTCAGCCCCTTAGAAGCCTTTAGGGCCTATACATTCCACAGCTATGCAGGAGAGGATAGGTGGAACTTCCAGGGAGAAAGAGAGACTCTGGAAGAATATGAGGCAGGAATTCAGCTAGACTCAGAGGAAGTTGGATGTATGGTACTCAAGAGAGGTAATGTGCTGTAGTAGTGGGGTTTCTTGATCTCGGGCGGCCAGAGACCCAGACCCTGGCGCGCCAGACTCCTCAGCTGCCCAGCCGTCTGCTGCTCAGGCCTCCAGAAATGACTCAGACACTTATATTAAGTTCATGCTGGTTGGTCTATGGCTCAGGCACATTGCTAGCTAGCTCTTACATCTTAAATCAACCCATTTCTATTAATCTGTCTGCCACATGGTCCATGGCTCACCTGTGCTCCTTACATGTTTTTTCTTGGGTGGCTTGCTCGATCTGCTCCTGACTCCGCCCCTTCCTTTCCTACCTATTCTGATTCCTCCTCCTACTTCTTCTATGGTGCCTGTCATGGCCCAAAACAGATCCTTTATTTAAAGATTGAGATTCAAAGCATACAGAAAGGCATTCCCACATCACTTCCCCCTTTCTGTCTAACCAAAAAGGAAGGTTTTAATTTTAACATAGCAAAATTACATATAACAAAATAGCTATCAAACAAGAATTAGTTACAATATCTAGTCGATTTGTATTTAGCAAAATTAAAGAAAATACTCTATCATCTAGCTTAACTTTATGAATCGAAAGTTTCATATCCAATATACCTTTCAAATGACTAAGAAAAACTGCACCTATAACTATCTAATCTTCAACTACATCAAAGACCACAGAAGATTATATTTACCCAAGTAAAACAGAAGTGCAAACGACTTCTAAAATCTAGAAAGGGCAGAGATGACACCTATCTGCCTGGACAGTCACCCAAAGTTCCTTTAAAAGTTGGGGCATCCATCTTCAGCCTACAGGCCCAGAGTCTCTTTTTATTTCAGCAAAGCAGGAAATCTGCTCTGCCCATTCTGGCACAGTTCATCATTTGCTTCTACTCGAGTCCTAAAGAATGTCTGACAGTTTTCTCTGTAAAGCAGGAACCTGAATGACCATCTCGGCTTGTTCTGCCAAAGTTCAGAGGTCATCTTCCTATGGAACATGCATGTCCAGTTTAAACAGCATACTGTCAAGCAGTCAATATAAGAACAGGTTCATGTCCAGTGGCTAATCATTACCACAAATAGAGTAGACTCCATATGGAGTTTCTTCGATGCCCATTTTTCTCTTGAAGAAGATTGTTGCAGCCAGGAGCAAATCTGTCTCACTGTCCAGAAAAGTCTAAGTTCTTAAAATATTTTAAGTGCCATATTCTGTAGGTCTTAGAAATATTTGACGATTACCTACCTACTTGAAATATATCTTTGCATATCTAAAAATCTAACTAACATGTATTTCTTAATTATATATTACAATTCTAAATCAGTTACATAAACATCTTATCTTAAACAAGAGTAGAAAAATACATACAGCATAAGAGATTTGACCTCAAATTTGTATCAATAAACAAAAATCTATACCAAAGTAAAACATTTTGAGATTAACAGCTGATTTTTTGATCTAACTAAATTCAATAATCAATTTTTTTTAAAAAAAACATTTATATACCATATCCCCTTTTTCCTTCTTAGAAAGAGATTAACTATGACCATTAACCATTTATAATGAAAACAAACATCTAGAAACAATATTTGGGGAACTTGGGTATTGTTTTCCATTACTTCTTCCTGCTGATTAAGGAATGTACATGACGGACTATGAGACCAACTAATACACATATGCACTACCGGGTAATCTCTCAATATTTATTGCCTTGCATCTTGCATCTTCACCTCAAAAAAAAAAAAAGTGGTCCTGATTTGACTAATAATAGGGCTGGATTTGGATTGGGAGCAAGTGGCTTTCTCCCTCTCTAAATCCAGCCCTATTAAAAAAGCCTGTAGCCAATATGATAGATGCTCCAACAGCGCACAAAACCAGAGGTGATTGTCCAGGTAGCTGTGTTGCTGTACTCTCCCAAATTTTGGAAGCCACTGCTTCCATGTACTTATGACTTTCAAGTGATATATCTTCCTTCTCAGGTCTTGAAGGGGTTGAAGAATAGGTATTTACGGTTACTAACTCATAATAATTCCTATTGTACATAGTCTTAGTTTAGAACCTTCTTAGTTAGACAAAAGGGGGAGATGTGGTGGGATTAAGGTGTCAGCCAAAAAGGTCAGAAGAGGCTTATCCAGGGTCACGGGCTCCTGGAGGGGGTGTGGCCAACCTGGAGGGGGTGTGGCCAACCCCATTGATAAGTGGCTGCTGGGACGAGGGGCCTCTTCCTGGTTCCTGGCTGCCAGCTGCTGGAGAGACAGGATCGGAATCCATTGTCCTTCTATGGCTCTTCCATCGCTCGTCCATTGCTCGGATACGCCAGTCCCTGTTCAGGTGCCACTATAAGCTGTTACTAATATCGTGAATGTTGATTTATATTCTAATAAATATTAATTTTGGAAAAAAAGTCAAACACTAAAATGGCAAAAAGGATGGATACTCTGGAAATTGGTTACAACAAGCTTTCAGATAAGGCTTCCTCTGTAGATAAGGATAACACTGTGCAAGAAAAATATAGGCTCTATGTAAATGATAAAAACAAGAAACTTGTTGACTACACTAATGATGAGAACAAGAAAATCATTAATTATGTTAATGATGGGGATTGAAAAATTGCTGGCTCGGTGAGGTCTTTGGAAGGACTGCTTCATCAGGACGTTCAAGTTCTAGAAAAATCAATAGTATCTAAACTTCAAGAATGGAAACCAGTAGTATCCAAAATCCAGGAGTGGGAACCAGTAATATCCAAAATACAAGAATGGGAGGACCGTATTGTAATACTGGAAAAGGGTAGTAATGCATCTTATGCTCAGAACAGTTCAGGTCAACCCCCAATGGGATATTATGGTACTGGAGATACTCTACCTAATGTGGTAAACATAACAGGGCTACCCATTTCCGCACCACTATTGTTCCCAGCTACTATTCAGACAAAGATAGCACCTGGGGGATCCTCAGAATATGTAGAGTATAGCTATGAGCCAGTACATATGAGAGGCATCAAGGATTTTAAAGAGGCAATATCAATGCATGGTATACACTCTACTTATGGAAAGCAGGTTCTAAATTCATGGTCAGCATAAAACCGTATTCCACCAACTGATTGGATGCAGCTAACAGCTGTTGTCTTGGACCAAAGTCAGAATTTACAGTGGAGAGGCTGGTTTAGAGAGGAGGTCAAGACCTTAGAACAACAAGGAAAAATTAGGGGTTTCTTTGCTTCTCAGGATCAAATCCTTGGTGAAGGCATGTTTGTTGACCCAATCTATTTATGATGAGCATACTTTATTGCTATAACGTACTACTGCACTGAATGCTTGGGAAAAGATTTTGGACCCAGGTAAAAAAAATCCAGCATTATAGCAAGGTCAAACAAAGCTTAAAAGAGCCTTATACCAACTTTCTACAGAGGCTTACCATGGCTGTTCATAGAGCAATATCCAATCCAGAAGTTAGGAAGCAATTAGTACTTTCTCTGGCCTTTGATCATGCTAATATGGAATGTAGAAGAATGTTTATGCCTTTAAAGATCAGAGCTGCACCTATAGAAGAATAGATTCAATATGCAATCAATGCTGAATCTCTCCATTGCAACAAGGAGAATTGGGTATGCCAAGCCATTGCTAATGTTTGGGTGAGGAACCAAGGCATCACTTGTTTCAACTGTGGTAAACAAGGCCATATAAGATGGAATTGTACACAAAGTACTCTTGGAAATAATGCCCGATCTAGGTTTAATTCGAACCAAAGACTATTGCCTTCTGGATTATGCAGAAGGTGTGGCAAGGCATGGCATTGGACCAATGAATGTAGATATACCAGGGATAAAGAAGGCAACCCTCTACCACCTGGAAACGCCTTTTGGGCTTCCCCCGAGAAGCCCCAAAAAATCAGACTCCAAATTCGAGGATGTCGAGATCATATCCAGTCATAGTAGAAGACCAGGATTCTCAGGATGAATAGAGCATCTAAAACCTGATCTAGAAGATCATACAGTATTAGATAATAACATAAATTCAAAAGAAAATTCAGAAATTCCAAAAAGAATCACAAAACGAATATTTTTGCAGACTTCAAAAATGAACAAAGACCAAAATTGGGAATACGGATAGATAATATTTATATTCAGGGTTTAGTTGACACAGGGGATGATGTTTTGATCATAACCACACAATCATGGCATCCAAGATGGCCTTTAAGGGCAGTAGATATCCAGTTTCTGGGTATTGGTACAATATCTCAGGTGAAACAGAATGTGAGATGGCTTGAATGCATAGTACCAGAAGGTCAGAAAGGACGGTTGAAACCACATATGACTGACATAGCAGTGAATCTGTGGGGTCGCGACCTTCTAATGCAATGGAATACCCAGATTAAAATCCCTCCCGGTTCTGATATCAACTGGAGACTCAATTATGTTTCCAAAAATGATGCTTTAAGGTACTATGGAGAAAATTCACCAGCCATTCAGATTGTTCAAAAGAATTGCCCAATAACCACAGAACCTAAAAGGACACTCACAGCACTGCCTTTGAAATGGTTAACAGAAAAGCCTATTTGGGTTCAACAATGGCCTTTAATGAGAGAAAAACTTCAGGCTTTGGAACAGTTGGTACAGGAGCAGTTACAGGCTCAGCATATTGAAGAATCAACCAGTCCATGGAATTCTCCTGTTTTTGTTGTCAAGAAAAAATCTGGAAAATGGAAGATGGTGATGGATTTGAGAGCAATTAATAAGGTGATTCAACCAATGGGCTCTTTGCAATCTGATATTCCCCTGCCTTCTCTGCTACCTAAGGGATGGCCTATTGCAGTTATTGAGTTGAAGGATTTTTTTTAACATACATTTACAGGAACAGGACAAAGAGAAATTTGCTTTCACAGTGCCTACACTTAATAATTCAGGGCCAGCTAAGAGTTACCAATGGAGAGTCCTTCCCCAAGGAATGTTGAATAGTCCCACCTTATGCCAATGTTTTGTACAACAACCACTAGAAATACTGCTCAGTGCTTCCCACAATCTATCATTTACCATCCTATGGATGATATTTTGTTGGCAGACCCAAACCCAAAGACATTAGAAACATTGTTTGAAGAACTAAAGAAAATGTTGCCTTATTGGGGACTACAAATTGCTCCAGAAAAAGTACAGAGGGGAGGATTCTATCAATTATTTAGAATATAAAATAGGTTTACAAAAAATTAGGCCACAAAAGGTAAAATTAAATAAAGATAAATTGAAGACTCTTAACAATTTTCAAATGTTACTAGTTTGCTGATATACGGCCCATGATTGGTATAAAAAACTATGAGCTAGTTAATTTGTTCAAGACTTTGGACAGTGACAAGGATTTAAATAGTCCAAGAGAACTATCTGATGAGGCCGAGAAAGAATCAGAGTTGGTGGAAAAGAAACTTCAAGAAGCACATGTGAATCATGTGGATCCGGACCTGGATTGCATACTTGTTATTTTACCCTCTAGACAATCTCCAACAGGAATCTTAATGCAAAGAGAAAGCATCATATTAGAATGGATATTTCTGCCACATAGGCCAAGCAAAAAGATGAAGACATATATCAAAAAAATTGCTGATCTGATTTTTAAAGGTAAATTGAGACTCCGTCAATTGACTGGAAAGGACCCTGCAGAAATTTTTGTTCCTTTGACTAATGAAGAGATTGAACGATTATGGACAGACTGAGCTGAAGCCCAAAGGAGCAACATGTAAGGAACACAGGTGAGCCACAGGCCATGTGGCAGACAGATTAATAGAAATGGGTTGATTTAAGATGTAAGAGCTAGCTAGCAATGTGCCTGAGCCATGGGCCAAACAGTGTAAAATTAATATAAGCGTCTGAGTCATTTCTGGGGAACTGAGCGGTTGGCGGCTGGGCAGCTAAGAGGTCTGGCATGGCAGAGTCTGGGTCTCTGGCTGCCCAGGACCCAGAAACCCCACTCAGAGAAAGTTGATATGCTGTTTAAACTGGACGTGCAGGTTCCATAGGAAGGTGACCTCTGAACTTTGGCAGAACAAGCCGAGATGGTCATTCAGGTTCCTGCTTTACAGAGAAAACGGTCAGACATTCTTCAGGACTCAAGGAGAAGCAACTGATGAACTGTGCCAGAATGGGCAGAGCAGATTTCCTGCTTTGCTGAAATAAAAAGAGACTCTGGGCCTGTAGGCTGAAGATGGATGCCCCAACTTTATAAAGGAACTTTGGGTGACTGTCCAGGCAGATAGGTGTCATCTCTGTCCTTTCTAGATTTTAGAAGTCACTTGCAATTCTGGTTTACTTGGGTAAATATCCTTCTGTGGTCTTTGATGTAGTTGAAGATTAGATAGTTATAGGTGCAGTTTTTCTTAGTCATTTGAAAGGTATATTGGATATGAAACTTTAGATTCATAAAGATAAGGTAGATAATAAGAGTATTTTCTTTAATTTTGCTAAATACAAGTAGACTAGATACTATAACTGTAATTCTTGCTTGATAGCTATTTTGTTATATGTAATTTTGTTATGTTAAAATTAAAACCTTCCTTTTTTATTAGACAAAAAGGGGGAAGTAATGTGGGAATGCCTTTCTGTATGCTGTGAGTCTCAATTTTTAAATAAAGAAGCTGTTTTGGACTCGACAGGCACCATAGAAGAAGTAGGAGGAGGAATCAGAATTGTCCCGCGCCCACTTCTCACCAGCAAGAAAAGACGCGGCACACACGTAGGATCCTTCTGCAGTACAGCTTTAATGGGTCTTGAGGGAGAGCATTCAGCTTACGGAAAATGGAGGGGAGGGCAGAGAGAGGAGGAAGAGAGAGAGAGAGAGAGAGAGAGAGAGAGAGAGAGAGAGGCAGAGAGGCCGGCAGAGAGACGGCAGAGAGGAGCGGAGGGGTGGGGGCCGCAGCGCAGGAACCCGCGGCGACAGGCCCCGGCGGGGGAAAGGAAAGCGAGAGAGAGACCACGAGGTAGGAAGCGCCCGATTTTATACAGACCAAAGGCCCCTGCTTTAGACGTATCATCTTCCTATAGGTTGCAGTCCAGTATCCCACATGACGCCCCGGAAGAGGCTGAGAAACCAGTCTCGCGAGAGCACGCATGTGTTCTCTACTGACTCAGGCGGGTTGGCCAGCACCAGATAATGGCGCCACCTTGAGGAGTTTGAGCTAGCGGCCTCCAACACAGAATAGGTAGGGAAGGAAGGGCCGAGTCAGAGGCAGATGGAGCTGAAGTTGCCCAAGGTGCAACATGTAGGAGCACAGGTGAGCCACGGACCACGTGGCAGACAGATTAGTAGAAATGGGTTGATTTAAGATGTAAGAGCTATCTAGCAATGTGCCTGAGTCATAGGCCAAACAGCATAAAGTTAATATAAGCCTCTGAGTCATTTCTGGGGACCTGAGCAGCTGGGCTGCTAAGTGGTATCAGGTGGCAGGTCTGCGGGTCTCGGACCTCTGGCTGCCCGGGATCCACAAACCCTCACTACTACAGATGTTGCCCAACATGGGTCTTGAACCCACGACCCTGGGATTAAGAGTCCCATGCTCTACCGACTGAGGCTCTTAATCCCAGACTCATAGGAAGTTGGATGTGTGATACTCAAGAGAGGTAATGAGCTACATGGCAGAATGTAAACTAATATAAATAGATTAAATTTTAAAAATGAGTTGAGAACAAGACTAAGCTATAACCAAATAATGAAAATTCTCCATTTTGTTATTTGGGAGCTGGCGGCTTAAAGGAAGTCTAGCTACAGTTATAGTGAATGTGATGCAAATTTTATTTTCTCTCTGCTGTATGGCTTTTTGTTGGATTCTACTTATAATAAGAGTAAAATAAACTCTGGGAAGGGGTCCAATGGCAGGTTGTCTTGTTACTATGTGCTACTGCAGAAGTTACTCCTGGATGTGGTGATTGGCCCGTGGTTAATTCTGTGACAGTGATTAATTCTGGGTCTGGTCATATATTTCTTTTTTTCTTCTCCTTTTCTCTTAGTTTTTCTTTACCCCTCCAATTCTTTATTTTACATTTTGAATCATAGCCTAGCCATATATACCAGGATGTCATTGAACTCACAATGTTGTCCAAGTTGGCCTTCAACTTGCAGGTATTTCCTTTACTCAGTACAGTGCTGGGATTATAAATGTGACCTCCTTCTTCTTATGGCTTAAGTTGCTCTTGATGGCACCCTTGTGTGTCAGAAATATGAACACTAAGGACATATTTGTCCTTGGAGATTTGAGTTACATCTTTGCAGGTTGATTCAAGAGCATCAGTTTGCTTTCACCATCCTCAAGGTAGTCTTTATTCTGAAGTCCTCCATTCTCCTATCTTCCTTCTTTATTATCCCAACCCTTGGGGTTGTAGCTACTTGCTGAGATGATTGCATTAAAAATGACCATTTCCTTGTCATCTATTGTGAATAAATGTGTTACATTCAATTTGCTTTGTGAAAAAGGTGAGTTATATATGCTATGGATACAAAATGATCTCCCAGCATATACCTAGCATTCTTGAACCCTTGCTTGCATCAAGCTATATGAATTCCCATTCTCATCCAATAGTATGAGTTTCCCTTTCCCCCTCTGCAATTAAATTTAGATAGTTTTATTGAGGTATAGTCCCAGCATATTTAGTTTTGAAGAACAGAAGGTCAGTCTGGCCTGAACTTGCTTGGGGTACATGAAGAATAAGGCAAAACTGTGCCCTATAGTTGTCTTTTAGATAAAACCTCTTATATATCATTTTATGTATATATAATTGGGGTTCATATGATCAAAATAATATATATTATGAAAAGTGATGTGCAATAGAGAAATTATTTAGCACTAGTAAGTCTAAAGTTTACAGTTCTATATTACAGATGTGCTAGGAATAGAGTGTTTACGCATATATAATCTTCATAGCATTTAGAGACTAACACTGAATTTTTGTATCCAACTGCACTTTGTGGCTATTCAACGCCCTTGGGATGTGGAAATGCTTGTATTTTGTTGTGACATTAATAGAGTTGATGGCAAGGATTTTGTGAGATGCACTTGCTTCTGTATGCTATAGAAAACTTCTAGGAAGCAATGATAAGATTTCATTACAGCTTAGAAACTGGCAGCAGAAACATTTTATTATTCAGATCACAGAGTTAAACTCAATTTAGACATGTCCACTAATTATGATAGTTAGAGAACTACAATTTATATTGGATTCACATTATTACCAAGTGTCTCAAGAGAAATATAATAGATTTTGAGAAGTGTATTGATCATTTGATTTAGGAATAGAAATAGTTGTGTAGATTTAGATGAAATAAAGTCATGGATTCTGAAGTTATTTTTTTAATACATCTTACTAGGGAAAACATTATATCCCTTCTGAGAATGAACATACCAAAATCTAGATAGATCTGGCTTGAAAGAAAATAGAGGTCTTAAAATAACTTTATCTTGGAGGAATACATAAAAGAGAATGCCCATCCTGATTTACCACATTATACCTATTCTTATTTCCATATGGATATAATTCAGAATCCAATAAAAGTATCTTACAATCACCTGGGAGAAAAATAACTGAATACTCATAGAAGAAGAAAAGTTAACACTCTAACATTTTTAAAAACAATTTCACTAACCACCTGAAGACACCCAGGAAATATATAGAAAAACTGAGGTGGTATATTCTTTTACTCTTTCTTTCTTTCTTTCTTTCTTTCTTTCTTTCTTTCTTTCTTTCTTTCTTTCTTTCTTTCTTTCTTTCTTTCTTTCTTTCTTTCTTTCTTTCTTTCTTTCTTTCTTTCTTTCTTTCTTTCTTTCTTCCTTCCTTCCTTCCTTCCTTCCTTCCTTCCTTCCTTCCTTCCTTCCTTTCATTCTTTCTTTCTTTCTCTCTCTCTCTCTCTCTCTCTCTCCCTCCCTCCCTCCCTCCCTTCTTTCTTCTTCCTTCCTTCCTTCCTTCCTTCCTTCCTTCCTTCCTTCCTTCCTTCCTTCCTTCCTTCCTTCCTTCCTTCCTTCCTTCCTTCCTTCCTTCCTTTATAAAAAGTCTTTTTTCCATGTATCCCACTGATGCCCACCTTTCCCTCCTCCTAATTCCTCCCAGTCAGTCTTCAGCCTCCCCCCTCCCCATCCACCCACCCCCTCCTTCAAAAGGGCAAGAAGTCTCAAGGTGGGTTATCTTAGTGTGGCACATCCACTCCAGGCAAGTCAAATTTCTTCACCCCAATATCAAGACTGGGTTAGGTGTTTCTTTGTAGGGAATGAACTCCAAGATGCCAGCCCAGGCACAGGAACACAGTCTGATACCACCTCTCAAGGGTCCACATACTGCCCATGCCAATTGACAGTTGCCTACACTTGGAGGACCTAGCTACTTTTCCAGATGGTTCCTCAGTGGCTGTTCTTGACCTCCCCAGAGCTCCAGCCAGCTATCTCTGTGGGACTCTTCCTCATACTCCATATCCCCTTGTTTATACAGACCCCCCCCCACTCTCAGCTGGAACAGGAGCTCATCCCAGTGCTTAGCCATCATGGATCTCTGCCTCCACCTCTCTTCACTGTTGGATGTAGGTTCTGTGATGACACGAGATGGTTATTCATTTGATTATAGGGGAAATCCTGTTTAGGCACCCCCTTCACAATTTGTTGGAGACCTAGCCAGGGACATCCTGTGAGTTCTTGATGGTTTCACTAGTATACAGTCTCTTTCCAACTCCACATTGGCTTTCTCTATGAAGATAGCCATCTCTTTTTTCTCCATCTTTGTTACTCCCCTCACTCAACCATCTCCTTCTCTTATGATTTGTTCCCACCTCTTATTGGTTGCAACCCATTATGATCCCAATTTGCTAAGGAGGTCTTCTCTATTTTCTTTTTCTAGGAGACTCCCTGGATGTCTCTCTTAAGTTCCTTCTGATTTCAAGCTTTTCAGGGATTGTGGTTTGCAGCTTGGGTATTCTTTGATTTTTGTTTAAAATCCACTTATGAGTGAGTACATCCAATGCCTGTATTTCTAGGTTTGTGATATCTTTCTCGGGAAGATATTGTCCAAATCTTGAATTTGCCTGAAAATTTTAGGATGTCATTATATTTTTTCTGCTGAGTAATACTCCATTGTGTAGATGTACCACAATTTGTTAATAGATTCCTCAGCTGAGGGGCATCCAGGTTATTTCCAGGTTCTTGCTATTACTAATAATGCTGCTATGAACATAGTTGAGATGATGCCTTTGGGGTACGAATGCATCCTTTGGGTATATGCCCGATAGTGATATTGCTTAATCTTTGGGGAGATTAATTCCCAGTTTTCTGAGGAACTGCCATAGCGCATTCCAGAGTGGATGTACAAGTTTATACTCCCACTAACAAGTTACCTCTTGTTCTTCATCCTCTCCAGCATAGGTTCTCATCCTTGTTTTTGATCTTAGCCATTCTGACAGATGTAAGGTTGTATCTCAAGGTTTTTTGATTTGCATTTCTCTGATGGCTAAAGATGTCATTGAGCAAATTTTTAAGTGCCTTTCAGCCATTTGAAATTGTTCTGCTGAGAATTCCCCTTTTAGCTTTGAACCTCATTTTTTAATTGAGTTATTTAGGTTTTTGGGCTCTAGTTTATTGAGTTCTCTATATTTTTGAAAGCAGTCCTCTGCCCGATGTAGGGTTGGTGAAGCTCTTTTCCCATTCTGTAGGCTGTTGTTTTGTCTTATTGAATGTCTTTTGCCTTACAGAAGCTTCTCAGTTTCAGGAGGTCCCACTTATTGATTGTTGTTCGTATTACTGGTGTTATATTTGGGAAGTGGTCACCTGTGCCAATGTGTTCAAAGGTATTTCCCACTTTCTTTTCTATCAAGTTCACTGTAACTGGATTTATGTTGAGGTCCTTGATCCCCTTGAATTTGAGTTTTGTGCAGGGTGATAGATATGGATCTATTTGAATTCTCCTACATACTATCATCCAGTTATGCCAACACCATTTGTTGAAGATACTATCTTTTTTCATTGAATATTTTTGGCCTTTGTCAAAAATTAGGTGTTCATACATATGTGGGTTAATGTCGAGCTCTTCAGTTTGATTCCATTGATCCACAAGTCTGTTTTTATGCCTGTCCCAGGCTGTTTTTATTACTGTAGCTCTGTAGTATAGCTTGAAGCCAGGGATGGTGATTCCTCCTGAACTTCTTTTATTGAGCACGATTGTTTTGGCAATCCTGGGTTTCCTGTTATTCCATATGAAGTTGAGTATTGCCCTTTCAAGATATATACAAAATTGTGTTGGTATTTTGATGAGGACTGCATTGCATCTGTAGATTGCTTATGATAAAACTGCCATTTTTTTTTTTTTGCTATGTTGATGCTACCTATCCAGGAGCATGGTATATTCTTAAAGATAACACAGTTGTTGTGGTGGAGTGCTTGATTATGCTTACCCTAAGTTGGACAGCAATACCATCTTGTCTTTGGCTCAGGAAAAATCACAGAATAAAGTGTAAAAGAAATGTAGGAATCAGAAGATAGGGGCATATGATATGAAAAGGCAATTTCTGTATATAACTTGGTCACTGCTCTCATCAATTCACTGCAGTTGTGGTTATCTACAGATGAACTGCACAAGGTTGGACCCATCCATCATTCACATTGGATGGAACAGGAGATCGTGTACCTACTCCATCAATGAAGGATTACGGAGAAGTAATGACTGTTGCAAGAGGAGGTATCATTTTCTTCAGTGGTGCAGTTACTGCTAACTCACCCTTTCTCCAGGAAATAACCTCCCACCTGTGTTTGGGAAAGACAGTCTAATTAAACTCATTGGGATATATCTAAGAAGAAAATAGGAAAGGAGGAAAGACATCATTTGAAAGGAGGGGTTTCCCTGAGTGAGGAACAGAATGAAAATGAATTGGTGGCTGCTAGGAAAAATGTAAAGTATCATATAGCATGCTTTAAATTTGTGGTCCTGCTCACTTGCATTTTGAAAATTTTATCCCCTGTAATGTTACATTTAGTTGTCATATTTAGGGAGTAATTATTTCATGTGTGGGACTCTCACAATTGAATCAATAAAAGAGAATTGTACTTCTTTCTCTAGACCTACTGAGGACATAGTGAGAAGGTGCCAGAAAGCTTTTAACAGACATTTGCCTTTGGGAGGAATGATTGTGTATAAAAGGTATTTATTTTGATATGTTTTTGTTATTGTCTTAACTGACTAAAGTGTAACATAATCTTGGTTAGGTAAATAATTTTAGCATGGCTTAATTTATATAAATTATTTTGCCTTCAATCTAAATAAACTTATGGTTGTTTTGTTGGCTAAACAAAATGGGAACTTAACATTTTCTCACATTTAATGAAATGTTAATTTTGCCCATAAAGTTTTAAGGAACAACATCATAGTTTCAGTGAGATGGAGGTGTGTAGTAGATTCCTGCCTAACACTTGTATAGCCGGAATACTCCTGTTTCACTTGTTGGACATTCTCAGAAGACAACTGGTTTATGAAGGCATCAAATTCTTTACTACAATTCCAGGACTAAGATCCCTGATAGCTCTTCTTCATGGCTTCTATATGTGTTTGTTAGCAATGATGGGAAACAACCTAATTTCAAAGCTTATGTCAAGATTCAAAAGAAAACAAAAGACACCACACAGCCACATTATGTTAAATGGGAATATCACCACAATAATTCATTTGTTCTGAAATAGAGCAGGAACATTTACATGTAGTTACTCATATTCATTAGGAGACACATTGTTAATAATAAAAGATGGATAGATGACCAATAGAGAATAGGAAGAATTATGATGTGAAAATAACTGACAAATATATTTTTACTATGTGTTTTAAGTAAATTTTATATTTGCTAGTTTTCTATGTTTAATGTTATGTCAAAAAAAGAAAATAGGTTTGTAACCATGGGGTCTCTTACTGTGTAGCTTATTAATCTCCCGCTGTTTACATTAGAAAGTCTCCTCTGTACTTTGCCCCCATAAAAGTAATCTCCTCTAGCTACTGGCTTAGTCAATGACTTCTAATTCCCTATCCCCCCTTTTAAACCTGCAATGGATCCTTCCCTTTCTTCTTCTTCTTCTTGCTCTTCTTCTTCCTCCTAACATTTACCAAATTCTTTCTTTTCTCTTGGTGATGCAAATACTTATTTTCAAATTCAGATTTGTTGATATATTATTGAGGCTACCTAAGGGACATTTTCAATAATCTATTATACATCAACAGTCTTATACTCTGTACTTCATGTATTAAAAGAATAGCAGTTAATGCAGAGATTCAAGGCTGGTCAAAGTGCTGAGAACAAGTGACTATTGAATGTTCAATCTTAAACAAGACAATAATGTTGCTCTTCAGTACTCAGAGAATAGCACAGAAAAAAGAGCAAGACAACGAAGAGAAAACTTGAAATTCTGTCTGTGGGAAAAACACGGCCATGACACTCATGAACTCATAGATCTGAACAAGACTGAATACATCAACATGCAGCCATGGACGGAGAAGGGCTCAAGGGGCCCAAATCTATTCAGGAAACCTATTAGCAGGTGCAGGTGAGGGTTCCAGAGAAAGAAAAAGTCTTCAATTATATAGACTAGTGTGAGTGTGTTATTCAGTTTCCATCAGAGAGCTTCGTACCTATGTCATGGCCTTGGTTAAAACCCCATGGACTAAGCACTCATAATGCATGAAAAATTCTTTAAAAAATGATATAAAGATTGACTATGACTCATTATTGTCAGATGATTTAACAGGCTGTAGGAGGCAAATAGATCTTAAAGGACATTGAACAGGTTACATGTAGTAGCTTTTTGAAATGACTTGTACTAAGCCATTCTGGAACTGATGCAGGAAAGAAATGTCCACTACATACTTGTTGATTGGTTAGTGAAGATAATTTTATTTTTCTTCCATCCTGATAAATATTAAACTCTACATCTGAGAGGTAACTAGGCCTTAGGGCCTCCACAGGCCTGAGTTAGTCCAAACTGTCCTAGACCAGTATGAGGAAGATAAGATACTTCTTGAGAGCCAGCCTGGGTCTGTCTGACAGCCTCAGAACAGAGGCGGTGTCCTGGTGAGAGATGACCTGGACCAAGCAGGTACCAGCAGAGCAGACCACAGCCCCACCCCATCCCCCAGGTAAGGAGAGTATATAAGGCTTGCTCCTTCCTGAATAAACTAAACTTATTGCTTTTAACTTGCTTCCTGGGGTCTGTGTCATTGATTTTGTGCTTACTTGCCCCTTCCCAAAGGAGAACTTTCCAGGACCTTGCAATATCCCCCCAACATATATCATAATCATTTTAATGTAATATTTCACCAGAGAATTTTTTACCAGAGAATTAAACATAGTGTTATTAAAGTAGTGAAGCCAGCAACTCATCTGCTGAACAACCCTTAAGGACAAGTCCTCCTGCTTTCCCAGTGTTTCTCTAAGAGCAGCACAGCAATTGTTTATAAGATATAAAAAAGAAGAAAGTTTTTATTTCTGTCTATGTTGGCATGTCTGCTGGTCTTGTCATTGTTGTTGGTGTAGGCATTTATATTGTTGTGATTTCTTGGGTGCAGCTTCACTGTTTTACATCACTGATATCTCAAAGCAAATATCAATACCATCTGTTGCTTACAATCTTTCCACTGCCTCTCCTGTGATGTTCTTAAAACAAGATAAACTCCATAGCAGATACATTTTAAGAATAAAATAGAAAATAAATGTCATATACCCAATAATTTGTATTGATTGTTATTTTGAGCTATTTTACATACAAATTCATGAATTCAAATCTTTCCTACTAAATATAGTTTCTTAACTGAAAGGTTGGGGTTCAAGTTAATTCTAACTGAGAAGAAAGGGAACCTGGCTCAGTTTTAGAAGTGTTAAGGAACCAAAAGTTTCTCTGTCTTAGAGTTAGCAGTCATGTTAACAAATAGGTCAAGGAAAGCTCAGCTAAATCCCCCTTCAGTTCTGAGAAACATGCAAAAGATTTTATCCAAAAGGACATCTGGGCTAGGGCCTAAGTCTAACTGCAGAATATTCCAACACTGGGGCCAGTCAATAGAGAGCCAGACCCCCTGACACACCCTGACCAAGTTATGCAACTCCAGAATGTTCCTATCTTGCCCTGGGGACAGTCAGTGGAAACCCAATACTGACCCCCCTGACAGAGGCCACGTTAACCCTTCTTTCCTCATTTTCCTCATTTCTCACTCAAAAACCAGTTCATGGTTTTTGCGTATAAAAGATACATGTATTCTCATCTCGGGAGCTCCTCCTGTGTTCCTTTTACTGAGAGCATGGACGAGTTCCCTGCCTGGCTTGTATTGTGCACTCAATAAACCTTGTGTTTGCATTTCAGATTCCCCAGACTCCAGTGCTTTCTCTGGGGGTCGTTTACTGGGCAGAACAGTGTGATTTTCCTATAAAGGTAAGTTAGAGCAGAATGACCCTGCTTGTAACTTAAGTGTCTATTGAAATTGGATAAACAACATAAAGAGTGTAGAGCATGTTGTGATAAGTATTTGGGGAGGTGAAATATCTGCCTTTATTAACCTGCCATGAAAAAGCATGTGTATGACTGAAACAGAGAACAAGCCTATGATAGAATTCATAGAAAATCCTGGATGGCTTAAGGGTACAAAGGAGACAGCAGTCACAGGCACCTGAGATTTATAGCAGCACGGAAGATGTGTTGCTACAGGAGGTGGGACCCTGAGAAAAGAGGTGAGGAAAGGAGATGAACGAAATTTGAAGCATAAATATGTTAGAGCTGAAAAACAATGAAACTCAACTATAGGGGGATTATGTTGTTGCATTGTAATTAATTGTTCCACCCACTGATTTAATAAAAAGCACTGATTGGCCAAAGGCAGACAGGAAGTGTGGGTGGGGCTGCCAGACTAGGAGAACTCTGGAAACTGGAAGAACAGAGCAGAATGCCAGAGAGAAGCCAGAAGAAGAAGAGGACAACTATGGTGCTCTGAGAAAAGGTACTGAGCCGCATGGCTGAACAGGATAAGAGTCATGGGTTAGATGAAGGGTGGAGAGCTACCAAGTTATATGCCTGGACCTTAACCCAATCACCTTAAAACTATTGTAAGAATCTGTGTGTCTCTGAGGGTCTGTGAGTCTGCGGGTCTAAACCTTGAGGTTAGGCCCAGAAGTCCGGGCCAGAAACCTTTTACTACATTCAACCTTAAAAGGTTGATCTGTTCAAATTAGAAATCCAGAAATTAAGAGTGGTAGACACATATATTTAACCAGTGTACCTCCAGAACATAGAGAGAACCAGTAACTAAATTATATATATAAACATCCCTCTTGTAAGAGCTTTGGGGGTGATTAAAATCACAAGTAAGCTCCTTATTCTGCAAGCTTTGGAATGTAAGAAAGCAAGTTCTGCTCCATGAACTAGTTTATAACTCCTCTAAGTTTCCTAGGCCCTGGTGCTCTAAAATAGATGTGGGTGGATGGAGGGTGGGGAGCAATTAGGCCATTTTATTTGCTTTACAAAAACAATACTATTGTATTTTGTTCAATAAACTATACTCTGTGGGATTCTGTAGAGGTAGAGTGCTTGGCCATGTGGTCATCTTATGACAATAACCCCTATTCACAAAATGGCCATCATAGTAGGGACTTTGGAGCATAAAAATTGTATAACTAGTCAGACCATGAGGTCCCAAAGCTGCCCACCAGATGAGCTCTGAGATTCAAGTCTCTCTCTGAAGTTGAATTAAAAAATATCTCTCCTGACATACACATTGTATTTCCAAATGTTTCAAAACATGACAGCTTTTTTTCATTATAATTCTTCTTGTTATTTTCAAGGAAGAGGTTATCAACCAGATCAAAAGGCCAGCTATAGGATCTGGTATTGAAAGAATTGATGTGAACTTTGAAATGGACAATTTCTTTAGATTCAAGTATTATGATACAATGGTTGACACAATGTAAGGAAAATAAATAAAACTGTTAATATTATTTGTTATGATTTAACTCATGTGGTTCCCACTTCACATTTCTTAGGATGTAATGCTTTTGGGATGTGGAACATTATTAGAATAAATGTGTTGCTGTGAGGTGGGATCAGTCTCAAGGTTTATAGTCTAGATTTGCTTCTTGTCCCCTTTCTACTTATGATCTGACCAAACTGATTAAATAGCCTGAAGCACTTGCAACACAGACTAGTTAGAAATAAGGTTGGGATTGCAAAAAATGAGACCACCACTCCAATTAAAAAATTTTTAAAATTTTACTCCCAATAAAGAGGATGAGCTACTCACAAGAGCTGAAAAGTAGGCACATCAGAGAGGGAAAAGTACTTGGTTCTTTTTTCTAATGCAGGCACCAACTTTTTCTGTTGTCAGGTGTCTGACCTCACAGTCTTTTGCAGATGGATAGTTTTGAGAAGAACTGGCACAGAGGGAAAGAGGAAAGAGTTTAAAATCCAAGATGACTAAGTTCCAGTAATGCAGGTGTGAGAGTGGATGGATGGAATTTGTAAACAAAAGTTGTAGAGGGTGTGTGGAGGGGATTTAACCGTCTGAATGAAAGTTTTACAAGGCAGGACATAGAAAAGTAACAAAACTTTTATAGTATTGGAGAGAAAAGACCAATATTTATTGTATGTTACATTTCTAAGACACTTCTGCCACCACGCCACTCCCATCCTGATCATTTTTATCCTGTCATTCAAGGAAAACCCTTCCATTCCAATTTGTTCCTCATCATTCATTCTGCCATTGCCACCAGTCACAACTATAGAATATTTGTACCAATTGGTAGTACCAACTCTGTGATAAACCTAACAGTGTAGTTTAAAAGGCTTTGGTACTGATTTACAAGAGAAATGCGAAAGGATTTACAGTTCCAGGCTAACAAAGCCCTGTATATACTTCTGTAAATAAAGTGTACTGGGTCATTGTGATAGGGTTCTGGAGAACAGCAGGAGGTGTGGAATTGCAGCTAGTAACAACTGTGGGCATGAAGTTTCAAAGGGACACAAGAATTCTACTGGAAACTAACAAAAGGTGATAAATGATGATTAATGTCATATTCTCCCAAAGTGTGGGTAAGGTTTTGACCTGAAAACTTGAGTGGGGACTGGATTCAAAAGTAATGGATTAAATTATTTGGTGATCTCCAAAGGTACCAGGCACACACATGATACACAGACATACATGCAAACAAAGCATTCATATACATAAAATGATATAAATGAATATTAGAAAGCATAAATAAAATACATGGTAAAGAAGTCTTAAGATAATATAACAGCCAGGCTATGGCTTAGTTTCTGCTTAGACTCCTTATCTAGATCTGAGGTGAAAGAGAAGTGAGTGAAGCAGAAAGATTCAAACTATGTTAGGGAAGAAAACCATGATCCTAGTGGAACTGGAAGACAGAAACATGTAGTTTTAGGCGGAAAGGAAATTGAACATGGTTGAAGCTGAGAGCAAATGAATTCAACCAAGTTGGCTGTAATTGTTAAGGAGAAAGAATAATGTCATTAAGAAAAAAACCTAGGACTGTGATTTGAGAAATAGTCATGATTCTAGCTATCAAGTGATTCAGGTATAGTAATTACCTCAGCTGAATGAAAATGCTTCAGTCTAAAGGCTGGCTTTATAAAAGGAGAGTTTATGTGGATTAGTTATTGGTATAATTTAGGAACATCTAGAAAACAGCATACTTCAGGAGGAAAAATAAAAACTTTCAAATAAATTGATTTTATTGTAAAAGTTTATTTTCATTAAAATCCTTTAAAGCATCAATCTGAATATTTGTATGATGTGGGAATGTCTTTCTGTATGCTGTGAATAGCAATCTTTAAATAAAGGAGCTGTTTTGGCCCATCACAGGCACCATAGGAAAAGTAGGAGGAGGCATCAGAGTAGGTAGGAGGAGCAGGGCAGAATCAGAGACAGAAGGAGCCAGAAGCCCAAAGGAGCAACATGTAAGGAACACAGGTGAGCCACGGGCCATGTGGCAGGAAAGATTAATAGAAATGGGTTGAGTTAAGATGTAAGAGCTAGCTAACAATGTGCCTGAGCCATAAGCCAAGCAGCATGAACTTAATATAAGCGTCTGAGTCATTTCTGGGAGCCCGAACAGCAGCCAGTGGCTAAGAGGTCTGTGAGTCTGGACCTCTGGCTGCCTGGAACCAAGAAAACACATTGTAACATTTGTACCCACAGCTTACTGCACAATAGAACCAATATTAACACTCCATGTTATTATATATGAAATTCACTGACAAGAAAGGTATCTGGCTGGAGAATTGGCTCAGCAATTAAGAGTGCTTGTTGTTCAAATATGAGGACCTGAGTTCAAATTCTCAGAACACATCACGTAGAGAGAAAGGGTTCTCTAGAGCCTGTTAGATAACTTTCTTGGAAATTGCTGCTCATGGAAGTGTTTTCCCAGGTTCATCTGTAAAGGTACACCTAGGCTGTTGCAATTGTGTTCCAAGAGGGCCAGGCTATATATTGAGCTGATTACGGCATTGTGAATGATTCATATGCACTAGCTTTTAGACAGGTATGTAAAATAAAAGCATTTTGAGACCATGGAGGATTGCACCAAGGCTCAAGAAAGATGCAGGGTTTAGGTAGTTTGAAGGCAGATCAGAATCCTGGCATGGAGCTCCCGGTGGGCTCTGGATGAAAGGAAAAACAAGACATGAGTTGCACTGGGGTCCCCAGGACCCTGCAGATGTCAGAAACTTGGATTATTTTTTAAGGAAAGCTATAAGTACTAAGTAGAGGCAGCTCAAGAGAGAGGTCATGCATGCTGCAGGCCACAAGATTCGGAAAGTGAGATCCTAAGTCTGTATGATCCCTGATGATGTCACTTTGATGGTGAACATAGAAATCCAGGATTTGGTTTGACCTTTGCTTGTTATTCTACCTCTTTACTTTCAAAATGGGTATGGCTACCATGTTACTGAATAGCGAAAGCATGCAACTTCTATTTTTTATTTTGTTGTGGTATTTTGAATGCAATTGTTCTCTATAAGCTCTCAGGATGTGGCTTTGTTGGAGTAGGTGTGGTCTTGTTGGAGGAAGTGTGTCACTGTGAAGGCAGATTTTGAGGTCTCTTAGGCTCAATCCGCCACTTACTGTCTTATCCTGTTGCCAGAATGTAGATGCTTTCTCTTCAACACAATGTCTTCTTGAACACTGCCATGCTCCCTACCATGATGATAATGGACTAAACCTCTGAAACAGTAATTTGCTACTGCAATTAAATGTTTCATTTTATAAGGGTTGCCATGGTCATGATTTCTCTTCTCTGCAATAGAAACCCTAACCAGACAGTTTTGCTCACTGACAAATAATAGCATTGATTTTCAGAAGCTACTCTGAATCTTTAAAAAATGCCAACACAGTTAGGATTGTGGGGGCTTAGAGGGTGGACTTAATGCATTTTGCTTAATATGGTGGCCATAAGCCTTGTAAGACAGAGGAAAGAAGTTATAATTTAGAAATAATTGTCTCTTATATTTATGTGTTTTATATGTTGATGTCTACTTGATTCACAGCTGATGGTACTGTTGTGGGAGGTTGCACCTTGGAGAAGTTGTGGTGTCTAGATAGAGAAAGTAGGCCATTGTAAGATGGACCATGAGGTTTTTAACCTGACTCCCTGCATGTGCCATCCTTGCTTCCTGATCTGCCCAGTATTGAGTTAGCAATCGTGTTTCCAAAATCATAGCCATTAGCCATTGCTGCCAAGTTTTCTTCCTCATGAAAGACTGTATACTCAAACACTGATCCAAAAGACACCTTCCTCCTTCAAGTTGCTTCTGTCAGTATTTTCTCACTGCAACAAGAAAAGTAGCTAATACAGCAATAACACTTCAATTAATATTTCCTTTTCCTGATTGCGTGGTTCTGCCGCCTTCCTCATTTTGTATCATGATACTAATACTTTGTCCATCATATATAGAAAATACTCACGCACAGAGTATTATGAAATCATACATGAGATTTTAGCATCTGCAATGACAAATAACTATATATTTAAGACCACATGAATATATCTGTATGCAATTAGTTTTGTAGAAAAAACCAAGAATCTCACATTACCTCTCATTCTTTTGTGGAAGCCACAAAAGTTGATGTAGGAGTGAAAGTGGACTTGAGGTTCCTAGAGTCTGGAAAGTGGAGGAAAAACAGAAAGAGGGAGATAGTGGGGGCAACTAAACATAGTTGTGAAGGGAATATTTCCAGTATTATAGGCACAACAAGACAGCTCTAGACTGAATTCAGTAATTCTCCCTCTCAACAGAGAGAAATGTTAATATTTGAGAAGGCAGAAATGCTAATTATTTTAATTATTTAAAGTTTCATAATTTGTTTAATTATAAGACCATATCCCATAAATATGTATATGTCAATCAAAGCAAATACACGAACTTCTCACACTGGTTTTGAAATCATAATTAGTCATATAATTTTTCTGCATTCTCAGATGGACTCTGTTTCATTTAGTGTATGATTTTCCCCCCTAGTGTGTATCTACTGGCAAAAACATTCATTAACCCTAGCATTATATAGGTAGTCATGTATTCAGAACTTTTTATACTTAATCTTGTTTTATATTTTTATATTTTTTATTTTAAAGGTTTATTTAAATATCCACCACTGCTTCCCCTTTATTCTCTTCTCCCAGTCCTCTTTCAACCTCGTCCCATTGCATCCCCTCATCCATTCACCAGGGAGGCAAGGACTCCTGAAGAGGTAAGTCAGTTCAGTCTGGTTTAGCCAATTGAGGTAGGACCAAGTACATCCCCCCAGTCTCAAGGCTGAATAAGGTGTTCCTCTGTATGAAATGATCTCTGAGAAGCCAGTGTTGCTAGGGAAACACCCAAGAACCCACAAGATGTCTTGACTAGGACTCCAAGAAATAGTGGAGTGGGTAACTATACAGGACTTCCCCTGTAATCAAATGAATGACCACGGTAATTGTCATTATAGAACCTTCATCTAGCAATGGCTAGAGTCAAAAGCAGAGATTCATAGCTAAGCACCAAATGGAACTCCCCATACAGCTGAAGAAAGAAAGGGGGATTATAAGAGCGAAGGGATCAGGATCCTGAGGAGGAGACCCTCAGAGACAGCTCACTGGAGCTGTTGGTAGCTCAGTGCCTCTGAAATGACAGCTGAGGAACTTTCATGGAAAGGGACTAAACTGCATAGGCAGTTTGTGGAGCCTCCTGTAGTCAGACTATAATTTATTCCAGAATTATTTTAAGACCTTGAAATGATAGTGGAATGAGATTCATACCTTTGAGAAAATGAGATTAGGAATTATATAAATCTGGAATATAGGCATATATGTGAAAGTTTACTTATCTGCTTAAATTACATGTCACAGGGTAACCAGGGTGGATAAAGTACCATCAGCTTACTAGAGCTGTACAAAACCTCTGCAGCCCATATTCTGTGGATTAACTTGTTGGTGTCTTTTTAGGAGCATCTAGAAAACAGCATGCTTGAGAAAAAAAAATAAAAGTTTCAAATAAAAATAATTTTGAGGTAAAGATTTGTTTTCGCTAACATGCTTTAGGCATCAATCTGGGAATTTGTATCCACAATTTATGGCACAGTGAAACCAATGCTAACACTATATGACATCTGCCTGAGTCATTGGATTATAAAGTGTTCACAGCTTTATAAATGGCCCATGAGTAAGTATATTTTAGTAGTTAACTGAGTGATACTTTATAGCATCAAAATGAAAAAAGATGTTTACTTTTCTTGGCTTTATCTGGAACTTCTAAAAGTATGTCATAAAGTTCATTTCATTTCTTATGTATTAGGGCCCAAATCATTCTAGTTCCTCTCATGAGACCAAAAAGAGAAAAAAGTCCCAAGTTAAAACCATTTTTTAAAAATTTAACGTCTATTGTTATTATTTTCAATTTCATATACATTGAACTTATGTTTGTGCATACACATGATATATGAGCGATCATGCTTGCCATGGTCAAAGATCAAATGACAATTTTATGAAGTCACATCTTTCCTTCTCTCATTTTGTGGGTTTTAAGAATAGACCTCAGTGAAGCTTTTCCAGAAAGTCCCTTTATCTACTGAATCATCTCAGCTTCAAGAGTCCCAGGTCTTAATCCACAATTCTCCCCATGGAGGATTACAAATTTTGATTTCTATCTCTGTAAACATTGTGGTCACAAATTATCTCAAGCGGTACACATATTTTGATATCTCAGGATCCAGTGTAATAGCTCTAAACAGTACCCATATTTGAATATCTAGACCTGTTACAATGGTATTTATATCATAAAGATGGCTTCATGTGTGATTGAATTAAATATTTTAGCATGGGATGTAATGATATTGGTTCTTGGATCATGGTCAGCTGGTCAAGTGAGATAACACATACACCTTAGTCAAAAATAGAAGCAGTAGTTACGCTCATTAACTTGATAAATTCTAGAAGCTGGAGAATGAAAGAAGCTCTGGAACCCAGAAAAGAAATGCATTTCTGCTAAGCATTTGATTTTCAAAAAGAAAGATCCATTTTAGAGTTCTGATCTTGCATTTGTTTGTTTGTTTACTTATGCATGTGTTTGCATAAATATGTTACTTACACAAATGAAGACTGGAGAACTTGTATAGCTGATTCTCTTCTTCTACCATGTAGACCCTAGGGTTCAAATCCAGGTCATCAGGCTTGATGGCAAAGCACCTTCACCCACTGAGCTTACGGCCAACTCAGTTTTGCTTTTGCATAAGCTTCTAAATGATGATAATATGAAATAGCAATATGAAATATATGCATTTATCAAGTGATACATGTCTCATACTGAAATTTTTTTAATCATTAGTAATGATTAAAATATTTCAAAGTGGCCACAAGAGATAATCAACAAACTAAACTCAACAGTATATGAGCATTTGCTATCATTCTTTATTCTCTGTTGCTAGTTGTCAAACCTTATTAATTAGAGTGTCACCTGAGTCTTGGGAATATAGTTCACTTTATCCTTAATCTCATGTCATGTGGACATCCAAGTATTTTAAGGTCTGAAGAAACATGAAATGTAACTTGGTGATAATAAAAAAATATTAATTATGATGACATTACAGGAAAAGAATATGAATTAGAGATTAGGTTTTAGATAGACTATAAATTAAATTTCTTATTATCATTGTTATCATCATCATCATTTCTATTAGTCTTAGTTACTATTGTATTGTTGTAAGAGACACAATGACAAAGGCAGCTTAGGAAATAAAACATTAAGAGCTTGCTTACAGCTTCAGAATAGTAGTCCATTATCATCAGGGAGCATGGCAGAAGGCCAGCATGGTGCTGGAGAAGTATCTGAGAGCTATATTCTGATCTGTAGGCAGTAGGCAGATAGCAAGAGAGATTGAGACTGGCCTAAGATTTTGAAACCTCAAAACTCATTTCCAGTGATATACTCCTTTCAGCAAGACCATGACTACTCCAACAAGGCCACAATCCTCAATCCTAGCCCTTTTCAAACAATTCCATTCCCTGAAGGCTAATAATTCAAATGTATGAGCCTATGGGATCCATTCTTATTAAAAGTATTAGGTTACTATCACTATGCATATGAGCATGTCTATGTGACATGTGTGTTGGTGTATGTGCTATGGCATGCTTCTGGAATTGGTCCTCTCCTTCTAATTTTACATTGCTTTTGGGGACTTAAATTGGTTCTTCAGAATTGCCCAGCATGTACATTTATCCACTGAGCCATATTTCTAATCCTAGAATGTAATATTTGACATGCACAGGCTGATATTGTTATAGACAAAACAAACAGTGTTAGCAAAAACATGATGTTGGGCCATTGTGAGGTAGAAACAGAATTTTCATACTTGTTGGGATAAAACACTACAAAATATGTTAGATGCCCAAAAGCCAGGATTGGGATTTTGTCTCTTTTATTTTGTGAGCAGGAGAATTCTCTGAAGTCATTTTCTCACTCTCTTATTGTATGAATTCTATTTAGTATATAATAAAACTCAAAGACAGATATTAGGGAAAAGCTTCAATATCAGAGAGATATTCCTACCAAATCACCATCAATTCTCACCCAACCAACTCTTTAGGCCAACCAGGATAGGTCATATCTCCACTCGTCCTCAGACTTACTGGGCTTGTAGGCAAAGGTCAGAACTTCTGCCTTCTCCTGCTTTACCTTTCTTTCTTTGCCCAGCTATTTCAATTTTTGGATCAACTTTCCTAGTGCTAGAATTAAAGATGCGTGCCACCACTGCCTGGCTCTGTTTGGTCTTGAACTGACAGAGATCCTTTTCTCTGTCTCCTGAGTTATGGGATTAAAGGTGTCGGTCACTACTCCCTGACCTTTATAGCTCGGCCCTGTGGGTATTTCAGTGCACTGTTATTCCTGACTATTCTTAAATATACACAGTATATCACTATATCCTCTTCCTTTAATGTTAAAGCAAGTACTTTTGGTTTCACTAGGGTAAGCTATAAATGAAAAAAAAAAAAAACCAACAACAACAACAAAAAAAAAAAAAAAAAAACAAGTGATTTCTGAGTACTGTCCTCAGAATTTCACAATTTGGACAACTCTATTGCAACAGAACAGAAAGAACAGATCTGTAAAAGTTGCAAGTAGCATGCATATTTGTGATGAGAAAATAATTAGTACATTGTAAAAATAAAGATCTGATTAGGTAAACATAGTTTTTCAGCTCTTTGCAGCTTTTTTACTAGACAGAAAAGAGAGTCAATTGACAAGCATGTGGCTTAGGACTGAAACCGATGTCTTTCTTTAGGTGCAACCAATTTACAATCATGACATGTGAACAGGAATTTGATACACTTCTAAAAACAATTTCCATAAGAACCTGTCTTAGCTTCTTCTGTAGACACTATTTCTTCAATCGGCTGGGTAGGTTCACTGTCTAGGGTGACTTGGAGAGGGCTTACTCAATAGCCAGCTGATCCACCACATGCTGTGTATCAAAATGTGCTACTTGTGAACACTCCTAGCATATAAAAAGAAATAAGCCAGAGTTGTCATATCAATATTATTTTCTTTTGTAAGCCTCTCTCTGGTTTGTAGTCACAGAGGACTTAATTAAATCACTTACTAGAAGGGCAATTACTTTTTTGTCTATTTACAATTACGAGCAATAAACCCTCATAGTTCATAAAGCTTAGCATCAAGCCATACTTTATTTTTTTTTGCCAATCATATTATATTTGTCCAAGAAGAGTTTAAACTGACTCAGTTATAAAAGAGGATGATCATAATCCATTCTTCATCATCAAGTTGTTCATGGTCAAACTGGTATCACCAAAAATTTCACAAGGGTTAAAGATTGCTGTTACAGACTCAGAAAACTTAAAACAGTTATAAATTATTTTTACATTTTTTGTTACTTCACATTTTAGAAAAAAAAAAAACCCAAAAAGTGAATGTAGCCAAACAAAATTAAAATCTATTCTTTTCAAACCACAAAATAAAATGCTTCTGAGGGCCAGGGATTCAGACAGACTCATTCAATGTCTCATGAGTCTTAGGAGTTGGATAAAAAAAAAATCATCTACATCTCTTGATTTCAGACTAGGGAATTTTAGTTGCTAAGATTTTTGAGGCTCAATTTAAATCTTTGCCCTTTCTCCTCTTAATGGCAAACAAGCAATACAAAAGTTTTATATCTGAGTCATTATTGAGTTAGCTGAGCTCAATGGTATCTTTATCTGGCTGTTTTGTTACCTCCTCTGTGTTTCAATTTCTGGGCAAGAAAGCACTATAACTTGTTACTACATTTATTTATTTGTATGTTTGCAGCATACCTGTGCCATGATGTGTGTATGTATACCTGGAGGAAAAGCTGAAGAAGTTATTCTCTCCTTCTATTATGTGGGTCTTTGGATTGAATTTGGGGTGCCCCATGTTTGGTGGCAAACCCCATTGAGTCATCTCATGGATCTCTGCTGCTGCTTTTAATCTATCTTCTTCGCCACGTTGATTGGTCTGTTTTAGATCCATTGATTTTCTTTTTAAATTTTATTTTCATTTTAAATATGTCATCTCCATCAATGTATCCTCCTGCTCCACCTTCCCTCCCCGCTCCCAATCCCTCCCAGGCAGCCCTCAGCCTCACCCCTCATTCACCCATCCCCTCCCCCAAAAGGGCAAGAAGTCCCAAGGTGGGCCAGCCCAGCGGGGCACATCCACTCCAGGCACATCCGATTCACTCATCCCAAAGTCAATGCTGGGCTGGGTGTTCCTCTATAGGGAATGGGCTCCAAGGACAGGAACAGTGTGATCCCATCCCTAGTGACTCCACACACTCAAGGCAGTCTAAAGCCACCAATCTCCCAGAGGGCCCAGTTCCCTCTCCTGATGGATCTCCAGAGGCAATCTTTGACTCAGTGAGCTTCCCATAGCTCCAGACAGCCATCCCATAGGAAACTTCTGCATAATCCCTATCCCCCTGCTCATACAGACCCTCCTCCCCTGCTGTCAACTAGACCAGGAACTCTGCCCAGGGCTCAGCCATGGATCTATGCCTAGACCTCCGACCTCCATCTCCCTTTGGATGTAGGTTCTGCAATGACACCTAGGGTGTTACTCATTTGATTATAGGGGAAGTCCCATTTAGGCACCCCCTTCACCATTGTTTGGAGACTTGGCCAAGGACAGCCTGTGAGTTCCTGGATATTTCCCTAGAGACTCATGCCTTTGCTGCATTCAGGATCTTTGATTCTGAAACTCATCTAAAATGTAAATTCTCAGCTTCTAGCTGTGCCCCTACTATGAGCTACTATCCTTTAGGAACTATAAGAGTAAATAAACGCTTTTTTTTTCCCCTATAAGTTACATTGTTCATTGTGCTTCTTCATAGCAATAAAAGAGTAATATAGAAAGGTCAGAAGATAGACTGGAAGAGATGGTTTGACAGAGGCAGTAGCTGTGAGCACAGACTAAAAATCATAGGAATAGGGATCTTTCTGTAAAATTGTGTTTTCTAGAAATGTCAAAAACTACACCCATGAAATCTCTCCAACATAGATACCTAAGCTTGATCTACACAAGGATGATAGCAATAGACACAATAATGTAAACAGAGGAAGGAAGGCTCAGGAGGCTTTCACCCTAGACAAAGAATTATAGGCAACTAGGGAATGCTGAGAGTAGGAAGGGAAATAGTCTCCACACATGAGATAATTCTTATTTTATTTTAAATTTTTTTATTTATTTTACATGCCAAACACATGTCCTCCCCTGATCTCTCTTCCAAAAGTCTCCTCCCCGATCCACCCCACCCCTCCTCCAAAGGGTAAGGTTTCCCGTGGGGAGTCAGCAAAGTTGGTACATTCAGTTAAGGCAGGTCCAAGTTTCCCCCACCACCTCTCGACATCAAGGCTGAGCAAGATGTCTGATCATAGGGAATGGGCTTCAAAAAGTCAGCTCATGCACCAGGGATAGATCCAGACAATTCCTCAAGAAGGGTTTGATTTAGTCAAATATGTAATTAGAGTGGAAGATTAAACTGCTGGAGTTCTTCTATCTCATGAATCTTAAGCCTTTGCACCTGAAATCTCTATGTACATACTCTTTTCTGACTAATTATTAAAATATTTCCTACTTGAGAAACTATTTTGAGCTATCCATAAGGAAATATTAGTAAGATTTTATTATAGCAAATGGACATTTGCCTGGGGCAGCACTATCAGTAGTGTTCATATCTTCTTCATTTTTTCTATACTTTGAAACCTTTACTCAGTGAGTGAATCTTCTCTTATTAATTCAGTTTTACACATTCAAACTCAGCATGTTGTCGGGTTGGAAATAATTTTACATTTCCATAAATACTGTAGGTTGCCATAGCATCAATGTATTACATGTTACTAGCACTGACCACATGTTAAGCTAATAACTTTTCTGTACCCATATGTAAATGCTTATTATTTTGTACATAGAATCATAGTTGATATGTTAAAATATTTACAGTAGCCTTGAAATAACTCGGGCAAACAATGGTATTTTATTTAACAGTGCTGGCTTAATTAGACACCTACACTGATGAAATTTTGATCTTTTCTTTGTACTGTATACAAAGTTAAACATAAGAATGGTATGTGAAAGATAAATTTAAAACTTCTAAAGAAATAATAGGAAAATGTAATAACATTATGGAGTTAGTAATATGGGATTCAAATGGACAACTCTTTGTCTATGTGTATGTGTGTGGCCCAGAATATTCCTTGGGTGGCTTGGCTTGCACTGATTTTTTTTTTTTATGATTATTTTTCTACAGTCTATTTTCTTTCTATCAATGGGCATTCACAGGCATCACGACACTACACTCTTTCTATTCTCTTTTCTGGAAAGCCCAAACTATCAGAGATCATTCAAATTCAAAATATGTTCATCAATAGAGTAAGAGAGATAAATACAAATATTACATGGAAGAAGTTCTTTTTCAAGAAAGATATCTGTAAATTGTTCTGCATCTAGAATAAAGAAAGTCAACACATTCATTGAAAATTGAGAATAAACTTAATTTAGATCAGACAAACATATACATACCATAATAATCTATTATCCTCTCCTCAGTGAAATTCCAAGTAAATAAATAAGAACAAAACAAGGTAATAGTGCCACTCACTAAGTAGAAAACCTAAAGTTATAAGAATTGACATTGAAAAGTATTAGCAATGATAAGGGACATCTGGAATAATATATGTTGTTGATGAGAGGGAAAATTATTTTACTATTTTGGGAAAACTTTGCATTGTCTACTAATGGTAATTATACATCTTTACCTCTGATCCCACACCACAGTAGTTATGTAGCTCAAATTCAATTGTGTTTATATTCCAAGTAATGTTGATGAAAATATTTGTAGTACAACCATTTATAACTAATGAAAATGTTGAAAATAAACAAAATATCTAACAATAATATGAATTTAAAATTATATTACCTTTGTATAATGAAATATGATCATGAGTGATAAATAATCTACATAAAAAATTAAATAAATTATATATATAATAACTGGTAAAGATATCATCACTTAACATAAAACTTAGAGTTAAATTAAAGTCAGAATAGATTTGAAAACATCCTGTGATGTTTCAACCTAAGACTGCTCTAAAATAGGGAAATTAATCTATATTTTTATTTACAATGTATTCATCACATAAGTATACACATGATAAAATATCTTTGTACTGAAGTCTTATGATTTGTCAAATTTCATGATGCTATTACTCTTTTACAGCAAGGAAAAATACTTTATCGTGTAAATGTACCACATTTTCTTTATCCATTCTATAGTTGAGGGACATCTAGGTTGTTTCCAGTTATGGATATTACAAATAATGTTGATATGAACATAGTTGAGTAAGTGTCCTTGTGATATAGTTGAGCATCCCCTGGATAAATGTCTAAGAATAGTATCATTGGGCTTTAAGGTAGATTGGTTCCCCACCCCATCGCCCGTTTTTTGAGAAATCACCATACTTATTGTCAAAGTGGCTGTTCAAGTTCGTACTCCCACCAACACTGGAGGAGTGTTTTTCTTGCTCCACATCCTCTCCAGTGTAAATTGTCAACAGTGTTTTTGATATTAGCCATTCTGACAGATGTAGGATGGTATGTTAAAGTTTATTTTTTCTGATTTTAGTTTCCCTGATGACTAAAGATATGAGCAATTCCTTAAATGTCTTTCAGCCACTTGAGATTCTTTTGTTAAAAATTCTTTGTTTTCATCTGTACCTCATTTTAAAATTGGATTATTTGGTATTTTGAAGTCTAGTTTCTTGAGTTCTGAAATTATATGGCTGGGTGGAGAGAAAAATATAAGGCAGGTGGTGGCCAGAACTTGCCTCTTTTTGGCTGAGGAGGTGGCTAGGTAAGAGGTGGCTATCTATGGCTTGCTCCTTTGTCTCTCTGATCTACAAATATTTACCCTGAAAATTGTCAGTTTTAAAGTATGTATGTTCTGACTTAATAAAACTAAACAAAAATTATAACAGGTTTTTGTGTAAGCTCTATAACCACATAAATTTTATCTAAAATTATCTAAGGGAAATTATATATACTAAAGGTAAATATTTTTAGCCTTTATTATTCAGAGAATATTCTAATTGTTCTTACTTGGGCCTGGTTGCCATATAACATTGGAAACAACTCCTGATTGAGAGAAATCTGAACTCAGAGTTTAGTCACATATTTTATTAATTGTTTTATCTATCTATCTATCTATCTATCTATCTATCTATCTATCTATCTATCTATCAATCCATTGATTTATTTATTTAAGATATATGGGTTTTTGTCTGCATGTACCAATCCATGCCTAAAACCTTTGGAGGATGCTCAATTCTTTGCATCTTTAATCATGGAGAGTTATGTACCACCATGTTAATGCTGGTAATAGAACTCAGGTCCTTTGCGTGAACAAGTGATCTTAACCATTGAGATATCTCCTCAGCCCATTATATTGGTTATTACAGAAAATCAGCCTGGGAGTCAAAGTATATAGAAAAGGAACAATCATGTGATTAACACCCAAGCAGATTCTGATTGTTTATACAATTTGGTGTTTGTGCAGTAGCATTTTAACCATGGCTATTTTATTTTTCCTTTTCCCCTATGGTAGTAAGTTACACCTTCTACTTGTAGTGATTGTTAGACCCCTCTCTGACTGCCACTTCATATGAGAACAAAATATATCTTCCAGTGCTTCTCATGGAGGATTCATTAAGTCCATTCTGAAGCAGTTGGATTTGATGAGGGGCAGAATTTGTTTTCAGACAGAGTTAAACTACACATTACACAGAAACACTTCCACTTGTCCGGGTTCAATAATTATCTGGCTGCCATCCCAGAGACATCTATATCGGAAAATCTTTACAATGACAAGTCTCAACTGAGTTGGCTTTCTCTTGGGATTTGTGTGGATTGAGGGAAATAACATAAAAATCTTTTAGCACAGTGTGTGTTCAGTAAATAGCAGTGATCATGCTAAGAATAATAATGTATTGAATGATGATTTTTAATTATTCTTAACAACCATAAAAGCTACACATTTTACTAAATTTAATAGCAGTTCAATATTTTTTTCTAAGAAGTTTACTTTCCAATTTTGTCAGTTTATCTGGAGAATACATTTTAGAGAACTTTTTCCTCCCAAGAGTCAGGTATTACACTTAGTTTACCAAACTCCTTAGCATCTTCTGAGTCAAAACACAACCACAGCCAGTATATGCTGCTACTGCTCTTGTATATATAACATTTCTGTCTTAAGAGAATAACATTGTCTTCTCCATTAATAAATGTCCCTTATTCCATGTTTGTCTATAGTTGTTTAGAAAAAAATTATGAAATAAATTCTATGTCAGGACACTGTTGAGTCTGACATAGAAATACTTTCTCAGTAGAACCCTTCTTACATTAGGCAGAATACAGGTTAACTGGGACTCAAATCATATTAAGTTTAATAACTAGTATTAACTTTAGTAAAATATCTTAAACATTACCATAAAAAACATTATTTTATTTTTTTCTGCCTTAACAATGAATGTTACATTTAAAAATCAGAAAGTTTATGACTAATTTGGATAAAGAGAAGTGAAGAAACTGTCTTTGTTTGGGTTTCTATTGCTCTAAAGAGACACCATGATCACTGGTACTCTTTAAAAGAACAACAAAATTTAATTGAGGTGGCTTACTTTTAAAGAACAACTAATATTTTTAAATATTTTGCATAGATATGGATTTTTGTATGCTGATACAAATTTAAGGTTATTTTGTTTAGAACATACTATATATATATATATATGTTTATGCTCTTGTTCAAGGTATTGTACCTATACAGTTCATTTAAGAATGTAATGCAAACTTCTAGACTATAAAAGTTATTACAAACTATTTAGGATAACAAGAAAATGCAGGTTAGAGTTAGTCACCTATTACAATTGAACTTGTAGTCACATTAGGTATTTTTTCAAGATCATACAGAGATATATTTTAGATAAAAAGATTATCTTTAATCATGTCAGAGATTATATCATTTAGGATATTTTAATAACATAGGTTCTTTATGACAGTGAGACATGTCTGCTCCCTGAAGCATCAATATATTTTAGAAAAAATGATGGGCATTGAACAAATCCTATATCAAGTTGATCTTTTTGTGGTAAAAGTTAGCCACTGAGTAAAAAAATATCCTTGCCTTGACTACTGACAGTATGTTGTCCAAACTGGACAAGCAGAAGACAAAAGGAAGTAATTACTGAACTTTTTCAAAACTAGGTAGGACAGCTCTTCAGAATATCTTGTTTCACAGAAACATCTATCAGATATGCTAAACCAGTAGGTCATAGATGGATGTCCACAAATTACAGAGGATCCTTGCGTCACTGTCCAGGCAGCCAACTATTTCCATCATCTCTCACAATTTTGAAAGTCACTTACTTTCGCTTCCTGTTTGCTCAGTTAATATTATTTCTTTCCCGGGTTTCTGATAGATTGGGAGACTCAATAGTTATAGTTTTATAGCAGCCAGATTCAGAAAAGAAACTCACTAAAGAGTAATAAAGTATACAGGGTTGAGAGATATCAAAGGATAGTTTTGATAATGCTAAATGAGTATAGAAAGGAAATTAGCTACAATAAATTAGATGCCCCAAGACAGGATAGATGATGGAGTATTTTCTGATTTTGTCAAATGTTGATGGACTAGATATTGTTGATGTAATTATTCTATACATATTTTATTTATAGGTTTTCTGTTAGTTATAACTGTTTTATTTTAAATGAAAAAAAAAAAAAGAAATGTTGAGGTATTTTATGTCTTCTTACAAATAAAGCTTACCTAAAGATCAGAGTGAGTCACTAGCTACTAGCTAACCGTAGAGGTCTGGAGGTATGTACAGACAGAAGACAGGAAGTGATATGGCTGGTCAAAGACAGGAGTTGCCCCTCACTTCTCCTGGATAGTTGGAAAGGTAAAAGTTGGCCATGGCTTGCTCCTTTGTCTCTCTTGTCTTTCAGCATTTATTCCTATATCTGATTCTGAGATTTTACTATTAAGACCAGTTAGAATTTGTGCTACAGTTTACTGTTAAGATTACTAGTTCATTTTCATCGTGGTGGAACATGAGAGTGTGCTCACAGACATGGTGCTGGAGAAGCTGAGAGTTTCATACTTCGATGCACAGGCCACAGGACATAAACTGTGACACTGAGAATGGATTGAGTAGAGTAGACCTCAAGTCCCACACCCATAGTGACAAACTTTCTTCAACGAGGCCACATATACTTCAAAAAGGCCATACTTCATAACAGCACTACTCCCTTTGGGAACCATTTTCTTTCAAAGCACTAAGAGGCAATCTACTTTATAATAAATGCAGCATACTTTCCCTAATGTTGTAATATATACAGCATAGAGTTTCTGCAAAAAATGAGAGTCTTTGTTCACAAGGAGGTGCTAGAGAGAGCATAACAAAATGAGAAGAAAAAGTGGACTAAACTGTCAACATTGACTAAAGAAGAAAATGCAAAATTTCCAGAGAAATGTCCCTTTGTGGACAGGTAATAAAATTGGTTAATTATTAATTTTTCAAAAACAAAATATTTAATAAAAGGGACATTAGAAAAGAAGAGTTTCTTTTAGTTTACAGTTTCAGGAGACACAGTCTCTCATGGGAGTGGGCATAGAATGTCAAGAGAAGGAATTGTTTCATCATATGTCATCTAGATTCAGAAAGCAAAGATCTATACATAGCTATAGCTCACTTTCTCCATTTTATTCTTGATATCTTGGGGTATTTTTACTTCTGTTTTATTTTAAAGTTGAATTATGTTTCTTTTGGAATTATTCTAAAACATTACAGGTTTACTCAAGACATGACAAATATTCTTTATTTTTGGTAGAGAAGAAGGGTCATGTTTATTACAGGATGATGTGGAACACTTTCAAAGAATGAGAGTGGACACTGGCCAAAGGGACCACTGTGCTCTCATGATGTGGGAATGTCTTTCTGTATGCTGTGAATATCAATCTTTAAATAAAGGATCTATTTTGGCCCATAACAGGCACTATAGGAAAAGTAGGTGGGGAAATCAGAATAGGTAGGAAAGGAAGGGCAGAGTCAGAGACAGATTGGAACCAGCTGCCCAAGAAAAAAGCATGTGAAGAACACAGGTAAGCTACCGGCCACATGGCAGACAGATTAATAAAAATATTAAATTAAGATATAAGAGCAAGCTAGCAATGTGCCTGAGCCATGGGCCAAACAACATAAACTTAATATAAATATCTAAGTCATTTTTAGGGCCTGATTAGCTGCTGGCAGCTAAAGAGTCTAGGGCTACAAGTCTACGGGTCTAAACCTCTGGCCGCTCTGGGCCAAGAAACCTCATTGTAGCACTCTCAGACATCTCAGGTAGGCTTTTTATTATATGAACAATTGCTTTAATATCATTAGTTATCATAGAAACAAATCATGCACAAAACATTCCCCTTGTAACCACAGATAGAGTGGCTGCTATAAATAGCCCCATCATCATACACATGCTGGCAAGAGAATGGAAACCCGTACACTGCTTGTATGAATGTAAATTAATACAGCCATTAAAGTAGGGGCATGAAGAAATGCTTTAACAACAGTATGTCACTCATTTGACTTATGCCCATTGGCATTTTGGTGGCCTCTCCAGAGTATATTCGAGAGACAGAGATAGAGAAGGCCCCCAAATGCCCCAAATGGGCACAAACCAAAAAGCTGCAATAATTTAATCTCATTGTGAATATCTGGTCAAAAAAAAAAAGTCAGATTGAATTCCTGGCAACAATTTTCAGTACTCCATTCTCTTTAATGGCTGAACAGTCTTCCCATTGTATGATTATGCCATATATTATTTACCCACTTGTCAACTTATGGACACTTGAGTCCATAGTTTTGCCATTAAAAGATAGTTATATCTTTGTTTTACTTCTTGTTTTCTGTTTCTTTGTTATTTATGTATGGTTGGAATTTCTTGGTCATGTGACTGTCTAAGTTTTTAGGCAACTGCCAACATTTTTCAAAGTGACTGTACTATTTTACAATTGCAATTTCTATGCCTCTTCACCGGTGTGCATTTTTATATTATAGCCATCAAAGTGAATGGGAATTTCTACCTCTTTGTGATTTTCTTTTTTGTATTTTCAATTTTTCTTCTTTTTTTTTTAAATAAAAAGTTTTTTTTTAGCCATGTATACTTCTGCTCCCCATCCCTTCTCTCCTACTCACATTTCCTCCCAGTCAGTCTTCAGCCTCCACCTTCCTCATCCTCCCATCCCTTCCCTCAAAAGGCCAAGAAGTTTCAAGTTGGGCCAGCTCTATCACATCCACTCCAGCAAGTTCTGTATTCTCATCCCAGTTTCAAGACTGGGTTAGGTGTTCCTCTGCAGGGAATGGGCTCCAAGGTGCCAGCCCACATATAGGAACACAGTCTGATCCAACCTCTTGCTGCTCCATATACTGCCCATGCCAATCAACAGTTGCCTACCCTTGAAGGACATAGCTCCTATTCCAGATGGTTTCTCAGTAGCTGTTCTTGATTCAGTAATCTCCCGGAGAACCAGCCAGACATCACTGTGAGAATTTTCCTCATAATAATTCCTACCCCTTGCTCATACAGACTCCCCTCTCCCACTCTCAGCTGAACCAGGAACTCTGCTCAGTGCTCAGCTATGGATCTTTGACACAAGCTCTATTCATTGTTGGATGTAGGGTCTGTGATGACACTTAGGGTGGTTACTCATTTGATTATAGGGGAAGTCCTGTTTGGCACCCGCTCTGCTATTGGTTGGAGACCTAACCAGGTACATCCTGTGAGTTCTTGATGGTTTCTCTAGCACCCAGTCTCTTCCCAACCCCTCATTAGCTTCCTCTATGGAAATACCCATCTCTTTTTTTCTCCTTTGTTTTGATCCTCTCACTCACCCATCTCCTTCTCTTATGATTTGTTCCCACCTCTTCTTTGTTGCAACCCATTATGATCCCAATTTCCTAAGGTGATCTCCTCTATTTTCTCTTTTTAGGGGAATTCCCAGATGTCTCTCTTAAGTTCCTTCTGATCTCAAGCTTTTTAGGGGTTGTGGTTTGGTGCTTGGGTATTCTTTGCTTTTAGTCTAAAATCCACTTATGAGTGAGAACATCCCATGCCTCTCTTTCTGGGCTTGTGATGCCTTGCTCAGGATATTCTCCCAGTTCATCCATTTGCCTGAAAATTTTAGGATGTCTTCTTTTCTGCTGAGTAGTACTCCATTGTATAGATGTACCACAGTTTGTTAATCCATTCTTCAGTTGAGGGGCATCTAGGTTGTTTCCTGGTTCTTGCTATTGCAAATAATTCTGCTATGAACATAGTTGAGCCAATGACTTTGGGGTACAAATGTGCATCCTTTGGGTATATACCCAATAGTGATATTGTTAGATCTTTGGGGAGATTGATTCCCTGTTTTTTGAGGAACTGCCATACTGCATTACAGAGTGGCTGTAAAGTTTATGCTCCTACCAACAATGGAAGAGTGTTCCTCTTGCTTCACAACCTCTCCACCATAGGCTGTCATCTGTGTTTTTATCTTAGCCATTCTGACAGGTGTAAGGTGGTATCTCAAAGTTGTTTTGATTTGCATTTCTCTGATGACTAAAGATGTTGAGCAATTTAAGTGCCTTTCAGCCATTTCTACTTCTTCTGTCGAGAATTTTCATTTAGTTCCAAACCCCATTTTTTAATTGGTTTATTTAGGTTTTGGGGCTCTAACTTCTTAAGTTCTCTATATATTTTCAAGATCAGTTCTCTGTCTGATGTAGAGTTGGTAAAGATCTTTTCCATTTTGTAAGGTATCATTTTGTCTTATTGCCTGTGTCTTTTGCCTTACAGAAGCTTCTCAGTTTCACGAGGCTCCACTTATTGATTATTGTTCTTAGTGTCTGTGCTACTGATGTTATATTTAGGAAGTGGTCACCTGTGTGTTGGAGGGTATTTTCCACTTTCTTTTCTATCAAGTTCAGTGTAGCAGGGTTTATGTTGAAGTATTTGATCAACTTGGATTTGAGTTTTATGCAGTGTAATAGGCTTGGATCTATTTGTATTCTTCTGCATACTACCATCCAGTTATGCCAACACCACTTGTTGAAGATACTAACTTTTTTCCATTGAATATTTTTTGCCTCTTTATCAAAAATCAGGTATTCATAGATGTGAGGGTTAATTTCAGGGTCTTCAATTTGATTCTATTGATCCACAAGTCTGTTTTTTAAGTCCTATGCTGTTTTTATTACTGTAGTTCTACAGTATAGCTTGAAGTTAGGGATGGTGATTCCTTCTGAACTTCTTTTATAGAGCAGAATTGTTTTGGCAATCCTGGGTTTTCTGTTAGTCCATATGAAGTTGAACATTGCTTTTTCAAGGTCTGTACAAAATTGTGTTGGGATTTTGATGGAGATTTCTTTGAATCTGTAGGTTGCTTTTGGTAAAATTGCCATTTCTACTATGTTGATCCTATATATCCAGGAGCATGGGAGATCTTTCTATTCTCTGATATCCTCTTCAATTTCTTTCTTCAGTGGTTTAAAGTTTTTGTCAAACAGGTCTGCTACTTTTTTGGTTAGAGTTATGTCAAGATATTTAATGCTGTTTGTAGCTTTGATAAAGGATGATGTTTTCCTTATTTTTTTAAAATCCATTTATCATTAGTGTATAGGAGGACTGTTGATTTTTTGAGTTAATTTTGTACCTTGCTACATTGTTAAAGGTGTTTATCAGCTGTAGGAGTTCCCTGGTAGAATTTTGGGGGTCACTTTAATATATGATCATATCATCTGCAAATAGAGATAGTTTGACTTGTATCCCCTTAATCTCCTTCTGTCTCTTATTGTTTAAGCTAAAACTTCAAGAACTATATTAAATAGGTAAGGAGAGAGATAAGAGCCTTGTCTTGTTCCTGATTTTAGTGGCATTACTTTAAGTGTTTTTCAATTTAGTTTGATGTTGGTTGTCAGCTTGATGTATATCGCCTTTATTATATTTAGGTATTTTCCCTGTACTCCTGATCTCTCCAGGACTTTTATCCTGGAGGAGTGTTGGCTTTTGTCAAAGCCTTTTTCAGCATCTAATGAGGTGATCATGTGATTTTTTTCTTTCAGTTTGTTTATATGATGGATGACATTCACAGTTTTTTTGTATGTTGAACTATCACTCCATCTCTGACATGAAGCCTACTTAATTGTGGTGCATGAATATATATGGTGGGCCAAATTCATGTGTCAGCTGATAAGATCAGAGGATGCTTATCCAGGGTCCTGAGCTCCTGGAGGGGGAGTGGCCAACACCATTGATAAGGGACTGCTGGGATCTTGGGGCCTGTTCTCTCTCTATCTTTTATTTTTTTCTTGCCTGACTAGGAACCGAACCTGGGCTGCGACAGTGAGAGCGCAGAATCTTAACCATTAGACCAAGCTAGCCACCCACTAGACCAAGCCAGAGTTAAGGAGAAATTAGAGCATAGGTAGGAGAAGTAGGTTGGAGTCAGACAGACTGAGAGAGAAGCCCAAAGGAGCAGCATGTAAGGAACACAGGTGAGCCACGGGCCATGTGGCAAGAAAGATTAATAGAAATGGGTTGATTTAAGATGTAAGAGCAAGCTAGCAATGTGCCTGAGCCATAGACCAAACAGCATAAAGTTAGTGTAAGCATCTGAGTCATTTCTGGAGGCCTGAGCAGCAGCGGCAGACAGATAAGTGGTCTGGTGTGGCAGGCCTGTGGGTCTGGGCCTCTGGCTGCCTGGGACCAAGAAACCTCATAACAACAGATGGCTTCCCAACATGGGTTGGATATCCACTTAAAGCCTGAGAAAGATTAGAAAGGGTTCTAGATCACAGAAAATGAGCCAAAGGAGCTTCCAAATCGTGCATCTGAAGTGAGTCATTGTACAGAGAAAGCACAGCATTCGGGCTACATTCAAAATGGCACCAGCAGACTGGCGGCAGGCAGTGTAACCTGTAACCAGGCCGGTTCCTGAAATCTCACAGAAGACTCAGTAGCATGTGGTTCATTTAAGTTTCTGTTTATTTTGAACAAAAAGATAACAGTCAAAGATGGTTTCTTAGTAGTAGCATTTTCTTAGGTCTGCACTATATGCTGGCCATGAACAGAGACATGGTCCCTTTAAGAGAACTTACTGATTCAGCTTTATCTGTAAACACTGTGTGACTCTTTAAGAGAGTGTGAGTATTGTAAAAGCTCTTCTGGTTGAAAGATGATTAAGGATTCACAATAAAACAGATTCAGATAAAAAAAAACTGTAAACGGGTTACAATGTGTGCAAAAGGTAGTCTTCAGAGAGAAAAGAAAGAGGGTAGAGAAAGTCCCTAAAAGAGGAATAGAGTAATAAAAATATAATAAACCACATAAAGATAGAAAATAGACACAAAATATGGATTTTGGTTGTTATTGTATTTTCTTTTAATTTTTTAACTGTTAATGAGCTAACTGCAGAAAGACAATGGATTACAAATGCAAAGGCTACTAAGTTAAACAAGAATATATATTTTAAAGGTATTTTGATTTTGAAATTTGTGTCTAAGGATTTATTGCTTTGGAAGAGTTCTGCTTTTGTTTCCACAGAAGATGAGAACTTGTGGATTGCTTCCAGGCAAATATGGTTTCATCAACCAAGACCCCCTGAGAAAACCTCTGATGGGAAAAGATATTTTTATCAGCTTCAGAGATGCAGACTATGATCCAGTCTCAAGAACTTGTGAGATTTTCAATGCCCCTTAATCAGCATGAAGTAGTAATAAATAACTATGCCCAAATTCCCCAAATATTGTTTCTAAATGTTTGTTTTCATTATAAATGGTTAATGGTCATAGTTAATCTCTTTCTAAGAAGAAAAGGGGGATATGGTATATGAATGATTTTTTAAAAATTATATCATTGAATTTACTTAGATCAGGAAATCAGCTGTTAATCTCAAAATGTTTTACATTGGTATGGATTTTGGTTTATTGATACAAATTTAGAGTCAAATCTCTTATGCTGTATGTATTCTTCTACTCTTGTTTAAGATATGATGTTTATGTAACTGATTTAAAATTGTAATGTATAATTAAGAAATGCATGTTAGTGTGATTTTTAGGTATGCAAAGATATATTTCAATTAGGTAGGTAATCTTCAAATTCTTCTAAGACCGACAGAATATGGCATTTAATATGTTTTAAGTACTTGACTTTTCTGTACAGTGAGACAGATCTGCTCCTGGCAGCACCAATTTACTTCAAGAGAAAAATGGGCATTGAAGAAACTCCATATGGAGATTAGTTTCTTTGTGGCATCAGTTAGCCACTGGAGAAGAACCTGTTCTTATATTGACTGACTGACAGTATGCTGCTAAAAGAAGACATGCATGTTCCATAGGAAGGTGGCCTCTGAACTTTGGCAGAACAATCTGAGATGGTCATTCAAGTTCCTGCTATGCAGAAAAAAAAAACTGTCAGATATTCTTCAGGACTCAAGGAGAAGTGACTGATGAATGGGCAGAGCAGATTTCCTGGTTCACCAAAATGAAAAGAGACTCTGGGCCTGTAGGCTGAAGATGGATGCCTCAACTTTATAAAGGAACTTTGGGTGACTCTCCAGGCAGATAGGTGTCATCTCTGTCATTTCTAGATTTTGGAAATTGCTTGCACTTCTGGTTTACTTGGGTAAATGTATCCGTCTGTATTCTTTGATGTAGTTGAAGAATAGATAGCTATAGTTACAGTTTTTCTTAGCCATTTGAAAGATATATTGGATATGAAACTTTAGATTCATAAAGATAAGGTAGATGATAAGAGTATTTTCTTTAATTTTGCTAAATACAAATAGACTAGATATTGCAACTGTAATTTTTGCTTGATGGCTATTTTGTTATATGTAATTTTGCTATGTTAAAATTGAAACCTTCTTTTTTGATTAGACAGGAAGGAGGAGGTGATGTGGGAATGCCTTTCTGTATGCTGTGAATATCAATCTTTAAATAAAGGAGCTGTCTTGTCCCATGACAGGCACCATAGAAAAAGTAGGAGGAGAAATCAGAGCATAGGTAGGAGAAGTAGGGTGGAGTCAGGCAGACCAAGCCAGAAGCCCAAAGAAGCAACATGTAATGAACACAGGTAAGCCATGGGCCACGTGGCAGACAGATTAATGGAAATGGGTTGAGTTAAGCTATAAGAGCAAGCTAGCAATGTGCCTGATCTATAGGCCAAATAGCATGAAGTTAATATAAGCATCTGAGTCATTTCTGGGGGCCTGAGCAGCAGCGGGCAACTAAGGGGTCTGGTGTTGTAGGCCTGTGGGTCTGGGCCTCTGGCCACCCTGGACCAAGAAACCTCCATGCAACAAATATATATATATATATATATATATATATATATATATATATATATTTATATATATATATTAAATATATATATATATTAAAGGCTTATATGCCTTTAATCTGATCTTTATTTAATGTTGTTAAGTGGTACCTGTCCAGAAAGCTGTCCATTTTTTTTAGGTTTTCTATTTTAGTGGAGTATAGATCTTCACAGTATGATGTGGTAATTCTCTGGATTTCCTGAGTATCTGTTGTTATGTCCCCCCCCCCCTTTTATTTCTGATTCTGTTAATTTGAATACTCTCTGCTTCTTTCTTAGTTTGGATAAGATTTTATTTATCTTGCTGACTTTCTCAAAGACCCAACTCTTTGATTCATCACTTCTTTGTATTGTTATTTTTCTATTAAATTGATTTCAGCCCTAGGTTTGATTATTTCCTGCCATCTACTTCTAGGTGAGTTTGCTTCTAGTTGTTCTAAAGCCTTCAGCTGTGCTGTTAAGTCTCTTATGTGAGATTTCTCTGGGTTTTTTTTTATAGGCATCTAGTGCTATGAGTTTTTCTTTTAAAACTGCTTTAATTATGTCCCATAAGTTTGGGTATGTTGTGGATTCATTTTCATTAAATTCTAGAAAGTTTTTAATTTTTTTCTTAATTTCTTCTTTCACCCAGAGGTGATTCAATTGAGAGACATTCAGTTTCCATGAATTTGTTGATTTCTGTGATTTTTGTTGTTGTTCAACTCTAAATTTAGATCATGGTGGTCTGATATAATACAAGGGGTTTTTCAGAGGGTCCAGTCAATGATGTCCTATCCACACTTATGGTGAGTCTTTTCATTTCATGGACAGGACAGAATTTTTTTTAATGGTGATTATATAAATCACATCAAGTTGACAGTCAAGATCAACAAATGTAATACTAAAGTTTCCAAGTTGACACTCTGGTCAGAGAGAAATTCTAGTAAACGAATCAAAGCTACAGAGTCTACAGGAAATCTCCCCACCAGAGTCTGAGTCACAGGACTAAGGACTATTGTAGGTGGAGTTTTACTTACAAGGTACCAGTCCAAGATAAATATTTTTTAGAATATAAATCAACACTCACGATATTAGTTACAGCTTATAGTAGCACCTGAACAGGGACTGGAGTATCCAAGCGATGGACAAGAGATGGACGAGCGATGGATGGACAATGGATTCTGATCCTGTCTCTCCAGCAGCCAGGAACCAGGAAGAGACCTCCTTGTGTCCCAGAAGCTACTTATCAATGGGGTTGGCCACATCCCCTCCAGGTTGGTCACACCCCCTCCAGGAGCCCGGGACCCTGGATAAGAGTCTTCGGACCTTATTGGCTGACACCTGAATCCCACTACAGACTATGTTAAAAATTTTTATCCTATGGAATTATTTCCAGAAAAACGTAGTTCCAATCATATGAAAATTTCCCCACAGATATGCTTAAAACACACCCTAAAAATAATTGAGTCATTGAATTATCAGTTACATATTAGAATAAATGAGGGTCACCAGAACCTTAGTGTCATGAGTATTTGCCTTTCAAATTTTGTCTCCATGTTAGAACACTTTTTTTTTTTTTTTTTGGCTTGGATTTGAAATTCACATAACAGACATTTATCTCTTAAGCTGAAGGGCTGATTGTGTTGAAGGTCATGCCCAGAGCTTAATTGCAAAGATATTCTAGAAGGTGAATTTTCATTATTATGCAATTTTAAAGCTGAGTTTATTATAAAACAGGGTTTTAAGAATGAAATTGGAGGTAAAGCTGTGAAGGTAAATTCACTTGAAATCTTGGACCTCTATATCCCACCAAATGCAGAGAATATGTAAAAATAGGTCAATTCCTTTATTTTAGCTGTTGTTCTTTTTCTATAACTGAATACTAAATACTAAGTAATTTATAAATAATAAAGGTTAGAGTTTCATGGCTCAGTGTGAAGAGTACATTTTGCTTTTGCAGAGGTCTTGAGTTCAGTTTTGAAAACCAATATCCTGTAACTTAGAACTACCTGTAATTTTTATAATTTTAGTTTAAGGGCATAAGACACCCTTTTCTGGACTTCAAAGGCACTTTCACACAAACAGATTAAATACACACACTCAACACACACACATATAGTAAATTACTTAAAGTAAAAGAAATAAAGAATAGAGATTTGTTTATTTCATGGTCTCAGGAGACCAAAATTAAGAGCCATAGATGATGAGGGCTTTCTTTCAGGTAAGAGCTCCCTGAAAATTCCTAAGGCAATGTAATTCCTCTACAAGTAAGGAAACTATCCAATTAGACTTTATAAAAACATGTATTTTCAAGACAATCCTTCTACCCATTAGACTTTTGGTTCATGAAAAAATTAATTCATCACAAGTTCAGGACCCTCATGGTTCTTTTATTTTAAGGTCTTATCTGACTCTCCTTTTAATATCTCACAATAGAGACTAACTTCCAACATGGATTTTGATGAGGTCATTTAAACCATTGCTTCCCTCATGGTGGAAGTTAGAATTTTCATCTTGATATACTTTGGAACACACCCCTGCCTTCAGTACCCACATCCCAGTTACCCACATCCCAAAATAGGCAACCTTCCTGAAAAGAGTTGCATTGTTGTTGGTGAAAAATCAAAGCTGCTAAAATAAAAAGCAAATGTCTAGCAACTAAAATAATAGCATCATATAATATTGCCATCCAGTATTACAAAAGATTGTGATGGAAGAAATAGAATCTGATGCTATATAGAATTGATAGCCCCTGTGAGAATGGGTGTGCTTTTCTTGGTTATGACATCTCATACAATTCTCAATGTTCTTGCAGTATTCGAATTAATATCATCATATACTGAAAATCATTACCTGCTTGTTTTATGGTGAGGAAAGTGAATTATAAGCATTGACCGTGTGCTGCACTGGTCCTGTAACACACTGTTTTAGGCAGGAGATAGACTACATGCCTGCTATTTTTACAATTAATTTATTATGTTTATTTATACTCAAAAAACCAAACAGCAATTTTATTTTACTTCATCTAAATAATAATGACAGTTGTATGTTTTGTCTATTTGTGATATCCCTAAAAATGGAAGCAGGGACTGTCCCTAACGCATTGGCTGGCTCTTGGGAACCTATTACTCATACTGGATTGCCTTGCCTAACCTGCATACAAGGGGAGTTACTTAGTCTTATTTAAACCCAATATTCCATGCTTTCTTGAGAACCACAGGAGGACTGCTCCTTTCTGAACAGGAATAGAGGAGTAGTGAATGGAGGGAATGGGAAGTTGGAGGGAAGTCATGAGGAAAAAAAGAGAGAAAAAACTGTGGTTAGGATGTAAAATAAGTGAATTACAAATAAATAATAATAATAGTAAATAAATAAAAAAATGTAATAGTAGTTCCAGATAAAATTTATGGTACACATTATTCCATTTTTTTCTCCTTAAAACTTTTAAATATTTTTGTATTATACAACAATTCTGGGTCTAAAACTAAAATGTAAATTATTCTTCAGACTTTTTTAAACTTGAAAACTAATTAAAATTTACTCTTAAAAGTAGTATTTTAATTCAAACACTGATTATCTTTCTTATAGGTGTTTCTATAATTTAAAGTATCTGTATAAAGTACTCAAGTAAGCACATTGCAAACTTAAATTAGAATATAAAAATAGTGTTATAAAAAAGCCCAACTTGTTGGTACTGCCTAGAGTGGCAATGTGTTGTTGTATAATACTCACAAAAAAAATGCTTTCAATGAGAATTAACACAAAACAAAATAACAACAAAATATCCTAGTGCAAGATTGGAATTGAACCATTTAAAACAATCTGATTGTGTTTAAGATCAACAAAATAAATATCTAAATATGTGAATTACTTTATTTTTATCTTTTAAGTCTGTTATTCAATTTAAATTAATTTTAATTAAAATTTGCACATCAATCACATTAACTACATCACAGGTACTGAGAAGGCCTGAGTAGTAAAAGGGTAACCACACTGGATAATGTAATCTAGGTTCTGAGTTCATGTCTAGGGAACAATTTTACCAGAATATACATTATGAATATCAGTGAACTTAAGACTGTTGCTATTGTTCATTATGTTTATTCTCCTCAAGACAAATGAGAATGTAAACTATAGAGTATTATATTATTGAAAGGTTTTGTTTCCGATACTGAAGTTGCTGCTCTATCAGAGGTTAGGGTGGAATTTACCACTCAAGTGATTGACTGATTAAATCAGGCACTTTCAAAACAGTGGCCACTAACCAAGGATTCAGATGTCACCTGCAGAAGTACAAGCAGAAAGATGGTGTAATGTGAACCTATTATTTGTAGAAGAAGAATGTAAATATCAGGTACAACCTAGAGACTAATTTCTAGATATGGGCTATACTTCATCTTGTTAAATTTCTCCTTAAGAATTTCTCTCAGAAACTGTTCCTCCCCCCTCCCAAAGAATTAAAAACCTGTCACAAGATGCAATTGATCCTGCATGAGAAAAGTGCCTTTTAGTCATGGCAATGTGGACTTAGTAGAAATGAATCCAGCTTTCTTCGAGGCATGGCAATGGTGGGCTTAGTAGAAACTCATCCTTCCTTCAAGGCAGACTACTGACTCTGAACATTCAAAGCTTCTATGCACTTTGCATCATATTGGCTCTGTAGTTAGAAGTTTCTGTCCAGCCAAGTCCTGCAGCTGTTCAGTCCCAAATAAACACAAAGAAACTTATATTAATTATAAACTGTTTGGCTTATTGACCAGGCTTATTACCATCTAGCTCTTACAACTTAAGTTAACCCATAATTCTTATTTATGTTTAGCCACATGGTTTGGTACCATTTCTCAGTAAGACATTCTCACCTTGTTTCCTGTGCATCTTGATGGTGACTTCAGACTCCACCCTTCCTCTTCCAAGAGTTCTATGAGTCTGGTCACCCACCTATACTTCCTGCATGGCTACTGCCTAATCAATGTTTTATTAAACAAATTTGAGTGACAGATCTTTATAGCTTATGAGAGCATCATCCCACAGGATGGCTCATCTTGGATCTTTCTTCAGAAAGTTTGCTTTGGGCCTTTTGAGCCTTTTGACCTGCAGGCTTTGACCCGGGAGTATTACTTTATAAACAGCCATTTGTCTCTGATGGATGGGCATCTAAGTCTCAGCTTTTCGTCTGAAAGTGGAAAAAGTCTTAATCCCACACTTATGTGACAGTCCCTAATGGTATAAGAATGAGACTGAGTTTTGGTTTGGTTTTTATTTTTTGCCCATATTTACAATATTTTCTGTATTTTTTCTTTTCCTTTTTGCTATTATGTCTCACTTATACATTTATATTGAGAATATATTCTTAATAGATATAGACATGAATTCTCATTTCACAGACTACTAGGAACAGAGTGTAATTGAGGACGACATATGTGCAATGCCCGTTTTCAAATTTTTATTTATCTTTAATTAAGGATACCTGTGAGAAGTGTTATTTACAACCCAAGATAGGTCTTAAAAATATTAACTTAGAGACATCTGATCCTTGGAAGGTATTATTTTGTATTTTACTTAGAATAAAACACAGCAAGATAATTTGTGCAAATAGAATGCTTGGAATTGATTAAAATATGCTTCTTAAGAAAGGTCATATAAAATTTCATGTCCATTTGAATATACATACACACATAGAAACAGATAATAAGTAATTATTTAATACATTTTAATGTGTTTACTGTTTATCTGGTATCTGTGGGGTGATAATGAAAAAGTCACTCTATACTTTTTGAAAACTCAAGATCTGACCTTTAGTAATTTTTATACAGAGCCCTCCAAAGAAAGTGCTGGAATAAAAATGAAGGTGCTTGAAAAATTGTGTTTGTTTGCTTCCTGAAAGTCCTCTAAGAATGGGGAATGTGATATGGACCTTGAACCTGAAAGCATGTTTGTTCCAGCAAACCCATAAAACACCCCAAAAGCTATGGATTTAAATGCATCATTTAAAAGCAAAATTTTTAATAGCTGGTCCAATCTTTCATTAAGGTTTTTGAGTCATTTCCTAGGTTTATAAAGTGACAATGAGGTAATGACTTTGACTTATTAAATATTATGCTATGATTCCTGTATAAGCGGGGATACTAATTGTGAATAAGAGTCTGTAAATTATGACTTTTCTTTGCCTTGTCTGTAAAATAGGGACTGTAATACTAATTTGAGAATTTTGAGGATTGTATTTTGCCTAAAAACTTCTGCATAAAATATGTTCAGTAAGATTTTATTATGGTTTCATTACTATGTGCATCATTTCCAGGGTTAATGAACAGTCAGGTATATTTTAAGAACAAATTATCTACAAATAAAACAAAACCAGTCATGTACATCGTTACTATACTAAGCTACATGAGAGCCTCAGGCAAAATAAAAACAGAGACTCCAGTATTTATTTAACATTTTGCTACACCCCTTATTATATACTTTAATGTAACCTTTTAAAACACAAACACAATATACATTTTTTCTTGTGTCAAATGCCATGCTCTACCTCATGTTAGTTGCAAAATCATGCTGTCTTACCAATGTTGCTATTCTTGTGTTCAGTATTGTGCTCTTCTGCCAAGAGCTTCCTGTTTAAGGTTTACACCAACCATTCCCTTGGAGGCTGAGTGTTACAAGTATCTTATTCCAAAGATATCTCCAGAGACAATCTTTGACTTATGCTAGGCATTTATCTATATTGTATTGTTCTTCCCAGGTGTAGCCACATCTCATAACTGGTAGAGGTGGTGCACAAATCTCAATCTTGGAGATAGTTAGCCCAGCTATTAAAGTGCTTGCCATGGAAGAATTTTGACCTGAATTTGGTTCTTTCTTATCTGGGCATGGTACAATGAGCTTGCTGAAACTGAGAATGGAGGATTCTTAGAGCTTGACAACCAATTAGTCCTATTAGTCTTGCCAAAGTGGTAGTTAAAAGTTTAATGAGAGAACATGTCTCAAATGTAGAAAGTGAGAAGTAGACTTGAGAGATGACCTCTTACCTCTGTGAAAATAGCCATAACATTTTAAGAAACCATCATATTAATTTCCAAAGTGGCTGCAGAAGTTTGTGCTTCCACTAACTACGGAGGGATCTTTCCCTTGCTACACGTCCTCTCCAGGATACGCTATCATTTTTTGGGTGCTTTTTTAGTCATTATTACAGGTGTAAGATGAAATATCAGTGTTATTTTGATTTTCATTTCCTTGATAACCAAGGAGGTCAAACATTTTAAGTGTTTTTCTCCCATTTTATATTTTTTTCTGTTAAGAATTATTTGTTTAGATCTCTACTCCATTTTTCAATTGGATTACTTTTTGATGTCTAATTTCTTGACTTCTTTATATATTTTGGATACCAGCCCTCTGTTAGGGATTGAAGATGGTGAAGATCTTTTTCTATTCTGTAGGCTGCTGCTTTGTCCTATTGATGGTGTCCTTTGCCTTACAAAAACTTTTCAGTTACCCTTAGTGCCTGTACTACTGGCGTTATAAGTTTAAAAATTGGTCTCTTGTACCAATGCCTTCAAGGATATTTCCCACTTTTTTTCCTATCAGGTTCAGTGTAACTGGGTTTACATTGAGGTCTTTGACTCACTTGGATTTGAGTTTTGTGTAGGGTGATAGATATGGACTTATTTGCAATTTTCTACATACCGCCATCCAGTTATGCCAGCACCATTTGTTGAAGATCTTATCTTTTTTCCATTGTATGTTTATGGCCTCTGTCAAAAATCAAGTGTTTATAGGTGTGTGGATTAAGGTCAAGTCTTCAATTCAATTCCATTAATCCATAAGTCTATTTCTATGCCAGCACCAAGATTTTATTATTATTATTATTATTATTATTATTATTATTATTATTATTATTATTTACTGTAGCTCTATAGTAGAACTTGAAGTCAGGGATGGTAATGCCTCCCAAAGTTTTGTTACTGAACAGGATTGTTTTGGCAATCCTGGGTATTTTGTTATTCCATATAAAACTGAGTATTGCTCTTTTAAGGTTTGTGAAGAATTGTGTTGAGATTTTGATAGGGATTGCATTGAATCTGTAGATTGCTTTGGTAAGATGGTCATTTTTACTATGTTGATCCTACATATCAAGAAGCATGGGAGATCTTTCTGCTTTCTGATATGTTCTTCAATTTCTTTCTTCAGTGACTTAAGGTTCTTGTTATACAAGTCTGTCATTTCTTTGGTTAGAGTTTCCCCAAGTTATTTAATACTATTTTTAACTATTGTGAATGTTGATGTTTCCATGATTTATTTTTCAGCCCTTTTATTATTCATGTATAGGAGAAATGCTGAATTGTTGAGTTAATCTTATAGCCTGCCACATTACTGAAGGTGTTTATCAGCTGTAGGAGTTCCCTGGTAGAATTTTTGGGGTCACTTATATAATATTATATGGTCTACAAATAGTGATATTTGATCCATTGATCTATTTTTGTTGTCCTATTGCTTTAGCTAACACTTTGAGAATTATCTTGAATAAATATTGGGACAGAGGACAGCCTTGACTTGTCCTGATTTTAGTGAAGTTTCTTTGAGTTTCTCTCCATTTAGTTTGATGTTGACTGATGCCTTACTGTCTATTGCTTTTATCATGTATAGGCATTTTCCCTACATTCCTGATTTCTCCAGGATTTTTATTATGAAGGATTGTCGGCTTTTGTTAAAGGACTTTCAGCATATAAGATGCTCTTTTTTTCTTTCAAGTTGTTTGTCACTGACAACATTGACAGATTTTTGTATATTGAACCATCCCTGCATTTCTATGATGAAGCTCTACTTGATTATGTTGGATGTTTTTTTGATATGTTCTTGAATTTGATTTGGCAGTATTTTTATTGAGTATTTTTGCATAAATGTTTATAAGGGAGATTGGTCTTTAATTCTCTTTATTTGTTGCATCTTTGTGTGGCTTGGGTATTGGGTTGACTATCTTAACATAAAAAGGTTTTGCAACCTTCCTACTGTTTCTCTTGTTTGAAACAATTTGAGAAGTATTGGTATTAGTTCTTTGAAAATCTGTTAGAATTCTGCACTGAACCCCATCTGGTCCTATGAGTTTTTGGTTGGGAAACTTTTAAGAACAGCTTCTAGCTCCTTGGGGGGGGGTGTTATAGATCTACTTAGGTCATTTAGCTGGTCTTGATTAAATTAAAGTGATATCTGTCTAGAAAGCTTTCTATTTTATTTAGGTTTCACAATGTAGTGGAGTACAGGCTTGCAAAGTATGTCCCAATGTTTCTCTGGATTAACTTTGTGTCTGTCATTATTATATTCCAATTTTCATTTCTGATTATGTTAATTTGGATACTGTCTCTCTCTGCCTTTTTCTTAGTTTGGAAAAAGGTTTGTATATCTTATGACTTTGTAAAAAAAACCTCTTTGATTCATTGATTCTTCACATTGTTCTTTTTGTTTCAATTTTATTGACTTCAGTTCTGAGATTGATTATTTCCTGCCCTCTACTCCTTCTACGTGATTTTGCTTGTAACTGTTTTAGAGTTTTCAGCTGTGCTGTTAAGTCTCATGTGTGAGATTGCTCCACATATTTTGTGTAGCCATCCAGTGCTATGAATTTTCCTCTTAGCACTGCTGTCATTGAGTCCCCTAAGTTTGAATATGTTGTGGATTCATTTTTACTGAATTCTAGACAGTTTTTAGTTTTTTTCCTTACTTCTTTTTTTGACCTATAGGTGGTTCAATTGAGAGATGTTAGTTTCTTTGAGTTTGTAGGCTTTCTCTGGTTTGAGTTTTTGTTGATCTCTAACTTTAGTCGATGCTGGTCTAATAGAATAGATGGGATTATTCCCATTTCTTTCATCTATTCATATTTTCTTTATGACTGAGTGTGTGGTCAATTTTAGAGAAAGTTTTGTGGAGTTCTAAGAAGACATATTTCTTTGTGCTTGGGTGGAAAGTTCTGTATATATCTATTAAGTCCTGTTGAGTCATAACATCTGTTAGATCCCTTATTTCTCTGTTAGGTTTCTGTGTGGTTGACCTATCCATTGATGAGAATGGGGTATTAAAGTCTCCCACTATTAATGTGTGGAATCTGATGTGAGGTTTAAGCTTTAGTAATATTTCTTTTACATATATTGGTACCTTTCTGTTGGGGGCATAAATATTCAGAATTGAGACTTCATCTTGATGAATTTTTTGAGATAAATAAGTAATGTTCATCCTGATCTCTTTTGATTGATTTTAGTTTGAAGTCTATTTTATTAGATATTAGGATGGCAATACAAGCTTGTTTCTTAAGTACATTCAATTGAAAAGTCTTTTCCCAACTTTTTAATCTCAGCCAGTATCTGCTTTAAAGCTGAGGTGTGTTTTTTTGTATGCAGTAGAAGGATGGATTTGTTTTTGTATCCATTGTGTTAGCCTGTGTCTTTTCATAGGCAAGTTGAGTCTATTGATGTTATGGGATATTATAACCAATGATTGTTAGTTTCTCTTATTTTTGGTAATAGTGTGTGTTTCCATTCTTTGGGTTTTTCTTCTGTGAGATTGTTGCTTGTGGCTTTGTGGGTATATCTGCTTTCTTAGGTTCAAATTTTTCATCTAGTGCTTTCTGTAGGTATTGTTTAAATTCGGTTTTGTTGTGAAATATCTTGTTTATTCCACCTGTAGTGATTTATAGTTTTGCTGGTTATAGTAGTCTGGGCTGGCAATTGTGGTCTGTTAGTGTCTGTATAACATCTGACCAGGATCATCTGGATTTCATTGCTTTCATTGAGTAGCCTGGTCTTATTCTGATGAGTTTGCCTTTATAAATTGTTTGGCCTTTATTCTTGCAACTCTTAATATTCTTTCTTTATTATGTAGGTTTATTAATTATTATATGACAAGCAGACATTTTTTTTTTGTTGGGGTCTAGTCTATTTGGTGTTCCATAAGCTTCTTGTGTCTTTATAGACATTTCCTTCTTTAGGAAAATTTTCTTGTATGATTTTGTCAAATGTATTTTCTTTGCTTTTGAGCTGGTTCTCTTCTCATATTTCTATTATTCTTACATTTGTTTTTTTCATGCTGTCCCATATTTCTTATATGTTTTGTGTTATGACTTTTTTGGTTTTAGTATTTTCTTTCACTGTGTATCAATTTTCACTATCAAATCTTCTACACCAGAGATTCTTTCTTCCATCTCTTGTATTCCATTGGTTATGCTTACATTTGTAGTTCCAGTTCATTTCTTTAGATTTTCTATTTCCAGCATTCTCTTGAGTTGTGTCTTCTCTATTTTTTTCTTTTTCAATTTTTAAATTTTGAAGTGTTTTTGTTACCTGTTTGATTGATTTTTATTGGTTTTCTTTATTTTCTTTAAGGGATTTATTGATCTCCATTTTTTTTGTTTGTTTTGTACTCTATTGGGGGAGTTTTTTTATTTTCTCTTTTAAGGCTTTTCTTATCTTTATAAAGTTGTTTTTAAGGTTTTTATCCTTCTGCTACATTGTCAGGGTCAGGTCTTGTTCTAGAACCACTGTAATCTGGTGGTCCCATGCTTTTCTTTATGTGGTTATATGTATTCTTGCATTGGTATCTGTTCATTGTTTTTTTGAATCAATGCAGGATTTGTCTGTATCTCAGGTATCTAATTTTGGTGCAATCTGGTCTGGCTTTGTCAGTGTTTCAGGAAGCCTTTCTTGGTCTAATTTGGGCTCTTGGTCCACTTAGAAGTAGCATATTCTGTGTCACAGTGAGATGTTTTTGGTTCAGTGAGAGATGGCTGATTCCATGTTTTAGAGAACCAATATTGGTCCAATATAAGCTCTTGAGCTAATATGTGCTGGAAAATTCTGGGTCTCAGGTAGCCACTGAAGATGTAGGGTTTGGGAATGGATTGGGATTTGAGGTGGGATTTTCTTGCAATGAGGTTTCTTGGTCCCGGGTGGCTAGTGGTCTAGACCCACATATCTGCTACCCGAGACCCCTTAGCCACCTGCTGCTGCTCAGGCCCCCAAAAGTGATTTAGATGCTTATATTAAGTTCATGCGGTTTGGCCTATAGCACCAGACCCCTTAGCCACTCGCATAATTTGTTGATAGTGGTGTCCAGAAAACTGGATTTTACTGGGGAGTTCTGGCCTTAAGGGGTTTTCCCTGCTGGACTGGATTTAGGGGAGAGAGGTGAGAGTGGAGTTCTAAGGGTTGTGTCCCAGGGCTTGGGTCACAGATTTTGGTCCAATAGGTGCTGAGAATCTGTGGGTCTCAGGTAGCCGCTGAGGTTTCTGGGTAATGTGATGGATTGGGGGTCAGGGTAGAATTTGTGGCTAAAGATTCTTGAATGTAACATTTATTCAGTTTGATTTGAGAAGTTGACAAAAAACATTTCTTAATATCTAAAACTAATATATAACAAGATAGAGAAATAACACTAGGTAGGAGAGGCCTGTCTGTATGATTCTCATTTTTCCCAATTGGATAATTAACTACACAATAATCTTGTAGGAGGTGGTATCATCCTGATACCTTGGGAATAGCAAATATGGGGGCAATATGTTTACATGTAAATGGTTCTTTGTGCCCCATCTTTAGCTTTTCACCAATCAATTTCTTAACCCTGTTTCTTTTAAATTATTTTTACATACCCTTCATTGTTCCCCTTCCCTCCATTTCTCCTGTTCCCACTCCACTCCCATTCATTCCTCAAAGGCCTCCAGTGAATAGTCAATATGGGCTAACATACCAAGTTGAGGCAGGGCCCATCCCATTCTCTCTGTATCAAGGCTGAGGGAAGCATCCCACTATAAGGGATAGGCTCTAAAAAACCAGTTTAAATAGTGGAGATAATTCTGTTTCTCATAGCCAAGGTGTCCACTAATAGCTTGACATATGCAGCTGTCACCCCCACTCAGAGGGCCTAGTTTAGTCTCATGCTGTCTCTTCGTCTGTTAGTCCAGAGTCTATGAGCTCCCATAAGTTTTGGTCAGCTGTCCCTTTGGTTTTCTCCACTGTGCTCTTGACACTCCCTCCCCCCTTGTTCCTCCCTCTCTTCAACTGAACTCCAAGACTTCAGCCAAGTGCTTGGCTATTGATATCTGTATCTGCTTCCATCATTCATTGGACATAGGTTCTATGATGACAATTAGGGTAGTCTCCAATCTTACTACAGGGGAAAATTAGTTCAGGTACCCTCTATAACCTTAAACAACCAATTCTTTAAGAATGCATAATTTGGACCCAGTCATAGGCCACTGTTCTACCCATGCTTCTTGAACCAAAAGCCACGTAAATAGAGAGAGTCTAAAGGGCTCATTTATGGTGAATCATATGGGGACAGTGTCCCCTAGAATTGAGGATGCAGTATCTCGAACCACAAAGCCTGCCTTTTCATGTACCTTGATGTCATTCTAAAAGGCCCGGTCATCTGTAATTAGGACAACACTTATTTCTTCCAAAATATGTCTGCCTCATAGATCGCTACGCATACTGGAAATGATAAAGTAAATGGCTTACTTATTGCCATCAATGTCCTTTCAATGGTTGTCTTAGAATTTTGTTGATATCCCACACCACCGATGAGGGGCTGGGTATAAATTTCCAATGAGGGAAGCAAAGTGCCTCAGTATTGGTTAATATGATGGCAACTCACACATTTTCCACTAAGCCTTTGACAGACTGCCTGTCCAAAAAAATGATCATTAAAAGTGAATGTGGAAAGATTGTCAATGTCCAGTAAATTTTTGGATTAGACAAATCTCTGCTTATTGGCAAGGCTGACGAAGACCCTCCTGGAATTCAAATGACCACATGCCTTAGCTGGATGTGATCTGAAATGATTTCCCCAATAAAATCCCTTATTGCATTTGGGGTACCAGGTCTTAGGTTTTGCCTGGGGATAGTCACTTGCCATATCCACAGAAAGTTCTATATACTTGGGAACCTTGGGAGTGTCATTAGCATCCTTCCTGTCTGTAAGGAGAGCATCAATGGAGTCACTAAGAACAGTGATGAGACCTGTCTTGGATTAAAATCTGTGATGGCCAGAAATTTATATATGTTCTCATTATGCATGGCTGCAAACATATTGCCATTGGGGGCATTAAGCCCTTCTCAAAGCAAAAGTTTGATTAACATTTTTCCAGTGAAATGTGGGTTTACTCTACACTCTATTGCCTCATTACACAGACCAGGAAATTGGTGAATAGCATTGGATAAGATTACAAAAATAAGCTTTGGGTTCCCAGGGAGTAAAGCTCTGAGGGCTTTGAAGACCAGGCCTAAGACTTGTTGAAAATAGTCATTCAGGTCAATCTGTGCCTAGTATACAGAATGAGCATATTCTCCATGCTCTGTGAGCATATAATAAGTCACTGAAATCTTAAGTAAGATGTTTATCCAGGCCTGGGATTCAGCCTGATTGTCAAAGGCCATTCTCCAACTGAGAAAGACTGTAGGCTCCAACATAGCTTTAAGCAAACTATACCAATAAAAGTATGTCTGAAGGCTTCTACAGGCCTTTGAGGCCATGGATTGGGGTGGGGTGGGGCTGTGGCAGCTGGGGTACATACCAGAGCTTGAGAGAATTTCCACCTTCAGGGGCAGGTTGACACTGAGGCACTTCACTCCAAGAGTACCATGGCAGAGGTATAGCCTCCCATGACAAAGTGGGGCTGACAAGGAAGAAGCACGTGTCTTCACTGGCTGCACTCTCCTAAGCAGGTTTTAATTGTTTGCCTCATCCTCATCAGATGCTACAGAGAGATCAGACATGGAAGAGATGGAGGTGATGGGTTGGTTATCCATTTTGCAGAGGAAGACAGCAGGCAAGCAGCAGTCAAAGAGAAGAGAACAGTCAACATGAATCAAAAATTGTGTCAGATCTTTATTTCTTATGCTTAGTGGGGACTTTCATTTTTTTAGGTCATGACTGAGTCCCCACAAGGTGTCTCTGAATGGGGGTTGACATTCAGGAGCTGAGCCTTATTTTCAGCTCCTGGAAGGTCAGCTCTTATATGGAGGTGCTGAATAAACCAAAAAAAAAAAAAAAAAAAAAGTGTGAGCAGACAAACATGACAGACATCACAAAAGAAGAAAAGAAATGAAGATTCAATGCTTATTTCCCAAGGATACCAAAAAGCACATAACATTGAGGGACTTTCTCACCAAAGTACACTATCTTTTGAGCACTGTTCAGCATAGCAAGTGAGGAGAAGGAGATGATCAGAACCAATGCCAGGAAACAGCCACAATGTTGGGGCCCGGATGTTGCTGTTCAGAGTCCCAAAGGCTCACTTGGGGAAGGGGATGAGAAGACAGGTTGTCAAGGGCTGAGACACTAGGAGTTAGGTGAAAAGCAAGTGACTGACTCATTTATTCAGCAATGGGGAAAGCCTTATATGCTCTTCTCCCAGCACCCAAGTTGCGGCTTGATCTGGTAAAATCACATAGTCACTCCTCATTGACTGGCACAATCACCAGCATTAAACAGAGACTGTTGCTAGGCCCTCAGGCAGACTGCAGGTTGGCTCATGAGGAAGTACATTGTGTGCATCCCTTGCCAACTGGTTTGAACCAATTTCCTTGACCTTAGGAACCTGTACAACTATATGTAGGCTGCTGCTATTTTATTCTATTGTCAGTGCCCTTTGCCTTACAAAAACTCTTCAGTTTCAGGAGAGTAATAAATTTCATTTATTAGTTGATAATCTTAGTGCTTATGATAAATGTGTGTTCTGTTCATGAAGTTGTCTCTGATGTCAATGCATTGAGGACTACTTTCCACTTTCTTCTTCTTCATTTTTTAAATCAGGTTCAGTATAGCTGGTTTTATGTTGGGATCTTCGACACACTCTGACTTGGGTTTTTACAGAACAATAGATAGGAATCTATTTGCATTTTTCCATATGCAGACACCCAGTTAACATAGTAGCATTTGTAAAGATATTGTCTTTTACAATTATATAATTTTTGTTTCTTTGTTCATAATGAAGTGTTCATGGTGTTTGAATTTATATCAAAGTCTTGGCTTCACAGTGGGAACTCCTATGAATCTATGAGGGTCACCTTAGCTAAGATTCCTAGCTATAGAGGACATGGATTCTGAACCAGCCCTCTCCAGTAACCAAGTAAAACTTCCAGTGGAGAGCCTGAGACATCAACCCAGTCACAAATGCATCAACTTAAAATTTGTCCTGCCTACAAGATGTGCAGAGACAAAGGTGCTGCAGAAATTGTGGGAGTGAACGACTAATGACTGGCCCAGCTTGAGATCCATACACTAACATGGTACACACATCTGAGAGCCAGGACCCAATGGTTGAAATACCCCAAAGACCTAAAATAGAACCAGGCATGACTGGAAAACAGAAGTCACTAAAATGATTCCTAATGATATTTTACTGTACTCATAGATTGGTATCTAGCCAAACTCTTATCTGAGAGGCTTTACCCAGAATCTGATGGAAACAGATGGAGAAACCCATAGCCAAACTTAAGGTGGGGTTTGGCTAATCCTGCGGAAGAAAGGGAGAAAAGATTGTAGCAGCTAGAGTGGTCAATAACACTACAAACCCCCCAGAGAATCAACTAACCACACACAGGGGTTCACTGAGACTAAACTAACAACCAGGGAGCCTGAATGTGACAAATGTAGGCTCTCTATATATATGTTATAATTGTCCCACCCACTGGTTTAATAAAAAGCACTGATTGGCCAAAGGCAGACAGGAAGTATGGGCAGGGCTACCAGACTAAGAAAACTCTGGGAACCTAAAGAACAGAGCAGAATGCCAGAGAGGAGCCAGAAGAAACAGAGGACAACTATGCTGCTCTGAGAAAAGTTACCAAGCCAAATGGCTGAACAGGATCAGAATCATGGGTTATATTAAGGGTAAAGAGTTAACAAGTTATATGCCTAGGCTTTAGGCCAATCAGCCTAAAATTATTGTAAACATCTGTGTGTCTCTGCGAGTCTATGGGTCTGCTGGCCTAAACCTTGAGGCTAGGCCTGAAAGTCTGGCCAGAAACCTCTTACTACATGTTACAATTTCATAACTTGATCTTCTTGTGAGAATTTCATCAGTGAGAGGAGGGGCTATCTGTGAGCATGTTGCCTGCTTCTAGGACCTATTCCTCCTACTGGATTGCTTTATCCAGCCTTAAAGAAAAGGAGACAGGGGAGCCAGAAACCAGTAGGAGGGGAAGAAGGGGAGACTTTGGTTGAAGTGCAAAATCAAAAACAAACAAAAACCAAAAATAAACAAAAAGGAAGAAAATAAAAAAGAAAACAAAATAAAGCTATAGGATTTTCCTCTAGGCATTTAGATGAGTCACTTTTTTTTTTCAATAAAAGAGTGAGGGAGGGGAGAAGGAAAAACGAAGAGATGTTCATCCTCATAAATTGCTCTTGAGACCCACTAAATTTCAAAGGGGTCAAGGTTTCTCACATTTTGTTGGTCAGGAAAATCAGAAGATCATCATCCTATTTCTGAAGAATAAGTTACTCAGACATAGCATTTGGTTGATTGAAATTCCTAACTGCTTATGTAACTGTGAATCTCTATGCCTACAGAGTTGAGTTTTTCTTTCTTAAATACAATATACAGGTCATTGCAGTTCTACGTAATGGGCTCCTTTCTATCACCCACTCTCTTTCTCTTCTCTTTGTTGATCAGCATTCCATTTAGTGACTAAAAACTGTGATCACTATAAGGCCTGGTTGTATTGATTGTCTCAGTGCTATGACAAGTACCTGACAAAAAAAGGTGAGGATTTGTTTTGCCTCGCTTTCCAGTGTGAGGGTCCATCATAACAAGTAAGTTGTACCAGCACGCTATCCACATTTTATCTGAAGTTAGGAAGCAGAGGGAGATAAATGCTGATAGGTATATAACTTTCTTCTCTTTCCCATAGTATTCACTCTTGGATCTCACTCTATGTAAAGCTCTTACTCATGTTCAAGGTATGTCTCTTATTTTCAAACACAGTCACAAAAGTACACAGAGACATGTGTCCTAAATAATTTTAACCCTGCCCAAAGTGACAAATAAGAACAGTCATCACCACACTGTAAGTGAATTGAAGGCCTTAATAAACATACACACACAGCAGTTTAAAGTGTATATATATTATTAAATTAAGAAGCTGGACCAAGGGCAGCAAACCAGCAATGGATTTTTGGGAATTTTATTGATATGGAGTAAGTACTCTGCTGGGAGTAGAAAAGGAATAATATATAAGTAAATGAAGAATTAGTGGCAAACATATTATGGGAGAAGCTAAGTAAAAAAGTATTGTTGAAAGAAGTGAACTTGTAAGAGTTATATATCATGCACATCTTAAAATTCTTCTCAGTGTGTATTTTTCTATAGGAAATCTTGAATTACCATCTACTAGTCAAACTGAAAAGAGATGTACTGGAGAGTAGCAGATCTCCCTCCCTGAGAAGGTCTGAGGCCACTATACTCTTCTGACCTCTACAATTACATAGCCTAAAAAGACTGAACATCTGGATGTCAAACAGAACATCTCAGTATTAAACTTCCTTGTGACATCATGCTAATCAGAGTGCTAAGGGGGAAGTGATAACTTTACTAGAGGACTTAATAAAAGGCATGAATTTCACAGTCAAGGACAAAAATTATGAATATTCAAGAAATTACTATAGAAGTGAATTATTAAGGAATTCATTGAGCCATGCCAGAATATAACCTCCAAAGTAAAGGAAACTATTGCATCTCACAATGGCTGCTAGAAAGAAGGAAGCACAATGCTTGTTTGATCTTTTTCTGATGCTCTACAGCTGGAATTACTAAGTGGAGATATGTAATTAATTAATACATTTATAGCATTAGGAAAGGGTTCTGTAATCATCTTGGACTCTGATGCAAATAGCTCTATTCATTAGAAATAATATGGGAGGAGGAGCAGGGGGATACATTGATGGAGATGACATTTTAATGCAAATAAAATAAAACATTTTTAAAAAGAAATAATATGGCAGGGAATATATATGAGGAATTTCTAGAAACTCAAGTGAGCAAAACCATCTATTCCACATCAATTAAAAAAAAAAACTTTTAAACACAGTTCTAGAAAGGATGCTGGGATTTTATTAAGAGGTTTTTATCTTATTGGTTATTCACATCTTTTTAGGCAGAAATGTTCACTAGGTGAAGAACCGGAAAAGACAACAATAATGCAAATAACAGTGCATGATAAGATTAAAAATTGATCTTATGAAATTGGGTATAAATAGGTTAAAGATTAAATAATACAAATGAGCAGGTATGCCAGACTTTCAGACCAGCCACAGTTAGGTTATTTATATCTGTTACAAGTACCCTCTGTGGCAACATGATAAGTCTTCTGCTATAATTATCTAAAAGAGCCTGAAATTCAAGTCAGTTCTTAAATAGATGGTGTGCATGGTGGACACAACTGAACTTGTACTGTAGTTTCTTATAATATATTTTAATAAAAGAAAACCCAAGAATCTTAAAAGGGTCTTACAGAACTTATATGGAGGTTAATCTGAGATATTAATGGGCAAGGCTTACATCTACTGCACTGAAATATGTGATAACCCTGCTGCAGGACCCCATCCTGCAGCTCTATAGCTGATGATAATTTTGAAGCTAAGATTTTTTCTGCAAAATATGATCTAGATATTGTTATTACTAAGAAACATCTTGTTCAAAGCACTCCTTTTGCTTTGGTGGTAAGTGTAGGAGATAAGAAAGGGCTTAGTTTCTCATCCCAGATTAGAAGATTTCTATAGAGTCATTATAATCCCAGGGTTCCAAAGAAATCACCTGACCTTTTGAATGTGTCTGCCATTGAATCATATTTCTGCCAACAATGCTGTTTCCTTTCCTTACTCACAAGCTGGAACTTTAGATTCTTTTTCAAAAAGACCCTTCAGAGTTTCTTTCTTAGGTGTCCATCTGAGGTGAGATATTTTTTTCTTTTGAAAATTGTTCTTTTTTTTTTTTTTAAATTGCATTATTCCTCCCTCAAAACTTTGTCTTCTGCTTCTCCATTGCACTTGCCTGCAGATTTAATTGTGTGTAATTCCCAATTTTAACCTGATCTTCACCATTTGGAGGTGGGTTTTCAATCTGGGATGCAGGTCCAGCTCAGCCAGTTTAGCAGATTTGCCCTTCGCAATAAATTCTAAAGTTAAACTCTCTGTGTTTAAGTAAAGTTAAGAACACAGTACATATATCTGCCTATTCTAATAATGCTAACCCTCTTGCACCTGATATGTTTGACAGTTTCTAAATTGAGAGGCATCTGAGTGGAGGGGACTTAAGCCAAGTAAATGTAGCTGTCATTGCTGTGACATCATTCCCCAAAACTGTATGAGCTGAGGATGCACAGAGAGCTTCCTATCAAGTAAGATAAACATGAGGAGAAATTTGGGGATTATGAATTTTAAATAAATAAGCCCACTTCAGCTTTTATGAGAAATCAGGGTAAGAAAAGATGAATCAGGACCTTTAGTCCCCATTTAAAAGGGTTACTCCGAGAAATATTTATGCGAATTTTTGAAAATACTTTTAAAGAAAATGATCACAATCTTCTCCAGCATACTTGATTACTGTCACCTGGGGCAGGGCTACCAGCCATGTAAGTTGACATCCTTTCTTTTACAGTATTTAGCAAAATTAAACTGTCAGTCTTCATTTTTCTTGATGGTTTTAGTCCACTACCCATTTCTAACTAAGAGGTCCCCCCCCCCTTTTTCATTAATTTTAAAGAAGGACTTGGTGGCTTCAAAGCCTTTATTTTTAGATTGACATTTTGAGATGAGACCCAAGATACTGGAGGCAGATATCAGGGCAGATGAAGCTTGACAGCATCACAGAATAAAAGGGTTTTCTTCATCACTTTTGAAAGTCTCTAAGTACAGAGCTTGGGTGAGTGCCATGTCCATGGATTGTTTCTTCATTACTGTAATGGGGTGATGGGTATACAGATGTGGGGTAGACCCCTGTGATACATCCACAAGAATCTCAACCAAACCAAGAAGGGGAAGAGACCTTCCCATCAAACATACTAGGTAAGGTGAGTAATTTATCAAGTGATGACCTCCTGAAATCTGCTCTACCCGTGTTATCTCTGGAGGTAGCATCATGTCACTCTTCATATATCAGTACCTTTACTATATATAAGAGTGTGTTTCATGGAACATGAATATTATATAAAAGAAGCATTAATATTTTCCAATATACGAGAGTATTAAAACATTTGAAGATATTGTAGTACTCATTCATGCCACTTCAAGACACCCATTCAGGTTCATCTGGATTACAACAGCTAGTTAGCAACTTCTTAGCATTTTCTTACTTTTCACTTATCCATTTACCTAGACCTCCTGAGCACTCGAGCTGCCTTCTATAACCCAGAATCCTACCCTTTCTTTTTTCTAGTGCTGTGCCTTTTATCCACATCCCCCGTGTCCTAATAGCCACATTAATATTCTCTGTCTTTAGAAAGTGCTGTTGCTATCTCTCAATTATATGTCTACAGGAAGGACTTTATTTTTAAGATCAAAAAAATTAGTGAAGGAAAATCTGCTGGAGGAAAGAATGAAGCTTTACTAGTTATGAAATATTTACTTTTCATAGGAGTGTGAGTATAATCAATGCAGAGCTCTCTAAAAATATATCTCTTTCTTATTAAAGTCTTTCTATGCTTCAGTATTTAACATAGGGCCTTGAGTAGGTAAAAATTCTAGTAAGATTAACTGTAATCAATTGAATTTAAAGTTAAGAAATGCCACTCCATGAAATATACATTACATTGTTCCTTCTCTTTGTCATTCAAGTATAAGATGGTTCAGTGGTTCAAAGAGCTCTATTTTGGGCTACTAAATAGTTTAAGGTATATGCTTGTTGAGAAGTTTATAGAATATATGCAAATTTAAATGTCCCTCATTTGTAAAATAAATGTAGTTTCACTATCTAGCTTATAAATAATTCAGAATAACTCACAGGTATATGTGTAATTACCATATCAACACTTTTAATAGCAATGAAACCAGTAAGGCTCAATATCCCTTTTGCTTTATTAGGATTGTGAGTTTAGAATTAGGTTGGTGAATTGACCATACTTCTCTGATTCTTTAGAAATACAAGAAATAAAAATAGAATTTCTAATAGTTTAGCTTCCACTATCACTTCATTTGATAACTCAAAGGAATTAAATTATTTTTATGAATCTTGTGAAACTAAAGCTGGAACAATTTTGGGGCATTGAGGTAAAAGGTCAGATAGTATTTATAGTCTTTAGACTATATGTGTTCCGTGTTACAGCTTTTCACTCTGTCATTGACTCAGAACAGTTTCATTTAAGAACAGAAAGTGAACTGAATGTGTTGAATCTTGAGGACAAGTTAATGAAATTCTCCATTAATGAATGTCTCATTTGAATACCTTTCAAAGACTTGTGTTCAAGCTATCATCTGTGACACATTATCTTATATTTAAACTATGCATTCATGCTTCATGTAAGAGTAGAGTCAACACACACAGAAGCACACACAGATTTACAGACACACAGATACAGATACAAACAGCACACACACACACACACACACACACACACACACACACACACACACACACACACACACACACCTCCCTCCTTGTCCAGATGCTTAGACAGATTTGTTTCATGGGTATCATTTACATTCAGCAACAGTAGAGTAGGTGAATCATGATAGATTCATTATTATGCCCCTCTAGAGGTGATAGATATGTCTCTAGAGAGACCTGACAATTTCTTACACAATAGTAACTTATATCAAAAACTATATCCTTGATACAAAGGTTAATGGATCATAAATTTCAAGGGCTTCCTAGGACTTTAGCCAGATTAAAAGGGCCCAGTAACTACAATAACTAACAATAACTTGCCAATCTACTGTTTTCCCATTTTATTTCTTTGTCAGAAAAAAAAGTGGGTTAAGAATTTAGTTGCAGTGGTAGTCTTTCTGCTGGGATGTATTGTATATTAAGTAGAAATGAGAAAAGAAATTTACTACTATTTTTAAGCACACAAATAATTCAAGGGAAGCCAGAGAAGGGAATGCCATCATTTTCTTCAGCCGAGGCATCTTCTTTCATGGGATTATTTATAGAATATGTCCATAGTCGTTATGTCATAAGTCAGCTACTGGAAGAGTTGGTTCCACTTATACTTTAAGACACAGAAACCTAGGTCCAGACATTGGTGACACTGAATGGAGAAAGTTGGAATTCCTGACATCACCATCAAACTTCCTTACGTTCTCCTCTTGCCTTCAAAATTATTAGACATTTGAAAGTCTTGAACAGTGTTTTGATTATATTCACCTGCCTTCCAAACTCTGCTAAAATTTACTCTCATTTTTCTCTTTACTCAAATTTGTGTCCTTTTTGTTTTTTATTCCAAGACCAGTGATTGTTTGCCAAATATATTCTTAGATGTGTGGTCTTCCAGTGAGTCTTGTTATCTTGCTAGGACCTACTGTCTTATAGAGAACTGTCTCTTCTCTCAGCAGCTAATATTTTCCAATATCCATTTATGACTACAAGTGGGATTTTGTGCCCAACAATAATATCCACAATGGAACTGAGTCTGGAATGGGCTTACAGATATTGTGTATTCTGTTACAAATATCTGTTTCTCAACTGCTATGCTGTTTCCAGAAGACATTATTTCCTTGTAGTCGTATACTTCTCCTAACTCTTATACTCTTCTCATTTTCCTTTTCCAATGATATCTTAGCCTTGGGAAGAGTTGTATATATGTTTCCCTTAAAGCTGAACATGCAGGGTCTTATTCTGTGTTACTTGGCCAGTTCTGGGGTTCTGTGCTAATCACCAGCTACTGCAAATAGAAGTTTATTATCCATCTATGGACATAGTATTAAAACTCAGTTTAATACTATGTCCATTTAGCAGAATAATAGTAGTAGTTTTTTCTCTAGGGCTTGTAACCTATTCAAGGAAAGATTATTATTCCAATAATGGTATATATTTTCAATTTATAGAACATTCCTGTTCTATAAATAAAAACAATCATAAAGTGTTTGGTTACTCCCATGAGGCTTATGCCACTATTAAACCAGTGAGCATATGTTTACAGGTCAGTCATTATTAAATATTGCACAATTACAGATGTGTGTGAGTGATAATTGTATTTCTTTTCCAGTAGTGTGAAAACACCTCAAGCACAGTGAAAGTTAACAAGTAGGAATGAGCTAAATCAGTACCACTGGTGTTTTATGATTCAAGTGTGTGCTGTTTTAAACAACAGGACCTTAATTAGGAGCAATGGCAATAATATATAATGTCTTTGAGATCGAATTCACCAGCAATTACAAAGCAACACTTTCTTATTGTGAGGTCTTTTGGTAACCTCTGGTGTCTGATAGAGGCATTACTGCTTCCTTAAAGTAAGTTCCTGGCCTGTCTGGTTTGTGGTCTAGACCAGCAGACCCACAGACACTTACATTAATTTTATGCTGATTGACCTAGGGCTCAGGCATATAACTTGCTAACTCTTTACCCTTAAATTAACCCGTGATTCTTATCCTGTTCTGCCATGAGGCTTCGTACCTTTTCTCAGAGCAGTATTTCAACTTATTTCCTCTGCATCTGTTGGCATCTCATTATGCTATCTCTGTGGTGTATGAGTCTGTGCTCTAGAACTCATTTTAATCTCTTTCAAACTTAATGTGGGGGTATGTCACCCATGTTGGGCTGCCATTTGTTGTATGAGGTTTCTAGCCTGGACTTTTGGGCCTAGCCTTGAGGTGCACACCCACAGACCCACAGACTCACAGTCCCGCAGAGACACATAAACGCTTACATTAATTTTATACTGATTGGTCTGTGGTCCAGGCATATAACTTGCTAACTCTTTACCCTTAAACTAACACATGATTCCTAGCCTGTTCAGCCTTGAGGCTGCATACATTTTCTCAGAGCAACATAGTTGTTCTCTGTATCTGCTGGCTTCTCTGTAGCATCTCTTCTCTGTTCTTCCTGTTCCCAGAGTTTTCTTAATATGGTATCCCTGCCCACACTTCTTGTCTGCCTTCAGGCAGTCAGAATTTTTTATTAAACTAGTAGGCAGGGCAGTTATTTACAATGTAACATAATCCCACTACAGAACCTAGAAGTAAAACTACTGGGTGAAGAAAATGTTTTAGACAGTCATTGATAGACATTGAGGTATTCTGTAGGAGCAACCAGGCAGGCTGAGAAGGACTCTTGAAGATGCTTTTACCCAGAAAGTTGTCTGAGTGAGGACTGACTGTGGTCTGTTTCCTCTCCCTGATTTTTACCAATATCTGATTCTGAGTTTTCATTAAATACCAACTAGAACTTGTGTCATCCTTAGCACCCAACCTTGGGCCAAACCTATAATCCTAAGATTTGGAGCCTCATGCTCAGCAACTGAGCTAGGCCAAGACTAGCTCTAAGATCTGGACACATGCCTAAAGCTCCTTAGCTCTGCCTAGCCCTGAGGTCTGGACAAGCAGTCCCAATGACCAAAAGAAACACACAGAAACTTAAATTAGTTGTATTCTGATTTACCAATGTCTCAGGCACACTGCTAGCTAGCTCTTTCATCTTAACTCAACTCATTTCCATTAATCTGTTTAGCCGTGTGGCTTAGTACCTTTTCTGAGAGCAGCATTCTGATCTTTCCTCTGTGTCTTCTGGCATCTTCTCTCTGTTCTTCCTCTTCCCACAGTTATTTCTTAGTCTGGCAGCCCCATGCATATTTCCTCTCTGCCTTCTGGCTAATCAGTATTTTATTCAACCAGTAGGGGGTACAAATATCTACAATGTACAAAATGATAATCCCACAGTACATCTTTCTCCTACAATGTGGGCCCTGGGCATAGAATTTAAGTTTTCAGGCTTGGCAGTGGACACCTTTAACCCCTGAGTCATCTTTGTTCTTAAATAGTTTTAAGTGGTTGTGGGATAATATATGACGCAGCACTTTGTATATTTCAGTGTTTCCATGTTCTCACCCTGTGGTGTCCTCTTCTGTTAAAAACTATTTTAATAAGTCTGGGCCAGGGTCTCATTTTTGTCTTTACAGAAGAATAGATACAACCATCTTCAAGACATTAAAAAGATGCTGAATGCTTCGATGTTTAAAGCTGAAGGGAGATTACTTATGAAAGGATTACAAAGAAAGGATATAAGGACCTTTACCAATATGCATTATTGGGTAATTTCTCAATTCTCACTGCTTTACATCTTTATCTCTCTTAAAAATACTGTGGTCCTGGTTTGATTATAAATACAACTGGCTCTGGAGTTGAAGTAAGTGTCTTTCTTCCTCTATAAACCTAAGCACATTGCTAAAGAAAACTTGAGAGATTCTGTCTCTTCTCAGAAGAGTCACCTAGTGTGTGACAAGAGACAGCCAGAATATATAGGGACCAATTTTATTGCAATTTTATCTTTAATCCCATTTCTCTATGTATGTCCTCTTTCCTAAAATTAAAGTCTGGAGAACCAGGAGCCTGAAGGGGGCACAGTCAGACCCCATCAAGATGCTGGGACACTGATCTCCTTCCTCTTTTTCCTGGCTTCTAGGGGAGCAGATCAACCATTCACCATGGGACAGCTCCATTCTTTCTCTAAGAATTGCCTTAAGGATCAATTGTACCGGTGAGTGTTTATATAAACCCTGAACAAATATTAATCATTCATATGATATATTGCTAATAAATTTTCTGCAATACATTTTTATGACCTTTGTGGGGAGGAGAGTGTAGTTGAAAGTTTTTATCTTTCAGCAACTCTCAAATACTAGTTAGATACTTCCTAAATAATTTACTCTGAGGCTTAATATTACTCAAAAATGATTGGCCCTTAGCTTAGACTTGATACTAGCTAACTCTTACAATTTAAGTTAAACCATATTTCTATTTATGTTTAGCCACATGACTTGCATTTTTTCTCAGTAAGACATTCTCATCTTGCTTCCTCTGTGTCTGGCTGGTGACTCTGCCTGGCCTCTATTGTTAACTTGTAGCAACCTTTGACCTCTGACCTCCAGAAAAACATTATTTGTTAGAGCATAAACAAAATACCACCACATTTCCTCCTTTTCTATAAAAGAAAATTGTTATAACTAATATAAGAAAAACTATATACAATAAATGTATATAATATATAATATTATATAAATGTATATAATATTATATAAATGTATATAAAATGTATATAATAAATGTAAAACTATATACAATAAATGCCTACAAATGTTAATAGCTACATATGACAGGAGACTTGAGAAAGAGTGGACACAATATGTAAAATGATTAATTTTGACTCATACTTGTCCTGGAGCCAGTAAACTAAGAGCCAATTTCAGTACAGAAAAAAAAAAAATCTGGTGATATTCTCTTCTCCCAGATCTAGATCAATGGGATCAGAGAGTATTATGAAGCCCCTTTATTCCTGTGTGATTCTGGTTTCCAAAACAAAAGCCATAGAGGTGCTCAGAAGAGGAGAAAGAGGGAATCCAGATCCCAGGTTGGCTAAAAGTCTCATGTATATGGGTAAGCCACCATAGATTATTTACCAAGTCTTCTTTGTTTTACATCTAAGCTCGCCCTTGACTTTTCTAAAGACATAAGATAAGGACATAAAGGATCTAGAAATAAGGCTTATGTGAAACAGTAAAATCACAATACTGACATTTATTTTTCAAAATTATCTGAATTTCTCATTTCTCAGCTAAATTTATAGTATAAAAGTATGTTTACTATAAAGTTTATATACGAAGCTTTAAAAGTAGTAGATGGCACTCTAAGTAACTTCATATACTGACAGAAATATTTTTTAAAATTAATATTAGATACTGTGAGTGTTTATAAACTAAGGGCTGGTTATCCTTAGACTAGACAAATTTCTTAATTAGAACAAGACAATAATGTCTTTATAAAACAAAAAATTAGAGAAAATTGTTAGAAGTAATTTTTATTTGTAATTTAATAGTCCAGCAAACATGTATGCTTCCTTATATTTTTAAATTATAAAAATATCTTTGTTTAATTAAGTAATGTCATATCTTTATGTTGCTTAAATATCACAATTATTTGACATTAAATAGGTATCATTCCATGAAATGTTTCACTACTGGTATTTAAAATATAATGCCTTGAGTATCCATTAGTGTTTATGACAGTCCAAATGCATCCTTACATACTTTACAGTAAGCTGTTAAAGAACTTCATTTAGAGTTTTTATTTATTATTTTCATGCTTTTTTTCTCCTTAGTAATTAGATTTATAATTGCAAGGCTTGCTCCAGCAGTGGTAAACAACCATGTTTTCCATTTAAGAAAAATATCTGTGTTCCCAAGGATTAATAGATGATGACAAGTGCCAGGATTTAGTAGTAAAATAATACATTCTTATTCTAAAGTAGTTGGAGTACTCTGCCAACTAACTTCCCCTATCATCTCACAGTCAGAAGAAACTTCTGGCAACAGAGACACTCTCCCTAGTTTACACTCTCCCTTGAGAAAATATTTTATAATGTTAAGAAGAGGTTATAGAATCTTTAAATCAAATGCTATCTTTACTTTTGACAAGAAGGGAAGATTTTCAGGACTAAGCAGGTGAATTTACTAAAATTTCTTAATAATAAAGATACATCTCTAAGTGCTCTTGAGAGACAGTTCTTGGGTCTAGACCTCTAGCAGCTGGGCCAAAAGCCTTATTGCAACACATCTCAACTTTGAAAGATTGTGAAAGGGCACATGTCTCAGACATTGTAGATGATAACTGCAATTACAAGGAAGCAATTATTTAACTTCAGAGTACCTACTATTGGTATGCTGCTTTTTGTAGAGAAGCAATTTCACATATGAAATGTGAATTAATCTGACATGGGCAAATGTAGTGTTGGCTTTTAAATAATTCTACATTTGCATCTTAGAGTGCATTCCATAATTATACATATTGAACCAAAGTACTAACAACGGTTTTCCATGTGACAATAGCTCTCTTTGTCATTAGTTGCCGTTTCTCCACACTCTGCTATATGAAAAGACTTTCCACTGCTCAACTAAATGCCATCTTCCAATTATCTTTGAGACATAATTCACTGTTTTCTCAAGTTAAAGAAAAGTAAATAAAGACATAAGATGATCATCAGTTATCTTTCACTAAAACAATTGAAAATCATTTCTAGAAAAGAAACAGTGGAAAGCGGAGACATCATTTTAGTTTTGGTGCCTTCATAGCATAAGGATGTTAATTTCACTTACAGATTTGAAGTAGAAATTGAAAAGCAAAACAGTGAAATAGCTCAAGAAGGGAATTACTTGCTTCTGAGTATACAAAGATCTTATTTAAAATAATACATGTACTTCCGGCATAAATATATTTTGTTGTAGTTGGTTGTGTTAACTCTTTTACTGTTTAGCTTTTTGGGGGTCTTGTTGCACAAATAAAGGAAACTCAGAGCCAGATCTCAGGGAACTACTGAGATATCAGAGAGTAAACACCACAGTTAATCTCACCCAGCTATCTTTCAGCTTCCTCAGCCTGGCTCCTCCTTGCTTCTTCTGTCTCTCTGTCTTTCTAAACTTCCTTAAACACCTTCTTTGCTCAGTTATTTCACATCCAGGTTAAGATACAGGCATGACACCACCACTGCCTCCTTGGGAGTCTGGAACTCCTTCTGTAAATGAAGATGACCTCAAATTCAGATTTGCTGGGATTAAGGGTGTAGGTCAACACTCCCAGACATTCCCTGTGGCTGAGATTAAAGGTGTGAGTTACCACTGTCTGATCCTCCTAGACTGACTGTGGATAGATCCCTCTGATATCTCAGACTGGTCTTTATTGAATTTGAAACATATCCCCACAGGGTCTTGATACCCATCTCTCAAACAAATGCACATGGAGAGTTATTCTCATTTATATATGCCTGGCCTTAACTTGTTTAACGTCTAACGAGCTTTTTTTTTTTTTTTTTTTTTTTTTTACTTAAATCATCCTATTTTCTGCCTTTGGTATTTTATCTTTTTTATCTTTCTCTTTTCCTGTATATATTTTCTTTACTTTTTACTCTCTGACTTGTAGGTTGTATAGCTGGCACTGATGTCTTCTTCTCCTCCTCCCTTTCTTGTTTATTTATTTCCCTCCTAGATGTTATTTCTATTTATTCACCCTGCCTGGCAGCCCTGCCTATCCTTTCTCCTGCCTCACTATTGGCCATCTATTTCTTTATTAGACTAAGAAAGTATTTTAGTCAGGCAAAATAACATGGCTTCACAGAGCTAAACAAATACAACATAAAATAATGCTGCACATGTTTGCATCATTAAAGAAATGTTCCAGAGAATAAACAAAAATAACACATCTTAATTAATATTTCACATTTCCACCCTTTGTCTAAATATAAATGAAATACTTTAACTTTAACATAGTAAAAATATATACAACAAGACAATTATCAAATAAAAATTATATTTACAGTACTCAGTCCATTTGTATCTAGTATATTTAGAAAAAAAAAACTACATTATCATTCCTATCTTAGTGAATTGAAAGTCTTATGCCTAATTTACTTTTCATTATAACTATTGAAAACTCCAACTATACCTGCACTTCCATAAGGATGTAATATTACCTAACAGAGATATTTGGCTATCTGGACAGTCACCCCAAATTTTTTCAGCAATGTTAGTACATTCATCTTCAGCATACAGGCCTACAGTATCTGAAAGACTTTCAAGTGAAGCATGAAGCATGAAATTTAAAGGACTGTCCTGCTTTGTATTGACAAATTACATCAGTTGTTTTTCTCCATGTTCTGCAAAATATCTGGCAGACTCTTCTGTGAAGCAGCAATTTTGAAAGCCTTTCTTGCCTTGTCTTGGTAAAGCTCAACATTTTCCCCTCTGTTTCCTGAATGTCTAGTTTGTACAGCATATTGTTGGGCAGTTCAGGCAAGACAGTTTCTTGTGAAAATGGTTGGCATGTTCACAATGAAAGCAAAATCTTAAAGAGTTTCTTTGATGCCCATAATTTTCTCATGTAAATTGGTGCTACAAAAAGCAGATGTGTTTTGTTGTCATGAAAAAGCTTACATTTAAAAAAAAAAAACATTTTAAATGTCATTTTCTATAGACTCATGAAGTGTTTGAAGATTACCTATCTTGTAAAATATATCTCTGTATGATCTTGAAAACATAACTAACATATTTCAAATTGTGTAAGTGACTAACTACAAACCTGTTTCTCAAGTCTTCTAAATAGTTTATAATAGCTTTTAAATATTATAATTTTATCTAGCAGTATTAAATGAACTACATAGCTGTAATATCTTAAATAAGAACATAAGCATATACAGTGTAACAAAAATAACTTTAAATTTGTATCAATGTACTATATTCTGTAAATGATAATATATCATTAACTTGCTAAATAACCAAAGCCTCCCAATCCCTTCTTAGGAATGTGAGTTTTATCTTCTCCAGAGTGATTTCTGTGCTCTATGACTAAGATATCTTTATATGTCCCTCAGAAATTTTATGATAATTGCCAAGTCCTGTGAAGACCAGTGGTAAACTTTATTATATGTAATATTCTCACCTTTCAAGATTTAGGTAGTCTCTCTTGATCAAACCTAATCCGTATTAACGTAGAACAAATCTACAGCCTTTTGTTTTCTGTGGAAACAAAAGTAAAACATTTTCTCCAAAGTATTTTTAACTTACATTTGACAAATATATTTTTTGAATTTTATTTTTAAAGTAAACCCATTCCAAAGTATATAGGCTGTTGAATGAAGTTTATGGCCTGCCTGGCCAGAGGTCTGGACCATCTCTTAGTCCTATATAATCACACTAAGGCTTATATTACTTTCACATTGTTTGGCCTATGGCTTAGGCATATTGCTAGCTATCTTTTGTACCTTAATTCAACCCCTTTATGTTATTCTGTCTTGCCATGTGACCCGTGGCTTACCTGTGTCACATTACATGTTGATTCTTGGGTAGCAGTGTGGTATTGCCTTTCACTCTGCCCTCTTTCTCCCTACCTATGCTCTGATTTCTCCACCTACTCTAAGATGCCTGCCTAGGCCAAGACAGTTCTTTTATTAATTAATGATATTTACAGCACACTTTATTTCAACTATCCTTTCAATCCATGTCTCTTGGCAGCAGCTGTCATTTGCTTATCAACAAAGAATTCAAAACCAACACAATTTCATACAGGATCTATACTCCCTTTTTGTTTACTGTCTTACATGGCTTTTAAAATATATTTCCTTTACTCTCTCTTTAAAAACTTTAGTTTTTATTTTTAAGTAATTTCTTTCTTTCTATGACTGATAATACCCCCTTTTCTTGTTTCTTCATCCTAAAAACATAAAATGCACTGAAACATATTTAGAGGTTTTTCAATCTGGTCCTCTGCTACATGCATCTTTTAACCTTTTTTTTTTTTTTTGACCATGTGATTAAACTTTAAACTAGTAAGCTGCAGCTGGGTCTTCTGTACTGCTCTGTTGGCTGGTTCTGTCTGTTTCTTAGGTCATGAAATCCAGGCAAAAGACCAGAAACTGCATCAAACCCCCAACTATGAAATGCCAGTACTCTGCACTGTAGCAGACATCTTTATTTAGTTTTTTATTCCTATTTAGTGTAAATAAAATTGTTAAAGTGCTCTGATATAACCAGTTATTTAAAGGAAGAATAATTTTTTTCATCCTTCTTAGGTCCTTCAGAGAAATAGGGCCCCACATTAGATACCGAAATGCAGTTGGTTGTTTTAACCATTTTACTCTTTGGCTTTGGGGGGACCCACTACCCTGTTCCCAAATAAATACACATGGAGACTTATTCTTACTTCTAACTGCTTGACTTTAGCTCGTTTTGATTCTACCCAGTTTTTCTTAACTTATGCCATCTATCTTTTGGCTATAGGCAATTACCTTTATCATTTTCTAAATTATTATTATTAATTACTGGTAGCCTGCTGGTTGTGTAGCTGGGTAACTGGCACCTAATATCCTCTTCTTTCATCTTTCTATGACCTCTCTTTTCAGATTTATTTTTTTAATTAATTCTCTCTGCTAGCTAGCCTATCCTTTTTTCTCTTGTTTTGCCATTGCCCATTCAGCTCTTTATTAGATCAATAAGTTGTTTTAGATAGGCAATGTAACACAGCTTCAAAGTTAAAGAAACACAACTTAAAAGAATACTTGAAATACAAATTCTAGTTGGTATTTAATGAAACTCAGAATCAGATATTATGAAAAAGCTAGAATATCAGAGAGAGGAAACAGATCACAGTCAATTCTCATCCATCCAACTTCTCAGGGCAAAAAGTCTGCCTCTGGAGTTTTATGAGAATAAAGGCTTAAGCCACCATTTGGTCTTTTCCATGATGGAATTAAAGATGTGAGTTACCAACTGTCATTTCTTTGATGGGATTAAAGGCATGAGTTATCACACTTTTACTTTCCTGGCTTGACTATGGGTGAATCTGTTCTCTGATATTAAAGGCTGATTTTATTAAATATAAAGTATGTCACCACATATTCCTTTTTGTGTCAAAAATAAAAGAAGAGGTTGTAACTTACATAAGAAATACTATATACAATAGGTACAAGAATTTTATGTAATTTATATACACAATAATTACCTCAGTAAAGTTCAATCTATTAACAATTGGAAAATTCAAAGAAAATATTCTATTATGTGTCATATTTTGGTGAGTCTAAAGGATTATACCCAATTAACTTCCTATCTAATTTCTATTGCTAATTAATAACTGAATTTTGATGTCTCTCAGACTTACACACTTTTCTAACTTTTTTCTTCTTACATGTTCATTTTATTATTTTTTTAAATAAAGATGTCTTTTTTATCCATGTATCCTCATGCTTCCTCTCCATTCCCTGCTCCTAAGCCCTTATAATCAGTCTTCAACCCACCTCCTCTCCCTCTTCTTACTCCCCTCCCAAAGGGCAAGAAGTCCCAAGGTGGATCAGCTTAGTATGGCACATCTGCTTCAGGCAAGTCTGATCTCCTCATTCCCAAATCATGACTGGGTTAGGTGTTCCTCTGCAGCGAGTGGGCTCCAAGGTTATATAGGAAGTTACTCATGTAATTATTGTGTGTTGAAACCATATTGGATTCTCTGTTAACCATTTTAATTGTAGTGCTGTGTTTTTGAAAGCCCCTTTTTTTTCTGTACAACCTGAATGGTTTGTGACTATTTCTCATAATACCTTCTTATATTTTTCCTAGAACTTATGTTAGTTTATGGTTTATTTCTTTGTTTGGAGGCATATTAATCTGTGTGTTCCGATGTTGTAGTAAGTCTCATCCTTATCAATTCATAGCAATGTTAGCCCCACATGACTTTAATTTTCCTCTCTTTACTTCTTGTCATACATTGAATGTATACATTCAAGCCATATTGCACTCTGTTTTACCTGGGATATGACACAATTACCCAAAACTGAACATTTACCTCCTGAAGGGACCAACATAGATGCCAAGATTCTGGTGAAATTACTGTTGGACCTACCACTGTCTCCACTAAACCTTCAATAACAACATCATTTATTTGTATTTTTAACTTTAGCCTTTGATCATTTATAGAAGCTTGCCAAAAATATTTGCTTTATAATTTTTTCTGAGTTTTTTCCTGTTATATAGGTTTTTTTTAATTATTCAGAGCAGTGTGTGGGGAAATTAATAAAAACTTAATCTAAGTGAGGTTTCCCAGAAATCAGTGGACAATACCACATGTCCTCTCTCATATGGCAATCCTGATATCAACTCTTTAAAGTAGTGTCTAACATGGAGATGTGTGCACATCAGAAAACATGAGAGAGAGTTATTGCAGGGGATGGGGATAGTAGCACAGAGGAAAAATAACTTCAAAAAGGGATGTGGAAAAGGTCAGGAGGTGAGAGAAGGGAAGGGAGACTCTGGAGGTGAGGGTATGGGAGGAGAAAGTATTAACTGAGTTAAAAGGGACACAAAAGATAGTTGGAAAGAGATACCCACTGTACAATAGAAGCTTCACTGCTGTGGTGGTAGCCAACCTCTATCTTTATTTATTCAGGATCAACCCCATAGATCACAAGAGAGAAGTGATAAGTACTAGCAACCAAAGTGTGGGAACCAAACTGTGAATCAAACTGTCAGAGTCAAACAGCTGTCTAACAGCTTATACAAGTGGGTCAAGAATTTCCCATCCTTGACCCCCTTCTTACAATATACAACAATCCTCTTCTTATACATTAGTGAGTGCCAATATTTATCTCTGACCAACATACAGATGTTATGTGATACTCATGGATCCAGCTCTAAGCAGATCAGTTCTACCACACTGTCTAATGTTCAGGGAATGACTAATTATGTAGATTAGGAAATGAGGTAGAATGTTATTTCCAAGAAGCCCTAGATTTCATACAATTATTTACATTATTAACTCACATCAACTTTAATTATTTTCACTGGGACCTCATGAGACTGGCTCTATCTACAACCAGTCACAGAGTAGAGAGGTGCTCATGAGATTCTAGCACTTACATTTGAACTATTTGTCATTAATAGATTCTGGGAAAGGAAAGATCACTCTGCATAATTTTGTACTCTCTGATGATCTCACTCAGTTATAATGGCACCAAACTCACAATTATACTGATGGCACTATTTGATCCTTATTGGTCACAAACAAAATGAATAGATATGAATACATAAAAAATGTAGGTAGATGGAATAGTATGAAGTTGGGAGTCAGGAGCAATTAATATACAAACTATAAATATAATTGTAAATAAAATGATACCTTTAAATAAAACATGCATAGACATAAAACATACATATAGTCAGTATGCAAACTGTATGTATTATATACATACATATATATGTGTGTGTGTTAAATTGTAAATAAAATATTACCTTTAAATGAGACATACATAGACTTCAAAAGAGTTAAGACATGGAAATCAGTTTTACAGATTTAAGATAGGTGAGAGTTGGAACCCTATAGTGAGCAAGTAGAAAGCTGTTGGAGGGCCTCATAGTTTAAATAAGAATTGTTTTCTATAATCTTTAGCATTGGAAGACTTGGTACCTAGTTTTTAATGCTGTCTGGGGAGGTTGTGGTACAGCCTAGATAGAGGAAGGGCATAACTGGGGCTAGGATTTCAGATCAGTTTCTTTACCACATCCACTTTATTCTCTCTGCTTCATTCTTGTGGCTCAATATGTGAGTTCTTAGTTTTCTACTCCTGTTTCTATGTCTCTTGTCTGCTCCCTTACTGTTTTTTCATGGACTCTAATCTTCTGCAACTGTAGCCAAAATGAACTATTTTTTCTTTTTCTTTAAGTTGCTTTGCCATGATACATTATGACAACCACATAAATATAATTGATACATTGGAGAAGGTTTCTCCATGTGATCAAGCAAGCTGCATTTATTTTATCTTTTATTTATTTATTTTTTTTACTTAGGCACCTACTTTCCTATGGATTCAGTCAGTCAGAGGCTCCAATTTTATCTTTCATCATGGCTACATTACAATAGCAAAGCTTTTGTGTTCCTTAACTCATTTTGTGATTGTTAAATTAGCAAAATATTTTCATCTCAAAGGAAAAAAGAGACATTAAAGTCAAGTTTTACAAATCAAGTAGGAGCAGGAAAGGCAAAAATTCTTCATAAAGTTTTGTCAAAGCTGAAAAAATGATGGATTGGTTGGGGTGACAGAACAGAGACTAAAATGCAGCTAGATCACACCTTCAACTTACTAGCTAATTCTCTTCTTAGAACATACACTTAGAATGCTACACTTAGAGGATTATCTTCTGTTTATGAGGAATGATTTATCACTCTTATTATGGACTATTGACACCTAATAGAATTTGAAATTTTATCATCTAAAACTACCACTGCAGAGTAAAACCACAGCGTTTAAGTAAAATGTACACAAGAGAACAAGAATAAATGAAACCACCAAATTGTCTTAACTAAAATTATAATGATCACCTTGTGTTTAAAGGAAAAAAACAACCAAATTATTACCACTAAAATTCTCTAATCTTTTCCAGTTCACATATTAAAATGTAATGTGTTAATAGAGGCATATTTTAATGTCTACTATGTGATCATCATACTGTATTAAAGGAGAAAGTGAAAATCACATAAAGACACAATAACTCATATCTGGAGTTATAGGAAAATGCTCTGCTGTTACCATAGAGACATTTGATCTTGAAGAATGATCTTAAAAGTTTCTTGGATAGAAACTTCTTGGTTAGTTAGCTCTTTTACCTTAATTTAACTCATTTTTCTTAATTTGTTTTGTTTTGTGGCCAATGTCTTACTTGTGTTTTATATATATATTTTTGGAGGGGGCATTTGGCTAGATTTTTTTTGTGACTTTGTATTTTTTAATTTATGTTTTGATTTGTTTTGTCTATTTTTTTATGGTTCCTGCCATGGCCAAAACAGTCTTTTATTTAAATAATGATATTTATAGCATATAGAAAGATATTTTCACATCACTTCCCCATTCTTGTCTAATAAAAAGGAAGGTTTCAATTTTAACATAGCAAAATTATATATAACAAAATAGATAGCAAGTAAGAATTATAGTTATAATATCTAGTATATGTGTATTTAACAAAATTAAAGAAAATATCATTTATTTAATCTTTGTGAATTAAAGTTTTATATTTAATATATTTTTTAAATAACTAAGAAAAATTATATCTATAACTATCTAATCTTTAACAGCTTCAAAGACCATAGAAGGATGTAATATTTACCTAAGTAAACAGGAAGCACAAGTAACTTATAAAATCTAGAAATGACAGAGATGACACTTATCTGTCTGGACAGTCACCCAATTTTTTTTTTTTTTTTTTTTTTTTTTTTTTTTTTTTTTAGAATTGAGGCATCTATCTTTAGCCTCCAAGTCCAGAGTCTCTGGCATATCTTTTAGTAAAGCAGAAAATCTGAAGGACTGCACTGTCTATTTTGGTATATGTTACAATAATTTGGGTACCATCTGTTACAGTTAGGTTTCTGGGCCTGTCCGGTCAGAGGGCCAGACCCACATACCTGCTGTCCCAGACCGTTTAGCAGCCCAAGGCTGCTCAGGCCCTCCAAAATGACTCAGATGCTTATACAACTTTCATATTGTTTGGCCTATGGCTTAGGCACATCACTGTCTAGCACACTCATCTTAACCCATTTTCATTGATCTGTCCTGCCTTGTGGCCTGTGGCTCATGTGTGTTCCTTACATGTTTCTTCTTTATGCATCTGACTCAATCTGTGTCTGTCTCTGCCCTCCTACTACCTATTCTGATTTTTCCCTCCTACTTTTTCTACAGTGCCTGTCATGCGCCAAAACAGTCCTTTATTTAAAGATTGATATCCATAGCACACAGAAAGACAATCCCACATTAGGTATGATTTATCAGTCGTTTTTCTTTGAGTCTTGAAGAATGACTGACAGTTCTCTCTGCAAAGTAAAACCTGAAGGACCATTTTGGCTTATTTTGTAAAAGTTTAGAGGTCACTTTCTTATGGAAGCTGCAAGTCTAGTTTAAACAGCAAGCTGACAAGCAGCCAATAAAAGAAGGGATTTCTGTCTAGTGGCTAACCATTGCCACAAATAAAGTAAATTCTATATGTAGTTTCTTCAATGCTCATTTTTCTCTTGAAGTAGATTGGGGCCAGGAGCAGATTTTTCTCACTGTCTAGAAAAGACTAAAATCTTAAAATATTTTAATGTTATATATTGTATGTCTTAGAAGTGTTTGAAGATTACATATCTAATTAAAATATATTTTTGTATATCTAAAATTCTGACATGTATTTAATTATTATTATAATTTTAAATCAGTTATATAAAAATAATACCTTAAACAAGAGTAGAAAAATACATACAGCATAACAAAATTGACTTTAAATTTGTATCAATAAACCAAAATCCTTGCCAGTTTAAAATATTTTGAGATTAATAGCTGTCATTTTGTATTAAAGTAAACTTAATAATCTATATTTTTAAAATCATCTATATAACATCTTTTTTTAAGAAAGAGAGTAATATGACCATTAATTATTTATAATGAAAAAAATATTTATAAATAATATTTTAGGAATTTGGGCATAGTTTTTTATTATTAGTTTTTGCTGATTAAGGGGTACTGGTAATATTTTTGGCATCTTGAGGCTGGATCATCTTAGTTTATAGCTTTGAAACTGATGTGACTATTTTTTATCAGAGAATTTTTAGGTGGTCTTGGTTGATGAAACTATATTTGCCTTGAAGCAATCTACAGGTTTTCATCTTTTATGGAAGCAAAAAACAGAAAAAAAATTTCAAAATCTAGACATTTTTAAGATATATATATATATATATATATATATATATATATATATATATATCTCCTTTTTTAATCTATCAGCCTTAGTAATCAATTGTCTTTTTACAGTTAGCTTATAAAGTTAAAAATTTAAATAAAACACAACAATAACTATAACCTAGATGCCGTGTCTATTTTTTATCTTTATGTGACTTATTATATTTTTATTATTTTTTAAAGACTTTAATTTTTATTTTGAAGCCTATGCATATTTTACACACTTTGTAACTCATGTATAAGGTTTTTTTAAACTTCTGAATCTGTTTTATTATGAATCTTTCCTCCTTTTTAACCAGAAGAGCTTTTAAATTTTTAGACTGTAGTGCTGCTTTGCTTGTCAACTCTGCCCCATTTGGAGGCTTTTTTATTGGTCTGTAATTCTCTTTTATTGTTACATCTTTCTGTTGTTTGGGTATCAGGTTGACTGTATCTTCATAGAAAGTATTTGGCAATGTTCCTTATGTTTCTATTATATGGAATAATTTGAGGAATATTAGTACTAGTTCTTTGAAATTTCTAATAAAAATTATTCACTGAAATCATTTTGACCGGGGCTTTTTTTTTTTTTTTTTTGCCCCTTGGGAGACTCTTAACGACTGCTTTTATCTCCTTAGGGGTTATAAGTCTACTTAGATTGTTTACCTTGTCTTTATTTAATTTTGGTATGTGGTATCCATTCAGAAAATTGTCAATTTCTTTTAGGTTTTCTAATTTTGTAGGGCATGGGCTTTTGAATATTTCTCTGGATTTCCTTGGTGTCTGGTTTTATATCCTCTTTTTCATTTCTGGTATTGTTAATTTGGATATTTTTCTCTCTGTCTTTAGTTAGTTTTGATAAGGGATTTCATAACCTACCAATTTTTTCAAAGAAAAACTTTTTGTTTAAATTATCTCCATTTTTCAGATCTCCAAATCAAGGCTTTAAAACAGGTAAAATACCAAGTGGTAGAGTCAGGACTGTGCCAATCTTGGAGTCCTGGTGTTTGATATCTAATTCTATGCTGCATAGTCTTTATCTTTTACAAATTTGAACAGCCAATTAGTCCCATGTAATTATACTAAGTTATACTAAGGCTTTTTACTAATTACAAGCTTTTTTTTTTTTTTTTTTTTTTTTTTGGCCTATGACTCTCATGTGTGTTACTTGTTAACTCTGGATTTCTGCAATAACATTATATACTCTTAATTGCTCAGCCATCTCTCCATCCTTAAGAATGGCAATTTAAAAATAATTCAACAGTATTCTCTGATCACCATATTCCTAACAGAGTGGGTTCCTATGGAACTATGCTCTTGTACATTTTAAATCTTTGTCCCTGCTATGGGTTTAATAAAATGCTAATTGGCCAGAAGGCAGAGAGGAATATGAATTGGGCTACCAGATTAAGAAAATTCTGGGAAGAGGAAGAACAGAGACACCAGGAGATGCAGGGGGTGGGGGAAGATGAGAAACCTGCTCTGAGAAAAGGTACCATGCCATGTGGCTAAAGAAAATAAGAAAAAATGGATTAGTTTATGAGTAAAATTAAGCAAGTAATAAGCAAGAGTCATGGATGAATCAGATTGTAATTAATATAAACCTTGTGTGATTATTTGAGAATGCAGGTCTGAACATTGGGGCTAGGCACAGGCTAAACCTTTATACTACAGTGAGTGAGAAATTTTAATTATAATATTTTAAAAATAGGTTTATTTTCCTTTCATTTTCAACTTTCTTTGAGTTTTCATTATTCAGAATACATTTTGTTATAAGAATCAACCTTAGAACTAAAGAATAAAAAAATTTAGATAAAAAGTTAACATGTAAAGAATTGGTGGCAAGGTATAACAAATTCTAGCTAGACCAATATATAAAAGATAGACAGAATTAATCATTTATTTTAAGAGCTCCTACAGGTGAAGATGGATTTATTAGTTAATCATGCCCAATATATCAGGACAAAACAACATGAACCCTGTAAGAACTCATTCACAATGTCCTAGTACACATACAAAAATGTAAGACCAAAGTTTTCTGAAAAGTAAATTAGAAGAAATACAATTTATCAATAATTTGATTGTGAATTTAACAAAATATTCTAAAGTACACAGAGAAAGTTATTCATTTTCAGAAAAATGAAGCTGATTTTTGGATACTATAATATAAAGTGGGGATACCATGTAATCCTAAAAGACAGGCAGTTGTAGAGAGATCTCACCGCATGTTGAAAGAGATGCTTTATAAACATAAGAAAGAAATGAGAAAACCCAGAGAGAGGTTGCACAGTGCCTTATTGACTTTAAATTTTCTTAACACTGATGAAAAGGGAACATCAGTTGCTGAGAGACATTGGGTAATAGAGAAATCCTCTGAGATAAATCAACCCATCTACTTCAAAGATGTGTTGACTTCTGAGTGGAAGCTGGGATATGTGCTTTGATGAGGTAGGGGTTTTGCTTTTGTTTCAACAGGGACAGAAAAGATCTGGGTACCAACAAAACTAATAAAAGTCCACTTCAAAAAGGATTCCCTTCCTGAGGAGGAGAAGTAATTGCTCACCCCTGATGTGACAAATGGATACATAGTAAAGAAAACACATTTAACAAACCTGGGCAGGGTCTCAATTTTGTCTTTACAGGAAAATGGATACAGATGTCTTTAAGATATTGACTAGACAATGAATAATTACTCATCTGCAATCGAGGGGAGATCAATGATGAAGGAATGTAAACAATGGACTATGAGACCAACTGATACACATTTGCACTACTGCGTAATATCTCAATTCTTACTGCTTTGCATCTTGCATCTACACCTCAAAAAATGTGGTCCTGATTTGACTATTAATAGGGCTGGATTTAGATTGGGAGCAAATGGCTTTTTCCCTCTCTAAACCCAAGCATATTGGTAAAGAAAATGTGAAGAATTCTGTCTCATATCAGAAAAGCCACCTGGTGTGAGACAGAAGACATAATATTTAGGGACCAATATTATTGTGACTTCATCTTAAGCTTTGTTTCTCTCTGTATCTGTACCTTTCAAACATCCTGTCTGCATACAATCTCCTGAAGTCATAGAAGATATGAATATCTTCTTTGAGTATCAACAATGCTTAAGTTTTCCATTGTAAATAACATTTCTTCCTATCAGCTATCTAAAAAGAATCTGGAACCGAGATGGGGCCCCCATCGCAACAACTCCTACTAGTGAAACAAGAATAAAAGGGAGAGTATGAGAGAGAGAGAGAGAGTAAGAGACAGGTATACAGACAGACAGAAGCAAAAACAGAAAAAAATCAAGAACCTAGTGTGCACCAATCAATGATTGTTTTCAGAAAATAGATTATTCAAAAACGGCTGCAAGATAGCTCTCTATGATTATGCTTCAGATCACACTTCTAGTTAGAATTCCAGATGGAGTTAACCACTATTCTGAGAATGGTTATAGATGTATATAGTCAGTCCATTAAGATCTAACCATTGTTTTAGCTTTTACAGGATCCCAAAGAGATGGCATTGCCCTTAAGTCAGCAGGAAGCAACTTTATGAAAGAATATGCCGCTTTTCCCAATAAGTTTTGTGTTCTGAGGGTTGTGGGTAATTATTATTTTAATAAAACAGTTATAAGTTAAAATTGGGTGACAGACAGAACTATAATATAGCATCAAAGATCTCTTTTCAAGAAGAGAAAGGGGATATGATGTAGGAATGTCTTTCTGTATGCTGTGAATAGCAATCTCTAAATAAAGTAGCTGTTTTGACCCATGACAGGCACCATAGAAAAAGTAAGAGGAGGAATCAGAATAGGTAGGAGGAGCAGAGCGGAGTCAGAGAGAGAAGGAGCCAGAAGCCCAAAGGAACAACATATAAGGAATACAGGTAAGCCACGGGCCATGTGGCAAGAAAGATTAATAAAAATGGGTTGATTTAAGATGTAAGAACAAGCTAAAAATGTGTCTGAGCTGCAGGCCAAACAGAATGAAGTTAATATAAGTGTCTGAGTCATTTTTGGGGACCTGAGTGGGCGACTGATGGTATATGAATGATTTTTTTTAAAAATTAGATTATTAAATTTACTTAGATCAGAAAATCAGTTGTTAATCTCAAAATGTTTTACATTGGAATTAAATTTTGATTTATTGATATAAATTTAAGGTCAATTCTCTTATGCTGTATATATTTTTCTACTCTTGTTTAACATATGATGTTTATGTAACTGATTTAAAATTGTAATATATAATGAAGAAATGCATGTTAGTTAAATTTTTAGGTATACAAAGATGTAATTCAATTATATAGGTGATCTTCAAACACTTCTAAGATCTACAGAAAATGGCATTTAAAATGTTTTAAAAATTTAGACTTTTCTGGACAGTGAGACAGATCTGCTCCTGGCAGCACCAATTTACTTCAAGAGAAAAATGGGCATCAAAGAAACTCCATATGTAGTCTACTTTCTTTGTGGCATTGGTTAGCCACTAGACTTGAACCTGTTATATTGACTGCTTGATAGTATGCTGTTAAAACTGGACATGCAGGTTCCATAGGAAGGTGACTTCTGAACTTTGGCAGAACAAGTCAAGATGGTCATTCAGGTTCCTGCTTTGAAGAAAAAACTGTCTAACATTCTTCAAGACTCAAGAAAAAGTGACTGATAAACTATACCAGAATGGGCAGAGCAGATCTCCTGCTTCACTGAAATGAAAAGAGACTCTGGGCCTGTAGGCTGAAGATGGATGCCCCAACTTTATAAAAGATATTTGGATAACTGTCCAGGCAGATAGGTGTCATCTCTGTTATTTCTGGATTTTGGAAGTTGCTTGCACTTCTGCTTTACTTAGGTAAATATATCCTTCTGTGGTCATTGATGTAGTTAAAGATTAGATAGTCAGGTATAGTTTATCTTGGTTATTTTAAGTTATATATGAAACTTTAGATTCATAAGGATGAGGTTGATAAGAGTATTTTCTTTAGGTTTACTAAATACAAATGGATTATATGTTGTAACTATAATTCTTGCTTTATAGCTGTTTTGTTATATGTAATTTTGCTTTTTGTACATAGTCTTAGTTTAGAACCTTCTTAGTTAGACAAAAGGGGAAGATGTGGTGGGATTCAGGTGTCAGCTGATAAGATCTGAGGATGCTTACCCAGGGTCCCAGGCTCCTGAAGGGGGCGTGGCCAACCTCATTGATAAGGGGCTGCTGGGACCCTGGAAAGCCTGTTTTGCCTGGTTCCTCGCTGCTGGAATGACCGGTTTGGAATCCATCGTCCATCGTTCCAGACTCCAGTCCCTGTTCAGGCTCCACTATAAGCTATCACCTGTATCGTGAGTGTTGGTTTATATTTTAATAAATATTAATCTTTGACTGGTGCCTTGTAAGTAAAACTCTGCCTACACCTTAGTATATGATGTAAGTTGATAGAATTATTCAAAACTAAAGAAAATATATTCTAGCCCTTTATAAGATATTGGGTAATGATGGCAAACATATGACTAAATATACAATGTAGAGATATAGATTATAGATAGATAGATTATATTTATCTACACACAGTTTCCTTGCATTCAGTATGGCAAAATTCATTAGAGAGGGGGACATTTTTGTTAAAATAGTACAACCACTGAATCTTCAGCATTTTTATAGTGCCTAGTGATGGAACATTCTAATAAATCTGGAGAGAGTATGGTCAGAAGGATTCAGATAAAGTCTAATAAGATCATGCATAGACATATAATTGTGATACCACTATATGCTCTAGAAGGTTTTTAGAAAGACAATAGGAATACAAATGCACAACTGTGTATTTGTAGCTGGAGAAATGACTTGGCAATGAAGAGCACTTCAAGTTCTTGCAGATGACCAGTGATTGATTCATAATGCCCACATGGTTACTCACAGCCAGATATAACTCTAGTCACGAGGGATTTAATGGCCTCTTCTGGCCTCTGTGAGGAATGCACACAAGTGGTGCACTGATATACATTTGTACAATGCAGCTGTACAAATAAAACAAAAATAAGTAGACATTTAATATAAAAATCTGTATTAATATGAGACTATGAAGTAAAAAATTTTCTTAACCTGCACATTTTGTGAGCCAAACTTTGTTTATATAGGAGTCAGGTTCTTATTTTGCATACATTGAAAATAAAGACAGGATTTCAATGGGCAAAAAATATAGAAAATAAAACAGACTATGTAAAATTAGTAATGTATGATCACTGAAATTTTTATCAAGTATATTGGGTTGTTTTAACATTTTAAGTAAAATCAGTTTTATTTGGCATGTTGACAAAATAAGAAAAAAGTCATATGATTACTTCAGTAAATGTTAAAATAGTATTTGATAAAATATTATGTATTCAATATACATTTAAAACAAACAAGGAATAGAAATAATTCTTCCTAAGTGGATAAAAAAGAAGTGTGAAGAACACAGGTGGTCTGGGGAGGTGCTGAGTTGTAAGGTGCTCACCTAACATGTATAAGATACTTGATTCCATTTGCATGGCTGCCCCAAACAAAAACAGAGTAATACCTCAAATCTAACCTCATACTTCACAGAAAAAGAGTGAATGCCATCTGTCTTTAAGTGTAAACAGTACAAGTTTATATATTCTGTATTCTTCTTTTTAATAATATACTTAAGGTAAGTGCTAATTAATTTCCACACTTGATGACGGACGTTTAAGGATAAAATTACCAAAACAATAGCATTTATTAGAACATCAGAACACAAAGTACTTTGTTACAAAGAGATAAAATAAAAATATGATATATTTCATAGGCATAAAATTAAAAGTTTAAACCACAGTTTCTGTGGCATATCTAAAATGCCTGAAGTAACAAAAGTTACATAAAACACTCATGAATTGGAAGACTGTTTTTGAAGGTTCAGTCTGTTAAAAATTTGAACATAAAGTCACCACAAGCTCTTTAAAATATCTGAACAGCACTTGAGAATAAAACAAATACAATCTGAAAACATTTTATGAGAGTACAAAGAGCTTTAGATACATAAAAATAATTTTTAAAGTACACATTTTGGAGAACATGCAGTGCCTGAATTCAATATTCCAATAAATTCAATATTCCAATAAACATACACTAGTAAAGAAGCTGGTAAATTTACATTAAAATACATCTGTAGGATTGGACAGATGGCTTAGGAGGTAAAGGCACTTAATGTAAAACTAAAATTCAGTTCTTCAGTCCCACAGTGCAAGGTATATATCCAGGAGTTTTCCTGTGTCATGCAGCCACTTGGTTCCAAATAAACAAACAGGCTTATATTAATTACAAACGGTTTGGTCTATAGCTCAGGATGTTATTATCTCAGTTATATCTTAAATTAAAGCATTTCTAATAATCTATGTATTGTCACATAACTGGTGGCTTACTAGTACATTCACAAGTTGTTTCTTCGGTGGCTGGATCCTTTCTCTCAGAATCTGCCTTTCCCCTCCTCTACTCTTTTTTTTCCTCCAGCCTGGCTGTATCTTGTCGCTCCATAGGCCCAAAGAGCTTCTTTACTAACCAATTGTATTAACACATATTTACAGTGGACAGAAAGATCATCACACAGCACAAATGCACACACACACATACTCAAAGAATTATTTTAAAATAGATATATAAATTAGTTTAATAGAACAATGCCACCATATTATGTATGTGTGCTTTTAGACAAAATCTGCAAAATAATTCAAAATATAATAAGTAATCTTTGTATAAATAAAGTAGAAATACCTGGCTATCTACATGGGACATTTTTAATCTTTATATGACATTCAACAATTTTCCCAAACTGGATAATGTCACTCAAGTAGAACCATACAATTTCAACAAAATACTGGAGAACTGTGATTGGAAAAGTTTAACAAGTTACAGATTTAAAGCAAAAGAACTGCAAAGGACACATGAATAGACAGATCTCACATATTCTACAAGATGTCAAGCACCAAATCTTTCTCCTGGAGGAAAAATAACTAAAAAAATAACCCCACTGAAGATGTATGTTTTTACATGAGGAACAAAATGTAGTGGCTTCCATGGTACTCTTATTGTTTCGGTTGTTTCTCATATTAACTCTTATAGTGATGATAAATAAGTGTTCATTTATTTTACCACATTTAGGAAATTTAGAAATCAGTGTTTAGATAGTCATATTTATGATGATTGGTTACTGAAAAAGAGCAGAAACATTAAAATTTTTGGAAACATGGATATTGTTTTGTATTTGTATAATTACTGACCTTTCAATTGCTGATCTGTTTAAAAACCAAGGAGCCCATCAAGTTATGTAAAAATATAATTTCCTTAGGCACTGTGCTATGTAATTCATATATATTATCTCATATGATTTTTATGGAAGTCTTACAAGGTATATAAAATCCTTAATTTGTAGGTACTAACATAGAAGTTTAACTAGGTTAACTAATGTGTTATACATTTCACCTCATATATGATATAATATTGACCTGATTCAATGTCTTTTGTTATATAAGGCTTGAAAAATTAGCTGACTAAACTTTTCCAAGTTTATTCATAAATCAGTAGTTAAAATCTCATCCATGCAAGTGAAGTGACAAATGTAGTACAATAAAATTGGGCCCCTCGTTCATAGAAAGTTTTAAGATTAGATAAAAAATCTATTCCTCTTTGAAACATCTTAAGCAAATTAAAATCCCCAAAATATCTTTAATCACAGTATAACAAAATTAGTTAGCTGGAAGGAAAATGGAATAGTTTTTAATTTAACTCCTTCCTGTTAGAGCTGATGTTATAAAGTATAAAATTTCTTGCCAAAAACTATATCAGAAGATGCAATGATTATGTTACCAGCTTCTAAATTCCATCTCCTTGGATTATTCCTGCTGCCATCGATGCCATGCTGCAAACAATGCATAGCAAGGATGAGGAAATACACAGTGAGTCATGTCAGGCAAGGTTGATGGCTTTCTTTACCACATACTGAGAGCAGTGAGAAAGTAACAGGGGTGAGAACAATTCTAAGGAGCCTGCAGAAAGAGGAGGTGGGTGAACCAGGAGACAAATATCATTAGCATGAGATGCTGCTTGGACAGCTTATTGATTTTCTTTTCACCTTAGTCTTGCTGATGCACATTGGTAAATAGCAGACCATGTCCTGGGAGTCAAGCTGGAACACAACAACATCAGGAGGAGGCATTGCAGGGATGGCTGATTCATGTGGCAAACATCTCAGGTCTCTGAGTCTCTTGTGGGTAGCTTGTTAGATAAGAAAAGGAAATAGCTTTGGCATTGTGTTAAGAATTGCAAACACTCCAGCTTTCTGCCTATAACTTCACTGTTTTAATGCTCAAAGTCAGAGGATGGAGAAGGCACATCTTCGTTGTGGGAGGAGGGTTTGGCAGGTGTTTTCATTATTGTGTGGTATAAGCATAGATTGGTGGAGTATCTAGAAAACTGGATTCTTTAATGACAGCATCACAATGCCCAGAACATACCAAGAAAGTTTGTGTATGCAAATTCAGGTGTCTTAACTTCTACACATCAAAAGAACCAGTATAACACAAATTATACCTTCTTCCAAAATCTGAATCACTTGAAATCAAAGAGTAGTGTCAGGGCCTATTATGACCAGGGGAAGCTAAGGCTGCTATTATAAAATGGTGGCAGAAGAGCTCCTTTGTATCTTAAATACTCTAACTATATCCAGAGAAAAGGTAGATGAACAGAATGTGCTTCAGAATTACCCTACTACTAAGGAAATGCCTCGATTCCACCATAACCTCTCAAAACCTTGGCAAATAATGACAAGATTATTTAGGGCCAGGAACCAGCTGTAACTGTGGAGGAGAATATATCCTTCACATTAATATCTCATTTTTTAAACCCTTATTTAAGCTTATAAGTCATTATTAGTTGTTCAAGAAACAGTTACTTATGGATACAATAGCTCAGGAGGAGGATTACAGAAAACTATTACATTGCCCAAATCCAATTTCTTTAGGGATGCAAGGCTTGTTGTTTTCTCAGATATTTGGAGTACCAACAGCCAACATCTAAAAATCTGGTTTCTCTTCATAGCCTTCACACTAGCTGAAGAAGTCTCTTTTGTCTAAACCCATGCCAATCAGGAACTTTCCTGTTACTGAAAAGAAGTGTACAAAAACCTGGAAGATCTGCTGAAATCTTAGCCTGAAATATTTGTGATTTTCTATGGGTTGGGGGATATGATTTCCCTGGAATTGAATTCTAGGATGGCACATTGTTACCTATTCCTTCTTCATATTTTAAATATGTAGTTAAATTGTCTTGTGCTTTTGATAATTCAGACAATTACACTAGACATAAGCTTGTTATTATTTTTCTGAAGGGAATGTACCCCAAAAACTCTACAACTCACTACATCTGGGAGCTATTAACTTATTATCATTTATTTTTTATTTTAAAGAATTTGCATACCATTTAGCAAGATAGGTTTATTAAAAGTGGTTTGAGGCTTTTATAGCTTAACAAATTTGTGTAAAAAAAGATAACAAATTCTTAATGTTATTTTTGAATAAATCATCTTTGTAAATCTTTTAAGCAAAATTTGTTTTGTAGTCTAATTTTCTGTCATATACAATGTTTAACCTTAGTCACCAATTTTTTATTTCATCAATTTTAATTGAACACCTTTTTCTTTATTCAGTATTTTCTAAGTGTTCTCCTTTCTTACTACTTGAATTTATTCTTTCTATTATTTCAAGTTACTGTCTGAAAAGTTCACTTTCTTTTTATGTTCCCATTTTCTCTCTTTACTGTACCTTGCCAACCTTTTCTCAGTTTTATTTATAGCAAAATATATGTATATGTATGTATGTGTATATATACACATTCCTGCTCAAATTACACTCTGAAAGATCTTGGTGAAGTTTTTTTCCTGCAGAGATGCTTGCACTTTGAGTTTGGAATGGTCATATTTCAGCAGATAAGCTTTATCCTCTTAGGATCAGCTTCATCTTCTGCAGATCCATTTCACTTAATCCTAGTGAATGTTCTTCAGTTATGAGAACAAGCTCTTCTAGCATATCAGATGAAATCTCAGGGAGTATATGTCACCCCTCTTGGCAATGTTCAAACTCTAGCTACTGTTTTTTAGCACTAAGTGATTGCTAATACCAGGTATTTGAATCCTCATTGCTTATCTTATAATGTATGATGGGTTCTATGGTTTTGTAACTTTAAAAACATGTGGCAATTACTCAATAGTTTAATAATTTTGCATTCAGATTTGTGTCGAGAGTTATTTCTCTATGACTCAATCTCTTATAAGAATAAACTCGCCTGCACTGTAACAAGACCAGTTGACATCACTGTAAATGTGAAGAATCTCACAAGGCCTCTTCACCAGCTAAAGATATATAGGCAATTAATGGCTGTTAAAAATAAGATCTAATTTATATATTAAAAGTTAATATATTTCTCTCAAAAGAGGCAAAATTAATGTGTCACTCATAATTTTTCTTATCTCAGGGCATTTTTAATTGGTTATTTTTTAATGAATATATGTATAAAACATAGAAACATATATATTCTATAGAGATAAAGGTGTCTTCATTTCTATGCTAATAAGTTTGTGAGATTTTTTGTGTGTATAAATATTCACTGTGGAATACTATCAAGTATAAGAATGCATGTATAAGTAAGCATAGCATCATTTAAACTCTCTTTCCACATAATTTCTATATGTGAGTCTCTTAATCTGATCCCATCAGAGAGGAAGCCTCTCTGATGATGACTGAATGAGGTACTGTTTTGAGTACAGTAGAATTTTATTAGGGATCACTTTATTGATACTTTTTTTAGAGCAGTAGCATTTAAATATAAACTAGGTCTTTGTGCTAGTTAGTATCTAGTTCTTGGTCACTGAAGTAATGGAGTATATGGGTACCATTTTATGAAGTGGACCTTAAGTCAAAGCAGACACTAGTTGGCTACCCTCGCAAGTTCTGTGCCACAGCTTCCTAAGTCTATCTTGCAGGCAAGAGAAATTGTAGGTCAAAACTCTTATATATGGGTTGGTGTTTACATTTCTCTTTTAATAGCTTGCAAAATAATTCTCACATCAAAGACACTAAAACAAAGTAAAGACTCCATGTAGGCACCAGTGTAGTGGGATTATGTTGTTACATTGTAAATAATTGTCCTGCCTACTGGTTTAATAAAATTGCTGATTGAGCAAAGGCAGACAGGAAGTGTGCACAGGGCTACCAGACTAAGAAAACTCTGGAAATAGGAAGAGCAGAGTAGAGATGCCACAGAGATGCCAGAGAAAACAGCAGATGAAGGGGACAACTACACTGCTCTGAGAAAAGTTATAGAGCCTCGTGGCTGAACAGGATAAAAATCATGGGCTAGTTTAAGGGTTAAGAGTTAGCAAGTTATATGCCTGAGTCCTAGGCCAACCAGCATAAAATTAATGTAAGCATCTGTGTGTTTCTGCAGGTCTGCAGGTCTGTGGGTCTGAAGTCAGAACCTCAGGGTTGGGAACCTAATCCACAGCAGCTCAACTTCTCCATGTTTAATGAGTCATATAGGTTTTGTCCTCAGCAATGGGGGCCCTTCTGTCATTTTGCAGAGAGAAAATCAACATTCTAGAGCAGGCTGGATTGTTTGGGAATTTTATGTGAACACCATTAGCCAACAACTAAATTGAATGCAACTCACTTCCATGATTGGAAGCATTGTTTAGTAACAAGAAATGGTTACTTGATAATCTATGCCCCTTATTTTTAGGAGACCTTATTAGGAGTACTTTCATATATTGTAGGAATTTGGCACTTCACTATGCTTCCATATTATCCTTCAAGTGCCCAGTTCCAGCATGGTCTCTATCTGCCTTCTTTCCCTTTACCCTATTTCTACCTCCTCTGCTCACCTGATCCTTTTGTTCCCATTTCTATCTGGCTTAAATTAACTCATAATTCCACCATATTTCTCCCTCTCAAGAAGAGTCATGGGTCCACTTTAGACCATTACTCTATACCCAATTTCTCCAGGATTGTCATATCATATAATATGCATATATTATCAAATACATATCATATTTATTTTTCTGGATCTGGTTTATCTCATTCAGGATAAATTCTAGCTACATTTATTTGCCTGAAAATTTAACAATGTCATTTTTAACCTCCTGAATACTCCATTATAAATGATCCACATTTTCTTTATTCATTTCTCTGATGAGAAACATCTAGGTTGTTTCCAGTTACTTGTTATTCTAGAAGCAATGAGCATTATTAAATGAGTGTTCTGAGGGTAGCTGTACTAAGAACAGTATAGCTGGATTGTAGATTGTGGATTATAGATAGATTGATTCCTAGCTCCGAGGAACCAAAATATTAATTTTATAGTGTCTGCAAAGTTTGTATTTTCACCAGCAATGGAACAGTGTTCCTCTTGCTTTACACCCTTGCTATAATGAGATGTCACATATGTTATTCATCTTATCCATTCTAACAGGTGTAAGATAGAATCTTGATTAGTTTTGATTTGCATTTTTCTGGTGGATAAGAATGTTGAACATTTCTTTAAGTGTTTATCAACCATTGGAGTTTTATTTTTTGAAATTCTGTTTAGATATATACCCCATTTTATGATTGAATCATTTGGCTTATGGTTATCTAGCTTCTTGAGTTATTTTTATATATTTTAGATATTAGTCTTCTATTAGACCTAGAGTGGATAAAAATATTTTCCCCATTAAAAAAGCAGAGCCAACACCATCCTGAGAACAGGGTTCCATCTTGAGCATCTGATTACTGGGGACTCAACTCAGCCCCAAAATGTGCTTTAACAGCAGAGTTTAAGGCAAACATCCCAGACACAGTCAAAAGGATGACTGGCAGTAAATTTAACAAAGCCAGATGTCCCTGAAGATTTCCTATACCCTGCTATAAATCCTGTCTGCATCGTATCTTTTCCTGCAGGCATCCTGCCAACCTTTAGCAGTTTAGCACCTGTAGCCTGACCAATAATTTTAAGAGATTACCTCACCATATGATCCTTTACCCAGTCTTAGAATATCAAGTCATATAGCTCCCTGCTTCTGTTTTTTCCCTGTTACAGCCCTTTGTAATCAGTGCTCGGTGCTTCCTCTTTCTCTAGATGTAACTGGAGTGTTGGATAAGGCCCTTGTCCATCCTCAAATAAAAGAAACCTTTGTTTACTTGGGAAGTTGGCTCCATGTTGGTCTTGTTGAGGGTCTCATGACACAACCACAGCATCCATATGTAGTCTGCCACTCTGTTCAAATAATGGTGTCCATTGCTTTACAGAAGTACTTTTATTTTATGAGGTTCCATTTATTAATTGTTGATGTGTGTTCCAATGTTACTGGTGTTTTGCTAAGAAAGTCTTTTCCTATGTCCATAAGTTCATTATTATTCTCCAGCTTCTTCTCTATCAGGTTCAGTGTGTCTGGTTTTCTGTTGGCATCTTTAATTCACTTGAGTTGTGTTCAAGGTGATAAGTATGGGTCTATTTAAATTATTCTTTATGCAGATAGTCTGTTTGCTAAGTCTAATTTGTTGAGGACGCCTTCTCTTTTGAAGCATGTGCTTCTAAGCTCTTTTTTATTAAAAATCAGTTGTTTATAGGTATGTGGATTTATTTCTGAATCTTCAGTTTGATTCCATTGACCAGCATGGCTGTTTTATATAGATACCATGAGGATTTTATTACTAAAGCTCTGTATTATAATTTATAACTAGGAACAGTGGTACCTTCAGAAGTTTCTGTATTGTTCAGAATGGTTTTTGCTATCATGTTTTGTTTCTTGGTTTAGTTGTCATTTTTTCATAAAAAGGTGAAAATTATCCTTCCAAGGTCTGTGAAGAATTTTGTTGAAATTTTGATAGGCATTGATCTTGTAAATTGCTTTTCAGAGGCTAGCCATCTTTAATATGATAATTCTACCCATCCATGAGCATGGGAGATCTTTTTATATTCTTATATCTTCTATAATGTCTTTCCTCAAGACTTGAAGTTTTTAACACACAAGTCTTTCACTTGTTTCTTTAGACTTGCCCCAAGATTATTGAGGCTATCGTGAAAGGAATTGTTTTTTTGATCCTTTTGAGTCCATTTGTTCTTTGTATTTAGGAGAGATGCTGATTTTTGTGAGTAAATTTTGTGATCAGCTACTTGCTGAAATTGTTTATCAGCTACAGAAGCTCTTCAGTGGGTATTTTTTTTTTAGGGGTACTTATATCATCTGCAAATAATGATGTTTTTAGTTAATACTTTTCTTTAATTGCCTTATTGATCTATCTAAAATTTCAAATATTGTATTAAGTATACATGGAGAGAGTGAACAACATTGTCTTGTTTTTTATTTTAGTGGAGTTGATTTGAGCTCCTCTCTATGTAAATTGATGCTGGCTCTGGATTTGATGTAAATGGTTTATTTATTACATATAGATATGTCTTTTGTATCGCTATTCTATTAGAACTTTTATCATAAAGGTGTGTCAGGTTTTTCCAAAGGTGTTTTCTGCATCTATGAGATAATCAAGTATTTTTTTTTTCAGGTATTTTTATATGGCGGATTATATTTATTGATGTATTCACATTTTGTTACATACCTTTAATCCTAGCAGTATGAAGGATAAGACTGGATATGATATAGCTGAGTGGGAAAAGGAATATAAGGTGGGTGGACACAGGATCTAAGAGGCATTCAGTCTGAGGATTCACGGAAACCAGATATTCCCCTTTTAGCTAAGGAGTTGTAAAGGCAAGATGTGGCTGTGGCTTGTTACTCTGTATTTCTGATCTTTAACTTTACTTCAATATCTGGCTCTGTGTATATATCATAAGACCAGTTAGGAGTTGTGCTACAAGTGGTGTTTTTTTTTTTAAGTACCTTTTGTATAGCTGATTTATTGATAGATGTTTTAATTTGACTTTTTTATGAAATATTTATTTTATCTACCAATGGTAATTGAAAGTATTGCTGGGTATATTTCCCTGAACTGGCTTCTGTGAACTGGCTTCTGAACTGCTTCTCTTAGAGTCTGAAGCACATCTTTCCAGGTTCTTTTGGCTTTTCAAGCCTCCATTAAGTTATAATTCTAATAGATCTACCTTTATATGTTATTTGGTCTTTTTCTACTATAGTTCTTAACATTCTTTCTTTTTTTCTGTATATTTAATCTTCCAATTATTATGAGGTGAGTGAACTTTGTTTTTTCAGCATATTCTTGTGATTTGTATGCATCCTCTTCTTTATGTTAGGGAAATTTTTTCTTCTATGATTTTGTTAAAAATATTTTATTGGTCTCTGAATTGGGATTTCTTTCTTACCTCTATTGATATTATTCTTAGGTTTGTTCTTAATGTAGTGTCCAAGATTTCCTGGATTTTTGTGTCAGACATTTTTAAGAGTTAACTTTTTCTTTGACTGATGTATTCACGTCTTTTATTGTATCTTCAGTGCCTAAAACTCTGTCATCCTTTTATTGTTATGTCTTGGTGAAACTTGACTTTGTGGTTCTTGTTTAAATTTCTAATTTTTTTCATTTTTTAGTATTTCTTAAGCTTCCTTTTCTTTAACTCTATTTTTATTTTCATGTCTTGAACAGTTTTATTCATTACGTTCAATTTGCTTGTTTATTCTTAGCTTTCTTTATGGTATTTATTTATTGCCTTCAGTTGTTTGTATATTTCTGCATTTCTTTAAAGGGATGTATGTTTTCTCTTTAAGAACCTTTATAATCTCCACAGTTTGTTTTAACATTGTTTTCTTGTACTTCAGCTATGTGTGAATATTCAGGACCTGCCGTGGTAGAATAGCTGGAGACATATTTCTGTTATTAGTTGTGCTTTTATGCTTTGTATCTTGGTATCTAGGTTTAGGAAAATTACAAGGTGCTAATTTCTGAATTTATGTTTGATGAGTGTTTTATTCCTTTATTTCTGTTATTGCTTTAGATTTTTGGAGATTGTGATGGCTATGTGTTACCTGTTTTTTTCTGACCTGATAATTTTAGTGATCAAAAGTAAAACCTGCTAATAATGGAGAATGTGCTGCTGGGATGAGTTAAATAAGAACTTCTTTGTGATAAAGTTGGATTTGCAGGGGAGAAGTGAATGGAGATGTGGGTGTCTTTCTGTACACTGTGAAATGCTTTATTACCATTGACTAATAAAGAAGGTATTTGCAAAGCAGTTTAGGAAAGAAATTAAAGCAGAGATAAAGACAAGGAAGGGAAGAGTCAGAGAGAGAGAGAGAGAGAGATGCCAGTAGACACAAAGGAATGAAGAGGAGAATACTTCTCTGAGAAAAATGATACCAAGCCACATGACTAATCATAATAAGAAATATGAGTTAATTTAAAGTGTAAGAGTTAGATAGTAATATGCCTGAGCCAGAGATAAAACAGTTTGGAATTAATATAAACCATAATGTGATTATTTGGGAGTTGGGTCTAGGCTAGGCCATTAATTTCCCTCTACAAATGGCACTGCAATAGTGCATGTAATCGACATACAGATGTAAAAACCTTAAAATGAGTTCTAGGACACAGAAATGGAGCCAAAAATAGCTTCCGAGTTGTGTCTCTCAAGTGGGCTCTGTACCATACAGAGGGCAAAGAGGCTTGAGCTACATCTTGGTGGGTTTGTGGCATGTAACCTAATCTCCAATAAGGCAGGTTCCTGAAGTCTCACAGAAGCATTGGTACAAGCAGGAGCTACATATAACAGATTTAAGGTATCTGTTCATATACCTTAAAAAGACAAAAAGGAAACACAGTTAATCACAACTTCTTGATAGCAGCATAGCAGAGTTTTCTCCTATAGGCTCTGTTTTCCAGAGGCAAGCAGAGGCATGGCTTTTTAAAGAGAGGCTTCCTGACTCACAGCATTGTAGGCAAAACCCTCAAGATTCTTTTAAGAGACCCTGCTGTTAAACACATATATGAGGTTTATTAGCAGCAGAGAACAGTGCTCTACTTGATGACAGTGTGTATCCTAAAATTCCCTAAAATTGGGTGGTAAATGTAGTTCCTACCAATACCTATGCCACAAACCTAAGCTGTCACAGAACAAAAATCTGAGTGGTGCAAGCCATCATGGCCAAGTTTTAATTCTAGCCATCTCTTAGCAGATTAATGGTGTGATCAGAAAAAAATATAAACAGTAAAGACAGATTCAGGAAAAAATAAAGTAAAACAAAAGTGTTTATATATATATATATATATATATATATATATATATATATATATATATGGTATGTATAGATGAAAAAGCACAGTCTGAATAGTGTATGTTATAGTGTCTTTAAATTGTTTAACTTCTGAGGAAGTTAATTGAGCTGCCAAGAGACATTTGATTATAAATGATGCTGGATTAATTCAACTTATTTATTTGATAAATGCCTTAACTTCAAAATAGAGGTCAAAAAATATTACTTTGGAGAAGAGGGTGTTTTTTTTTTATTATTTCCACAGAAAATGAGTGGTTGTCGATTCATTTTATGTTAAGTAAAACAAGGCTTGATTGAGGAAGACCTCTGATAAACCTCAGATGTGAATGAATGACCCAGATGATCTAATGTTTAGAGTACCTCTGGTACAGTTTCCTCTGAGCTCTGCATCCAGTACAGTGTTAATGAGACTGGCTGAGATGACCAAGAGTCACAGACTACTCCAGTCAGAACTTGGATCATAATTCTGAATTTTCTCAGGATTTCATAAGATTACCAGTACCCCAAATCAGCAGGAAGTAGTCAAAAATTATGTTCACATTCCCTAAAGTATATTATGGTTGTTTACCTTTGTTTAGATTATTTGGCTATTGGTCATAGTAAATTCCTTTTTAAAAAATTATTTTATTATAAATGTTATTTTAATCTATATATCTCCCTGTTCCCTCTCCCTTCCCTCCTCCCAAGTACTCCCAGCCAGCCTTCAGCCTTGCTGCTTCTCATCCACCCATCCCCTGCCCCAAAAGGTCAAGAAGTCCCAAGGTGGGTCAGTTCAGCATGGCACATACATTCAAGGCAAGTCGGATCCACTCATCCCAAAGTCAAGGCAACCTTAAATTGCTTTTTTAAGAATAAAAAGGGATACCAATATGAGAATAAAAAGATAGATTATTGAATCTACTTTTAAAAAGCAACTACTTATTTTAAATACATTGATATGAATTTTGTTTTATTAATACAAATTTAAAGCTAATTTTGTTAAACTGTATGTATATTTCTACTTTTGTTTAAGGTATTATGTTTAAGCAATTCACTTAAAATTGTAATGTATCACTAAGAAATACAGATTAATAGTCATCTATGATAATCAAATTTATATTCATGTTAGTTAGATATTTTAAATATAAAACAATATATTTCAATTAGATAGGTAATCTTCAAACACTTCCATAAACCTAAAGAAAATGAGACTTAAAATATTGTACAATCTTAGACTTTTTTGGACAGTGAGACATGTTTGTTTCTGGCAGCATTAATCTACTTTAAGAGGATAATGACCATCAAAGAAATGCTGTATAGAGTTTACTTTCCTTGTGGCAAAAGTTAGCTACTGAGCAAGAAAGTTGCTTGATGTTATGCTTTATAAACTGGACATGCAGGGGCCACAAGAAAATGACCACTGAACTTCACCAGAACAAGATGAGATGGTCCTTCAGCTTCCTGCTTGTCAGAAAGTGCTAGGCATTCTACAGGACACAGGGAGAAACTATAGATGAACTATGCCAGAATGGATAGAACAGTTCTTCGAATTTCATGCTTGACTGAAAGATATGCCAGAGACTCTAGGCCTGTAGGCTGAAGATAGATTTCCCCAATGCTACAAAGGATCTTTGACTGACTATCCAGACAACCAAATAACTTATTTCTAGAATTTTGGAAATTGCATACAGTTCACTTCCTATTTACTCAGATACTTTTCCACCATTCTGTGGTCTTTGAAAGAGTTCAAGAATAGATAGCTATAATTATAGTTTTCCTTAGTCATGATAAGATGTTAATTAAATATGAAACTGTAACCTCACAACAACAAGATAGATAATAGAATATTTTCTTTACTTTTGCTAAATATAAATAGAATAGATGTTGTAACTATAATTTTTGTTTGATAACTGTTTTGGTATGTACAATTTTAGTATGTTAAAATTTAAAGCTTTCTTTTTAATGAGACAGAAAAGGGAAAGTGATGTGGGATATATTTATGTACATTGTTGAATATGCTTTTTAACATTGGCTAATTAAGTAGATTTTTTGGCCTATAGCAAGGCAGCTTAGAGTAAAATGGACAATCCAAGCAGAGACAAAGACAAAGGAATTTGGAGTGAGAGAGAGATGCCAGAAGATGTAGAGAAAAGATGAGAATGCTTCTCAGAGCAAAAAGGTACCAAGTTACATGGCTAAACATAAATAAGAAATACAAGTTAACTTAAAATATAACAGTTAGATAGTAATATGCCTGAGCCATAGAACAAACAGCTTGCAATTAAGATGTCTCAGAATAATTACTATTATAAGTGACTGTAGGATAACAGGTAGGAGAGCTTTTTGTGTGGACCTGGCTGGGTTAGAAAAATTTGTAATTACAGAGTGGTGAATGTTTTCAGTTGACTTATCTGTTTCTCTGCCATACTTAACTGGTCTGTTTCTGGTGAATGCCCGCTGATGTTCGAGACTAGATTAATCGATCAGTTGGGGGAAGGAAATTTGGAAAGAATATCTCTGTAATCCTTTGGGGATGGGGTTATAGAGGAAAGGGAGACAGCAGCAGAGATGGAAAACAAAACTTCTAATTTATTTTTTCTTATCAAGAGTGTTTCAGTCTTTAAAATTTAAGATTACTTAATGTGGAACCTGACATCCAGTATGGGCTAGGTCATTCCTTAGAGTTTTTTTATTATTATTATTATTTATTTATTTTTTTAGGTGTGTGTGTTTCAGTTAAAACCCAGGGTATTTTACATTTTTACATCCTTAACAAATAGTGAATCTCTTATTTAGAGCCAGCACTAAATGAATATGTTTATATTATTTGTGAATATATAAATAATATTTATATTATTACAGCATCTTTACCGAGCCTGGGAAAGGTACTTTGATCAGCATTATTTATATAGAAGAAGAATTCATGACTTATGAAGTTTCCCTTTGAAACACTTGCTTTATGGAGTTTTCCATAAAGGTACTTCTTTCAGATCTTTGTGCTATGTGGATCACTTGGATAAATAATCATTGTTTGGTCAAACTCCAAGTGTATCCTGAGCACTTGGCTGTCCTGTATTTATAACAAAGCAACCCAGCCACTCCATTCTCCTGAGCCACCTATTGTCTCTGAAGATACCATTGGTCCTTCTCTGGTTCATTTAATTTCTTATTTCAGTTATTTCCTATAAGCTTTGCATTCTTTCTATTTAGATTATTTTTTTGAAGTCTAAAATCTACTCCATTAGTGAGTTAATAAGGCTATTGAAGAATCACTAATAGACTAATTGTTAATCATCTGTATTTCTTGGTTGGGATGACTATCATTGTGTTGCTTAACAGTGTTTTCCTGAATTAAAACAGTGTCATTATAAAAGCTCAATAAATTTACTTATCAAACTTGTGACTGCTTTAGGATCAGTTTCTTTAATTAGTGATATTAGTGATTCTTCTAACTCAGAGTATAAGCAATCAAGTAATTGTATGTCTAAGAATGAGGAGTCCTAAAGTATGTGGGGATATAGTAGATATAGTAGGTGTATCAAGGCTGAATGATATGAAGTATATGGGAAAGGCTTCACTGTTAACTTAATATATAAGCCAGGACAGCAGAGATTTATGTGTGGAGTAGGAGTATCTACATAGATTCCAGTGTTCCTGAAATAGAAAAATGCTGGTCTAGGACTATTCAGTTCCTTATAAAATGATTTCAAAATTTCAGACATATTTAACATACTTTGATTAGACTGCCTTTTCCCATAATATTCTCTTATCTCCTTCTACCTCCTACTCTTCCCAATAAATTCTTATCCTACTTTCAAAAACCATCTATTGAGTCTGAGAGATGGATCAGTCATTAAGAGCACTGGGCATTCTTCCAGAGGATTTAGGTTCAATTCCCATGATTAGCACAAAGGCTTGTAATCGTTTAACTCTAGTTACAGTAAATTGAATGCCCTCTTCTGGTGCTTCTCATCTCTTTTCTCTTCTCCATTTCTTTGTCTTCCAGTCTATATCTACATGTCAGTCTATCTGTGAGGTAATCCAGAGAAGTGTGTTTAAAGATGTGTCTTCCACTTTATGAGTCTCTTCTTAATTTTGTTAATGAATCTTCCAGAACCCCTTTATTAAAAATTATAGGAATAATTATGGACTCTAATAAAATCATACAGGAATAACAAAAGGAAGTTAGTATAAAAATTTGTCATGCATTCATTCCATGTCTTCATAATGCCCTTGAAAATACACTTGTTCATGAACCAAATCTTCATCCATCTCTTGTCTTCTGTTAAAGTGACATCTTAAGTCTCATTTTTTTTTTCTAAATAACAAAGTGGATGTTGATATATATCTGTTATGGTTATTTGATAATTAACAAAAGTATGAATTAAGTCTTTGTATGATGCTTAACATAAGATAAATATGTTAAAATACAAATTTAATACTTTGATACAATCATATTCATTTCTATTTTACTAATGCTATTTACAATAGGTAGTTCATGGTACCAGTTCCCAAAGCCTTACTTTTTAGATGTTTCAGAAAATATGAGACAAATCTGCCTGCTGACTCATTTAGTCTTGGCATCTGGGACTCTGCTCTTGGCTTTCTGTGAAGGCAGCTATTTCCTGTGAAGGCAGGTCTTTTCTCAATTAATCACACACAAAATATGAGAAAATAAATCTTTAATCTTTTGAAATAAATATTTTCTAAAAAGTTAGAAACCAAAATGCAATAATATAGAAATTACTGCCTGAACAAGAAAGATCTATATAGTGTATTAATGACACAAAAGCTTTGAAGGCAGGTAACAATGACACACCCTTTCCAGTGGGGAAAAATAGTAAGTGGAACTAGAGTCATTTATTCTTGAAGGACAACTAAGTAGAGGTTTTAGTAACTGTTCTATTAAGGCACATTGTCCCCCTGAGCACTATGTATGACAATCAGAGTATTTATTGTTCTTGTCCTCATTTAGATCAGAATTTTGAGAATTTGCATTATATCCAGTTGGTGAAAAGGTAAAATTAAACACAGCAGATGACAAGACCTGGTGCTTGACAGTAGAGTAGTAAATATTGTTCGGAATTACTATTTATTTTACTTTATGATAAAGTTTTAATATCCTCAGTATTTCATTTTTTCAAGTACATGGGTAAATTTTTAAGCGTCATGGTCTTAACATGATAAAGACTAGAAGTGAGGAATCCAGGAAACAAAATGCTCCAATGCAACCAGGACCATTTTTCTGTTCCAGTAGCATCTAATCAACGGCAATTTTCATGAACAGTTTTTTTTGCAAACAGAAACTGCTTACAAGATGACAAGAAATTACGATGTCTGAGTTACTGATTAAACGTATATTGTTTTGAGGTCATTCTTCTATGTCTTATACACAAAAGTTACAGAGACTAGAAGTGGCAAATACAAGGTTCAGGAAGATTTGGTATTTGGAGAGACCTGATCTTCTACTTCATAAGTTGTCATCTTGCTATGGTGTTCTCATAATACAGAAAAGAATGAAGAATTAATTATGTTTTATAACATCAGTAATATCTATTCTAGATAACTCTGTTATTATGACCCAAATGCCTTTGAAAGTCACATTTCCAAATATTAGCCCACTGAGGTTGGGATTAAATATGCAAATTGGGTTGTGGGTATAAAATGATATTGAATCAATAGCAATGAGGATACATAGTATTTATAATTAAAAAATCACAACTTTTCTGAAGGTTGAGAAACAGAAGACTTGAAAATGTCAGAAGACAGAGCAGAGAGAATATATAGTTTTGAATTCATTTGATCTTGGTTATGTAACACATGTTAGAATACATTAAATTCACTAATGGTCACGTCATCTGATTCTATGTCTTTTTAAAACATTGTATAAATAATTTTACAAATCTAGTTAAAAATAACACAAAATTTAAAGATTTTTTGAAAGTCAAATAAATAATAAATACATATATAAATATCTATATTAAAAGTTTGCATAAAGCTAATATGGCCACTATAAATTGTAGTAGGCAGTTTCTAAACCATCTACTATAAATGGTAGCCCAACATGGGTAAAATTACCTGCATAAAGTCACAGAAAGCTTAAAAAATGGTCTAAAGCCTAAAGCAGCTTCCGAGTTGTGTCTCTGAAGTGGCCCGTGGTAAAGAGACCGAGTGGTGTATGAGATTAAACTATAAAATTGGTGTTTACTTCATGCAACTTAAGGTGAACAAGGCCAGTTCCTGAGCCTAAATGTAAGCAAAGAGCTCTATATGACGTATTTACAGTTTCTGTTCATAAGGACAAAAAGAGAAGAGAATCAAAGATGGCTTCTTAGCGTTGATGTTTTCTTGGATCAGCTCTGTTTGCTGGAAGCAAGCAGAGGCTTGGATTTTTTAATGAAGTCTTCCTGATTCAGCCTTAGAGGCAAAACACTTGTGAGTCTTTTAAGAGGTCCTGCTGCCAAATACTTAAGTGGAGTTAAGGAGTAGCAGATGACAAAGCTTATCTTCATAATTATATGGACCCTAAAATTCCCCAGAGTACCTGGACTAAAAAGATAAATTCTATAAAATTAGACTAGGAGCTGGGTGGAGCCATCTATCCATCTTACCAACCGTTAATCCTTAGCCAAGGAACTTGGCAGATTAAAAGTATGTTCAGAAACAAAAAAATTAGAAGAATCTGGGTGGAGTCAATCACCCTAGCCAAGCAAAGGTGTGCTCAGAGATAGAAAACATTAAAAAATATACAGCAAAGACAGTTTTTTTTTAAGTCTAAGTTATTTAGAGTGTGTTAAAAATATATATACATAAGCTTAGAGAAAAAAAGAAAAGGTAGAGAAAACCCTTAAAAAAGAAATAGAGTAAAATAAATAAATAAAAACCAAGCCACATAAAGATTGAAAATACAAAGAGTGTCTGGATACTTATATTATTGTCTTATCTTTAACTTCCTGATTGAAAATGACTTAGTAAAAGCTGCTAAAAACAGTTGATTATAAATGCTGTTGGATTAATTCAACCTATATATTTTGTAAATGAATTGACTTTAAAACTGAAATCCAAAGATATGCTACTTTGGAGAAGAGGTTTTCTTTTTATTTCCACAGAAAATGAGAGGCTGTCAATTCATTTCTGGATAAAGAGCATGAAGTTTGATAGAGGAAGACCTCCTGAAAAATCTCCAGTAGAAATGGATGGCCCAGATAATTCAGCATTTCAGAACACCTCTGTGAAGTTTTCCAAGCTCTGTATCCAGTACAATTTCAAGGAGACTGGCTGAGATAGCCCAGCCTTACAGACTACTCCACTAAAGACTTGTGCATAATCCTACATTTTTCTTTGGATTTCCATGAGACTGCCCACACCCCCATTCTGCAGGAAGTAGCCTAGAGAATGACACCCACATTCCCAAAACATGGATTATGGATGTCTGTGTTTATTTACCGTGTTGTTTAAAGTTGTTATAAATAAGGGTGGAAAAGAATATTAGATTTGGAGTTCTTTTTGTTTTAAAAGGAGAAAAGGGGACATGTAGGGGGATCATGTTGTTCCATTGTAAATAATTGTCCCCGCCTACGAGTTTAATAAAAAGTGCTGATTGGCCAAAGGCAGACAGGAAGTGTGGGCAGGGTTACCAGAACTAGTATACTCTAGCAAAAGGCAGAAGAGAGAGAATGCCAGAGAGAAGCCAGAAGAAACCGAGGATAATGATGCTGCTCTGAGAACAGGTACTGAGCCACATGGCTGAACAGGATAAGAGTCATGGGTTAGCTTAAGGGTAAAGAATAAGCAAGTTATATGCCTGGGCCTCAGGCCGATCAGCCTAAAACTATTGTAAGCATCTGTGTGTCTCTTAGGACTGTGGTTCTGCAGGTCTAAACCTGGAGGTGAAAGTCTAGTCCAGAAACTTCCTACTACAATAAATATCATTAGCTTTGTGTATGCGTATATCATTTCATAATGCTGTATAATAAAAGGCTGTAGTTGGATATTTATATACTCTATAAAGATACATTGTTATGATTGATGTGATAAAAAGTTGAATGGCCAATATCTAAGTATAAGCAGGATTTCTGGGCAGAGAGAAAACTTTGAGAGGAAGAAAGATGATGTTTCCTGTCAAATACAGAGAAAGTAGGACATGCATGAGAAGAGATAACAGCCATGAGACACTTGGCAGGACATAGATGAATAGAAATGGGTTAATTTAAGTTGTAAGATCCAATTATGAATAAACCTATACTATAAGTTAAGCTTTGATAATTTATAAGAAATCTCCATGTTATTATTTGTGAACTGAATGGCAGGACAGAGGAAGATTAATTACATATGCCATCCAACATGGGTGCTGAATTTTCACATAGGACACGGGGAAGCTTTAAAAAATTTCATACTGCCAATCATGGAGTCAGATGTTGCTTTCTTGTTTTGTAATTTCAGGCAGGCCATGTTTGAGTATACAGAGGTGTAACTCCTGTAGCTTCTTTTGGTTTTGAGATAGCTAGCATCATGTACAGAGCTGTGTGGTGGTTGTAAGGTTTTACTCAGGTGGTTAGAGAAGGCTGCAGGTGTTAGTAGAGTGCTTCAGACTGAAAATAACCCTTAATCAAATACAATAAAAATAGGTAAAGACATTCACAGAAAAAATAGTTTATAAATAATAAAGACCTCAAAGACAGAGTAAAGTAATATATAAAGAATAAACCATGATAAGACTGGAAATACACAAGGCATCTAGATCCTGTATGGTGTTTTGTTGACTTTGAATGCTGAAGGAAAAATGTCAACTCATGAAAGACATTGGATTATGGAAGGGACTGCTGAATTAAACCAGCCCATATATATTAGATTGATCTTGGCTTCAGAATGGAAGTCTGGAAGTGATTTTCATGTGAGAAGAGGTTATGTCTTTTTTTCCCCACAGGAAATAAAAAGCTATGGACTTCTTGAAAATCAATAGACATCAGATTTAACCAGGGAAGACCTACTGAGGATCTTGACTACAACATGCGGGAGGAAGACAGGAAAGACAACAATATTGTTTGCATGTTTGCTGATACCTTAACATGAGAACAGCTCTGTGACAAGATGAGACATGATAAATCTTGCTGGTTACAGAATCTTCATGAGTTATGATATTACAGCTTGAAAATGCAGTCAATATAAACTAATAAAGTTGACAGATATCTTTTACCCCTCAAATATAAAACAAAAAATAATTTTTAGCTGACTTGTTTACACACTACACATTCTCTCTTTATATATACATTTTAACTATATATATATATTTACCTTTTAAAGTATATTCATTTTCAGAAAAAAGGGGAGCAGATAATAATAAAGACAGGTAGCCCAGTGGATTCAGCCTCTTATAGTTCTGTTGCTGTTTCCTTAAATTCTGCATCAGAACAACTTCAAAGCTGCTAGCTAAGATGATTCAGCCTCATACACTACTCTAGCCAAGACTTTAGACAAGTTTTATATTTTCCCGTTGCACAGAGACTAAACAAAAATAATACAGCTAGCTCTCTCAGGACTTGACCATTATCTCAATTTTTTTTCAGGGTACCTTCAAGATATTATCATCCCCAGAGGTCATCTAGAGATTGCAATTCCCAAGAGGTGGGGTGGGAATTAGTTACAAGTTATTATTAGTCATAGTTGGGGAGAAAACTGAACAAACGAGATTAGATTCAAGGATATCTGTTTTTGTTTAATAGAAAAATAGGGATATAAAAATAATAAAATAAAAGATATATTACTGAGTTTACTTTTAAACTAAAAAACAACTATTAATCTCAAATATTTTACATTGGTATGTTTTTGTGTACCAATATTAATTTAAGGTTAGTACTGTTATAGTGTATGTATGTTTCTACTCTTGTTTAAGGTTTTGTACTTATGTAGCTGATTTAACAATGTAATGTGAATTTCTAGTTCTTAAAATCTATTATTACAAACTGTTTAGGTTAATTAAAATACACAGATTACTAGTGAGCCATCTATAATAGTCAAACTTTTAGTCATGTTAGGTGTGCTTCCAATGTTAAACAGGTATATTTTGGATACATAAATGGTCTCTAGAGATCTACAACTATGATATTTAAAATGTTTTAATAACATAAAACTTCTCATGACAGTAAGACCTATCTGTTCCTGGCAGCACAGGGAAGGCATCAGAAAGGGTGATCAGCATTGAAAAATCTCCATATAGAGTTTGCTTTCCATGTGGCAAAGCTAGCCATATGGGCAAGAAATTGTCCTTGCCTTGACTACTGACTGTTGCATGAACAAATGAAACTCAGGGATAGATCTCTGGGAAAGTCAGAGACATTAGAGAGAGTAAACACCACAGTCATATCTTACCCAGCTGTCTTCCAGCTTCCCCAGACTGGCCTCTTCTAGCCCTCTGTCTTACTATACTTCCCTTAAATAATCTTCCCTCAGTTAAAGCGTGGCCTCAACACTGTCTGCCTAGGAGCCTGGAACTTCTTTTATAAACTAAAATGACCTTGAACTCAGTTTGGATTAAGGACATAAGTTGCCACTGCAGGGATACTCCTTGTGCTGGGATTAAAGGTGTGAATCTGATCCTCCTGACTGTGGTTAGATCCCTCTTATATCTCCAAAACATTTGAATCTTTTATTAAGTCCCCACAGCTGACAGTATGCTGTCCAAACTGGACAAGGAGGACACACAAAAAGGTGACTATCAAGCAAGTAAGACAGTCCTTCAAAATTCTTGTTTCACTTAAAAATATAACAGATATTCTGGGTTTGTAGGTCAAAAATGAAAGCCCCATCATTGCAGAGAATTCTTCAGTGACTGTCCAAGCAGCCAACTGTTTCTATCATTTCTATAGTTTTAGAAGTTACTTGATCTACACTTCCTGCTTATTCAGGTAATATTATATCCTTCTTCATTGTTTGATGAGGTTGAAGACTAGATACTTATAGTTAAAGTTGTTTCTTTTATTCAATTCAGAAGAAAAATATAGAGGTGTAAAGTTTATAATTTTAAGAAGCATAAAACCTTAAGTTTTTATTTAAGAAGATGTTTTAATGTCTAAAAGGATAGTTTTAGGATGTTAATACAAGTTATGATAAAAATAGTTTGGCGTTAAACATAAAACTTATCAAGATAAGATAGATAATAGAATGATTTCTTCAAATTTAAGTACAAATGGCCTAGACCTTGTAAATGTAATTTTTTACTTGATTTTTTAAAAAAATATATAACTTCACTTCATTAGAATTAAAATCTTTCCTTTTTATTTAAATAAAAATAGAAAGTTATGCAATATTTTTATACCACATTAATATATATTTCTGTAATTGTCATATTAAAAAACTGAGTGGCCAGCAGCCGGGCAGGAGGTATAGGCTGGATTTTCAGATAGAAAGAGTACTCTGTAAAAATAGAGGCAAAGTTTTCAGCCAGATTAAGAGGAACCAGGATGTGCAGGAAGAGAAGTAATTTTCATAAGATACATATCAGGATATAGATTAATAGAAATAGGTTAATTTAAGATATAAGACCTAGTTAGGAATAAGCCTAAGCCATAGGTTGAGCTTTCATTATTAATAAGAAGTCCTTATGTCATCATTTGAAAGCTGGCTGTGGAACAGAGTAAAACTCATTATAGAAGATTATTGCATGTGTCTAGGGGTAGAAGGAAGTTAGAATAATCACATTTCTCCTGCATGCCACTTGCCTTCCTGAGGGCATATTTCCTTCTAAATTCAAAACCATAAATTATGAGTCAACTCCTTCTTGTTATATTACTCCCCCCTCTCCATTCTGCTTCTCTCTTTCACATTTGAAAGCTCTTGTTGTGAAGGCAGAGAGATAGCTCTGTGATCATGTATATACCGCTCTTGCAAAAGACTCAAGTTCAGTTGCCAGACATTCACAGACATGTAGCTACAGCTTAAGGGATAGGAGGTTCTCTTATTCATATGTGTTTTCTTCCTTCAAGCAAATCCTTAAAATAAATCTTAAAGATAAAAACAAACATCACATGAGATGACATTGGTCACATTGATGATCTAGGATAGCTTGCCCATCTCAGAATCCTTGACTTCATCACAAGCACCTGATAGTCTTTGGCAGTGTTAGGAAATTTTAAAAGTGAGTGTAGAGATTTGGTTGGAGGGCATTATTATTTCTCCCATAGGATCCCATGATTTTAGGAAGAATGCCTGTGGAGTGATTGGTGTGTTTGAATATGGATTTTCTTAATAGAAAATTTAATAATTATACATACTATATTTATTTCACCTTAACCTTTTGTCATAGGAATTCATTTTAACTCCTCTTCAGGCCTTATTAACAGGTGATAGGGTAGTCAATTTAGCTCATCCCCTTAATGTGCTTATTTAAAGTATTTGGGTCAGAAAAGTTTTCTGTAACTTTCTGCAAGGTTGGTGTCAAGTCTCCAAGTTTAAAGACAATGCATTGAACTGGGTGTTAGTAACCAAGTTGCCCTTTCCTCATTGAGAGAGTAATAGGCATGAAGCATAGGAAATTCTGCCAACTCTCCAGTGCTCCACTTTCCCAGATGGCACAGGCTGGTACTGTGTAAGGCATGGATCAAAGACAGGGCCCCCCAAAAAACACTTTAGGCTTTTTATAGACTCAGGGAGTGGGGGGAGGGCTATGAACAAAATGACATTTTCAATTTAGTAGAAAAGTCAGAATTTTGTGCTTTTTGGTGTACAAAAGATGTTTTAGTGTATAATGAGTGACCAAATCAAGTAAATTAGCATATTTATCATATGACATTCTTACTTTGTTGGGAGGAAAACACTTAAATCAATATTTTCATCTATTTTAAAATACGGCTTTAAAATGATATTCAATAGATCACCAGAGTTAATCTTCATTTTTTTCTAAGACAAGGTTTCTCTGTGTAGTGCTGTCTATCCTGGAATTTGTTCTGTAGATCAGACTAATCTCAAACTTAGAGATCCAATGGTCTCTGTTTTCTGAGTGATGGAATTACAGGAGTGCTCCATCTCCTCCTGACCTAATCATCCTCTTTAATAGAAACTTTTTGCACTTTTACCATTATCTTTTCTTACCTATTTGGGCCCAATTCTTATTCCCAGCCTCAGACAAAAATGCTACTTTTAAGAGTTTAATATGTTCACTTACAGTGGAATGCAACCAAGTGATACTGGTTTCTTAATGTCTTTAATATTTCATTCAGCATTATGTACATTAGATTCATCCATTTCTTAGAAATCACTAAAATTGTGCTTTGAAGGCAGAGAACCATTTCATTGTATACAGTGGTGTTCAATTTTGGTTTTCAATTTGACGGCACATTGTATCAACTAACACAAGAAGCAGCTAGAAATTCCTGCAAGGGATTTTCTTGATCAGATTATATGAAGGTGGTACCTTCTGGTGTTAGCCCAAGCAAAAAGACACAGAATAATTGTTCTCCTGTTGCATTAATTACCGTTCATCTACCTTGTTGCTTTGGTACTCCTTTGCTGATATTACAACAAGCTTCTTCAGGATTCCAATGTGGGATAAAAAATAAAAGATCCCCAGGGATACTTCAGTGCCAGGTTAAGAATGCTTATACATCTAGGCTTTTAGAATAATAAACTGCCAGATTCTTGGCCTGTCCAGCGCAAAACAGCCATTGTTGGATTACATGAACCTTATCCTCTAAGAAAATCAAATAAATCTTTTAATTCACATGTTCACTCTGTTATTACTGAGACTATATATACCAACCCACAGTTCTTACTGTTTTTTTTTTTTCTATAAGAACTCTTAGGAATAGTCCTGAAATTGTCAAAGATAAAGTATAAAAGATTATTGGGATTTTCATTTGGATAAAGACATGCTTTCTTGTGTGCATTAAAAAAAAAACAAAGCATGATATAAATAGATGCCACAATAATTGCTGTAACACCTTGAAGTCAGAAAATAGGTATTTTCTTGTTGGAAGAAAATATTACTCATTTGTTGTTAGCAATGACATTTAGAGTAGTTGGAAGTGATGTATAAGAAAATGTTTGCTAGGAAAGATTTAGAATAACCTTCTCCAAGTGATTTTCACATAATTATAAGAGAATAATGAGATGGACTTGGAATAGAATACAGGTCCTAAAATAAAAATAAAGATTTTAAAAATACAACATTTTTATTAATTCTAAGAGAATTTAATATATTCATGCTATGCATTGTAATTATTTTCACCCCACTTTCTCACATCTTAAATATTCACACATACCCCCAAATTCTTGTCCTTTTTTTCGTTTGTTTTTATAATCCACTGAGCACAATTTATGCTGCTCATGTTTTCATTGGTGTGGGACTATTAAGCATAGCAGGGTCCTCAATCTAGGGTCTACATCCTTATAGAAAACTGAACACATCACATATTAACAGACCCAAAGCTAGGAGTGGGGACTCATGTTCCATACTGGAACGTCGACTAGCTTATCTAATGTAAGTCTTATGTAGACAACCACTGCTATCATAAATATGTAATTTCAATGGTTAAGGATTTCTGAGGGATGTACTAACTTATAAGAGTTTAGAACAAAGTGTGATACAATATCTATTTAGCAAAAAATAGTGGTAAATTTATCTGGGAATCTTTCTCAAGATTTCAATTGCTGTGAAGAGATAATATGAGTCCAGAAACTCTTATAAAGTAAAATATTTCCTTGTAGTGGCTCATTACAGTCTCAGAAGTTTAGTCCATTGTCATCATGTGAAACATGGTAACATGTAGGCAGATTTCGTGTTGGAGCTGAGAGCTCTTACATCATATATAGACAAGAGGAAGTGGTTTGAGACACTAAGCTTTGCTTGAAAATACGTAAGATCTCAAAGCCCACTACAATAGTAATACACTTCATCAAAAAGACCATACATACTCAGGTATACATGGTAATACCTCCGAATAATGATATTTTCTTTGAGAGCTATTTTATTTTAAACAACCACAGTCCACTCCCAGGCCTCCAAAAACTTGTAACAATATTATAATGCAAAGTGAATTTAGTTCAACTTCAAAAGTCCCCATAGTCTATCACAGTCTCAAGAATATTTAAAAGTTTAAATCTTAAAGCATCTTTTGGGATTATTGCAATCTATTAACTGAAATCCCCTATAAAATTAAAATAATCTGCGTTTATGTTGTTTGATTACCATTACTCTGAACCTTTTCTCTCATTTTTGTGCTATATTCCCCTAATTGTCTTTAGAAAGAGATCCTTGAATCTAATCTTCTTTGTTTAGCTTTTTCCTGGTCATTATTAATAGTAATTTGTAACCAATGATGATGATAAACATCCATAACCTACCGAATTACTAAAAACCACCCACCCCACCTGTTGGGAATGTGGTCATTATTGTTTTCTAGGCTCGTTCATGTTGTCTGCTTTGTCATGTGTAAGGAACCCTGAAAAAATTAAGATAATGGTCAAATACTGTGAGGGCTAGCTTTTGTTCAATCTCTTTGTGATGAAATATTTCAAAGCGTATCCAAAGTTTTGGTGGAAGTAGTCTGTGAGGTTTTACCATTTCATCCAGCAGTCTTTAAGGTGTTCTGAGTGAAGAACTCTGAGGAAACTGTAATAGAGGCATTCTGAGAGGCTGGATAAGCTAGGCCATCTGTTCTGTTGGTGTCTGGTCCCCTTGCTCTGGAAACAAAAACAAACTTTCAACGGGAACATATATATCTGTATTTATAAAAGTATGAACTGTATTGTATACAAGCCAGCCAAAGATAATTTTGAATAGATAAAATATATGTTACTTTTCTTGTAGCCTTTTTAGATTTGTTTCTTTATGTATGTTGGATTTTTCAAAGGTCTTTTACCCTCATCAAATTTGATTTCTATCAACTTTCAATGAATCTATAATTTTTTACTTACTGTGAAAACAAAAGAATAAGATGTTCCCCAATGTAACATATTTTTTACTTCCCTTTTGGAGTAGGACATTAAAAATATATAGTTTGGTTTAATTTAGTAGTTTTTATAATCCAATATCTCTCAGCAGCTTTTGTTTGCTCATCACTAATCAAAAAATATAATGTCAATACATCATACGGTATCCAGACACTTTGTGTATTTTCTATCTTTATGTGGCAGCTTATGTTTTATATTATTGTATTTTTTCTTTAAAGAATTTACCTTATCATTATAAACTATTTTTATGACTGACTACATCTATATTTTTTTCTGTTTTGATACTTATACACATTTTTAAACACTCTGTAAATTGTTTAAAGATTTTTTTTCTAACCCTGCTTTACTATATACCTGTAATCTTCTCTGCCAGCATGTATAAAACTTAATCAGCCACACAGTTTAGCTCATGGCACACAGGCTGCTAGCAGCTCAAGTCCACAGGCAGCAGCTGGGAAATGTATCTTTATATCACAGACTACACAAGAGAGAGTGGTACTACAAAGCTGCGTTAGGTTCCATTTTTGTGTGTTTGGAACGTTTTAAGAGCTTTCTCAGGTCTCATGTAGAAATATGTGTTTCTCTGTTAGAATCTATTTGCAGATGTAGTTTTTTTGTTCTGTCCTACCAACCAACTCCTAAAACATGATCAGAGACTCATTATTAATTATGGACACTTGGCTGTTAGCTTAGGGTTTTTTCTAACTGTTTCTTATAACTTAAATTAAGCCATATTTTTGAATCTATATTTTTTATATGACTTGTCCATCGTCACTGTGTACTCTTTATCCTGATTTCTCTCGGACTGGTGACTCCCCCCCTTTCCTCCACCAGCATCTTCTGTGACCGGAAACTTTGCCTAGCTATTGGCTATTCAGCTTTTTCATAAAACAATCGGAATGACATCTTCCCAGTATAGTAAAATATTATTCCACAACACTTTTTATGTCAAAATATTCTTCAGATCTCTAACTCGTTTAATCTTTGTTGACTGCAGCATGCCTCTTTTTCTTGAACTGTTTCCAGTTCCTGTTAGTAGTTTTCTACAGCAAGTATCTTACAACTCTGGCATGTCTGACACTTTGGGTTCTTTAAGATATTTCCAGGCTTTAACGTCACAGCTTCACACAATGGCTTCTTTGGACCTTCATTTAGGGACACTCCAGATACATGCCTGGATTCAGCTCCTCTGATCTTTCAACTTTTACCTCAATATCTTGCTACAGATTTTTATTAAGACCAATTGGGATTCATGCTATATCTGGCATCCAACATGTGGGACACAAATTCATAAAAAAGTTACTTGTCTGTGGCTTTGAAATTACTAATACAGGCCTGAGTTATAAGCAGCCACAGAGTCACTACCTCATCAAAATCAACACCCTTTAAGAAATGGATCTGAGATACAATCAATATTGAATCTCATAACCATGGTGATGCTTGGATAGGAGAGGTGGTTTCCAGAGGTTTGAAGAAAGCCTAAAACGTAAATGGTTCAATTACAGTAAATAAGGTCACTTTAAAAGGGACTCTAAACAGAGTGTTTCTAAAAACAATATTCTTGCTAAGAATAATCCCAACAAAATCCCCTTCTTTCTGGATTAAGCAGAAGGTGTGACAAAGACAGACATCAGACTAACAAACATAAATTCCACAAGAGGCAGGTAACCCTTTGCCATTAGGAAACACCTTTGGGATCCTCTCATAAGCCTTCATGTCAAATTTTATTTGGTCATTTCTGTCATCATGGAGGAAACTTCTTCCCACAGCTACTATTTTCCTCTCTGTTCTTCTGGCCCTATACATTTGATCTCTGTTTTACCTGAGATAGTGTTCCAATTCCTAAAAGCTGATCATTTTTATCTTTAAGAGGCCAATTTGGATTCCAAGATTCTGGTGCAATTATTGTTAGATTGGTCTTATAGAATCAGGTACCAAAATTAAAGTTATATGTGGTTCACATAGCAGCAAATTTATAGGGATGTCATTTGTTACAGCAATGGAATACTCATATTAACAATCTTTCAATCTCAGAAAAAAAAAAACAACATGAACTAACTTTCTGGGAAAATCATTAAAAGATTTTATAAAGAACAGACATTGACCATTCAGGTTCTACAAGAATAGGGTTCAACAGCTGCTAATCTTTCAAAAGTACCAACAGCCCTATCTGTAAAATAGTTAACAGACAAATCCATCTGAGCTGAGCAATGACTTTTAACATCAGAGAAACTGCAGGCCTTAGAACAGCTGGTTAAATGCTCAGGATTTTGAAAAAATCAACCAACCATTGAAATTCTCTTGTATTTTTTATTGAAAAAAATCTGGAAAATGAAGAATGGTAATAGATATAAGAGCTGTTAACAAGGTGATTGAACCAAAGGGCTCTCTACAGTCTGGAATTGTAATGTTTTTGGCCCAGACTAGACCCAATATTAGGACCAACAATCCCAAAGAAACACACAGAAGCTTAGCTTATATTACTTTTATTATGATGAGCCTATGACTCAGTCATATGACTTGCTAACTCTTAATTCTTAAACTAGCCCATGGTTCTTATCTTGTTTACCCATACAGCTTGGTACCTTTTCTCAGAGCATCATGGTTGTCTTCTTTACTCTGCATCTGGATTTTTTGTTCTGCTTTTCCTATTCCCAGAGTTTTCTTAGTCTGGTAACCTCACCCATATTAAGCCAATCAGCATTTTTATTATAATAGTAGGAGGGACAAATATTTACAATGTAACAATGTAATCCCACTACATGAAATTCCTTTGTCTTCTCTGTTACCTAAAGAATGTCCTCAAAAATAAAGTAAGAACTCAGTTGGCACTGACAAGGCTGACCCATCAGAGTCAAGGGTCCTGGTGTGGGTAAAGCCAAAACTCAAGATGTTTTGTTGTTAATTGCCTTTGAATATGTTAGCTATTTTTTTTTTTCAAAGAATTTCTTGTGTGTAATTATAGCTTTCTCATTTTGTTATTTCCTTGTAATTCATTTCTCAAAAATCTTTATCAGTGTGCTTGATTGCTTATTGAGCATAATTTTCCCCATACCTCTGGGGGCATATAGATAACTTATTCTAGCTTTGTGTGAAAACAGTCACACAGACAAGGTCTCTTTTCTCTCAAATAAGATCTCTGTTTTTTTGCCAAGAGCAGACTCAATGTTGACCCTTCCTGCAATTATCTTGACTATAAACATCTAGACAGAGTCAGCCCTCAGACAAATTATTTTATTTGAAACATTTCTCAGACATCCAAGGACAGCTACAGCTAGATGTCACACTGGAGTGTCCTAAGTTCACCACCCCTACAGATAAGAGAACAATCTGGAGCTAAGACCACTAATCTTAGCTTCTTAACTCCCTATACTTTCTTGTACCTGGATTCATTAACACAAGATCCTAATTTAAAAATTTGTTGTTTGAGATTTAAGAAAAAAATGTAATTAATCAACTCCTAGATGTAGGTGTTAAAACAAACATTTATTCTGAAGTACTGCACTACAAGGCCTCTGTAAAAAAAAAAAAAAATGTCTGACCCATCTGGCCCAAGCTTGGGACCCACAGACATGTAGTCCCACAGAATACACAGAAGCTTATATTAATTACATGCTGTATCTCTCACATCATAACTCAACCCATTTATATTAATCTGTCTTGACATGTGTCTCATGGTTTACCTATACTCTAGTACATATTGTTTCTTGGGCAGCTGGATTGTATCCCACCTGACTCTACCCTCCTTCCCCTCTATCTATGCTTGGATTTCTTACCTGCTTCTAAGCTTCTTTTCCATAGACCACAAGAATTCCTTTATTAAACAATGGTATTTACATTATACACAAAGACATCCCACAGCATTTCCTCCTTTTTTCTGTCTATTCAAAAAGGAAGGTTTCAATTTTAACATAGCAAAACTTACATATAGCATAACAGCTATTAAGAATTATTGTTATATATTCTAATATATTTGTATTTAGCAAAATTAAAGAAAAGATTCTATCATCTACCTTATCTTTGTGAGTCCAAAGTTTCATTTCTAATTTACCTTCTGTCATATTTAAAGAAAACTACAATTTTAAATACCTAATTTTTAACTACATCAAATACCACAGAAGGATATAATATTACCCAAGTAAACAGGAAGTATAAGCAACTTCCAAAATATATAAATGACAGAGAAGATATCCGTTTGGCTGGACTGTCACTCAAAGTTTCTTTGTATTGTTGGGGCATCCATCTTCAGCCTACAGGCATTTTGGAAGCATGCAATTTGAAGGCCTATTTTGTCCTTTCCAGCATAATTTTTTAATCTCCCTTCTCTGTGTCCTCTAGAATGTTTGGCAACTTTCACTGTGAAGCAGTAGCCCGAAGTTCAGAGGTTACTTTCCTATGGTTCATACATGTCCAATTTATAAAGCTTACTATCAGGCAGTTGAGGCAAGAACCATTTCTTGTACAATGACTAACATTTGCCACAAATGGAGTTTCTTCCTAAAGTAGATTCATTTTGCCAGAAATAGACCTATCTTATTTTCCAGAAAAGTAAAAAAAAAAATTTAAAATACTTTAAATGCCACATTCTGTATGTGTCTGAAGAATTTGAAGATTACCTATATAATTGAAATATATTTTTATATACCTAAAAAACACCAGCTAACATGACTATAAGTTTGGTTATCATAGATAACTATTAAATTTTTATTTCTTAATTATACATTACTTTTTAAAATGAGTTACATAAACATAATACCTTAAACAAGAGTAGAAAAGTATAACAAAATAGACTTTAAATTTTTATCAATAAGTGAAGTTTCACACCAATATAAAACATTTTGAGATTAACAGCCCTTTTCTTTAAAGTAGATTCACTAGTCTATCTTTTAAAATTGACCGTTAACCATTTATAATGAAAACAAACATTTATAAACAATATTTTGAGAATTTGGTATAGCTTTCCCTAAACTACTTCCTGCTGTTTGGGGGCACTTTATAAGATTTGATGGAATTTTATATGAATCCTGAACCTGGATCATCTTAGTCAGTAGCCAGGAAACTGATGTGGACATCTCTCCCTTCAGAGATTGATTTTTTTCAGGGGGTCTTCCTTGAGCAAATCATTTTTACCTGGAAACAATCCACAGGTTCTCATCATCTTTGGAAACAAAAGCAGATTCTCTTTTCTAAAGCAACATATTCTTAGACACAAATTTAAAAGTCAAGATCACTTTAACATATATATGCTCATTTAACTTATCAGCCTTTACCATCAAATGTCTTTCTGCTGTTCGCTCACTAACAGCTAAAAATTTAAAATAAAAAACAATAATAAACATAATCCAGTCTCTACATTTTTCATGTAAACATGGCTTATAATTTTATTACTCTATTTCTCATTTTTTAAAGGATTTTTCTCTACCCTTTTTATTTTCTTCCTCAGGCTACATATTCTTTTCACACACATTGCAACCCATTTAGAGGTTTTCTCCATCGGAATCTTTTTATAGTTGTGTATCCTTAATCATTTTCTAACCAGGAGTTTTTAACACACTAAACTGTAAAATACTACTTTGATTACTGGCTCTGCCACTCTGCTTTTCAACATGACAGGGGTACCAGTCACACTTATATTCCCAATTCTGGGAAGCAGTATTAAATATCTTGGCAATATGGTTTTAAGACCATAGTTGTGCTTTCAAACTTAGTGGAAGCTGAAGAATATTCTCTGTACCACAACCATTGAGAGAGACTTTGTAAATTTGCCACAATTATTAGCTTATGGTGGCTGGCACCTGCTACATCTCCAAAGTTGCTGCCAGGAAATGTAACTTGGAAACTGAAACTAGGAAGCTCAGTGTGGCTCCCTTTCTGAGTATTTAAAATTTTTCTTAAAGCTTGCTAGGTCTACCTGGACCAAGGCCCCCTATTATAACACCATTTGATATAAGAAATTTCTGACCCATCTGGCCCAAAGTCAAAGGTGGGACCTGAAGACCCGAGTCCAACAAAAGCACACAGAAGCTTATATTATTTACATGTCATTTGGCCTATGGCTGAGACTTATTTCTATCTAGCTCTCATATCTTAACCCATTTATTTTAATCTGTCTTGTCATGTGGTTCATGTCTTACCTGTATTCCATTATATATTGCTTCTTAGGCAATTGGATTGCATCCCTCCTGACTCTGCCCTCCTTCCCAAATATCTATGTTTGGATTTCCTGCCTGATTTAAAACTGTTCTGCCATAGGCCAAATAATCCAATGGTATTTCCAGCATATGAGAAGACATTCCACATGTGGCCAGAGCAGCTAGAAGGTGACAGGTTCTTTTTATTGTGTAAATTGAGCCTTATCATTAAAATATTCCCTTTAACAAACTTCTGGGGAAGGTGCTACAGTAGATTTCTTCCATTGTTTACTCAGGTCATCTAGCAATTGAGAACACTTTCCCTGCCTGTCAGAAGAGTGACAGTGAGGAGACCTTATGGAAGGAACACAGGACTTTACTTTGCTCATGGTTTTTTGCTGATCAATAAACTTTTAACCTTATGCCTGGACATACTTAGAAATGTAGTTAGAGCCCATAACTTTACCCCTTTATATTGCCTTGTTGATGTAAACTTTAGTTTATCCTCACCAGAAAAACCTTGACTAGCCATTTCTACCTTGTATCATAAACCAAAACTGACAGTTGCTACTTGTTTGTAAATCTTACTACTCTAAGTAATTCAAACCCATCATTGCTTTGCCAAAGAATAACTTCCTGCATGAGTATATAAACCTATGTTTTCACTGTTGTCATCATGCCAACAAAAATAAAATTAATAAAGAGAATATTGTGAGTATATTTTATTCTACAGTTATTTTCATTACTTGCTGAATTGTACCTCTTGAACCCTGATGGTAAGTCTTTGGGCCTGGTTCTGAAAGGATTTTGTTATTCTTCACCATAACATTACAAGAAAAATACAGAGGACAATTTACCTACTTAATAATTTTCAGCCTGTTAAGAGATGTCATTGGAAGATTCTTTCACAGAGAATGTCAAATAACCCCACGCCATGCCCCAACCACAGTATATTATATATAAGCAATTTTATCAATCTGTAGTTTACCATAATATGGATATTGCTTTATTAATTTATTCAAATGTAGGTACTTTAGAAATAATTTTCAAAGCTATATCAGTTAAGCTGACCAACTTAAAACTGTCCTAAACAGTTTGTAGTCCAAAGCTGAGCATTCTGTGGTATTTTTCAAAGTCTTTGTGGAATTGTCATTGTGGAGCCCCAACAACCTTTAGAAGACTTCAAAATTAGTTTTCTCTTAGGCATGGTCATGGTTCACTGCAGAAAACTGATAATGACTCAAACCCAAAATTATTTACAGGAAGCTAGATGAAGACTATTTCTATAATTAGTCAGTACTTCATATTGCCAATGATTTCATGACAAAATGATACATTATGTATATATTACCTTATAAATGTTATATCCTTAGGAAAGTTTTAAATAATAAAAACACCACCAAGGGATCATGAGACTAGCAGCAATAGAATAGTCCCTTAATTTTGATTTTTCATTTGTCTCATATTAGGCAGCTCTTTGACAAGATAAAAAGGGTTGTTTTCATTTTTGGGGTTTAGAGAAGGAAAGAGCCACACTTCAACTTCAAAGCCAACTTTAGTTTTTAATGAGACTGAGACAACAAAAAATAATTCACTATATGTCTGTAGAGAATAGCAGAGATATAGCTTCAAAGATTATTCTAGAAAGAACTTGAGACATGCTCTGGACTTTTGTGTTATGCAAAATCTGGACAAGAAATGATTCAGCTACCTCTCCCAGGACTTGACAATTAACACATTTTGTTTTCAGAGTCCTTTAAATAGTCCTTGTCTCCAAGACAGCAGAAAATAAATTTAAAAACACAAAACCCACATAACCAGTAAGTGGGGTCAGTGGTTTTGGTCATTCATTGATGGACACTTGTTATTTTTTACGGTTGTTGGTTACCAGTTGTGTTGGTAATTGTCAGCCAAAAGCTGGAAAAGAAGATTAAATTCAGAGTATTTGCTTGGATAAAAGAAATGATACAGATACAGTAGGGAAAAGGGTAAATTATTTCATCTACTCTGAAAAAGAGGGAGAATATGGATATTATAAGGTAAAAAAGTAGATTATTACATTTAAACAACAACTACTACTTTTAAATACTTTATACTGGATTGGATATTTGTATGTTGTATACTAATTCTGTATATTTATACAAAGTTGTGATTAATTTTCTCAGAACATACTATTAATACATTTCTACTCTTGTTCAAGTTGTTATACCTCATCAACCTATTTAACAATATTATGCAAACTGAGAGTCCTAGAAAGTTATTATTACAAACTATTTTGAATATTAAAGAGATACAGGTTAGTAGTTAGTAACCTATTGCAATTGAACTGGTAGTCATGTTAGGTATATTTTGAAGGTAAAACAGAAATATTTTAGATAGACAGGTCATCTTTAAACACTTCATATTCTAAAGAATGTGGCATTTAAGATGTTTTAATAATATAAGTTGTTACAATATGGTTTTTGACCCAGTCCTGCCAGAGGTCCAGACCCACAGACTTGTTACCCCAAACCCTTTAGTTGCCCACTGGTTCTTAGGCCCCCCAAAAATGATTAAGACACATATTAAATTCATGATTTTTGGCCTATGGCTCAGGTACATTCCTAGCTTGCTCTTTCATCTTAACTCAACCCATTTTCATTAATCTGTCTGCCATGTGATCTGTGGCTCACTTGTGCTCCTTACATGTTTTTTCTTTGTGCATCAGGCTTGATCTGTCTCTGACTCCATCCTTCCTTTCCTACCTATTCTGATTCCCTCCTACTTCTTCTATGGTGCCTGTAATGGGCCAAAACAGCTCCTTTATTTAAAGATTAATATTCACAGCATACAGAAAGACATTCCCACATAAATGAGTTCTTTTTATTTTTATGACAATGAGACATGTCTGTTCCTAGAAGTACCATTCTATTTCAAAAAATGATGATGGACATATGTTTTTTTGGTAGTTAACCACTAGGCAAAAAAAATGCATTTTCCTCAGCTGCTAACAATATTATGGCAAAAAATGGACAAGCAGGGCACAAAAGTAGGGCCTGAAAAACTTTGCAAAGAAAAGGGGAAAAAAAAACCCTTCAGAAAATTCTGCTTCTTTACAGATAAGTCTGTCAGATATGCTAGGTCTGTAGGATAAAGATGAATGCCCCAATGTTGCAGAGGAATCTTGAGTAACTAGGCAGTCAGATGTTTCTCTCAATTATATTTTTTAGAAGTTGCTTGCTTGTATGTCTTATTTATTTAGTTAATATTACTTTCTTCTCATTCTCTGAGGGAGTTGAAGACTAGATATAGATTTTTTTAACAAATCAAGAAAAAATGCATTAAAAATATAAAGTGTATAAGCTTGAGAGCTATCAGAAGATAGTTTTCAATTGGTACTATAAGTTAGGATAGAAAGTGAATTAGGTACAACTCTTTGAACTCATCAAAATGAAATGAATACTGAAATATCTTCTTAGAATTTTTCAAATGTTAATTGACTAGACATGATTGATATAAGTATTGCCTATATATTGCATATAGTTATTTTACTTATTGTATATAGTTTTTTTTATAGTAGTTGTAATGTTCTTTTTATTTCAGACAAAAAGAGGGGAATGTGATATTTTGTGTATGCTCTAACAAATAAAGATGGCCTGAAAATCAAAGGAAAAAGCCAACCACTATTTAGACATAGTGACCAGACTGTAGTGTCACAAACCTTTAATCTTAGCTCTGTTGAGGTTGAGAAATGAAATGATTTGGCTCAGTGGAGAAAGAAATAGAAGACTGGAGGAGACATGAGAATTTAGTAGAGGTGAGAAGTCTCTCTAGCAGGTGACTTCTCTAATCTTGCAGTATTTACCCCAATATCTGGCTTTGGATCTTTATTAAGGTCAATTAGTATTTGTATTATACTTCTGTCCTTAACTCTAGTACCACATGGCTAAAGCTGACACATCTGATGTTTGCTGAGACTGGGTCATGTTTCCTTTGTTCAATTCTATCTTCATCAGTTTTCCGTTTTCTTTCACTGCCTAAACTTGGTTTTCACTGCTTAAGCTTGGCTATCCCGAAACTTGCTCTGTAGACCAGGCTGGCCAGAAAGTCAGAGATCCACCAGCCTCTGCCTTCTGAGTGCTGGGATGATGGATATGCACCACTATACCTGGATCTATTATTTTTTATTATTTTTTTTCACATCTTGGAAACTTAGCGGAATGGGATCTTGTCATGAGGTCACCACTTCTTTACTGCATTTCTTAATCTTTTGAACTCCTTCAATACAGAACTTAGCTCTATTCCATTTTCTGGTGCTCCTTTTCTCCTCAAATGTTTTTTTCTTGCTCTGTGTACTCCTTTCAATTATATATCTACATTAGAGTTAACATTAGTAACCACACAATAGAGCCTGTATATACTAGGCTGTCTTTAGATTTCCTATGTTAAGGTAATTAATCCAAAACTCTTCAGTTTAGATTCCAGCAGACTTTTCAGACAAGAACAAAAGCAGTCACTTTCTTCAACAAAATATTACAAAAATGAATTTTAGGCAAAATACAAAAATTCTCCTCAGAAACTTCTTGAGTCAGATCCTCACAGTTCAAATCACTCTTAGCATCACTGTCTTCCATGCATCACCTGGTAAATCCCATTAAGCAAAACAGATAGCATCCCAATAGTTTTTTAGTCTAAATTTCCAAAGTTCAATTCCCCCAAACAAAGCATGGTCAGGCCTTTCACAAGCCCTGTTCATGGTACCAACTTTTATCATAGATATGCTTTCTATTGCTCTGAAAGACATCTTGACCATAACAACTCTTCTAATGGAAAATATTTAGTTATTGTGACTAATTTACAGTTTCAGAGATTTAGTCCATTATCTTCATGGTGGGACATGATGTCATGTTAAGCAGACATGGTACTGAAGCTGAGAGTTCTTTCACCCTGATACATAGAGGACAGGAATAAAATTGTCTCATTAGAAATAATTTGAGCATGGGAGACCTCAAAGTCCACCCCTCCACTGACACTGTTCAATCAACAAGACCATGTCTACTCTAAAATAGCTACAGCTCCCTACAGTGTCATTCCCTATGGGGGTCATTTTTTTTTCAACCTACTACATGGCCTATGAGCTTATGAGACAGTTGTTCTTAGAGATCTCTGAAATGGTCTGACCAAAAACTAGAGAGGAAGTTTCTGATATGTTGTAACTTGCCCTTTATTTCTGAATGAGGTACTGTCATACAACAACATATGTATGTGTGTATATTTATATATATGAAGCCAATGAAACCATGTTTTTTTAAACATCTTTTTATCTACCTTTCCTATCTTAAATGGCCCACTCCATTAACTCTATTTTATTTTCATACCTCCTGAGGTCTGAAATGTTTACTGATCTATGCATGGAGAGATACTATTACAAAGCATCAAGTAAAATTTTTCATGCAAATTTTGGATGACTCCTGATAACTGATGGAAGAAGAATCTCTTTTGTTTAAAACTTGCCTAGAGAATTCTGTAACCAAGAACTCAGGAAACCATTTTATGTCCAGATATAGCTGCTTTTAACAGGGGTTATATATTTTAATTCTCACAAAATTGAGATGAGGACAAAAAAATAAGTCTCTTAAATTTATTTTCTCTTCATTCCCATTTGTCTCAAACTACTGTACCCATGGTAATACAATTTCCATGACTTTGTCCATTTAAGTTTTAAATAATTCAGATGATCACACTCTAACATTTTCTCCCGGGATCCCATCCCACTCTCCGGTGATGCTGGGTTCTAGGATGTTCAGGAGGCTATATCCACATGTTCAAGTCTTTAAAATTGTCTTTTTGCTCAGTTTTATATTCATAAAAATATTAATAAAAATTTTAAGTGAAAGCTTCTCAAATGATCAATTAGAGAGGATTGTAGCTTTTTTCTTTTGTTGATTTCTGTTTTGTTCATTTCTTTGGAGTAATTGAGCATATATAAAAGACAGAGAGAGACAGGATAAACCGAAAGAAAAAGAAACTGAGTTGAACTGATAAAGCATATTTTTCAGAATAGATCTGAAGAGATAGTAGCAGACAAGAATCAATAATAAATTCTCTGTTTAATTTCTTACACTTTCTGTGTGAAATGAACCTCAAGGTGCTGATTTCAGTAATTTCTATGGATTTGGTCAAGTCTTAGGTTGTTAACTTCAAATTGATTTTTAAGCATTTAAACATCCATTTCTATTATGTTAATCTGCAGAACAAAAGTTGAATGTAAGTGCTGGAGAGATTGGGAAATCTCAATGATGGAGACATGCAACTTAAATCTCCTTCAAAATGTGAAGTTTTGTTATGGTTATATCGTTTGTTATCCACAACCCCTTCTCTTTCTATTTCTATCCCAGAAGCCATGTCCATGTTGATCATTGTGTGAACTCTGGGTTCTCTAACCCCTCAATTTATGTAACTGACAAGTAGCTGACAAGTGACATTCACAGTTTTATTATAACCAGGGATAAAAGCATGATTCTCTCACCCTATCTGACTCCAAAATAGAGGACAGTTTCCAGATGGCTGCCATATAAATAAAGGCATTCAAAGAATTATTATCATTTCTTTTTTGAAATATGCCTATAAACAGGGGTGACATTTAATGCATGTGTATTACACAAAATAGGAATACTTCAAAGGTAATCAAGACCACTTTATCTTTATATTTCATGCAATGTATTTTTTTTTGTGTATTAAAATTAGTCTCAAAATCTCCCGTTAGTTCCCTTCTTCCCAGCCCAGTGCTTTTCATAAATCAAAATCCTTAACAGTGACTATCAACTCTGTATCTCTGACCTTTTTTTCATGACAACAGATGTACTGTCTTCCATATGTTTGAGATAGCCATACTCATAATAGATTTTCAACTATGGATGTTTAAATCTTTCACTATCCTTCTGTATCTACTTAAATTGTGTGTGTTCATATGTGCTTGCTTCTCTTTTTGTATGAATTTTCCTGATTCAAGATGTTAATTATAAAATTATATCTTTTCTCATAGATAAAATCATTTATTGTTATTACTATTATTCATGCATGCTTGTTTGTATATATTTGTGTGTGTGTTCCTGTGTGTGCCATTGTGCATGAACATGTGTACATATGCATAAGAATAAGGTCTATGTTATAGTTTTCTTTTTTCAATCATTCTCCACCTAAGGTTTAAAGACAAGGTTTTATTAAATCTGGAGCTCAGTGATTCAGCTAGACATGTTGGCTTTCAAGGCCCTTGTTCTCCTAATTCTGATTTCCCAATCTTGCAATTTAAAATAAAAAATTATTTGAGAATTTACATTAAGGGAATTACCATTAGAAGAAATTAGATTGTTTACTTAAAATATTCTACTTTTAAAGTATTTAACTATAAAATTCTGGGCATACTACTACTAATTAAAGAAAATGATAATTGTTTCTAATAAACTGAAGTTCTCAAAGAGGGCCACAGTTATTGAAGAAACTATAATATAGGTAACTATAATATAGCTATCAGAGATAATCAAATTTGTGTAGAAATACAAACAGGATAACAAGGCTGATAAAATTTCCTGAGAGAGAGGCAAACTTTCTTAGCATTCATAAGTTCAAATATATGAATATAGAAAGCTGGTATATTTTAAACCCAGAATTATAAGGACCAATATAGGATGTAAAGAATATAAGTAAACATGGGAAGATAACCTATTAAGTTTACTGGACTAAAAAGGCATGGATATTTAAAAATGTAAGAGTTGAAACAGTTTTTTATAGTTATCTTTAGGAAAATCAGGTGCTTCAAAATTGTGTAAAAAGAAACATGAGCTATAGTAGGTTTAGATTTCTTAAGATCATTTCCCACATCCAGGTTCAAAAATATGGAAGCCAAATGTTTAGAAAAATACCAATCATATACTAAGTTTTAGGGAAAAAAAACATGACACTGCAAAAATGCAAATCAAAGAAAGATTCTTTTTAAAAAATTACCAAAAGGAAATGTAGATCTGGGCCTTGTGCTCTGAGTAAACTGATGCTATCCCTCCCCATGTGAATCTTCTAATACTTTTCAACTCCTGTGTTCTCTTGTGTCTAAACGCATCTCACTCATTTCCTGTCTTACTCTAAGGCACTGAGATTTTGATTCATCTGATGGCCATTTTCATTAGCATCAAAATATAACTTCTCAGTCATTTTCTGCCTTCTTAGTATATGACAAGAATTATTGTTCCTAGAGACGTCATAAGTTTGTAAATACATCCTCCCTGCATGGAAGTCACATGTTTTCATTCTCACCCATGCTACCAATGATCTCCAGGCACACTCTTCCTATACTGTGTGTTGGAGTGAAAACCTTTATGCAGAATCACACATGTTTAAATCCAGCTGCTTCAGGTGTACTTTCACGGAACTCATCTCCCCTGAAATTTTCTTTCTTTCCATGTCTTTTATTCTGCTTAAGAAAAAAAAAAACCTACCAAAAAACAAACAAACAAACAAAAAAAAACAGGCCTCAATATACAGGTTGCTCAGCTTTGTTTCCTGTTTCCAGTAATGTGCATTATATTAAGCTTATTTCTGAGCCATACTGTTGGTTCCTGCTGAGTGTTTTTGGGCTTTGTGGGTGTACTAGATGGACACTTATCTGTCCTTGCTGGACCTTATGATGAACCCTTCAAAGCAGTGATTGTTTAGAGGCATTTGGTTTCTATGTGGCAGTTTAGTGTGTACTATAGCTATTTGTATTTATGTTGTATGAAACTTCAGATTTAATATATAAACACTTAGATCAAGAGCTATTAACAGGTTAGAAAAATAGAGTATTAAAATTTCATTATTTGCACTTATGGATAATATTACTTATGAAAATTTTAGGTAAAACTGCAGAAGAGATGTGTATTAGTGATGGACAGTAGGTATGATAGCAAAGTGAAATGCACATTAGAATAGAATCTAATCTCTGCATTGTGATCACCTTGAAGAATGGTCTTGAGAAGGCTCCATGTTCTTCAGGTTGTTTCCTTCTTTATACATATGAATCCCTCTCTTTTTAGTTTGCATATTATATAACAACACAGCACAGAAGCCAAAAGTCTCCAGAGAGGAAAAGAGCAGTATTACTCCACAGAGTATGTGAGCTAGACAAAAAGAAAGATCAATATTTATTAAAATGTTAAGTGTTAATGTCTTAATTTTTCTGTAAATAGGGTATATCATCTCTTGTATATCCATGTATAACTGCATTAACAAATTAAAGGAAATATATACAGAAATAAAACCCTAACTTACTTGTAAAGCAAGTCTTTGAGCAATTCACATGCATATCATAATAAAACAGATATTCCAGGCAGGTATCATTATCTCCGCCTTGTATATGGGCTTTTAAAAGGCTGAATAGCTTAATGTCAGATCAGTAGTAACAATTATCCACATTGAATTTTAACATAAATCTTTCAACTCACAAAAGAACTTGATGTTTTCCTTAGCCTAAATTATTTCTTTTTTCTTTTTCTTTCTTTTTTTTTTTTTTTTTTTTTTTTTTTTTTTTTTTTTTTTTTTTTTTTACCACATAATGTAGGAAAAATTTCAGTTTAACTGCTTTATAAAAACCTATTGGGTGTTTTAAATTTTTTTTTTGAAAAACTGAAAAAAATTGAACTTACATATTTGTAGAAATAGTGGAACCATGAGTAAAAGGAAGAATTGGGCTTATAGGTAAGGGAGTAGAGCATGTCCAGAAGGTTAGAGGACTTAATTTTAAGTTCCAAAAATGCACATAAGGCCAGATGACATATCTTGGTAATTTTTACCTACACTTCCAGTGCTGCCATGGCAACATGGAAGACAGAGACAAGAGAAATTTCTGAAACTCATAAGCCACGTTTCCTGGTGTTAGAAGTAATTGAAGAAGGGATCATGTCTCACAAAGGTAGAAGCTATGTCCTCTGACCATCATACATGTTCTATGGTACTTCCACTCACATATATAACACATCCAAACATACACACACACACACACACACACACACACACACACACACACACATTCAGTGTCTGAGTACTGCTAATTTTCCTCTTGAAGGATGATGTGGTATTCCTGCCATGTCCATAGGCACTAGCATTATCTTTGAAGTTGTAATCCAGTTTCCTAAGAGGAGGGTATTCTAATTTATTAATTTAATAATCCAGTGCCCAGGTAGAAAAGCAGTTTCATTTCCAAGCAATGTGTACACAACTCCTTGTTATCTGCAGAACCTCACCTATAGCTGTATGTTTTGCCTTTTTGTTTATTCTTTGGAGAAAAATTTATGAAAATCATATATCAACTCACACATACACATTAAAAAAGACTAATTATAGTGTAAAAATGATTCCTAATTATACTCTACAGGACAAGCATACAGATGTTGAGTTGTGTGTGAAGCATTGGAGGATGCCGAGTGATCTGTCCACTTTAGGGTGGTTTCCATGGGCACTGGTAGTGTTTGCTAATTCACTGAAGGAATAGACATTTCACTATGGCTACTGCTCCAAAGAAAACTATTCCAAAGTTTCTCCTTAGTTGATTTGGAATCCAATTATGATCTAAGAGAGGCCTTTGACCTTAGTAACAAACTTATTTGTTCATCAATAGTATTAGTTTTAAATAATGGGAAACCCCCTTTTAACCATTCGCATAATATGACTGAAACACATGTAGAGGTTAAAGGAATGTATCAACATGACAGTAGACAGCTTAAGTCTTAAGGAAGAACAGAAAGCACAAGAAGTATTAGAAATCTGAAAAGACCTCTATGACTGTGTCACTTGTGAATGTGAATATGTGTTCATTCTATGTACAGTGCTATTTCCTTTAGCACATTAATTACACTGTAGAAAGAACCACATGTTCTTTCTTTACATTAACAGTAATATTAAACACTAATTCATTGTTTGCCTGATCCATCATATATTGGTAATTGAATTATTGACCCTCATTTTCAATTTTCCATAGCAAAATAACAACACTGGTGCTGCTTGCCATGGCATTAGGGCAGATATACTACTGTTTTAATTTAATTTTAACAGAAGATTATACAATAATCATAAAATGGTTGGTTTATTCTTCAGTAATGTGTATTAGAAGCTCATGCTTCCTCTGTCTAGATCTCAGTATATATGAAAGAGACATATTATAATATGCATCCTAAATTTGAATTTGTATAGATAAATCATACTAGTATTACATGCAAACTCATAATACAAAACAATATGTATATGTTATAAGTTATAAAAATTGTGGGGTTTTTAGTATGAAATTTTCTGAACATAGAATTAGATAGCAGAAGTGAATACCATAAAATAATGTTAAAATTTTTAGAGTAAAGTGTGAAAAATTCTTGGAGGAAGTTAGATAAATGAAACTCATCTTATGTAGTGACCAAATATTTGGTACATATGATTCTTATTCATGTTAAATTAGAAGACAGAAATTATTTTCATTAATAAACGTGTCTAAGACGATTAGATACAGAAAACTGGAAATGCAAACTGGTAGTTTATAGTATCCATTTACATAGTCATTATCAGAAAACAGTAAGCTCAAAACAATTGAGTTATGAACATACCTGGTAAGAAGAATTTATATATATATGCATATATATGAAAAAATTTTCAGTTATTTGCATATTTAGCAATTAAAACAATGTGTTAGGATGAAACCCAAGTTCCATGAACAGTGGTAAAGATGCAATGTATGAAGAAAGTAGGCCAAGGATATTGGTTTCCTAAACTTTGTTATAACTGATTTGCTATTAATCAAATCTATCATTTTTGGGGGGCTTTCATAAATATTAAAGATGTGTGTAAGACCATATGGATGTGTCATATCTCACAATCTAATAAGCTGAGCAGGCTTGAACCTTAGTTATTTAATGAGTGTTTAATTCTACTGAACCTAATAATCTCAATTTTCTTATTGTCTGGACTCCAAATAGTAAGACAAGATGTTAGCTTTTATGCACTTATAAACTCAAACTCAACTTTGTACACTTAAAGTCATTGTATATTTTTAGTGTTTTATATACAGAAATAAAAAAGCATGTAAGTTTATGATGGACCAAATTTCATATTATACCTAGAGGCTGTCAGTCTACCATTTGCTACACAGTATGTTTCTATATATTCTGACCTGGATTTCTCTGACGCAGGATATCTGGCAGACAAAGCTGGCAGACATAGTTTGTCCTGAGCCTCCACGATTGCCAAAATACTCATGTGATGTCCTAATATGTGACACACTTAGAAGATAAGAGCAGCTGAGTGAAGTCACCTACAAAGTACCAATAAGGTGAATTATTAAAAAAAAAATGAGACAAACATAGTTTCAGAATTGTGTTTATGAGAAAAAATTAGATTTTGTTAAAAGAGAAACCTATAGTCTTACTGAGAAGGATCTCATCAATATTTTAAAGTTCTAAGTCAATTTTCTTTCTACTTGATAAAATTTTGGTTGTGACCCCAAGGTGGTTGAATACAGAGGATAGGCAGCAGTCTTTACATCATGCACTGTACCACTGAGGGTAGCAAGAAGCTTCTTCTTGTTCTGAATACAGAGACCTGGTGAATGTCAAGGTTCAGATATTACAATACTAAGAACATTCACTTCATTTACAAAAAGCAAGATGACTACCTCACCTAGTAAGTGGTGTGACTGATTTACAGAGTTCAAGATATGGAGTCAAAATTTTGTAATCCAGGAGGAATAGCTTCTCTTCTGAACAGCACAACATGCATTTGTAGATTTTTGCTTTGTATTTCCATACATAAGATGGAACATAATGAGAGGAGAAGAAACACCTTAGGCATTAAGGTGATGCGTACATGTTTTCTTCTTCTTTCTTACTTTGTTCCCATTATGACTCCCTCACACTTATTCTAAAAGTGAAATCAAAGACTTATGTGTGGGTAGATGATAAAGTTCAGAGAGAGTTCTTAGGAGCCTTCATGGGGCCTTGGCCCAGCCTCAGCACTCAAAATAGCAGTGATTGTGTTGTGAATGCCAAGGGTGCAGGAGCATATTCTAGAGTGGTCTTCCATACTAGCCTTTGCTCTTTAAGCTCGTATTTCTTGTCAACCCTAAGAATTTCTTACGGAGACTAAACTTAGAAATGTAAATTTGTGATCCAGGTCTTGAAGTCTAGGAAATTATTGCATTTAGATTGATTTTTAGTTGAGGCAGGCTTTGGCGACTGCATGGGAGGCCTTACTTTTTCAGAGTAGGTGAGTGGGGAGGCTGGGGGATGGCGAGCAGGAGGAGAGATGAGAGGAGAATCTGTGGCTGGTATGTAAAACATTAAAAATTTCTTAATATAAAAAATAAAACATACTGAAAGAGATTTATTTTTATTTTAAATTACATATAGGTGTTTGTTTATGTGTCTTCACATAAGTATTTGCATGGGAGTGCATATGTCTGTGGACACCAGAGGTGCTGCATTACCTGGAAGAGGAATTATGGTTCTGAGCTACCTCACATGAATGCTGGAAATTGAGCTCTGGTCCTCTGGAGAAACATCAGATGTTTTCAATCACTGAGCCATCTCTCTAACCCTAAGAAGATTACGAATTAGTTAATGTTCCCCTTCACATTATATTTCATTTCTCACCAAAAGGCAACAATGGATTTCCATAAAAGCAAGGTCTCATAATTTTATTCTAACAAACTATTGCTTTTTTATTTATTATTGGTACTTTGAAACTGGTTATTTAAAAGAAATCATAATATTTTTGTCATCTCAAGCCCAAGCATACCCAAATTCACCTGTAGCTTCTTTCAATATATATTCCTGTAATGCTTGACAAGAAGCCCGGATAATTCACCAATGAAGATATATCCTTGTTGTCTCCTCTTTGTTCAGGCTGTGCACATCACTCCCCAGGCAAAATTAGAGGAAAACAGAACAGAGAAAGAGAATACTGAGGCCACGGGTGTTGTTGGATATAAGAGCTTGCTAAAGGGTCAGAGAAAGAATTCTGAACAAAGGGGATAATTTTGGAGCTTATAGGAAATAAAATGGAGCCATTCGACCTTAAATATATGGTGGGAGTTACAGAAATTACTTGATAGAGAATTACTAGGATTGGTAGAAAAGCAAACGGGTAATTTACTACATAGGGACACTATGTAGGGTCAATGGACACATTTTAAGTAGGCAGTAAAGCAGAATGAAACATCCAAATTACTGGTCTTGTCTCTCCTAGAATTTATTACAAAATAAGTGATAGTTTTTTATACACTTCAAAGAAAGAATGTGCTTCCTAGGAAAGAGCTAACAAAATGCATAAAACCACCAGCTACTCTGAGAAATATATAGTCAAAAATGATCAGTTTCTGAAGCCAATGTGGTATCACATTTTATTTATTTATTTAATTTTCTCTTACAACACATTTTGTTTAATCTTTAACTCCCTTCAACTCCTCCAAGACTATCCCTACATCCTTGTACATTTAATTTCATGATTTTTATCTTTCTTCCCTCTCAAAGCAAATAACTAAAACCAAACACGACAAAAAGTAACAAAACAAAATAAGAAGCTCAAAACCCGGAAGTCGATTTTGTGTTGGCCAACTACTCCTTGGCATGTGGCCTGCCCTGAGAGTGCTTCATATAACACTCAATGATGTTCTGTTTGAGAGAAACAATAATGATTTGCTCTCCTAGAAGGTATCAGTTACAAATACTTTCTTGTTTAACTAGTGGTAATTTATGTCTATTTTTTCTTCTCAATGCTGGAAATTTGCTTTGAACATGTTCAGACCAGTGGCATTGTGAGTCTCTGGGAGTTTACATGTGTATCAGCCCTACAGTGTCTGGAACTCTCTATTTTTTGTTTTTGTTTGGTTTTTTGTTTTTTGTTTTGCTCTTTTGTAGTCTTTCCACACATCTGGGTCTTAAAGTCTTTCCACTTCCTCTTACATGTAGATCCCTAAACTTTGTGGGTGGAGTTTGCGTGCTCCAAAGTCTCTCACTATCTGCACATTGTCTTGTGAGTATATGTATTTACCATCTGCTTTGAGAAGAACTTTTTCATGTGTGAGTTATGTGAGGTGCTTATCTATATGTGTAGCATATATCACTAAGGATCATTTTATTTTCATGTACCTTTAGCAAAATAAAATTAGTAAGCAGTTTTCTAACTCCTATGATGCATGTACTCCTGGGTTTCTGGACAATCCAAGCATATCAAGTAGGGGCTTCTTCAAAGCAAATAGGCTTTGTTCTATTTTTTTTTTTTTGCTTTTTCCTTCATTTTATTATTTTCTTATTAATGTCTTTTTTATACATGTATCCACCTCTCCTCCTCCTTTCCCTCCCCCCAATCATTCACAGTCAGCGTCAGCCTTCACTCCCCCTCATTCCCCCATCCACCCATTCCCTCCACAAAAGGGCAAGAAGTCCCAAGGTGGGTCAGCATAGTGTGACACATCCACCCTAGGCAAGACCGATTCCCTCATCCCAAAGTCAAGACTGGGTTAGGTGTTCCTCTTCAGGGAGTGGGCTCCCAGGAACATAGCCTTCTCCATAGGCTTTAAATCTAATTTAAAAACTGAAAAAAACTATCCATTTTAAGTGAAAGTACATAGCAAAGGCATGACATTCAGATTCCCAGTAAGACGCTATAGTTGTTACAGCAGGTTTGTTCACTTTTTACAGTGTGCAATGAGCCTAGTACAGTGGCTGCATCATAATGCAACTGTACTGTAAGCAAACACACTTTTTATTCCATTGTCCTGCTCTTTTGTCTAACTCTCCAGATTATTTTTCTTTATTTAAGATTAGGCAGATGCTCTTGCTTCCCAAAGAAATTTAAAAAAATGAAGAAATAGGCACCCACACACCAACCTTCCTCCACGCAGAGACATCATCATGTTTCTCTGTGTTTGTATATTTCTTTTCAGTGCTCTAGAAATTTATAAGTGCTTGCCTTTTCACAATTTTGGCAAATATAGTAAAGAATAAACTATGAATCCTGTTGCTCATATGGTCTCTAAAGGTGGAATTCAAGGAGAATAAATACTTGTGATCATTTGTGAATTATTACATTGATTACATATAGTACTTTTGAAATTTTGAAAGTTTTAGGATTTTATGTTATTTTTTAAAATGATTGTTTGCTAACATATTTTAGGCTTCTGGTACTTCTGAAAGAGGCAGAGCTTATTAGCAGTCAGCCAATGCAGCTATCAAGGTTTGAGGTAAAGGGACTTAACTAATGGGGAAACACTTGTAACAGATGTAGTTACTTATTCCATCAATGCCGAACATTCATTAGTGTGCAGAAATCTATGTGTCCAGTAGCATTCCATCAGTATCATCATTTCTGTTCTCCTTATTGACCTCCATATGAGGAATGCTGTTCAGCACAGCGTAGTAACCGGTTACATCCATAGTGCCAGTCTTAGAAAGCTGATTTTATTTCTACGTACAATGTCCAGCCGATAGGGTTATGCTGGGATCATATGGCAAACAGGAAAGTGTCTCTGAGTTTATGTTCTTTGGGAGAGTTTATGACGATCATTGCTGATTTTTTAGATGCTTGGTAGCAGTTAGCTGTGAAGTGCTCAGTCCTGGCTTTTCTTTGTTGGTCGTTTCTTGAAGCAATTATTTAGCCATTCGCTGTTGACCTAGGCAAGTCTCCTATTTCTTCTTGAGTCCATGAGGACAGGATTAGATTCCACTACTTCATCCATTGGCTCAGTTATCGAATCTGCTAAATGCGCTTACACAAGACTTTGGCTTACAAGCTATTTTATGAATGAGGTATCCACTCCTTCTTCTCTTCTATATCTGCCTTTAATTTAAATCTTCTCTCTTTTTGTTATTTTATCTCAGAGAGTGTCAAGTCTTTCAAGTAACTAAACCTTAATAACATTTCCCACAAACTTCCTACTGTCTATTTTATATATTTCTGTTCTGATCTTTATTTTTTCTTATTTTCTGCCAACTTGGAGTCCACTTGTTTTTACATAATTCATTTTTGGTTCATTGAGGTCTAAGGTGAAGTTGATTATTTTTGAGCTTCTTTTCATACGTCAGTGTTTACTCCTGTAAAGCATCTCATCACTGATGTTTTTGCTGCATCTCATAGTTTTTCTATGTGGTGTTTGTGGTTTTTCTTTAGATTTTTAACAATTTCTTGTCTACTTTCTTGTTTGACTTAGAGATTTTTTTTTAAGGTTGTGGTGCTTGATGTTTATGTACGTAGGGATATTTCTATGTTCTTGATGCTGTTTCTATTGCTATTCCACTGATTGAAGTCATAAACAGAAGATGACAAACTATAAAACCCCCAGAAGTATATAGTAGTAAATTTCTATCCTATGGAGCTCGGAAATAATTTTAACATATTAAACAGAATGTAAAAGTTAGCATTGCATGATGAGAAAAATAAATATTTAAATGAAAAAAGGAAGATTTTAGTTTGGGAAAAATTAATTATGAGATATAAGTCTACATGAGAGCCACAAAACTTGAGTAAACCAATGAAAAAAATCACATTAAATGTTGGACAGAGAACTTGAATAATCTGTATGTGAAAATATGCTTGATGTCAATAATATCAAAGAAAGAAATATTAAAGCCACAATGAGATGTTATTTTATACCAATTAAGTTTAATATTACAATAAATACATAAATACATAAATAAATATTGTTCAGTATGTGGAGAAAAGTGAAATTTTAAGGAGCACTTATAGAAACCATGAAGACTTCTTAACAAATTAAAGATAGAGTAACAATATAACCCCAAAAGCCCTTCACTGAGGGAAGAGCCAGAAGAAATAAAGTCAGTGTAGGGCCAACTACACAGCCATGTTCATTTTAGCATTATTCTGCATTAATAATAAGAGAGAGGGATAATAATATCAACGTTTCATTGACAGATGAATAAATGTCAACACTGTGGCATACAGATGTAAGCAACAGAGCACAACTCAATTCATAAAGAGAGGATGGCTAAACCTAAGGATGTCTAAGTGAATGAGTCAGATTTGAAAGAAAGCATACTCATGTGTACTTACTTACACGTGTAATTCTTTCAAAAGTCAAATAAATAGGAACCGAGTAGACCAGGATTTGCAATAGAGGAGAGCAGTAAGGAGTAAAAGGTAGAAGTAGTGAGTACCAGGCCAAAACTTATATCTAGACATAGAAATATGTTGCATGAGCACAGAAGTAATACAGCATTACATACAGATTAAAAATAAAATTTCACTTAAAAATAGTAAGTAAGGCATTTTTATCACCAATAAAAGGATGACTGTATAAGGTCATATCTTTGAGTTTTTGTGGTCATACTTTCACAATGTAAATGTATAGCTAAAGCTCCTTGTTGCACATTTTAAATATATGCAATAAAAATAAATTTTTAAAAAATGAATAAGGCAGAGTCACTCAACCAGCTGCAGATGGTGAGATGACTCATAATTTAGAACAATGTGCTACGTCTAAAAATAGGTCCTTAAAATAGCACTAATAGTCTATTTGAAGGTAAGAATGTCCTTTGGTCTGTGTTCCATTAGCCAATGTTTCTACACAAATGCTTGTCAACCATTCAAACTTAGAAGCAGCTGCCAGAATTTGAATAAAAAGTTCAGGCTTTTGTTTATGCTAAAAGATTAGTGAAGTGTGACACTGTAACTTTTATTTACACGTTTCAAACGTATGTTTCAAAGATCCTGCATGTTAAAATCTTTTCTGAGCAGACATATGTTTCAGCGTCTCTACTCACTAAAGTGCATGTACAAACCGTGTGAATTAGCAGTGTTTTCCTTTCCAGCTTTTTTTTTTTTTTTTTTTTTTTTTTTTTTTTTTTTTTTTTTTTTTTGTCTCTTAGTTGTTAAGAATGGGAAATGTTCCAATTTAGAATGTTTAACGAGCGATCACAAAACTAACTCATAATGACTCAGGGTCTGTATTCAAATAGGGTCTGACATAAAAGCAAGAAGTAACTCTTTCCTGTCAAATATCTTCACACGTGTATGTTATAGGCTTTGGTATCCATTTCTAAAAGTGTACCTTCCAATATCCATGCAAAATACGTTTATATTTCATTTCCAATTATGCTACATGGATTTATAGGTGATATAAAACCTTTATACAGAAGCAGTTGATATGATATGAAGCCATTGTTCTCTTTATTTCTTACGCAAGGATAGGACATATCTAGTCTTATTCTCAGGCTCATTTTCTGTGACTTCTCTACATAAGGAGTATTACTTCAAACTGTGTTCAAGGTACTAATCATCCACGAATGTCCTATATATATTTTTGGCTTACAGTGAATGATTCCACTTATAATTGCTAACATTCAACTTTCCCTTTTTTATTTGAATAAAAATATCTATCAGGGTCTATGTTATATATTTTTCTATAATGAACACATCTCAGTACACAGAAGGAATTTAAGAGCCAGAGGATAGGGAGATAAGCAGCAAAAGAGCATCTGCTGGCCGCAACACAATGTTTGCCCTTAGATACTTACCACAGCTGCAGCTGTCTGCACAAAAGAAGTTATTCCAACATTTCATCATGGATCAGAAGTGACCCTTGAGGACTGATTCCTTCTTTAGAGTCTATTGACAGTTAAAGTTTATTGAAGATGTGACTGCCATTTTCTTCCATGGTATATCCACCAAAAGTTGTCCTTATTCCATTAAATAAACTCCCAAAACACTGTGAAATCTCAAATTAAATTCACCAAAAGAATACAGGAAAGAGGGAGCAGGGCTTACTGGAAAGAAGATTTCCCAGGAGAAAGAGGCAGCATAGAGAGGAACAGAATGTGAGAATTTGCTAAAATTTATAATATAAATATATAAAAATTAAATTTAATTTAATTTTTTAAACAATCAGGTAAATTAAAAAGTTAACAACCATTTTAGAAATTTAAATTAATTTCAAATGGAAGTAAATGAATAATGCAGCATCCAAAATGATGAAAATACTTGAATGTGGTTTTGGAGGAAATAACACATCAAAATATATAACAATATTTAGTGCATTATACTATTGCCTAAGACAAACAACAAAGTAGGGAAATATTGAATTTAGTAAAAATGACTCAATATTTATATTTTTCTGGCTAGAGGAGAGTGAGAAATGTAAGTTCAAATGGTCTATTATATGTTTAAAACTTTATCCAAAGATCACCAACTCTAAGGCATATTTAATAAGATTTCAAAACCTTAAAGGAGAAGTAAGCAGATTTCTTGAGTACTCTAGCAATGTAATCACAATACACACTTTTAATAAAAACAAAGCAAAACAAAATCTGTTTAACAGTGTCATTCTGAAGAACAAGACTGTTTACTGTGTCAGTGAGGTTTTCTGGCTCTGTCCAGCCAGAGGTCTAGACCCACAGACCTGAAGTTCCAGGTCACTTAGCTGCTGGCCACTGCTTAGGCCCCAAAATGACTCAGACGCTTATACTATGTTCACGCTTTTTGGCCCACTGCTTAGGCACATTGCTAGCTACCTCCTTCATCTTAACTCAACCCATTTTTATTAATTTGTCCTGCCTCATGAACCATGGCTCCCTTGTGTTCCTTAAGTGTTTCTTCTTTGGACATCTGGCTCTATCTGTCTGAAGACTCTACCCTCTATCTTGTACCTATGCTCTGATTCCTCTACCAACCTCTTTGGTGTTGCCAGGACCAAAACAGTTCTTTATTCACAACACATAGAAAGATATTCCCACATCAGTTCATGAAGAAAATTTAGTCACACTACATTATTCCCAAGGTTATAAAGTGGGATCCAGGGCCAGAGAGAAGGCTCACCAGATGAAGACATGTTCCGTCAAGCCTGACAACCTCAGTCTGATTTCCTGAATCCTCATGGTTGAAGGAGAAAATGTGTTATGCTTTGATCTCAGATCTGCACTGAAGCATGCATTTATGTCTACAAACACATGCACACAAATACATGAATGTACTTAAAAAATAGAAGTAGGATTCACGGATTGAACATGAAACCAGATAAACTTCTAAGCACAAATGCAGAAGGTAAATAAATAGTCAGTGCATAAACAAGGCTATGTTCCCACTGAAAAATTTTAGAAACTTCTACTTGAGAATGCATAAAAGCCTTAAAAATATGGATATAGAATAAAAGATTTAAATATCTTATCTTTATTGTTAGTTTCTATTGAAATTTTAAAAACAAAATATAATTTATTATGTTTCTCCTTCCCAAGGATTCCTAGATCCTCTGTTCTCTCTACCTTCCCAACTTTAGGCTTCTCTGTCTCAGAACAAATAACTAAGAAAAAATAACAAACATAAAAAATACCTACAAAATGAAAATAAAAACAAAGAATCAAAATAACAATAAGACAAAAATGACTAAAAAAAGCCAAATGATTAAAAGGAAGTCCGGTAAAATACCATTGAGTTCTCTTTGTGTTGGCCAACTAGTCTTAGGCTTGGGAACTGTTGTGAAATGGCCCCATAGGCTCATATGGAACAGTACCCATAGGATGAGGATATTGGAGTAGCTGTGCCTTTGCTGGAGGAAGTGTGTTATTGGGGTTGGGCTTTGAAGTTTCAGATGCACAAGCTGAGCCCAGCATCTCTCTCTTTTCCTGTAGCCTGGTGACGCAAATATAGAATTTTCAGCTCCTACTCAGCACAATGTCTGTCTGCCTATGTGCCAATCAGACTTTATGCCATTCTGATAATGGATTAAATCTTTGAGTTGTAAAACAGCCCCAAATATATGTTTTTCTTTACAAGATTTTTTTTCCATTGATGGTATCTCTTTATAGCAATAAATCTTAAAGTAAAACAGGGGCTGTCCTGGAGTGTGGTTTATAAGACCTTGTGAGACTCTGTTGCTGAGTCTGAATAATTTCCTCAAGGAAGGAGGTGAAAAGGCACAGAGTCAATGACACAGACCCTGGAAATCAGTTGAAAAGCAAAGGACTAACTCAATTATTCAACAATGGAGAACGTCTTATATACCCTTATCCCATCACCCAGACTGTATCTGGGACTAGTGATTTTGCTTGGCTGTTCCTCATTGGATAGGCTTAATCAGGATATCTGACAGTGGCTGTTGTTAGGCAGATTTTGAATGATCAGGAATGTTGGACATCTGCTGTTGTTGGCCCAAGACTCCAGGCTGGCTCATAAGGAAATACATTATGTCAATGCCTTGCCAACAGATTTGAGCCAATTTCCTTGACCCTTGGACCTGCCCTATTATAAGACAACACTTGGGAAAACTTTTCTTTGTCATTGAGTATCAATTTCAGATAGCTCCTTTGTTAGTGTTCATACCCTGTTTCTACTTCCTTTTTCAGTGCTAAAACTCTGTCAGACTTGAACCTGTGAAGATCTGGTGCCTATTAGAACAGTCTCTGTGACTTCATATATGTATCAGTCATCTTTTATCTGAAGATACCATTTCCTTGGACATTTTCATCACTTTGGGCTCTTACAATCTGTTGTCTTCTCCTTTGCAGGCAAGGGATGATTGAAAGAACATCTTTTAGCAATGAGTACTTCAAAGTCTGTCACCTTTTGCACATTGTCCATTTGTGGGTCCCTGTGTTTATTGCCATCTAAGTCAAGAAGCTTCTCTAATGAAGGTTGTGTGAAGTAATGATCTATGGGTATAACAGAGTAGTCTGTCATTAGAGTCATTTTATTATTTTGTCCTTTAGCAGAGTAATACTAGTAGGTTTTCTTATAGGCTTAGGAGCTATTTAATTTCAAGTTCTTGGACACTTTAATAGTGTCAGGAATGGGTTCCACCTTATGGAACAGGCCTTAAGTCATGGAAAAGTGACCTGGGATTATTGTTCCACTTCCACTATTTCTTGCAGGTAGGTTGTTGCAGTCACATGGTACCTAAGTCAAGGATAGAAAATGGAGGAGAGGAAACCAAGGGAAGCCAGGCTGAAGAAGCTGCACGAATAAATTAAATTCAGGGATAGATCTCTAAGAAAGTCAGAGATATTAGAGAGAATAAATACCACAGTCAGATATTACCCAGCTGTGTTCCAGCTTCCTCAGCTTGGCTTCTCTTGGCTTCCTTTTCCTCTATGCCTGCCTTAAGCCTTAAATACTCTCTTGGTAAATTAAGGTGTGGCCCCACCACTGCCTGCTTGTGAGCTTGGAATTCCTTCTGTAATCTAGCCACAGTCAGTCTAGGAGAATCAGAGAGTAGTGATTCATACCTTTAATCTCAGCACAGGGAGTATCCTGGTAGTGGTGACAGAAGGAAAACTTCTGGAGCTTTTATTAAATTCCCACATAGACTGTGGGTAGATTCCCTCTGATATCTCTGAAACTTCTGAAGCTTTTATTCAATCAACACAGGTACTAACAATTACTTTACTTCTCCAGTAAAAAGTATTTGCTCAGATCATGAATTTTACCAGTTGGAGTAATGCTTCTAGTTAGGTAATAGCTGAACTTTCCCATGTTTGATAACATAAATACATATTTTCTTAAGAAACAGGGCCTTAATATCAGATTATGGAGAGCAATGGATAGCTTTGGCATAGCCTTTGTTGTCCGGGTTCTTCATGTGACCCATTTGGCCAATGACTCAACAAAATGTAATTTACTTATGTCACAGGAGGTTTTTCTTCATGAAAAATGATGTCTAGTTGAGACACTGTCTTCCTTTTATTTGGTGACCCTATTGGATTTGTTTCATAGATGAATATATTTTGGGAAGTTTGTAGAGTAGTAGGGCTCTATATGAGTTTTCAAGTGTTCCTTCTTGTAAGCTGCCCCCCCCCCCCCACGATTCTATGTTTTTTTCTTCTCTCTTAATCTTCACTGTATGTAGACCTCTTATTCTAGTCTTACTACTTTCTCTTCATAACACTAAATGCTACTTCCAGTTCCCTGGTACCTTATTAATCATCTAAACTTTGAGGTTAGAGAGGGTTTCTGCAGTTCAGTGGGTCTGGAAATGGAATGGAATTGGAAAGTGATTACTAGGAATGGTTCAGAGGAGCAGCAGAGAAAAGAAGGAGACACTGGGTCTGCACAAAGAGGAGAACTCTGAGAATGGAGTAGGCTAGGAGGAAGGATTCCTGTAGGCAGGCTGTAGCCGGACTAAGAGTAATTCTGGAGAGACATGAATGGAAGACAAAAGAACCTGCTTCTTAGCCTGGAGTAGTGGAGGACCCTGGTAGAAAGAGTTTCTGCTGGTGGGTAATTTAAAGAAAGGGGTGGAAATACGCTATAAGGAAAAGCCAAGAGAGCCAGTTTGAAAGAGCTCACCTGTTCTATTTTTCATATCCAATGTTTACATTTTATTTTTATGTTAATATGCTGGTCTCTGAGCAGGAATATATGGGGCACTAATAGAGACTTAGTGTGAGCAGAGAAACAAAGAAAGTGAGTTGTAAAGGGAAAGACTGAAAGCAATAAAGCTCAGAAATGCAGGGTTGGCTTGAATTTTGAAAGGAAAGAGCAGGCAGATATGATAAGCTAGTGAGAGGAGCCTTGAAGTACAATATTCTCAAGCTTTGTGGAAGAGAAAACACTGTTGGCAACAGAGAAAGCATCCCATTCTCTATTTTGTATTGAGATCTCAATGGATGACTGGAAGGGAATGTGTAAAACTAGAATCAAGAACAAAAATTAAAAATGAAAACTGGGTATAGCAAGGACCAAAAAGGTACAGAGTATTCACTGAGAAAACATGAAACAGGACATGATCTGGTAAGAACTCACTGGTATCTTTAAATGCTCAACTCCCTTCTTCTTCTGGTTCTATGTATAGCTCAGAGGGTAGCAAGCTGTTATAACATTTCTGAGCTAGTGTTCACTTATTGATTGATTGCTACCTAAGAAGAAGGGAAAGCATCTGTATTATGGACCTTCAGAGTGTCAAGACCAATAGAATGTGTATAAAGAGATGGGAATTTATTTTAAGGGTTTGGCATATGAAATTGTGTAAGCTGGAAATTTAATATCTACAGCATAGAAGAAAGCTGTATCCATTGCCTGAAGTCATCAGCTCCTGGAAGTCGTCGTCCTGATTAGAGCCAGCTACCATGATGCCCAGGTAATCTGCTCTAGTAAACAACAGTAATTTCATTTCTTCAAACAAAAGTACGGTTTATGTCCAGAGACATGTGTAGATAATCTTGAACTAAGTGTCTGGGCTTTAAAAACACACACATACGCCCCACACACATGACAATGTCATGACTATAGCCCTACATTAGTCAAGAGTTAGAGTTGGAATTGCAGAATGGAAGTGCCTCTGATACACATACCTGACTTCTGGGGTGTATTCTGTGGTCATCACTTAGGAAATTGCATATCACTTGTGTTCCACTTCTGTGTCATGCAAGCTGAAACTACCCTCTACTATCCGGTGGTCTTTTCATCTTCTCCTTCCTTGTCTGCTTTTACTCTTCCAAGATGCTGCTGCTCATTCTTTTTACCCTTCATGTCTTCAATGCAGCACATTCTCTGCTGTAAGCCAGGACTTACCTAATTAATTTTTCAGTATATTTCATAGGGAAAATTCAAATCTGGTGAACCCTCTTTATACATCAATGTCTGCTAAATCTCCCTTTCTAGCTCTGACATTTTCTTGTAATTTCAGCTATCTCCTCAGCAAATTCACTTGAATAAAGAGTACTACACACTTAAAAGTATCAAACGAGATCAATTTTCTTCATAAATTCTTATACCATTTTCTCCAACTTCATGAACAAACAGTGCTTACTATCCAATTGCTCAATGTAACTTTTTTAATACTAATGCTATTAGTATTAAATTATTAATATTAAACTAATTAATGATATTTTAATACTAATACTACTTTTCTATTATCATGACAAACATCAGATTTAACAAATAGTTACATTGAATTGCATCTCTCTGTACTTACTACTGTCATTCTGTGCTTGCCACAGCCTTAATGTTCCCTAACTAGTCTCACAGGCCCTCACTTTGCCTTAAAATCTTCTTTCTCAGTTTTCCCTTAGTAGTTGATGACTTTCAAACTTAGTCTGTTCAAAAACAAATTTCAGTGTGTATATAAAAAAGTTTCAATTGAATAGTTTACCTAGTGGTATTTCAGCAATAGCAGATTTTAAGTTTTAATAAAATGACTATATAATATACTCTTATTGTGAATGCTAGTTTAAAGCTATATAAAATATTTTATTTACTATTTTTATTATTTGAACTTCTTATCAATTATTTCAAAACAAGAAAGCATAAAATAAGTCAAATATAGCAATTTTTTGTTTTCTTCTATTTTTATACACTAAAAATACAGAACTAGATTTCTGACTCTTACATAATTTGTCTAACTTGTCCACACACACACACACACACACACACACACACACACACACACACACACACACACGGAAGGGAAAGGGAGAGAGAGAGAGAGAGAGAGAGAGAGAGAGAGAGAGAGAGAGAGAGAGAGAGAGAGAGAGAGAGAGAGAGAGAGAGAATATTACAAATGTTACACAGCAGTGGGGCATGTTTTTATGGTTGCAGAGTCTTAGCTAGTCTACCTGGTGAGGGAAGACCTCTGTCTTTAGGGACTGACAGTTGAGTGACTTGGGTGGAGATGGTAAAGCTAGGATTAACAGACTATGAGAGGACAGAAAAAGACAGTAGTAGACTGGTCCCATGGCTCATGGGTGATAATACGAAAGGGAACAGGATTGTTTCAAGTGGACAAATAAGACTTAGGGGCCTGGTTACAGGTTAAAATTTTAGAGATCACATCAAAGATGGTTTTTCTAGGGTCCAGACATTTATAGACTCTTCCTGAACAAGTTGGTAACTTGTTAAAATTCTTGTTAGCAATTCATTTTTATAAACATGATTGAAACTCAGATGAAAAACTTGCAGCAATTTGCTTTCGATGATGTGTATGAAAGCAGGTCATGTTGGGGGCTGTGTGAGCAGAGCTTTACAATAATTTGAAAAAAACCAATCAAAAATGTTGGGGCCTCCCTCTCACTGTAACCTAGGGAGGCCCTTACAACAGTAATTCTGTGACACTCGAATGTAAAATGCCTACAAGTTTTCCTGTTGGACAAAGACTTCCTTCTCTTGGGAATATGAGGTGCTTGTTGTTTGCAAATAGGAATCCAGGGCTTTGGAGCATTTCAGAAGGATCAGTCAGAGTCTTGTGAGAAATGTCATTTAAGCTGCAATAATGACTGGATTTTCTATTCCCACAAATTGCAGGACACAGCAGAAAGCTATTGCCTAGAGCCTGGCGTGGACAGCATGTGGAGCCTCGAGGGAGGGGATCAGACTGTGTTCCTGTATATGGGGAAGACCTTAGAGCCCGTTCCCTGCAGAGGAGCACCTAGCCCAGCCTTGACATTGGAATGAGGAAATCAGACTTGCCAGGAGTGGATGTGCCATGTTGATCTGACCCACCTTGGGACTTCTTACCCTTTTGGGGGAGAGGATGGGAATGGGGAGGGGGATGGCTGAAGTCTGACTGGGAGGGATTAGTAAAATGGAAGATGGGGCATCATGGATAAAAAGGATATTTTGTAATAAAAAAGAATAAAATAGAGAGAAAAAAAAGAAATCCCAGGTAATTGAAATTTTTTTTTTTAAAAAATGACAATATGGTGCAAACTAACCCAAGTACTGTGTAGCCACAGTATCACTTTAGATAAGAACATCCTCTGAAATTTTTGGTACTTTGGTTAAAAACCACAGTTTGCTTTAATTTCTCTTATCTCCCCTCTTTCTTGTTTAGTCTTTCTCTTTCACTTTCTTTTGATTTTGTGAAAGAAAGGTAGAGGTATTGATTTACTGATGTCTGTTCCACCTCAGAGAGTCTGACTGGACTGTAATCTTAAATATAATGGCCACTTATTCTCTCCTCCAAAGAAGTTTCCTTCTCCAGCTGTTCCTCAAAAATACAATTGTCCATCAGTACCCCATCCCAACCTGATTGGTCATATTTCCATTTCCAGCAATGCCCAGTCCACCTACAAAAATCTTTTATTTCTCCTTTCCAGAGAGATCCAGGTGTTCTCCTCAGGAACCCTCCTTGTTACCTAGTCTTTCTGTGTCTGTGAATTCTCTCATAGTTATCCTTTATTTTATAACTAATATTCCCTTATGAGTGAGTACATGCCATGTTTGTCTTTCTGGGTCAGGGTTAATGCACTTGGGCAAATTTGTTTTTCTAGTTTTGTTCATTTGCTTTCAAATTTCCCAGTGTCCTTGTTTTGAAAAACTGGGTAAATGTACCACATTTTCTTTATCAACTCTTCTGTTGAAAAACGTCCAAGTTGTTTCCATGCTCTACCTGTTACAACTAAAGCTGCTATCAACATAGTTGAGCAAGTGTCCTTGACGTATGCTTGAGCATCCTGTGGGTATAAACCCAAGAGTGTAATGTGAAATCTCAAAGTCATTTTGGTTTGCATTTTTCCAGAGGCTAAGAGTGTTGAACATGCCAAGTGTTTCCCAGCCATTTGATATTCTTCTGCTGAGAGTTCTCTGTGTAGATATGTACCCCTCTTTTTAAATTGGATTATTTGTTTGGTTGATATTTACCTTACTGGAAAGGGAGGGAATTTTTGGGTCACAAAAATCTTGGTGTAGGAACTCTCCCAGGAATCTACAAGGATGACTCCAGCTAATACGCCTGCCAATAGTGAATAAGTTACCTGAATTGGCCATCTTTTTTGATCAAGTTGTTGCCTGGTCCAAATGGCATGATAGAGGCATCATCCAGTAGCTGGTGGATGCAGATGCAGAGACCCACAGTCAAACATTAGATAGAGCCAGGCAATCCTATAGAAGAGGAGAGGAAGGAATTGGAGGTGCCAGAGTGATCAAGGACAGCACAAGAAAACATACAGAATCAACTAACCTAGACTCATAGGTGCTCACAGAGACTGAACTGACAACCTGGGAGCATGGGACTGACCTAGGCCATCTGCCTGTATGTGACAGTTGTGTAGCTTGATCTACTTGTGACTCCTAACAGTGGGAGTCTTTCATTGGCTTTTGGGACCCTGCTCCTGACACTGGTTTGCCTTACCCACACTACATACATAGGAAGTTACTTAATCTTTCTGTAACTTTAATATGCTATCTTTTGTTGATATCCATGGAAGGCCTGCCATTTTCTAAATAGAAATGGAGGAGGAGTGAAGAAAGGGGTGCAGAGAGAAGTGGCAGGGAGGGACTGAGAGGAGACAAGAGAGGGGAAACTGGTTAGAATGTAAAAACAAATAAAATTTAAAAATAGAAAAAAAAACAATAAAACTCATCCTGTCAGTTGGTGCATCATCCATCAAAACTCATGTTTTCTAAAACTCCAATTCTTTGGGCTGTAGAGGCTCCAATGCCAGAATAAAACCTCCAATTAGATTGTGAAAACTCATGGAAAAAAGAAGTCATTCCATGTGTCCTTATTCCAGTGTCTTAGGTTCAGCAGGGTGAGCTGGCAGGAGGCCAACGGCACAGGATAATGGGAAGAAGTTGTCTTCTGTTGATGGATCACTTCCTCTATAAATTAAGAAGCACCATGGCTGAGGGCGATGACTTATTAAAAAATCTTTCAGTCAGTAAATCCTTTCTTTCACCATTGTTGGTTAGCAATGACATTGCATAGATGATAAAGAAATAGATCTGAAATAAAAACCTTCTGAAAATCAAGTTTACTTAGGAATTTGGAAGAAGATCAAAGATTGGGATACTTAAAAGGTTTCCGTTAGCACTCAGAAAGATAAATACAAATGTTTTGTCTTGTTATGGCTTCATTTCATTAGTGAGCATGTACTGACTAACATCAGAGATGGAGAAAGAGTAAGAGGATTCAGACCAAGGATGGCCTTGTTCAGTGACTCGGGTTATTTTGCTTCCTAATAAATGATGAAGGGGGACAGAGAAGAAGATTCTATTAGGGGCAACTTGGATTCTGAGCCCATAGTGGGGGTAGCTACAGCTAGGTAAACAATATACAACATGAAGCTGAAAAAGAACCAACTTATTAATGCTACAGGATATAATTATCCTCTTCAAGACTTTAGAGTGGAAACTTGGCGTCCTCAAGAATAGCCCTAAGGACACCTACTTGGCCCGTGCTGTTCTTGTTCTCTGCTGATATTCTCTCCTGGAGTGTTACTGCTCCAGCTCTTCTGGAATCTCTGTTTCTCTCTGTGTGTCTCTCTATCTCTGTCTCTCTCTCCCCTTAATACTCTAAACTCTTTGAATCTGAAGGCCTTCGGCCATGTTCTACTCCATGCATAGAGTACAATCACCAAAATAAACACAAAGCACGTGTTTTCCATCATTTAAAAATATATTAGACCTTTCTCTGTGAGATACATTAACAAAATGACAACCCCCATGGAGACATTTGTAGTGAAAAGTTTTTCTGTCCCACCTGGCTAGTCCCACAGCCATTTAGTCCTAAATAATCACACTTTATTACTATCTAACTTTAAGTTAACTCCTATTTCTTATTCATGTTTAGCGACATAGCTTGGTATCTTTTGCTCAGCACAGCACTCACATTTTCCTCTGTGTCTGGTTAGTTTCTGCTCTCTGATTTTCCTCTCCCAGAATTCTCCTAGCCTGGTTGCCCTGCTTCTACTTTCTGCCTGCCTTCTGGTCAATCAGCATCTTATTTAATCAATACAAGTGACAAATATATACAGCGTATAAGAGCATATTCCACAGCAGACATTGTCCCTCCAAGTTTCTGCTTCTGTTAATTCATGGTACTCTTATTGCTTATTGACTTAGATTTTTCATTATTGGAACCTAGATTCTTTAAGAAAACAGTTAGTTGTCTGACTCAGCACTTAGAATGCTGATTCAGCTTTAAGTATCAAAAAGTCTTTATTTTGTGTCTCAAATAAATGAATAACACACAAACATCCTTGTTATTGATTAGTAATTCTAATACATAATAGATAGTAGAAACTATAGTACTTGAAAAGAAGTTATTTTGAATAGTTCAGATTTTAAGCATATTGCCTTCTTTTATGTGGCCGAGAACTGATATACAAAAAGGGTAATTGTCCATTTAGCTATCAGTTAAAGAGAAGTGTAAAAAGAATAACTGAAAGTGTTGAACTCATGTAGATGTTCTCATGCACAGAGCTTCCTCTTACCCAGGTCCTGTGCAAAGGTTAGTAGTAATGTCACCTGCTTAAATTCTTATAGCAAACACGTAGCTGTTTATATTCTCTCTTTTTCAGATGAGAAAACGGAGAATTAAAATTACTAAGACACGTACACAAGCTTCAAAACTAACATTCTTCCAGTCTCTCCAAAATGACCTCAGTTGAAACAAATTAGTCTGTGACATTTTATGTCTAAGCAATGACTGGAGATAAATCTTAGGGAACTTGAATTTGGTTCTACTCCTGGCAGACAACTATGAGAAAAGAGGTGTTGCCATTTAGAGGACATATAAAACCAAGGGCTTTGCCACTAATAGTCAATAAAATCTTCACAATGCATTTTCCATGGCTGTTCTGGACAAATTCCAGATAGATCAATTAGCTTTAATGCCTTCAAATATCTCCAACACTTTAAGTTTCATAGCATAATCCAAGTGTCCATCTAATTTGTAGGTCATTACTGACAATGGACTATGAAAGTCAACTTTTTTCAAGGTCCAGAACATAACACAGTATAAGGAGAGTAAAACAAATAGCCAATCCATTGTATATTGAATAAAGGAGAGAAGCTCATCATGATGGAAAGGAGAATAGAGAGAGAAAAACATAATAATAAAATTAGATAGCTAAAAAATGAATAAACATAATCAGTGTAATTAAAGGGCAATCATCACTTAGCAAACACATACTACATTTGTAATGCTTTTATCCTTTATTTCTGATTCTACATTTGTAAGTGCTAATTCAATTACTAAACTAAAATCCAATGAGATGCTATCCTCAATTTGCATATGTTAAAACTGAGAAAATCCACAAGCAAACACAAAAAAGAATGGATATTTAAAATAATCCTAAGCAAAACAAACAAACAAACAAACAAAAAACCAAATCCATTATTGGTTCATACTACCTGTCTTCAAATTACACTGCAGAGCCATAGTGATAAATATAACATGTCCTGACACATCCCCCAGACAGTAACTTAACTGAATAGATTAAAAGAGCAAGAAATAAACCTACACGGATGTAGCTGGCTAATATTTGATTGACAAGATTATCAAAAGTATACATTGGAAAAAATAAACAACATATTAAAGATGGTATATTACAGTGAGATTTCCATTTTCAGGAGAATGGAATTAGATCCATTGTCCCACACAGTGCAAAAATCAATAACAATGGACCAAATACCTTAATTAAAACCCAATACATTGAAATTTAAAGAACAAAATATAGGGTAATTACTTTACCATACAGTTATAGGCAGAAATTTTTAGAAAAACTCTTAAGCACACAAATATTCAAGATAATGTCAAACCGTAATTACAGAAAATTAAAAAGCTATCTTAGCAAAGGATACAATAGGAAAAAATAAACACACACACACACAAACACAAACTACAAGTCAAGAAAGGAACTAATGAAGAGAGAATTCTCTGGAGAAGAAGAATAAATAATTTTAAAAGTGTATTTTAAAGAGTATACTCAGCCATCAAAAAAAATTAAAGTAAGACAACTTTGAGGTGGGTGGGAGGAAGCTGGGGAGTAAGTGGTAGGAGGGGGGAATGGAAACTATGGTTGGTATATTAAAAAAACTTCTATAAAAATGTAAAAAAAAGAAAGAAAAAGAAAAAAATTGAATTATATCTTACCCCAGTTAATGTCTTAATCATTAGAAAACATGCGACAGCAGATCTTAGCAAAGATGCAGGAAGGGAACCTTTGATCACTGGTGACTGGAGTATGAACTGTTGCAGTCATTCCCTAAATAAGTATAGAAGGTTATAAAAAAATAACTAGCTATGACCCATCTAGACATCTCCTGACATATAGAGGACCCTATATCCAGACACAGAACAAGTTAGATCCATGCTCGCATATCAACGTTTAGATTTTCCTCTCCTCTCTGTCTTCCTGTTTCTTGCTCATCTCTGATTTTATAACACATATACACACTGACCATCTCCCACAGAACCTTGCAGTTAGAATGTGGATATCAGAAGAGGATTTTAGAAAGTTATGGGAAATAACCTATGAAATGGGAAAGAAAGATATTGAGGGTATTTATGATGAACAGGGAGGGGAAGAATAGTTAGAGAGGAGGGTCAAAGGAACAGTATGCTCAATAGTGCCACAATGAAACCTAATACTTCGTATGCGAGGGTGGTGTTTTTCCTTTGTAAGCTGCCTTGGACACAGTGTTTTATCACAGACATAGAAAAATAACTAAGATAACTATTTAAGCAATGCAAATAATGAAATTTAAAAAGAGAGAAATAGAAAATTAAGCAGCTTAAATGACCTATACAGCAGGTAAGAAAGAATTAGAATTCATATGTACTGTATTCAGGCTTTGTATTTTTGAAACCTAATGACATAATGATAATGGCTGACATAACTGTAATGACATGACCAGCTTTAAATTTGTGTCATGGAGGTAGTGGCACAGCAGACAATTGTTTTATTGTCTCTATGGGGCATTAAGTAAGTCAGCTAGCCTCTGAGGCATTTCACATTTAACCATCAATGATAAATGAAATGTTGTAAGGGATGCATTCCATTGTGACAAATAAGATGTTATGTATTATTTCATTGCAAGCACTGCAAAGCTTTCTGTGAATATTGAATAGCTCTGAGTAGCTCCTCTTTTCTCTGGGTTAAAAATCAATGAGAAATGGGGAATAATGTACCATTAACAGTGAGCCTGGAGTCTAGAATTTAGCTAAGAGAGCCAAAGAAGGTCCTGGAGAAATTTTTATCACTCGCAAGAACTGAAATCTTTTCTAGTGTCTGAATATGAGCATAGGATGTTGTGGACATAGTCAATCAGGTCTCATCTGACACACTCAATGGGACAAAAGGCACAGAAAATCTTCCCAGACTTGGCACTCCATACTACATGTGATATAGGCAAATGAGAGGGCTTACTATTCCTACAGGTTCTCTCTAAAATACTATGACACATGTATTAACTTTGATGTCTTAATGTCTTACATTTTTCATTTTTATCATTAATATTTTTTTTAATTTAAAAAGGTATTTTCATATCCTCCACCACTCTCCCTCCCCCCTATTCTCCATCACACCTTAGCCTCCCCCCTTCATCCTCCTATCGGTTACCCAGGGATGGCAAGGAATCCCAAGGTGAGTCCTTTAAGCCTGGCATATCCAGTTAACATAGGACCGAATACCTATCCCCATTATCAAGGTTGAGTAAGGTGTTCCTTTGTAAGGAATGAGCTCTCTTCCTAATACAAGAGGCTCCAAAAGTAACCCACTCTCTTTGACTGTCATCTACATTTGGAGAGTTGAGATCTTTTCCATGAAGTTTTCTCAGCTGTTATTTCAGAGGCAGTGAGCTCTCACTAGCTCGAGTCAGCCATCTCTGAGGGTCTCCTCCTCATGATCCTGATCCCTTTGCTCATATACTCTCTCCTCCCTCTCTTCAGCTGGACCAGGAGCTCCAGAAGGTGCTTAGCTATGGATCTTTGCTTCTGGCTCCATCAGTTGCTGCATGAAGTTTCTATAATGACAATTAGGGTGTTCATTCATTTGGTAAGGAGAAGTCCTCTTCATTAATGGGTGGAGTCCTACCTGGGGTCATCTTGTGCATTCTTAGATGTTTCTTAGCATCAATTTCTCTCTAACCCCACAGTGGCTCCCTCTATTAAGATATCTATTTTTTTGTTCACCTTCTCTGTTGCTCCTCCCACTCAACCAACTCATTTTCTTGTGATCTTCCCACATCCCCTTTCTCACTCTTTCCTAGTTTCACTTCCCAGGAGGAATCTATGGATACCTCTGTTAAGTTCCTCAGGGTGGACTGTAACCTACTTATCCTTTGCTTTATGACTAAAATTTACTTGTGAGTGAGTACATATCATGTTTATCTTTCTGGGTCTATGTTACCTCACTCAAAATGATAATTTACAGAGCCATCCATTTGCCCACAAATTTCAGGATGTCATTATTTTCTCTGTTGAGCAGTATTATTTGTGTAAATGTACCACATTCTTCTTCTGAGGGGCATCTTGGTTGTTTCCAGTTTCTGGCTATTTTGATTAGTGCTGCTATGAACACAGCTGAGCTAATGCTTGTGGGGTAAAACTGCGCATCTTTTGGGTATATGCTAAATAGTGGTACTGTTGGATGATTGTGTGGATAGATATCCAGGTTTCTGAGGAACTGATACATTGATTTCCAAAGTGGCTGTGTAAGTTTCCATTCCCACCACCAATGGAGGATTGTTCCCATTGCTCTACATACTCTCCAGCAGAGGCTGTCATTTGTGCTTTTGATATGAGCCATTCTGACAGGTATAAGATGGTATCTCAGAGTATGTTTTGATTTGCATTTCTCTGATGACTAAGGATGCTGAGAAGTTTTTTAAGTGTCTTCTGCTATTTGATATTCTTTTGTTGAGCATTCCATATTTATATCAGAACCCCATTTTAAAATTGGATTATTTGTTGTTTTATCCCTAGTTTCATGATTTTTCTGTGCTATAGAGCTACACTAATAAAAACCAGCCTACTTCTGGAACAAAACAGACCTCTGGACCCAGACAATAATCCACACATCTTTGAGCCCCTGATTTTTGACAGAGGCCAAAAATATACAATGAAAAAAAGATAGTATCTTCAACAAATGGTTCTAGCATATCTGTATGGTAGTATGTAGAAGAATGCAAATCGATCCATATCTATCTCTCTGGACAAAATCTAACTCCAGGTAGATATAAGACCTCAACATAAACCAGGTACTATAAAGTTAATATAAAATAAAGTAGGAAATATCCTTGAAGTCATTGGCATAGATGACCATGTCTTAAATATAACACCAATAGCACAGACACTAAAAACAACAACTAATAAATAGAACCTCCTGAAACCAAAAAGCTTAAGACAAAATGGCATGGTCAATAAGCCTACAGAATGAGATAAGAGCTTCACCAACTCTTCATGTAACAATGGGCTGATCTCTCAAATATATCGCCCTACATCTTCCTTAAAGACTGTAGTTATATCTTTCAAATTCATGAAGGCATGCCTTTGTACCATAGAACAGAAAAGCTTGGCTACATAAGTAAAGACATGTTGATTTACTTTTCATTTTGTTAGATATATTAATGGACATTGTTAGAATTCTGTCCGAATCCCTGAAGCCTTCCCTGCCCAATAGCCTGGCCTGCTCAATGTTCTGACCTCAGGCTCTCTTTAAGAAGACTCTCCCCTTTGACTCCTCCCTTTTTCTTCTACCCTCTCTCTACCTTGCCAGAGGGCTCGTACTCGTTCTCTCTCTCTCTCTCTCTCTCTCTCTCTCTCTCTCTCTCTCTCTCTCTCTCTCTCTCTCTCTTCCTTCTATTTTCATTATAATAAAACTTGTGTCTTTTCCTTGGCCTTGTGGGTCTTACCTCCGTGCCATATCACCATGCCTTCATGGGGCAAGTGGTCCCCAGTTCCCACAAGCCACAGGTATATGCATTATTATAACATAACTGACATTAAGTGTGCCCAGTATGGTTTTCACTTTGTGGAGCAGCATTTAAATTTCATTCGAAGGGGATTTGCTGAGGATGGTTAATTTTCATGACGTTCATGCCATTATCATCTCAAGTGTAATAGTAACTAAAAGGACACAGAGCTTGTGGCAATACGTTGTATATTTAATAAAAATTTTCTTAAAATCAGAGGAAAGAGCCAAATTATAGATTTATCCATGAAGGTCAAGGAATGGTGACTCCTTCCTTTAATCCTAGCACTTGAGAAGCAGAGATCTACCTGTCTCTGTGAGTTCATGGCCAAATATAGCCAGGTAATGGTGGTACATACCTTTAGTCCTAGCACTAAGAAAGTTTAACCAGAAAGTGAGATAGCTGGGTGTAGAAAAATAGATAAGGCAAAAAGAGCCAGGAATTTAACATTTCCCCTGCTATTTCTTTCCTTTTTGGCTGAGGACTCAGAGGCAGTCAGTCTGAGGATTGTGGGAACAGGAACTTCCCCTTTCTGCAAGAAGAATGCTAGGTGAGAAGTGGCTGTTGCTTGTATCTCCATCTCTCTCATCTTTCAGCTTTTCCACACTATCTGGCTCCAAGTTTTTATTATAAGACCAAGTAGAATTTGTGCAATAAAAACGGAGTCAGATTAAATATTAGTTTCATCCTCTGGTAGCATGCATAACCCTTTCTAGCAAGATAAGCACTAGCTAGAAGGAGTGAGGATCTGGGTATTTTGGTTCAAGGGGACATTTCCATGTTAATATGACTTTCTCAAAGGGCTTTGAATATTGCTTGTCTTTTCCTGAATTCTTCTGATGAAAAAAAAGTAATGTTGAAAATCTGTACTTTAAGACGTTATATTAAAAAGAGCCCTAAGGGATAGATGTGCTCTGTCAAATGATGGGATGGTGGGTGGCTAATAAATTTACATATGAACCACATAAAAATCTGGTTACATAACAGACTATTACAGGAAGTTGACAGTGTAAAATAACAATGGAACTAGAAGCATCAGTGGGACGAGACAAGGTGATGGGGAAAGTGTGAGAATTCCATTATCCAAAGCTTTCTCTGTGGCAGAGAGTGGATTAGACATGACAGGAAATTACAAGGTTAAAGAAACTACTAATGGTTTTGTCTTAATCTTTTTTTAGCCTTTAAGTTGTAATTTAGGGAATAGCATCTTTGTGGTGATATATCAATCACTTTAAATTCAAGAACTTTAATCTCTGACCATTTAAATAAAATTTTAAAATGATATGTAGCATTTAAAAATAGTATCTATAAATAATATCATAATTATTCAGTTAATCTTATGTACCTATCTATATTTACTGAAATTATTTCCAACTAATAAAATATAGCTACTTTGTATGATGCAGTCTTCCTTTTGTATCTGTTTGCTTTGGATATGTAAACCTGTGCAGTGAATGTTACATTTTTATAATAACTCAGAAGTAAAACACAATAATTAATTTGGTTAATAAGCCAATAATGCTGATGGTTATTATTAATTCTCCCTCTTCCTCCATAAGATGTCATATAGTTAAAATCCATTTATGTTGATGCTCGAGATCTTACCTAGACATGCTTCTTGTTTCTAGTTTTCACTGGCTTCTAAGACTCGTTCTTTGCAAAATATTATGTTTTGTGCTGAGCTTCATATTCTACATGGAGCCTCATGTCATGTGAGTTTTTGTGACTGCTTTGTCTTTTGAATTGTTAAGTTACAGATATCTTTATAGAGGAGGGAAAGATTTCTCTTATTCTATTGAAGTCATAAAATCCTTCATTGTGAGTTAGCTATGTGTTCTTCAATTTGTTTACAAATCTTTGCAAATTGAATAAACTCTAAAATAGGCATCATTGTGGAAGCTGTCATAAGTGTGTTTCCTTCAAGCAAATGTAGCAAAGAGAAAATTGTCTTCTGATTTTTCTGTCATATGGGATAAAAAATATTAACAAATGATGGTTGAGACATTGTATGATGAGTGTTTTATGGATAAGCAGAAAGAAAAAATTTCAGAACAATCAGTTCTACTTTCAGAGTATGTCAAAGGATATTTAAATTTTTGTAAGAGGTGAGAAATCATACATTGATTATACCAGGAAGACAACACTTACTTAAAATATGTGAGTATTAGAAGATATTTTAAAATAAATGTTGTAATCTCAAAAAGTTCTAAGAGCCTGGCAAATATTATAAATAGGCAAATTTTATTTGGGAAAATAAAATCAGCAAGAGAGAAATACCAAAGTGATGTTTACTATAGACTATTATTTTAACTATGTAAATATGTGTTATATTTTTTATGCTGTATAATATTAATTTAATAGTATAAAGGTGTGTTAGATTTATTTATGCATTTGTTTAATGATGTAAGGATGTGTGTCTAATTATTTATAGATGTGCTGCATTTGTTTATACTGTGTAATATAAATTTAACGGTGTAAAGGTGTATTACATTTTATGGTGCATTTGTTTAATGATGCAAGGATGCTGATCTAATTATGGAAAGATGTGGTGCATTTATTTCACCTGCCTGCCTAAGGCACCTGATTGATATAATAAAAGCTAAATGGCCAATGATAGGCAGGAAAAACATAGGTGGTGCTGGTGGGCAGAGAGAATAAATAGATGGAGCAGTATATGCTCAAGGGAAATGAGAGAGAAGAAAGACTGACAAAGAAAGAAAGGGACACATTTGGGGCCAAAAGCCAGGCAGACATGGAGACAGCAGGAAGAGAAGTAAGATGCACAGAAAGAAAGAAAGAATGCTAAAAAGCCCCCAGGCAAAATGCAAGTAAAGGAAAACAGATTAAAATAAGAGCTAAGCTAAGGCTGAGCATTTAAAACTAATCCTAAATCTACACGTCATGACTCGGGAGCTAGTTGGTGTCCCCAAAGAAAAAGCCTGATACATCTGGTATTCTCACTGGTAGCCCACAGAGTAGAGAGCTGTGACAGTATGATATGACAACATGTCCTTGAGCTCAGGCCTCAAGCAAACAACCAGGCCTGAGTTCTCACTGCACTCCAGTTTTCAAAAAGAAAATGTTGTCAGGTAAGATTTTGTCAAAGGAATTAAAATCCTAAACTAGGCAGAACTGCCATTCTTTAAATGCAGAATTTTACTCACAATATTTTTAGGTCTTTTGCAGTTTAATGAAAATCAGACTTCCTAAGTCATTGTCTTTGTCTGGAAACTCTTCTAGTTCTACAACTAAAACTCCCGTATCTGTTGCCTCATAACTTGAGTAGAACAAAACTCTCTTTTAATGAAAATATAAGAGATTCCATTTCTGTTCTAAAGTCTTGGGAAAAGGGTTATAAGTTGAAAGTAAAGAGACTGAATATGTCAATATCATTTCTGCCTCTGGTTTGACATTAAAGGAAATAAACATTTGGCTTAGAAAGCAGGGAGCAGACATGATTTCATGTAGCTGTCAACTTTGCATCCTGCCTCTGGGATCAAACTTAATCTATTAGACTGATTCGCTGCTTACGTAGGTGTGTTGCTCTTTGGCCACTGTCACTGACCCTTTCCTTCAGTATTTCTTCATATTAATTAAAGTTTCTGTCCTGACTCTTGTTCTGATGCCTCTACTTCCCGCACTGCTAAGGATTCCAGGATATTTGACAATTCTTACCCAGCAGCCAAGGTAAGGTTTCACAAGTCCTCACAGGATGCAGCCAGAACAGTAAATATTATTTTTGATGTGAACAAAATTTAGCATTCCCATCTAAGAATTGAGCTGTACTGATCACCATAGTAACTAGATGAAATTCTAATTTGTATAATGTATCTGAAAATGATGTGGTACAGGGGCCATGCCTGGGAGAAAGACATGAAGGAGAGAGGGAGTTGATAATGATAAAATTTCAGTATTTTATGAGATAATGCAAATAACTGAATTTTAGGATGACAGTGCTGAATCATTAAGAATTTATTGTATAGTCATGGAAATTAGGAGGTCCAGATAGGCTTTGTGACTCTTCACAGGCCACTCCTCGGGGTTTGGTATCTATGTCTTTAACTTAAAAAATAAATATTTGACACAAAAATTATGAGAAGCTAATATAGTGAGATAAAGTAATTCCATTGTTGTCAATAGTATATTGTGAAACATTTCAGATTGTGCCCTACTCAGTGTTCTTGCAAAGGACAATTCAGACATGGGAATTTTATTTGGAAGGTCATTCTAAAATACTTTGGTGACTAAGGTGGGAGGGAAGGCAGGAGGGAGGGATGGAGAGAAGGAGGGGAAGAGAGATGGAGATTACAATGGTTATACTCCACTTTATTAATAAAGACCAAGAAAAGATGCTGTGGTGGTAAGGCTAGACAAGATGACAATATTTCCCTCCTCTACTATGAGTATAAAATCCTCTGAAGACTCTTGCTATACATTGGCCATTCTAGATTGGCCCATGGCATAAATCAGACCTAGGATCATTCAGGCTTTGATCTGTTCTTTAAATCTCTGTCTGCCTCTGGTTTCTTCAACTGCCCATTCACCATTATTCCTGAATAAGTACACACACACACACACACACACACACACACACACACACTCCATTTAAATTATAGGTGTTTGTCTTGCAACAACAATTCAATCTCTTAACACTTAGGAAGATAATCATTTACCGACCAGCAGCTCTCTCTGCCTGCTCATAGAAATACACAGAGAATCATATTACTTAAAGAACCATCTCCTTTCAGTTAATGGACTCTTTGTCCTTTATCTGATATAGTCTCTCCTTGGTGAATCAGGCTTAATGAAACAGAGAGCAAAGCCCATAAATGGAATACTTGGAGAGATTACTTATAATACTTTTGGTTTCTCATCTATATGTTTTTCTTGATTGTAAAATTACTTATTAAGTATAAAACAAATTTTGTAAAGTACCATATTAACCCCTCTCTGGTCATTGTCATCTGGTACCTAAGGCATGCCTTTCTTTATTGCAGGAACCAATGATGCCTGAGAGGTATGGCATATGGTACTAAGTGTGGAGGCGTCTGTGCTCACTTTGTCTTCCTTCATTTGACTGTGAGTGTGATAATACTCAGCACATACTTGACAGTTATAATCATGTATGCACTAGACATGCTCTAGTCACATGCTTAATATACTCAAGACCAGGTGTTACATTGAACACTGCTTTATTCCTTCACTAATTTAATCTTTAACCCATCTGATTCAGTGTAATTTGCACAGTAGACTAATCTTGTTCATGAAGATAAATGCACTCTTCATATGTGACCATTTGGGTAATGTAGTATAAGGTTTCTGGCCTGGACTTTCGGGCCTAACCTCAAGGTCTAGACCCACAGACCCACAGACCCGCAGTCCCACAGTCCCGCAGTCCCACAGAGACACACAGAAGCTTCCAATAGTTTTTGGCTGATCAGCCTCAGGCCCAGGCATATCACTTGCTAGCTCTCTACCCTTATTCTAACCCATGTCTCTTGTTCAGCCATGGGGCTCGGTACCTTTTCTTAAGACATCATAGTTGTCCTTGGCTTCTTCCCGGCCTCTCTCTGGAATTCCCTCTGGTGTTCTGTTCTCAGAGTTTTTAGTCTGGTAGCCCCGCCTACACTTCCTGCCTGCCTTTGGCCAATCAGCTCTTTTTATTAAACCAGTGGGTGGGACAATTATTTACCATGAGACAACATAATACCCCTACAGGGTAAACATCAAAATCAAAACTATCGACTATTCCTAGAAATGAAGTAAATTCCCTGATGCTGACATTCTCTTATAGTCCATATCTCCACAAATGCAACCATTAGTAAATCCTCATGTTTTTTTTTTTTAATTTTTACTTTTAGTTTTCAATTGCTTACTTACTTATTTTGTATATATCAGTATTTTGCTGGCATATATGTTTGTGCACATGTGTTCCTGCTGCCCACTGAGGCTAAATCCCTTGGGAGTGGAGTTACACACATTAGTAAGTGATTATTTGGATGCTGAGGTTCAAACCTCAAGTTCCCAAAACAGCAGCCCCTGCTTATAACCACTGAGCCATCTTGCCACTGTTTAGTGTTTGTTTCTGTTGTTTGAGATCTTGCTATGTAGCCCAGGCTGGCCCTGGACTCCTGATCCTTCTCTCTTACTCTCCAAAGTTTGGGAATACAAATGTGTGCTACCACAGCCATCTTGAGCAAAACTTCTAACAAGTTCCTTTAACTTGTTCCTGAGATTTATTCAACGAAACTGATGTGATGTGTTTGTAGTGTTTTTTATAAGGCATAGCAATTGGGTCTTTGTCTATGTTTCCCTATGTGTTAGCGACTTATCTTTTTATAAACATGTGATTCCTATTCCAATTATTATATTTTATTATATTAGTCGATGTGCATAAACTTACATTCACATCTTCTTAGACCTATGCTCTTAGTTTGCTTAGGCATATTCTGAATGGAAACTCCAATGTGAAAGAGAAGTGTATGCTTAAATTTGATATTTTCTTTCTGGTTAGTTTATCAATTCATAATTCTAGCAATGTTCCAATTTTTTCACCATTTACATTTCTCACAGAATTATTGTTAGGTTTTAATTTTTGTCACCTAGTATTATGTGATGGCCTTATAGCATGCTGATACCTATACTTTTAAACTGAGCAAACAAGTCAGAAAAAATTGAAATTGATAAATGTTTATTAGCCATGTGGCTAATATCTCTTGAGAACATGTCATGGTCAACCATTTTGTTATTTTAATTAAATGTTTTTTAAAATTACTAATGTAAAGACAATGCATTCTAAATATAGATGTTATCTAGCCGTATTCTGCTGTCAAATTTATTTTCTAAGCCTATGATATATGTTTTTAACTTTCTTAAGAATTCATCTTGATAACCATACATTCTCAGCATGTGGGCTGTATTAAAATCAACCATATATTCTTAGCATGCAGGCTATATTAAAGTCCCGAAGTTTTGCATGAATCAGACCAGTGTCTGTGCCTATGAAAACATGAGTTAGGGGGATGTAGGTACAAGAGACCAGAGCAGTATCTGAGTCTTGAGAGTTCTTAACAAGAGCATCCTAAGAAAAAGAAAGGCAAACCCTGGGCTATGAAACAACTTGGAAATTGTTTTGTGCCTCTGCCTCTTTTCTGTGAACCCACATTCCAGCCCTCCCTTTTCCCTTCTTCCTTGTTTCTACCTGATCGGGAGTTATGTGTAGTTTTGCTTTAAGCCACTGGCTCTCTTTCCCTGTCTATTGAATATCTGTATAAAATATTAAGATGTAATGGCTTCTAATTTTGACTTTTATTGTTTCTGGATTACTGGTAATTTTGGCCAAATCTGAATATGCTTAACAAGCTCATTATTTATCTTATGTTTTAAAGATTTGTTCAATTCTTTAGTCAATTCAATGGATTAACCTTAGTGCAACATTGGGTTATTTTATGAGTATATAAAGTGTGTTATGTGTGTGTATGAGCACTCAAACATGTTTGCATATGTCAGATTTGTGTAGTGGAAACTTATCATTCATTATATAGAATGCCTCTCCATTTTTTCTTGCACTTGTATTTTAATGGAAATAAATATTTTTAGTACATGACTAATATTGTTATTTTCAAAATTATTTCTATAATGTAACTGGAATGAATTCTAAACCACAGGGACATTTTTGTTGTTGTTTATCTTGTTTTAAATGCTTTGTGGTATTATTTTTGCACTTAGGTTTAGAGACTTTTTAAAAAATAAAATGTAAGGTTGAATTTCTTTCATATTTTTCCTGGAAACATTTTTTTTTTCATTTTTCATCAGTGACTTCACAAAATGTCAAAGAATTTTATTATGTACATGCTTATGCCTGACCAATAAGCTACTTTATTGATATGTGATTAATTTTCATGCTCAGGTCAGCCCATCTTGATTTTGTGAATTTTGTATTCTGTACTAAAGATATTTTTGCTCTATCTACATTGATCTACATATTCTGGATCCAGTGAATCTTTCAAATTCTTCAAAAATTCTTTTTTCTTATTTAAATTACAATTTTAATTTTTATTGGCTCATTTTAGGAAAACTGAGTTAATCCATAAACATGGTCTATCACTTCATTTATTATGATATTAATATATTTAAATCAGCAATATGTTAAAATTTTAGGTATAAACATTATTGGCAAATTTGTGTTAAATCTATTTTTAAGAAATTTTTTATATACTATTAGAACTGAGTTTCACTTTTTGTTACCATTGTTCAATACTTAACCAAATCAACAAATATTGAATTTATATGTAAGCATATTCTAACTTGCTAATTGATTTTATATATTTATTATAATTCTTTAAGCAATCAACTACTTTTCTTTCCATATATTATACTTTACCTTATATATTACTTTTCCTTACAATTATTATAATTTATTATGATATTTCTTCTTTGGCTTTTCTAATGTCTAAGAGTTCCAGAATAGTGATTATTAGAATCAAGATAGGAAAGTATCAGAGCCCATCCATAAAATGATAATAAATATTTAGGCTTTTGATGATGTTAATTATATGATGTTAATTATAAATCAAATGCTTTAAGTTTTTTCATCACTGAGTATCATTATATTGGGGTCCATCTAATATATATATTAAAATGTATATTCATGTAAAAATTTGAAGGAGTTGTTTTGTTTATTTTTGAGACAATATAAACTCCCTGTGTATTCCTAGGTATCATGGAACTTACTATGTAGACTAGGATGGCCTAGCAGATATATCTGCCATGTAATATTCATTTTATGACTCAGTAAATTTTGCTAATATGCCAGATTTTTGAGATTGCATTCATCTTTTGTTAAAATTTTGCTTTATATTTGGTTGTGGACAGAAGTGGATAATTCATTTAAAAGATTCTCTGTGTATAATGTTAAATTCCCCTCTGAGCTCTAGTTCCATTACATCATTGACTTGACAATAGGTAGTATCAATTATATCTAATCACTACATGAAAGAGAATTCAAAGTATTTACACATATGTTACAGAATTGTTCTATACAGAATATGTACAGATGCATTACCTCACATAGCTATCATGTTTGTTTTGAGGTCTCTTAACAAGAACAGTTTTGTTTTCAACAGTACAATATATCACCATTAACAGCAGTTAGCCTGGTGTACACTACATCTACTGAACTCAGTTTTCTATGTATTTGCAATTGCATATCTTTGAGTAGTCTTAACTTCTTTAATCAATTTATCTTCTGGACCCCACCATTGTATTTTGATGTTTTATAAGGTAGACTTGGAAAATTCTACATATGAATGATATTGTGTGGTATTTGTTGCCATTCCTGACTTACTTTACAGAGCACAAGCCTTGCAAGCTCACCTGTGTTGTTGACACAATGGTATTTTTCATGGATGATTAGTATTTATTGTGTATATACATGTATGATCACTTTCTTATCTGTTTATCAGTTGATGAACACTGAGACTGATTCCATATATTAGATGTGAATAATACTGAAATAAATGTAGAAAAAGAGACATTTAACACACTCATTTAGTTTTCAGGATCTATCATAGTAAATATGAGATGGAATTATGCTTATAACTTGTGTTTTACTAGGGGCTGTGGTGGAATTATGGGAATGTCTAGGAACTAATAAATTTATTCAAAAAATGTGTATATTTGTGTGTTTCTTTGCTTTTTTGGTTCATTATGGTTAGTTTCTTAGTTTTTAGATGCCTTTTTTCTTAAAGAGAGAGAATTGGGTGGGTTGAGTGGATAGGGGGGTTAAAGGACCTGGTAGAAGCTTTAGTGGGGAGAAATTGATTAGTATATTGAATGAAAAAATATTTTTAAACTATAAAATCATATAATATTTCAGTTGACTATAGTTTTTATTTTGTTTTGTTTTTACCCTGACATAGTCGTTTATTTATTTTTGAGATGATTTTACTGTTGCCCTGGCTGACCTCAAACTTGCTGTTTCCCAGATTGGTTTCCGGCTCTTCCTGATCCCTCCTCCGAATTCCAAGTTCAAAAATCTCAGCATACCTTACCTCATTCAGCTCTTAGCTGAGTGTTTGGATAGTCAAAAATCTAAAGACCAATGTAAAAAGATATAGTAAATATACACACAAGAAAGACATTGAGAATGAGCACACACTTGGAAATTTCTATACTTTCTAATTCAGATGATTATTATTCTTATACATTTCCCTGTGTTATATCCTACTTTTCATGTCTGCATTCATGTTAGTACTTATATTTTGTTTTCCATCTTTTCAATTTCAATGTATTAAGTTCAAGTGTATATTATTCATTAAGACTATAGTTTTTCTTCCGGTCTGATATCTTTCTTTTTATTTGTCAACCTCATTTCAATCACACTTAAGGTAAATGTTGGTACATTTGGCAAAACATATGTCATCACCTTACCATTCAGTAAACTTTATGGTATTAATTTCTGAACTTCAGTGATTACACATAGCATTATTTATGTGTAATGCATTTTAATCCTCATTAGTGAAACAATTTATAGATTAGTAAAATGATAATAATCAAGTTTTCATATCAACGTTCATTAGTATTAATTCCAGATACAGACATTAGAAGGGGAAGAAAGATGTCCATTTCCTCGTGTCCACAGTAATTTCCCATCTATCTTTTATATTGTTGTATATTGTATACTATTGTGTACATTTCATTGCAATTAGTTACATAAAGATGCAATATTTCATACAATACCCAGTACAGTTAGATTACAAAACTATTTTTGTGACACAAATTATCCTACTTAGTGTACTAATCAGTGTTATGTGTGATTAAACAATATATAAAACTGCTAACAATGTCAAGGTTTAATAGTTTTAGTGAAGACATAGTATACTAGACAAAGGAAAAAGTCAGCTAAATTACATGGGTATTTCTAATCCTTCAATCCCTGTTTTCAAGATTACTTCTGTTTCTATGAACATTTTAATAAAATATTCAATTTTTATTTAGCCAACCTGTGTTTCTTTGAATTGTTGCAAGAAGTCATTGTCCACCAGAGGGTGGAAATATGATATAGAACATACGTGATCTTCTCTGATCTCAGAAAGTAAGCTGGGTCATGCCTGGCTAGTACTTGAAATTTATTTAAATTTTGATCTTATCCTTTGTGTTAATTTTGCCTTGAATAAATATTATAATTTTTATATTCTTAATATATCAGATATTTATAACTTATAAAATGTTAAAATATATTTAACATTTTTCCTTTTGATTTTTTTTACTTTAAAAATGTACTTGTTTCTCTCTTTCTACCTCTGTATCTAAGTGTGTGTAGAGCAGAGTACAACTTGTGGGTGTTTTTTTCTCCCCATTTTTCCAGCAGGGCATTAGGGTTGGACTTAAATGCCATTAACCACTGAGCTATTATGCTAGCCAGTTTTTTTATCACTATATTATAATATATTAATGGTTATATTTTTATAAACACTATCCTTAAGGCTTTCCTGTTTTCTACTGTAAATATTCAATACTTCATGTTTACATATTAATCTTTGTATTTCCTAATAGTTTCTTTTTTTCTGTTTTTACCTCAGAGCTAAAATAAAGAAACATTACTTTTATACCCACAATCATAATTAGAAAATTAAACTCTGTATGCTACGAGAAATATTGCAATATTTTAAACAAAGTGATTGACATCAACAAAATATTCAAAAGAGTAATAACAAGCCATATAATAAGTACATAGAACATTTAAAACTCTTTATATCTGTTAATGAAAGTGAGAATGCTTTTAAGAAAGTATGCCAATAAAAATTCAAAATTCACTGGCGATTTCTTCCCCTGGTTACTAAAAAAATGATGTCATCAGTCTTGAACAAAACCTTTTCAATAATAATAGAAATATGAAAAACCTAAGTGTTTGTTTTCTTAGACAAGAATAGTAATGACTACATAATCTGAAAATCGTTAACAGACACTTTAGAATGGACTGAGTGTACCAGCCAGTGTCAGAAAACATTAAATGCCTTGGCAGGCCAGTCAACTGAGAGAGGGAAATCACAAGTTTTTCTCTGATGATCTTACACTCATTCTTATTAACTCTATACAAATTTTAGCAATTATTACATATAACAATCAGGTTTATGATTTTTTTCACACTTGTAACTAATTTTCCCAGAAAATACAACCCCAAGCAGATCGGTATGTAAAATGCATACTTAAGTCAAGTATTTAGTTATCATGGTTTATAAAGCACTGATTTTCAAGTAATTTTTAGCACATATCTTTGTATACTCCCAAAATAAGTATCTTCAATATTTTTTGAGGCTGATAAATAATTTGATTGTATAATCATTAAGTCAAGAATAGTGAGGTCCATAAATACAAATTACAAAATGGCAGAATAATGTACAGAATTGTCACAATTCTAAACATTATTAGAAATTCTGTCATAATCTAAAGGTAAAATTCATTTGATAATTTTTTTCGTGCTATTATTAAAACATGTTATTTTTAACTATGTATCCACCTGCTCTCCCTCCCTTCCTTCCTCCCTTCAACACGTCCCTCCCCATCTACCCATCCCCTTCACCCAAAGGGCAAGAAGTCCCAAGGTGGGTCAGTTCAGCGTGGCACATCCAATTTGTGAGTCTTAATTAAACTATAGTTCATTAAGACTTAAGATGCAAGTTTTCAAATCAAGTATGTCATCATATTGCAACTTAAAGCTGAACTGATATAACATGTTCTGGGAATGATGGTAGAAAAATACTGAAAATGTTATTTTTCATAATTATTATGTCTTTATAACAGAAAATTTAGTTTGTTAATCAAAAACAACTCAAACCCATAATCTGTAATCTGAACCAAGGTGTTCCAAAAGTGATAGTGGATACATGTTGATACTATATCAATTTATAGTTGAACTTGCTAGATTTAAGGAACTCATGGTGACAATACCCTTAACTAAAGCACATGCTCTATTCTTATTTTCTTGGTTTTTAAAACCTTTATCAATGATGATATTGCGTGGAGACTCTAAAGAAATAAAGTTTGCCTGAAGATCAGAGGACAGAGCCAACTGCAGAGTTGGCAAGAGAGGTCAGGGAATGGTGACACAGACCTTCACTCCCAGCACTGGGGAGGCAAAGGCAGAGAGCCATCTGGATCTCTGTGAATTCAGGGCCAAACAGAACCAGGTGGTGGAACACATCTTTAACCCCAGCACTGGGGATTCCAAGCCTGTTCTCAGTACCTGGGAAATAAACAGTCCTTTAATCCCAGCACTAAGAAGTTTGAAACAGGAAGTGATATAGCTGAGCAGAGAAAGGCATATAAGGCAAGAATAGACATTTGCATCTGCCCTTCTTTTTCAGATGAGAACTCAGAAGCATTCAGCCTAGGATTTGTGGAGATAGGATCTTCCCCTTTAGGCCTGAGTAGTTGGCTTGGTGAGAAGTGGCTTGGCTTATACCTCTGTCTTTCTGACCTTTTAGCATTTATCCCAATATATATTATGGTTTTACAACACTTATCTTTTAGGTTTTAAAATCCTAATTAGTGTACTACATTGAATTATATTCAATTGTAATTTTTTTCTTAAACTTTAACTTTTTTAAGACTTGAGTAATTCTGGCTGAGTTGCCTTGTAAAGTCAATTGAGACTTAGTTTTTATTTTTTCTTGGGCACAGTATATGGTGAATCTTGAAGAAGACAAAGAACATTTATATTTTCATAGAACACCATCATTTGAGCAAGGTAACTGCTATTTTATCAGAACACCTGTGTCTGCTTACAAGGAGCCACCACTATCTGTTTTGTTGACTGAAAGCATTATGTAAAATATGCTATCTAAATAAGCTCAATAAACATATTGGGTCCTGTGATGGTTAATTTTTACCATCTTCTGGATATAACTTAGAGTTACCCTGGGAGAGAGTCTTAATGAAGAATTGTTCACATCAAATGTGTGTGCTTGTCTATAAGAGGTTATATTTAATGTTAGTTGTTGCAGAAAGACCCATCCCATTGTGGGCAGCACCATTCCCCAGACAGGGCATTCTGAATAGTGTAAGAGAGAAGAAGGCTAACTGAGGGCAAGTCAACATGCATTCATTTTTTTTTTTTCTGTGTACTTGTCTATGGAGATACTGCTTTTAGCTACTACAACAATTTACTTGTGATAAAAGACTAAGCTGAAATTGCAAGCCAAATAAGCCTCTTCTTCCCTAAATTGTTGGGTTTTTTTGTTGTTGTTTTTGTTTTTGTTTTGTTTTGTTTTTTTGTTTTTTTTGCCAGATAATGAGTCACATCCAAAAACTATACCTATGATAAACTTTGTGGAATGTGTTTTCTTTGTTGTTGGTGCTTTCTTGGGGTAATCAACATCTGTTTTCTTCAACCAAAGGGGGAAAAATACTTTCAAGGAAGAGGAAATGTTACTTTTATTACATTACATCCAAGAGTTAAATGATAACCTCTATCTTTTTTTCTTCTTTCATTTCCCTCCCTTTTCTATTATTTTTTTCTGACTTATAACTTGTAATTCTCTGCAGTATCTCCCAAGCTGTGAGTTGTCACTGGGTATGGCTAATTCATGTGATTCATTACAATAGAATTCAGCCACTGATTTCCAAGTGTTCCTGTAGTAAAATTTCTTTCCTTTTCTTCGTCTGTGTTTTCAAACTATATTCTGTTTAAAAACATAACTAGTTAGGAGAGGGAGGAAGTATACAAACCACAGGTTCAAGGACATCACAAGGAAAACCACATAAATAACTAATTTGGGCTGGTAGGAGCTTGCTGATACTAGACTACCAGCAAGAGAGCCTGCATGCAAGAACCTGGGCCTTCTACATATGTATGACAGTTGTGTATCTTGATCTAATAGTGAGACTCCTAACAATGGAGTTGGGGGCTGTCCCTCATATTTTGGCTGGCTTTTGTGATCCTTATACTTATGCTAGGTTGCATTGGCTGGCATTGATATAAGACCAGGAGCTTAGATCTATTAAAACTGGACATGCCTTGCTTTGTTTATATCCATGGTCTGGTCTTTCTAAATAGAACTAAGAGTGAACTAGGGGGAGGGCCATAAGTGGGAGGAAGGAATAGAAGTAGAGGAGGGAGAAGAAACTGTGAAACCACAGACAGAATATAAAATAAATGAATAAATTTAGTTAATAAAAAGGAAAATAGCTGTGCAGGACACATTTGGAGAATGCAGAGTTTTATTTTGTTTGTGTGACTACAATGGATCTACATAAATAACTTGAACATTTTATCTGTGGATTTATTTATTCTCTTCCTTTAAAAAAATTACTCAAGTATATCTTTTATTTAAACTTGAAACAAATAATTTATATCTACTAATATAGCCTAATAATATTTTTCTATTCATTGAATAAATTGTTCATTCCTTTTCTCTTGAAGAGTTAGTGGGATGACTTTTATAGTTTCATAATGACCAATGCAGTGTTTCTTTTTAGACATTTATACTTTGTGATATCACAAAGAACACAATCAAGGCCAATCTTATTATTTGTGTTTCTGGCCTCATACTTTAATAACCTTTCACTTTGCATCTATGATCTGTTAAACAGGTAAGGGCACTATAGACCAACTAGCACATGGTAGCTGTGTTTGCTGATATTATTTCAATATAATTTTCTTCTAGTTGCTAAGTATAAAAATATTTGTATATATGTAACATGAGTACACAAAATTATATCTATAGATACTTCCTCAAGTAATCATACATATACTAATGTTAATATAAATATGACTCATGTCTCCAACCCTAATCCATTCCCATGTAAGTCACTGACTGTAGGAGTATTGTGTTGTTTCATGGTAAATAATTGTCCCACCCACTGGTTTAATAAAAAGAGCTGATTGGCCAAAGGCAGGCAGGAAGTGTAGGTGGGGCTACCAGACTAAGAAAATCTTGAGAACCTAATGGCAGACAGATGCCAGAGAGAAGCCGCAGGAAGCAGAGGACAACCATGATGCTCTAAGAAAGGTACTGAGCCACATGGCTGAACAAGAGACATGGGTTAGATGAAGGGTAAAGAGCTAGCAAGATGAAGGGTAAAGAGCTAGCAAGTGATATGCCTGGCCCTGAGGCTGATCAGCCTAAAACTATTGAAAACATCTGTGTGTCTCTGCGGGTCTGCGGGTCTGCAGGTCTGCGGGTCTAAACCTTGAGGTTAGGCCCAGAAGTGTGGGCCAGAAACCTCGTACTACAGCTGACTTATTTTCATTCTCCTTTTTTTCATATAAAAAGTTTGTTTTTTTCAAATCTACCGCTGCTCCCCCACACTTTCCTCCTCCTACTCCTCCATCAGCCTTCCTCCACCATATCGCCCCATCCATTCTCCGATGAAGACAAGAAATCCCAAGGTGAGTCAGTTAGGTCTAGCATATCCAGTTGAGGTAGGTCTGAGTCCCTCATACCAGTATCAAAGCTGAGTTAGGTTTCCTCTGTAGGGAATGGGCTCCTTATAATATATAAATTCAACATTAAGAAAGCTCCTTCTTAATATCTATGATTTACTTTTAAATAATCTAATTTTTGGAAACTTGAATATTACATATTACAATAGATAGCCAGGCTTCAAGGAAACAATTCTATCTAATGTAGTTTTTCTGTGTTTGTGAGTAGATAACACTCAGTGAAAAATGTCTTATCTTGCCATGTTAGCATCTTCTTCTATAATTCTAGAGTCTATACAGTTGTTTCATAGATGTATAAAAATTAGATTTTTTAAAAAAATATTAAATCTAAGGATCTCACACCTACATATTTTTGTCATTATAGATATATCAAAATTAGCTTTTTGTGTGATAAAATATGTGTTTTTAACAAATAAATAGTCCCATATATCCAAAATTGCAAGATTTCAATCAATACTATCAATGTCTCTGTAAACCCACTGCCTCAAAGTTCTGCCATTTTGAAATTCCTGTCATAGTGCACTTCAACCTCCTTTTCCTTAAGTTATTTTCAATAGAGTATTTTATGATGATACCAGTAAATTAAACTAAGATGCAAATTGTTACTTAGGAGCAAGGTCATTGCTGAGATAAACTTGACTTCATAGTTTCTAGGATACTGGATCACTTTAGTATGAGGAATATGGAAGAGTTTGGAAATTTGGGTTTTAAAAGCTATTGATTTTTTCTGTCAAGACCTAATGAGCCCTGTTTGTGGATGCTTGGAAGAAAAAACCTCTGAGAGATATGTGGCCATGGCCCAGCTGTTGGGTTTCACAAGGATAAAGGACTGTATTTTGATTTGGATAAAGCTTTTCTTGTAAATTTTGACCAATAATCTGACTGCTCTATACTTGTGTCCTGGATGTCCTGAGAAACTGGGTAGAATTAAGTATTAAGGTGATAATTTATTTACTAGATAAAATTTTGCATTAGGAGAATGTTTAAGCTTGACAAAAGTTGTAAATGATAAAGAGAATAGAAACATTAGAGAGAACGTTCCAGGCCTGCAGTGGGAGAATAAGAAAAACATTTAAGAGCAAAAGCATGGAGGGTCTTGATCATATGATTCTTTTTCTCTCAAATATTACCACAAATCTTAAGTGTTGTGTTAAAAATAACATCTATAACTACAATGAGAACTAAGTATCTGCAATTATGTTGTAATCAAGACAAATTGTATTTTGCAAACATAATCTTGAGTAAAAAGAGAGGGTCACAAAAGCTTTATCCTTGGGGGATGGTGCCTGGAAGACAGCCTGAACAGTTTCTGGGTGCTGTCAATTTTCTTTATCTTGATAGATTGGGTTTCGTTCGTAAAAATTCAATACACTGTATGTTTATGAATTGTGTAGTTCTTTGCAATAAAATTACATGTCAAAAAATTGAGATACACATGCAAAGTTTTCTCTTTTAGTTGAACTGTTTTACAGTTACATACTCACCCTCTGTTTCTGCCACATTATGCCCATCAACTCTCTCTCACTCTATAACTACTTACTATCTTTTTTCTAAAGTACTTGTGGCTCCTATCTGGTGTCTCTAGATTACTTTATGATATATGATATATATGTGTGTGTGTGTGTGTGTGTGTGTGTGTGTGTGTATATATATATATATATACATATAATACATATAATATATATATATATAATGTGCCTTAGTCATCTTTCAGTTCTACAGCTAATAAAAGAAAGCTCATTCTCTTTAATTATTTTCATTCTGTATCTAATCTATACATAACTGCTATGTGTATGTATGTGATTCTGCTCTATTTGAGTGAATAAGATTTTGCATACAATACATATATTTATTTTTTCACAAGTGAATCCTGGATGTCCAGAGGAAAATATAGGAGCATTCTTCCAAGAATCAAGAAGGATGGCCATACTAAAATACTTGATTGTAGATATTAACCAAAGTTGGTTAACCATCCTTCTTTAGTAAGTTGAATTCTATATGAGTGGGTATGATTTCAGTTCCCCCACCTTCACAAATATAAGTCACTACCAATTGCCTTTGGTCACAGTTCACCAGAATTTGTGCTGTGTCAGGTGAAGGCTGAATGATGTCCTATTAGTTCCCCCAGGAAGCCATGTCTTCACACAGTGCAGTATCACAGTCTTAACACAACCTCTCTTATTTACACCATTTATTAAAAATCAATGTGCAATTCCCAAATTCTTTAGATGACATTGTTCTAATTGCAAGTTACTTAAAAACATTCCTTGGAAAAAAGGATCATAAGTTATGCCCTCCCAGCAATTTTAATTTTCTATTATTACATTTTGACAATGTGCAACAAAAAATCATTGAACAAAGAAGACATTTTCACAGCATGGATTAATTACTTCATTATTAAGAGATCTTGTTAGCAGTGATTTTGGAAAAAAGAATGACAAGATTAAGTTACATCAGAAAAAGTCAACTACCCTGTCTGACCCCAGTAAAACAAGTTATAAAACTTATTGCAAATATTTCCACACATCCTCATTTTCTGTGCATTTTCTTTAGTTCTTCTGATGACATGGATTCTTGTCTTAGAGCAGAGAGAGAACAGAAACCAGTGACCTTAGGATGTGAGGTCATGTTTTTTCCACAAAAGGAAGCCTCTGAAAAGGATCCTACATCAGCTGTCACTGATACATGTAGTTTACTCTTTCATCCTTTGGCAGGAAATTAGAAATTTCACCCTACCTCTGATTTGAAAAGAAATCTGCATTGTCATTCTTCTGGTGTCTGCATTGATTTGCATTCTGCTTTAAATTTTGTGAGCTTCTGTGTAGCCAGTCCAATAAGAAAAAGAGAAATGTAGGGACTATGTTTAGGTATTTGGTCTCTCGAATCAAATTTGGTTCAGGTGATGAATTAAGCAATCGATTTGTAACAGGGTTTCATGGAGTACATGCTGGCCTATAACTTATTACACAGCTACCAATGAATTTACTTTTTGTGTTGTCTCAGTCAATTTACTTTGTTTCTTAGAACTTTAATATCATTACTAATAAAATAGATAGGTAATCTCATACTAGATAGTAGCTCACATGGTTATTGTGAGTTACATAATTTTAATATATGATTATTATTAACTTCATAGGCAGAGTATAAATTCACTCTTCCTCAATTTAGAAAAAATTGCTCACTCACATATATGTTCAATGACATGTCCTTAGCTACATGTAATGCTTAATGATGAGATTATTGGTTCTTTCGAGGAAGACTGACTTTATAAACCAGAGAGATCTATTGATATAAAAACAATAGGTGAACTGGGCATGTATTATTACTCAGGCCTTATTAGGTAAATGTTCTTCTGTGACTCGAGAGGCAGAAAAGTACCACAAAGGGACATGCAAAATGCTGTAGAAGAAGGAAATTCAGTAGAAAGTTCAGTTCTTACAGCTGGGGAGGTAAATGGAGTCAACACTGTAGCTATTGGCTAGAATTTACCTGTATAAAAACTTTGGGGCACTGCTAGTGTAAGGTCCAGAGTCAGTAATTAAGTCAAAATATTTTGTAAACATACAGCTCTGGTTTAAAAGAGAACTGGGGGAGGGGCAAAGATCTTGTCTTTCCTTTTTTTAATTATATATGCACCTTCTTCCATTGCATAGCACCTGACATCTACCTTGAGTGAGTTAAGATCTGACTTACATCCCTATAAAGCAAATGCCAGTCTCTCCAGGGAAACCTTTCATTAACAGCATCCCAAAACAGAGCTTTGCAGCAACACTAATATTTCTTAATTCATGTAACACCTTTCCATTACCATGAACGTCATCCTTGAGTTCATTTTTGTTAATATTCAAATGGTGTTCACATTTGAGTATTTCTAGTTTGTTGTTAGCATCTAGGAATCCACCGGGGAATCTTACCTTCACTGAATGTTTAGGTAAACAGAATTAAGTTAATAATTAAAACATCATTATTCCTGCTATCACCAGTTAGGAGCGTGTTATTTCATTAAGATGCCATGGGAATTTTGGATTGGTATTACATTTGTTCTATATTATGTTTCCTCCCATTTTGCTTTCTTATTTTATTTATGTCATTATTATTATTTGGTTATTTATTCTTCTTCATATATTATATCCAACCAGAGTTTTACCACTCTCCAGTTCTTAGTCCTTCTCTCTTCTTTTTCTCAACTTCAGATTCACTTTTTGTTGCTTTTTAGAAAATGAACTGCCTATCAGGGATAGTAACGAAATTTGGTATAACAAGTTACTATTAGGCTAAGACAAACCCTCATATCAAAGCTATAAGAGACAAACCAGTAGAAGGAAAAGGATTCGACATTTTGGCAAAAGAGTCAGAGACAACTTTACTTCCACTGTTAGGAATCCCGCAAGATCACCAAATTACACAACCATGATACGCATGCAGCGGACCTAGGTCATTCCCACATAAGATGCTTGATTATCACTTGTCTCTGTGAGCTACTATGAGCCTTGCTTAGTTGATTCTTTGGGCTGTGTTCTTGTGGTGTCCTTGACCCCTCTGTCTCCTACAATTCTTCCTTTTCTCATTTGTGGGGTTCTTTGAGCTCTAACTAATGTTTGGTTGTCAGTCTTTGCATCTGCTCTCATCGGGTACTGGATAATAATTTTGTAATCGCACATACTTTTAATCCCAGCACTCAGGAGGCTTGTGGATCTTTGAGATTAAGGCCTCCCTGGTCAGCAGAAATTATTATTTTTTAAAAATTTTATTTTTGAAAATATTTAATTGTTGAGTAGGCAACACTTTGAATTTTAATTATTGCAATCACTTTGAAATTTTAAAAGATTTTTATTTTTAAACAATATCTAAATTATAGAGTATACATATTAATGGAGGGTCATGTGGTATTTTAATAGATGTATATACTGTGTGGTGCTTTAACCATTCTAAACATATTTATCTTTTCCAATAATATACATCCTTTTCTTTTTTGATATGCAGTAAATAGTTGGCATTTATGTTTATGGTGACTATTTGCATCCTTGAGTGAATTGGGAGAATCCCTAAGCATTTCTGTCCCACAAATGAGGCTTATCCCTAAAGCTGCCAACTTAAATAAAACTCAAGTATTTTCTCACAACTCTGCTTTGCCTCTTAGAAAATTTTAGAGTTCTAGCTGGATTTGGCAGAGATGACATCATGCCTTCTTCAACTTTTACCACCATTCTGGCTCATCTATTTTCTGCCTGTCCACTTTTTTTTTTTCCTATTGACTTTTTTTTTTCTGGATTCTCTCCAAGAATTTAAGATAAGATGTAGTTATACCACAATCTCCTTTTAATATGATATGTTACTACTTTGGCACCTACTGTATCCACAATTATCCAGAAATTTCATGACATTTTTCCTGTCAAACATTTCTTTTCAGGATAATTCTAGCTTTCTCTTTGAAAGTCCTTACAAATATTAGTCACACACACACACACACACACACACACACACACACACACACACACACACACACACACAAACAATGTAGGTTAAAAGACAAACAATATAAAAGATACTGATGTTATTTTGTTCAGCACATTCAGTCACTACAAGTGAAAATGATCGCAAAACAATTTATAAATTGTGTGTGGTTTCAAAGAGAATATCAAAAACTTTTTAATGAAGTTATAGAGTTAATATAAAATCCATATCAAAATAATCACTCAGAAATGAAAAGAAAATGCAGAAAATAAAGATCTGTGAAAGAGAATTAGCTCCCACAGAGAGAGATTAAAACTGATCTGAAAGCTTTGGTATGAAAACAACTTATTTCTCACAAGGGAATAGGGGTCACAATGGGATAGAATTGGCTACAATGAATGGTGTTGAAATAGATAGGCCTACTCATAAGATCTAACAAATAATTAATGCATCAACTCTAGTTCATAAATCAAATGTGTTTAATGTGAATAATTGCATAGTTGTTTCAAATTAAATAATATTACACCTTGTCCTTTAACCCTACCAATGTCAAGATGTGAAACCACAAATTCTAAAACAAAACGAAACTACTTTCATTTTGGGGACAAGCTCTACATGACTCAGTGTATTGATCAATAAAAGTAAAATTTGATATATTTTACCACACAAAAGCAGAAAAAACTGCTTTCACTGAAAAAGTTTTATTTATAATGATTAAAATAAATAAAAGAGTAAGAAAACAATTTTGTAATGTGTCAGAGAAGGTTTTTTTAAATGTCTTTAATATAAAAAATCTTTGAAAATTAAAAAAAAATTCCAGAAATAACTTAGAAAGTTAGACAATAATCCTAAGAAGTACAAACTATATGTGAACACTTTAATAGTCATATATTAAAATGATCTTAAAATTTGTAAGATTTTCAAATGCAAATTGAAACTAAACTGAGATATCACTTCTCACCCACTACGTTGGCAAAAATTTAAGTTACTGCAACTTGGGGAAAGAGATTTGGCAATATCTTACAAAACTATTGATGAATTTTCATTTTCTCTAAGAAATTACTCTGAGGAATTTACATTGAAGTTAGACTCCCAACAATAAAAAATCATTATGCAAACATTTCAACATCACTTATAGTTCTTAAATATTAGATTCTTATATATGCAGATAAAGGAGACAAGTGTAGCTAAATAATTTGTGGTACATTGGCAGAGCTTTAATGAAGAGTAATGAAAACAACAAAGTATAAAAAAAGTTTTAATGTACAAACTTCAACTATATGACGTTAAAATTAGTAACAAAATTTCAATGACTATATCAATATGGCCTAGACAATATAAATGCTATAGAGTATATATTGATAAATATGTATTTGTGCATATATAAGTAAATGGAGGAAGAAAATAGAAAGCAATGATAATAACTTTCAAATGCTCAGATGAGTGAAAAGATAGGGTAAGAATGACATTAAATGACATAATTAGGTGTAGTAATGAAGAGCCATACATATCCCCTTTGAGTTACAGTAATGTATGATGTGCCAAATGGAAATAAATACTCTATCAAAACTATAGTAATCATACACAGGAATATTTTTGAACATGACCATTGTCTGATGAGATTGAAGGTAACTTGTTATGCATATAGCTCTTGATGCTTTAGAGTAAAATGAACTGAAGTAGGTCAGTAGGAAATTAGAATTCTGAACTCCTTATGGGAAGGAATAAAGGTAATTATTTTTACCCAGCATCCTTCTTTTTGCAAGAGGAAAGATGATTCAAATAGGAGTCCAGAGTCCAGTCTCTCTCTCTCTCTCTCTCTCTCTCTCTCTCTCTCTCTCTCTCTTTCTCTCTCTCTCTCTCTGTGTGTGTGTGTGTGTGTGTGTGTGTCTGTGTGTGTGTCTGTGTGTTCTTGTGTATTTGCATCTCTTTGGCAAAATTGAGGAAAGGGAGAAAATCACTTTTCTACCTAAAATTTCCCTAAGATTTTGTTTTATCTGTGTAATTGGCCTTTTTCCTATTATAATAGTAAATATGTAGTCATGATCTTCAAGGATATTAGGGGTAGGAAAATAATAAAAATTTAAAAAATATTTCTAAATTTATACCTAGAATAAAAATTTATAGAAGCTAAGATGTAGAACAAACACCACATCTACCAATACATGAATGATAAAGATATCATGGCCTATCTACACATTTAAATTGCCTTATGCCTTTAAAAAGATAGAATATTGCCAGCTATTATATAAAAAGGATGTGTGTTGAGATTCAAGTCAGTTGATAAGGTCCGAAGACGCTTATCCAGAGTTCAGGCTCCTGAAGGGGGAGTGGCCAACCCCATTCGGTTGAAGATACAAAGGGATAAGTACTGAATGATAAAACTGAGGCACTTCATCAAAATCAGAGTATAAAATACAATAAAGGTGATTATCTTAAGGGATTGATGCAAAAAGGAAGTAGGAAATCATTTTCCATTTTATAGGAATAAAATGAGCTTGGAGATGGATGGTGGCTACATTTCTTGCCACCACTGAATTAAACATTCCAAATGATTGTTATTAAATTATTATATTATGTGTATTTTATTATAATGTAAAATAATTTTGGAAAAAACAATTAGGATGAAGTGATGGGTAATCTTATTTTTTCAACTTTATTTCATTTACAATTATTCGGGAAATGAAGTTTCTGTGTGTCTCTGAAGACATTTCCAGAAATGTTTAACTGAGGAAGGACCAATGTGAACTTTGGTAGTGCCTTACCACAGACTCATGTCCCAGACTGACTGAATCAAAAATACAAAAAGATATGAGCGTAAGAATTAAACTCTCTTGCTTATTGACCATGGCTGCAATGTGAGCAGCTCCCTCTTCTTGGCCCCGTCTTCTCCAACATGAGACCATATCTTTTCCAAAACTATAAGCCAAATACATTCTTCTTTCTTGTTTCTTCGTTTATAGCATCAAGAAGAGTAACACACATTTGCTTTCCTTCTCCCAGTATATTGATTATTCAAACATTCTTGAGATAAAAATTTCTCATACAATATTTTATTAGTTTTATACATTTACTTCACAAAACTTTCAATAAGTATTATTAAGTCAAATTTAGAAATGGTACCTGTCTGTTTATTCACATCAGACCAATGGTCAGTGGACAAAGTTGAGATTCTTTTCTGTATAAATGACATGGTCTATCCTCGTAAGAGAATCAGGAATGCTGTGGAGCATGTGCCGGAATCCAATCCCTGTTATTCGGCATCATGGGAACCTTTGATTTCTCTTGGTGTAGATAAGGTAGAAAATCAAATTTTACCTATTCAAAAAGTAACAACAAGGTTATTCAACTTTTTAAAGTTTACTATACTATTCTTTGCCCTTTGGAGTAAGTATGATGGTTATAGTTTTTGGAGATAATTTCTCAGATTTATAAAATAAAATAAGACATTGCTCTTCCTCACACATATGCCTTTTCTCTGTCATTTTTATTCCTTTGTATGGCTTTAAACATATAGATTTGATAAATAAAACAAAGCATATATTTATTCGAGCTCTATGATAATGTTATAGAAAGGTTAATTTAGATTTAATCACCAAATGTTAGATTCAAATAGTACCTACTATTACCTAACACTTTTCACAGGATTTCCTGAACCTCTAATTTCATGTTACCAACATTTTTTTTTGGCCATGGTTTCAAGAGCCTGTCTCCATATTTAGTGTTTTCTTGATGTTCATTCACTTATGAGTTTCTGTGCAAATTCACCTCTCATTTTCTGTTCTCATGGTGAAAACCTATTACCCTCTGCTAGTACAGATTTTCAATGAACCACATGTTTAACACCTGGAATATATGTGCAGAAACAAGAGCTGAAATACTTTGCTTTATTCAGCCCTACTTTCATGTACAGGAAGATATAATACAGCAGACACTGAGTACAAAGATGTCGGGTTAGTGATATTGTATTTTAGTTGATATATATGATTCCCCAAGAATTTTACATGTTCATGGGGCTATTGTGTAAAATACAGTTCCTAATGAGACATTTAACAAGAGAATTTTGTATTACAAATATGTGATGTGGTCTTCAGTTTTTCATCCTAAGTATACTATTAGAGACTCTGATACAGTCTACATTTTCAAAAATATGCTACCATTTTATTAGATGGTTTATCCTGCCAGAAAGTAGTGTGTCCTGAGACTGTTTGTAAATTAAAGAAAATCAATAATGAGATTGGGCATGTCTTCTGGGGCTTTTCTAACTAAGGTAACAATAACAATTTATTGTTAATTGTTATAAGTATGTTAAATGTTAAAACATAAATCTAAATTACATTCTAAACACTGAGAAATATCTTCAAATTTCAGTGTTTAAATTATCAATGTAGATTTCTTTGGGAATGCTTTTGAAGGATAGGGGAGAGTCATCAAACTTATATAAGAATAATTTTAAGAGTTAGACTAATTTAGATTATGTGGATCTATAATAAAACACACAGCATTCCATTGCAAGAATCAATACCTTAAAGATTCTTTTGTGATCATCAGATATCCCGTCCAGGATTACTCAATAATTCCCTGAAATTTCAAATATTAGTGAGAAAAAGATATGATAAACTATCCTATGCAAAAAATGCCCATAATATAAGGGCTACAAGTACCAAAACAATAATGCATTTAGAGTTGGACTTGAAATTTTCAAAATGAAAGCAGAAAACAATATCATGCAAGTCTATGCACTTTCACCCTTTATTCATTCTATTCTGAGAAAAGTCATGACTTACACTGGCAACATGATGCTTTCTTCCAAGCATCAAGCTCTTACAGGATATGAAGTGCCAGAAAATAAATCTGGGAGCAGTGTTGTGTGTGTATTTATGTGTGTGTGTGTGCATGTGTGTGTGTGTGTGCATGTGTGTGTGTGCATGTGTGTATGTGTAGTATGTATGTGTGTTTTTATCTCTATATCTATTGTGTTAATTTTATTATGGGACAAAGTATTTACTAGAAGCTCCCTCACAGATTTATTCTTATGTTTTATGGGATGTTGTCCCACAAAATCTGCACAATCAATGTTCTGCAGTAGGGTGTCTATTAGCCTGTGTTATTTATCTTCTATACCTCACACACACAAAGTGAAATTTGAAGAGTATGACACATAATTTGAAAATTAGCAAGTACAGAAAGATGGACTAAAATGAATCAAAGTGAAGAGGAAAATCAGCCAACAAAACACACTCAAAATGACAAAAAAAAATGAAGCTTGTATTACTGAGTCATAGCAGATAGACTATAACTATTTGATTACTATAAGAACATTTCTTAATTTCAGGATACTAAAGATTTTACTATTAAGTGCACTCACAATGACTTAGAAAACGCCAGTCATATATCAAGGAATGGAAGCACAGTGTCTGAGCCAGAAAACTAACGGTGCCCTGTGAATAGCAAACAAAAGATAAAGAGACTACATATGACTGGATGTGGACTTCAAGCTGCAAGTTTGAATTAGGGTTCGTTTGCTTATTGTGACATTTACGCTTTCGTATAATCTATTGGTGTACTTTCCTGGTTCTGCCAGGAATGCCACTGAAATGTTTGTGGGGCTGATACTACATCCATACATTGTTCTCAGTAACTTAGCCATTTTAAAAATATTAAGCAAATCCAGGAACATAACATCCTACTGTTATCTACTATGTTCTTTGGTTTTCCTTTTGTCCTTTTTTTGTATCTTAACATTAAAGATAGACTTCTTTAGGTTGTATCCTACATATTTTTTGAGCTAACTGTAATAGATATATTTTCTAATTTCTTTCTCTGACTTCATTTTTATTATATATGAAAATTATCATATCTTGTTTAGTTTGAGTTCTGCCACTTCACTAAAGTTATTTGTTACATCTACAACGTTTCTAATAAAACTCATAGAGTCTTATTTCTTCCTTTACTACTTTATTCTATTATTTTCTTGTTTAATGTTGCTCTAGCTAAACCTTGCACTAGCATGTTGGGTAAGAATGCAGAGAATGCACATTGTTGCTCATTCTTGATTTCAGAGTAAATGATCTCATTTGTTTGTCATCTAGTGCAGTGTTAGCAATAACATTTTCACTAACAACTTTTATTATTTTGATTTTTCATCTTTCCATAATTTCTCTATGACTTTTATTATAGAAATATGTCCAACTTTGTCTTTTTCATATCTGTGGTGATTATCATTTATAATTTTTAATTTACTTACATGGAAAATTATATCTATTTGTGTTTGTTTAAGCAAACATATTGCTGGAATAATTTATATTTGGTTATAATGTAGGGTATATGGATTCTTGAATTTTGTTTGCAAGTATGTCATTGGAGTTTTTTTACATCAGTTTTCATCAATAAAATTGGTTTGTACTTTTTATTGTAGTGTCATTATTTGGTTTTGGTAATTAATTTTGTGTAGTTAAACTTTCTTTTCTGCTACCAGATCCAAATAATGATTATGAAGATTTATTATTAGTTATAAAATCTTGGCCTTTATATTATACTTGTTCAAACTAGCTCTTATAACCGTAATTAACCTGTTTTTATTAATTTATATATTGTCACATGGCTTTTACCTCTCTCTCATTCTGTATGTCTAACTTGCTCTGAGTCTAACTGGGTCTCTCAGCCTCTCTTCTTCCCAGAGTTTCTCTTTCCAAAGAAATATCACCTATATTCTTCTCCTTAGATATGGCTATTCAGCTCTGTTGGCCCCAGCTGGTGATCACTGTGATAGCTACAGGCACACACTCAGCTGGAGATATAACAAAAGACAGAAAGGCAAGCCCTATGTTTCAAAACCACAAACACCCCAAATTTATTTTTGAAAGTGCTTATTATACATTTCAAACCAGGATTTAAAATATAGTACAATTATTTAGGAAAACCTCTTGTCTTGCTGTCCTTGAGCCAATGTGCTGACAAATTGATTATTACATCATGTGTCTCCAGCTACCTCAGGCAGCAAGAAAACGAGTTCTTTCCCTGGGGCTAATCAGGCTAGTCCCTTGGTCAGCAAGGCTAAAGCAAGGAACAAGCTGAACTCACTAGAACTCTAGAATAGTTGAGTCACCTTGACTGTTTCACTATGCAAGTCGATATAGGAAACTGAGTGAGTCACTATATGGGCTCTCACAATTCCCCCTTTTTTGTTTTTTTAAGACTACTATAAAGCCTCTCAGATGACTGTGCCTGCCTTAGGTTGTTCCTTATCACACTCCAGTATTACCAATCATAGGAACATGATTTCTATCATTCATATCCTGTCTTAGGTTGAAAGGAGGCAGAGAAAAGGTACCTGTCATTGGCCACTCAGACTCTAGTGCCATGAATCAGGGGAAGGTGTGAAGTTTTCCTCCATGATGTTCTAAGCCCACTTTCCATAAAAGTTCCCAATTAGCCTGAGAGCTATAGGCAAACAGGTTATGCCAGGCAGAATACACGCTGCAATAGCAGCAACACTACTTACGGACAAAATAAATGATGACTATCATGGAATAGATTGTTAAACTGTCCTGTTATTGTCAGCTATTTCAGCTACATCAAAATTCAAATTAGCCTGTTTTTAATCTGCAGTTTTTAAACGTAGTTTATCCAAACCTAAGGATATATGAAAATCATTCCAAATTCCTCTATAAGGTGAGCCCTAATCCTATCCCAATCAATAACACTTTTGTTAAACACAAAAGATGTAGACAGATCCATGTGGGGTATTGTGTTGTTTCATTGTAAATAATTATCCCACCCACTGGTTTAATAAAAAGCGCTGATTGGCCAAAGGAAGGCAGGAAGTGTGGGCAGGGCTACCAGACTAGGAGAACTCTGGGACCTGGAAGAACAGAGCAGAATGCCAGAGAGAAGCCAGAAGAAGCAGAGGACAACTATGCTGCTCTAAAGAAAAGGTACCGAGCCCCATGGCTGAACAGGACAAGAGTCATGGGTTGGATGAGGGGAAAGAGAGCTAGCAAGTGATATTACTGGGCCTTAGGTCGATCAGCATAAAACTATTGAAAGTGTCTGTGTGTCTCTGAGTGGGTCCATGGGCCTACGGGCCAAAACCTAGAGGCTAGGCCCAAAAGTCTGGGCCAGAAACTTCATACTACAGATCCACTCATAGTTATCATGACATTTCAGATGTGTTCAGATTTTCAAACTTTGGAGTTCTTCTTCCCAAAATTTTACCACCTCATACAAATCATTCTATTTATCTTCCACTTTCAAATCAGTATCTTTTTATCTCTAAGAAGAGAAATACATTTTTAGATAATTAATTTACCCAGCAGTGTGAATAGATTGAGACAAGGCTACAGCTGCCATAGTGGCAGTGGCTAACACATTCATTGAAGCAACAATTCCAGCAACCATCAATCCTGTAACTCTTTTTTGCCTAGATAACATTATTTTCATATTTTCCAAAACTGTAAACCTTTATCGTCAAACCAGCAATTTTCATTCTGAACCAGTAACATCCCAAAAGACAGTTGCTAAACCATAACAACTCTAGCATAATAGTCAACATTAGATACACAGCTAGTCAAACTATAATTCTTACAACTTACAGTAAAGAATAATCCTTAACAGTTGTACTAATATTTTCAACTAACAGAACTTACAGCGTGTTAACACAAGCTAGTATAGATTCATGAAGGGGGCAAGCAGGCTTGGATTCCTACATGAGCATCCAGCAACAGTTCCTAGGGCAGCAGCAAGTTTCCATACATAAGCCTGTCCATATCCTGTACTAGAACATCAGATTCCTGCAGCCAGTCCTTGATTCTACAACTCAGCTACAGATAGCAAAAAAGAGTCACCATAATCACCTCACTTTCTGGATCAAACATAGATCATTGTATCCCATGATGTTATACTGCACAGGGAACAATCCCACATATTGTCAACCCAACTTATCTTTGTTCCCCTGGCTTTTAGAGCATCTTTAAGCAAATATGCAAAAGCTGATTACTATTTCCTTTGCTAATTTTATATTTACACTTCTGTACAAAATATTTGCCATATATGCACTTCTTGTTTCTGCACATACACTTGGTCTTTTACTCTTGGTTACCTAATCGCAGTTTTTATACTTTTACTGAGCTAACTTTTGATACTACTGCAATGGCCATTGTGTTCTCCTGTGCACATAGCGACTCTTAAGAGGAAAAAAAAAATCACAGCACATCTTTACACAATATAAACAAATATTTCACAAAAGTTTTAGTCTGATAGAAGTTCAAGAAGTTAGGTTTAGAAGCTTTCTTTTGGGCTGGAGAGATGGCTCAGAGGTTGAGAGCACTGGCTTTCCTTCCAGGGGTCTTGAGTTCAATTCCCAGCAACCACATGAGGCTCATAACCATCTAGAAGCTTTCTTTCTCTTTCTGTATTGAGAAACAACTTTTTTAAACATTGAAATTAGGTCCTATTGAAAGGTTTGAAAGCATTCAGCATTCAATCCAGGTAGTTGCAGCCTTTGCTTTAGTGGGGACAGTTTTATTGCAGATCTGACCTAATTGTACAGTTCCACAGTGTACTATGTTTATAATTAAGTTGTTTAATTTTCTAGACTTCATTTTGGTAGGTCATACACATTTAAAAAATTGTCAATTTAATCTAGGTTTTTGAGCCATATTTTAAACAAACTTTCTGTAACTCAATGGAATCTGTTCTAACAATTTCCTCTTTTAATGTAGTTCTGTTAATTCGGATTGGTTTTCTTGCTTTCTTACGTTTTGAATAAGGATTTGTTGAACCTGTCCAATTCTCAATTAATCAATTATTTGATTCTGTGTATTATTCTTTGAATTTCAATATAATTAATTTCTATAAAACATTGTTTATTACTATTTGTTTCTTCTCTTGGTATTTTCTTGTCTTAATCTAAGGTGTATTACAGGCTTATTTATTTGAAATTTCTTTATTTTTTAATATGAAAACTTTTAAATATGTACTTTCTTCTTAGAATTGCCGTAGAATGTCAATAGTGTAAATCACAGAAACATCAGATAGGATGATGGTTTCTTAGAGCTATAAAAAAAGTGACTTAAGGGATATTTTCTCTCCCCTCTCTCCTTTTATCTCTCTCTCTCTCTCTTCCCCCCCTCTCTCTTTCTCTCTCCACATGTAAACACACATGCAGCATGCAGGTACATAAGCACACATATATACATGGACACATATACTCACATGCATGCACACACATGTACACTCCAATAATTCAAGACACAAAAGTTCTATCAATCTGCCTTAGGCTATAGTCTATATTTAACATTATTGTATTTTACTCTCAAATTATATTAAAATAATGCATGAAAAAGATAGAGGATATAAACTCACTCCATCTCTGTAGTAATTAATTGTAAGTAGTTGTATTATTACAAGTGAATGATTAAGACGTTAAAACTTTTTTTTTAAATGAGTTGTTAGTGTAGTTTATATCAAGAACAAATTTTAAATAGTATTCTCACAGACTAGGGAAGAAATATGCCTGGTTTTCTCATGTAGAATCATAAAATAACTTTTTTGTTTTTTTCAGGAAAACTTTATGATTCAAAGATGAATATGTTTAAAATTTAAACAAAGGCCAGCAAAAGCGAAGGCACTCTAGTCTTTTCTCAATATTTGTTTATTGGCTTTTTTGAATTATTCATTTATTTAGAGCTTTTCCTTGTTTCTTCATGCTAAAGTTCCTTCACTTGAAAAACACAGATGACACTCCATTATTTAGTCTTAGCAGTTTAAAGTTTTGTATGTTTGTGTATTTTAGCTTTGTTCCTATTGCAAAAAGACTTAACAGAAATAACTTGCACTTCATACAGAATTTGGAACTGTTGCTCCAAATATATATTGAACTTTCAAACTTGGATGACATCTTCAAGTATCCCATTGTAGTATACCTTTCACTCTGCCAGTGTCCAGGCCAGGCATTGCCTTAATGAAAAAAGAATTAATGGTCAACTAAGTCTTGTCGCATAAATAGGAGAGGGTTGACTACCCTTGAGGGTATTTGTCTAATTGTCTAAACATGAATAAAAGTCTCCAAAATCCCAATGTCATCAATGTAGAAAGACATGCTTACAGTAAGAAGAATATGGCCCAGTCTAGCCCTGAGATTGAGACCAGCAGTCCCAAATAAACTTCTCTCAGCTACTTGGTCTCAAATAATTACAAAGGTCTTATATTAATTACGTGTTGTTTGGCTTATGGCACAGGCTTATTGTTAGCAAGCTCTCACATCTTAACCTTCATTTCTGTCTGACTTTTTCCTCCTTCCCTTTATCTAAGCTCAAATTTCCCACCTGCTTATAGGATGTCTCGCCATAGGCCAAAACAGAAAGACACCCCACCTCACATGCTCTTCAGTTATAGATGTCCTTTAAATAATGGTCTAAAAAGGTTTCAAATTACAGTGACAATAGCTTGGGAAAAATAAAGGACCTTCAGATAATTTCCTCTAAATAGATTAGAGATGTGAATGAATGATGTATTAGAAATTGCTGAAAACAATTTCTCTCAGTGACTTTACCTGGCAGTATTTCAGTTAATTACAAATTGAGTGAAACCCTCTGTCTGAAATAAGACTCTCAGACTAACTTTGGTGCAAAATTAACACCCTGGGAGCAGCTTTGAATGCACTGTAGTAGTTCCTTTGATCCAAATGTCCCTCTTCTGAGTTTAGAAACTCAGTAAACTTTTCAATGACCTACAGCAAACTTGTTCTACTTTCAATCTCCTTAATGTAGCTGGCTTTTGTCCAGTGTGCAGCCATCATGCAAATTTTCATTTCCTTCTCATTTAAGAAAATATTAGAGATTTGTTTATTCCTTTCCTCCCTCCAATCCCAAAGGCTTGAGTCAGCTGTAAGCCACACACAGTGATTGTGTTATATAAATTATTTACATAAATAAAACTTTGATATAATTGATTGTATTTATCTCTGCTTGCTTTTGTTGTTGTTTTTCAAGACAGTGTTTCTCTGTGTAACTATTCAGGCTATCCTGGAACTCACTTTGTTTTCTAGGCTGATCAATGTCATAGATATTTTCCTGCTTCTGTCTCTCAAATGCTTGGATTAATGGTATGTGCCACTACCACCCAGATTTTATGACTGTATTTTAATGTCTATATAGTACAACCACGTAAGTATGGTATATTAAGAAAATAAATTAGGAAAATCACTTACATGTACATATAGTCATATTACTAAATACTTTTATAGAAACACATATAAATATATGGATGTAACAATTAATATTTTTTAAAAAGGCCAGGAATTTGAGAAAGAATCTGAAGGTTATATGGAAATTTTTTAATGAAAGACATGTAGGTTGTATGTCTATTATAATCTCTTCTCTTCTTTAACTCTGTCTTCTCTTCAGTATGGCACAAATACATTTTGGCAGTTAAAAAAGTGTCTAATTTGCCAAATGTCAGTCTGTGGAAACTTGTAGATGGAACTTCAATATGGCTACTTCATAGGAGATATCTCTATTTTTAGTTTGTTCCATAACATTTTAAAAGAAAAAATAAAAATGGACTTATCCTAATACTTGTACTAAGAGGTGATAAGAAAAATAAAAGATAGGAATCTAATAATATTTATTCCCCTTTTATTGACAGACTGTATATTTTTCTTGATTTAGTTCATTCTAAAATCTGAAAAAAATAGTTTCCATGAAGAACTTAAAATTTACAAGGAATAAATAATTACTGTAATGTTAAAATTTTATTAAGAGGCTTTAAAATTATGAGAGGGATATTCCAAACTTTCTCTTTAAACTGGGTTCAGATATCAGTAATTGCTGAGTCACATCGCGAGGGTTACTCATGTCTTCCAATATTGAATATACCTCAGTTTCAAAGGAATGCCACAGCAAAGTGCCCAAACCTAGCAGTCTTAAAATAGCAAATACCTACCATCTCATAGTTCTGAAATCAAGGTATTGGTAAGCCTTGCCTTCTTCTGTATTCCTATGATGTAGTGGAAGCTTTACATTCTAGTCTCATCTTTGTTTACTCTACAAAAAAAGAGAGAATACCAATCATATTATACATATTATAGTAAGTAAAAGCCTGATAACCTCACTTCATCTTTGTTAAATTCATAATGTCTCTTTTCCCAACAAAAGATGCAGCCATAGGTACTTGCTATTAAGTACCCAATACACATATTCGAAGATACGTCTCAGCTTTTAATCTACCACAACCTACTGAGAGAGTACTCTTGACCTCTTTGGAGTCACCTGTGTTTTATCTCATATTGCGGATCATGCTAATTCAGTATTGACTTTGTCGAGTATTGATTTGTGACATTGAAAGTATGTGTCAGTATAACATAGGTTATAAATCTCCTTTGAACAAATTGATAATAATTTTAAGGGATCCTTTGTAATAAAAGGAATGATTAATGAGAAAAGCAGCCTTGGATAAAGAATCAGGGAATCTGGGCTTTGGTCCCATCTACAGCAATTAATTAATTTACAGACTTGGTAACCCTGATTCTTCATCAATCATAAAATATAAGATCTTTCCTCCATACCTTATTTGGCTATTATGAATATAAGAGGTATAATGGGGTTTCAAACTATTTAATTTCATACAATTTTTCCAGGCACTAGATTTTATCCATACTTTATTATAGTTCTCCATGGGAAACTGTGAAAGTGTAGCAGGTGGCTATTTTCTTCCAAAAGTCACTTGGCTATCATCTGTTAGCCAACCAAATTTTAGTTTGAAAGAGTTTTATTCAAGGGTCTCTTCCATGACTATCTTTAGTGTATGACCCAGATGAGATGCACTTGCTTTAAAGAAGATCCAGAAATGCTTTGCTGTTCTATTACTCACTTTATCCCACAGCATTTTTTTTAGTAAATGAATTCCTAGGAAGTGAACACAAAAACCCAACTTTCTTTCTCATCAGCGTGAAACTCTCTAAAGCACTTAAACTCTAGAGATTGTCCAGTTATTATACAGAAAATAGGATAAGAGTTGAAACTGAGTCTATTTACTTTTTATCTTAATTAATATATTTTGCATCACTGACAAAATGGTCTCACCTGAGAGCATTTCTATAATAAAACACTTGACCATGTACTTAACCCTGAATGCTCTTTTGGGAACTGTGATCTAGTGTAGTTGTTGCTTCTAAGAATTGGAATTTGGAGGTCATCTTGTACCCTGTAAAGATTTGTCACTTGAATTGGTTTAATAAATCATTGACTTGTCAGTGGTCAAGGAGGAAGTATAGGCAGGATGACCAAAGTAATGATGATGAAAAGAAGAAGGGTGGAGTTTGGAGTCCCCAGGCAGACACAGATCAGAAGATGAATGTACCATGCTAATAAAGGTACCACCATGTGCCAGAGCATATTATGTATTACCTTAAAATATATGACCTATCCAGTAATAAGCCTAAGGTACTGGCCAATTATTTGTAGTTTATATCAGCTTCTGTGTGTTCATCTGGGACCAGGTGGTCAGGGAAGAAAATGTTCAATTACAAATAAAATGCTGTCAAAGCAAAACTTATTACTTATAAAGTATGGAATAATGGCATGCTGGGATATCACTGTTACTGAGCCTTTTATTTTTGTTAAAGTGGAGTAGAAGTAACTGGACAGTATCTCTGGCATTATATGAAATTTGCGTTTATGAAGGCAACACAATGAAGTGGCTGAGAAAAAAGAATAATCTGAATAATTAGTGATTTGAGAAAACAGAGAAAATTCCAGTGGTTTACATGGAACCATTTTATCTTTTCTCTGCCAACAGCCAGAGAATAAACAGTGACTACATTGACTGATTGTGCTTAATTATTAAAAGAATGGAACATAAGTAAAGGCTGAGTTACTAACTTGCTAAGTCTGCCTTTACAAAACCAAGGCCTGACATGGAAAAGGAATAGCTGGATGAACATAAACATGAACACTCACTCTGTATTCCTGCATTTTTTTTCTGTCCTGCCCAGCTGGTTCCACATCAGTTTAGTTCCAAATAATCACACAAAGGCTTATATTAACCACAAGATGTTTGGTCTATAATTCAGGCTTATTACTTGCTAACTCTTACTCTGAAACTAACCCATGATTCTGGTCTATGCTTAGCTACATGTCTCGGTACCTTCCCTCAGTGCAACATTCTCATTTTTCTTCCTCTAAGCCTGGCAGGCATCTACTCTGTTCTTTCTTTTTCCAGAACTCTCTGAGCTTGGTAACCCCACCCTTATACCTGCCTGACTTTTTGGCAATCAGTGTTTTATTAAACCAATACAAGTGACAAATATTTACAGTGCACAAGAGCACAGTCCCACAGCACCATTCTTTGACTCTCTAGGAGTCTTTGCAAGTAGAGAAGTAGTCTGGTTCTGTTAATCTATTCCCTATTTCCCTTTGTAGATATAATATAGTTGGCAACAGCTTATCAGCTACTTTAGTGTTCTGAACCGAAGTTTAACATCCATTGTCAGTCTGCCAATAAAAAAATTACACACTTTGCCTAGAGTCCACTGCTGAGTCATGGAACAGAACATGCCAAACAGAGGCAAACTGACTGTGTAATGAGAACCAATTCCATGGGCATGTTCATAATAGCATATCTATTTTTAATTTATTTTTATTTATATAAAAAGATACATGGATAAAAAAGACATTTTTATATACAAAATAATAAAGTGAAGAAAAAGAGTCTTTTTTATTCGTATATCTCCCTGAACCCCCTACCTTCCCTCCTCAAGATCTCTCCCAGTCAGTCTTCAGCCTCCCCCTCTCCACCCCTTATCCCATTCCTAAAAAGGGTAAGAAGTACCAAGATGGGTCATGAAAAAGTGTATCTCTTAACTGACAGAATTAAAGATTTTTCAGTAGCTATTAGATAGAATGGCTAGTGTAGTGGGATTATGTTGTTACATAGTAAATAATTGTCCCAACTACTGGTTTAATAAAAATGCGGATTGGCCAAAGGCAGGCAGGAAGTGTGGGCTAACAGACTAAGAAAATTCTGGAACAGGAAGAACAGAGAAGAAATGCCACAGAGCAGCTTCAAAGACACCACAATGAGATTCTAGCAGATGCAGAGGAAAGAAGTTGCAATGCTGCTCTGAGAAAAGGTACCAAGCCTCATGGCTAAACAAGATAAGAGTCATGGGTTAGGTTAAGAGCAAGAGCTAGCAAGTTATATGCCTGGGCCCCATGTTAATCCATGTACAATTAATACAAGGGTCTGTGTGTTTCGTTGGACTAATCTGGGCCACCAGGCTAGGCCAGAAAGTGCAGGTCAGAAACATCATACAATGTGTTAGTCTAAAAATCAAAATGGAAATAAATTGCAGAAAACTTGAAGGCGACTGTTTTTTTATGTCATTTTTTTATGGGATCAGAGCTAAAATATCTATGATTCTTCTGTATCTTTCCATGAGGGTGATTTTGCATAAAGCAATATTTTAATTGGCAGCTGAAATATACTAGATAGCCTTTCATAGCCTAGAGGCTTTTCTAGATAGTTTAAGACTTATGTCAAGCAAATAACTTACCTTCCCATCCCAATAATTCTGACAGGGAAGTCAACCAAGGCATTGACTCTTCTTGAGAATCAAGCTTGAGCCCAGTCTTCTGGCTCATTGGCAGATTTTGGAAATATGATATTGAATGCCTACTGACTCCATTTCTGTAAAGAAACTTGGCAGATAAACCTTATAATAAAGAAAGGACATTGGGTTCAAACAATAAAGAGTTCTGGCTTAGGCCTCTGCCAATCATCTCACTGGTTTATAAATGTCTATTTGCAATGCTGGGAAACTGAAAGAATTTAAAAGATGTTGCATCATCTTCTCTATATTATAAGACAAGCTCAGAGATTAGGACAGAAGCAACATTGCCTGGGACCCCTGATGAGATAGATTACAGAGTGCAGTAGATTCCTAATTTAGAATCTAACACAGTAGTTATTTTTCTATTTCCTAAATATATAGTCATAATAGAAATAACTAAAAATTGTTGGGGATGAACAAATGATTGACATTTTATAGATAAGTCATTGTTACAGAAAAGATCCTCCAAACCCCACATGTTTTGGCCACATTCAATCAAGACCAGTACAATCAAAAGGTAAATATTTGTGTCATCTTAAAAAACTTAGAGAATGGAATTTACAGTCCATGATAGTTATTGCTTTAATTAATCTATTTAACTCCTCTCAAAACCAACAGAATCATAGTTAATTTAATAAAGTACTTCAGAACTTACTAACAGCTCCAATGAAATTTTACTTTCTCATCAACCCTGTTTTTTTTTTGTTGTTGTTGTTTTGTTTTGTTTTGTTTTCATGAGAACTGATCAGACTGATTATGGGTACATAAATTTAACTATTTTATAGTTCATGTCAAAGTAACAGAAGAGGGCTATATTCACCCATGACTGAAAACAGTACTACTCACTTTAAGAGATGTGATTTTTTTTTTCTATTCTTTTGTGGAATAGTCTGAAAGGATCTGTCTCCTCTGGAAATTGCAAATACCTTTATGGTGACCGCTCTTTCAGTAATTTTAGATCTGATGAAAAGCTCAAGTGTCTGAGTTCTTGTTACTCTGAAGGATACATGTAACCCAGAAATGATCATTTAGATTTCTTTTATATTAAAGAAGTTTTAGGTTTAAAATAATTTGGGATAGGTGGAGATTTTCCTTGAAAGCATGCAATAAGGCATTTCATTTCTTTGTCAGTAAAAAAGAAAGGAACTAAAATTCTTATTATGAAAATGGGAGCCATACATTATGCCTAGAGGAATAATACTGTCCTGCTTGTGAACTAATAGATTTAAATTTTGCTTGATATTAGAAAAAAGTACTATGAATTAGGTATAGGCTGAAAAAAAATCAGTCCTTTTTAAATGATATTTCTTAGGAGGCATGGTTGTAGTTTGCCTACACTATATATGGTAGCTACATAAAGACATTGTGTAGAAAAGCAGGCTCAGAGAGGAATTTGGAATTTAGCATCTTGAAATATATCCATATCTTTTGTAGAAGATATTTTTCATCATTTAAATAACACTCCTATACTTTTTGATTATGGTAGGGATTGAGTAACCACAGGATAGTATGTGAATATGTAACATTTACTGTCCATCAAGGGTGTAGAACCCATATCTCAAATTATATAGTAAGACAGGGCAAGTACTATTCTATTATAGAATTAAGATGGTTCACTGATAATTACCCTTGAGATGAATAAAGTGGGATAGTGAACAGGGGTCCTCAACTCACAAACAATCTACTATTGTAGCAACACATGATCCCTCGGGGGAAACTTTTCAGGGATCAAATAAAAAAGAAAAATAGACTCAGGTTTTGTTCACAAACAGACTCTTTCAATTGTTGTAAGGCAAAAATAGATTAATGGCGCACAGTTTCTTAGCCATGGGCACAGAGAAATCATCTCATGGGTAAAGCCAAAGACAATGCATTTGTGCTGGAGAAAGATGTTTACCCAGGAAATCTTGGGAATTGCATGAGTTACCTGTCTGTCCAGAGGCTATTGTATCCATGGATTTCTATTCTGTGATAGAGTAAGAAACAAATAAAAAGACTTGTGTTCTCCTTTTATTGTAATTAAAAACCTAATCATTTATTCCTATGTAAGTAGATACCAGAGTCACTATTAAAGGCTTGTGAGATTCAGAGAGTAGTGATAGCTATCAATCATCCTTTTAAATCTTGTTTCTCTTGCCAACCAAACAGATGAATCTTATTATTGAACCTAGTTAAGTGGTAATTACAGATGTAGACTCACTGAAGTAAAACAACATAGATTTGTAATACTTAATAGTAAGTCATTTATCTAGTTAATGCTTTTTATTTGCAAACATTTAAAACAGTTAATAATAAGAAGCCCAATTTTACTCTGTTCAAAGCAATTAAATCATAAAAGTGTATTATACATTACTTTCAAACTCCATGAAGACTAATCAAAAGACAAACTTCTTTTTATTAAAGACTTTACATCTAGTACACTTCTTAGATCCTTTGCTTCTGGAAATTTCTTTATCTGTCTATCATCATGTCTGATTATTACTAGTTAACTATATATTATCAATCAAGTATTGTTGTTATGTGTGTATGAATTTACTGATAACAGGTAAGACTGCTGACCAAGCTAATGAACTAGCTGTGAATGGAAGAGAGTAGATTACGAATATTCTACAGCTTGTCTTGTTATTTTTGCACTTACTCATATATTTAATATGGTCAGAAGGACTTACAAAACAAAACATTTATTTGCTCTTAATATCCCAGGATATTACAACCCAAGAAGGGAGAGTAGAAGTAGATGAATCTGAAAGCTCACATATTGAGCCACAAGAGGAAGTAGAGGGTGAATTAAAAATGATACATGAGTCTTTATGATATCAAAATTTGCCTCTGGGTACACATTTACTCCAAAAAGGCCATACTATTGATTCTCCTCAAACAGTGCTACAAGCTGGTTATCAGACATTTAAATCCCTAAGCCTAGGGAGGACATTTATCATTAAAATTCCCTAGAGAGATTATGTTTATTATACATATTTTGAAAATATAACTACATAGTTATTATAGAATCTTACATAGTATTAATATATTTATTATGAAGGTATTCCGATATGATAAACATTTGCATGCATTGTTTGTTTAGACATACAGACATATGTACATTTACTTTTTTCTACATATATATTTACACTAGCAGGCATCAATGTTTTAGTTAAATGGAAAAATCAACTAATAATTGCAAAATAAATGTATGCCTATCACAAAGGAAACCTGCTGTTTAACCAACCAACTAACGTATGGAAAACTGATTAATTTTATTGATTTATGTAAATTAAATCTAAAGATAAAACAAAATACTGATATGTAACCTCCAAAGTGGAAAAAAATGAATGCTAAAATCATTGAATGCGTAAAAGTTGTAGCATTACTAAAATCCTCAGATACTATAATTGAGAATGTTAGCCGATACAACCACTTTAGGAAACTTATAGACAGTATCTAATATTATTTAATATATATATTTTAAGGTCACAATAACACATTTTCCACAAACTATTCAAAATGCATTTATATATGTATACATAACGAGACACGAATTTGATAGGTTATAAGGTGGCTGAACAGATGATACAGTAATTAATACGGCGTGCTGCTCTTTCAGAGGAGTGTAATTCAGTTTCCAGTACTTGCACTGGACTGTTTTGTATTGGAAATCCCTCTTCCACAAACACACACACACACACACACACACACACACACACACACACACACACACACACACCTTAAATTTTTTGAAAGCTATAAATTTCATGGGAACACTACTGGTAATAAGCAAGTACTTGTGGGAAAATATCCAAATGTTCATCAATGGTTAAACTAAAGGCAATCAATGACTTAAAACCCAGGATAGTGGGTGACTAATATTATATAGTGGAATACTGAATGCTTGTGTACAGAGAATGCTTTAAAAAAGAAGCCAAGTACAAAAGAACACATAAGGTAGACTACAAATTCACTTAATTTGAATGTGAACGGTACTAACTCCATGCCATGGGCAGAGCTGTAGGAAGTTAGATAGCTTAATGTAGTGATGATTAGGACACTGTCACCAAGGATGGTCTGTTTTCTGGTGATTTTTTCCCCATCTATGTGCTTCTTCTATGGGAAAATTGGACTGCAGAAATCACAAACTGTGTTTTTCTTTTTCTTTTTTTCCGTGCTTATATTACATATGTAATTTATATGCCACAGAGTATAGAGACCCAAGAAAAAGTAAACCAGCTCTAATGTACAATCAATCTTTTGTGAGATAAATTCAGCACTTGCTGTACCTTATTACCTGGCTTTTCCTGGTTGTAAAACCACATTGTGACAAGGCAGCTGCAGTCAGCTACTGTGAAGCTGATAGAGTGGATATGGGTTTCACTTTTATGGTGTGAGCCTTCATGATGACATCAAGTCTGCCCAGAGACAAATGTTCTAGTGGCCAAGGAGCAACCCTCTTAGATCTTTCTTTCTCTCTCTGTCAAAAATCATAATAACAAAATGCCCCTCAGTATTTCCCATCACATTATATATTATACCCAGGAGCTGAATCTGCCATCTACTGTTCTCTTGTTTGGAGCAAGAACATCCTCATATTTCTTCTGATTGCAGCTTTTATTTATACTTTGAAGCGTAGATGGCACTTACAAATGAGTAAAGAATGGCTATTATTCCCCTTAAAGGAGCTGGGTAGTGTCTGTATGAAAATGGTTCTTGCACAAGAATTCCTGGCTGGTGAATCTTTCATGTACTAAGCAGCCACACTTCACCTTTTACCCTAAGTGAAGGAACAACCACTAACCACTTTTATTTTGCTCAACTGAATAGAGATCTTAGATGTCATGGCAGGACTAGTCATTTCATCTCAGAGTCTTATCTCATAAAAGAAAAAATATATACATATACATCAGAGTTAGTCCTGACAACTGAGATTCTAACACAATAATTGTTGCTCTTCTATAAACACATGCACATCCAGAAACATTTTGTTGTGGAAATATAGAGACCTTTTTGTTACGATCTATTTTTATTTTAAATTATGTGTATGGGTGTATTTTGATTTGTACATGTGAATGTGGTGCCTGCAGGGGAAAAAACAGGTAGATGATCCCATGGAGTGAGAGATATAGAATGCTGTGAGCGTTCCAAAAAGGATGCAAGAAACCTAATCCATGTCCTCTGCTAGGGCAAATGAGCCCTCAATCACAGAGCTTTCTTTTCAGCCCCAGTCCTTGGGATCTTAATCCAGAACTTTCAAATGTTTGACCTTGATACTTATCAAACTGAGTCTTATACTTCATGTTTGTAAAACATAATGAAGGTACTTTATATCCAAGGGGCTCTGAGCTTCTTATCTTTTTTTTTTGAAAAAACTTCACTATGAGTCCCTCTCTTACAACAATGTGTTTATTTTCAAATGACATACTTATGAGAAGATAATCTCATTAGTGATGTTGAACTACTTCACCATTATAAATATAAAATAGGTATTTAATGCAAGAATAATATTATTGTTATAATAATAACAGGTTTTCTGCCTTTCAATTAATTGTGATGTCATTAAAGATACAAGGTCATATATGTATATGTATATATATATATGTGTGTGTGTGTATGTTGCACAATAATTTTTAGTTTTAGAAAAGTCTCCTTTTATTCTCATTAGGACGACAGAGGCTACAGATATGGTTGATCTACTTAGGAAGATGTTATTCACTTCATTAGCTAGTAAACATCCTCTATCCTGTTACTATTATAGGGATTATTCACTAACTAGAATGGTGATTTTAAATAACCAGTCCATTTGTCTATACTTTTTTTCCTATTTTATATATTAATAAATCTCCCTCAAGTTAGTATGTCTCAAGATGTATTCAATTTTATATAGCAATTCCACCAAAACATCTATGATTAAACAAATTGAAAAATCTGTAATCTATATATATTATGTCTGCACATCAAGGGTAGCCATGATTATTCTAAAGGCTCTGGAAAGTCCAATTGTACAGAGCCATGATTGGTTCAAGTAACTGAGTTTATCACAGGTTCATTAGTTTATGGAATCCTGCATCCTTGGCTAACAACCCTAAGCATAGACCCTTAGATAAAATGATATAATTTATCTTTTGGGACATGTTCTAAGCTTAATAATATCCTAAGGCCCTTAAAATTCATATATCAATGTTAAAAATGAACAACAATCTGTAGATATATTAAAAATATGGGGAAATAGGCTTAACAGCAGTGTGGCTGTTTCTTAATTCAGTTTGCAGTGGTCATTGTGTGGGTTATAGAAACATAATTTCTTTGAGTCTTTTTAAGTTAAACCTCTTTACCATATAAAGATACTGCAGGATAGAATAAGAACAGAGAAATAAATGAGCTATAACTGAGAATTCAAACACTCATGCCAAAATTGAAGCAGAATGAAGAATTCTGTTTGAATCTATGACACGTGAAAGAACATAGCACATGCTCAGTAATTACTTGAATTTTTTTTTAGAAAGTTTTCTTTTAATCCAAAAATCATAAAGATTTGGGCCATGATGTGGGGATGTCTTTCTGTATGCTGTGAATATTAATCTTTAAATAAAGGATCTGTTTTGGGCCATGACAGGCACCATAGGAAAAGTAGGAAGAGAAATCAGAGCATAGGTAGGAGAAGCAGGGCAGAGTCAGTGACAGACCAGCCAGAAGCCCAAAGGAGCAACATGTAAGAAACACAGGTGAGCCACCAGCGACGTGGCAGACAGATTAATAGAAATGGGTTGATTTAAAATGTAAGAGCCAGCTAGCAATGTGCCTGAGCCATAGACCAAACAGCATGAAGTTAATATAAGCATCTCAGTCATTTCTGGGGGCCTGAGCAGCAGCAGCGGGAGGCTAAAGGGTCTGGCGTGGCAGGGTCTAGGCTTCTGGCCGCCTGGGACCAAGAAACCCCATTGCAACAGGGGCAGAAAAAAAGAAAGGAAAATTATAAAAAAAAAAAAAAAAACAACAACAACAACAAAAACAAAAAAAAACCTGTTCTCTCATTCAGTGCTTTCATAATCAGCAAAACAACTATGCTAGTTTTGGGTGTTTGTTTAGAGATACTCTGGTGAGGAAGTGGCAGCATTCCTTAAAGGAATCAAGGAGCCATTGAGATATAAGACACAGCCTCTAGTTCTAAGAGATAGAGCTAAAACATCTCAGAACCCATTTGGACCTGTGCTCTCACTGCACCTTTAAGCCTACCCTATATTCACAGGGCTTAAAATGGGGTTCAATGTTCCAGAGCACCCATAAAGTTAGTCTGGACATGATAACCTTTAGGAGACAAATTAATGTTTGCATGACCTCCATGGAGTTTTACAGAAAAGTTTAATGTGGTAAAATTCTAACTGGCAGGGACATTGCCTACCTCTCCTGCACCTCCCAGAGGAGCATTGTGTTAGCTGAAAGCAATGCAGTGTTTGAAGGGAAATCATTCTGATGCTGGATTAGAAGAGTATGTGAAATAACTAGATTCAAAGGGTAACATGTCAAGTTAGTGGATTCTTGTATTGTAGAAATAAGGAGAGAGAGAGGGAACAGAGGGAGGTGAGGGAGGGGAAGACAGAGGGAGGGAAAGAGAAAGAATTGGTGGAGGAAGAGGGAGAAGAAAAAGATTCTGTGATTTTTCTTTTTCTTTTTTGTTTTGTTCACGTTCATTCATTTCATTCAGCTTTAGCTTTATGCTCTGGAGAGACTACACACACACATACACACACACAACACACAAACTACACATACCACACACACACACAACACACACCCCAGGTACAAACACATGCACACAGACAGACAGACAGACAGACAGACAGACAGACAGACAGACACACACACACACACACACACACACACACACACACACACACACACATACACGCGCGCCTCTTACTCCTTATTCTAAAGCTTCATTTCCTTATTTGCTCATACTAGATACAATCCTACTAAAGTCTTTGAAGATAAAAAGCTGATCTTGAACTTAGTTTAATCCTATCTCAGTACTTAAAGATCTGAACTTAGTTAAGAGTGTTATTGCCATTATTTTTAATTTTTAAAAGTCTTTTTATTAAAGCAGATTGTCATAGAACTCACTCTGTTTTCCAAATCCAAGAAACCTTGATATTGTGGCAATCCTCCTGCCCCAGCTTTCTCAGTATTGGGATTACTCAATTGAACAACCACTTTCAGGTTCATCAAGCCAACTTGTCTGTGTTCAGTTACAGATATCTATATGTCTATAGTAGCATCTCATTATACATTCTGTAGAATAAATGTACAGATAAATTATAACTGAAAATACAAAGTCTTAATATTATATTCAGATATAATACTTAATATTTTCATGTTGAATGTGTCCAACTATATTCATCAATATTCTTCAGAAATTTATCTATATGTCTAACTCATATGATTATTCAAGATGACATGCTTTACAATCAGGAAGATTTATATAATTCATTTTAGCTCCCAGATCTTCAATGCTAAGCACAATAAATTTAGCTGAGAGGCATAGTCTCTTAGAGAGAGGAAGAGTGGAGTGAGGGAGGGAGAACAAAAAAGGGGAATAGAGGCAGACACAGAGAAATAGATCCACAGAGAGACACATATTTATCCATTTTAAGTTATTGAGTTATGCATGCTGTCAAGAGAACCTGTGGTGCTCACTGCACTAGTGAAAATAGTCATTCTTACCTACTCTACCAAGTCAAAAATAATACACAATATAATATTTAACCAGCTTCCCAGCAATCTTTAAGCTCAATCAAGTGTACATGGAAGATTAATCATCACACCATCATTTAAGCATTTTAACATGGTTTATATGTTGGCCAAGGCCATCCCAGGGATTTAGGTAGGGATAGCCTGCCCATGTCTCTCGGAGAACAGCTTGTTAGAAGTACTAATACCCTCTTCTCAGTGTTCTGATTCCTATACATATATTCTTATGTTTACAACTTGTATATGCACAAAGGATATTTCTGACTTTTAAAGGCTGAACAATTTCTATTTTGTACTATTTAATGTTATGATATGACTTACTTTTTGCAATCATTATGATTGTGAGGAAAATGAACTCTCATGTGCTGATTCTGGATGTTGTCTCTTCTTTATTAGGAACTTTGAGGAATCTCCCCTTACACTTTCCTATCAGCAACTGTGTACTGACTGGTATATGAAGGCACAGAGGTATGGTTCCCAATGCCTAGAATTTCAATGGCTTTGGAAAGTAATGTTCTTTTACAGATCCATATGAGATTTAGCAAGCTCTTATTGCTATTTGCATTATAGTAAACATCTCCTTTTACCAAACTCTTCTTAATTTATTCCTTGACAGGTATTGATTCCAAGAGTAATCCCAAACTAACTTCCTGTGTGGAATGAGTGAATTGGGGTCTCTTTTCTAGGGAACTTCTGGCAGCACTTTTCAATATTAACTGTTTTACTGCTGAATAAAGCTCCAATGCAAAACTGTAATCTTGTGCTAATCCTATCATTGTAGAAAGTTGAGATTGCCTCACTTAATTTTAAAATATTAAATATTCTTACAGATATCTCTTTGTGCAATATGAAAAGCTTTGTCTTGGGTGGCCCTGGAATTGTTGTTTCAGAGTTATAGTATATTTCACACTAGTTGTGTGGGTTATATTTTTACTTGATATATGCCAGAGTCACCTGGGAACTCTCACTTGAGGAGTTCGCAAAATCAGACTGTCCTGTAGGCATATCTGTGAAAGCATTTTCTTTAGTACTAACTGACAGGAGAGAGTCAAGCCCACTGCGAGGTGGTGCACACTGCACAAGGGATTCTAGGTTGTATAAGAAACTTAATTGAAGCTAAGCCCAGAAGAAAGCCAGTAAGCAGTATTACTCCACGGTCTCTGTTTTAGTTCCTGTCTCTAAGTTTTTAGTTCCTGTCTCTAAGTTCCTGCCTGAGTGCCTTCCTTGAATTGCTTTGACAATGAATATAAAAATATAAAATAAACAAACCTTTTCTCCACAATGTTGTTTTGGTTATATTGTCTTTCACAACAAGAGACAATACCCAACTTTATAATGGAGTGTGAGAAAATGCTCCATATTGTTCAATTTGCATTCCCAGGAATGTTATTATAAATGTCAACTTTTTACCACTAGCTCTCAGTACATAGTTCACTGGGTCTGACCAGAGGATTTATTTTTCCTTGTCAAAACTCCCTGACTACTGTGCCTTGAGAATCTTTGCATCTATGAAAGGACCAGGTATCACCTGTCCTTTCTTGATGCAGCTGTGTCTCCATTCTTTCTTTATAGCTTAATGTCTTACAGTCATTAAGGTTAGTCACTATGCTTCTCAGGGGCCTTTCTCTTAATCTCCAACACTTCAAAGCTCCTTCCTTCTCCTTTTGGCTCACACATATAATTGAATGTTCCCTTTAAGATCAAATGCAGTTTCTCGTTATCTGAATGCTATCAGTGTTAGCAGGTCTTTGGAATCCAATTCATATGCTTGTTTCTTCCTGTATTCTGACACCATTAATATCCTGTTACATCGTACTGTGGATTCTAGTGAGCAGACAATAACACCACTGTGAGTATTCTGTGCTCTGTGCAACAATAGGTTTTGGCTTAGTGGCATTTATCAATGTATTAATATCCTTTGATATTTGTTAATGTTCAGGATACAGTTTATTAAAACAATTTGAACTTTCATATAGTCACGTGGTACTCTGTATGAAACCTATGTTAACTGTTCATTTAAGGATTTACTGCTTCAACTTGCCATTTCTGAGTTACAGCTTCCATTTCCCCTAATGCTCTTTTCTTTACTAACAGTTAATTTTGACTTTAGAGCTTTGTATCAATCAGCAGTTCCTACAAATTAAAAAGGCCTTCATTGCACATTTGGAAAAAATTGTATCTTATTTTCATTAGTCTGTATTTATTTTGTCATTTTTCAAAGAAGCACTTAAGTTTTCTAAAAGTTAAATCAAGTATAAGTCACCTAAATGAGCTACTGTTAAATAAATGACGTTAGAGAGATTTAAGCGGTACCTATCTCATCTCACCTTTGTCACTCAAAGAGACAGAGGCACAGGTTAAATCACTAGCATCCTTATGATACTATCCATTTCCAGTTTAATGTCCAACAGTCACTTTGATGAACTCTTTCTTGATGAAAACAAGTGATACAGTGGCATTAGGTTTATGTATCTGAACTCTAAGGAGATGGTCAGAATTTTATCGCATTTATATTGGCCCCTTTTCTGCTTAGCATCTACTGGACCAGAGGCTTTGTGACTTTGTTATACATCTTTGTGCCTGGATAGATAATCTGCTTATAAACCAATATAGCTTTTAATACTCTGTGGATTAAAAAGAACAAAAAACCTCCTGTTCACATTTTTATGAACTTACATTTTAGAAATATTTATATAACTTCGTGGCATATATGTGTTTTGTGTGGAGGATATGTAAACAAATCAATTATGAAAAGAGATAAAAATATTAAAAATCTTTAATAACAATATGTGGCTAGGACATAGAGCAAAGAGAATATTCTCATTTATTCCCTGACAGAAAAAAAGCCTTATTGAATATCAACCCAAATTAACTTATTGATTTAGAATTTAATAGTGATTAATGTGGTAAACTGAGTTAAAATTTTAGAAAGTGATTAAAAAGAGATTTGGCCCCAGTCTTACCATATATAAAACATATTAGCTTGGAGAAATTACTCTTATTTTAAATTATTGGGTTTTTTTACATTGAAAAAACATTTACCAAAAGTACAGGCTTAGGATTCCAGATAACACATGAAAATAATGTAGTTGTTCTTTGCTCATTAAAAAAAAAAAGTACAAATTAGTGAAAATAATTAATTATGTGGAGGTAATCATTCCCATGACACCTATCCATACTCTAACTCTATTCTTGAAACTCAAGTTGGAGCTAGAAGTTCCCATTTTTAATGTTCAATCATGAAAGATGGTGTTAGAGGAAAAGCCATTCTCAGCTTCCAGAAGTATATTCAGCTGACAAAGGAAAGATGGGTCTTACAGTGAGGTTTCTTTGCCCCAGGCAACCAGAGGTCCAGACTCACAGACCTGCAGCCCCAGACCTCTCAGCCTCTGGCAGCTGCTCAGGCCACAGAAATGACTTAAACACTTACGTTAACTTCATGCTGTTTGGCCTATGGCTCAGGCACATTGCTAGCTGGCTCTTACATCTTAACTCAACTCCTTCTCATTACTCTATCTTGCCACGTGGCCCATGGCTCACCTGTGTTCCTTACATGCTTCTTCTTTGGCAGCTGGGTCATCTGACTGACTCCACCCTACTTCTCCTACCTATGCTCTGATTTCTCCTACTTTTTCTATGGTGCCTGTCATGGGCCAAAACAGCTCCTTTATTTAAAGATTTATATTCACAGCATACAGAATGACATTCTCATATCAGATTGGTTCCATGTAAATGAGAAGTAAGAAATGTGCAAACTCCAGGAACATCAAGGGAAGCACTGACAGGCAGCTGTCAATAAGTTACAGTGCTCCACTTGAGAATGCCATACACATCGTCCAACATCCCCTTTTCCAGGGGATTAGAATTTTCTGAAGTCACAGGTGGACCTAAAATGTCAAGTCTCCCCATTTTATAATGATACAGGTCCCCAAGAGGAGATATAAAAAGTCTAATTTTAAAATAATCCTTCTATTTGTATGTTTGGAACTCTCTTTCATTCTCTTTCTCTCTCTCCCCCCCTCTGTTTACCTCTCCCTCCCCCTATCTCTGTCCCTCTGTCTCTCTCTGTCTCTCTGTCTCTCTCTGAACACAAGGATTATGTCACTGCCTACACTTGGGGCTATATATCTGATGTGGTCTCCTTTTCCCCCGTGGATTTCACTTCCTTATATGGACCTTCTCTTTCTTTAGAATTGCATTCTAGGTTCCACCTGTGACTTATTGCTTTAGCGAGAAGTCCACAGACACCAAAACAGACCTGAATTCAGAGAAAAATCATTAAAGACAATAATTTTTGAGGGACAAGGCAGTGTTTTTCTCACACTGGGAATAAAACACTCATTTTCCACCTTGCCTGCCCCTACTGTGATTTCTCAGAGACACAATTTACAGTTCAGAAAGGGAGATGCTGTTTTGAGAACCCAGACTGCTCTCTTCCTCAGACTCTGTTTCAATGCCGAGTTCAGGGCAGATTTAATCCATAATATTTGCATCTGCTTTGTGGGGCCTCTGCCTTCTTTGACTTTCTTCTCAATGGAGCTATCATTCCCAACTACAGAGGGAACAGGGCTTCGTGAGAACCAAAGCATTTGTTTCAGTCAAGCTGTGCCTCTTTAAACGCTACTGTCTGACTAGATTTTTTAATGGACAATGGTCTCAGACTATGGAGCTAGATCTTGACTCTATCTTTTACTTGTAAGGTAACGGGAAAGGGACTCCATTTCTAAGTCTGTGTTTTCTTATTGTTGAAACAGGGTAGACCGCTACTTATAGTCTAGTTTATCAATAATGATTATAAATATAATATGTCTGATTTTCAAGGCATGTCATAAGCCAAAACCGTTATCATGTTCCTATCCTGCTCAAGAAAATAAGGTAGTCCCTTATTAATAACTTCTTCACTGTTAGTCTTGTTACGACATTATGACAATAAAGATTTACTTATTATTCCCGAGTCTCATATTTTTTCAGGAGCAGATAACTTCCCCCTGGCTGGTCATCCTTCCTTGGTTTCCACACATAATGTGCCACCCTGACCCTCAGTGCTTTGACTGACTTTTTTTTTTTAATTAGGATTTGCCTTCATATTGAGCTAACTGACAAAGATCTGCCATGCTCATACCATCTGAACATTTCACACGTGTATGGATTTTTTTCTAACTCAATCATTAACCACATTTATTCATTCTCCAGTAAGTTCTTCCCAGATTTCTGCTTCAGAACACATGAAGAAATTTAGGAATGAGTAAACTGAGCACACTCTTTTCCCTCTAGTAAGGTATAACCAGGGGAAGAAAGAAGAAAAGTGGATGGTATAGAAAAAGTTTCTCATCTTGACAGAAAAATCTAGCTTTCCTGTTAGTGGGAGATTGATTCTACTAGATCATTTCAGATAAAGTCTAAATACAATAGTGACTGTGAGTATCAAATGATGCTTTAAGAGTGATAAACACTCTTTGGCTTAGAATCTCCATTACTTTCAGTCCATAATTTTCTGTCTTCACAACTGATACCCATGAGCTAATTCAATATCTGGCAACAGAAAAAAATAATGAAGTGTCAGGGAAGTAACAATATTCAAATTAGTGCTCTCATTGGCTTCTTATGAATAAGGACAGATTGCATTTCTATCCTCATCATTGAGAGCTGCAGAAGAAAAATGTATGTTAAGCACATTCTAGATTCTCTATAGCTAATCCTAATATTCTGTTTATTAATTTAACTTATGCTTTCAAAGGAGATGTATGATCTTTATGTGTAGAACCAACCTTCTACTTTCTAAGTATTTATAAAAGAGAGAGTTTACTTCTTTATACAAGGGGTAAATTGCAGGTTCCCACTCTATGACTCTTTTAAAGGAAAGATATAGATGCAACTGAGAGATAGCTAAGTAATCATTTCTGTGTGGTATTTGAGTCCCAAACCAAGGAACACAAAAGATAAAACAAACCCTATAAAAAGCATTTTTGATGGTACAGTAACACATGAAGGGTTCAGAAGCAATGTCACACTCTCCTATTCTAATCTAATCTAATGCATGAATAGAGTGAATTTATGAGACAGACTTAGGCTACATACTTTTTTTTTCTTTTACAGCTGTGTGATACAAACACAAATTCTTACAATTCCATGAAATTTAGTGATTTACTTAATATCCTTACTAAATTTATTTTTTGTTCAAATTAGACAGAGCTAGAGTCTTTTAATTATGAAAAAGAAATCTGACTGATTATCCTTATGAAAATCACAGTCTGGAATGAAAGGCTTTAAGTCATTATAATATAATAGTAACCTAGAATGTATCAATCAAAACCTGTTTATAAATGGTTATATTTTCTGATTGAAATTGGCCCTGAGTCATGTTAGATTCACTAGTAGCTTGTCAACATTTAATAATGAGTAATATTTCTTAGGATAATCACTTTTCACATGAAATATAGTTTCTACTTACTTGTAAAACTTTGCCTCTTATTTTGCCTTTTCTAAAGGATAAAAGTACAGAGGAAGAGCATATATAGTTGCATTGTTTGTCAAAAAATCTCATTATATGATTATAGAATTCACTATGATTATAAAATGACCCCATCTAGAAGATGTAGCAGCACAGAGCTTCAGTCTTAGCACTTGGAAGGCATAAACAGATAGATCTCTGAGTTCTAAGCTAGCCAGGTCTACAGAGATGTTTTAGACAGCCAGATCTATATGAAGAAACTCTGTCTGTAAAAAAAAAATTAAGTACATATATGCATACGTACATGCACAAATGAGAGCAAACAAGAAATCATCAAACCTAAGGCCAGTTTCTGATTTTCCTTTACTATATAGTATACAAGTTGGTATTTGTTTGACTCTCTATACTAAATATTAATAATTATATCTTACAAAGAATACTTTCCTACTGTTAAACACCCCTATATTTAGAGTGCTCTTATTATTAACTTATTTTTTAATTCACTACATTTAAAGAATTTAAGTCTATGACTCTTACCTCAGTAATCAATATATGGTGTTGGTCATCTTATTTTCCTACATCATTTTTTTCAATCTGTATTAAAATAATAACATATTGTTGAGCATGACAAATCCTCATGAATTCTTCTTTTAATTATAATACAGAAAGTCCTACAAAATTATTATTTTGACTTTAACAAAGTAAAGTTCTAGAAAATTAAGACAAACTAAAAACTTTCTATAAAGCCCTTGAAACTTCAGACACAGAGAAACACAGAAAAAAATGATTTCAAAGAGAATCAATTGATTCCAAGGTGAGCAAAAACTAACGACACTTTAAGCATAATTTCTATTGACCACATTGTTATGAGATGTAGAGGAGCCTACATTTTTTTTTTTTTTGATTAGAGAAAAAAAAAAGTCAGACAACTTTTAATAGCTTGTGGGTGGGTGAGAGTTATTACAATGAGGCCCTTCAGACATTGACATTGATACCATTTATTTTTAGTGCTTTAATCTCAGACCACCACTGGTGAGAAAACTAAAACTCATCATTAAAACCTTCAAAGTAGATAGTACCTGAAAACTCCTAAAGTTCCAAGAGTCCCTGCTTGGGGCCTGGATGATGAACCCTTTCACCAGCAGCCGGGCAGAAGACATGACTGGGATCACTGAGGAAAATAACAAGCTTCTGCACTTCCTCAATCTTTGTTTCACACAGCTGCCTATGTTAAAGATGATACAAGACATTGAGACATAAAATTGCAAGACAAAATCAATAGTCAGATCTTTAGAAATCAATGTAAACATGCTCATATATATCTAAACAAATCAAGAACTAGCCTACATTCATCAGGCATGTGTTTAGAGACATAAGTTAGGGATATAAAAATCTCTGCATGCATATAGAAAGTTTGAGAACAAAAAATTAACAAACAAAAAAGCTCTCAAATAGAAACATACTGTCACATTTGAATTGGAAAAAAAAGTACTTAAAATTTAAAACCCATGACGCATAAGACTAAAGATAGTTGACATCACATACAATTCAATATAAATAATCCCCACTAAAAATAAGTAATTAAACTAATATATAGTATACGACTCATTCAGGCAGGACTAAATTAATACTTCAGGTGTATTCACATGTAAACATTTTGACCACACAATGGAAAAGGTAAAACATAACTCCAGTCTACAAATCTAAGTAACCAAGAAAAGCAAATATATTACACAAAGGTAAATAAAAATAAAATTTAAAAGCCATCAAATTATGCATGAAAAATTATGTCTCAGGGAATAAAGCTGTGAATGATCTTTGACATTTTCTCAGGAATAAAACAAAATGAAATGTCTTCTTTTTAGTGACTAGAACACCTGAAATTCAGTTTTCTATTTTACGACATAAAATAAAATGAAAATATAAAATAAAAATGATATCTTAAAGAGTCAGACACCATAGACCTACAAGTGGTATGAAGAAATGTAGAGAGATAGAGTGACAAGTATCACTTTAAAAGCTTGTCCTAGAAGAATAAACATCTACAGAAAGCTAATGGAATTTAAAAAAACTTATGACTCAACACAAAAAGAAGGAAACTATTTTTTCATACTCTTACTAACAATTGTGTCTTTTGATATGAGCCATCCTAACAGGTGTGTACTATCTTTAAACACAAAATTGCTTATTCTGAAGGTATTTATTTCAGATGAATATCAATTTATATGTTTTTAGAAATGTATGATCTTAAATAAGTGCTTAGTGTTTACTGTTATGATTGTTATTAGATCAACAGTACCTATGTATTCTGAGTATCTTAAAAACCAGAGAAAGGGTTGATAAGAAGTAGCCGTACTACTTCTAGGACACATTTGATCAATTGCTTTGCTTTTTCTCATGCCATCTTTTCTTGTATGAAGTTTGTTTTCCAGTAAAGTTTCCCATCATGCACTTGAGCACTGGGGATAAGATAATAACTGTAAGTTGGATTTCATGTCTAGGTGGTAAAAATGGTAAAAAAAAATAAATAAAAATAAAAATAAATGCCTCTTTCAAAATCTGTCATAAGGCTATTCTGTGTATATGCTCTGCCTGCTACATTGAATTTTTGTGGGACTCCTAACAGTGGGAGCAGGCATATCTTTGACACTTTTGCCTGCTCTTAAAACTCTTTTCCTCCTATTGGGTTGCCTTTTTAGCCTCTTTATGAAGACTCTGACCTTGTCTTATTGTATCTTGTTTTGCTCTGTTTGGCTATTGTCTCTTGGAGGCCTTTTTTTTCTGAAAAAAATAAAGAATAAAAAGAGTGAAGACTAAATTTTGGGTTAAGGAGAAGTAGAAGAAATCTAGGAGGAGTAGAGGGAGCATAAAATGTGGCTGGGGTGTATTACTTAAGAGAAGAATCTATTTTCAATAATAATAAAAGAAGTTGTCATAAGAAAAATGTTTAATGCTTTCAAAGTTACAAATTAAAAATGCTGTACAACTATGTTATTTCACCTAAACACTGATTTTGTTCAGATGATTCGAAGGATGGATGTTGACTTTCATCTGTTCTTTTGTGATGTTACAGAGATGGAGTCAATGTGCTCACAGTGCTAGGTCAGCCCTTTACTGCACAATGACCATTTCTTCCTTTATGCCTCCATCCACCTATATAGAGTCTAAATGTGTAATCCAGGCTGGTCTTGAACTTACTGTTCTACTGCTTCAACTTCCATGTATAGGCATTGCAAAACTGTTCGACATGTCTGTTTCTTCTATTTATGGTTTCACTATTGAAAATTTGCCCATCACCAATAAACAAAAAAATTCTAGTTTATTTTAACTTACAGGGATTTTTACAAAACCCCACTATCACTAAGACATATTTGATCTTATTTCTGTTAACCACAGGCTTCTAATAGTTCATTATAGTGGTAATGCATAGTAGTAAAAATTATTATGTGCCATAGAGAAATGATATATGTGTACATGTATGCAGTATATCCCTTGTATAGATGGGTAGTGAAATGCAATAATGAAGTCCAAAGTTCTGGTGCTTGCTAGTGCTTGACTGTTTGAGTTCATATGTCAGCTATTTATCTTTCTATTTATTGAGGCTAATTATTTAACCTTTAGGCATTTCTGGTTTCTCATGAGAAAAATTGTTCCAAATAGTTTCCATCCCATGTAGATAATAAAGTTTATGAGTTGAACATACGTATTGTTTAGAAGAACATATAATAACACATGAAATTATATCTTAGTGGTCAAAGGACACCTTTTTTAAAATTAATGGTAATTAATCAAAACCAGAAAATTATTTTTTGGTATAAAATACTTAATATTAGCATTTCTGCAACTCAAACAGCAAAACACCATCTTCAGACAGTCTGTACCATACTTTAGCAGTTGAATTGCATGTTTTACTTCTGAATATTGTCTGTATCTCCCTATAAATTTTCAATGCACTTTTTATCTAACAATGATCAAATGAATGGACCTAGTGTTAGTTTTTGGAGGAAAGAACAAAATACACATTAATAATACAAAACGTTTTCCATATCTGACAATTAAATTATGTATCTTTTGATGCAACACAAAGATGTTTCTAGAAGTTAATAGAATAAAATATTCCAATTCCATGGTGGTTTATTTAGTTACTAGTATCCTTTTTTCTTGTTATGATACAAACTTTCAAAGGTTTGAACTTGAAATATACATATCAAGTTAACATTCCTTATACTTAGTTTATAACTGTCAACAGTGACAAGTATTTGTCTTTGTTTTGGCTTTTCTGCATATATCCAAAGGGCTGGCATCCAGTGAGTGCACATTACTGTGGCTGGCCTAGATTTCTTCCTCTGATTCCCCCTCACCAAGGTGTACTGTTAAAAGTCACTTAATATATATGGCACCTTAATCTTACCTTTTATCTAAAAATTTTCTTGGAAAAAATTCTGTTATATTTCCTCCTGTCCCACCTTAGAAACAAAAGGCAAGGGCGTCATTAGTTAGATTCCTGCAGACTTCTAATGCAATGCTCTTTAATCATTCCTTGTTCTTTGCCTAGTCTGGGAGTTCAATTATATTGGCTTTCTGTGTGATGGTAATTTTAGCCAAATTTATATCTGTTCAGGGTGATAATTCCTCAGAGTTATTTGCAGGAGGTGGTGTATCATCATTTAGAGGGAAAGCATTTAGGGACTTTTGATATTCGGAAGAGCAGGAAATAAACTAAAATCTGTTTGATTCTTCTTTATTTTTCCCCATACTGATAAAGGGAAGTACAGTAAAAAGTCTGAAAAGATTCATAAATTTTTCCTTTTTTATTTTTCCAATTTCATACATGTATAGCTTACATACTGATCAATTCTACATCTCACTTTCATACTACCTATGTCGACCATCTCTAAAGATATTCATCATCCCCTAACATCTCTCTCAAGTTGGTACTTACTTATTTTGCTTTATGGACCATAAAGACTATACAGGGCCATCTCTGTCTCTATGTGTTTGGAGATCTCTGTTTGCACCTTCTGGAAACAGTAGAGAATAATCAACTGTAGACAGTGAGTTCTTTCCCTCCCAGAATCTCCCAATTAAAATGGTTCAGAGGTAAACAGTAAATGGTTCACATTCATATACCCTTTTGGTATATTCAGAGAATCCAAAGGAAAATCAAATTCTTGTCTGAATTGAGGACTGATTACAATAAATTTAGAGGTAACCTATGAGCTGCTCCTCTACTTTGTCTGACAGAGCCAGTCTTAACTGAGCCCAGTGAAGTTAACTACTGTCGACAGTAGTTAATGATTACAATAGTTACTTTCTACCCCTTCAACTTTTCTTCAGGCTCTTAAATACATACCTCCTAAATTCCGCAATGTTTGCTGAGGCACAGGTGATGCTGTATATCTGACATGTTCAGGGCAGGGACCACATTGGTCCATTAAGCAGCCACGTGTTTTCATATTTACTACTGTTCTTTATAAGAAGAAGCCTCTTTGCTTAAGGCTGGTGCCGCTATTGTTTCTGGGTGTCTTAGTTAAACTTTCTCTTGCTATGATGAAACACTGTGAACAAAAAGCAAGTTGGAGAGGAAAGGGGTTATTTGGCATATACATCCATATTTCTGCTTATATTGAAGATAATCAAGATAGGAACTCAAAAGACAGGATTCTGGAGGCAGGAGCTGATGCAGAAGCCATACAGGGGTGTGGATTATTGATTTTCTTCCCCATGGCTTACTCAGCCTGCTTTCTTATAGAACCCAGAACCACCAGCCAAGAGATGGCATGACCGTCCAAGGGCTGGGTCCCCCCTCACTGACTAAAAATTAAGAAAGTTCCTTATAGCCAAATCTCATGGAGGCATTTCCTCAGCTAAGTCTTCTTCCTCTCTAACTTGTGTCAAGTTGATACACAGAATCAGCCAGTAAAACGGGTATAAGGATAGATGTTTACAAGCAATATGCTGCTATGTAATTTTAGTAAGATATCCGAAACATTCTCCTTATTGGGATCTAATATGTCTGCAGACTTGCTAGTCAGACCTCTAAGAGCAAGCAGTGACTAGCTTCCCCTTTCACGTTTTCTGTGGAGGACAGTAATGTTGTATTAGGCCAGGACCTGCAGATCCACAGTTCCATAGTTCCACTGAAACACACAGATGCTTGTACTAATTGTACACTGATTGACCTGGGACCCAGGCATATAACTTGCTAACTCTTGTTCTTAATCTAACCCATGATTCTTATCCTGTTCAGCCATGTGGCTTAATACCTTTCTCAGAGCAATATAGTTGTCCTCTGCTTCTTCTGCCTTCTCTGTGGCATTTTTTGCTCTGTTTTTCCTGTTCCCAGGGTTTTCTTGGTCCGGTAGCTCCGCCCACACTTCCTGCCTGCCTTTGGCCAATTAGCGCTTTTTATTAAATTCATAGGAGGGACAATTATTTACAATGTAACAACATAAATCCACTACACAGTAAAATACCACATAATAGTCAAGCACAAATGGTGATACCTTGTTTTCCAAGTGGTTTCATTATACTCTTCTTACTTAGTCAAATCCCTTTCAGGCTGCACATCTTCTATTTAATCACTCCAACTCTCTGTTCCCTCCTAACTTTTTCACTCACAGTATCAATTTTTTGACCAGAAAAGATAAAGACATTTGTATGTTTATTTGTGCAATATTTGACCCTCAAATTCATGGAAAGACTTTGACCTTTCCTATTGTGGAGAGCAGAATGCTTATTGGTTCCCCCCAAACCAGAACCTTATAATAGCAAGACAGTCCTTATGTCAGAAAGAATATCAGTGCAGGGAAGGGATAGGACATAGATGCAGGAAGCCATAGGTCTTCCGATAGATATTAAATAATTGCAATTATTACTTTTGTGGTGGTGAAGAAGCAGAACTGAATGTTTTTCATCCTGAAAGCACTAATGCAAATAGTTCATATTGCATTTCCCTTTATTTGTTTTCAGATTTATTTGTTCACTTTTGAATTTATTCACAAAATATTTTATTACTAGTTTTGAATCAAAGACCCTTGGGAACAGTATAAATAATCTACAAATATTCCCACTTCAAGATGGTCAAAACCTAATTCAGACATAAGTAATTGACAAAATATTTACAAAATAAATTCTTATTATCAAAGCTAATTAACAGAATGCTGGCAGAAAGTATATTGAAAGGGCTAAGGAGGCACATAGCTTATTATATCCAGTAGGGATGTTGTCTCAAATTACAATTCTGAAAGAAATCATAACTCATGAATCTAGGAATGGAACATTGATACATGTGAAAGGTGGCGAGGAAGCAGAATAGAGCGACGGAGGTATAGATAGAAGGGAAGACTGATTGAGTTTTCAAGACATTTTGCAATACCCTTCTTCATGAATTTTTATTAACAAGATTCATTATGTGTAATATTAAATTTATTTGCTTATTTTTATGTCCACAAAGCATGTATTATTATTTATAGTCATCTGATGAAATAGCAAGTGAATTTACAATTCAGTCATAAAACATTCTCTTATTCTTTTAGTTTGTGGATAGTCCTGGGTTCAATTCTTAGTGAGGAGAAGGGTCAGGAGAAGCAAAAGGGGAGAAGGGAAAGAGGGGAAGAGGGGAAAAAGGGAGGAATACTAAGGAACATTCTGGAGATTCCACAGGTAAGGGGAGAAAACCCTGGCCTATTTATGTTACCTATGCTATCACAATCTGTTGGCATTTTGCATATGACTGTTCTGGCTCCTAAGAAAAGCTATCTAGCCTGTTAACAGGCTCCATACTCTTCCACCAGGGCCTAAGTCTGTCTTATTGTTTCACTGTGATTCCCAGTCCAGGGCAGATGTATAGACCCTGAGTCCATGTTCCTACTATAAATCTGTGTAGGTTCTATGATTGTTGCTTCAGTATCTGTGATCCCCTATGAGTCATACTTAGTTGATTCTGTGGGCTTTTCTGTCCTGGTGTTGGTGACCCCTCTGGTTTTTTATAATCCTTCATTCCCTCTTTCACATTGGGTGTGGATCTCTGGATCTGCTTCTATCAATTGCCAAAGGAAGTGTCTCTGATGGTAACTGAGCTGGGCACTGATCAATGAGTATAACAGAATTCATTAGGAATAATTTCATTGATTTTATTTTAATTTTGTTGTTTGTGTGTGTGTGTGTGTGTGTGTGTGTGTGTGTGTGTGTGTGTGTGTGTGTGTGTGTTAGTTGCATTTGTCTGAAATTAGACCAGTCACTGGTTGGCCACTCACAAAAGAACTAAACCACAATTGTCCCAGTATATAATGTATGCAGGACAGATGTGGGTCAAAATTTTATGGTTGAGTTGGTGTCATAGTTCCATCACTGTGCATCTTGCCTGGTTACAGAAGATGGCCAGTTTAGCTTCCATATTCTCTATTAGTAGGTGATCTCACTAGAGTCACCCACACGGGTTCCAGAAAGTATCTACATTTCTATAAGTGCCCTTCTATTTCAGCCATTTCTCTCTTTACTCTGGCCATCTCTAGTCAACCAGATCACTTATATTCCTGTACTCATCTGTCCTGAGTTTACCCACAAAAATCCATTCTATTTGCCCTTCCCAGAGAGATTTGTGCATCCCTCCCCAGAGCCCTTCCCTTTATTTAAATTCTTTAGATCTATGAAATGTAGTGTGACTTTCCTTTACTTAGCAGTTAATATTCACCTGTAAATGAATGTTATGTTTGTCTTTCTGTCTCTGTATTCCATCAGTTAAGATTATATATATATATATTTTCTAGTTACATCCATTTGCCTGAAACTTTCATGATGTCATTTTTTTTCCAATAGCAGAATAGTACTCCATTGTTAAAATATAGCACTTTTTTTTATCCATTCTTGAGATGAGGGATAGCTCAACTAGATTGTTTCCAGTTTCTGGATATTATAAATAAAGCCACAGTAAACAAAGTTGAGCAAGTGTCCTCTTGGTGTAGAATGAAACATATTTTGCATAAATGACCAAAAGGATTATAGCTAGGTTTTGAGATAGATCTATTCCCAACTTTCTGAAGGAATTCCATATTGAATTCTATAGCTGTATACAAGTTTGCACTCCCATTAGTAATAGACGAGTGTTTCCCTTGCTCCACATTCTCTCCAGCATAAGTTGTCACCATTTTATTAATCTTAGTCATTATAACAGGTGTATGATGGAATCTCAAAGTCGTTTTGACTTGCCCCCAGATGGCTAAAGATGTTGACCATTTAAGTGTTTTTCACTCCTTGTAGATTCCACTGTAGAGAATTTGTTCTGTACACTCATTTTTTTAATTACTTGCTTTGTTGATGTCTAGTTTCTTACCAAGGTTTTAAAATAATGGAAATCTAATAATGGCATAGAAAAATGTTGAAGAAATTTTCACTTTTGATTTCTAGTTCTTGACAAGTCTTTTTATGTATACATGTGTATTTGTATGCATACACATGACTATATAATAAATACATAATCTAAATTTACTATATATGGTTTCATATAAAATTTATATATTATACAAATGATATATAATTTCTATAATGTGTTTATTTTGTTTTACCAATTTTGTTAATTTAGAGAACCCTAACTAATAAGTTTCCCTATTTGATTACAAATCCTGTGTGTCTGAATGACAATCAACAGAGTTCAACCAACCCTGTACTGATACAATGAAGTTTCTGACCCCAGGCTGGCCAGAAGTCCAGACCCACAGACCTGCCACCCCAGACTGCTTAGCTACCTGCCGCTGCTTAGGCCCCCAAAATGACTCAGGCACTTATATTAAGCTCATACTGTTTGGCCTGTGGCTTAGGCACATTGCTAGCTAGCTCCTTCATCTTAACCCATTTCCATTAATCTGTCCTGCCACATGGCCCGTAGCTCACCTGTTCTCCTTACATGTTTCTTCTTTGGCCATCTGACTTGATCTGTCTCTGACTCCACCCTTCTTTTCCTACGTATTCTGATTCCCCACTTACTTCTTCTATGGTGCACACCTAGGGCCAAAACAGTTCCTTTATTTAAAGATTGATATTCATAGCCTACAGAAAAACATACCCACATCACCTCCCATTTCTGTCTAATCAAAAAGGCTTCCATTTTAACATTGCAAAATTACATATAACAAACTAGCTATTAAGCAAGAATTACAGTTACAATTATCTAGTCTATTTGTATTTAGCAAAATAAAGTACTGTATCATCTGTATTATCCTTGTGAATCTAAAGTTTCATATCCGATATATCTTGTAAAAATAACAAAGAAAACTTTAATAATAAATAAGGAAAATATGATTATAACTATCTAATCTTCAACTACATCAAAGACCATAGAGGATATAATATTACCTGAGTAAACAGAAAGTACAAGCAACTTCCAAAATCTAGAAATGACATAGATGATACCTGTCTGCCTGGACAGTCATTCAGAGTTCCTTTATAAATTTGAGCCATCCATCTTCAGCCTACAGGCCCTGGGTCTCTGGCAAAATTTTCTGTTAAACAGTAAATCTGAAATAATTCTCTGCCCATTATGGCATAGTTCATCAGTTACTTCTCCTTGTGTCCTGAAGGATATCTGACAGTTTTCTCTACAAAGCAAGAACTTGAAGGACCATCTCGGCTTATTCTGCTGAAGTTCAGAGGTCACTTTTCTATGGAAACTGCATGTCCAGTTTAAATAGCATACTGCCAAGCAGTCAATACAAGAACAGGTTCTTTTCCAGTGGCTAACCACTGTCACAAAGAAAGTAAACTCCTTGTGGAGTTTCTTCAATGCCCGTTTTTTTCTCTTGAAGTAGATTGGTGCTGCCAGTAGCAGACCTGTTTCACTGTCCAGAAAAGTCTAAGTTCTTAAAATATTTTAATGTCATATTCTGTAGGTCTTAGAAGTGTTTGAAGGTTACCTATACAATTGTATTATATCATTGTATACCTAAAAACCAAACTAGCATGCATTTCTTAATTATATATTATGATTTTAAATAAGTTACATATACATCATACCTTAAAGAAGAGTAGAAAAATACATACAGCAAAACAAAATTGACCTTAAATTTGTATCAATGAACCAAAATCCATGCCAATTTAACATATTTTGAGATTAACAGCTGGTATTTTGGATTAAAGTAAATCCAATAATCTTAATTTTTTATAAAATAACTTATATACCATATCATCCTTTTCTACTTAGAAAGAGATTAACTATGACCATTAACCATTTATAATGAAAAATATATTTATGAACATTATTTTGGGAACTTGGGCATAGCTGTTCATTACTACTTCCTGATGATTGAGGGGCATTGATAATCATACAGGTTCTTGAGACTGGATCATCTTAGTCTGCAGCCCTCAAACTGATGTGACTATCTCTTACCACTAGAGAATTTTCAGGTGGTTTTGGTTGAGGAAACCATAGAGCCTGGAAGCAATCCACAGGTTCTCATCTTCTGTAGGAACAAAAGCAGAACTCTTCCAAAACAATAAATCCTTCGACACAAATTTCAAAATCAAGATACCTTTAAATATATATATTCTTGTTTATTTTAGTAACCTTTGTAATCCATTCCCTTTCTGTAGTTAGCTCATTAACAGTTAAAAAATTAAAACACAATAATAATAATAATCTAGACTCCGTGTCTCTTTTCCCTCTTTATGTGACTTATTATATTTTTATTACTCTATTTCTCTTTTTTAGGGACTTACTCTACCTTTTTACTTTTCTCTCTGAAGCCTATGTACATTTTACACATATTATATCCCATTTACAGTTTTCTTCTCATCTGAATCTGTTTTATTGTGAATTCTTAATTATCTTCCGATGAGAAGAACTTTTAAAATGCTACCACTCTCTTAAAGAGCTTCACAGTTTTTGCAGATTAAGCTGAATCAGTAAATTCTCTTAAAGGCCGCATCTCAGTTCACAGCCAGCAAACAGAGCAGACCCAAGAAATGCTACTAAGAAATCATCTTTGACTCTGTTTCATTTTTGTTCAAAATAAAAAGAAACCTTAAATCAATCACATGCTACTGAGTCTTCTGTGAGACTTGGGAACTGGCCTGGTTGCAGCTCATGCAGCCTGCCACCAGTCCGTTCCCGCCATTTTGAATGTGGTCCAGATGCCACCACACTATCTCTGTAAATGACCTGCTTCAGATTTACAATTTGGAAGCTGTTTTGGCTCAGTTTCTTTACTCTAGAGCCCTTTCTAAGCTTTTTCTGGATTTATGTAAGTCTTCAGCCCACGTTGGGATGCCATTTGTTACAATATGATTTTCAGGCCCAGAGTGGCCAGAGCTCCAGATCCACAGACCTGCCACCCTAGACTGCTTAACCACCTGCCACTGCTTGGTTTCCCCAAAATGATTCAGATGCTTATATTACCTTCATGCTGTTTGGCCTATGGCTTAGGCAAATTGCTAATTAGCTCCTTCATCTTAACCATTTTCCTTTATCTTTCTGCCACGTGGCACATGGCTCACCTGTGTTCCTTACATGTTTCTTCTTTGGGCAGCTGGGTCCATCTGTCTCAGACTCTGCCCTTCTTTTCTTGTCTATTCTGATTCCTCACTTACTTCTTCTATGGTGCTCACCAAGGACCAAAACAGCTCCTTTATTTTAAGATTGATATTCACAGCATACAGAAAGACATTCACACATTACTGAACTCCATGAGTGCATTATCCACTCATTCTGTTTATCTTATGATGTGCTGAAGCATGGATTAGTAATTTTTCTATTTTTCTGGAGGATTGATAAGCATTAATAGTTGCATGCTACAATTTAGTTAATAGTTAGATCTTTGTCCATTTCTTATTCATATGTCCTGTACTCCAAGTTCTGTTTGTTAGTAGATAATAGCTATGCCTATAGATTTTTTTGGCTATACCATCAATTAAATTCCTATTTTACTTCATGTGGTCATTCTTCAGAATGTTTTTTAAAAGAGTAGCAAAATTTTCATACTTATTGTCATCTTATGTGAACTTCTGTGAATTTCTCTTCGAGGCTGATAAAATTCTTGAAGATAGTGTAAAAGACACAATTACTTTCAACTTTTTCTTATTATTTGCAGTCTTCATCCTTTTAAAGTATAGCTCTATTATAGGAACAGAGACCTTATTAAGTATGCATAAAATTGAATGAATGTTTGCATTTGCACACAGTTCCAATCTGCCTTTGTGTCCATTAATAAATGTATTCATTTTATGGAGGAAAGACTTGTGACTCAATGAGATTAAACATCTTACCTGAGGCTACATTGAAAGATAGTGGTAGATTTGGGTGACAATTTAGTCTACTGTCATCACTTGCAATGTTCTAAGTATGGTACCATGGCAAATGACCAATATTTGGATAGCTCTTATCTGTGTCACTTGTCAGGTGTTTTGAGGCAGAACAGTATGAGATTACGAGATTCTGTGTTCAGTTCTTCTTATTCTGTTTATAAACTTTTTAATTAGTAGAAAGTGATTAATAACTCTACAGTTTTTCTTTTTATACTAAGGAAGTTGGATTGCATTAGCTGAGTAGTGTGAAGTAGCACCAATATATTTGGATAGTGATATTCATATTTAATTTTGGAGAACAGAAACCATCAATAATAAAACAACAAATTATGTTGACTATTAAACCATTTAAAAAGTCAGGCTTAAAAGTCTCATCCTAAGTCATATATGTATATCGTTTCTCCCCTATAAATTCTATAGTATTTAGAATAGGATGGTCAAGTTGGAGGAGGAATGGAGGGGGAGAGCAATGAAAGAGATATCTCAATATAGAGAGCCATTATGGAGCTAGGGAGAAAACTGATGCTAGGGAAATTCCCAGGAATCCACAAGGATGACCCCAGATACAACTCCTAACAATAGTGGAGAGGGTACTTGCACTGGCTTTCGCCTGTAATCAGACTGATGACCACCCTAAATGTCATAGAACCTTTATCCAGAAAATGATGGAAGCAGATACAGAGACCACATCCAGGTACCAGGCTGAGCTATGGGAATCCAATTGAAAAGAAGGAAGAAGAATTATAGAAACAAGCAGGGGTGGAGTAGAGGGTAGGTGTCAAGATTATGGTGAGGAAACCCACAGAAACAGATGACCAAAACTAGTGGGAGCTCCCTAACACTAGACAGGCACCTGCAGGAGCCTGAATCACTGAGCTAGGATCTCTGCATGTGGGCAACAGTTTTGTAGCATGCTCTATTTGTGGCAATGGAAGCGGGATCTATCCCTGGAGTAGTAGCTGACTTTTTAAAGCCCATTTCATGTGGTGGATGCCTTGCTCAGCCTTGATGCAGCAGGGTAGGGGGAAGTGGCTTGGTCATATCTCAACTGAATGTGCTAAGCCTTGCTGACTCCCCACAAGAGGCCTTACCCTTTCTAAATAATGGACTGGGGTGGGTTGGAGGAGGAAGGGGGGATGGGAGGAGCAGAGGACAGAGGACGGGGGAACTGTGGTTGATATGTAAAATAAAACAAGAAGAATAATTTTTAATTCAATTTTGTCAAATAGAAAAGTGAGTTTAATGGAGAAGTTGTCAAAAATTACTCATTAAGCAATTATCAAAGCTTTGAATAAATCCAGAGTTTGGCCACTTGCTTGCCTGGTGAGCTGATCCTATAAGAAGCTTAAGAAAAGTGTGCTGTATCTATTTGCCTTTTACAATACAGACTCTTCCTGGTAAAGATATTTAGCATCTTAAAAGTTGAATCATGGTGATTCTGATGTATCTCCATAAGAGGAAGGCAAAAGGAGAACATAAAATAGATTCAATTATTTTCTTCTCAGAAAGTAAAGGAAAAAAAGTTTGATTCCAGTCTTCAGGGGCTCCATGCAAACCTACCTGACACGGAGTGTTACCCTATGTGATGAGTTATGAGCTACTGTGTCAAGTGTCATGACAATATGCAGTTCACATAAGCAGTTTAGAAGAAGGAATTTAGGTTGTAAGGTGTGAGTTGTAGGATGGATTTAGTGGAGAGAGAATTGAGTAAGGTTTAAGTTTGCTCTCAGAAATGGACTCTATCTGTGTATCTATCTATCTGTATGTCTGTCTCTCTATTTCCTTCTGTCTTTCACTGTCACCATCTCTCTTTCCCTCTATGTATTTCTCCCCCATCCTGCCTTTTTTATTTTTGATCATTCAGGTATAATATTCAGGCGATTGTTTACAACAGACAGAAATCAATAGGAGGAAGGATTGCATAAGAAAATTAGAGGCTGCACATTCATACCCATTGTGCATTTAGCTCATCATCGTTTATCTTCCACCCATTATCAGAAGACTCAGGTGCTTAAAGCAGGTCTCAGCAGCAGAAAAATCCACCTTCCTCGTCCTTCTTATACAAATCGGTACCATGAAGGTCAAATCCTCTTCAAAGAATATTTGAACATTAATTTCAGCCTCTGAAGGTGTTATTTTTCATCACAGACCACCTTCTAATGACTGTAAAGGAAATGCTGAGGAAGAATTGGCACTGTCAAACAAAGACCTCATATTTGCTAATAGAAGTGGAGAAATGACCCTTATACTGCTATCAGGGCTTCTCAGGCTTGCATTTGTTCACCCCTGCTTGTGTGATGCTCCATACAGCTATGATTCTTCCACCAGGGAATCTAAGGCCCTGATAAAGGAATATGAATCATCATCACTTTATACAATGAATATAAGAATAAAGCATAACTACAGTAAACATAGCTGTCAAACTCTTCTAGGTCCATTATATATGCTTTACTGATTTCAAAATTTTAAGTTTAACATCTGAATGAAAAAAATCTGATTATATATTTGCCTCAGTCTGGTTTGAGTCAATTTGAAAAAAAATAATCCTAGTAAAATAATGAAGTGAAGCGAACAAGAGCAGAAGCCACATTCTGCCAGGGAAATCATGATAGAATTTCTTAGAATGCTTTATGGGTATTATATATAAAAATTTGTCACATTTAATCAGTTTTTACATATATAACCCTAGCTGTAAATATCTTCACAACTATGACGGTATATTTAAACATTTTAGTATGTACTTCATAGAAATATATTAAGTAGGTATTATACACTTGCATATCATATATCTAAAAGTCTATTTGATTTTAGGATATGCACTATTATTGTTGTTTTTGAAAGTTTGAAAGAGATATAAAGTTGCTAGTATGAGGAAAATTAATGACTAAGAACAGAATAAAAACAACATAAACCAAGAAACAGCACGGATATTATGAAAAAGAAAGTATATTGGTATTGTGTAGATCTGAAATATCTCCCAAAACTTATGTTTTAAAGGCCTACTTTCTGCTTCGTGTTATTGGGAATTGTGAAAACCTTTAAGAGGAAGCTTTGAACCTGCTTTAGGTCATTGTACATCTATGGCTTGTTGGTCAAGCATGTCCTTTAACACAACCTGCTATTTAGCAGTAGGACCAAAAACAACAAATTACGGACTAAAACTACTAAAAGTTTGAGCTAGAGTTAACATTTCTCTTTTATTCAAAGTTCATCATCATGGACATTTTATAACATAAATGAAGAGTTAAATCAAATAGATTATTAAAAATAAAACTGGGATTAATGTATAATGTTGTAGTCCTACTTTGGGACATATATCCAAATACCTGAGAGTGGAGAATCAAATGTGTGCACACAAACATTCATAATATCATTACAACATCCAAAAGAAAAAAAGCAACTCAGCTTTTCACCTACAAACTGACAACAATGAAATTGTTATTATATATGTATTAGGAATATTATTTAGCTTTGACAGATGAGGGATAACCTTATGTGCTACATACAATAGAGAGAGCCCTGAGAACAATTTGCTAAGTAAATTGCCAGTCAAAGACAGCAATGGCCTTACCTGTGTGAAGCAGCTATCACAGACAAATGCAAGATAATGAAAACACAGTGCTGATTTAAGAGATTATATAGAGATAGAATGAAAGTTCATTGCTAGTTTAAAAAGTACTTATTCATTTATTGTGTGTATATGAAGACATTGGCACACATCTTACATGGTATATTTGGAGGTTCGAAGACAGTTGAGAGCAGTCAGTTCTTTAGTTTCATCATGCAGATCTTGGATATGGAACAGAGCTTATCATGTTTATTGGCAAGTAACTTACTCGTTACCTGCTGAGTCATCTCACCAGCCCCAAGTATGTTCATTTTGTTTATTTGTTTAGATTGTAGTATAATTCCATTATTTCATTCTTCTATTTCCTCTATCTTAATGACTCAATATACCTACTCTTGTTCTTTTTTAGCTTTGTGGGGTCTTTTTTATTAATTGTTATTACATGTATATGTGTGTGTGTGTTCAATCTGTATAATCTTACATATACATACATATATATATTCAGCATTCACTATTTTGGTACTGCATGGTCAATTTGTGTCTTCTTCATTGGAGAAGATTATTTCTACCACTATTAGCATTTCCTAGTTGTCTATAGATTTTATTTAGGATTGAGACCTTATGTACTTTACCCCATACACTTTGTTACTATTGTTTTATTTCAGCTCAGTTTTAGGTAGTCATGTGGGTAAGACTATATTGGTACCACTTAATGACTACAGAGTATCAGTTTTGAATATAAAAAACATTCATGAGCTTTTTGTACAAGATAAATGTGCTTAATGTGTAGAATCTAAATGTGATTTATCTGGACAAAAAGCAAAACTCTTAAGCATGCATTTTAGTTATAAAAAATAATAATGTATTGATTATACCTCAATAAACCTGATCCAGAAAAAAAAAATGAAACCAAAATTTAGCTGATTTCTTTTGATTGGAAAGAGTTTTGCTTTATAATAATCAAATCCACTAGATACAGGAAACTTTCCATTCAATGCTTTTGAAACAAGTCCCTCCCCTCTGAAACAAGTCTTTTTTTATTGACTCCTAATTTGTAAGTGTTAAGAATCCCCTTTAATTTAAAAAGAGTGCTCTTACCACACTCTGCCCAATATCAAGGCTGAATCTTTAACTTTGCTTCAGAACTTACCTTTTGCTCTGGATCAGATTCTTTGATCTCTTGAAGGTATTAGGGAAGAAGACAAGACACTTCAGTTCTTATATGCCAATAAAGAACAAACTTAAAAATTGGACTGGATAATGTAGGTTTGTCAAGAAAGAGATATCTCCTCCATATCACATTTGTGATATTTATTTTATGAAAACTTTGTAATCCATAGATCATGCACAGAGTTAATATCTTGAAATGGCAGTCATAGAGAATTCTCTTCTGTTTTTCATATTTATACAGGGTTGTCTCCACCACAAATTATCTTAGTAATATATCTAGTATATTTACCCAAAAACTTCTAGGTTCTTTTTCATGTCCTGCTTCCATAAGATAGATCTATTATCTATGTGTCAAGTACGATAGTGACTAATTAAAATATATAAAGTATTTAAAGCCCCCTTTGTTACAGTCATGAACTGACTCTGCTGTTATCCCTACAAATGCTATTGTAAAATATAATCGTATTCTCCCTGTAGACAACTCTATTGGAGATCGTTGTTTCCAATTCCACTAGGGTATGATCAGTGATCAGGTGATAACATGTACAATGTAGCATCAAAATTTATTTTTATCTTCATTCTGGAACAATGATTTAACCTCTTGAGGAAAAGGCTGCTGTTAAGATGATTATACTTTTATTCCATATGTCAACTCAATGCAGTTTGATTCAGAATAGCAGATATTTTCATCCCTTCAATTTTCTACAGGCAAAGATAAATCAAGCTAGAGATGAGGTCTCTTTTGTACCAAATGCATTTTACTATCTAATCTTAAATCTGGAGGATGATTTGTACCAATGCCTAGCAAGTCAGATAAACTCCAAAGAATGTGCGCATGCTGATTTGGATTGAAAATGAAATGTCACAGAAGGAAATAATAAAAATAGTGATAGCAAGACTCTGATTAAAGGTAAATTCCTTTAAAATAGGAAGTAGTTTTCATTATTAAATTTCAAATGAGTAATTTCAGGCAAATTACATAATACATAATACAAAATACATAATATTTTCTTCAAAGTAAGTACCTCATACAATATGTGAAAATGAATTAATAAAAAATTCTTATCATGAAACTCAAGGGCAAATGATATGCTTGGAAGCAGTTTCTGGAAGCAATTGATGACAGTGGACATGTTGCTTAAGTCAGACTACCAATATGTAAATTCTGGCTATGATATTTACAAATTCTGAGTGCTTATCAAGATTATTTCTTCCAGTTTTTATTCTCTAAAAAGTAAATAATGACACTGCCTCATATTTTTGAGTGTTTATGCATGCATGTGTGAGTTTACATGTTTGTGGTCATGCACACATATCTACTGTATCATGTGTACTATGTGTATATGCATGTGGAAGACAGAGATTAACATTGAGCATCTACCTCAATTGCCCTGCACATTCTTTTTTTTTTTTTTTTTAAAGTGGCATCTCTCACTTGAACCTAGAGTTTGATGATTTCCAGCCAGTGAGCCTCATAGAGTCTTCTATGTTTTTTATTCTAGTGCTAAGATTTCAGGTACAGTGCCTCCAGCTGTTTGATATGGGTTCTGAGTATTGGAATCAGGTCCTTATCCTCATATATGAGGCAGTTCATTGACTATGCAACCTTCCAAGCTCTGGTATTATGTATCTCATAAAATAAGGCAATGAAATAGCTATAGTATATCCAGAAAGACAGAACAATTCTAACATATAAAAAGAATAGCATGATTTTAGATATTATTATCTTTGCCATGATGGTCATGAAAGACCTCTTTAAGGGTAAATAATGAATTCTACTTGTCCATATAAAATATAAATATATAATAAAGTGGTGAGAAATCTAAAGGGACAAAAAAACCAAGCTATTGTTTGCTAATGGGTCTAGAACTAAAGGATTAATGAGTGTTAATTTTTTTATCTTGAATATTGATGTCTATATGACTAAACATGCAGATCAAAAATCATAGTATAGTTTAGGTAGCAAACTATTACTTTTTCATAAATGCCTTTAAAAACAAATTAATATGAATTTTCCATGTTTACTTTAGCTCAAAAGCAAGTTGTTAGAATATAGGGCTTCAGATATTGTTATATGTTTATACATATAATTATGTATCAGTCTACTCTTACTAAGGAATTCTAAAAATAGCATCAGACTTTCCTAAATCACTTGAAACTGTGATGTTACTACTTGTACAAAGAGGTTTCTGGCCCAGACTAACCCCATGGTTCAGATCTGCTCATTGCTGCTTAACCGGTCCAGCAATCCCACAGTCCCAAAGAAATACACAGATACTTATATTAATTACATGCTGTTTGGCCTATAGCTTAGACATACTGCTAGCTAGATCTCTTATTTTAATTCAACCCATTTCCACACATCTGTCCTGCAACATGGCCAGTGGTTTACCTATTTTGTTACATGTTGATTTCTTGGGTGGCTGGATCACATCTCCCTCTGACTGTGCTCTCCTTCTCCTATCTATGTTCCAATTTCCTGCATACTGTTAAGGTGCCGTATATAGGTCAAAACAGTTCCTCTATTCACAGCATATAGAAAGCCATTCTCATATAATTTCCCCTCTTCTGTCTAATCAAAAAGGAAGGCTTCAACTTCAACATAGAAAAATTACATATAACAAAATAACTATCAAGCAAGAATTATAGTTACAATATCTAGTCTATTTGCATTTAACAAAATTAAAGAAGATATTCTTTCATCTATCTTATCCTTGTGAGTCTAAAGTTTCACATCTAATATACCTTTAATAATAACTAAGGAAAATATGATTATAACTATCTAAACTTCAACTGCATCAAAGACCACAGAAGGATGTAATATTACCTAGTAAACATGAAGTGCAAGCAACTTCCAAAATCTAGAAATGATGGAGATGACACCAGTCTGCCTGGATAGTCACCCAAAGTTCCTTTGTAATGGTGGTACATCCATCTTCAGCCTACAGGCCTAAAGTCTCTGTCATACCTTTCAGTGAAGTAGAAAATATGAAGGGTTGCTCTGCCCATTCTGGCATAATTCATCTGTTGCTTCTACTTATGTCCTGAAGTATGTCTGACAGTTTTCTCTGTGAAGCAGGAACCTGAAAGACAATCTCGGCTTGTTCTGTCAAAGTTCAGAGGTCACTTTCCTACAGGTCCTGAATGTTCAATTTATATATCATACTGCTGGAGCAGTCAATACAAGAACAGTTTCTTGTCCAGTGTCTAAAGTTGCCACAATATAGAGTTTCGTCAGTGCCCATCATTCCCTTGCAGTAGATTGGTGCTGCCAGGAGCAGACCTGTATCACTGTCAAAAAAAGTCTAAGTTCTTAAAATATTTTAAATGCCATATTCTGTCAGACTTAGAAGTGTTTGAAGATTACTCATCTAATTAAAATATATCTTTATATACCTAAAAAATCTTATCTAATATGACTATAAGTTTGGTTATCACAGATGTCTATTAATCTTAATTTTAATTATACATTACAATTTTAAGTGAGTTACATAGACATCATACCTTAAAGAAGAGTAGAAAAATACAAACAGCATAAAAATTGATCTTAAATTTTTATCAATAAACCAGAATCCATACCAATATAAAATATGTGGGGATTAACAGCATATTTTTTGATTAAAGCAAATTCAATAATCTATCTTTTTAATCATTCTTATATATCCCTCTTTTTTCCTTAGAAAGATGTTGACTATGTCCATTTACCATTTATAATGAAAATAAACATTTATAAACAATAAATTGGAAGTAAGCTTTCTATTACTACTTCCTGCAGATTGAGGAGTATTGGCAATCTTATGGGTTCTTGAGACTGGTTTATCTTAATTGCAGCCTTGAAGCTGATGTGACCATTCTATCAGAGAATTTTATGTAGTCTTGGTTGATGAAAACATATTAGTCTAGAAGCAATCCACACATTCTCATCTACGGAAACAAATGCAGAACCTCTTTTCCAAAGCAACATATCCTAGACACAAATTGCAAAGCCAAGATACCTTTAAAATATATGTTTGTTTAACTTAGCATTCTTTGTAATGAATTATCTTTTTGCAGTTAGCTCATTAACTGTTAAAAATTAAAAGAAAACACAATAATAACCATAGTACAGACCTTTTATGTATTTTCTATTATAGCTTATTATATTTTTATTACTCTATTTTTTTCCAGGGACTTTCTCTATCCTCTTTCTTTTCTCTCTGAAACCAAAATGCACATTTTACATACATGGTAACCCATTTTGGGGTTTTCTCCATCTGAATCTGTTTTATTGTATATCCTTATTTTCCAACTAGAAAACCTTTTAAGATGCTAGACTGTGAAACATTGCTTTGGCTGCTGACTTTGCCATGCTCAGCAGCTTTTCAACATGACAGAGGTGCCAGAGCCACTCTGTTCTCCAACCCATTTCAGAGCTATATCTCTGAGCATGCTTTTGCCTCCATTTCTATCATCTAGAACCCTTTTTAAAATTTTCCCATGTTTATGTGGGTGTTTGTGCCCCATGTTGGGTGCCATCTGTAACATGAGATTTCTGGCCCTGTCTGGCCAGAGTTCCAAAACCACAGAAATGCAGTCCCTGACTGCTTAGCTACCTATCACTGCTTAAGTCCCCCAAAATGACTCAGATGCTTATATTAAATACATTCTTCTTGGCCTATGTCTCAGGCATAGTGCTAGCACCTTTTTCATCCTAATTCAATATATATCCATTAATCTGTCCTGCCATGTGGCCTGTGGCTCACCTGTGTTAACTTACAGGTTTCTTCTTGGGCGGCTGTATTGTATCTCCATTGACTCCACCATCCTCCTATCTATTCTCTGGTTTCCCCACCTATTTCTATGGTGCCTACTATAGTCAAAACAGTCCTTCATTTACATCAAATAGAAAGACATTCCCATATCACTTACTTGGCCTCCCAATGACAGAAAGTTGCTTTTTAATGTAGATACATTTTTCTCTTTAGTGTCTTATATTGAGATTGAAGTCTTTGACTTTAAAGGAACAGGAAGATATGCAATGACTTCATAGTTGTAATGGTAACACAAGTGTATTATGTGTGACCACATTCAGCAAATTGTATTTATGACATGCAGATTTTAACATACTAATTCTAATTTGACAGAACTTGAAAATATAATCTTCTAGCATAAGAAGGCCTAAAAATTATAAGATCACATGCACTTAGCAGAGAATTAAATTTTTTTAATATAGGGGTTCCTAAATTATTAATGTCTCATAAAGAGATATTTGATGGCAAAAGTAATATATCTATGAAGTATTAAGTGATTTTTATGAAAAAAGAATAAGCTGACAGAGCCTAATAATTACACTGTCAATGAATACAAGATTCCATTTTCTCAAAGCTATCTATATTGCCTGATTTCAGTTACTCAGGTTGTCATGAAGGTGGTGAGATTTATTTCTCCTCTAATTATGTCGTTACAGCCAGTTTCATACAAAGCTATGTATGATGCCAACTTTTAGGGGGTATGCAAATTTCTTGGCACATCTCAAATAGATGACTGTAGACACATGTAAACAATAGTTTGAATGGCTGGTGATACCAGAGAATAGAGCCTCTACAGAGCCCCTGAAGCACTGTTCAGAACTTTTAAAATATAAAACAACTAGTAATTTATTTATTAACGGGAAGATGAAAGTGTTTTTGTTTCACAATAGTTTGTTCCAGACTTGAAGCTCAGAGGAACTGGCCACAAGAGATGCAAGTTTGACCTCTTTGTGCAATTTCTTTAGTTGAATTTCTCATGCATTAACTATGGAAATGCATTATTAACTCATTATGGAGGTACCAAGGTCAGCCTGTGTCCAATCTTACAACTTTGGATATTTCTCTTAAATTACAGGAGACACACAATGGCAGAATCAGGGAACATACTTAATGGGCATATTGTCTTTTCAATTATCTATTTTTGTCACCGGAGTACAAACTGGATAGTCTGCCTCTTTTTTTTAAACATCCTTAATGCCCATTCAATACCACTGGATTTAATTTGTAAGACCAATTAGGATGTTTAAACATTTATGGTGACACCTAGAAACATGAGTGTTTTTCAGTATTAATGAGGATTTAGAATAGTATTACAAAATTAATATTTATGAAAATATTACAGGACAAACTCAAAACTATTAAGTGTGCAGCATTAAAAAATAACTAGATGTTTTAGAAGGTGGAAGAGTAGAGCATAGTACTGCAGATTTCAGTGTTCATCACCAGATTTTCTAGGTCTGGATCAAACAGCTTCATGAATACCTAGTTGCATGTCTCTGTGTTAGTAAAGATAATACTCTCTCATACATAAAATTAAAATTATATTACCTGCCTCATTAGCTATTTTGTAGTCTATATTGTAACTATCTGTATAGGATAATAACCAGAAAGGCCATCATTGTTTATTATGTTGTGCATGGTAACTGATCAAGGATACTGCCACTTATAAGGGTTTTACTATTGACCCCACATTTCCACCTTTTAGTATAGTATGACCCCTTCTTTTATTTATTTCTTAAGAGAAAGAAGGAACAGACTCTTATTCACTTGTTGCCCTCATGTGGCAGGTTGTATAAAGCCTCAAGACTTTCCTAAAATTATTTCACTCTGACCTTAAATGTTAAATTTGCTTTTTCTTTCTTTGTTTTTTTTTATTTTTTTCTTCTTAAATGGCTCCAAGGGAGTCCATTCTGTGTGGGTTTTTGTTTTGTTTTGTTTTTTTGTTTGTTTGTTTTGTTTTTTGTTTTTTCTGTTTAGCTCATTAGATAGTCTCATTTACAATTGAAATATCTGTGGGCCATATTTTCCCTCAAGCTGCTCTTACCAGAGTTGCACATCATTAGCAATGGACTATTACCTTAGTAGCCAATGTACTCAACTGATGTGAGATGTCTTTCTATATGCTGTAAGTATCATTGGTTAATAAAGAGACTGTTTTGACGTATGGCAAAGCAACTTAAAAGTAGGCAAAAAATCTGAATATAGATATAGGAGAAGGAGGGCACAGTCAAAAAAGAGTTAATCCAGCTGCCCAAAGACCAACATAAAAAAAAACAAAAAAACACAAGCCACAGGCCACATGGAAAAACAAATTAATATAAATAAGTTAAGTTAAAATACAAAAGCTAGCCAACAATATGCCTAATCATAGGCTAAACAAAATAAAATTAATATAAGACTTAGTGTAATTATTTAAAACCAATCACCTATAAGTCGTCTATTTGAGTCAGCTGGTCCAGATCTAAGGGTTAGTCCAAGCCAAAAACTCTCACTACACTCAACTGTCTACTGTGCCTCTACCCTCATATTTTTGAACTCTTTGTCCTGATCACATTGTGTTTATTTTCTTTTTTATAGTGTCACTTGGTTTACAGCAACTCTTACAATACAATGATAGAAACATATTCAGTGTCTGGTCTTCTTGATATTCATCCTTGGTTAGCTGATGTGGGAATGTCTTTCTGTATGCTGTTTATATCAATCTTTAAATAAAGGAGCTGTTTTGGCCCATGATGGGCACCATAGAAAAAGTAGGAGAGGAAATCACAACAAAGGTAGGAAAAGCAGGGCTATAGGCCAAACAGCATTAACTTAATATAAGCATCTGGATCATATTGGGGGGCTTGAGCAGTGGCGGGTGGCTAAGGGGTCTGGGGCGGCAGGTCTGTGGGTCTGGACCTCTGGCCACCTGGCACCAAAAACCTCATTGTTATAGTTAATCATGAAACAGTATTATTTGTGCTTCCTGATGAATACCTCACACCCCTTTGAAGTCTCTTCTCAGAGCAACCTCCATGTCACCACTTCTTACCAAGCTTTCCTGTTGGACTATCTTTGGGCCACCATCTTGCAATAATGACCCAGAGATTTAATAATTGTGAAAATCTGGCTTTTCTTGAGCCTTTAACAAACTAGCTCTTATAACTTAATTACTCATTATTTTTAATCTACATTATTCTGTTGTTTTAAGTTCCTTTCCTGGACTTCCTGGTCTAGCCTCCTGGCCTGTACTTTCTGGTCTAGTCTCATGGCATGTACTTTCCAGCCTAGTCTGGTGGCCCAGACTTTCAGTACCACAGTTCCATAGTACCACTGAAACACAAAGAAACTTATATTAATTGTACACTGATTGACCTGGGCCCAGGCACATAACTTGCTAGCTCTTGCTCTTAAACTAACCCATGACTCTTATCCTGTTTAGTCATGAGGCTTGGTACCTTTTCTCAGAGCAGCATTTCAACTTCTTTCCTCTGCATCTGCTGGCATCTCATCATGGTGTCTATGTGGCTTCTCTGTGGCATTTCTGCTCTGTTCTTCCTGTTCCCAGAATTTTCTTAGTCAGGTAGCCCTGCCCACACTTCCTTTCTGCCTTTGGACAATCAGAATTTTTATTAAACCAGTAAGTGGGACAATTATTTACAACTAACAATATAGTATCAGTACATTATTCTACTTGGTTTGTTAACTCTTGTTAGTATAGCACATTCGATTTCTTTCAAATTTGGTGAAATTGTGTGCCTAGAATTTTTCCCAGTTTTTTTCACTGCCTGAAATTTTTTCTTACTCTCTCTTGTCTACCCATTGGCCATTTATCTCTTTATTAAATCTATCAAAACATACCTTAGGCAAAAACATATCTTTCCAATGTAAGCAAATATTCTACCATACATTCTTGTCACCTCAGAGTGACCTCTGATCACTCCTCAGTTTTTATGCTGAATGGAATCATGAGTCCTTTCTATGTAGTCTACTTTAAATAAACTTACAATTGAAATCCTACTAGCTAGTACACTCTCTTATTGAATCACCAATTCAAAGGTCTCTCAAAGTTTCTTTTTTAAAGTCCATCAAGGACTTTCTTTAGTCATCCATCATTAAGATGCAAGGCCAAGGAAATTCCCTTATAATATAGACGCTACCTGCTTAGTAGTTCCTTGATTGAGAAGTTGCATCATCATTCTGTTTGCAGTTACCAGGCATGAGAAGAATGAGTCAAAAACATACAAATGAGCATTAACCACCTTGATTCTTTCTCTTACTGTCAACAATTGACAGTACTCCAAGTACAGAATGCTGCTTATAAGTCTTCTATATGTCTTGTTTTTTCTTCTTTTTATGTAACTGTTACCTATTCATTTAGGCAGTGAACTTTCATTAAATGCCAACTATATCCTGGGAACTAAGAAGTAGGCAAGATAAACACTGCTTTGTTCTCATAGGAAAACTATAGGTTAGTGGAATAAAATTAAACATGTACTTAAAATATGAGTGTAAATATTATTGAAAGTGTCTTATGTATTTCATTAGCAATGGGAAAATGGTAATGCTTAAAATTTTCAAAAAATGAAGAAATAATTAACTTTATTATTATCCCTATTCCAGTAATTATAAACCCAACAATAACAATGGAGATCTTTAGCATATGACATTTATAAATACACATAAAGTATTATAAGAGAAAATTAAGTTATCAAACATAGCTCTATTTTATCTATCCTAATTTACCATGATGTATATTTCTGAACTTTTATGTTAATTGCCATCTTTTATTTCAAATTGTTCTGTTTCCTTTAGACAATTTTTGCATTTTTTCTTAATATTTTGGAGTATGTATGTGTGTGTGTAAATTAAATAAAGATGGGTGCTGTATTGATCTATCTAACTTTCCCCCTTGAGACCCACTTACTGACCAACAAGCCCTGGTTAACCAACTTTATAGATTACAAGTTAATATCATTATCTAAGATTATTTTTTTGTGAATTGCTGATATCTGTGTAGGGCTTCATGCTTTTGGAGCAAGTGTTCTTAATCACAGAGACATTTCTCCACAAATTCAATTCAGTGCTTTGCTATCCCGGCATTAGGAAAAAAGTAGACATTTAAAAATAAACCATTACTTTTAGATTACAGAAAAATTGAGAAATTAATAGAATACTCTACACATTCTATGTTTATCAAAACAATGCTTCACATTGAGCAAGGAACCATGTACAACAATGAGAAAGGTATTTTGTAAATAACTGTTCAGTTCAGACTCCCCACTTCATGTATAGTGCAAGGAAAACAATGGACACCCCATCATTTAGATTGTATGTGATTTTGTGTATGTGTCTGTGTGTGTGTGACTGTGTGTGAGAAGTATAGTGATGGTTTCCGAGTGTTTACATCTTCTGCCACAACTTGTAACAGAGTCCAGTTAAGGAAAAGTAAGTTAACATCAATTAAAACACTTGAAACATCTGTAAATACTCAAAGACTTGAGAGAATATATTCCAGTTTGCAGCAGTTTACACAGTATCTGCACTTAACTAATCATTGTTTTATTTACTCATAAAGACTTGGAAGAGATTATTACTTATAAATTTTGACATTTAATATGGATTGTTATTTTTAACTTAGACTCAAATGGCACTATAAGTCAAAATACTTCTATGACCTCTCTAAATCAGGTTCTTGAACATTTTCTAAAACTGACTTATCAAATTATTGGTGAGTAACCCTGCAGTACAGGGTCCTGAGAGAAAAAAATCCTAAATTTAAAACACTTTATCAGGAAGTTCAGAACTAAATTTTAGACTTTTGTGAATTTTTAAATTTGAATCTGAGCTTTAAAGGGCTTTAAAGATTAATGAGTACTGTTTGATAGTGTTATTTTTACAAGAACTAAATGACCTAACAAATAATATTGACATGACATTAATGTTCACAGCAGTAGTATTTACAAAGCATTTGTGTCAAACATTTTTGGAGTATAAATTTTCATGAGTGCTATGAGAAAACTATCTAAGTACTAACAACTATTATATAATTTAGAAAGTACCTCATATCTCCAAATCTGAGGATATATCAGACATAGTTTAGCTATTTTTGTTAGAGTAATCTTCCAAACTGAATTTTGAAGTTCAGGCTTAATATGTGATATAATTTTAGAGTAAAGGAAGAACAGAGTTGCTTAGTGCATCAGTCGGGGTATGGTGCCCACATGGGGATCCTTACTAAAGCTATTGTCAGAATTGCTGTTTTCCTCTTGTTAATTATCATCATCATCAGCTGCATCATAATCACCACCATCACTCTTGTAACCTTGACATTTTTTACCTTGATCTCCATAATCACACACTACAGGCTAAACACTTAAAATTCATTATTTTGCTTAATATTCTAAATTTTAATTGTTTAAAATCCTAAAAATATTAACATAATATAAAATTATAAAGATTATAAATAGTAATGAATACTTTGATCTGTTCTTTAGTGACCAAGAATTAAGATTATCTCTATCATTTTATATGACCTTTTATTGAAGGGAAATGTGCTAACTTTTGCCATCTGATTGTGGTTCCATTGACAAAGTTATTGTCCACTCTGACTTTTCTAAAGAAAGCTGGATATACTAGAAATAGCAAGGCTTAATGGACATTAGGTGATTATTTATTTTTAAGAGAATGTGATTAATTTTAATGAAGAATAATTAACTTTCCACAATAGAATACATAGTATCTACAATTACTTTCCATTATTAAAGTATTTAATTTTTAAATATCTCTTCTTCTCTCCATTGGTTTTCCCTAACAGTCAAGGATGCAGATCAGAGTGTAGAATATGTCTTCTTCACGTAGTTTCACAGTAACATGATATCTTTAATCATGGAGTAATAATTTTTATTCTTGTAATTTTTGCAAAGAGATGTGTGTCAGTTATAACTCTAACAAATTAAATAAAGTACAGGAATTGTTTATTGAAGGAATTTAGATTTCACACCATGTTATTATGCTTCATTTACAGTCTGTAGTTCAGATATCTCATTCTCAATGGACAAATTTAGATTATAGTTCACTAGAAAATTGTTACAGAAGTAAAATAATTCGTATTCCAAATTCCAAAGATGATGTGTGCTGAACTTTTGTTTGTATTAGTCATTAATAATCAAAATTATTCTTTTCCCCAAGGAGTACAGTCAAACTTCAGATGCCTTAGTGTAGATCTTCCTTAATCTACCAATAAATTGAAATGTTCTGTAGTTTATAATCTTTATCCTGTTATTTGTCATAGTAGAAATATACAAACCAATTAACAAAAATACTTAAAAGAAAGAATATAAGAAAGTTGATTATTACAAATCTACACTGGATAAAGAGAAAGGCATTAGAAAAATTTCCAAGGACTTAAAAGAGACTCAAGATTCTATCAATATTAATTGAATAAAGGTAATTCTATAGGAAGACAGAAAGAAAAGACAAGTATAGATAAACAGATAGAAGTTGTATAGCTAATCATAGACCATATAGAAACTCATCAACAAAGTGGCTGTGCAGATGGTAATGAAAGCTGAATCATAATTGTGCTTGCTTTAATATGATTTATGATGCCACAATGTGAGCAGATTGCTTTAGGGCAGGATGTAAGCTGGGAGATCTACTCAAATAGTGCAATGGGAACATTATGTCGGAGAGAAATTATGCTCTGAACTGAAATAATAGCTGTGTTGAGATTGGGAAGGATTGAGACAGGTTTAGCAACAAGAAGACAGTAACTCATCTGACTGCCTTGTCCTGAGAAACTAACCAGAGGAGATAAAGTGCATGTTGAAATTGGAGAGCCATAACTTCAATTGAGATTATAGCTATCACTGGACAATGAGTTTTGTTGGGAAAGGCAAAGAGATTAGATGGATAAATGGGGGTGGAATGTGAGGAATCTGGGGAAGGACTGGGAAGAGGGGGGGAGAAGAGTGGTGGTGGGTATGGGAAAAATTAAATAAAAAGTACATTAATAAAAAAAATGAGGAAAGAAGGAAGGGAGAGAGGGAGGAACAAAGGAAGGAAGAAAGGAAAGAAGGAAGGAAATAGGTTGAACGCAAAAGTCTGAAAATATATGTTTTTAAAGGGAAGCAATGCTAAAACCTTAGTTGAAGAACTCTTGGAAGAAAAGGAAACAATCTCACAGTGATCAAATACACAAAACATTTCCTGAGTGAGGACACTCTTTTTACAATTTTTTTTTTTACAAAAACATGTTATTTTAATCTATATATCCTCCTGCTCTCTCTCCCTTCCCTCCTTCCAATCCCTCCCAGTCAGCCTTCAGCCTCACAACTCCCCATACCCCATCCCCTACCCTAAAAGGGCAAGAAGTCCCAAGATGGGTCAGCTCAGCATGGCAGATCCACTCCAGACAAGTCCTATTTACTTATCCCAAAGTCAGTACTGGGTTAGGTGTTCCTCTGCAGGGTAAGAGCTCCAAGGTGCCAGCCTATGCAGAGGAACAAAGTCTGATCTTACCCATTAAAACTCCACATACAGCCCATGGCAATTGACAGTTGCCTACTGTTGGAGGGCCTAGCTCCTTTTATCAATGGATCTCCAGTGGCTACTCTTGATTTAGTGAGCTTCCCAGAATGCCAGCTAGCCATCACTGTGGGAATTTTCCTCATAATCCCTATCCCTTTGCTCATACAGACTCTCCTCCCTTAATCTCAGCTGGAGCAGGTGCTCTGGTCCAGTGCTCAGCCATGAATCTCTGCCTACACCTCTATTCTTTGTTGGATGTAGGCTCTGTGATAACACTTAGGGTGGTTATTCATTAGAGTATAGGGGAAATCCCAACACATTTTTAAAGACCTTGAAAGAATAATACTCAGCTTCATATGGAATAACAGGAAACCCAGGATTTTCAAAACAATCCTGCTCAATAAAAGAACTTCAGGAGGAATCACCACCCCTGACTTCAAGCTATACTATAGAGCTACAATAATAAAAACAGCCTGGTACTGGCATAAAAACAGACTTCTGGATCAATTGAATAGAATTGAAGACCTCAACATTAACACATACACCTATGAACATCTGACTTTAGCAAAGAAATGAATATTTTTCAAAAATATTCAAGGAAAAAAGATAGTATCTTCAACAAATGTTGTTGCCATAACTGGATAGCAGTATATAGAAGAATGCAAATAGATTCAAACCTATCACCCTGCACATAATTCAAATACAAGTTGTTCAAATACCTCAACAAAATCCAGCTACATTGAACTTGATAAAAAAATAAAGTGGAAAATACCCTCCAATGTATTAGCACAGGTGACCATTTCCTAAATAGAATACCTGTCACACAGACACTAGTAACAATAAACATTAAGTGAGACCTTCTAAAACTGAGAAGCTTCTGTAAGAAAAAGGACACAGTCAATAAGACAAAATGACAGCCTACAGAATGGGAAAAGACCTTCACCAATCCTGTACTGGACAGACGACAGATTTTGAAAAATATATAGTAACTCAAGAGACTAGAGTCCTAAGACCTAGATTATCCAATTAAAAAGTGGGGTTCAGAGCTAAAAAGGGAATTCTCAACAGAATTACAAATGGGTGAAAGGCACTTAAAAAGTTGTTCAACATCTTTAGCCATCTGAGAAAGGCTAATCAAAACCACTTTGAAATAACATCTTACATCTGTCAGAATGGCTAAGATCAAAACACAGATGACAGCCTCTGCTGGAGAGGGTGCAGAACAAGGGGAACACTCCTCCATTGTTTGTGGGAGTGTAAATTTGTACAGCCACTCTGGAATACAGTATGCCTATTCCTCAGAAAACTGGGAATCAATCTCCCTAAAGACACAGCAATGCCACTATTGGACATATACCCAAAAGATACATATTCATACCCCAAAGGCATTATCTTGGCTATGTCCAAAGCAGCATATTTGATATGTTATGAAATGTTACAACATTTGATGGTGGGTAGTAAACATTCAGTAGTGCTATGTGGGTAGAAAGTATTCACAAATGGGAGAGAGTCTTTGCAAATGCAATAGGCTAAGGAGGACTCAGGTAAAGGAAGCGGGTAAGGCTTACTACAGATATTCACCTCTCCCTCCAAGCTTCCAAATTCAATCTCCGTGTCTCATCCCTAACTCTGTAAAAGGCAGGTTACTCTACCTAGGGAATATCATGTATTCCTTTGCTTCCTAGGTAGGTTCCCTCCCCCTCACTTTGTTTTCTCTCAGCTGCTCCTTCTAATGTGTAACCCTGGAAACCCACAAGCCACTCCGGCCAGGGAAGCAGGCAACCTAACTGTAGATTTTCACTTCTCTCTCTGCTTTTGCAAATTCAGTCACCCGTTTTTATCCCCAGCTCTGTAACAGACCACCTGCCATGGCCCCTGTCTACACCGCAGTCTCCAGTGCTCTACTCAGATCCTACTTTCAGACTTTCTTCCCCACATTTAATGCTTTATCCCAGCCCCCAACTTCAACAGACATTCTCTGGGGACCTGAAGGTCATAGGCTACTCCAGCCAGTGAAGCAGGTAGAATAATTGCAGATCTTCACCTCTCTCACCATCCTCCTAGTCTTATTCCCAGTCTCCCCCCTCTCTGTGCCTTTCTCCCTAGAAGACAGCAGAGATTGGTAAAACACTCCATTTTTTACCTCATCTGAACCCCCTCACTCCCTTACCCCTATAACCACTCTCCATTTTTTCAATGTAAGCTTCCAGTACCTATAAACACACTTTACTTGGAAAATATAGTGGCCACACATATCAAGATTCCAGAATAATTATCTAGCAGGCAACCCATGGCCATCACTGTAGTAGGTGGTTTCTGGCCCGGACTTTCGGGCCTAACCTTCATGTTTAGACCAGCAGACCCACAGACCTGCAAAGACACACAGATGCTTACAATAGTTTTAGGCTGATTGGCCTAAGGCCCAGGTATATAACTTGCTAACTTCCTACCCTTAATCTAACCCATGACTCTTATCCTGTTCAGCCATGTGGCTTGGTACCTTTTCTCAGATCAGCATAGTTGTCCTCTGTTTCTTCTGGCTTCTCTCTGGCATTCTGCCTTGTTCTGCCTGTTCCTAGAGTCTTCTTAGTCTGGTAGCCTCATCCACACTTCCTGTCTGCCTTTGTCCAATCAGCACTTTTTATTAAGCTAGTGGGTGGAACAATTATTTACAATGGAACCACATAATCCCCCTACACATCGTACTCACCTCAGAACCAGGGCAATAGAAAACAGAAACAAAATGCCCACCCAACAAAGATTAGTCTAGATATCATCCCACAGAATTACAATCTTTCTTCATATTTATTCATTTATTTTATAAAAATGTCATTTTATTTATGTATCCCCCGCTCTCTCTCCCTTCCCACCTCCTAACCCTTCCCAGTCAGCCTTCAGTCTCTCCTCTCCCCATCCACCCATTCCCACCCCTAAAAAGCAAGAAGTCCCAAGGTGGGTCAGCTCAGCTTGGCTAGAATTATAATCTTTCTAAACCAAGATTTCTAGAAGACAAAATAAAACACAATAATAGCCAAGACAACATGTCTACTATTGAGTATATCATCAATTCTACCACATCAGGCTTCAAATGTTGAAACATAGCTGTAACACAAGGGAAAAGTCCTTAAAATAGTCTTTATACAGGTCCTTACAGAAAAAGGGAATAGAAGGGACAAACTTAGTTCATGAAAGAAACATAACTACAGCTTAAACCACAAATCAACACTCACACAGTGGCACTGGGAGACTTCAAGGCCCCATGCACATCAATAGACAAGTAATCAATACAGAAACTAGATGGAAAAATACTGGAGCTAACTTACATCATAAACCAAATAAACTTAACCTATTTACAGAAAATTTCAAGTAAACAGATAAGAATATGACTTTTTCCCAAACACCTCATGAAATATTCTCCAAAAGGGATTACATACTTGGACACAAAGAAACTCTTAACATATAAAGGACAATTGAAATAGTTCCCACACTCTTGTTAGACTGCTACAGTTGGTTATCATCATGAACAGATAGGAACGAAAGATTACAAACTCATGGAAACTGAATAACTCACTGCTGAATGGGAGGTGGGTCAAGGCAGGAAATTAGAAATAAAGACTTTCCAGAATTGAGTGACTATAAAATATACCCAAAGTTATAGGGCACAATGAAGGCAGTTCTAAACGGCAAGTCCGTATCACTAAGTGCCTATATTCACAAAAATGGAGAGATCTCATACTCATAATTTAATAGCACACCTAAAAGCCCTAGAACAATGAGAAGAAATCACATAACGAGGAGACTAAATGTAATAATCAAAAAGAGCTGAAATCAATAAAACTCAAACAAGAAAAATAAAAAAAAAACAATGAAACAAAGTATTTGTTCTCTGAGAAAGTCGATAATATTGATTTTATCCAGTTTAATTTATATAAATTAACTAACAGGTATAGAGAGAATATACAAATTAACAAAATTAGAGATAAAAAAGGAACTATAGCAACAAACAATAAGAAAATTCAGAGAATAATAGGACACACTTAGAAAACCTATACTCCGCTAAGTTGAAATATTTTTTTAATGGGCAATTTTCTCACTACCCACTAAATACCACAGTCAAATAAAGATCAAACTGGCAATTTAAACAGACCTATAACTCCTAGTGAAATCGAATCAGTCACTGAAAGCCTTCCAATTATAAAAAGCCCAGGGAAGAAAGATTCAGAGCAGCATACTCCTCAAATTATCCCATAGAAACAGAAAGATTGTTCGCCAATTATTTTTACATGACTACAGTTACCCTCATACTCAAACCACATAAATACCCAGATTTTTCTAATGAATATAGATGTATAAAAATTCTTGCAAGTTGATTACAAGAACATATCAAAAAAGATCATCCACTATGACAAAGTGCCCTTCATCCCAGAGATGCAGGATGACTCAACATGTATAAACCAAAAAATGTAACTACCTATACAAACATAATAAAATACAAAAACTATATGATCATTATTTTAGACTCAGAGATGATTTTACAAAATCCATTACCCCTTCAAAAAAGTCTTAGAGAGATTAAGGATACAAGGGATGTTCTCAACATAATAATGAAAATTTATGGCAAGCACACAACCAAAATAAGTGTAAATAAAAATTTTTAATTCATTTCTGCTAAAATCAGAAATAAGAGGAATTTGCCCACTCTCTCCGTACTTTTTCAATAAAGTATTTGAAGCCTTATCTGCAGCAATAGGGCAACTTAATGAGATAAATGCAATGAAAATTAGAAAGGAATAAGTCAAAACATCTTTATTTTTGGGTGATGTAATATACATAAGTGAACATAAATGTTTCACCTGAAGACTCCTACAGCTGATAGGCACATTCAGTGAAGTAGCTGGATACAAAACTAACTCACAAAAATTTGTAGCTCTCCTATATACAAATGACAAGGTTATGAGAAATAAAACTACTATAGCTACTCGCAGAGCAGAAACTGGTCAACAAATAGTACAGCTACCTCTCCCAGGACTTGACAACTAAATCAAAATTTGTCTTTTCAGGATCCCCTAAAGTTGTTGTCACCCCAAACAACAGGAAGCAATTTTAAGAACAGAACATCCACATTTCCAAGAGATGGGATAGGTGTTATTTTGTTTGTTTGATTGGTTGGTTAGTTGTTCAGTGAGTTATGGATATTTGTCATTGTTTTGAGTGGCTAGGTACAAGTTGTTATAGGAAATGGGAAAAAACTGAAAAAAAGGAGATTAGATTCAGGGTTCTTGTTTTGAAAAACAAAAAGAGAGGGAGAGAGAGAGAAAAGGGGGATACACATACCATAGGATAAATAGTAGATCACTGAATCTGTGCTCAAAAAAGCATATAATTATAATAAGATAAAATGGGAGATTATTGCATAATTTAATTTTAAAAAGCAACTGCTAGTTTTAAATATTTTATATTGGAGTATTTTGTATATTGTGTATAAATTTTGTATATTGATACAAAATTAAGATTAATTTTGTTAGAACCTACTATACATACATTGCTACTCTTGATCAAGGTATTGTACCTATACAGCTCATTTTAAAATTTAATGAAAATTTCCAGTCCTTGAAAGTAATTATTACCAACTAATTAGAACATAAAGAAATACAGATTTGTAGTTAGTCAACTATTATAATAAAACTTGTATGTTAGGTATGTTTTTAATGTCAAAAAATGTTATATTTTAGATAGAGAGGTTATCTTCAAACGCTTTAGAGATTTACAGAATATAACACTTAAGATGTTCTGATAACATTGTTTCTTTCATTTTTATGACAATGAGACATATCTTTTCCTGGCAGCCAAATCTTCTTCAGAGAAAATGATGGACAATGAAGAAATTCAATATGGAGTTTACTTTCTTTTTGACAAAAGTTATACAGTGGGCAAGAAACTATCCTTGCTTAGACTCATGACAAAATACTGTCCAAACTGGACAATCAGGGCACAGAATTAAAGACAGCCAAGCATTGCTAAGACAAGGTAGGACAGCCCTTCAGAAAATCTGATTCACAGACAAATCTGTCAGCTATACTAGGCCTGTAGGCCAAAGATGGATGCTCCAACATTTCAGAGGAACCTTAGATGATTGTCTAGGCATCAAACTTTCTATAATTTCTCAAATTTTAGTTTGCAAGTCACTTTCTTGCACTTCCTACATACACAGTATTACTTCATTCTCTGGTCTCTAGCAGAGTTGACGACTACATAGTTATATTATTCCATGTTAACTAATTCAGAAAAGAAGTTCACTAAAGAAATAGTTAATGTATCAGTTTGAAAGACATCAAAACACACTTTTTGGTTGGTAATAAAAGTTAGGAAAGAAAGTGAATTAGATACAACACTTTGGACTCATAAAAATAGGATAAATAATGGAATATTTTCTTGGATTTGTTACATGTTAATGGTATTGATATTTTTAAGCTAATTCTTGATTGTATATTGTTATTGTACTTACTGTATATAGTTTTTTTTATATTAGTTACAACTTTCTTTTTTAAAATAGAACAAAAAAGGAGACATGTGGTGATATTTTATTTGTGCTCTAACAAATAAAGCTTATCTGAAGATCAGAGGTCAGAATCAGCTCTAGTTAACCATAGAGGCAAGGCAATGGTGACACACCTTTAATCCCAGCTCTAGGGAGGTGAAGACAAAAATATAAGTGTGAGTGGAGGCAGGATCTCAGCCCATTCAATCTTAGCATTCATAGAGACAGAATCCTGCAGTTTCAGCTTGAGGATTTGGTAGCAGTGTCTCTCTAGTGGCTTATTTGTGTTCTCTGTGATCTTTCAGCATTTACATTAATATTTGGTTTCAGTTTTTTACTTATAAGAACAATTAGGATTTGTGTTAAAACAAATCATGGAAGTGACATCTTTCATAACAGCTTCAAATAACATAAAAAATCTTAGGATAACTTTAACTGAGCAAGTGAAAGCCTTGTATAATTAAATCTTTAAGAGGTTGAAGAAACTGATGTAGATATCAGAGTATGAAAAGATCTCCCAAGCTCGGGTATCATAGAATTAACTTTTAAAATAATCAGCCTACCAAAAGCAATTTACAAGTTTGATACAATCACCATCAAAAGTATAAGGTAGTCTGGTCTCATAGACCATACACTTCTTCACACTATCATCTTTGGTAAAAGAAGCTACTCTTTATGCTACCGAAGAAGAAGTGTGTGTAAAGAACAAACCAACCATTAACAGTTTTATCTATACTGGTGTCCTGTTCTAGGATATGTTCGTGCAATGATGGAACAAAGTTGTTGTAGTGAACAACCAATATCTGACTTGACTTAAGGCCTACCCATGAGATGAAAGCCAGGCCTGGAACTGCTTGGATAACTGTGAGACAGATATCCCAGTTACCTAGGGTCAAACCAGTTATTACTCTATACTCATAGATCAGTTCCTTGATCAGCCATCATCAGAGAAGCTGTCTGCTGTAGCAGAATAGAAGAAAAACAGAGACTACAGCCAGAAAGTATGCAGAGAGGGAGAGACTTTGGAGCACTCAAACCTAAATGAGATGCTTTATCAAATTCCTCCTACAGGGATTGGGGAACCCTGGGATTGAGGAGGTAGAAAAATATAAGAGCTGGAGGCAATGCAGGACGCCAAGAAAACAAGAGCCTCTAAACCAACACAATTATCACAAATATAAAGTAACAGAAACTGAGGCAGCATTAGAGAGACAGAAGGGGCTGCATCAAATAGGATCCTAGGCCCAATCTCTAACCCAGAAGCAATCTCCAATTAATAATCACTCTCAAATGGTAACTTAGTTTCTTCTAAGAGAGACTCACCAAGGAAACAAACTACTTTTAAGCATAGGCTTCATGCCCAGCAGTAAATAGTCAACAGAAAACAAACTCCATGGGATCCTTAGGTATTTCTCATTTCAATCTGTGAGTTGTGACCCCTTTGGGAGTTGGATATAAGTTTAATATTTACATTAAAATTCACAAAGTTGTCCAAATTACAATTATGAAGTAACAACAAAATGATTTTTATAATTGTGGTTCACCACAACATGAGGAACTGTATCAAGGTTTATAGTATTGGTAAGGTTGAGAACCACTAATTTTTGAGATTTTACTTTAAAAAATTACTTATTTTTGTTCCTTTTATCCCCCCCAACTCTCTTTTTCTCTCTCCTCCCTCCATTATTAGTTCTTTGCATATATATTATAGCTTCCAGTTTAATGTTTTTAATGGGATTCCTGATGATGTGAAAAGAGTTTGTGGTTTTTAATCCTTTTCTTGGGCTCCTCCTTCACTTCTATTTATTTTTTCCTAATTTTAAAGTCTCAGTTTTTAAATACAGATTATTTTATTATATTTTATTTCAATATATGTTATTTTAGTGAAAAAAGAAATATAAGAAAAATGAGAGGGAAATTGAGTCTGTAGCTTATAATGTGAGATGCTAAATTACTTATGTATGAATAAGTTAATTAATTATTTGTTCTTAAACAAAACTAGGGCCTTTTCAATGATTGCACAGTTCACTATTCATCATAAAATCTAATCATATATTTTATTCAATTATTTTAATTCGTGACTATAACATATTGCAAAGTATCATTTTGGAAATGATAATCCTGTTACAGACACTCCAGAACTTGGTAGAAGTATCACAGCAAACAACCGTGTCTCTCCACAGGTGACTGCTCTGCCTTTTCTGGGTCTGGGACATGCTATTACTATTCTGAAGTTTTTATCTGGGAAGAAAAGCCCTTTATTTTCAAGTGAGCTTGGAATAATAAATTGAAGGATTTTGTTCCAATCCTGCTTCTATTCCTCTAAAACTTCCAAAAGTCATCTTTTTCTAAATGGCTTTTGTAATAGAGATACTCTTCAAGGTAGCTCTTTCTTATATCACAATTTGAGATGTGATCCAGGGCTTCTGTCTATAACTGGGCTTTTTTCCTTGGTTTCAATGTCATTTGCCCTCCTTAGACTATAACAAGATTGTGCAGGAAAATTTGGTTGATAGAAACAGAAGTTGGATGGCAGAAAACAACTTTGGCAGGCACTTAGTAAAATGTGACTCACAGATGAATATTATTTGGCTGGCACTGAATCTGCCAGTTCAATATTTGATATTCTCTTACAATTAGCTATGAACATTTAAATTCAATATGTAGAAATCTGGATTTCTGTTTTCTTATGAAAACTTTGGGAACCTACCACCACTGGGCTCACAAGAATTCCTAGCAATCAGAAACATAACCGAGTCAGATTCTGCATGGTCTAGTGGCAAATGCACATCTTATTTCTTCTTAAAGTTGAGCTCTACAGAGAGCCATATTTTCTTCTGTTGCTGTTATAATTTGAGATTTTTCTTATCATAAGAAAGAAGTGAAGTATTCTTTGGAATATAAGGTAGAAGTAAGCAAATCAAGGAAAAGATTAGCATAACTCAATAAAGACAAAATCTGCAGGATGTGAGGGATGCAAGAATTTTGAACAGTGATATTATGCTCCTTGTGCAAGTTAAATGCAGTTATGTATAAAAGATTAGGCTAAATAATACAAAACGCTATGTAAACAAGGAATCAACGTATAATTATGAAGTAAAAATATATGTGAAGTCTGTTTTTTGTTTTTGGTTTTTTTTATAATTCTTTGAGACAGGGTTTCTCTGTGAATAGGCCTGATTTTCCCAGAACAAATTCTATAGATCGTGCTGACGCTGAACTCCATGATATGCCTGCCTCTGCCTTAGAAGTGCCGTACAAGAAATATTGGCTGTGCTACCACTGCCCAGCTGCAAGTCTAGTTTAATTTTCTGAATTAGGACTGTCATTTAGAAGCACACAGTTGGACAAATCATTTACCACCAGGCAGTGATAGTCCACACCATTAATCTTAGCACTCTGGAGGCAGAGGCATGTTAATGTCTGTGAGTTCGAGTCTAGCCTGGAACAGAGAAAGTTCCAGGACAGCCAGGGCTACATATAGAAAATCCTTGTCTCATAAATAAATAAACAAACAAACAAACAAACAAATAAATAAATAAATAAATAAACAAAACCACAAAATAAAGGAACAAAAAAGATAAATTTGTGGGCTAGAGGAAGTATCAGGACATAGGAAAGGAATATTAGGATAGCAAGGACACAGCAAAGGAAGGATGTATTTGTCATTTCCTGACCTGAAAACTAGGAAATAACCCTGTGAAGGTGAAGCCAATCTCTGCCAAAAGGCCCAGTGAAGGTTCAGTCCAGGCTGTCAAAAGAGAATGGGCACTACCCGGGTGTCTTTAAATGAGGGTAACTGGCCTTTTTTTTTTTTTTTTTTTTTTGCAAGCTCTGCAACAGATACTATTCACATTTTAAAATGTACTGCTGATACAGAAATGGTGGGAGGTTGCTATACTAATACTGCTAGCTTAGAGGCAACAGCAGAACCCAAACAAAACAGCAACCAGAAGCCAATCAGCAAGGAATTTCCTCCTACCTCCGCTCCAACCTTCAAGGCACTCTCTAGCGCCCCCTATTGTGACCTTGGGTCTACCAATGAAACTGAAATGGTTTGTGAGAAAACTTTAAGTTGCTATATTACATATGGTCCATACACCCTCTCACGATTAGTTTGGTTCAGCTTAGTGCATTTAAGTATCTTAATTATGTAGGACAGGAAGAATAGATATAGTAATCTACATTGTCCATATTATCAAAATTGGTAGATAGACTTTTATTATTATACCAATGGCCCAAGTGTCTCACTGTCAGAATAACAATCAGATATTGTCCATTATCTACTATCCCTTTGTCCAATCATTGCATTGGGATGCTTCTATAAATCTATAGGTAATTGTACACTTATAAAGAATGAGGTCCACACATCCAATTGCATTGTTGAAAAGAACTCTGGTGTTTGACGTGGTTCGCTGTCTTAGGTCACAGATAGAAACCCATTTGTTTGCTGACTGATTTTGCAACATTCTAAAGAGCACATGTGCCTCTAGTTGATGGTGTTGCGCTATCTAGGGGGCAGAATGTGCTTCCAGTTTAAGGTATTGAGCTGTGCAAGGGCAATTGAACTTAATGCTTTCTGGAACACCAATTTTATGTGCTTCAAAAACCTCACAAGAATGCAACTGGGTTTATTACCCCATAATAGCAATGTCTTGGTATTCACAATTTCCCAAGTGACAGTGAAGGGCAGGGCTTCTGAGATGTATGATAATATTATTATCTTACCATCCTCAAAGAATAAACCATGGGTCTTTCCTTAAGAAACTGTGTTGCCATCTGCTGGAAAACTGGAATAACAGCTATCCCTAACAGTATTCCCTAGGATTTATACATAGTACAACTTGAGCAATTGTCAGTAGTAGCCCATAATTTCAAAGCTACTAGTTCAAATGTCAATTAACAAAGTATTGTATAGGGAAGCAGATCATTGATGGTTATGTTTTACGAAAGTCTCATTTATTTTTATTGTTACATTGCCATAATTTTAACAAGCTAATGGATTTTTATAGATTTCCTATCAGAACTTCTCCAGTTTTCTTTGCCCTGGAGGGAAATACAAAAGCAACTGTAAGGAAATGATCAAAGAAGCAGATTTGGCAATACTCATCTAAAGTTGTCATCATTAATTTTTAACTATGCTTTGCCTTAGCTTTCTTAGAAAGGTGACTCTAACATCTACACTCTGATGATGTGTGTATATTAAGTCAGGGATAGGGTCACTGCCTCTCATGCTTCCTCTTTGCTTATGGTTCTTACTTCAGTTCCTGTATCCATGCAGTTATGCTCAGGTGCACGCCTTCCTAGCAAATTTTGTTCATTTTGGCAGTTGTATCAGTTTCTGCCCCTTCTGAGTAAAGACTTGTTAGTCTAATAAGAATTAGATGATATCTACTATATTGTCTCAAACAAGAGGGATAGATTGCTCTTCTGAAGAACAATAAGTGGTTCTCTCTCTTTCTGTCTGTCTGTCTCTATCACTCCCTCTCTCCTTTCTACCAATTATGATATCCTTCCATCCTGGAAATAGTAAAGCTTGGCTTTATCATATGGCTGATATCTCTTCATTACTGGAAGGATTAGTCTGTAACTAGTTGAGGGCTTGCCAACTGTATTGAGGACGTCTCAGATTTTGTTGCTCAGCTAAATGGTAATGGAAGTTGTGAGCTATCCAAAGCTAATTTTTAAGTGAATTATACAAAATTTTCAGTCCTAAAATTTCAAAGAGCTTGGAATGAAACTTAATATAAGAGTGTTTGCCCTGTCTGTGTGAAAGTCCTGGGTGTAATCAATAAGATCACAAAAGACAGGCAAAACAAGCAAGCAAACATGGAAACCAAATATAAGAAAAAGAATAATATGAAAGAAAGAAACTAAGCAATTTAACTCATGACACCCATGATGGCTAAGCATTCAAAATTCCTGGAGGGCTGGAGGACCTGGAAATAAAGGCTAGATACCTCAGAGATTTAGGATAGAACCATTGTGACTGGCAAAAGTCAATGAAAAACTATGCTTCTGCAGTCATAGAGCAGAGCCTAACACACCCATCGTCAGAGAGAGGCTTCATCCAACAAGTGATAAAGCAGATGCAGAGAACTACAGCCAAACATCAGGCTTAACTTGAGAAATCATGCTTAAGAATGGGAGGAAGGATTGTAAGGCTAAAGGGCTCAAGTACACCACAAAAAAATGGTTCACGGAATCAATAAACTTGGGCTGTTAGGGGCTCTCAGAGAATGTGGGAACAGGCATGAGTCTGAGCTAGGTCCCCTACACATATTTTTGTGTAGCTGGATGTTCTTGTGGTACTCCTAACAAGGGTACAGGAGTTTTTCTGGCACTGTTAGCTGCTTTTGGGACATTTTTTCTCCTAAAGAGTGCCTTGTTCAGCCTTTATATTAAGGTATGTACCCAGTCTTATTGCAACATGTTATGCATGTTTGATCGATATATTTTGGTGGCCTGTTATTTTGGTAAGAGAAATAAGGATGAGTGGATCTCCAAGGAATAAAGAGTATGAGGGAGGGGATTGAGAAGAGAGGAGGGAGGGAACACTGCTCTCAGTATATAATATATGAGAGAGAGGAAGAAATAACGATCACCAGCTCAGTATCTGCACTTGGGTCTCAGTTCTGATATAATTTTTTCTTTCACATTTTGAAAAATATTACTCAATCTTTTTTGAGTCTTGGTTTCTTGCACATGAAATAAGAACACCAACAGCATTATTGTCTAGAAAGTAAATACAATAAAGCTATTTGGTATTGTGCCTTCATATTGTAACCATTTGTTAAATATTAGCTATTTATCATCATAATTGCTGAATGCAATCAATATAAGAGAAGAGAAAGTTTTTTTATTCTCAGCCAATAAAAAAATCAAACCTAACAAAACAAGAGCAAGGGTTGATGAAGATAGGGAAACTCAAAACATTTCTTTGCCTAAAACTTTTGAAGATTTGGGAGTAATTGTCCACTTACTTATGTGAATCCCTCTGGAATGTCTTTCTATAACATGGCTTTGCAGTTCTTTCATCCAGAAGTTCTATGTCCTTCTATATTCTTGAAATATAAACTTACCTTACTTAGTTAATTGAATAATAAAAATATAATTTATATGCAAACAAGTGCATTATCACTGCTTAATTCTGTGATCCACGCTATCTGCTTATAAAAGCCAAAAAGTCACCCCCTTTTTTGGAGCAGGAGTGTATTGAGTTGGAAGTGACATGACAAATCCTTATAAAAATATTCTATCTATCTTCATCTTGGTGGCAGTTACATAGGTGTGTGCAAATGGAAACACACACGTTCGGAGAATATTTTTTCTATACTGGTGCATATGCGTACACATACTGTTATGATTTGATAAGATGTTGTCCAGAAGCTTGTGTTCCAATTGTTCCATCTTCAGCCTCTGTCACTATTTTGAAGGGTATTCATCATTTAGGAGATTGGCATGGTGTGACATAAATAGATGGACTTCTCAGCTTTGTTCCCTTCCTGAGTGTTCTACATCTAGTTCATACTTTATGAATATCCACTGGAAGTCACTTTCACTGCTAAGGACGAAGCCATTTCCATGCCATGCCTTCTCCACCATGATAGACTATAATCTCGAAGAAATGAAGAGCCAAAATAAACTTCTATCCTATGTTGTTTCTGCCAAGCATTTGTTAGAAGAAAGCTAATGAGCACAATATGTAACTAAGTAAAATGGTCAGTGAATAGTAATGAACATTGTGTAGACACTATTTCTCAGAAATTAGAGATAGAAATAGACAACCATATTGATGTGGGTGATACAGAAGAATTAGTACTGAATGGAGCTGTTTAGACATGATTATACACGTGATATAAAATGTTTTCTTAAGAACAGTTGTAAAGAACTTCCATTTTGAAGTATGGCAAAGTCAAATCCCTGAAATTTTTTTTAGATTTTATCAAGATTAGGCAAAACTTGTGAATAACTTGACCACAGAATATAAAAGAAAAGTAGATTAGTGATGAACATAAATTCAAAAGAAATTCCTCTGAAATAGGCGTTCTATATGTTAGTAAAAAAGACAGGAAATGAGACAATGTTAAGGAATCAGAAGTAGGCAGGGAAAATAGAATCAGAAACACTTAAAAATTGATAATTTTTGATGAAACTGCTATAACAGCTGACATTATCTATTAACAGATATCTAAAATATGCTAATCATATTATAATTGCTATTCTCAATCTGCCATTTGGTGTCTAATTTTGAGACCTAGACTCAGTCAAACCATGTGCTACCTCTAATGGGAGATCTTGGCATTAAGCTCTTTCTTGTCATTTTGTGAGAGATCTTTTAGGTCTAGCTTTTCATTAATTTTTTTTTTTTACTTTAACTGTGAAAAATGACTCTCTAAGTTCTAACCTCTCTCACTTTCATTCTTTAAAACAAGTATATTTCCTCCTTCCACATATTGTCATGTGTGACATTTTTGTAGAGAGAAAATTAGTTAAAGGTGGTCTTTGCTTGTCTGTATTATCCACTTTGCCTCATCAAAAGCACACACAACTTCAGAAGGGAAAATGTAGCAATGGGGTTTCTTAGTCCCAGGCAGCCAGAGGTTCGAGGCCCACAGACCTGCCGCGCGAGACTGCTTAGCTGCCCGCCGCCACTGATCAGGCCCCCAGAAATTACTCAGATGCTTATATTGACTTTATGCTGTTTGACCTATGGCTCAGGCACATTGCTAGCTAGCTCTTACATCTTAAATCAACCCAATTCTGTCTGCCACATGGCCCATGGCTCACCTGTGTTCTTTACATGTTGCTCCTTGGGTGACTTGCTTAATCTGCCTCTGACTCTGCCCTTCCTTTCCTACCTATTCTGATTCCTCTTCCTACTTCTTCTATGGTGCCCGTCATGGCCCCAAAACAGCTCCTTTATTTAAAGATTGAGATTCACAGCATACAGAAAGGCATTCATTCCCACATCAGGAAAATAATGGCTCTGCATGTTGATTTCAAGAAAAGTTGTATGTGGCAATGGAGACAAGGTCCTGTTATTTCTTTACATATTTTTTTCTCTGGCATAGATCAAAGAATTTTAGAGATGAAAAGAATATTGAAGATTATCTAATATTGCTCCTTCTATTTATTGATATAGGAACAGAGGAGCTATGTAATTAGGCACATGGTTAACTACTATTGGAAAATTTCACCATGCTTTCTCTATTATGTTCTAATAATGAACCAATAAGGACTTTGATTGTATTGTTTTCTTATTTGTTTTTGTTGCGAATTATGCTGTGAAAAGTTCTATATGATTCTAATTAGTGGTTCCCTTTCTTAAGTAATCATATGACTCTCTCTCTTCTTTGTATTCTGTTTATATCATTTCAATAAACATTGGCTATGATTAAATGTGGGATATTTCTACACTATGTGAATAAGTATTGCTGTGGTTGTTATAATAAAGAGCTGAATGGCTAGCTAGGCACATGGGAATAAGTGGGATTTTCAAAGATACAGAGAACTCTTGGAAGAAGAGAGGCAAGCAAATGCCAGTGAGATGTTAGACAAGTCAGACAAACTATACTCAGGATAGAGAGCTGAGCCTATATTCTTATTTGTGAACTGGTGGTCCCAACAAGAAAGTACAACTATAGTTAAAGTCACATACTACATCTTTGTAGCCCTTCAGAAACAGTGCACTTTGAGTAGACTTTGGATTTCTGGAGGACGTCGTGTCAGAAGTGATATTCTAATAGTGAACAGAATTGACATCAAAGTATCAGAGATGCTTCTTCTATAGCTTTGTACCATATGTAGAAAGTTCTGGAGCAGAAAATGTAGTGTGAGGGTCTTGAGTATGTACAATATTTTGTTGCATAAAAATATTTAATAGGAAGGACTAGTGTATTACTGTATACCCAGACTGATCTCCCTTTAGGATATGATTGATGTCTTAAACCCAATAATTTTAAAACTAAAATGTTAATATTCTTCCTAAATCATATCTGCTGATGATTTTTTCAGGGAAATAAGTGGCAGTTCTCTATTCTTAGTTATTTCAGGCTTTACAATAAAAGTTATTACACAATCCTTGTTTCATAACCTGTATATTATCATCGAGACTATAGAAATATCTTCAAAAGGTCATCCTTTCACAATTCTCTATTGTTTTAACCTGGGTTTCCACACTATTATCACATTGGGTTGTCACTTACACTATATCAGTTTATTTTCCTCATAGTATCTCGTTCTTGGAATTGGGTTATGAGGCTACTCCACTGAATTCCTGGAGAGTCTCAGTGCTAGCAACAATGACAGTCTTTGCCCTTACAAAGAAAAGAAGTCACCAAAATATTTGAGGGCAAGGAGAAGCAGGAGAAATTAAAGCCCTCACCTCACATCTGAAATTCAAACCTGAGATTGTGAATATTTATTTGGAGGGGAGGGGAAATGTTCCATTCTAAAAAATAAAACAAATTAATTACATTTTAGATAAAGACAAATGCTTTAGATATTCACTGATAAAATTCTCCGCTAGACCCATTATGGTTAGTGGGCAGCTTCCATGGAAAATTAAATTCCACTGAAGCTATTTGGACATTTGCATGTTTCACAACCAAGAAACACAGGACAATCATTGAAATCGGATTTGGACCTAAACTAGTACCCACACAAAACTAGAAACACACAAATATCACTCTTTCCTTTTCTATTGATATGACAGATTCTCCATTGTACTAAAATTTCTGTGTAGATGTAGTTATATTCTGAGAATATGAGGTGAGAATATTTGTCTTTCATGATATCATCCAGTCAACTCTTTGACCATCATCCTAAATCACTTAAAATACTGAATATAAAAAAATCAAAAATGAAATATACCACATACAAAATAGCCACAGAGGCAGCCAAGTATGAAAGTTCATGCATCATGGTAATTATCACTGTAAACTAAACCTGAAATCTACTCAGTTTCATAATTTTAAGAGCTTACAATTCTGATTTGGGGACTTTGGGGAGTTTACTATCCTCTGTCTCCAATATTCTATACACACACACACACACACACACACACACACACACACACACACACACACTTTTCAAAACAATACCTTGCAAATGATGACGATGTAATCAAAAGGCACTATTGTTAACTGTCAGTATGATGTGAAAATTGTTGGTGCTAAATGAAATCATAATGCCAATAAAAATAAAACTCCTCTTTTTAAAATTTCAATATATTATTTAACAAATATGGTTCAATTTTAAAGTCTTAAATGTTAGCAGATATAGGTAGAAGACAACAAGTAGAACCATCCCTTCCTTAAGCATGAGACAACAGGCAACAATGAGGAATAAATGTACATTAACTATCTAAACATATGGCAAGGCCATGTAACATATTGTATTAACAGTTTGTATTTATAATTCAAAAGATAAAGAGAGCAGTATGATATAGGGAAGAGTCACTTATGGGGGAAAAGCTTATTACACCATACAGAACAAAGACTAATTATCATGGGCTGGGTGAAGGAGAGGGCATTGCATACCTAGAGATAAACTAAGTAGGTTGGAGCATTTACAAGTATACGTATATACGTGTCTGTAAGTAGATCCTGTTAGGCTGAGCAAATGCCTCTTGTTTAGATAAACAGAGAAAAAAATAGCATTGGCCTAATAGGTTAAATGATAGAAATTACAACTGGAAGCAAATGTAGGCAATTTTAAAGGCTTTCTCTTCAAAGAAAAGTTACATCTAAGATTACAGGGGGACACCCAAAACAAAACTCCTCATAGGAAAAACAAAGTTCTTGGAAGAGAAGTGGGTTACTTCTGATGTTTTATTTCAAGTTCCTATTCTGTGTGTATCCTGTATACACAAATCACTATAGAAGAAATGGGCTTTATGAGGCTACTCCTGGAACCTATCTATCACTCATCTCCAAATATTCATGCACATATCCCTGTCCCTGTGTAGCACAGGTGTTTACTGAGTATGCTCTACACCTGACCATACCGCTGCAATACTGTGACAACCTGGTGAACAGATTTCTTTGAAAACATTTGTAATCATTACACCAAGATTATAGCAGAAAACATAAAATAAATATATGTTTTTAAAGCTTATTTAGGTATGGGATGGGGGAGGGAATCATAATTCATCTCAACTCTCCTTCCTCATCTTCTACAAAGAAGCACCATTGCACTCTGTACATTATAACATGTACTTTCACATCAGTTTGTTTGTATCAAAATATATTGTAAGTCTAGAACGAATGTATAAAGTGTATAAAAGTTGATCCCATTGCTTCCCATATTACATGGAAAGAAACTGGTGATTAAACAGACAGGTACATAGTTCATTCCTACATGAATTTAATCAGCAGAAGAAACACTTGGTTATTGTCCATCACTGTTCGAGACCAATGTTTTGGCAAGATACTTAGAGAATCAAACCTCTCTGTCAATGTATCTCTGAAGGATTGGATGCTTTATTTTCAACTGAAGCTATGGTGCAAGCTGTACATCCTAGAGATATTCCTATCTGTCACTATAATCTTTTAATCATGTCCTTCATGCCCTTACAATGAGAATGCTCAGAAATAAGGCAACCCCTATGGAAATGGGTACAGGCTTCCCATGTTTCCTTTGATTGAGAAAGATGTTCTGACAATAACGCCTATTACCATTTTCCAGCTGAATATGATCAATCATTCTCTAATCTTCTGTTTCTTTTCTTTTTATTTTGCCTGTATTAATTATGGTTTTTCCTTTACCAAGATGTGAACCCTTGCATTTTGCTAGTGTTTGGTGACAGAGCTTTAGTCTAAGAGCTCTGTTCCTGCAGGTTTATCTCTGTGTCTATTAAATGCACTTTTCATTCTCTTTCTGACCAATCATTTATCATTTTCAAAATAATATCTTATCATTGACAAGAAAAGAAAACAGCAATAAAGCACAATTTCCTTGAAAGAATGGCCACAGTGATGCAGCAGCAGAGTGGGGAAAGAATGAGGTCTCAAAACCTTGTGAAGTCTTTAAAATCAGCACATGGAAGAAACAAGTTGGCAAACATTAAAGCTAGAATCAATATAGCTGAATCTGGCTACTGGCTCAGGAAGAGAAATTCTGCAAAGTAACTGACAGTAACTCAGAAGTCACTGTAATAGAAAGTTGTACATTCCTGGGTGGGCATTTAAGATGCTAATGAACTATGCAGCTGCATGTAGAGCTACATGTAACAAACATACTTGGAAAGAAAGTTTTTATTATTTAAATGACATTAAAAACGCATGCTATGCCACATTAAAATAACTTCAGTTTTTGATAGACCATGGACTTTTAAACTTCTAAGTTTCCTTATTTTTGCCAGCTTTCTCCCTTGAATCAACCTTTTAAAATAAAATAAAATAAACTGTTCCCTGCTTCTGCTCCTATTCTTGTGTCTGTTTAATTTTTTGGACTAGGACATAAAATCTTGTAACACTTCTGAGTATCATTACCTGAAAGTCAGTTTTCCTCTTGGGCTTCTCATTCAAATTGATATGAATGGATTCAAACAGTAGCTTAAAGATAATTTTATCAATAATAGAAAGAAAAATGCAAACTGAAAATCTCAAGAACCTCTTGAAGGATTAAGATAAAAGAAAGAAGGGAAAAGCCACACTGCTTGCTGTTAACAGTCATTGATGGCTAACACATAGTAGACAAGTGGCCATATAGTTGGGAGGAGAACATTAGACACTATATGCCTATTAATGTACCAGAAAAATAATATGTGGACTCTGGTCAGTTTGCAGAGGAAAAGAAAGAGAACAAAAGGAAAAATTTTTTTCCTTTTTGAGTCAAAACATTAGAACAGGGAGTACACCCTACCAAATAATATGGTACATCTGGAGAGACTGGGCTCAATAGAGATCATTATGAGAAGGAAATGTACACAGTCTCATTAAATGGCTAATTATTCTTACTATCTTTTTGGCTTGGTGTAAAGTGAGCCCAAGCTTTTGGGGGATGGTCCTTTAGCCAGAAAATTGATTGGTTCAAATGAATTCACTCTTAGAAGAGCAGTCAATGGCATGCATCCATATGGGAAGTATCCCATTATTTCTACTTCAGGACATTGAATACTAACTGGATCTTGAAAACTTTGGTAGCGATACCTGTGATGTACTTAGAACAGCAACAGCTTTGGAGTTCAACTACTACAGAATAAGGGAATGCTAGTTGGCTTTTCTACTCATCAAGGCTCATAGGAGAATGAATCCGGATAAATCAACACAAGTAGAGCTGTATTCTTAGAGACTGATTGTGGCGGGATTAAGGTGTCAGCTGATAAGGTCATAAGACACTTCCGGGACCCTGGAGGGGGTGTGGCCAACCTGGAGGCGGTGTGGCCAACCCCATTGATAAGTGGCTGCTGGGACACAAGGAGCTCTCTTCCTGGTTCCTGGCTGCTGGCTGCTGGACAGACAGAATCGGAATCCATCATCCTTCCATCGTGTGTCCATCGCTCATCCATCGCTTGGATACGCCAGTCCTTGTTCAGGTGCCACCATAAGCTGTTAATATTGTGAGTGTTAATTTATATTCTAATAAATATTAATTTTGGACTGGCGCCTTGAAAGTAAAACTCCGTCTACAACTGATTACTATTTTAAAATGTCAAATGACAACAAAAGAGGAACAGAAGGAACATTGCCAAGTTCTTTCTATGATGTCACAGTCACCCTGATAATCAAATTACTCAAAGCCCCAACAAAAGAGAATTTCATTCATGAACTTTGATGCAAAAATGTTCAATAAAATACTGGCAAACATAATGTAAAAATACATCAAAAGGATAATTCACCATGACCAGGTAGGCTTCATCCCAGAGATTCATGGATGGTTAAACGTATGAAAATTTGTCAATGAAATATACCACAAAAATAAACTGAAAGAAGAAAAACCACATGATCATCTCCTTGGATTCTGAAAGAGCCTTTGACAAAATTCAACACGTCTTTATGATAAAAGTTTTGGAGAGATCAGGGATACAGGGTTATAACTAATCATAACAAAAATAATATACAACAAGTCAATTTCCAACTTCAAATTCAATAAAAATAAACTCAAACCAATCCCAGTAAAATATGCCTTTCATGGATAAAGAATAAGTGGGGATTGAGGGGTGGGAGGAAGGAAAGGGGCCAGAAGAGGAGGATGGAGTAGTGGAAAGATTGCTGCTGACATGCAACATAAATAAATGATTTTAAAAAAAAATAGAAGAGCTAATGAATGAGATGGAGTAACATTGGGGAAAAGTCAAATGAACAACTAAGCTGACATGATAGCATTTGTTTCAGAGTGAATTTATGTGTCATTCTTAAGGTCTCTATATTTCATTTTTTCTGTCTAAAAATTGAATTCTTAGTTTTTAAGGGGTTTTATGAGTATTAATAGGGGTTTTATATTATTAGTTTATTAATCATTGTAATTTTTACTACAATTGCTTATTGGTCAGTAATAGTCTATATGAAAACATTTATAAAATGCTGAAAAATATACATAATTAGACATTACTATTATTTCTTGAAAGGATTATCAGCCTACCAGGGCTCCAGGTGATGTTTCCAAAGAAGCTATATATATAAATGTTACTTTTACAGGAGGGTGACATTGTGAGGCAACATTCTGCAATGAAAACTCTCTTTCAGTGATGGGGGTTCAGAATTCCTGATGGTAGGAGAATGCTTACTTCTACTAACACTGTTGTCTTGATAGAAGAGTAAACTATACCAGACCCTATTGTTCCAGCTCCCAATGGGAGGATATAACAGTGGGATGACTTCTGTGGGCCCAGTCTTTTTGCATTTGCCATGACAGAGGTCAGAGCATCTTGTTGGTGGTGATGAATTGGTCACTTGCAACCGGATCAAGTCCCTCACCCCATTCTACCTCCTTCTTAATTTTTTGTTTGTTTGTAATAAAGACTTGTTCAGCAGCTATGACTTCAAAACCTACTGGACTATAATGATATAGGTTGGTTTTGAAAGTCAAGGGCAGGAAGTAGCATGACCTTCCTAAAGAAAAAAAAATAGCAAGAGAAAGGTAAATACATTTCTACTGTATGGAAATCGGTTTTCCAAAATTGGGACTATAGGAATACAGATCACTACTTTTGATATTCAGAATAATTTATATTTATAAGCAACTGAAATATTTTCTGTATCTCTAAGCTTCCTCATCTATTTAAAATCTACTGTAAGACTAGCCTTTCTAACCTGTTGTGATTACATATTGCTAAACAAGATGATGTATATAATAAGAGGAGCTTTATTATAGGTGTACACAAATGATGAAATATGAAAATCATGACATACATTTCATTTTTGATAATATGGACACAAATAAAAAATATTTGTGATGGCTTTCCTGCTGGTAGCTTAGTGAAGGCTTTATTTATGCTGATCTGGGGAAAAATTCCTGGAAGCATGGGAAATACACTGAAATTTACTTAGTATCCTTGTCTCTTGTTAGCTTTCAAATGTATAAAACACAGGCAAGTTAAACAGATGGGGCAAAGAAAATATACACATTGGGGCTAATGACCAGTTAAGATGGAAAATTCTTCAAGGACATGAGATGATCCGGGGGGGTTTTCCACAGACAATAATATATTCTTTTATGTCTATTGTAAATCTGTGAGTTAGTGAGTCAAATTCTAGTATTAGAAGATAATATTCTATGATCTTTCCAAAGATCATATTTGACTTTGCCATTTTGTGATAATATATATAGATATTTTTGAGAACATATGTATAGGATAAAGAAGACCAAATTAGTTCTTTGGATGTTTAATTGAGTATAGTAAAAGATTCATTTGTTTTTTTCCTTAATAGTAAAATTATTTATTGGTAACATTTATGTTATATTCTTTTTTTCTAATTCTTCTGAAAGAATTTGGGAAAATAGATCTATAAATATCCTAAAAGTATCTAAAACTTATTTCTTTCTTAGACATATTGAGACTACTGTGTTTTATTTGAAAGTGAACACTGTGTATGGCAGCTATTTTGCCTATCATGATATAATTTCAATTAGGAGATCCTGTAGGTCAGTCATGGTCCTGATCTGTATCCCACTCAGGCTGAGTTGGTAAGAGTGACTGATGGTCAAATTGTTTCTTACACTAAAGTACGTCTGCTATTCATCATGGAGATATGCCACCAAAAAACTACATCAACTTCAGAACCAAAATTTTTAACACACTTGAATGCTTCCCTGTGAACTAACTATACATACAAAGTGTAGATATTTTGTCCATCTCTGAATTCATTGTACTATTTTATATCCTCCATGTCTTTATGCAGAGTAGCTCACAGTAAATATATTTTAGTTCTTTAATCAGCATATAATCATTGGTTCCCTACCTTTTAAACCTTGTGTGAGTGGTTTGTTATTTCTTTCTTGTAGTTATTTTCCCTTTGTCTCTTACTTATTATCATTAATTTGTATATCAGAACAATAAATTTATCAATAAAATTTTAATAAAAGTTTTCCTTAAAGAATAATAGAAAAACAGAGAAAAAGACATGGGAAATAGTAGGTGAAGGAAGGGGGAAGAGGGAGGAAGGTAAAGACTGCTTCGCAGGTTTTAAAATTTTATGCTTTGAGAAATGATTACTTCCAATAGATGATCCCCTGACTTAAGGTGACCTTCGTGCCGTTGTCCTCGTGTCCTGTTGTTTTTATCTTAGGAAGAGTAAACTATCTCTAAGTAATACTTGTTGATATTCTTTCCTAGCATACTCACATTTCTTTATTTCTCGTTTATGTTCTCCAGAACAGAAATTAGAATTGGACATATTTCCTGGGATTTAAATAAATAGGTTTATGAAAAATCATATAAAATTTTTATTTATATTTAAGAAAAGTATATTCCAAGCATTACCCATCAAAATCCTAGTTGATGCTTGCAGTTGTTGCTTGATTATTAATAGCTTCCTGCTTTATTCTCAAAAGTATCTCAATTTTTATGATAAATTATATTGTCATACTAGTTTAAGGAAGACTTTCAACCATTGTTTTAAAAAATGAAAGTGTTATACAGGGCTGTTATTAACATAGTATGATATGTAGATTATCTGTCAGAAACATTTATTATATGTCCTCTACGTATTGGAATCTTTGATATTATTTATTAGAATGCTGAGCTGACTGGAGATACCCAGTCCCGTGTGCCTCCTTTTCTGTCTTCTTTTTCTCTCTATCTGCAATGGTTTTAACCAATCTGCAGGTACAGGTCAAAGGATATCTAGAAAGAATTCAAAATAAATCTTTGATTTGGTTCTCAAAACAATACCTTGTATTTAAGGAGGGATGGGGTGTAGGGAGGCTGAAGGAGAACTGGGAGGGACTGAGAGGAGACGAGAGCTAGAAAAAAAACTTTTTAAAATAAAAATGTTATTTGAAAAAGAAAGAAAAGTGAGTACCTTGCCTTCATAAATAAAATCTTCAGTGACACTCCCCTTAAAGCATTGTGGGGATTTTTCTCGGTCTCTAATTTCCTCTATGTTGACTAGCAGTGTGCCTTTCTATTATCATCTCCTGCTTAAATACCACTGTCTCTGAGGGTTAAAAGAGCCACTGTTCTACGGTTGTAAGTTATTAGGAATTGATTCAATACTAAATCTAGTTAAAAGAGTAATATCACAAGGCTGTCATAGAGGGTCTATAACCTGTCTGAACATAAATACTTCATTGATGAATACAAAGAAATTAATGCTTTTTAGACACAGCAGGTTATTTTCACAAATAAATTTATAGGGATTTATGACAGGATGTACAGGCTCTAGTCAAACAAAATCCTACCATGGAGAAGAGATGTGGCCATAAAGTACCATTCATACTTGAGGAGCTGTTTACAATTGCTTGGAATGAGAGAGACAATTTTCTTTAAGGATGTGTGTGGTCCCTAGTAAGTTGACCATGTTCCAGTGGAAGGCCATATTCCATAGAATATATGGCCAGCACAAATTAGACATAACAAGCTAAAGAGAAAACGAAGAGGACACAAAGTTCATTTAGCATAGAAGGGGAATAAATCAAGAAGTTAGAAGAATGTAGATGAATATGAACCAAAACATTGTATAAAAATTCCAAAAAACTATAAAATAAGAGCAGTACAAGAATTGTGGAGTCATGGATTAAGTAATGGCATTCAGGACCATGTCTCTCCTTCACAGTGTTACTTTATGCTGTGTTACCTGCATTTGTATTTTCAGCCTGGATAAAGGCTGAAATACAGTAACTATATATCCATTAGGGATGAGACATCTCTTATTGTTTGGAACAACTTGTATGAATGTTGATTTCGGCTAATTTTTTTTTTCTCTAAAATTGAATATAAAGAGAGTGTGGGTTTGGAGTGAATAGACTGATGAGTTCCTCAGTGAAGAAAATACCAGTGAACTTCAGCCAACCAAATCTATAGAGGACACAAACCTAGAGATAACACTTATGTTTCTCTTAGTCAACCAGGTGCATACTTAAATTTTTTGTATTGTTTAGTTTGTCTTGAAATATATGCTTGTAACTTAACCGGAAGGATTAATTAAAATTTTCATACTCGGTGTGATAGAGTGAGAATTTGTCAAAAATCTTCCTTGTTCATGTCCTTAATGATATTAGTTCACAGAAAAAGTCAGGGTATCATGGATCCTTTGTTTTGACATTGTTCATAAGTATATATATATATATATATATGATTTGGTTATGTACTAATAACTTACAGAATGAGCTTGTCATGCATACATCCCTTCTACCTACATTTCTTGAGTCAGAACTGAGACATAGAGTTGAATAAAATTTGAGAAAGATTGAGAAATACACCTTAACTCTGAGCAAGTAATTGTAGTATAGTAAATAGCCTCTTTTTGATATTTGCATTTCTGTGTCAAAAAGAGGCTTTATATTTGTTAACTGCACTGAGCCTCAGGGTTTGTCATTGTTCTAGTAATTTAAAACAAAAGAATCATAACTTAACTTCTATTTCACAGTAAGGCTGAATTCAAACAAACCCAGCCTGAACAGAACTGCTCCTCAAACTGACCATAGTCTCTCTAATTTTGTTGGTTTATGTTTACCAACTCGTCTTTACTGCAAGACCTATTAAATATTTACTTTCCCGAGTTCAGCAATTTTATGGCAATATTTCTAGCCCTGTTCCAGTTAACAGGCTGTCAAGCCCTTGATAACAATCCCAATTTATCACTCAACTGTAAATATTGTCTTGAGGCAAAGCTTGGCCTACATGGGCTAAGCCCTGAAGCACATTCATTTTACTCATTCTAAATAAAACTTGAATTACTCCAAGGATGTGGGTGGGTAATATGGAGGAAGGAAATACAAGAGGAGGGATGTGTGAGAAAGATGGGCGTGTGAGTGAGTAATCCACAAATTTGGAAAGCCTTGGATATTTCAGAGAATAACCTGGATAAACTGTAGGGGACTAGCCATCAGAAAATTTTGAGAAACAATAAACAAGCCTGAAATGAAGATCAAAAAGGAAATCCAAGAGCAAAAAAATGGGCCAAGTTTATCTGAAGAAGAAAATGTATACAGAAGAATCATGGACTGAAATACAGGAAGAACCATGCCTAAGGGCAATGGTCAAAATTACAAACCCATGAGAAAGAACAGGAATGCCAATCATACTAAAAATGTTTGAAAATTCCTTACAGAAAAAATTGTTATATTCACGTAAAATTACATGTTATACATATAGCTGTACATATTCATACATATGCACACATAAACGTGGTATAATGCAGTGCTACTTGAACTATTATATCTCCAAGAGACTTGAAAACCTCTGTTTCAAGTTGTTGGTCAGGGGAGTCCAAGAGACTTTCAGCATACTAAAGGCTACTATTGTTACTCTTGGTTGCTTGTCAGAGGTTGAAGGCATGTCTTATTGCCCAAACATAAATATACTTTGGACAAGACTTGAACGATTAAACTGGATCTGATGAGAAATGTGCTCCAAGAGGATTGGGGTTTATAGTAAAAGAAAATGCTATGTCAACTATCAATTGGAAGGGGTATGTCAATTGTCCTAGACCATCTAAGAAACCTATGAACCACAACAACTAAGATTCTGATAATCCCTAAAGGGTCAGTAATGGCATTCATGCTTTAGTTGCAAGCAATAGTTGCATAATTAGACTAAGGCCCACACAATAAGAAGGAAATGACATCTGACACTGTAAAACTAGCCTACTACCAATGGCTAGTGAGATTATAGATTTCAGAGGAGAACTTACATTTTCATGCAGTAGTTTCAATGTATTTGACCACAATAATTTCACAGGAAGTAGCACAAATAGAGAGTGTGGCTTTGTTGGAACAAGTATGGCCTTGATCGACAAAGTAAGTCACAGTAAGGGTGGACTTTGAGGTTTTCTATGCTCAAGATATTGCCAATTGTGTCAGTGACTCCCTGTTACCTTCAGAATGTAGGACTCTCAGCTTTTACTCCAGCACCGTGCCAGCCTGCATGCTGCCATGCTCTCCCTCATGATGATAATTGACTAAACCCCTGATACTGTTAGTGAACCATGACAAATAAATGTCTTCCTTGTAAGAGCTGCCATAGTCATGGTGTCTCTTTACAGCAACAGAAACCCTACCAAGGCAGAAGTTGTTTCTGGAAAAGGAATACTGCTGTGATAGGCAGGATCATGCTTTTGTTTGTAGGAATATGCACCATGTCTCTTTGGTTTACAGAAGTGGGGAAATGTTTTTGTTTGTTTGTTTTTATTTTAAAAATGTCATTTTTAGGTATGTATTCCCCTAGTCCCCCCTCCTTTACCTCCTCCGAATCTCTCTCATTCATCCTTCAGCCTCCCCCCTCCCCATCTACCCATCCCCTCTCTCAAAATGGCAAGAAGTTCCAAGGTGGGTCAGTTCAGCATGGCACATCCACTCTAGGCAAGTCCAATCCTCTCATCCCAGCGTCAAGGCTGGGCTAGGTGTTCCTTTGCAGGGAATGGGCTCCAAGGTGCAGCCCACACACTGGAACACAATCTGACCCCACCCCTCAAGGCTTCACATAGTGCAGAAAAGTAATCCAATGTTTTAAGCACTGTTTAATGAGCTATTCTAGTAGAAGTACATAAGACAGAGGTACTAAGAGTTATTGGAGCTCTGGGGTGGGGCTGGCTCAAAGGGTTTCTAGAAGAATTTTAATGTGTTGCTTAAAGATTGTTCTTGTGATATTTTGGTGGAATAGCTGATTTTCGCCCTTGCTCAATGAGTCTTCCTGGGGTTAAATTGAGGAGTTTTAGATTCAAGAGTTTTCATTGGCTGAGAACATCTCAAAACAACCTAATATAGTCTCTGTTCTGTGGTTATCAGTGGTAATTCTCATGGCGATTTATAATGAAAAGGAGGAAGCTGAACCAAATAAATGATAAAATGTCAATTTCGAGGAGAAAAAGAGCACCTGAAAGTAGACTAGAGCTAAATCTTGTGATCAATCAGATAAACAAACTAAGAAATTAAATAAAGGGAGTGGTGAACTCTGACAAGATCCCACTCAGCTAAGTTTTTAACTTGTGAGAAGAAATTAAAGAAAACTAAAGCTGAGTTGGTGGTGCTCCCTTTAATCCTAGCACTCAGAAGGCAGAGGTTGGCAGATTTCTGAGTTTGAGGCCAGCCTGATACATTTGATATGTCCATTACCATATTTGTCAAATTCTTCATCTTAAAGTTCAGTTGCCTGACCTTTTTCTATAAACCCTAAGGATGCTACAATGGGCACATGTGGGTACATTCTTCTTATCCTTTACTAATCAAATCATATTCTGTGGTGGAATTCAGGTGTCAGCTGATAAGATCTGAGGATGATTACCCAGGGTCCTGGTCCCCTGGAGGGGGAGTGGCCAACCCCATTGATAAGGGGCTGCTGGGACCCTGGGAGCCCATTTTCGTGGTTCCTGGCTGCAGGAGAGACCAGTTTGGAATCCATCATCTATTGCTTGGATACTCCAGTCCCTGTTCAGGCACCACTATAAGCTGTTACCTCTATTGTGAGTGTTGGTTTATATTTTAATAAATATTAATCTTGGACTGGTGCCTTGTAAGTAAAACTCCACCTACATCTGGTGCCCAACATCCTTGGGCCTGTGCCCACAGGCATACAGGGTCCCTTTGTGTTTTAAACACTGTTAGAGGGCAGGGGACAGGCAGACTGCTCAGCTTTAGGAGCCTGCACTCCAGTGCGTGGGTTTAAAGCTTCTTCCTGCTTGCCCTGCAGTTCCCACTCCGCCTGCCTGATTTTTTAAAAATTAGATTATTGAAATTACTTAGATCAGAAAATCAGCTGTTAATCTCAAAATGTTTTACATTGCTATGGATTTTGGCTTATTGATACAAATTTAAGGTCAATTCTCTTATACTATATGTATTTTCTACTCTTGTTTAAGATATGATGTTTATATAACTGATTTAAAAATGTAATGTATAATTAAGAATTAGTTAAATTTTTAGGTATACAAAGATATAATTCAATTAGATAGGTAATCTTCAAACACTTCTAAGACATACAGAATATGGCATTTTAAATGTTTTAAGAGCTTAGACTTTTCTGGACAGTGAGACAGGTCTGCTCCTGGCAGCACTAATTTACTTCAAGAAAAAAGTGGGCATTGAAGAAACTCCACATGGAGTCTATTTGTGGCAATGGTTAGCCACTGGACAAGAACCTGTTCTTATATTGACTGCTTGACAGTATGCTGTTCAAAGTGGACATGTAAGTTCCATAGGAAGGTGACCTCTGAACTTTAGCAGAACAAGCCAAGATGGTCCTTCTGGTTCCTGATTTGCAGAGAAAACTGTCAGACATTCTTCAGGACTTGAGACAAAGCAAATGATGAACTATACCAGAATGGACAGAGAAGATTTCCTGCTTCACTGAAATGATAAAAGAGACTCTGGGCCTGTAGGCTTAAGATGGATGCCCCAACTTTATAAAGGAACTTTGGGTGACTGTCCAGGCAGACAGGTGTCATCTCTGTCCTTTCTAGATTTTAGAAGTTGCTTGCACTTCCAGTTTACTTGGGTAAATATATCCTTCTGTGGTTTTTGATGTAGTTGAAGTTTAGATAATTATAGTTACAGTTTTTCTTAGTCATTTGTAAGGTATATTTGATATGAAACTTTAGATTCATAAAAATAAGGTAGATGATAAGAGTATTTTCTTTAAGTTTGCTAAATACAAATAGAACATATGCTATAACTGTAATTCTTGCTTGATAGCTGTTTTGTTATATGTAATTTTTCTTTGTTAAAATTGAAACCTTCCTTTTTGATTAGAAAGGAAGGAGGAGGTGATGTGGGAATGTCTTTCTGTATGCTGTGAATCTCAATCTTTAAATAAAGGAGCTGTTTTGGGCCATGACAGGCACCATAGAGAAAGTAGGAGGAGAAATCAGAGCACAGGTAGGAGAAGAAGGGAGTAGTCAGACAGACCAAGCCTGAAGCCCAAAGGAGCAACATGTAAAGAACACAGGTGAGCCACAGGCCATGTGACAGACAGAATAATAAAAATGAGTTGAGTTAATTTGTAAGAGTTAGCTAGAAATGTGCCTGAGACATAGGCCACACAGCATGAAGTTAATATAAGCATCTGAGTCATTTTGGAGGGGCTGAGCAGCAGCGGCGGGCAGCTAAGGGGTCTGGGGCTGATTGCAGGTCTGTGGGTATGGACCTCTGGCCGCCTGAGACCAAGAAACCACACTACTACAATAGTCTTGTGTAAAACAGCCCTGAATGATTCACTTCATATCCATACTTGTTTTCAGATTATTTCCTCTGTTATAAAAATTAGTATATATTATATATTAGTCTCCATTTTTCTCCTATCTAATTTTTCTGAATGAAAATACTCAAATGGCAGGAGCAAACTTTGAAATTGCTATGAGTAAATAGACATCACTGGTCATCACTGGGTTTTTGTTTTGTTTTGTTTTGTTTTTTTTTTTCCCTGAGTAGTGTATCTCTTTATTTTAGGTAGTTTAAAAATTATGACTATTAATGATTATTTTATAGGTAATGTATTTCTATTTGTTTAAAATTTCAAGCTGGTTGTATCAAATTCTAGAGTATCAGAGGCTTAAGCATATTGCTTGATCTCCTTCAGAACTAATGCTTTACCATAGTTTTCATGTGCTGTCCTTGTACGGTAGCTCACGGTTACATCTCCTAGTACCATGTGGAAGAAAAAAGCACTGTCTCTTTTACTTCAGGGCAAAGTGGAAGTAAAGTTAAGTATATATACACATCATTGTTCCAATTTCACATATCTTTAGCTACACAGGAGCATTAAGTAATTTTATATTAGTTATTGATTTTCAGGTATAGAGAAATAAAGCTTAGAGAAGTCATGTTTGTAGCTATGCACAGATGAAAAACTGGGATAACACAAGACTTTGCTCTCTTTTGTGTGTGTGTGTGTGGCGGGAGTATAATATTTATATTCTACCTAGAAACTCAAACTCACAGTTTAAACTTAATCCTCTGCTAGCTTCACAAATTGTGAAATAATTGACAATGGGACATTTGAAAAACTGATTATGATAATAAGAGGTAATTAACATGGACTCTAATCTGACTGGTTAAAAAAAAAAAGGACATTTGCCTCTGGTATGGGGCAGCACAGCAATAATTCCAGATAAACAACAGGTTTTATAACTCTGGTGATTCTCCTGGTAGCCACCTATTCTTAAAGAGCCCAAAACAAAACAAAAACACTGGAAAAAAAAAAAAAAACACTAGGTACAAATTCAAAAAAAGATTCAGCAAGAAGGCAGACAGCTGTAAAGCAAAGAGGGAGTTCTGGAAAGATGCCAAGTTTGTTTTATATATATATTATATATATATATATAATTTTATTTTTGCAGCTTGAGCTTGGTTTTCTAGCCTTTTAAGTGTGAAGTCATATATTCTTGTTTTAACCTATGCATTTTCTGGCCTTTCATTACAAAGTACTCAATAAACCAATAAAATTCCTGTTGGAGGCCGCTGGCTCCAGCTCCTCAAGGTGGCGCTATTATCTGGTGCTGGCCAACCCGCCTGAGTCAGTAGAGAACGCATGCGTGCTCTCGCGAGACTGGTTTCTCAGCCTCTTCCGTGGCGTCATGTGGGATACTGGACTGCAACCTATAGGAAGATGATACGTCTAAGCGGGGGCCGTTTGGTCGACTTAAAACCGGGTGCTTCCTACCTCGTGGTCCCTTTTCTCTCTTGCTCCTCCCAGCCGTGCACACGGACGCCAGCCCGGCTCCCGGGCGCAGGCTCTAGGCCGCGCTGCGGGGCGGCTCGGCCCGGGCCATGCCGGGGCCTAGCTCTCTCTCCTCTCTCTGCCCTCCCCTCCATTTTCCGTAAGCTAAATGCTCTCCCCCAAGACCCATTAAAGCTGTACTGCAGAAGGATCCTAAATGTGTACTGCGTCTTTCCTTTCTGGCGAGAAATAGGCGTGGGACAAATTCCTAGTATGTTTACTTTATTTCTTTCACAGCTGATCCTTCCAAGAATGGAAGCTTAAATTATAAGATAGTTTTTATATTCATATAAAAATGAAAATATTATTAAAAGAAAAATTATTTTAAAAAGTGTAATTGCACGGCCACCTTTTAAGTAACAAAAGCCTTGTTTTCTTTATCCAGTGTCTGTATGTATTATACCCTTAAATCTCCAGAAAAAGTAATTATCCATTAAGTTTCAAAGTCACAATTGATTGTTGTTTGCATATGAACTTGACTTTCATGAGGTTGCTGATGTCTGGCTTATTTTTCTTAGCTTAAAATTGTGGAATCCATTCACAGTCTATTTATAGTATTTCAAGGTAAGAATGTATAACATGTCAAGAAATAATGTGGGGAAGTCTTGCAAAGACATTCTGTTGATTTAGAATATTTATTGGATAGAAGTCGAGTCATTGCATTTCAGCATGCATAAATAGTAAATAATGAGTTCAGTAAATACAGTCAGAGACCCTCTGTCTATTTTTCTGTTTTAAAAAATGAGTAGAAATTTAGGGGAAAAATAGAGATTTTCCTTATATCCACTGTATCATTACCAAAATTCCCAACCAGAGAGGCATATTTGTTGAAATTGTTGACGTAACTAGAACATATCATTAGTAACTGTCTGTGGTTTATGTCTTTTGCAGATTTGAACAAAACTTTAATGACATACATCCACCATTACGGATTCATACAGTATTTCTAGCATCTTAAAAAAACCTTTTATATCTCATATTTTCATTTCTCCTCCATTCTCTAATTATTAAAAATTGTTGATATCTTTGTTTTTTGCATAGCTTTGATTTTCTTCCAGAGCAGATATGCTTCTTCTAGTGTATTAGTTTATTTCCTTGATAGTGAGACAAAATATCTGACAAAAGCAGCTTTAAGAATGAAGGATTTATCCAGGCTCACTCTTTGTAAGCATAAGAAAAGAGAAGTTGTAATAGTAGAAGTTGGTCACATTCTATGTATAGGAAGCAATGAGAGATGAACTGTGCTCAGTACCCTATTTCCTTTTCTTCACTACAATATCTTTTCTGATGGGACAAAAATGATACCCACAATCATAGCTAGCCTTCCATTCAAAGTCAATCATCTTTAAAAAACAAACCTTGATACCCTGAGATTTTCTTCTTCTAGGTAGTTCTAAATCCTCATTTTAGCATGTAGACATTCATTATTTGCTTATTTTTTCTAGTACTATAGAATTACTTGTCTTTCATGTTTCTGATAGATTGTTAGCTCCATAACTCAGTAACATTCCAAGGTATGATGCACTACAGGTTATCCATTCATTTCCTGAAATCCATTCAGCTGTTGATAAATTCTGGCCATTTGTGAATAAAGCTTCAGCTAGGTTTGCTTCACTGTATGGTAAGGAAAACTACTGAAGTATCTCTCAAAATGTTGATACATTCCCTCCAGCACAAAATAAAACTTTCTGCTGTCCCTCCCCACACATGTCTTCAGCCTTCAGTGCTTTGATATTCTTAAGCCTTCTCATTGAAGCCAATGTGCTTTCTACTTTCTACTTAAATGAGCATTTCCCTGGATGTGCTTATTTATTAGCTATATATCATGCTTGATAAAACATCAGTTAAACTCTTTACTTTGCCATTCATATTGAAGATTAAGAGTCACTTTTATATTTTGGATGGTAGACTATTAAATTATTTAAAAATATTATACCTAAGTCTGTGTGGTTCAGCCTATTATTTTCTTGATAGTGTTTTTCTTAGAGTATTTTTAATTATGATGGCATACTGCTTATCAATTATTAATTTTGTAATTTATACCCATGCTATTATATTTTCCCATATGTTACTCAAGTATTATAAATTTTATGTTTAGATCTGTAAACCATTTTGTGTTAATTTTGTGGCAGTTGTTACAATTTGTCTGAATTCATATTTTTCATTTGATCTTTCTATACTATTATAAAGATTATCTGTTTTCTATTACATTTTCTTCATTCTTTTTTATCAAAGTTCAGTTAATTATGCATATAGAAGTTTATTTCTGAATGCCCTGTATACCTTAATATTGAGATGATGGGGTAATGTCTTTCTGTATGCTATGAATATCAATCTTTAAATAAAGGAGCTGTAGGGGTATTGTATTGTTTCATGGTAAATAATTGTCCCACCCACTGGTTTAATAAAAAGCACTGATTGGCCAAAGGCAGGTAGGAAGTGTGGGCAGGGCTACCAGACTAAAAACTCTGAGAACAAGAAATACAGAGCAGAATGCCAGAGAAAATGCCAGAGAGAAGCCGCAGAAGCAGAGGACAAACATGCTGCTCTAACGAAAGTTACCGAGCCATATGGCTGAACAGGAAGAATCATGGGTTAGATGAAGGGTACAGAGTTAGCAAGTTATATGCTTGGGCCTGAGGCCGATCAGCCTAAAACTATTGGAAGCATCTGTGTGTCTCTGTGGGACTGCAGGTCTGCGGGTCTGTGGGTCTGTGGGCCTAGACCTTGAGACTAGGCCCTAAAGTCAGGGCCAGAAACCTTCTACTACAAATGGCAGCCCAATGTGGGTCAAATATACCCTCATAAAGCCACAGAAAGCTTAAAAAATGGTCTAGAGCACAGGAACTGAAGCCCAAAGCAGCTGAGTTGTGTCTCTGAAGTGGCCTGCAGTAAAGAGACTGAGTGGTATATGGGATTCAATTATAAAATGGTGTGTTTGCTACATGCAATTTAAGGTGAACAAGGCCAGTTCCTGAGTTTAGATGTAAGCAAAAAGCTGTAAATGATACATTTAAGGTTTCTGTTCATAAGGACAAAAAGGGAACAGAATCAAAGATGGCTTTTCTAGTGGCAGTGTTTTCTTGGATCAACTCTGTTTGCCGTAGGCAAAGTAAGACTTGGCTTTTCAAAGAGAAGCTTCCTGATTCAGCCTTAGAGGCAAAACACTTGTGAGTTGTTTAAGAGGCCCTGCTGCCTAATACTTAAATGGAGTTAATGAGGAACAGATGGCAAAGCTTTACTTGGTAATCATATGGACCCTAAAATTCCCCAGAGTACCTGGGTTAAAAAGCTAAATTCTATGAAGCTAGACTAGGAGCTAGGTGGAGCCATCCACCCATCCTACCAACCTTGTACCTTGGCAGATTAAAGGTGTGTTCAGAAACAGAAAGAAATACAAGAATCTGGGTGGAGTCAATGACCCCGCCCAAACAAAGGTGTGGTCAGAGACAGAAAAAGTTAAGAAATAGATATACATTAAAGACAGTTTTTTATTAAAGTCTAAATGGCTTGGAGTGTGTTGAAAAAATATATGTACATAGGCTTAGAGAGAGAAAAAAAAAGTAGAGAAATCCCTTAAAAAAGAAATATAGAGTAAAACAAAAAAAAAAAGTCACATAAAGATGGAAAATACAAAGAATGTCTGGATACTGTATATTATTGTCTTATCTTTAAGCTTCTTGACCAAAAATGACTTAGTAAAAGCTGCTAAAAAACAGTTGATTATAAATGATGTTGGATTAATTCAATCTATATATTTTGTAAATGAGTTTACTTTAAAATTGAAATGCAAAGATACACTACTTTGGAGAAGAGGTTTTCCTTTTATTTTCACAGAAAATGAGAAACTGTGGATTTATTTCTGGATAAAGAACATAAAGTTTGATAGAGGAAGACCCCCTGAAAAATCTCCAATGGAAATGGATGGACCAGATGATTCAGCATTTCAGAGCACCTCTGTTGAAGTTTCCAGAGCTCTGTATCCAGAACAATTTCAAGGAGACTGGCTGAGATGACCCAGCCTTACAGACTACTCCACTAAAGACTTGTGCATAATCCTACATTTTTCTTTGGATTCTTATGAGATTGCCAACACCCCCATTCAGCAGGAAGTAGCCTAGAGAACGACACCCACATTCCCAAAACATGGATTATGGATGTTTGTGTTTATTTACAGTGTTGTTTATAAGTTGTTATAGGGGGGAAAGAATATTAGATTTGGAGTTCTTTTTGTTTTAAAAGGAGAAAAGGGGATATGAAGGGGTAATGTATTGTTTCATGGTAAATAATTGTCCCACCCACTGGTTTAATAAAAGCGCTGATTGGCCAAAGGCAGGCAGGAAGTGTTGGTGGGGCTACCAGACCAAAAACTCTGAGAACAGGAGCTGTTTTGGCCCATGAAAAGCACCATAGGAGAAGTAGGTGGGTAACTAAAATAGATAGGAAAGGAAGGGCAGAGTCAGAAACAGATCGATCCACATGCCCTAAGAAACTTGTAAGGAACACAGGTAAGCCACAGGCCACATGGCAGACAGAATAATAGAAATGGGTTTAGTTAAGATGAAAGAGCTAGCTAGCAATGTGCCTAAGCCATAGGCCAAACAGAATGAAGTTAATATAAGCATCTGAATCATTTTGGGGGGCCTAATCAGCAGCGGGCAGCGAAGCAGTCTAGGACCTCAGGTCTGTGGGTCTGTACCTCTCTTCTTTTTTAAGACTGATGTCTTTGCTTATTCTAGGTTTAAAATAAGTCTTAAACTTAAACAGCCTCAGACCTCCAACCTTCTTCTTGAGTATTGTTTTGGCTGTCTTGGAACTTTCACTTGTCTCTATATAGCTTACAATTATATTAACAATAACCACATTTCAACTTACTTGGATTTGGATTCATAATCAACTGATTCTATAAGTCAAATGGTAGAAAAACTGAAATCTTGACATTATTTAATTTCCTGTATAAAAACATGGCAAAGTGTCTGAGGATGTAATTTTGGTTGTATCAGTACCAGTGATATTGTAATTGTGCTTATATTTCAAATTCTCCCAGTTTGTTGCTGTAATATATATGACGCTGATTTTAACATCTTATTTCCTAATTAGACTATATTATCTTCTGTATGGTAAAAGATGACATATTTTGGGTATAGTGTTTATTGGTCTTTGTGTTTGGATGAGATTTTCCTTAGTCTTTGTGACAATATCATTCTATATCTGTTGCATAAACAATAAACAATCTTATTACCCAATAGTCTTAGCTCTCTAACATTGTTATTTCCATATATGTTATTGCTGTTTTTCTTTTCAGCCTTAATCTTTGCACACATCTTATGTCCCTCTCATGAGTTTAAAAAAAACTCTAAGAGATGTTTAATGTGATTATATTAATTTTATAAAAAATCTTGAGAATAATCAAATATTCTAACAAAATTGAGTTTTGCATTCTATGAAAATGCAATTTTAATATATACCTTTAAAAATTTAAATCAGATATAAAAATAACATTAAATGTTTTATATTTGTAACATTTGTGACTTTATTTGGATTTTGACGATTTATAGATTTTTCCCAATACATTTGAGAGTTATTATTATCTGTTATTATTTTAAATAACATAAATATTTAAAGCATATTACTATAATTCTTTTGCCTATTATTACAGAAAAGAGATTCAGTAAAGTTATTCTTTAATTTAATAATTTTTATATGCTTTTTAACCTGATTTTTCAGTAAAGAAACAGTAGGCTTTTTAAAAAATAGTTTTATAAATCATCCTTTTCATACATTTTTACTTATCACATTTTAATGATTAAAGTCAACATCGGGTAAAATATAGCTGGTTATAGCTACAGATTTCATTCCTTTCATTTCTCACAACTCAATAGAATATGTTTTAGCATTTCACTGTTGATAATAATGTTTGTTCTGAATATTTTCTTTTATATTTAATATCTATATAAATCTTCAGTGATGGTTCATTATTTATTTTTGACATTGACATTTTCCTTTTGATAAATCTTGACAGAGTTCATGCTTTTATTATTGGCATCAAAGAAGCTATTTCTTTTTTTTTTTTTTTTGTTCATCTTATAAAATGAATGCTAATTTTATGCCATGAAAACCCCTCCATTTGCTAATTTATTAAGTCTTTCTCTTTCATCTGGCCCTTTACCATGAAGTCTCAATCACAGTCCTGCCTAGAAAATGGTTTGACAATGTGAAATGCTCATAATCCTTCTGTGCTGAGGACTACCAGGTTCCTATTAGGCAAATGTATAATACAGCAAAAGCTAATTTATTTAAATTATTACACCTTACTTCTAAAAGTTTAATTTAATTTGCCATAACATTCTCTGTTGGACAAAAGGAAGTTATAAAGTTATAGGTTTCATATATGCTAGCAAATTTTAAGAAGTAATGCCAGCAAAACTGGACTCAGAAAAAAAGTTTTGAATGTGAAAAGTTATTATATGTGGGTTATTCTTTCAGATCTTCATTATCATGTTCACTGGAATAAGCTAAAAACATGGTTTTTCATAAATATTTAAAAAATAAACTTTCTCTGACTCTGTCTCTCTTTCTCCTGCCCCCCCCCCCCAACTTCATGTATTCAGAGCCGGTAGCTTTCCTTTGCAATGGACTAATAATTTATTAACATTTCAAAAAGAAACTATATAGAAACATGTATTTCAGGCAGATTTTTCTTTGGGCTGCCAGCTCACAAAAAATGACATAGAGATTTATTAATTATGAAAGCTTAGGCTATAACTTTGGCTTGACCCACTAACTCTATAAAGCATTATTCATTTGTATTAATCTACATTTTCCCTCTGTCATCTAGCTTGTCCTGTTTCCTCTCCTTGTCCTCTGCCTTTTCTTTTGCACCTAGACTTATCTCCTCCTCCTCATCGTTGTCAGGAAGTGCCACCTACCCTCTACCTACCTAGCTCTTGGCCATTCAGCTTTTTATTATTTCAACAGAAGGCACCTTGGCGAAGATACATCTTCAGTGTACAAAGATTATTCCACAACAAATGCACCAACGTCATTAGATTTCATATCATTTAAATTTTAACATATTCTATTTTATTAGTGCCTTAGTAAGTTTAATCAATTATTTATCATCATATACTTAATTGTTAAAATTCTCCATTTTATAAACAATTCTGAAAAATATTTATAATTATAGCTTTGTATAATTTTGTAATTATACTGTTATAAATTCATAAGATATACTGATCTTATGAGAAATATATGATATACATGTCAAGATTTTGACTATTTTAATTTTTATTCATTAACAAGTTTTAAGATAACTGATGGTATACATTTATATACATATAGTTAAAATACAAAATAACAAAATAATAAATTTATATTAAACTATAAATATTCTTAGATATTTTACTTCTGACATTCTCCTTCTGATAAGTAATCTGTGTCTTGATAGCTATTGAGATACTCAATTCTTGAGATAATGCTTAGGTATAAAGACATGTGGAGAAAAGACCCTGAGTAATTCCTAACTTTTTTTGGACCATGCATGCTCATTTCTGGAAATTAAAATATAAAATTTCCCTTTTATATACCAATGCAGACATATATAACACAGGAGGTCCTAAATTCTTGCAAAATGAGATTGTAAAAGTTAACAATAGAGAAACATAAATATTAAATACACCAAAGGGCAAATAAACTCCGTAAAAGAAGAAATATAAGCAAGCATTTACGGAACTTAATCACTTAAAAATCAAAAAGAAAATGGAAAGAGTAGAAATCATTATTTTTAAATGCTTATTTTGGAAATATTTACTTTTGGCTAAAACATAATTCCATAGTTTCCCTTACTTCCATTCTTCCCAGTGTTCCCAGGGACTTTAGCCTTTTTTCTATAATTGTGATTCATTTACACACACACTTAACATATAATAATAACTTAACAGTAAAATTGTCTGCTTTTATCCTTAATGTGGCAGTATAATATGCATTTAAATGGTATAGCTTTTGGTAAATAGGAAAGAAAAATAAAAATTAAGAACTTGTACCAAGAATGTCAGATTTTGATGGCACTTGAACATAGCACCTAAGTTGAGAATATACAGTCAGTCCAACCAAGGACTTGATTGATAGGTAGTATTGTTAATTTAATAAATCATAGACAGAGCATCTGACATAGTACAATATACCCCAGAAATTCATTTATATTAGCCTTTTTTCTGGAATTCTTGTTTTTAACTCTAAAAGGCTACTCAGACAGCAGCATGGATTTAAGCAATATCCTCTCTGAAGAAATTTTTAGTACTTAGAGAATACAAGTTAATTGGAAACAAGATTCAATTGTTTAGATCAGTATGGATATTTTGCAAATGTAAAAACTCTATCTCCCCACTTCTTTCTTTCATAATCTCAAATTTTCTTTGAGCCAGAGTGGAAGGACCCACATTTCCAGTGGAATCATGGGTAAACACTGTGGTGAAGAGGTTAATAACTGGGACCTGGCTTAAAAATTAATGTTTGTTGGAATCATATGGTGATGAAACATGTTTGATATACAAATCACTTAGTACAGTGTGTAACATTAAGGATTACATGATTTGACAAACTTGTTATGTCTTCATTATTCTTAATATGTCACTGCCTTCTTCAGCTGCTTTTACATTTGTCAGACATATGATGACCATGTTCTCATGTATTTCTTCCACTTGAACTAGATGAGGATTTCTTGGCTTAATATCTATGTCTAAATCATATTAATCTCTTTTTACATCTGAAACCATGTGTGCCCCAGGCTTCATTCTGGGCCATTTACAATTCCTACATTTGGAGTTTTGCTCATTAAATGTTTAATTATTGATATGAGTGACAAGTGTTAGTTTGCATACTCTACTTTTAACTAACATAAAACCCACCCAGTAAAAACTAGTGGGGTTGTTGAGAAGCAGTTTTTGGAAAAATTAAAAATCCTGTACTTCTCATCTCCTTTGTGTTTTTGAGTGATAGCATTAGATACAATAATATTAAGAAGGAGAAAGCGTCACTGAATGAGATAGTTATTTAGGAAAATATCCTCAACACTGCTTCTTGAAATATCTTGCAGTAGTTGTTACCTCTGAAAATTGTTATTTTAATGGTACATCATTTGTTCATATTTGTATGTTTCCCAGAACTGAACTTTGTTGAATAAAGATAAAACACTTTTTACGGTTATCAAATGTTCTATCCTGGGAACTTTCTCCTAACAACAAGCTAAGTACACAGAGATGATGTTCTTATTGAGGACTCTCCAAGAATGAGGAGGAGTAGAATTATTTACTGGTTTGCCATCTGAGGTACTGCGATGGAAGCATAGAGTATGAAGAAGAGAAGGAATAGGAAAATAGAGGAGGAAGACACTGACTACAGGGTAAGCTTGAATTTGATTTGATTTTATAATTACTCTGATTCTTGGTATTTGTTTGGTATTCAGATATACCCAGAGTATAGTGATGTGGGAATGTCTTTCTGTATGCTGTGAATATCAATCTTTAAATAAAGGAACTGTTTTGGCCCATGACAGGCACCATAGAAAAAGTAGGAGGGGGAAATCACAGCATAGGTAGGAGAAGGGCAGAGTCAGACAGACTGAGCCAGCTGCCCAAGAAGAAGCATGTAAGGAACACAGGTGAGCTGAGCTATGAACCACGTGGCAGACAGATTAATGAAAATGGGTTAAGATGAAATAGCTGGCTAGTAATGTGCCTGAACCATAGGCCAAACAGCATGAAGTTAATATAAGTTCTGAATCATTTCTGGGGGCCTAAAGCAGCAGTAGGCAGCAGTCTGGGGCTGTAGGTCTATAGGTCTGGACCTCTGGACCACCCCGGACCAGAAACCATATCACAACAGTATAGCTGTAGCTTTCTTTCTTTCTCTCTTTCCTTTTTTGAGTTTTTAAAGATTTTTTATTAGAATATATTCATATACTTAATTGGTTTCGTATGACACTTTCCTACATGAGCAGTGTATTTTGATCATATTTAACTCTTATTACTCTCTGACTCCTTGCCATTTTTTTTCATTTTATTATTTTCTTTTATTAAAAAATGCCATTTTTATCCATGTATCCCCCTGCTACCCCTCCCTCCCCTCCTCACAGTCCCTCCCAGTCAGGCTTCAGCCTCGCCCCTCTGGATACACCCATCTCCTCCCCCAAAAGGGCAAGAAGTCCCAACGTTGGTCAGCTCAGCATGGTACATTTACTCCAGGCAAGTCCAATTTACTCAACTCAAAGTCAAGACTGGGTTAGATGCTTGTCTGCAGGGAATGTGCTCCAAGGTGCCAGCCCATGCATGGGAACACAGTCTTATTCCACACTTGGAGGCTCCACATACTGCCCATGCCAATTGACAGCTGCCCACTCTTGGAGTGCCTAAATCCTATAGCATGCTTCCTTACCTTTCCTTTACTCCCAGCCCCTTCTGATTTAGTTTCAAGTATCATCTTCTACCCCAAAGCCTTCATTAAGTGATGACACCATATCGCTAAAGCTGATGAACAGCTTTGGTCTTCTCACTTGACATATTTTGGTAATTTTAGACTAATTCTTAATAAAACAGTTGCCAGGTAGTCTCCATGACTCACAGTATTCTACGTTCTCTATCTGCACAGATTATTCCTTTCAAACATTCATTAAATACTGGGGACCCCTAAAGCCTAAGTAGAAACTTTGGTTTTGTCTCTAATTATTTCCCATTCTCAGAAAACAGCACATCTACCTCTATTGATGACATCTGCTTACAAATGATTCACATATTTCCCCACATCTCTGACTTACACATTTAATTCAAGCTCTGTACTTACTTTGTGGTTAGACTTTTCCTATATCCAAGAGGTATCTCAAATCTTCACAAGTTCTCAAAATGTCCAGTATTGACATGAGAGTTTCTACATAGTTCTTAGGCTTCTTCCAAGACCATAAACATAAAGTTCTAGTGATATCTTTAACTCTGTTCATATATTGAACATTTCACCTCTTAAATATTGTTCATATCTATCCAGCTCTTTATTTTCACCTCTAATAGAGAAACTAGCATATAATGTAAACTTGAGAATAAAATTTTGAATTAATTATTCTCTATTATCATTTAGTGAGAACCTGACTTAGGAACTTTTCTTAGATAACAAGAGAATGCAAATTACAGTTTCATGAAAAGTTTTGCTCACCTCAGTCAGACTTTCAAGCAATAAGGACAGAATACATTACAAATGTTGGTGAAGATGTTAGGGAAAAGGAACTTTTAGGCATTGTGGAAATGTGAATTAGTTCACTACAGTGAAAAATAGTACAGAGGTTCATCAGAAACACTGAAATAAGATCCTCAATATTCCCAAGTTATTTTATGTTTGATTATATTCTTGAACATTGTTGGAAAAAACACTATATATATCTTTACATAACTATATTTATCAAAGCACTATTCATAATATTGAAGTAAGTATCTCTCACCAGATGAGTAGATAAAAACTAAATGTGGCACTACAATAGAATTTTATTCAACCATAACAAGAATGAAATATATCCTACATTGGAAAAATGAAAACACTTGGAAGTCATCACATTAAATAAATTAAGTCAGTTACAAAAACAAAATTTCATGTTTTCTCTAATTTTTGTGTCCTTGAGTTTATTGATAATATAACCATTTATGGACCTATAAATGGCAATGAAAATTGAAGGAATTAGGTGAAAGTATGCAATGGAGAGGAAGATGTCAGGTTTTTTAATGTATTTAAAGAGAAATTGTTTAGAAATATTTATGTGAAATATAAAACGTACAATGAAACCACACTTATAGGACCATGGAGATAAATGTTTGATCTACAGCAAGAGTTTCTGAATTGGTCCCCACTAAAAAAGTTCTCCATGTTTCTACAAAATTACAAAACAATAAGATCAAACTGTTTTCTTCTGAGGTGCAACAATTTAAAATTTTTATCTTTAAGACGCACATTGAGTAGCCAATTCTTTACAGAAAAGACTTGCATTCCCACACTGGCTTCCATTCATTGTGAAGACCTCCAGTGTGCCCTATGCCTGCCCCCCTTGTAGTTAACTGTTTTACCTTTAGGCACAGCATTCTTTTTGGTCTACTCTTCTCCATCCCTGTCATGGCCTACTTTTTGCCCACTCACTTTAGTCCCAAATTACTTTAGATTGTTTCTTCAGGAATATTTTCAGTTATCTTTCTCAAAATGTCAATGATATTATTGCTCTGTCAATGATAATTGCATTGTGTCTTTCTTGACCAGCATTTATAATCACTTTTTATGTACATTCCTCAAAGCAAAGACTCATTAAAGTAAAGATTTTCAATTATCCTCACAATTGTAGCTCTATAAATAACTAAACTAATGTGTTTAAACAGAAATACATATAATACTTTTGTAATAAATCAGCTTAATCATCTAGCATATTTATAAACAAATATGTATCAGAGAGAAATGATGCCTGTATAAAACACACCCCATTTCCCCACCACATTCCTTACCCAAATCCACACACGTACCCACATATACACAATACAAATGTATTTATTAACATTAGACAAGTCTCTCTGAGGCCCAATTGTCCCATCTATTTATAGCTGAAATCTTTACCATATTTGGATACAACATTTTAAAATGTTAACTTGACCTAAAATTAACATTAAAATAATAATGTGTGGCTACCACGGTACCCATTGAAACTACAGTTATAAAATTTGTAGAATATATTATGGGCTAAGAAGTACTATCATTAAAAGTCAATAAATATATTTTGAATGATTATTGAGAAAGGCCAAAACAGATGCACAAAGACATGTGAAAGCAATTGACAGATAAACAGAAGGACAATCAATTCTTCAGGCTATTCTTGAGGAAGCCCTGGTTTTGTTGAGTCTCCTCTTCAGTTAACATCTTAATTTACTTCCTCTAGCTCCTATTGAAAAATTCCTTGCATCAGAATCCCTATATAATTTTCTTAGTTGAGGACAAGACAAAGAAAATACAATTTTCCCTAATGAGAGAAAACAACAATTCATAATATTGTTGGGACTGAGAATGGGCGGAATTTAAGTAGAATTGTTTCACAATTGGTTGTGAAGAGTCCTTTGTCAAGTACCATTTGAAGTAACCAGGGGGCATTTCTCACTGGCTAATTCATGAAGTATAGTAGAAAGCCCAAGTACAAGCTTCACTTTAGTTATGGCACAGTGGTTGTTGATATTTGGTTATTGCAATTTCCATGTTGTTTTCTATTTCTCTAAGTAACTCCACTTCTAGTCTAGTTACTGTATCAGAACCTCTTAAAGATGTCCTCCTCTATTTGCTGTGACACAGTTAAACGTAATATTTTTCCAATGACTGTTTTTGATCTAATGTTACTCTCAAAGGAAACAAAAATATGACATATTCATTGTGGTGGGATTCAGGTGTCAGTTGATAAGGTCGGAAGATGCTTATCTAGGGTCCCAGGCTCCTGAAGGGGGAGTGGGCAACCCCATTCAAAAGGAGTTGTTGATGGATTTCATTTTGATAAGGAGGGGAGGTTAGTTCACTGATAGTAAAAATCCTGGTGGAAAATGACATTGTTTTCTGACTGACAGCTTGAACATTGTTGGTATTAAGGGAGAGCAAATCTGCGAAATATGCCTATGCCTATGATTTCCATAGGTACCATCTTTTGATTTTATAACATATTAAAGTATCTCTAGCAGAAAGCTGCAGTTCCATTTTAAGATTGAGTTCAGACATCAATATTCTGGGCTTGGGACCATTTTTCTACAGCAGCTTAAGGCAATTGGCAGACAGAGATATGTTGCTCAGGTAAGTCTACCTTAAAAGGTTTGAGTAGCAGCTTTTATCTTTACTTTGGGTGTCACATTTTTTTTATTTTTATTTATTTTTTATTTTTTATTTTTTTTGCCTAGTAAGGCAAGTCTTATTTCCTTTTTAAAAAATAAATCATGCACATAACCACAAAGATAGTTGAAAACGTATTCACTAATGGCATAGATGCCACAAAGAAATCAGTATGTTTAAAATTTATGGATTAAAGCTTAAATCAGTGGTCTTGTTCTCTTGAAGCTAGAACAATATAAGTTGACAACAATTAGTGACTTTTTCCCAATGTACCAATGTAATTTTTCAAGTTTCTTCCATTGGCAGCCAATCATGATTTCACATAATTGACTGGTTGGAATCTGTTCTCAGATGGTTGGCTGCCAGAAGCCCATATAAAATGAGGAGGATAGCCAGTGAAAACAGGTTTACACTCTCAAAGTCTGCTCTGGTTGCTTTATCCTTTAAAAGAGCTAAAAGGAAACATTTCACAAAGGAAGCTTCAGAAGACAAACCACCTTGTTGGGGAAAAAGGTATCAATAGGGCAGTATAAACATCAAACTTATCTAAGGAGCACATCAAGTGTGAATTATTATTACAACTAAGTTCACAGTTTCTTATGAATTACTTCCCTTTACTATTCTTTACTCTCTTTTTACAGTCTTTGCAATCAGTTTTTCTGATTAGGACACTCCAAGTTAAAGAAATGTAGTGGCACATCTTTATTTGTCAACCTGTCTGATTGGAATTGCTTGGGCCACACAGCTCCAGAAATTTCTGTGAGAGCCCTTCCAGACAGGCCAGCTGATATAAAGACCCGCTCAGAATGGGAGTAATAACATACTGTGAGTTAGCATCTCAGGTAGAAAAGCAAACAAAAATAGAAAAAGATTGGGAGACAGTGAACTGAGTCCAAGCATTTATCATTCCCTATTTTCTGCATGTGAGCACAGTGTGACCAGCTCTTCACCCATGGAACATCTATATTCATTTCAACCATGGGCTAAAATAACTGGTTCCCTATTTCAATTACTTTGGTAAGGTATTTTTCCACAGCAACAAACAGTAACTAATATGTGAAGCAAATCTTGTGATTTTTCTAATCATTCCTCTACTGAAAAAGGATCACCTTTCTGACTCGAAAGTTACTAAGTTTTATTATTACACTTCTAACGGTGTCCTACAATTTTATTTTCCACCTTCAGTTGGTGGCAGAACAAGCCTAATGGTCTTTGGCTAGAAATAAAGCTGTATAAAAAGTAGTTGATAATACCAGGAAACCACCAGGAGAGTCTCTTGTTATCCAAAGTGATGAAATCATCTCAAATTCTAGGGTGCAGGTAGTCTTCTTGTAGCTAGTGAAATAGATCTAGGGGACACAATTTTAGCTATAACTGGGATAAAGACAGAGATTTCAGGAATACTAAAGATCTTTATGTTGAATATTCACTTTTAGTGCCAGTGCATGACAGCCTAAAATAAACATGATTTGAAGTAATTGGAGATGCTTCCAATAATTCATCATAGCCAAAAAATGCTATTTTAAACAAAGCATCAGCTGAAACTATACTTTCATTGGAAACATTTATATGTAAAAATCTCTTTCCCTTACAGAAATCAAATGATGGGTTTGTTTAAGCTTAAACTTCTCCTAAGGTGAGCTGGATTGTGATGGTACCTGCTCACCCAAACCTGTTTCCCATCTGGCTTCTAATCATGCCCACACCATCCTTTCTGAAGAAGAATGTTTTGATATTCAAGGCTGTGTAATTTTCTCATGAGAAGAGCTACCATTCGCTAATTGCAGCAACCTAATATATAGTTCCAAGTGTACTCAAACCCATAGACAGCTCAGATTGTTTTAGGTAAGGCACTATAGAAAGCAGAGCCACCTTGGATTATATTTGCTGTGTTCTCTAATTTCACCTGTGTCAAAGCCATTTAGGGTAGATCAGCAGCCATGAAAAGCTGCCTCCCAGGAAGGTAATTGTAAGAAACCTTTCTGGGGTTACATATTAGCCTCACTCTCAAAAATATCCAATGGGGAACAAAAAAGGCTGACAGATTTATGGAATCTCTTTCTTAGAAGAGAACCCTCACCAGACCACAGGCGGCCATTAGTTCACTAAACTCTCACCCTGCAGGGCCTTGCTTTGTACCAGCATAATAGGCCATATAAAGTTAATCTCATTATGTCCATCAGTGTAATTCACTGGGGCAATTCAATATTAGAGAGAAACCTACAGTGAATATTCTGAAAATTTAAAGACCTCTTTTGTTTTCTTTATTTTTAAACGATTTTATTAGGACGTAATTCATGCACTATACAATTCAACTCTTAAAATGTTTAACACAGCAGCATTCAATTTATTCACACAATCTAACATCCATCACTGCTGTTAGTTTTTGAACATATCCATTGTGCCAAACACACCCCAGAGTTTTTGACTATAAAATCAACCTTCCAGCTTCCCCCAACTCCTCCCAATAACAAATTTCTGTACCCATGTACTTGTTTATTTTATTCTATCTTACATAAATGAAATGACAAAACATGTAATTCCTTCCTCTCTGACTTAAAACAATGTGTTAACTTTCATCTATAGTTTAGCATGTATTAGTATTTCATGTGTTTTATTATCAAATAATATTCTAATTCATAAATATGCTACATTTTGCTTATTTGATCATCAGTTAATGCATGACAAAGTTGTTTCTAGGTAGGAATCAAGTTCTGAACATTCATTTATAGGTTTTATGTAAAGATTAATATATCATTTCTCTTGAGTATAGACTTGAGCAGAATTCTGAGACTATACAACCTCTCCATGTTTAAGATGCTAAAGAAAGTTCAAATTGTTTAGTGAAGGGTCTATGCCATCGCCTATTCCTACTAGCCGATGTAATGTTTCTAGCATACCCACTATTTCAGAATTATTTAGAAAATAGAGGTTATGCTAAAAAAGATTAATAAAAGTATAGATAACCATTTAATGAATATTTTGAAAAAACCCACTTAAGTTTTATGTTCTCGAAAGTGTAACATTTTCAATACAATAAAGAGTATCTCTGTGAACCCACTTTAAATTAAAATCTCACATACTACTCTCCTTCTGGTAGTTTTCTATTAATCTTTTAATATCATTTCAGCACTAATTCCACCATATGGAACTTTTAGACAGATTATGTATCTCTGTCTCCTTTTAGAAGCTTATAAATATCTTAAGGGAAGGAATGGAGAAGGAGATGGATAGATGGCTTAGTGATTAAGAGCATAGACCTTGATTTAATTTCTAGAACCCACATGGTAGCCCAGAAATTTTGTGACTCCACTTCCAGGAGGATCTGAGACCTTTCCTGACCCGAGAAGGCTCTATATGAACATGTTACATATATATAACTCAAGCACACACATGTACACATAAAATTTTAATATATATATATATATATATATATATTTAAAAATGAAAATGTCTATGCCTTCTGCAATTTGGTAATTTTTTATATATTTTTATGGTCTATCATCAAATGTCAATTACCATTGTGAAGTTGTTTATTTTGGGAACCCAAATCTTTAGAAATTAGTACTTATACAATTAGTTGAGGTAGTTGTTAAAGAATTTGAAATTGTGTGGCTCAGCTAAGTTTATTTATTCAATTAGTTTTCAAATTTGTTCCTGAAAACTAGGAACTGACCAACATAGAAGCTCAAATTTAGTCATCTTTCCATAAATGGATCAAAATATTGGATGAAAATAATTGTGATCCTGCCAATTGTGTTGGCTCAAGATAAAGACAACTGTCTTTGATTTTAATCCATTGAATTGGACTCAAAGTCAGTGTTAGTCTAGAAATCCTGCAGAGGTCCACCTGCTATGAGAAGCTTTAAGATTGAGAAACCAAAACTTTGAGGTTACCAGCACTAACATCTAGAATTAAGACGGCTGCAGTTCATGTTGACATTTCCAATAGCCACCAAGTCTCATGGAGACCCAGTTCACACACTAGTATGAAGGATTTTACACTAAGCCTTCATTAATTTTCCAACATTGTTCTCTTTGATTCTATTCTTTTTGTCCTTATTAATAAGAACCTTAAATCCACCATACAGAGCTCTTTACTTATATCTAGACTCAAAACTAGCCTTGTTTACCTTAAATTGCATGTAGCAAACACACCATTTATAATTTAATCCCATATACTACTCAGTCTCTTTACTGTGGGCCACTTCAGAGACACAACTCGGAAGCTGCTTTGGGCTTCAGTTCCTGTGCTCCAGATTGTTTTTTAAGCTTTCTATGACTTTATGTGGGTATTTTTTACCCATGTTGGGCTGCCATTTGTAGTATGAGTATACTTCCTGCCTGCCTTTGGCCAATCAGCATTTTTTATTAAACCAGTGGGTGGGACAATTATTTACAATGAAACAACACATTGACATCATATGTAATTATATTTGTCTTTCATATCTCTTTTCTATAAATAACTATAACCTATGGATTCTTTCTTCATTTTTACTGACCATGAATTTATTTCTCTCAAATGTACACAAAATATAATCAAATGTTATAATAAGTTTTCATCAAGGTTTCTAAAATTGTCTACCTTTATTTATGCTATGTAATGAAGCTAAAAATAAATAGGATGAAAAATTCTTGTCCTTTTGAATGACTATTTTGCAAAATTTTGTCAATAGATAAGGGCAAAATGGCAGTGAGGACCAATTCCCTAATAATCATGCCGCAGTATTGGTGAGTCAGAAGCATGGAGTGGGGGAGAGCAGCACTGAAGGAACGCAGAACAAAACTGAAGGAACCGAAGAACAAATCTTCTTCTATAGAAAAGGATCTACACAGATCGAACAGGGTAATGCACTGACAGTAACCATAGTAACAAAAATCTCAGTGTCAGTCAGATTTAAAACTTCATTCAAATAAAAACCAAATGGCGAAGGCCAGCAACAAGAAAAAAAAATATGCTCAGTTTTAGACATAAATGTTATTTATCTGTTTTAGTGTCTTGGGTAAGAACTGCAACTAAAAACAGCAAATTAGATTAAGCATTCCAAGGAAGAAAGAAAGGAAGGAAGGAAAGAAGAAATAAAGAAGGTAGGAAGCAGTGAACAGACAATTCTACCAAGAAGAAAATCATAGAAGTTGTGATTGTCTGATAATAATTGCCTGGAGTGGATGTGCTGTGCTGATCTGGATAGAGGAAGACAATGTGGGGTTAGAAAGAGACTGGGTACTAGGGAAACCTCCAAGAACTCACTGGATGTCCCTGGCCAAGTCTCCAACCAATAGTGGAGGGGTTGCCTAAACAGGACTTCCCCTATAATCAAATGGGTAACTACCCTAAGTGTCATGGCAGAACCTACATCCAACAGGGAATGGAGGTGGAGGCGGAAATCCATGACTTAGCACTGGCAGAGCTCCTGGTTCATCTGAGAACAGAGGAAGAAAATCTGTATGAATAGGGATTATGAGGAAAATTCCCATAGTAATGGCCAGTTGGAGTTCTAGGGGGCTCACTGAATCAAGAACAGCCACTGGAGATCCATTGGGAAAGGGAGCTGGGACCTCCAAAAATAGGCAACTGTCGATCAGCATGGGTAGTATGTGGAGCCTTGAGGGGTAGGATCAGACTGTTCCTATGTGTGGGCTGGCACCTTGGAGTACATTCCTGTAGAAGAACATCTAACCCACTCTTCACGTTGGGATGAAGAAATCGGACTTGGTTGCAGTGGATGCACCACACTGGCCTACCTTGGGACTTTTTGCCCTTTTGGGGGAGGGGATGGGGCATGGGGAGGGGCGAGGCTGAAGGCTAACTGGGCAGGATTGAGAAGAGGGAAGGGTTAGGGAGCAGGGCGATACATAGATAAAAATGTTATTTATTTAATAATAATAAAAAAGTATAACAACATCAACAAAATACTGACAGTGGAGCCCCAGTGCCAAGGACAGTTTCCGTTCATCTTATTAAACAGAAAAGTCAAAAAATTAAAAAAAAACGTAAGTGCTCACAGGAAATTACATATAACACATAACAGACAATCTCCGTGGAAGGGTGAGAGCTGTAAGACATACCCAAAGAAAGAATTAAGAATGCTAACAAAGGACAATGAACAAAGCCTTTAGCAAGGTGAGAAGGAGGCTGGACATGGGAATAAAGAACCAGTGGGGCCAAAGTTCTGTGAACAGAAGTGACCAAAGCAAAACAGAAACTATTAAATGATAAGAGTACAGCCGCAATTGGGATCATAAAAGGAGAAAAGAAAAATGGGATTTCTGAAGAAATAAATAACTAAAAATATTTCCAATAGCCACAAACGGAAGATCAGAAGACCTCAGAACATGAGAGTACCAAGTCCAGCATATATAGTTACATTTTAAAGCGTAGAAACAAAAATAAAAGAGAAAATATTAAGGAAAAAAATCCTTTAAGGCTCAGTGAAACAAACAGCCGAACTTTAGAATTCTTGCATGAAACCAATTGACGAAAGAAAAATTATTATATACGAGGAGATAATTAGGAATAAAATAGAAACCAAAACTGTATGTCAATTCAGAAATCTTTATCTAAATAAAACATGCTTCCAAACGAAAAGAGAAATAGACATTCTCCAATAGATGTCTGTTGTTTGCCTGGGGAAATGTGAAGAAATGTCTGCTTACCATAGATAGAAAACAAAATATTTTGCAAAGAAGTCTATACTTAAAGGAGTATAGATAATTGTTTTAAAGGCAAGTGGATCACAAGCCCATCTAAAATGAGTGTTGAGTCTGCAAAGTTACATCCCTGAAGCTCCTTGTATAACTTGTAAGCAGCTCAAAAGACCTGAGTCTCCTTTCCCTGACTACTCTTTCTGAAAAACTCAAGAATCAGGAAACATTCAAATTTATGAAACAAAGAAAGAACTTTGACAATGAAACAAATGAAGACCAGACAAAAGAATGCTTTTTCTTCTTTTATAAGCTGATTTAACCTAATAATTTAAAAATATTTAGAAAATAATTTAAAGTCTTTAAAAAGCATAGCAAGAGGAATACAAAGAATACATTGTAAATTTGATTAATTATGTACTATGTGCTAACTCTAAACAGACCCCTATAAAATATGTGGTTTATAACAGTAACTAATTATAACGGTTGTAATTCAGCAAAATGTTTTCAAGGACCTGGGTGCTAAAAAGAGTAAGATTAAAGGAAATGATATGTTTGGACTTTTGAATGTTTGACAGAATTCAGCCCTCTGCAACTGATATTTCTCTTACCTTCTGATCCTTGAACTCTCTCTGACTCCCTTTCTGACTTACCACTTCTGCCTCCAAACAGATAAAATTCTCTGTGACATGCTGTGATTATATTAGGCCTAACTCAAGTGATCCAGGATAGCTTTCCAATCTCAAACCTTTAAGTTGAATCATACCTATAAAGTACATTTTGCAAGAAATATAACATTTGCAGTAGCCACTGAGTAAAAGTATTGGAAACATTGTACAGTGAACATTATTCTTATCACTAAATGAAATAGGTGAAATAGAGATTTTAAAGGCTCTATCTTCCTTCTATCTACCTACCCACCATCTATCTTCTGCCTATATAGCTATCTAGATCACAGCTATCATCTGTACTTTTATCAATTTATCATCTATAAAATGTTCAAAGAAACTTTAAATTACCTCCTCACAAAAACCTAAAGATAAAAAAATTTAAAAATAGATGAGTTAATATAAAATATTGAGGGGTATCTAAAATATTTGGACATTATTTGTCCAGTCCATGTGTTATTGACGTCTTGGGCAGGATGTTGGTGAAGAAATGTTTGAGATACAGTTAGCCAAAGTCTTCACAAACTAGTAAATAAAGCAGCACCTTGGAAGCCTTCCAAATGCAGGATTTAGCAAATAGGGAAAAAAAAAGATTAAGAACAAATAAAGAAAAGTATATAATATGCAGGTACTTCCTATGCCAAGTACTGGACTGTAAAGTCCTGAATGAAGCAAGAGTAAAATTAAAGGTTAAATATAGTAGTATATATGGAGCCATTATAACATATCTTCTTCAGAAACCAGCATAAGAAAAAAATAAAGAATGCTTAAAATATTGAAAAGGAGAAAAAGCAAGAAAGAGAAATTATTGTAAGTAAATTTATATAAGTAGTAAATTTTAAAAATAAATCAAAGTATGGTTTTAAAATTAATCTAGACGAAGACAGCAAATTTTTATCACTGGTGATAAAAATATTCTCAAACTTTCTACAATACCATGATCATTTTAATACTTGCACAAACATACTTGAAACTTTAACATTTTCCAGTTAGAAATTTTTACCACTTAAAAGAGTTTGCAGGAAAAATGAAAAATTGTTGTGCAGAGTTTCTAGACCAGCCATTGTACTAAAGAGTTGGTACTGGATGATTTTCCCCCATATTTAGAAAGATGCTGGATCATGGCCACTTTCCTCTTCTGTGCATCATTAGACAGGATGTCTTGAGCACTGACAGAAAGAAAATATATTCATGAACAGTCTCAGAAAACATATGAACAGATGCCAAAAATAAGTCCATTTAGATATAAAATCAAAACCATTTCGATCTGATTATAAATAATGGAACAAATAGACCATTTCAACAATTGTGTGAAAACAGAATACTATTCCCATTTTTACATAATTTCTAGGTATTTCTTATGTCTGGACTATATAGTGGCATTTTGAGATTATATTTCAGAAAAGTAGAATCTAGTGGAAAAATAAGATCTATAGTTGTTTTTGTTTTTTTTTTAAAGATAGCGACACCCTTCTTATGCAGTATTGATCGCATATATCAAGCCTCTTTTACTTCTGTCATATATTTTGCTTTTGCTGTTGTAATAGTCATTGGCAAAGCCTGCTTGTCAAATCTAATTTCACACCTTTTATTTCCCTCCCTAGACTCCTCCTCTTGTGTTTTCTATTAGCATAATTTTATCATGTAAAACAAGGGAGAGTAAGGAGTTACAAGGGTTCTAGATTTAGTCTATATCTCAGGCGTGTAGACCCACAAGTCATAGTCGCTGTTAACACAACTCAAGCTCTGTTGTCATAGTACAAAGCAGCTTTCAATGATATGCATAAAATTGAACATAGCTCTGTTCCAGTCAAACTTTATTTAAAAACCGGCTACAGACTCTGTGAAAATACTTTGGCCTGGAGTTTTAGCTGGGCTCATCCTGTGGGTTCTTGATTGTTCCCTAGTATCAGATTTCTCTCTAATTCCACAGTGGCTCTTTCTATCAGGATATCCACTTCTTTGCTCTCCCTGTCGTTTGCTTCCTCCACCCATAGTCCCAATCTCCAATATTCTCCTCTCATCTCCTCTTGCTCCCCTACCCCATGATTACAATTTTCTCAGGATATCCTATTTCCCCTTCCCAGAGCAATCTATGGATGTCTCTCTTAGCCTTCTCTTGTTATTTAATTACTGGGACAATGAGGGAGGGTGCAGATTGTAGCTTTGTTATCCTTTGTTTTATATCCAAAATCCACTTATGAGTGACTACATATCATGCCTGCCCTTTCCCTGTTATCATATGAATGACCACCCTAATTGTCATTTATAGAACCTTCATCCAGCAACTGATGTAGGCAGACAGAGAGATCCATAGCTAAACAGCCACTGAGCTACTGGTCCAGCGGAAGAGAGGGAGGAGAGATTGCATGACTAAAGGGATCAGATCATGATGGGGAGACCGATGGATTAGGCAGACCCAGTTCTGTTGGGAGCTAGAGGACTCTGAATTAACAACTGATGAGTCTTCATGGAATGGACCTGGACTCTTCGAATGTGGATGTGGATGATAGTTGAAAGGCATGGGCAGTTTCTGGGGCCTTTTGCAATCAGACCAGAGTCTATCCTGGGTACATGAACTGGCTTCTTGAAGCCCGTGCCAGGTGGGAAAACACCCTTCTGAACTCTGATACTGGGGGAGGAACTTGGTGCTTCCCCAACTGGATATTCCAGACCAATCAGTCTCACCTTGGGATTCCTTGCCCTCTCCTTCTGGGGAGTGAATGGGAGTTTGAAGTAGGAAGGGGGAGGGGTTGGGAGAAGGGATGGGAGGGTGTTGGGTATGACAAATTTTTTTAAAATAAAATAAAATATAAGTACCCACCCAGAAAAGAAAATACTTTGGTTATTCCTGATGTAAGTCCCATATAAGAAAATTATTTTCAACTTTTATGCCCAATTTAATTCTGGATTATTATCATCTACCATGTTCTCCCCACTTAACATGGACGAAGGCATAATCTGGTCTTTGATCTAAGTTTCACAGATATAATGGCACACTTACCATGTCCCAGTGTAAAGAGCAAATTATGTATTCTTCTAAATTGCACAGTATGAAGAGCCTAGCATGTGCTCTTTCAACTCACAATTCTTAAATCAACCAGATTATATTTACTGGCAAGCTTAGGAAGCATTATCTCTTGATTTCTCACAGATATTTTGTGCCATGAAGAATATGTGAACATTGTTCTAGTAGTAGTTATAAATAGTTCTACAAAAAAAATCTTAAAAAATAAATCATGTGACTTAATTGGTGTTTCCTGTAGAATACAAGAACACCTAAGTAAGTATAATTGCAAAAAAGAGTCCCATTGTTTTTCTAAGAAATGCATTTATCTATAGTATTGCTAGTGTTGATTAACAGTAAAACAAAGTCATAATGCTATTGTACGATCTTTCTATATATTACACACATGTATACATAATACACATATATACACACACACACACACACACATATCATTTGGTAATATAATGCATGTCCCACAGACTTGCTTTTTCTCTCTGCAGAAATAGTTATGTTTAAAGATAAACCTCAAAGCCATAATATAAGGTCTTAATTTTTTATTAATGTGGTGACCCAAAACAAAATTGACCTTAACTTATTTGTAGATAATTTTAATTTAGCAAAAGCTAATGTTATTTAGATTGAAAACCTTGGTTTTGTATCCATTGAGAAGTCTTGGAGGAATAAATAAGCTAAAAAGTTGCTTAGATTTGATAGATATTATAAATAATTGTGCTGCCTTTCCCTGCTGATAAATTATCAGAAATTTAAGTTTCTAATAGCAGAAGCTCTGTTCCTCATCTGCAACCAAATACATTGGTTGTATTAATTAGCTTGCTTTAAATACTCATCACCTTTTGCTTAAACAGTTCACTTTGAGAAAATTCCTTGTGGTTCTAAGTAGCATTATACATTAAATATGGGAAGGGGCCAATGCATTAATCAAATAAATGTTAGTCCATTTGAAGAGTGTCCTTTAACTTGAGTTTAACTCTATTTTCCATTTCCTCCCTCCCCCTGCTCCCTATTTCCTGAGCTATTTGTATTAATATTCTGATTTGTTCTTATCATTAAATGTTATGCTGTAGTAGAAAAACTATAGAAGCCATAGCTCTCAAGTATTAATATCTTCCTGGAGACACTCATCTTTTTATCCCAGGCCTTCTAGTTCTAGGAGTAACTAGCTATTCTCAGCAGAAACAGTGTACAAAGCCTGACATGTTATAGTTTTTCTGCCTCAATACTAAATAACTAACACAAGTCTATTTCTCCCTAATTTATAAGGAGAACCAGCCCCATGGGATGAGTGAAGCACCATGAAGGAAAGAAACGTAATAGCAAAGCTCATCACCATGAAAGGGCTTTTAAACATAAGAGCATTTAGCAAGACCTTCTATGTTTCTGGCCCAATGTACTACTAAAATAATTCAAATTATTAATCTCAAATACAAGTTCTCAACCTCTTCTAATATCCTTGTGAATCAGATTCCAGTATTTTCAAATTAAGAATCATTGTTAATTGATTCTGAACAGCAATAAGATTTGTAAGCCAATGTATCAAGTACCTTACCTTTTTATCTTTCTTTTAATAGTGGTACTGATTTATTTATTTATTTCTCAGTACTAAGGATTGAGCTGAGGGCTTTGCATGTGCTAGAAAAAGTTCTCTATTGATGATGCACTATCATCATCCTCTCCTCACTAAATATCTATTTATTTATTGAAAAATCGAAAGGTCCTCACAGAGTTTACCAAATTGGATTTGAACTTACCATGTAGTCCAGCCTGACTTTATTGTTGAAATTCTCCCATCTCAGTTTACCAGATTAGCTGGGATTACACGTCTTTGACACCCAGCACATTCACACCATTTGTTCTTCCAACTTCTCTTTAAATGTCTTGGTTTTAACAAATTGATAAGTAAATGTGCCTGCATATGACAAACTTGATAATCCACTTTGGTTACCATTTACTTTATAGCCAATCCCGAATTTTAGACAATAAAAAAGGAATTTAATCCTATTCCATTCAAAAAGCTTTCATATTTTGTAGAGCGGAACTCATTAATAAATTAACTTCTTACTCTTAGATCTATTTCACTCATAAGATAAGAGAACCTTGAAGACTAAATGTGATTTTTTAAAATCTCTTTGTAGAAGATCAGTTATTTTAATTAGAAAACATTGCTTTGCTTGAATTTTCCTCCCATTCCTTCTTCTTTCTTACTTTCCTTATGTGATCTAGATAATACAGAAATAAGCCAAAATTACTAGATGGAGAAATGAGTTGTGTGAGAAAAGCGGCAGCTTGTGGGAGGGAGGGCTGGATTCAGTGACCGATACCTCTCTAAAATTACAGGTGTGGGAGGAGAGAGCAGGTTGCTTTGGCAACAATAGCAGAGACTATAGTTGTAGTGTTAATAATGAGAAGCAGATGAGAAAAATGGGTTTTACAGATAAGTGCTATAGGGTATCAGTAATGGGCCCAGTAATCTACATGGGTCTGCTTGAAAGCTTGGAATGGAGGTGACAGGACACAAAGTGCTTCTAAAATCATGCTCAGTATTTATGGATGCATGAAAGAGAAAAGAGGTCTTTCTGTAGCATAGAAAGGAAAATAAATAATAAATACTTGCTTTAAGATAATGGGGAGTTGAAAAGTTAACTTGAGAATGACTGCAAATTTAAGATTGGGAATGTAGCTCAGTGCTAACACACTTACTCAACCTATAAGAACATTAAGAAAGATTACACAAATTTATATTGGTACTCCTGAGTGTATTAAAATGCAGGTCTGAGATCCAGACTCTCAAAGTGCTTTGCCAGGCTTTGTTGGAAGGATGATATCTTGATCCAGTAGACAGAACATATGAGTCTTTCCAGAACTGTCAGTTACACTAGGCACTGCTAACAGAGACCATTTCACCTTCCCCCATGCCTTCCCTCTAAGGACTGGTGGCTGGAATATGCAGACTAACTTCACCTAGGGCAAAAGGAAGTTCAAAGCACACAGAGTCAAGGGGAAGCTTTTGTAACAATGTGAAAACCCATGAAAAGAGCAGAGCAAGTGAAATAGATAAAAATATGTTGAAAGTCAGAGATTTACCTGTCTCTGCTCATCTTTTCAGCTGTGTCTCAAGGGACCACTCCTCTGCTCTGGAAAGATGAACAGTACCTCTCTGGTAATCCCTGTGTGCAGCAGGATCAACCTGCAAAGCATTGCTTTATAAAACATAGTTACTGAAATAGGAACTGGCAGCCTCATTCATTTTAAATAAGACTAAAACATAAAATCATGGGTTTTTTTCCTCAAAGTTTCAGAAGGCATTTAATATTTCTCATGCTAAACCCCAGATTTCTTGAAAACCCTCACAGAAGATTAAACTCCCGTTCTTTCTTTTATACTCTTGTAACAGCAGAAAAATAACATTTTTGTCTTTCATTTTTCTTTCACCTAGGTCAGCATCACAGTCTTATAGAACTTTGTATCTGTGTTTACTGATACAGACAGTGTCCTGGGTGCTCTCTGGACCGAATGAGGAACTAAATAATTTGGGTGACACCCTAGCCAGATAGGACTGTGGTGAAGGAAGTGTTTGATTTATCAGAAAATATCTCAATTGGCATAAAAGATCTGCATGTTATTTCATGGTACCCTGAAAACTAGCTCCCAGGAAGGAAGATTTTAGTGGACCCTGTGTCTGAAGCATATGGCATCTTTAGCAATCAAGACTTGTCTTTCATCCCTGGAAGACAAGAGGAAGAGCCTATAATATTTCAAGTATCTGTTGAACAATCCTGTCCTGAACTCAAAAGACATTTTCTTATGCCTGCTATTGGGATATTTGTAAGATGGTTTATTGATCTTCTGGGATCATTGTTGGTCCAGATGGGAAAACTTTAGTTAATGAATGATAAGTATTTTAAGTAAATATCATAATCCCTTATGACTTTCTCAGGGAGCTGTAACATAAGTTTACCCTCCTCCCCTTTTCTTCTGTATTTATCTTCCTCCTCCATTCCATAATTAGAGTCTACCTCAACCCTAGACCAAGAGGTACTGACAACTAAAATATGCTGAGAGAAGGAAGAGTGTTCTTTAGTTATCTGATACCGGAGTGTCATCTTTAAAACTATACACAAAGAGGTGACACTATACCCACTGAGAGCCTGTTATAAATATGTAGGAGCAGGCTGTATTTAAGTATTCAGGAATATATACATACATAAACAGTTCAAGAAAAAGAGGCCATGAATTTGAAAAAGGCACACATGGGAGGGTGAGGAGGGAAGAAAAGTAAGGGTAAAATATTGTAATTATAATCTCAAAAGGTATACAGATATATTTTATTGTGGTATATATATTAAAATATACATAATCAAAATACTGACATATATGTGGTAAGAAGAAAAGACCCCTTGATCTAAGATGACAGATACCCTGACATCCTATATGTTTTGATAATAATGACCATGCGATTCCTATGTCTTACATACTTAACCTAGACTACTGTGCACATCTGATATTTAGTTAGTGTTATATGTTACTTGTAATTTAGACTTTCCTTTATTGATGAAAATTCCTTTCTGTGGGAAAGCCATAGCTTCTCTAATCCCAGACTGAGCATGAATGAACCTGAGGCTAATGCCAGCTTCAAAGGAAAGTGTGTGATTTTAGGCCTGAACCTCTTAATTGTCCACAGATTCAGATATGTGTGGGTATATGGAAATAACAGAAGTCCCTAATAATAGCTTTTATGCAGTGATTTCTTTTTCATGTTCCTTCTGTAACTTTGTAGATATTTTTCACCACTGAGGAAAGACTGAGAATTATATTGGCATAAAATAAAATGATACTATCATAGGTTTTGGAGCCATGATGCTTGGAGATGTTTAAAATTTGATTCTTTTTATTGAATGCTCATTAAAAATTCAAGTCTTATCTTCAGTCATTGATATAGGATTTATTAGTACATGTCAGTGAAATGTTGGTATATGTTCAGAATTTGTCTTTTTCTGATATGTCGGTGTGTGGCTGAGTGTAGTCAAATTGATTTAGTGTATTTGTCAAACTCTAATTTAAATTCTCTCAATATAGAATAACCTGGAAGGTGATGTATACCATTGACTTTTTCCAGAAGAGCCAGCTTTAAAACAGTGGTCAGATTCTATGCTGAATTTTACTGATTGCAAATATATGGTGTGTGTGTATATGAGTATGTGTGTGTGTTTGCATGCACATGTGCAAGTATATATACATGTTGTTTATATGTGTGTGAACATATATGTGATGCAGGTACATGACACATATATGTGCTGCCACTACTAAATAGCATTTACACGGGTTCTGGAAACCTGAAACCCTGTCATCATGTTTGTGAGGCAAAATTTTACTAAAGATGCAACTCCTCAATCCCTATGTACAGGTTTTCAGTAAGTTAATAAAACTGTTCATCAGCATTCATTGACTACTTTATTTCAATCTGTAAGATGAGATGTTGCTACATCATGATGATAATTAGAACACAGGCTCCTTAATTTGTAAATAAAAGATTAAAATAGCATTTCTAGTAAAGCAATAGGGGAAACAGATTTAAAGTAATTGAAATAACAAAGCTCTTAATTAGTAGTGGAAGGAAAGATGTATCTGGATCCCTAACCTAGGCATCAGGAAGCTTTAAGATTATATGCAACAATATCTAACTTTTAGTGCCCTTGTTTATTTTCAAAAGTCTGATTTCTGAGTTTCATTTACATATGTATAATATCAATTTACAAATATTTCAGTCATGGGATTTAGATGAGAACTAATGTGGCCTGGATGAAAGAACAGCATATTGTTTAGAATGTGGCACATGTCCCATGGACAGCCATGATGTTATCAGGAATGTAAGCAAACAATCCTTATATTATATTTTCTCTTTTTCTTTATAAAAGACTGTTCAGTTCATGCTGCAACAGTAAACATGTTGTTTTCATTAGTTACTGATAGCCTCTTTGTTTCTTTTTATATACTCTTTTTCAGGTCAAATAATTTTTATTATCTTAGTCTTTAATATCTTCTCATCATTTCTTTAATATCACTTATTTTTCTTTTCAAATATTGTAAGAACTTGTTGATTTCTGTGCTGAGATGATCCCTCCATGTAACATAGTCGACAACGTTTCTGTTGAATTCCTTTTTTCATAGTCTTCAGTAACACCATGTTTCATTACATTCTTGATAATTTTTTATTTTTAGCTATAAATTTTGAAGATATGGTACATTGAAGACTCCAGGATTTATCGTATTTCTGTATAAAACATTTATTTATGTCTTATTACGTCTGATTTGGTTGAATGTAAGCTTTAAACTTTCTTAATTATCGTTGTGATAGAGAGTAATTGAGATTTCTTCTCAATCATTTCAGGTATAGAACTGCAGATTTCTGGTAGGTTATTTTGAGAGATCAACCATGGACCTGAGAGGATCTGATAGTCAAAGTTGGTGGTCAGTATACTATGGCTTTCTCTGTTTCATGATTATGTTATTTCCAACAACTTTGTCAGCTTCAGCCTCGTGCTTCTAGCACAGCAAACCAACAAGCCCACAGTTTTCTATCTGAGTTCAACAGTTTACAGACAGTGTGACCCAATGACAATGTTTACAAAACACACACAGCCAGTGCCTTCCCTTAAAGGTCAGTTTTTAACTTTTGTCTGAATTTTGATATTCCTGTGTGCTTTCTCCAGTTTTTTAAAGATTCAATTTGTTTTACTGAAAATGAATGATTATAGTACTTTTTTTTTGGCATTAACAGGGCCAGAACAAATGCATTCTCTTTTAGTATCTACCATTTTAGGAAGACTCTTTCTTTCTTATTTCTTGAGTCTCTTCGTTTTTATATTCTAAGAGGCTGTACTTTAAAATATTATTTTGGCACTAAAGAGATGGCTCTGTGGTTCAAAGCATTGACTGCTATTCCATAAAATAGAGGTTTGATTACCAACACATAGATGGCAGTTCACAACCACCTGTAATTCCAGTTCCAAAGGATCTCAAGATCTCTTCTGGCCTCCAAGTGAACTGCATTCATATAAAGCCAAGAAATACATACAGGGAAAACATTCACAGACATAAAATAAAAACAAATAAAAATATATGCCATTTCTAGCATTTTGCTTATTTAGAGTAAGGAAGATTACTCCTTATACATAGTTGAATAAAACCCTCCTGAGGTGCTTATTAAATGGACATATTTTATTCATTATTTACCTCCACTTGCACTTATACATTTTCTGAAAGTTAGTAAATGCAAGGTGTTTATACTCATGGAAAAATTTCCCATTTTTTATTGCCATCCAGGATCCTTAAAACTAGTTTTCACATAATAGGTTATTATTTGAGCAGACACATAGTTTCATGTATATTTAGGAAAAGCAATGGTGACCCTAGCATGCATTTATAACTTGATGCCAGCCAGCTGAACATGCATTGACAATACAAAGAATGACAGAAGCAGTATTGGGCTGGTGGCAAACATTGGTGCCTTGGGAGTGCCATTCTTGGCTATATATAGATGTTTTACAAGGTACCTCAGCTTGCTCATAACTCTCCTAAAACTTGGACCATTGACTGCTGTCTCTGTATCTGCAATGTGAATCATCCAAGTCTCTTTTAATTACATAAATAAATAAACAGTACTAAGGAAACCTTTCCAGTTTTCACATAACACAGCTTTAGCATAAGAAATGATGGCTTCTCTCTCCTTTGTTATCACTCAAAAAAAAAAAAATTAAACCAATATCATCAGACAAATACCAGGTAAAAGTTTAATTATTCTCACTAAAGTGTCAGTGTTTAGCTCAGGTATCATTTTCAATTGAGATTAATTAAATGTGCTAAAGGATTCTCTTTAATGAGCAATATCACATTGAGAAAGGCACATAAATTCCAAGGGAGGCTCAGAAATGCTTTTCAAGTTCATTGGGACATCTTTATCATGTATAGTAACCTTTTGATGTATTGTTTAGAGTCCAAATTGTTATTCTTCTATATTATACTGGTTAACTAGGAGTGGAGAATATATTATATGTTTTCACAAAACCATAGTCAAATGCCACCGTAAGTACATGTATTTTTTAAAATTATCTAGGCAATGTTTGTAGAAAATAGGAAATGAATCTATTAAAAGCACATTTTCTCTCCTGTATACCTATACTGTTATTGAACACATTTGTCTTTACATTTTTATCATGCAGTTGATTGAAATATTGCTGGCCTAACCTATGGGATCACACATATATGACTTTTCAATGCATGATTTATATCTGTATATTTCAATGTAATTTCCATATACTACTAATTTATGTTTAATAAATAACAAACTTAGGGCACTCGATATTACTTGCAAAACTACAAATTTCATTCGAATGAAGAGGTGGTAATATTTTAAGAAATATAAATGCTACCATTTTGTAGTAGAACTCAGCACCTCCTTGATGTGAGGGTGTAGTGTCTGGGCCAGTGCAGATTTGGAGGTCCATTGTGACTTTCTAAGAAGCTGTAGCCTTAAGGTGTAACTAGGAACAGCTTACAGTTCAGGTCCAAGAGCAAAGCACTCTCTGCTTCCCTATGTCCTGGAAGTAAGCTCTATTACATCAAAATGAATAATCCCAGCATTCCCTGCATTTTATTTTTATGTCTAAGTTCTTTGAATAAATATTGACAATAATAATCCATTTCCCTGTGATATTAATCAGGTTTATTAATCAGGCCACACCATTTAGTTTCTCAAGTATTTGTTTTTGTTGTTTTTCCCCCCCTCACGGTTTATACTTGGGTCAATCTTGTTAATATTTTTTTGCCTTCTGATTAAATTGAAACTCTTTAAAGAATATTTTAACAACTATTTCTTGTCATTTTGGACCTAGTAAAAGACTGTGATGTGTAGTAAAATTTTCATTCTTTCCAAAGTGATTTAATGTTTTCTGTTGGCTACTCAGATGGAGATATTACAGGGGGATACTGTTCAAAGTTCAAGGGAAAAATTCGAGCAATATATATTGAATTGTCTAATATGTAAGGTCATAGAAGGCATGTAACTGGATAGAAAAAGATCAAAAAATGAGATGAGATGTTTATTCCAGGCTTGAGACAAAATAACATTGTGATTTGAATAGAAAGCAAAGTAATACCAAGGACTTGGGCTAAGTTTTATGTGATCAGTAAATTTTGAAGCAAATAATGACAAAGTATTATTCATTTAATAATAAGTACTTTTTATGATGTGGTCTCCTGTCAAATAAATAAATCTCAGCACTCACAATATACTCATCAGTATTGCATGAGTTCTATTCGATATTATAATTAAAAACCCAGAGCTAGATATTGGGTAGAAGCTAAAACATCAGAGAGATAGAGAAAAAAAGCACAGTCACTTCTTATCCAGCCAACTCCTTAGGCTCCTCTCCAGGAATCTTCCAAGTTTCTCAGTCCTCAGCCAACCAGGGAAGTGGCAGGGGAAGCTCCTCTCTTATGGCCCTCCACTCAACTACCTCACTTCTTGGTTCAGTTTTCCTAAGATAGAATTAAAAGTGTGAGCCACAACTTCCAGGCTCTGTTGGGCTTTGCACTCACAGAGATCCAGAATGATATCTGCCTCTGATTAAAGGTGTAGGTCATCACTCCCTGACCTTCTTGGCTTACCTCAGTGGGTGGCTCTGTTCTCTCATATTTCAGATTATTTTTTTTATTAAATCTACAATATAACCACACAGCAGATTTTTGCCAAAATAAAGATTTAAGGGGCATGTATAGGAAAAGGAGAACGAAGCAGGAAAATTTGGTCTGTTAATAATCATACTGGACATAAATGAGTTTACATAGTATTTTCTTCTTTCTCTTCCACCTGTCTTTGCAGTGGAAATCTCATGGCAATTTATTTTCAAAGTCTGTACTCTGAGGAGACCTGTCTTCTAAAGCTGATAGTAGTAGAAGGCCAAAGTATTATTTATTGGGCTCCTTAATAGTACCTTTACCAGTCAAGAAAATCTGTTTCTCCACCAGGGACCAATTAGTGCCTGTAGGCTTTTAAAGATGGGTGCAGTCCTGTAAGCTCCCTTGTCTCCTCATTAGCTACCATTATGGGTTTAGAGATCCTGGGGGATGAAGAAACTTATCAGTCATTCTTCCTTCTAAACTGGATGTTTAAAGATCCAGTTCTGTGAAGGTCTTGACCTGTGAGATCGATCAAGAGTGAGTGCAACAGCAACGTCAGGTCTAACATAGCTTTCCTCCTCTTCTTCTCCTTGCTATAATATCAAGTATCCTTCAACATTCTCAGATACTTGGACAGAATGATTTAAGTGCCCCATTTGTGGCTGAATGTTTAACAATTCTGTATTCCCAGAAAATATATCAGATGTATGTCTCTCCAGTAACCAATTCCCACTACAAGAATGAGCTTTCTATGGACAAGGCTGATGATAGCTATGATTATATACATAATTATTTAGATGGTGATTTGATGGGGACATCTGGCTTATTTAGCAAAAATGCAGATGTAGTCTTCCCATTAGGAGTTAACTACATAGCCATAGGCTTTTGATGGGGTTTTAAGTACAAGACATTGTATGTCCTAGGCTTCCTGTACTGTACTGAGCTTCAAATCCAACAAAAGAGTTATTGATTACCCCCATTACTGACTTGCCACTATTGCACCAGTGAGTGTTTCCTATATTGCCATTTTATCATGCAGGTTCTCAGCTGAGTAAGACTTTGATGACTTCTCTCTCAGCATTTTGAGAGCTACCATAAGGAATTTGTTTTCATCCCAGTTCTAACAGAAATTCCTTATGTAATGGGCCCTCAACAGTACATATCTCCAACAATAATGTCTTACAATTTAGTTTTTGTGGGCAACCATAGTGAATTCCTATATTGTTCTGGAAACCACGTTCTGGACTCTCAAACTGCTATTTCTCATTGCTAACATGAGGGAAGACATGTATGGGAAACTTGAGAGACATTTGTTGAATAACAGTATTACAGTTATATGTGAGACAAAAAGACACAAATGAGATAAAACTTGATCTCCTTATTGAAAACAGGACAATTGCAATAGGACTTAGTCAGGAAAGGATATTTTTAAATGGGACAAAATGAGCAAAGACACTAAGGTGTGAAAGTTAAGTTTTTTTTTTTTTTTTAAGATTAGTGAAAATTGTCTTAGTACAACAAAATGTCAACTAAATTTCAGTAATAAAACAATTGATTGATAAAATAATAAAATAAGGAATGACATAACTCTAACTCTCAATAATTAGTAAAGTATTTTGGTTAACTTAGTTTTGTTCCAACTTAAAAATAATATCTCTTCACATTAGGGACCATAATATGATTTTTTTTTATTCCCAACTTTACTGGATGAGTTAAAAGTAAGCTTTTGAACATGCTTTTGAGTGATTTTTAATAATCAACTTACTTGAATTTGGAAGACCTACCCAAAATGTGGGCAGAATCTCCTGGTGACTTTAGCCAATTACTGTAGTTTATTATTGCTGACAAATGCTTCCAGTCTGTTGTTGCTGATTACTCCTATCACTCCATTTCTTCATTGATCACAATCTGAATTCTTTGGTCTTTTACTGTGAACTGAAGGCAGAAAGATATTTTGGAATATGAATATTCATTATGTAAAAACGTTTGTTCGAATATTAATCTTTACAAATGTGAGTAGATGTCTCATTCTGCTGCAGCACATTTCTCTTTAATATTTGTGCTTAGGAATATAGTCTGGTAGCATCCCTCTCCCTCCAATGAAGAAGTAACAGTACAAAATGTTTTATTTCAGAAGGTTGTTTGACATATATTTTCTAATCTTAGAACAATTTAATAAATTTTAAAAAACAAGGAGGCTGGGATTAATTTAGAAAATAGAAATGCAGACTGTGGTGTGTTTAGGGGTTATTGAGAGAGAGATAAAGACTGCTATAGCAGACTGCACCCATTCTTTATTAGAACCCTACACATCAGATTATTGACTTTTGGGTGAATGAATTTGGTAGATGTATGTCAATGCATTAAAGCAAACATTTGTTCTGCAAAGAATGTCAGGCAGGCACAGGAAAGTACATCCCACTCCTGTTCTGCGCCTATCTCTCGCCCGCGAGGAAAGACACAGCACACACACACTTAGGATCCTTCTGCAGTAACTTTAATGTATCTTTGGTGAGAGCATTTAGCTTACGGGAAATGGAGAGGGAGGAGAGAGTGAAAGAGCCGGCAGAGAGACCGGCAGAGGGGCAGGAGCCGCTGCGCAAGAGCCAGCGGCGGCGGGCCCCCAGCGGGAAAAGGGAAGCCAGAGAGCTAGGCTAGGCCCCAGCGTGGTCTGGGCCGAGCCATTTGCCACGTGGCCTTGAGCCCGCGTCCCAGAAGCTGGGCCGGCGTCCGTGCGCACGGCGGGGCGGAGAGAGAGAGAGAGGAGGAGAGAGAGAGAAAAAGGAACCACGAGGTAGGAAGACCCGGTTTTAAGATGACCAAATGGCTCTTGCTTTGGACGAAACACTTTCCTATTGGTCGTAGTTCAGAATCCCATGACGCCACGGGAAAGGCGGAGAAACCAGACCAGTCTCGCGAGAATACCAAGCGCATGCGCTCTCTATGACTCAGGCGGGTTGGCCAGCGCCAGATAATGGCGCCACCTAGCGGAGCTGGAGCCAGTGGCCTCCAACACACTCCGGACGCAGAAGTACCCTGTCCATATTTTCTAGTGAATACTAACACTCAGAGAAAAACTTAGAATTCACAGCAAACTTCAAATAAACCGTTTTCCCTCTTTATTCCCAGTTTTACAGCCTTTCTTCAATTTTTAGCAGATAATTATATGAGTTTCATTTTATATATGTTTCCTAATAACTTTCTAAAAAGCTAAAGATGAGACGTTTCTTTACATAAGAAAAGAGGAAAAAGAATATGGAAGGCTGAAATTGAAATCACAGTTCAGCCTCCTGCCTCTCGATCATTGTGACTGATATTTATAAGCACTTCCTCTTAAAGCAGTGTGTTGAGTGGGTGAGAGCCTAATTCTATTCATCACCCCTGACATACACTGAGAATTTGATCTGTGTTGTGATTATAACAAATAAAACCTTACCTTTGTCCCTAAATGACTTTACAATAATAAAAAAGGAGACCATGAAATTCAAGACTCAGTATATAAGACAAAAAAAAAAAAAAAACAAAGCTAGTTTGTAAGTGAAGCAATCTCCTCAGCATTCACGGGATCTGAATGTGTTGCTTCCATATATTATATAAAGTGATAGAAATACAGAAAAAGGCAATATCCCTTCCCAAAGAAACAAAAATTTCTCCTTAGTATACAGAATTAATTAAGCTTTTAATAGGTGGAAAATTATTTGTATACCAAAGACTTGTTTTTGAATACATTTCTTTGTGATTTATTAATTTAAAAAAATCCCCCTTGTTGGTAAAAGAAAACAATAATTTCATAATATGATTCTTATTTCTTTACATTGTTTCTCATAAAGTACAAAAATACAAAAAACTTACAAAATGCATAACACCATCAGATTAAGTTCTACTGGTGAATTTTAACAAAGCAAAATTACTACAGCAAAACTGGAAAACTAAAGCCTGTACAATTAAGAGTAAAGCTAACCACAGAACTTCCAGGATCCAGGTTTATCTAAATTTTCTAGACAAAGTGGTAATAAAGCCCTTCCTCCTTTCAGATTTTGTACTGTTATACAATACAGCCAGAAGGGACAATGAACTGTCTTATGGAGAAAAGTGATCTATTCACACTGTCTAAGTCATCCCTTAGTACCTTCTTGGAGACAGTCCTCCACATCTCAGGAAAACAGATTCCTTAATTCCACACTTGATGAAACTCATCAGCTGTGAAGAAATCTATACATTTTAGGGCTCTGTAATATCCTCAGTTCATTTAGATAACAGATGTCAATGACAACTGGGAAAAACAATTTGACAAGCATAACTACCCTGTGACCTGGGGACTTTATGCATCCTAGTATATCTATGAGGATAGCCTCATACATTAGTATGCAATCAAAAATTTTGGAATCCTGGTTGGTTCTCAATCTACCTTCAAGCCATCCATTTTCTCTTTGGAAAAGAAAAGTAATGACCTGATGAATAAGCATTCTGTATAAATATTTATATATAACATTTCATAGTCCTACACCCACAAATGTATACTATTGTGCACAAGTGTGTGTGAGGGATGGAGGGGAAGGGAGAACAGGAAATGGAGAACATTTGTTTCTCTATTAAGGTGTCATAGTTGGGCTTTCCACATGTTGAACTTTAGTTTACGTCATAGCATATATATCTTACTTATATTTTAAACTTTTATATATTGAACATTTTGTGGGGGGTGGTAGATTAATAATACCCCAAAGAAGATATTTCTCTTCGCCCAAAATAATCAAAGAGCATTTCTTCTTTTTTCTTTTATTCTTCCTCTCTCTTTCTCTTTCTTCCTTTTTTTCTTTTTTTCCTCCATCTGTCCAGCCCTCCCTCCCTCCATCCCTTCCTACCTCCCTGTGTTCCTCTATTCCTTCCTTCCTTTCTTTCTTTCTTTCTTTTTTTTTTGTAGTACTGGAAACTGAACCTAAGTCTTCACACATGCTGATAGATGATCTGTAGCTAAGCTCCTCCCCCAGCCCAATTCACATTTTATTTATAAATTTATCATTTGATGGGCATTTGAATGATTTCTACATTTTATCTCTTGTGAATCATAAGGTTATAAAAATTCAAAGACAAACTTTTGTTTCAACACCAGGTAAAGGAAGTAGAAGTGTACATGTCTACTGATGTGAGTGTGAGAGAAAGAGCTGCAGTTTACAAAAGATGTATGTAGTAGATATGTGGCTCTGGAACTGACAGTTTTTGTAAACTATAGACATATCTATTTGTTTAGGAATTGTCTAGAGCAGAATTTAGTAGAGACTTGTTCTATACAGAAAGCTCTTCAGAGCTCTGCAACTGCCACATGAGCCTCCACACTGAGCTTCCAGACCATGCAGTTAAGATAAACCTCTTCTTGAGAGTATTAGAAAAACACTACATCTCCTTCCTTGCTCAGAGAGGTCTGCAGTTGTGTTATGTCTGTGTCTTAGATGAGAAGGCTACCCAGGACAGGCTGACAAGGTGGAGGTACTCTGAGAAGAATGCTTATAAGAAATATTTGTAAATAGAAATGGATTTTGGTTTATGCTAATGTCCACTACTGCAGAACTCACCACAATTACACCGAAGTGGAACTGGGACCAGAGAGGAATATAATCAAGAAATTGGTAGTCTCAGAACTAAGAGTAATAACAGGCTCCTTTTTAAAGGACATTTTGACCTCAACTGGATTTGGTAAAAATGGTTCGAACATAAGAAAAGAGTCTTAATTTAACTGACTAAAGGTAATATTGGCTTCAAGTACAAACATGAATCTTGAGTTGTGTAACTTCTCTTTAACCAGGAGTGAAAGGCAAATGTGGCTGAGAGCAAACCATTCTAGAGCAATTTCATATGAAGGATGCTCATAACTCCTGTGACTTATGCGGATCCAGAAAACTTGGCAGTGATTTTGTAAGCATATATATTTACATTTTAAAAAAGGTGTTATCCTATCAAATTTTTTGAACTTCTTTGTTAGTAATATATTTTATGGTACCTTTCAGAAATAATTCACATTTGTGCTCTAATTGTTTGGGACTCTAGTATGATTCCCTATTCTATCCAAGGAACAGTGAGTTCAAATAAAAAATTAAGAAGATTCCATTGAAAAAAGTGTCCACTACACACATCTTTGGTAAACGGCAGCTCTTCTCTCTGTCACTTTTATTCCTTTGCCCAAACCTGTGCTCTTATTCGCATCAGTTGAGATGTACACTTTTGCTTTCTTTGCATGGCTCCCATTGCCTGAATCCCCTTTTCTTCAGTACCCCTAACTAAATATTCAATTTTCTTTAGAAATAAACTTCTGGATCTTCAAAACTCTCTTAGTTATGGTTTATATTGCTTTGATTAAAAAAAAAAAAACATGAGCAAAATACAAGTTGGGAAGGAAAGTGTTTATTTGGCTTAAACTTCCAAATTACTGTTTATCACCAAAGGCAAGCAGTACAGGAACTCAATCAGAACAGGATCCTGGAAGCAGGAAATGATGCAGAAGACATGAGGAAAAATGCTTACTGGTTTAAATGCCCTGGCTTGTTCAATCTGTTTACTTATAAAACCCAGAACCGCTAATCCAAGGATGGCACCACACACCATTACCTGGGTCCTTCCCCCACTGATCACTGCCTTACTGTTGGGTCTTATGGAGGCTCCTTCTTCTCTGATTATTCTCACTTGTATCAAGTTGACACATAAAACCAGACAATGCAAATCCAGTCTGTCAAAACTTAGCAACCTGTATGAATTTCAAAATGTTCACATTTCAGCCATAGTTGGGTCTAGGGTTTCTCCTCCCCTCCTCTCCCTTCCCCTCTCCCCTTTTTCCCTCTCCCTCCCCTTTCCTCCCCCTCTCTTCCTCTTAGTCTTCTCTCTTTCATTCTTTCATATTAAGGAGAATAATCCTGTATATCATAAGCCCTGATATATCATCCCTGAAGGGAACTGTGTTCACTTGAAATTGATTTTACAAAAACAAAAGTTTAAAATATAATTGACTAAGACTAGAGTTGTGTGCATACTCCTATAGCTAATAAGATAAATCATAGAAACAGACATACAGAAGAATAAGATAGCTTACCACAATTAAATGAGAGGCCGATTAGAGTTGCCTAAAAAATGATGAAAAGCAACCAGAAGGCAAATTGATGGATTGAGGTAAAAATGACTGAAATTACTAGATAGGTGTAATTCACACACACACACACACACACACACACACACACACACACACACACACACACACACACACAGAGAGAGAGAGAGAGAGAGAGAGAGGGGGGGGGATCATAGAAACCCTGATACCATTCTTATTGATAAAATGAGAGCCCATATTGTTTTGCAGCACTGTCAACTTGTCAATTGATAAAACATATTCGCTGAAATGATGGATTTGAACTTTACCAGAATTTAGTATCTGTGTGGAAGTAAAAGATAGTATAGGTAAGCACATTAGTGGTGATTTGATGCAGGTATTGGGACTGGAGTGGGGAGAAAAATCTCACTCAACTCAGCCTTCTAGATCATCTTACCTCAGGTTTACAGAGAAAAACAAATAAACAAACAATATTTTCAATGTGAATAACCTGCATAGGATGGCCAGAAGATGAACGGCCTTGAGCTTTTGAGAACTCAGGCTTATTTGTTACTGTGCAGCACAGGAGATGCTTCTCTTGTCTTATCCTTTGTGCATTCAGTCTCAGCTTTACACTTGATAATCTGACACATCTCCATGCTGTTATTTCTGACTAGAAAATTGGTATTGAAAATAAGTCATTTTCTGTCCTTAGAAATGCCCACTGCCTAGGATGCCCCCTGAATGTGTGGCAAAACACTAGACAATGGTGATTTAACTTGAAATAGTTGCAGACCCAGGCTCTAGTTTTTCCTAAGAGAACTGGTGTGGAGCTCACCTGTACACAAACTCTGTTCTTACACAGTGTGGAGACTTTATCGCCAAGTATGCTTATAATTATATGGTAATTTTTAATAGTATTTTGTCTATTTCTCTGAACTGTTGACTATTTGTGTGTGATTTTTCAAGCATTAGACTGAGAATAAATAGAAAAGATTCATCTGCCCTAGTCATAAACAGAAAACCGACTTTTCAAAATAGATCAGACGCAAACAAATCAACCAGAACTATTTCTCTAGATAAAAATAACAAAGAGAAAAATAGTGATGCATGCAAGAATCTGCTAATATTTAATACTTGATTATTTATTGTCATTTAAAGTAAAGCAAAAGTAACTGAAAGAAGAAATTGAATTTCACAATAAATTATAATCACAAATGAGTTCATATATTTATTTGCAAAGCAGATTTTATATTACTAGAGTCCTAATATACTCACATACAAGACACTAAAGCCAACATTATATTTTCAGAGTAATTTCTTTTAATTTTTATTCATATAAGCTATCAATTTATTTAGATCAGTTGACTTAATAGGGACTTGCACATTTCTTTATGCTTCTATTGTTTTCTTTCCAATGCCGACATGATAGCAATAAAGTGAAGTGTAATGAGGTCTTTCATGATTACTCAGGTTGTAATCATTGTAAAATTAACTACTTTCAATCAATTTTAAAGTAACAAATCTAAGACTAATTTGTTATAATAAGGTTTCGGTCCCGGAGCCAGCCAGAGATCCAGACCCCAGACCTGCTATCCCAGACCCCTTAGCCACCTGTATCTGCTTTGGCCCCCAAAATGACTCATACACATATTAGCTTCAGGCTGGTTAGTCTGTGGCTTAGGCACCTGCCAGCTTGCTCTTTCATCTTAACTCAACCCATTTCCATTAATCTGTCTGCCATGTGGCCGGTGGCTCACCTGTGTTCCTTATATATTGCTCCTTTGGGTGGCTGGCTTGATCTGTCTCTGACTCTGCCCTTCCTTTCCTACCTATTCTGATTCCCCACCTACTTCTTCTATGGCTCCTGTCATGGGCCAAAACAGGTCCTTTATTTAAAGATTGATATTCACAGCATACAGAAATACATTCCAACATCCCACATCACTAATTGTTCCTATTTAGCTTTTTGTTTTATCTTTTGAAACAAAAGAAACAGTAAAGGATCTGCCTTAAGTTGCATGTAAGTCTGAGTAAGGGACCAGAGATAAGACTGAGATGGTGACAGTCCAGTATCCAAGAATATCGTATTTCAAGAGTCAGGTCACTACTGCACAGGGCAGCACAGGACAGGATCCAATGCTCTAGGACTCAATGTGTGCCTCTGTTTAATTAAGTCACACATTTATTACTATACAAATAAAGGGAAAAGGAAGGAGTGATGGTAGACATTTAATAAGCAGTGAATACTATATTTATATAAGTAGTTATGGAATATTATTTTAACTGTGTAAAGGTGTTTGCTAAATTTGTTTCAACTGCTTTTGTTAGTGATGCAAAGACACTTTACATTAATTTGATTACATAAAACTAACCTGAAGTCATGTGGTTGCAACAACAATTAGCTGGCAAGAAGTGGGAGGGAGGAACTAAGAATAACAAGGTTTCTTTAGAGGTGTTCTGAGCTGAAAACACAGCAAGGAGAGATTATCATGTTATTCAGCCTCTGTGAGCTAGCAGGATTTCCTTCAACCTTTGAATTGTGAGGATAAAGATTGAGGTAGTTTTCTTTAGCAGCTGTGATAGGGCTGGCGCCTGAGGGAACCGAATTCCCATCTGGATGCAACCATGCCTCTGAACTGCTGCTGGGAACTTTGCAGTTTTAATGTGGGTTGGGCCAGCAGTTGCTTAAGAGGCAGTCACTGTAACAATGCAAAACAACAGAGTATCATATCTCATATGATTTCAGCTGATGCTTGACAGACGCTTTCCAGGTTCCAGGATTCCTTTGATAGAATCGTAGTGGTTGAGAATGGCAAGCACATTGGCATTTGTCTACTTGGAGAGCCAATAACTCTAATCTTTTCATTCTTTATAAACTGAGCCTAAACAAAATCTCAGCTATCAGTCCTACAGCACATGTTAACAGTGAATCTTATTCTTATTCAGTATCTGAGAAGGCATTACGTAGCCCATGCTAACAAAAATCTTGATTGCAGCTCAGCAAAGGAGCTATAATGGTGATAATTATGATGATGATGATGATGATGATGATGATAATAAAGACAAGCAAGTTGAAGACTATCCAAAAAAGACAAAAATTGATAATTTCTTATAGTTTCTACTTAGCTCATTCCCTGTCACTAACACTCATTCTTAGTAAGCCAGAATGGCAGTTCACAAGATGTTAGGATCATCTTTAAGTTTATCAGTGCGAATGCTACAATTATAATCATTCATATATAGTTAGACTCATCTATAAAATGACAACAGAATTTATCTGTGTAAAACAGAATGTGAGGGAGGAAATATCCAGAAAATATTAGTTCATAGTTTTCTGTAATGAGTTGGGAAGTGCCAATGTATTCCTGAATTAGAAGGTTGATTAACTCTCAATGCAAACAATTGCCAGACTAATGTAAGGTTTGCCTGTAATGAATGGGAGCTCATATGCAGCCTCTAGCTATATTTTTTGGTTTGAACAGGATGTGAAGAGAAAAACAAAACCTTTTCATACTGATTCTCCAAGAGAATTCTCAGCCCAATGGGGAAAAAATAAATGTTTTTTGATGAGAAACTGAAATACAAGGAAAGCAATTAAATAGTCTGTGTCAATTAATTATTCTGAGCGTTGGAAGTAAGTTAATTAAAATTTCTTTTTCCTACTTTTAGCATAGTTCTTCAAGATCTTTTTATTTGTTGTTGCTTCAATTTACTAACGTAAACCACCCCCCCAAAAAAAACCCAGACACTTACTAAACGCCATTGTACAGTTGACAACTGAAGGTCTTTTCAGACTATATTCTATTATGAAGTTCTTGATTGTTTACATGTATCATATGGCAAGTCCTGTAGGTTTCCTGAGTAGGATGCAGCAGTTTGCAGAGTTTGCAGCTCCCATTGCATGTGATATGGCTGAACCAATACTGCTTTTCTCTTCTACGTGTTTTGTATGTAGAATTGAGAGAGAGAGAGAGCAAGAGAAGAATCTTGTTTCAGGAAAGTTTTGATTATTCAGGACCTGCTACAAACTTTGGGGTGCTAGCTGCAAGTTTTGTCCGAACAACAGGTCAGTTGAATCTAACACAGCTAAGGACTACTTACTTGCCTAATTCATCTTTGTTTTTATTGAAAATAATTCTTCTCTTATACAACAGATCCCGACTACAGTTTCTCCTCCTTCCACCTCTGTCCTTCTCTGTCTCTTCTCCTCCAGATCTGCTCTTCCTCCATTTCCTCTCAAGAGAAGAGCAAGACATTAAGACACAACAGCCCAACACTATAGAATAAGACACAATATGATTGGCAAAAGTTCTCATTCTGAGTCTTGAACTACCAGTTTTTATTTATTGTACATAACAACCACAGTTTCCTCTCCCTCTTTTTTTCTAGTTTCCTCCTTCAGCTTCCCATCTCCCTCCCTCCCTTTCTACTCCTCTACTATCTCCATTCAGAATTGGTCAGGTCTCCCATGTGCTTGAACAAAGCATGGCACATCAAGTTGACATAGGACCTATCTCCTCCCCCTGCAAATGGCTGGACAAGACAATTCAGAATAGGGAACAGATTCCCAAAAGAAAGCTAGGTGCCAGGGGCAGGGCTTGATCCCACTACTGGGAGCCTTACAAACAGACCAAAGTACGCAACTGCCATGCACATGTAGAAGGACAAGATTGGTCCCATGCAGGCTTCCTAACTGTTGGTCCAAAGTCTATTTGTTCCCATGAGCTCAGGTCAGCTATCTATGTGGGTTCCTAGTAGTTCTTATTACAGTCACCTGAACAGATTTCACAGAGTTTCCATTGTACTAGGCTTCTACATTCCCATTGTTCCCTAATTCCAACATTCTCTCCCACATATTCTCTCTCTTATTATTTTCTTCCCTCACGAATCTTAATCCTCACTGTGCCAGTAGCTATCCACCTCCAATTTATCAGCAAGATTTATTCTATGTCATCTTTCCAGGATAGCCCATGTGTCTTCCCTAAAACATTGCTCTTTACCTAACCTCTCTGGATCTATGGTGTGTAGTGTTGTCATCATTTAAGGTAGAGCTAATATCTATTTATAAGTGAATATGTATCATATTTGTTTTCCTAGGTCTGGGTTACCTTATTAAGGATAATTTTTTTCTAGTTTCATCCATTTATCTTCAAATTTCCTGATGTCAATGTGTTTAATACTTAATTAAAACTCCATTGTAAAAATTTATTATGTTTCTTTATCCATTTATTCAGTTGAAAGGCACCTATGCTGTTTCCAGCTTCTGGTTACTACAAATAAAGCTGTTCTGAACATAGCTGAGCAGGTGTCCTTGTCATATTATTGAGCATCTTTTGTGTATCTGATCAAGAGTGGAAATAGCTGTTTCTTGAGGTAGACTGATACTCAGTTTTCTGAGGAACCACCGTATTGATTCGTATAGTAGCTTTACATTTTACATTGTTACCAACAAAAGAAGAGTTCTCTCCTTGCCCCACATCCTTGACAGCATGAGCTATCACTTGGATTATTGATCTTAGCCCATTATGACAGGTGTAAGATTGAATCTTAATGTAGTTTTGGTTATCATTTTCCTGATAGCTAAGGTGGATGAACATATTAAGTGTTTCCAGTTCCTTTATAATTCTGTTTAGATCTGTAGTATATTTTTAATGGGATTTTTTTTGTTTTAGATATCTAATTTCTTAAATTCTTTATATATTTTGGATATTAGTCTTCTATCAGATGTAGAGTTGATAAAAAATATTTCCCATTTTGTAAACTGTTGCTAAGTGTGTTTGATGGTATCCTTTGCATCACAGATTTTTCAGATTCATGAGATCCCATTTATTAATTGCTGATCTTAGTGTCTGCATTACTAGTGTTCTGTTCAGAGAGTTGTCTCCTGTGACAATGTGTTCAAAACTGTCCCACTCTTTCTCTTCTATAAGGTTCATTGTATCTAATTTTATGTTGAGGTTTTTGATCCACTTGAACTTGAGTTTGTGAAGGGTGATAAATATGAATGTATGCAAATTCTATGTACAGATATCCAGTTTTCCAGTACCATTTGTTGAAGATCCTTTTCTTTTTTTCTGGTGTGCCTTTCTGGCTTCCTTATCATAATAAGTTGCCATAGATATGTTAATTTATGCCTGGGTCTTCAACCTGTCTGTTTTTATGCCAACAGCCATGTGGTTTTTATAACTATAGCTCTGTAGTACAACTTGAGATTAGGTGTAGTGATACCTCCAGCAGTCTTTTATTCTTCACGATTGTTTTAGCTATCCTGGGGTTTTGTTTGTCTCTTTGTTTTTCTGTATGAAGTTAAGAATTGTCCTTTCTAGTTCTGTAAATAGTTGTGTTGGAGTTTTGATGAGGATTACATTGAATCTGTAGATTGCTTTTGGTAAAATGACCATTTTTACTCTTGTAACACCAAAGATCAATTAACGTTGGAGATTTTTCTGTTTTCTGATATCTTCCTCAGTTTCTTTCTTAAAAGACTTGAATTTTTATCATAAAATTCCTTTACGTTTTTTATTTAAGTTACCCCATGATAGTTTATGATATTTGAGGTTATTATGAAGGGTTTTCTTTTTCTAATTTCTTTATGAGTCTATTTGTGGCTTTTATATACGAGAGCTACTGATTTCTTATTGAGTTAATCCTGTATCCAGCCACTTTGCTGAGTTTGTCAGCTTGTGTAGTTCCCTAATAGAATTCTAGTGTTACTTATGTATTCTGTCATATCTTCTGCAAATAAGATAATTTAACTTCTTCCTTTCCAATTTTTATCTTTTGATCTCCTTCAGTTGTCCTCTTCTTCTAGTTAAAACTTAAAGCACCATTTATATATATGGTGGATTACATTCACTGATTTGCATATGTTGAACCATTCTTGCATCTCTGGGATAAAGTGTACTTGATGATGGCAGATGACTGTGGATGTGTCCCTGGATTTATTCATTTGCTATCAATTTTTAAAGCATATTTTGTATCTATGTTCATCAGGGTAATTAGTGTATAATTCTCTATCTCTGTTGAGTCTTTACATGGTTTGAGTGTCATGGATGCTGTGGCATCATCAGATGAATTGGGCAATAATCTTTCTGTTTCTATTTTGTGGAATAACTTGAGGAATATTGGTGTTAACTCTTCTTGAAAGTCTGGGATAATTATGTGCTACAACTGTCTGTGCCAGAGCTTTTGGTTGTTTTTGTTGGAAGATTTTTAATCAAGCCTTATATTTCACTAAGGGTTATATACCTATTTAATTTGTTATTGTGATGTTCACTTAACTTTGGCAGTTGGTACCTGTTGGATTCATATGCTTGATTTTGTCTAATATGATGATGCTAACTGGCAGTAGGTGTCTATGAATAGAGAGGCCTCATGCCCTATTCCCTATGCAAGGGACATGGTAAGAGGCAGTAGAGGAAAGCAAGGGACACTTAAGAAACTGTTTCTACATAGGAGGAACTTATTATTATTATAACAGAAAGGCATGGGGGAAGGAAGGAAGAGAGAGAAAGGGAGGAAGGAAGCATTCTCAGGTGGACAGAAGCAAGAGAGGGAGTGTGGCTGTGGGAATTCTTCTTGAATGGGGCTTGACATAAGAACTCAGTGTAGGGCATGACTTCAGAAGCTAGAATAGTACCTATTTATTTTATTTTATTTTATTTTATTTTATTTTATTTTATTTTATTTTATTTTATGGAGTACAAATTTTAAAATTATGTCCTTATGATTCTTTAGATTTTCTCCAGTCTGTTTTTATGGTCCCCCTTTGTTTCAATTTTGTTCATTTGGATATTATCTCTCTATTATTTTTTAGTTAGTTAAGTGGGTTCTTGTCTATCTTGTTGACTTGTTCAAATAACCAACTTCCTTGTCTTTGCTCACTGATTCTTTGTGATTTCAGCCCCTAGATTGATTTTTTTTCACCATCTACTCCTCCTTTTAGGTATATCTCCTTTGTTGTTGTTGTTCAGATATGCTGTTAAGTTCCTAGAATGGGATCTCTCCATTTTTTCTGTTTTTTTTTTTTTTTTTTTTTTTTTTTTTTTTTTTTTTTTTTTTTTTTTTTTTTTTTTAAGTCAGTACTTAGTGCTATAAAATGTCCCCTTTGTTACATTGAGGTTTTTGGACCTGTCTGGCCAGAGGTCCAGACCTACAGACTTGCAGTCTAGAGCACCTAGCCACCTGTCGCTGCTTAAGTCCCCCAAAATGACTCAAATGTTTGTGTGAAGTCCATGCTGCTTGGTCTATGGCTCAGGCACACTGCTAGCTAGATCCTTCATCTTAACTCAACCCATTTCCATTAATCTGTCTGTCATGTGGCCCATGGCTCATTTGTGTTCCTCACATGTTTTTTCTTTGGATGTCTGGCTTGATCTTCCTTAGACTCTACCGTTCTTTTCCTAGGTATTCTGATTCCCCACCTACTTCTATGGTGCCCACCAAGGGTGAAAGCAGCTCCTTTATTCAAAGATTGATATTCACAGCTTACAGAAAGACATTCCCACATCAACCCTTTGCACCACTTTTACTGTGTCTCATAGTCTTGTTATTTTATTCTTTTTGACTTTCTTTAAGGGATATATCCATTTTCTCCAACTGTTTGTTGTGTTCTATTGTATTTCTTTATAGGTTTTATCTGTTGTCTCACTAGGACCTCTATCATCACCATATAGTTGATTTTAACGTCTGTTTCTTCTGCTTCAGATCTCTTGGAACAGTCAGGAACTGCTGCTGATCTCCGGTGGAGACACGTTCCTCTGTCTGTATTGATTTTGGTTTTATGGTGAATTCTAGGCTTCTGAATTTGGTATGAATATTGGTCTGAGTGTTGATATTTGCGTTTGTCTTTGTTGGGTTGGTGTTTTGTTTATTGGTTTCTGTTTCCTCTCTGAATTTTCAGTGTGTGCATTAGCTGTATGTTGCCTATTTTATTCAGAGGAATGCTTGCTGGTTTTGGAGACTGGAGAAAAGACAGGGCAGCAGGAGATTGTCTGTTGCAGATCTAATGGGGACCCTGAATATTGAGTTTTGGGAAACATAGAGTGGAAAAGGTTTATGGGCAGCCTACCTGATAGCCAGAAGTTTCTCTCTGCCCCACTGTTGGTCCCCAGTGGCTTATAAAATAATTACTCAAGATGCATAATATTAATTACAAACTGTTTGGATTACAGCTAAGAATCATTATTAATTATCTCTTTCAATTTAACTCAACCAATTCCTATTAATCTGTTTTTCCTTGTGACTTTGTAGCATTACCTGTTCTCTCACATCTTGCATCTCTAGGGGCTCACAATGTTTGACCTGACTCCACTTTTCTTTCCCTGTATCTCTGCTCAGATTCCTGTCCACCCTGTCCTACCTTGTCATAGGCCACAACTTCATCTTTGTTAACCAATGGTAGCAACACATATTCACAGCATGCAGAAAGACCTTCTAACATCACTACCTGGTCAAATGACAAGCTTGGCCTATGGCTGAACACTAGGTGTCTGCCAGAGTTGCAGGTGGTGGCAAAGCAATAAGACAAAGAGGAAAACCTGGGGTAAAGTTTGAGTGATTCACAGAAGGTATAAGGAAGCTCTGCTGACAGCCTATCTGATTTTCTGACAGGTGTGGTATGTCACCTAATTCATTTTTAAAGCTTTTCTTTCTTTTCTTCATTTTTCTTTCCTTTCCTTTTATGATAAGAGCATAAACATATTAAAAAGGTTGTAATCTCTAAACCTTGACCAGTTTGTTTTGTATTTTTCCCATTTTCTGTCATTATATATGAATCCATTTTTAACCAATTATTTTCCTAGAGCCTAAGAAAACAAATAAAAACAATTTAATCATCCTCTAATCAGTGGTTATTATTCTTTCCTCTGTTCACACATCATTAGTTTATATGTTTGAAGTCACAAAAGAGCAGAAGTTGAATACATATTTTTGTATGTCCGGTTTCATTAACTCATTCTTTTTATTACTAACCTAATGTTTATGTATCTATGCATAATCCTTCAAGGATCCCTGATGTGGGAATGCCTTTCTGTATGCTGAGAATCTCAATCTTTAAATAAAGGAGCTGTTTTGGGCCATGACAGACACCATAGAAAAAGTAGGAAGAGAAATCAGAGCATAGGTAGGAGAAGCAGGGCAGAGTTAGGCAGACTGAGCCAGAAGCCCAAAGGAGCAACATGTAAGGAACACAGGTGAGCCACGGGCCACGTGGCAGACAGATGAATAGAAATGGGTTGATTTAAGATGTAAGAGATAGCTAGCAATGTGCCTGAGCCATAGGCCAAACAGCTTGAAGTTAATATAAGCGTCTGAGTCATTTCTGGGGGCCTGAGCGGCAGGCGGCTGGTGGCTAAGGGGTCTGGGCAGCAGGGTCTAGGCCTCTGGCTTCCCAGGACCAAAGAAACTGCACTACTACAGATCCCCAATTCTGGGAAATAAGAAAGATCCCATCAGGACTAAGTAGCTCCAAGCCCCAAGAAGTGACTATTTTAACTGATGTTGTAATACCTCCATCTCCTGACTGTCATGCACTTATGCTCCCCACTGTCCTCTATAGTGTGCTTCCTTCTTATTTGCTCTTATTAGTGTTCCATTCAAGCTTATACAAGTCAGTTTGCTGAAAGGGTGGCTCATGTCCCACAGCTTTTCTCTTCTCTCTAGGTCTGCCACTTCATTGGTCACATTTATACTCATCACCATCAATCTTATTATCTTCTCCTTTCTACTCATTCTTTCTCATTAACTGATGTTAAAAAAGTAGAAGAATATATTTCTTCTTTTCCCTCATAGACATTTCTTATTTCTGTAGGAAACAGTAAACTGTTGAGAACATCCTTAGGACTAACCAAAAATTAGTTTTGCCTTTCTATTCCTGAAGAGACACAGCTTTAGTTATTATCTTTTATTTTATTCTATAGCCTTATTTCCTAATCTTTTTTAATTATGTCATCAAAATCTTTACTATAAGAAAATTTGCCTTTTGCATATGCCTTACTATTTCTCCTTTTGGTCCTTAAACATCAGCACTTATTTAGGTGAATAGGCGAACACTTTACCATACATAGAAGACCTTCATATCTACTATGAAACTTTATTTTGGTGAAAATTCTTCCAGGTTCTCAGTTTCTGAGAAACTGATAATGGATTTGGTCATTAGCTAAGTCCTCACAGTACTGACACAGTTTACATCCATACACATGGTTAATTTGGAACCATCGCATTCACAAAAATTAATTATATGTAGGTAATGTGACCTTTATCTCAGCTCATCTTCAATACACATGCTTTATAAGGAATATTTTTTATGATTTCTGAGACCCCTGTGTAATTGCTGCTTATGCACATCGAAATATTTAAGGGTAACAACATAATCATACTTTTTATAAACTTAAATTTCGCTTTTGCCCATAAGTTAATCCAACTTTTATTAGTATTAACTATGGCTAAGAAAAAAAGAGACAAAAACAGTTAATGAGAAGTTACTTGTATATAAGATGCAACTTCAGCTGCACCACTTACTTTTGTTTTTTGTTTGTTTGTTTGTTTGTTTGTTTGTTTTTTGAGGTGAGAAGTTGAAAAATGCAATAGAGTAAATATATGCAAATAATTCAGTACCTTCACAAAGATAATTTTGTATTTAAACTGCAATGTATCCAGTTCAGAGTCAGGATATTCCCTTTGTTAGTCAAAACGTAATGGGGAAGTGAGGGATAAAATGGTCCAACAAGCTGGCAGCAAAACCCACTTACTGACTGGTGCAAGGACAGGAGACATGGAGGGATTAGAAGATGGAGAGGTAGCTCTTGAAAGCAGCAATATGTACATTAAATTACTCCTACAAAGAGAAGAAACAGTTCTTCATGATACATAGATGCTGTTATCTTACTGAAAATTGTATTTTCCTAGCTTTGATCACACTTAACACTTATATAACTAAGGTCAAGTAGACCAACACTCATTTTATATGTTTTATAATCTATATTGATGTTTAGATTTATCTATTTTAGAGACTACAAACACTTTCTCCCATGCAATCAAAACTATCAGTTTCTCTTTCCTAGAGAACAGCTGTGCTATCCAACACAGTGCACATTTCTTTGAGTGGGGGGTTATGTTGTCCAATTATAAATAATTGTCCCACCCACTGGTTTAATAAAAAGTACTGATTGGCCAAAGGCAAACAGGAAGTGTGGGCAGGGCTACCAGAGTAAGAAAACTCTGGGAACCGAGAAAACAGCAGAAATGCCACAGAGACTCCAGAGTTGCCAGACAAGCAAGAAGATTCAGAGGACAACTATACTGCTCTGAGAAAAGGTACTGAGCCCCATGGCTGAACAAGATAAGAATCATGGGTTAGTTTAAGGGTAGAGTTAGCGGTTATGCCTGGGTCTTAGGCCAATCAGCCTAAAATTATTGTAAGAATCTATGTGTCTTTGCGGGTATGCGGGTCTAAACCTTGAGGCTCAGCCAGAAAGTCTGGGCCAGAAACCTCTTACTACAGCACATGCATCCACATATAGCCAGAGAAAGCTTAGAAAAGAATTCTAAATACAAAAGAGCAAAGTCAGCCAAGGTTTCTTAGTGGTAGCATTTTCTTGGTTGGGCTCTGTTTTCTGGCAATGAGCAGAGGTGTAATTACTTTAAGAAAGGTTTCCAGACTCAGGATTAGGAACAAAATCCATGAGGCTCTTATTTTTTATTCAAAAACTTTTTTTCATACTTACCCAGAGGTTCCTTCCCTCTCCTCCCTTCCCTCCTCCCAGTTGCTCCCAGTTCTCCTCCCAAGGAGGCCAAGGAGTTTCAAGGTGGGTTGATTTAGTCTGTCATATCAATGTGAGGTAGGTCTGAGTCCTTCATCCCAGTATTAAGGTTGGGTTAGGTGTTCCTCTGTAGGAATGGGCTCTGAGATGTCAGCTCATGAACCATGAATATAGTCTGATCTTACTCCAAGAGGCTCCAAATACTACCCATGCCATTTGACAGTTGTTTACCTTTCGAACGGGTTGTTCCTGTCCCAGAAGGTTCTGTAGTGATTGTTTCTGAGTCAGTGAGCTTCCAATAGCTCCACTCAGCCATCTCTGTGGGTCTCTTCCTCATAATCCTTGTCCCTTATTCATGTCCTTTCCTCTCTCTTCATCTGGATTGGGAGCTCCACCTGGTACTTAGCTATGATACACTGCTTCTGCTTCCTTCCATTGCTAGATAAAGAGGTTCTATAATGACAATTAGAGTGGTCATTTGATTATAGAGGAAGTCCTGTTTAGGCACCCTCTCTACTATTGTTGGAGCCCTAGCCAGGGACAATTTGTAAGTTCTTGGAGGTTTCATTAGCACTTAATTTCTTTCTAACCCCACACTGGCTCCCTCTATCAAGATATCCATTTCTTTTTTTTTTTTTTCCTACCTCTCTGTTGCTTCTCTCACTCAATCAACTCTTCTTGTGATTTGTTCCCACCTCTCCTTACTTGGTCCCTGATATGATCCCAATTTACTCAGAATATCTTTTCTATTTTTTTTCCAAGGGGGGATCCCTGGATGTCTCTCTTCAGTTCCTTCTCTTACCTAGCTGTTCAGGAGCTATAGTTTGCAGCCTGGGTATTATTTTCTTTGTATCTAAAATCCACTTATGAGTGAGTACATATCATGTCTATCTTTCTTGGCATGTGTTATCTCACTCAGGATGATACTCTCCAAATCCATCCATTTGTCTTCAAACTTTAGAATATCATTTTTTTTTTCTGCTGAGTAGTGCTCCATTGTGTAATTACACCACGATTTTTAAATCCATTCTTCAGTTGAGTGACATCTAGGCTTTTAGCATGTTCTACATGTTAGGAATAATGCTGCTATCATTATAGATAAACTAATGCTGTTGGAGAACTATACCCATATTCCTTCCCCCAAAAATTTATTACGTATGTTTAATTTTTTTTAGAAAGTTAGTTATATGTTGTTATAGATAATGATAAGAAAAAAAAAAAGCTAAAATAATTATATTTAGGCTTTCTGTTTTTTAAAGAAAAAAGAGAAATTCTGTGAGGTAATGCTCTTGTATCTTGTAAAAATTTGTCACTCATATTGGTTTAATAAAATGTCAGTTGGCCAGTAGCCAGGCAGCAAGTATGCATGGGATGTCCAGTCTAGAAGAATTCTGGAAAGAGGAAAGACAGAGACATAGTTGCTAGCCAGACACAAAGGATGGACAATGAGAATCTGGACTGAGAAAAGGTACCAAGCCATGTGGATAAACACAGATAAGAATTATGGGTCAATTTAGTGTAAAAGCTGGTTAATAATATGCTTGAGCTATTGGCCCAGGGTTTATTCTAATATTAAACCTCTGAGTCAATTATTTGTGAAGTGGCTGGTAGGTATTTCAGAGTGTCTGAAGGGACAGTGACTTCTGACTACACATTATATTTATACTTTTGTGAAGCCTATATTATCGACCTCTTTTCTTGCTTTTATAGAAACCACTCAGTTTTTTTTTCGTAGTCTTACTTTGTCCTTTGGCTGATAGAAACACCCTAAGTTCAGAGACTATGAGTACATGACAATCTTTCTGAGGTTTATGATAGACTAAATTGCACCACCTATTCCATCATAGAGATGGAAATGTATAACACTCCTAAATACTATAGCAGTTTATGATAGGACACAGAAGAGATATTTAAAAGTCCATGAGGTAAAATGAAAGAAAATGGTACAAATCCCCAGTGCATATTTTTTTCTAGAGACTTCTTTATACATTAACTCCAGTTTAGTCCTTCTGATCTTTATTTTATTCTTTCTCCCTTTTTATGAATATGTGATATACAATGCAGATGATAATGTGGTGGTTTCACTGACATTCCCCTCTCCAGATTGTTTTTACAGTAGTGATTCTTGCTGTCAAGCCTCTTTCAGACTTCATGCTATGATTTGAATCTGGCTTGTGTACAGAAGTCCTTATATTGGGAGGTTGGTACTTTGGTTTCTGGTGTAGAGATGGTGTAAACTCTAAGAAGTAGGCCTATCGGGAGGTCATTAAGTCTATAACATTATGAATGGATTCTTTCTTACCAAGTTGTTGGGGTCTCATAAGACAAGTAATTTCAACAAGAGAGAGTTGCTATTAGTACAGAAGCCAGCTCCAGTAAGACTTCTTGTGTCCTGGCTTGTCATAATAATTTGTTACATTCTAGATAGTTCACAGCATTTGATATGACATTGTGATGTAGCCAAGTGCCTCCCAAGCCAGTATGCTTTTACCTTTTTTTACTCTAATAATCATGAGTCAAAAAAGTCATCTTCCTCCATAGTTTGTACAACATCTGGGATTTTCTACACAGTGGACTTAAACACCATGAGTCTAAAAATCATCTTCTCAGAAATTGTGTAATTTGGTTACCATTGTAGTGTACAGTTTGATGTTAAAAGCAGAACTTTCTGTTATCTGCTACAATCCATGTCAACCCATTTTTCCCATGACACTAGACTGTTTATTATCTACTGTGCCTACCAATATGTATACTACATACTCTGATTATCTAGTAAAAGAATGTGTTTTGAACCAATCACTTCACAAACTTTCAAATGAAGATAATATTAACCTCATAGGATTATTTTGAAATAATTTCCAAATCATTTATAATTTATTAGAAAGATAATTTAAAAATACATACACACACAAATATCTATCTATATGCAGCAGATTATTGTACATAAGGGTTTTAATACCATATTGGGCTGTCAATATACACTTAGCAATTTTATCATGTATTGTACTTTTGTTATACCTCTCATGACAATAATACAAAAATGATAGCCAGTAAACAAATAGTTTTTTATTTTATTCTTATAGACATCTGAATATTCCATTTGACTTTAGAAAATATGTGTTAAGTTACACAAAATTTTAAGTCAGATAAAGTTACTTTGGTCAACTAGCATGTGCAAATTTTTCCAGCATTTTTTTTTTAACTCCAATCCTGAAGGATAATTTAGTATTTTTATGTCATTGTCTATTTGACTATTTGCTTCCTTTGTCAATTAGATAAACTTGTAAGAAATTACCAGCTTTATCTTTGTGCAAGTAACTATACCCACGGAGTAATTATGGACAGTTTATACTCTCAGAAGTTCAATAAAAATTTTAAATGTCAGAATGTATTGCTCTACTTTATAAGTTAAGGACATCAACATACTAATCACTTTATTCTTAATATTTTGTTTCTAAAGTACTGAAAAAAATATAACTTTCTAAAATTTATTTATAAAATAAATTTTATGACTTCAAAGTCATAAAAATAATATGTTAGTTACACACATGTATTACATATATTATAAGCATATATTTGATAAGATATAGAGTACCTATGCACACTAACAAAACAATTATTAATCATGTGTAATTTTGTTATTTGTATCAAAATAGGAAAGACTAAAAGTAGGTGGACTTGTTTCTTTTGGGTTGGTAGGTAGTAAAAAGAAATGTGAAAAAATTAATCATTTGTTATTCTTTTATTTTTTATTTTATTATTTTATGTGTGTGAATGTATGCCTGTATACATGTCTGTGCACCATGTGTATGCTTGGCACACATATAGATCAGAAAAGGACATTGAATTGGTGTGGGATGTCTTTCTGTATGCTGTGAATATGCTTTATTATCATTGGTTAATGGATAAGCTGTTTCGGCAGGTGGCAAGGCATAATCCAAGCAAAGATAATGATGAAGGAGGTTAGTGTCAGAGAGAGAGTTGCCGGAAGACTCAGAGGAAGGAAGATAAAAATGCTGCTCTAAGAAAATGTACCAAGGCATGTGGCTAAACATAAATACGAAATATAGATTAGCTTAAATCATTAGAGTAATAAGCCTGAGCCATAGGCCAAACAGCTTGAGATCTAATATAAGCCTTTGTGTGATTATTCGGGACTAAGCAGCTGTGGGATTATGAGTCTGGACTTTGGGGCTAAACAAGGCCAGAAACTTCCAGCTATACTGGATCTTCTCAAACTGGCATTAGAGAGCTGTGAACCATGATATGGTTGCTGTGACTGGAAATTGAGCCAAGTTTCTCTGCAGGAACAGTTAGTGCTCATAAGTTTAAGAGCAGAGCTATCTCTCCATTTCATCTCTTCATCAATCAATCAATCTATCTATCTATCATTTATCTATCTATCATCTATCTATCTATCTATCTATCTATCTATCTATATCTTCTATATAACTATCTATCATTTGTAATATATATATATATAATTATTTATTTTTTATCAATACTCTCAAAAGAATAGAATCTACAGAAATAGAAATTTAGGGCTTGAATCTGAATCAAATGATTGACAACGGCAGATTTTTCTGCTGGTAGACTATTTCACAAGCTCTAAGTCTTAGGTTATCATTTACTGTAATCTCAGGTCACATGTTAGGATAATAACATTATCTTACTGAAGTATATAATAGAATAGTTAGATAAGATAATGTGTGCTTCACACATTACAAGCATTGTATGTAAGATAACAATAATGGTCTAATGGCCCCTGATTCAAGATATTGAAGACAAAATACAGCACATCATAAACATATGTGTATGTATTAATGAGAATATAAATATTGTAAATTGCACAGAGTACTAAATTCAAAGAGCACCAGTGCTGGGAATTGAAATTGAAATCCCAGGAACTGAAGTTGATCATCAAGCACTTGTCAGTACAGAGTCAGTCCTGTAATACACACACACACACACACACACACACACACACACACACACACACACACACACACACACACACACACACACACAAATATACCCTACATAGTAAATGCAGTAACTTTCAATTCTTCATTTCTACCCATAAAGGTAGAATTGTTGTCCCTTTTTGGAACTCTGCATTTTTCTCAAAATAATTCAGCAGAAGTGACAATGTGCCAGTTCTGAGGCTTGTTCTCAAGCAGCCTTTCCAAAGTCTATTTTAAATCCCTGATCCCTAAATCTTGCCTGAGAATAAGTCTGAGCTGGTTTATTCCATGAGGAGTGAGAGGGATTATGTCAAGCAGAGCAGTTATTGCACTGAAGACAATTCTACTTGCATTCCAGGCCAAGGTAGCTTTTATATTGCCTGCCTTTAAGTATAGCTCATAGCCATTCTTTTCGTAGAATAATTCTTTTAGAAAAAAAATATATATAAGTTGGTTCTTCATTACTTTGAGCTATAAAAGAGCTTCCTACCAATTTTAGAACTTAATATTGCCATTCTCAAAGACCTGGAAGCCTTTTCAAATGTAATTGTCAAGAAAAATAGAGACTTTAGCTTCCAGTACCTACAGAAGAAGCTGGATTTCCATGACACCAAGCTTCAAATCTTCATTTTTCCCTAAGAATTAAGAGATGTGCTTCCATCCTGATCAAAGCTAAGCAGCACACAGGAATGAGCTATGGCTTTCTCTTTCTCCAGCTTTTGCAACTAGCTTGCTTGAGGATTTAAAAGGCATCCTAATTTGTTTAGTTTAAAGTGAGCTCAGATTGAGTTCACCCCTTTCTCTTCTGTCATATTATCACTGAATAAAGTTTTCCTTGTCCATTATGCAGATTTTTTGGCTCTCACAACCTCTAGTTAATACACCTCCTGATGACACTCCAGAGACAAGTGAAGTTCAAATTATGTCAGGTGTGTCTGACCTAAATCAGCCAACCTACCCTAACTACCTGCAGCTGCATGAGTAATAAGTGACTTTTGTTTTAAAACACTACATTTCAAATGATTTGTTATTTAGCAATAATTAACTGACACAGAAATTGGCAGATATGCGGGGGATTCTTCTAAAATTACAGAGCATTAACTTTGAGACCAATCAACAAAGTAACTATAGATACAATGAGGAAAATGGTGTAAGTGGCTGGAAAAAAGCCAATTCATGTTTTACTGTAGTGGAACTATTGGTAAAGCAACCATCTGCAACAAATAAGCAGACAGAAAATAAATCAAACAATTTTCTGTGGATAGGAGTAATAAGATATGGGGAAAAGGTATATAACAATAAATTTCAAGACAACAATGAGCTAATGAAGGGCTAAGTTAACCTACAAATATATTTTGAGGCAATACAGAGGTGTTAATACACTTATAGAAATAAGTTTACTTCTGCATTCTCTGACATTTTCAATTGGAAAAACGGTCTCCAAGTGAAATAAAGCCACAAAGAAGCTTTAAATAAATAAGAAATTAAGAATATGGTTAGAAAGTTACTCACCGTTGGATTCAGGTTCTGTGATGGCACTTCAGGTGGTTATTCATTTGATTATCAGGGAAGTCCTGTTTAGGCACCCCCTCTCCGTATCCAACAATTAATAGAGGTGGTGGCAGAGATTCATGGCTGAGCACTGGGAAGAGCTGCTGGTCCAGGTGAGAGTGAGGGAGGAGAGTCTGTATGAGCAAGAGGATACAGATTATGAGGAAAATTTCCACAGATATGGCTGGTAGAGGCTCTGGGGAGCTCACTGAGTCAAGAACAACCACTGGACATCCATCAGGAAAATGAGCTAGTCCCTCCAAGAGTAGGCAACTGTTGATTGGCATGGGCTGTATGTGAAGCCTCAAAGGTTGGGATCAAACTGCATTCCTGTGCAAGGGCTTGGAGCCATTTCCATGCAGAGGAACACCTAACTCAGTATTGATATTGAGATGAGGAAATCTGATTTGCTTGGAGTGCATGCACCATGCTGAGCAAACCCATCTTGGGTCTTTCTTGTCATTTTGGGGGAGGAATGGAAGGATGGAAATGGAGGAGGCTGAAGGTTGACTGGGAGGGATTGGGAGGAGGGAAGAGAGGGTGAGCAGGGGGATACATGGGGGGAAAAGCCCTTTTCTAATAAGTAACAGAAAAGAAAAAAGTAAAACTCACTCATGAATACTTTATAATGAATAGGCAGGGAAGGCATGTTTCTTAATAAAATCCTGCAAGAATTAAGGTTATGTGTTAGTTTTTCTAAGCTGACATTCTCAAATAAGGTATGTGTGTGTGTGTGTGTGTGTGTGTGTGTGTGTGTGTGTGTGTGTGTGAACATAAGATAAGGTACCCACAGAAGCCAGAAAAGAGTGATAGATCCATTTGAGCTGAGATTAGAATCCATTGTGAGCCACTGACATGGTGCTGGAAATAAATCTTGAGTCTCAGCAAAGACAGCGTTAATTTAAAAAAATGCTCTTAACCAATAAACCATATATACAGCCCTTTCTTACTTTTTACTTGGCTATCTACCTTCACCACGAGGAAAAATGAGATAGCTCCTCTGTGGAAGGATGAAGATCAGACTGATAAGGCTAAGTTATCTCACCAGCAATCATCCATGGCTTCAGTCTTCAGCTGACAGTTTAATTCAACAGTTGACTACAGACACATCAATGAGTCCAGCTATTATCTGCCAAGCTTGGCTTGTAAAAGTATAGCATTTTAAATCATGGCACTAAAAAATGGCCTTTCTTATTAGGAACTGGTTTTAAGAAGATTTCTTGCACAATTGTAACTAACAGACCCATTCAAAAATTATATTTGTGATGTCTAATGTTGTTTATCATACTGCAAGTATGTATATTTATCTAGCAGACAAACCTGAGCAGGTCTGTGAGACAGTTTTTAGATTAGGTGAATTGAGGTGGAAAAATACATCCTAAGTGTAGAAAGGATCATTTTGTGGGCCAGAGCCTTAGAACTACTAAAAGGAAGAAGTGAGTGAACTGGTCAATGGCAATAATCTCTGCTTACTAGAGATAATGTGACCAGCTGCCTTCTGTTACTGCCACCACATCTTCCAAATTTTTCAGAGTACATCTCCTTAAGATATAAGCCATTTCATTCCTACCTGCCCTTGCCAACTTTCTTTGTTACAACAATAAGAGAAGTAATAGAAAGTCTAGGTAGAAGACATCCGTAACTGTCTCTCAGGCTAGACATATGCTCATTCCTAGGGTTACCCTTCTTTCCTACAACATACTGTTACAGGGTCTACTTCAATCCAATACACCCCAAACAATAAATCAATGCAAAAACTAATGTTTACTGACATCCAGCTGATACTACTTGATCAGAGATAAAGAACAGACTTAGAGGTGAACTGCAAACCAGGACAAAATGTTACAGAGAGTTTAAGCATTAAAACTGCCAACATCTCTGTCAAGTTAGTTACATTTTCACCAATCAGAATTCAGAGATTAGGGACTTTCCCATGTGGCACATTTTTCTTGTTCTTGTTGGTATATTTACCCAAGTATGTCTGGGCAGTTTACCCAGCATACATGTCTCTCCTTGCCAAGCAGATGTCAATTACCCAAGGAGGCCTTGGGAACTTGAAATTTATTTGACTCCAATTCAAAATGGAATCTCTATTGAAAATGGCTAGTTGGATTCCTTCTTATAATCCAAGCAGTGCTACTGCTTTGGCCCTAGTCTATGTTTCAAACACAAGCAACCTCTTAACATTTTATTAAGTTTTCACAAGCATTTCTGGTTTACTGAGGCAGACTATGGAAAAGTACTCTCTCTCTCTCTCTCTAGATTCTGTGTTTTATGATGCTCCAGAGTTCATATCACCTTGAAGATTTTCCATGAGGCATGAGGTCATGTGTTCCTAAATGAATATGTCAAGAGGTCAGGGATATTTAGAAAAGTATAACATATAAATATGAAATATTCCACCACAAATAAACAGTTGAAATGTACGAAAGTGTTAGGCTGTTCCCACGCCTGAAAATGTCTGAAGTCCAACCAACAGCATCAAATACAGACAAAGATAAAGAGCACCAGGACTCTCCCTGGTGGATTAACTAGGAAGACTTTTATGTACAGTTAGATAAATACCGGTAAGAAATAATGTCTTCATTCAACAAAGGGAAGCGGTTTTCTCAAACATATATGTTTAATACATGTCAACATGAATAGATAAAATGAAAGGAAAAGAATCAAATATAAAAGAAGCTAAAGAAAATATATCAATGAAAAGAGAAACAAATACAAAAGACACTTTTACAGAAGAAAGACCATTAACATGTAACAAAAATATTAATTCATGAGTTTAAACATTAAATAAAATAAATCTAAATCAAAATATTCATCTGAAGTGCAGTTTATATATAAGGGCAGGTCTCACCTCTCATCAAAAAGGATTCTTTTTCTGCTTTGGAGAGCCTCACAGAAATCCACTAGTGTTCAAAATTCAAAGAAAGGTGAACATGGGTTCACATCCCCAATGGATATTGCTACATAAAAGACAACTCTATTACCAAAAGCTTAGAAAACGTAACAGAAGAAGAGACAGAAAGTTTGCAAGAGTCCGAAGACACTTACATTGTGGTGACTTAAGATAGTGTGCTTTAAATATGACAGGGATGCTGACTATGGAAAATAGCTTTTTAATAATTTAAGAATTTTTTCACTCACTTTACATAACAACCACAGATACTCCTCTCAAACTTCCTCCTGCTCCCTCTCAATCCTCCCCACCACCTCTCATCTCCTCTAAAAGGGTAAGGCCTTCCATTGGGGAAAAGCATGGTACATTCAGTTAAGGCAGGTCCAAGCCCCCCTCCCCACACATACATATCAAGGCTGTACAGGGTGACTCACCATAGGCAATGGGCTCTGAAAAACCATCTCATGCCTAAGGAATAGATCTTAATCCCAATTTTAGTGGCCCCTTAAATTGGTTTTTGTAGCTTGATCTAGCCACACAACTGTCTTCCTTACCCAAAGGGTCTAGTCCAGTTCCATGAAGAGCCTGGGAAATTTTAACACCATGGTTAATAAACAAGATCTGATCAATGACAACACCAGTATACATGACAGTCTGGTTGAAGGAATGGTTGTTTGCAGAGGGAATACCTGTCTCTTAGCAATCCTCTGATATGTGATTCAATCTCAGAGGCTCTCCATAAACATATGTAAATATGAAAAATATTAAATAGACTTATCATGTTAAGTTTATAGTACATTTATTTCTTACTCTTTAAATATATATATATATAGATAGATAGATACATAGATAGATAGATAGATAGATAGGTAGATAGATAGATAGATAGATAGATAGATAGATAGATAGATAGATAGATAGATAGATAGATAGATATGTGGTGCTATGCAATATAATTAATACAACCAAGCCAGTCTGGAATATCAGAGAATAGATGAACCCACTAATCAATCCAGGAGGGTCAGAGAGTGGTAATCCCAGCATGGGGAAAGACCAGGAGTGGTGGCCTATGCCTTTAATGCCATAAATTCAACATATTCCCACTACATAGATATTCAAAAATTAATTAAAATGTCAGAGTTTAGAAAGACTAGGAACATTGGATGAGTTAGACAAGGAGACTGATGGAAGGGGTGGAAATGATGTAAACATACAAAATTATTCTAAAATAAAATTCTCAAAATAAAATAAGTATTAAAAGAAAAGTAAGTGAGTTCTCCTTCATAGATCACATACACTTTTGCAGCTCCTCTGAAACTCAGGGAACATTATAGAATTGAAGATAGAATAAGGAAGAATGTTATTCTCTAAATATTGCATATCTGTTGTGCACATGAACTCACAACAGCTGTGATTCTTCACAAGATGTTCACAAATCTAAAAAGTTCATCAATTTAGAATGGAAATAAGGTGTGTACTCAAGTGCTACACATGGCTGATGGGTGTGGATGGCTCAGCACACTCAAAGTACCAGCTGAACTCAATAAGTTATATTCTTTTTAAAGACAGCACATGAAGTTAGAAGGGAGATATGTTAAGGGTATCCAAGAGGAGCAGGAGGGTAGGTAGGAAATAGATATGATATAGCTACATATATATCAAATTTTCAAAGTATAAAGAACTAGTCCTTCAAATAGAACAAAGATCAACTGTTGAAATTCACTTTTATGAGAGTCACAGAGGAAGAGATGTCTGAACCCTGTCAGAAATAATTAAAGTCGTCAAGTACAGGTAATGTTTAATTACATTACAAAGTTTGACACAATTTGAGATAATATGTCACCGCAGATGATAAAAAAATCACTTAAACATCAGAAGACTGTCAATAAATATAGTATATTTGGAAATTGCCCGGAGGAGCCATGGTTGTAATGTCAGTTTGGAACAAAATTGTGATGCTATATTACATGGCAAGAAATAAAAATGTGATCTGTAGACAATGTTAAGCCAAACGGAAAAAAAAATCAATGATTACAGATATGCAATATTTGATCCTCTTAACATACCAAATAAGTTTGCAGCATAATCCTATGTTCTGGAATACGTACTCCCGGACATACAAAAATAGTTTGAAGTGGTGTTAAAAAATCTAGCATAATTCTTTTGGCAAATAATGAATGTTAAAGCAAGTTTTAAACCAATCTGTAAAGAAACCATGACAAACTCTTGTAAGTCCTTTTGGAACTCATTTTCTTGCTATGATGCAACATGGATGCAAGCTCTGGTCAAGCCTCCATAGCACCTTGTTGACCTACTCATGCATGAACCATGGTATAATTTGTGCTAGTGTTTTACTTTTAAGAAGGCCATCCCTGAGCTCAACATAAATAAATAAAAGCCCTTGTCTCCTTGTCCATGGGTTAAGCCCTTACACACAAACATAGACATGTTTCTTCCATTAATTCACCTTGTGACAAAGTGAGGGCACAATGTGAACTAACTGGAGAAATTTAAGGAGCAGTTTGAGACCAGGGACCTCAGTTAATCAGGCCAACTAGGAATTAGATCCTTTTCTAGAGACTCTGTTCTCAGTATCAACTATGACAACAGTATAGAAAATGTTGAGGCAATTGTTTTCAATTCTTCTTATGTGAAAAATAGGAGGAATGCCTGATTTAGATGAAAATAGCTGGTTAACAGAGTGGATAGGGATGCAACTTCCTTAGGAGATTAAAGGTAAAATGGTAACATGAAGTCTAAAGATGTTAGTTCATTTTATAGTCTCAGCCTTGTCTAGTAAACATAAAAATCAAGAGACTTTGCTGATATTTTTATCAATGTGACTTTTCTACAGGCTTCATCTCCTTATTATGCCACTATGTTTGTTATTAGTTCCATGATGAATGAAGCAGTCAACAGCTTTGGTTGACCCCTTTGTTTGTGATGGAGGTGCCCTGACACTGATAACCTTTGCAGACTTCCTTGTTGCTTGAATGTCTACTCATGTACAAAGTAGAACTAAAGAATACTGATGGAGTGAGTCAAGATCCTCAATAATGTTTCTATCAATAGAAAAAGAAATTCATTGAGAGTTTTGGAGACAAGCCACTAGATATGAGAGAAGACTCACATTAGAGCATGTCTAATAGGACTCTGTAAAAGGCTGTGTGTTTATCAAGGTCAGAAGAGAATTTAGAGTTCCAACAGGAAAGCTCTGTATTATTTGTTTAAGCTATATTTGAGTATGAAGAAAGATCTCATGTATGCAAAATGAATGAGGTATAAAAATTGAAATGATTTTTGTAGTAGATCTTTGTCTTGTTTGCCTAACACCCATTTCCTTTCACCATAACTACTTGGTGACTCATTCTTTCAAACACTTAAACTGTGCTGTTGAGTTGAGGGGAAATGTATAAGAGGAGGTACCAATCAGAAGACCATGCCATACCTCACAACACTCTGTTTTTTGTTTTGTTTGGTTTCTGGGACAAATACAACCCACACCTATGACATTGTGGCAATGGGATTCAATTCAAAGTCTTTTTCAAAATTGTTGAGGAAGTAAATATCCTTTTCTTCTCCCGTTGAGACTAGTTTTCTTTAAAAGGGCCATCATGCACAGGAAGTTTTCAAAGTGAAGGTGCCACAAAAATAAGCAGGGCAGAAACAAGCAGTAGGACCAATGACTAATAAAAGGACCCAAGACCTTGGACCCAACTTGCTTAGATTTATCAGCCAGTTTAGCTAATGTGTTACGTTGTATGTTTAAAGTCATTTGGATTGGATTACTTCTCTTCCTTTAGTCAAATTTCTGACTTAAGCAAAGTGTTGAGGCATTTATTTGTGCTAGGCTTGACAATCCTCTAATTTCCACATCCTGTGTGGCCACGTGTAGACAGGTTATTTTTGGAAATAACTTGAATAACGGGGTGGAAAAGAAAGTAGGGGAACTCTAACAGGATAGTGTATCAATACTATAAACAAGCAAAGCTGGAACTCTCAGGAGTTTCATTGAAAAGTCATGGACAAAAGAGAATATTAGTCATAGACTTGGTTGGGCTCTATCACAAGAGGTGAGTGAACTACCCTCAAGCTGACCAGTCAACTCAGGCTCTAGATCTGAGAAACAGAACAACACAAGTAATGCACCCCAACCCTACCATGGCTTCAGTTTCAGGTTAGCAAGCAGAACCCCAGCATGCAAGCCTGCCTACCACCTCACTTCATAGGATCTTGTTGCTATAAGTCCCATTCCTTTACAAAAACCCAAGCATCCCTGTAGTGAGATTCAGGTGTCAGCTGATAAGGTCCTAAGACGCTTATCCAGGGTCCCGAGCTCCTAGAGGGAGTGTGGCCAACCTGGAGGGGATGTGGCCAACCTCATTGATAAGGGGCTTCTGGGACACGAGGAGGTCTCTCCCTGGAGCAAGCAGAAAAATCTGCCTAACACTCCACCTCCTTAGACCCTGTAGGCTATAAGCTCCACTCATTCCCGAAACCCCACTATACCCCCAACCTCAGGGACTTTCTGAAATTCAGACTCCAATAGGCTACATTACAAGAGATAAGTGACCCTCCTCCCAGGCTGACAGACAGTCCAGCCATCCCCAAGCCCATTTATCTCCTGGAGACTTCAACTGCTCCCTGAGACACAGACTCCACTGGCTCCAATTTCACCAAGAGCTCCTATTATAACAAGAGCTTCTACTGGACCAAGGACAGCCTCCTGAAACACAAAAAATTATTTCACTGACTGAAGGAAAAGATGGATAGACAAGAATATATTCAACAACATAAAGAATAATATGACACCACCAGAATTTAGTAGTTTTTCAACAGCAAGATTGGAATAATCCAATATAAAAGAAGCAGAAGAAAAATGCCTTTAAATCAACTTTTAAAAAACAATAGAAGCCTTTAAAGGGGGAATTAAATAGGGAATGAAAACCTCTCTTAAAGAAATGGAGTAGAAGACAAAAAATTGAAAGAAATCAATAAATTTCTTAAGAAAAAGCAATCGAACAGGTGAAAGAAACATTACAAGGCTTTAAAGTTGAAATACAAGCCATAAAATGGCACAAACTGAGGTAATGCTGCGTTGTAATGAGGTTTCTGGCCTTAGCCAGAGGTCCAGAACTACAGACTTGCAGTCCCAGACCCCTTAGCCACCTGCCGCTGCTGCTCAGGCCTCCAGAAATGACTCAGATGCTTATATTAACTTCATGCTCTTTGGCCTATGGCTTTGGCACATTGCCAAACATCTCCTTTATTTAAAGACTGATATTCACAGCATACAGAAAGGCATTCCTACATCAATGCTGGGAATGCAAAATGTGAACAAATGAACAGGAACTACACATGTACGCAAAACCAACAGAATGCAAAAGATAGAAGAGAGAGTCTTTGGCATGGAATATACAATAGAGGAAATAGATTTATCAGCCAAAGAAAACACTAAACTCAAAAAACTCATAACACAAAACGTCCAGACTAAACCTAAAAATAATAGTAATCGAAGAAAGAGAAGAATACCATCTCAAAGGCAAAGAAAATATATTAAACAAAATCACAGAAGAAAAGTTTCCTATCTTAAAGAAGGAAATACCTGTGAAGATACAGAAGCTTACAGGTCACTAGATAGACAACACCACCCTCGAAAAAGCCCACGCAACACATAATAATTGAACCATTAATCATACAAGATAAACAAATAAGAGCTGCAAAGAAAAAAAGACCAAGCAACTTATAAAGGCAGATCCCTCAAAATAATGCCCAACTTGTCAATGGAGATTATGAAGGCCAGAAGGTTCTGGACAGAAGTAATACAGATACTAAGAGACTAAGGGGTGCCAGCCCAGAATTCTGTATCCAGTAAAACTCTCAATCACCATATAGACTGAGTAAACAAGATATTTCACACACACACACACACACACACACACACACACACACACACACACACACACACACACACAAACAGATTTAAAAATACCTACCCATAAATTCAACCCTACAGAAATTATTAGAAGAAAAATCCCAGGACCACTTGCCCAGGGCTGACACCATCTTTATGTCTAAGCAAACTGGGATGGATAGTGACCTCAAGTATTTGGCTTAACATAAGTTTTGTAGCTTAAAAACTATAGCTAAACATGGTCATATTCATCTTCTTGTAGAGATGGCCATAAAAATAAATATTTTCACTTTGACCCTCATAATCAAAAAGAGAGTACTATTTTACTGTCAGAATGTAGAAGACAAAATAATACTCGAGCTTGTATGTATATATTTTCTTACCCATATTAATAATAAATAATAAAGTTCATCAATCATTGCTTGGTAAATCTATATGACGAGAAGGCCAGAAAAATATGTTTATCTTGTAGCTTTATATGTCCTATGTAGCATAAACCAACTTACCATATATAAATGGGCATACTTTGCTAACCAATGGATAAACTAAGTAAAATTGGATCAATGGCTTAAATAGTTTAATTGTAAGTAGTTTCTTCCAAAATTTCTGCCCTGCATTTATTTTATGATGGCTTCATTCTAAGATTTATTATATCTTATTTTATGAATATTTTGTATTATGTCTTTTTGGAGTATAAAATCTCATGTACATCTGTTTACTATGGGAGAGCAGAGCCCACAGAGGTAAAAAGAAGGCATTCAACAGCCTGGAGAGTAGAGTTACAGACAGTTGTTAGACACCAGGTGTGTACTGGAATTTGAACAGAGTCCTCTGCAAGAACAACTGCTCTTAATTGCTGAGCAGTCTCAGCTTGTCTAGTGACTCTATATCTAGTAAGGATCACTCACATATGCACTGACCTTATTATGCTATAGGTGTGTAAAGAGGAAACTAAATGACCAAGTAATGTTCAGTTTTGCTCACAGTTTTAACAGATAGATGAATGAGTTTAGAGGATAAAATGAATGTGTATCGTGAAGTGAGGGCTTGTGCTTGTATGGTTTTCTAGAAGATAAACCAAATGAAAAAGCTATGAGAACAATAATTCATTGGGAAGGTCCTACTAGAATTCACTTTAATATCTGACTGCAGTAAGCCCATATGAACTACTATGTGTATATAGAACACTGGCATCACTATTCTTGCAAGCTCTTTATCAATAGCCACCTGCAATAAATAGAATGCTAATTTCTTAACAATGCTAAAACTTCATGAGTTTCTATGGGAAAAATAGGATGTAGTACCTGTGCAAACTGTGATACTATGATAAAGTATAGACTGCATTTCTTTTACTGCCAATGTGTCTTGACTTGCGTTAGAAATCTCCCTAAGATATCATATGACACCTTCAGTATGGCTTCTTTCAGCAGCACTTACATAATCCTCCACCCAGCATTATGTTTAGCCCTGTTGGTCAAATATCTTCATATTTTTCTAGCACAGGAGCCTTTGTTTTCTTTCAGCAACTAAACACACATTGAACTATTTGAAAGGAAAGGGTAGACTATGTTTCTCCTTACAATAATGAATTGCATTTATCTACTTGAACTGTGCTGATAACTAATCATAGTTACCAATATGGGTGCAAGAGGAGGGTGTGTCACCAATATTTAGCAGAAGAGATGATAACTTATTAGAAATCTAACTGTAGAAACTGTCAGCTATATCTCAAGGTCAGTACAGATAAGAAGGCTTAAGCTTCTTCTAATATGTATTTAGGAGGCCATGAAGTATTCACTTTTCTGATACTGATGACAGCAGATGCCTCCTTCTCAGTTTCAGAGTTCCTTTCTCTTGCGTTTTCCTATAAAACTAAAGGTGTTTATCATATGTATTAAATGTTTGCTTTTCTCAAATTGAAAACTGAGTTAGTAATAGCTGTAAGTTTATAATTTCAAGCTTAATATTAAGCACAACTACAGAACTAAGATCTTTCAGTACTTCCCAGGAGTCATTCTAACTCCTATGTTATGCTATAGTTGACAATGGTTAACTCAGAGTGTGCTGCATTCATGTTTTCTGCCTTCTATAGCTATAAGACCACTTGATAACATTCATAACTCAACTGCCCACATAGAGCTTAAATATCACTCTTTTCTGTTTGCTAATACTTATCCATCATGCTTCACCTCATTGTAATTCACCAACAGTGACAAGTCCATGGAGCTTTGCATTCCAAGTGCTGTCTCCACTGCACTGACTGCCATCATTAAGACATGAGCTGTTGACCCTGGGATGTAAATAATGTTCCAATTAGAAACCCTTATCCATAAAGTTAGATTTTTAGCACTTAAATTATTCAAATGCTATTAAATTTATTAAACTTTTCTCTTTTTTCTCCTTTTTAAAGTCCTTGTTTTATAAAGATTTTTCTTTTGATTTTTCCCCCAAAATGGAATTGGTCCCACAGCTTTTAAAATTGAAATTTCTAAGAAAATAAAGAAGTACAGTTTTATCAATGAAGAGTCATTGATTTTCATCACAACTTTTATTCAATCTAAATTGATCCCCCAGGTATTATGTAAAATAAAAGTTTCTCTCTAATATATACAAAAGAACAATTACCATTCTCTTCCTTTCCCTCTGATCACAATTTTACATAAGAATATAAATTTTCTTCTGTATCCAGATTTTTATGCATTTCAAAATGGCTGATTATGTTTCTACAAGGATCTGATTTAGAGTCAGTGGAGAATGTTAACAGCCTATAATTTCATGTATTTGTTTGCTGATCCAATGGTAGAAAATTTGTGAATGGACCAAGAAGAAGTGAGTTGGAGTAAAAGTGGGTTTTGATATCTCATCAAACATAACTTCTTGTATTGTAAGTGAAGTCTGTCAAGCATTGCTTTTTTTTCATAAATGATAACCCCAGGATTTCTTTTATATTTATATCAGTTATGGCAAGAAACCAACTTTTCTACATTCCAGAATAATTTACTTCTTCAGGATATGAACCTTCTTCAAATTACTGATGTTTTAATACCTAGTGTTTGCTTGTGAGTTAATAATTCTTTCAACAGTTACCTATGAGAAATCATTAATATGCATAGACATTGTGATGAGCCAATGATACCCATAGATACAGTTCATTTTTCCTTTTATTTTGAATTAATACAGAATTAGAAGTTACAGAGGGTCATTTGCCTCATTCAGAGCTCTGGAAAACAGAAGTGCATCTATGCATGACAAGACATGACTCCAGGGTTTGAGGTATGAAAAAATAAAATAGACTCAAGTTCTTCTTCAGACTCTCAGTAGGATAATTTTGTAGATATTAAGCTATAATTTTAGAGACACTACTGAGAAATTGAAGAAATTTTTCCACATATTGAAGATAAACTAATTCTGAGTGCAAGAATATAGGATATTTTTTGAGAGTAGATGTGTAAACTTTATTCTAAGTCAGAGAGTAAATGATTTTACAAATTTTATTTTTATTTTTGATACTGACATTGTAAGTATAAACTGTTTTCAATTCCTTTGAAAACCTGATATTTTATTAATATTAACATTATTAGTAATCTGAACTTAATACTATTTGATAGTTAAGTTTAAGTATGCATATCTAATATTTGACAGAGGGGATGAAATATATATATAGAAAAAAAAGGGAGCATTTTTAACAAATTGGTCTGGGAAAACTGGAAGTCCATATGTAGACGACTAAAACTAGAGCCTGTAGTGATTAGGAAAAAAATGGACCCCAAAGGTAGTGGCACTATTAGGAGGTATAACTTTGTTGGAGTAAGTTTGGCCTTGTTTGAAGAAGTGTGTATCTGTGGAGGCAGAATTTCAGGTCTCATATATGCTCAAGACACACCCAGTGTGTCAATTTACTTCATCTTGCCTGTGTAAGATGTTAAACTCTCAGCTACTTCTCCGGTACCATGTACCACTTGATTCTACCACATCTTACCATTATGATAGTGGTCTGTTCCTCTGAACTGTAAGCAACTTAATTAAATGTTTACCTTATTAGAGCTTCAATGTTCATGGTGTCTCTTCAGAACAACAACATCAAAAAGTTTAATACAGAGCCAGATCTATAACCCTTCTCAGATTCTATCCCAAGTGGTTTAAATACTTCAGTTTGAAACCTGAAATGATGAAACTACAAGAAAAAAAACATAGTAAAATATAAGACACTGGCATAAGAAAATGACTGTGTGGGACTCTGGAGTTAATACCCATAATTAAATTTTTTTATTTTTTCCCTGTATTACTTACTTCCTGACTTCAGTTTTGTTCCCATTTTACTCTTCTATAGCTCTCCTCTTCACCTGCATTTCTCAAGATCTACTCTTCCTTCATTTTCCTTCATAATACAGCAGGCTGTCGAAGAATATCGACTGAACATGGCCTAACAAGTTAAGTAAGACAAAGCATATATCCCATATCAAGGCTGGAAAATGCAACCCAGTAGGAGTTAAAGGGGCCCAAGGGCATGCAAAAGAGTCAGAGATACCACAAATCTCACTGTTTCACAAGAACCTCAAGCTATACAGCCATAACCTATATGTAGAGGACCTAGCTCGGATTTGTACAGGCTCCCTGATTGCTGTTCAGTCTCTGTCACTCCCTGTGAACCCTGTTTAATTTATTCTATGAGCCATTTTCTGGTGGTGTCTTTGACCCCTTTGGTTTCTATAATCATTATTCCCTCTCTTTTGTGGGGTTCTCTGAGCTCTGGCTAGTATTTGGCATGGATCTCGGCATCGGCTTCTATGAGTTGCTGAATGAGTCTCTCTAATAGCTATTGGGCTAAGCTTCAGGCTATAAGTATAGCAGAGCATCGTTAGAAATTATTTCACTGACTTTTTCTTGCTTAGTCTTATTTGGGTTTTCCCTAAGTCTCTGGGCTATTTAGGCTCTAGTCCCTGACCTTTCAAGTAGTGTCAGGCATGGGGTCACTCCTTTGATGTAATCCTCAAGTTGTACCAGTAATTAGCAAATGAGAACTTGTAAAACTTAAAGATGTCTGTGCAGTGAAGGAAATGTCCATTCCAGTTAGGAAAAACTCCAGAGTGAAAACAAATCTTCCCAGTCTATATATCTGAAATTGGACTAGTAGCTGATATATAGGGATCTCAAAAACCAATGATTCAAGAAAACAAACACTCTTTTAAAAGTGGACTGTGGATGTGACCAGAGAGCTCTCAGGAAAAAAATGCCCAAAATATACCTCAAAATGTATATTTCACTCTTTTAACGATAAGGAGGTAAAAATAAAATCATTGAGATTTAATCTTACCCAGTCACAAATGTAATACAAAATACCAACAATGGATTCTTAATAAATGAACCAGTTTAAAAACTAAAGTAATATGTTGCCTATCAACTACTCAGTGAAACAGAGCCATCATTAAAAGTTAATAATTGTGGTCAACTTCACTTAATTCAATGTTTTTCTCTCTATTTCCATTACATTTTCTTCTGAAACTCATTTTTCTTAATATTTACTTCCATTGTATGAATGTGTCACATTTTGATTATCCAATAATTCGTTCATATCTAAACTGGTATAATGTCTATGCTCTGGTGAAAAAGGCAGTGATAGCAATGACTGTGCGAAGTTGCTCTGTACTTTACACTCTCTAAAACAGAAATCTGTTCTCTCAAAGTTCGTTAAGTATTCAAGTAAAAGTAAACGTGAGTAAAGGCAACGAAATAGGAACGGGCCTGGGATACTGGGTAAAAAGTCTTCAAAGGCAGGGAATGAGAAAGACAATATAACAAAGCAGAAGAGGGATATAGTGGGTATGAGAAGAGATGGGACGGGACAGTAATGTCAAGTGAGTAGGTATAGAGAGAGCCCATTAACATGAAGTAGTTATGAACATCCTATATTGGAACCTGCTAATTTATATGCTGACTTGAATAATAAAAGTTGAATACTTTAAAAAGAGTGAGTGGATCTAGGACACATTGTGAGGAACTTTTCATGTGGTTTTAGTTTCTTGTTCTGGTAAGGGAATATAAGAACATACTTTTGAGCTACTAACCCATTGTGTAGATGGAGTTTTACTTTCAAGGCGCCAGTCCAAAATTAATATTTATTAGAATATAAATTAACACTAACGATATTAGTAACAGCTTATAGTGGCACCTGAACAAGGACTGGCGTATCCAAGCGATGGATGAGTGATAGATGGAAGGATGATGGATTCCAATTCTGTCTGTCCAGCAGCCAGCAGCCAGGAACCAGGAAGAGAGCTCCTCCTGTCCCAGCAGCCACTTATCAATGGGGTTGGCCACACCTCCTCCAGGTTGGCCACACCCCCTCCAGGGTCCTGGAAGTGTCTTCTGACCTTATCGGCTGACACCTTAATCCCACCACACCATTGGTCAAGATACCATTTATTACTTGGAACAACTCAGCTGTGTGCTTTCAGATGCCAAATGAGTATCTATCATCTCTCGTGTCATTATGCTATGAAGGAATGCTAGGCTATTCTGACAATCTAGCTTTGAACTAGAATAATTATATGCAAAGTTTGGCTTGAGTTGGAGATCAGAATTCAGAAATCAAATGAAAGCTTCAAAAGAAAGTAGGTTATGTAATTGAAGTATGTAATGCAAATGTCTGCCAATACTCTTTATATTCTCTATTTTTTAAAATGTGAATTCCTCAAAACTCAAGTTCAAGTGGGATCAAAGACATCAACAACATAAATCCACCTACACTGAACTTCATAGAAACAAAAGAGTGAGTATTCTTGGACACAGTGGCACAGAAGACAACTTCCTGAATAGAACACAAGTAGAATAAAAACAATTGACAATAAATGAGACCTCAGAAAATTGAAAAGCTTTTGTAAGGCAAAGGACTCTGTCAATAGGACAAATTGGCAACCCACAGAATAGAAAAGATCTTCACCAACCTAACATCTCTGACAGAGGGCTGATCTCCAAAATATATAAAGAACTTTAAAAATTAGTTATCAAATATCCAAATAATTGAAAGCCCACAGGAATAAAAAAATATTGTCAGAAGAATTTTAAAAAATGTTGAACATCCTTAGCCATCAAAGGAATATAAATCAAAACAATACTGAGACTTCATCTTACATTTGTCAGAATGGCTACAATCAAAAATACAAATTACAAGTTATGCTGGAAAGGATTATAGCAAGGGGAACATTCTCCATTGCTAGTGCAAACTTGCATAGCCATTTTGGTAATCAATATGGCAGTCTTGTAGTAAGAGGTTTCTGTCTTGGACTTTCAGGCCTAGCCTAAAGGTTTAGGCCCACAGACCCACAGACCTGCAGAAACACACAGATGCTTACAATAGTTTTAGGCTGATCTGCCTAAGGCCCAGGCATATAACTTGCTAACTCTTTACCCTTCATCTAACCCATGACTCTCATCCTGTTCAGCCATGTGGCTCAGTACCTTTTCTCAGAGCAGCACAGTTGTCCTCTGTTTCTTCTGACTTCTCTCTGGCATTCTGCTCTGTTCTCCCTGTTCCCAGAGTTTTCTTAGTCTTGTAGCCCTGCCCACACTTCCTGTCTGCCTTTGGTCAATCAGTGACTTTTATTAAACTTATAAGCAGGGACAATTTACAATGGAACAACATAATTTCCCCACACAGTTTCTCAGAAAACTGTGAATCAATCTACATCAAGACCCACATATACCACTCTTGGACATATATCCAAAGACTGTTCAATCAAACCATATGGACACTTGCCAATGTTCACAAAAACTTTATTTTTATTTATCAGAATCTGGAAACATCCTAGATGTCTTTCGGCCAAAGAAATGATAAAGAAAAATCCACACATTTACACACTAGAGTATTACTCATGTGCTAAAAAACAATGACATGAATATGAATGTAAATGAATGGAACTAGAAAAAAAATTATCCTGAGTTAAGTAACTCTGATCCAGAAAGACAAACATGGCATTTACTGATGTGTAAGTGATATTATCTGTAAAGTAAAGGAAAACCATGCTGTTATCCACAGACACAAAGAGACTAGGTAACAAGAAGGATCCAAAGGTGGACATGTGGATCTCCCTGGGAAGTGGACATAGAAGAGATTTTTGGGATGGACTATGAACAATTGGGGATGGGAACTCAAGGGGTCACATTGGGAGTGGATGAAGAGGGAGAATACTAAAAGAGATGACTGGGAAAGGCGGATATTTTTGGTGGGATATAAACCTGATACTAGGAAAATTCCCAGGAATCTACAAAGATGAATCCAGATATGATTGTTACTGATAGTGTACATGTATCCTGAACTGACCATCTCTCATGATCAGATTGGCGACTACTCCATGATTAGATTGGCGACTACTCCAGTTGTCATCAGAGAACCTTCATCTAGTAATGAATGGATACAGGTGCACTAACTCACAAATATTAGACTGAGTTCAGGAATCCTGTTGAAGAGAGAGGAAACAAATTTAAAAAGTCAAAGGGGTTAAGAATATCACTCACTTACTCACACACACATACACACACACACACACAAATAAAATTCACAGAACATAAAACCCATAAAACAACTAACATGGCTTATACAGGCTCACAGATTCTGAGCCAATAGCCAGAAAGCCTGCATGGGACATACCTAGGTCCTCTACATATTTATGACAATTGTTTAACTTAGTCTGTCTATAGGACTTCTGAGAATTGACACAGGTGTTGACCCCCAAGCTTTGCCTGGCTCTTGGAAACCCATTCCTCATGCTGGCGCTGGCTTGTTTTAGCCTAATACAAGGGGAGGTACTTAGATTTACTTCAACTTGATATGTCAGACTTTGTTGATACTCATGAGAGGCCTTCTCTTTTTAAAACAGAAACAGAGGAGTAAATTGGGGAGAGAGAGGGGAGGAAGAGTGAGAGAAGAGGAGAGGGGAAACTGAGGTCGAGACATATAAGAAATAAATGAATCAATAATATAATATAAATGTATGTAAATGTGTGTGTATGTGTGTGTGTGTGTGTGTGTGTGTGTGTGTGTGTGTGTGTGTGTGTGTGTGTGTATCTGCAGAGGAAAGAAAAGGGAAAAGGGTGCTGGATTTCTTAGATCTGGAGTTACAGAGGTTATGAGCCATCCAAGATAGGTATTGGGAAATTCACCTCAGGTCCTCTGCAAAAGCATTTTTAACTGTTGGGACATCTTTCCAGCCTACGTGGTTTATGTTATTATTTTCTGAAAAAGTCTGTGCTTATATTTTGTTTGTTAAATCCAAACAAAACTCACTAATCTGAGGGACTATGCATAAAAATCGGTGAGATTCTTTATGCATCATGATGCTTAGATCTGTCAAGTTCACACTCAATCCTTCAGTGGTAAATCACACTGATCAAAGTGGGGACTCATGTTACAAAGGCAACAGTGGCAATGAAATAAAATTAACAGCACAATGTGTTAATAAAATGAGGGCAACCCTAGAATTATCCGTTAGCCTGACCTATAGTTAGTACACTCTTCTGAAAAAAAATTCTATTTTCCACAAGATATTGAGACACACCAACAGTAATGAAGCAGAAAAATGATAGATGTTAAGAAATTAAGGTGCTCCAAATGCGTAATAAACTTGTATTTCTTTGTTGCCCGTGCACTTTTGATGAGCTTGCAAAGTTTTAGACCTTTTTAATTTAAGATGGATCCATTTTATTTCTTTCAGCCACAGTGGAAATAATTTCCTTATCTATCATTAGAATGGTTTAGTACTTTCATTAATCTACACATCATAAAGCAGAAAGTGATTTTTATACCTACTACAATCAGTCATTGCCCTGGCTTCATAATGGATAATGCTTGTTTTCTGCTGATTCTAAAGACAGTCTTATGGCCAGAATTATAAAAGAAAAATGAATGCATGGATAAGCTGTTGTTACTACCTCTCCATTGATACAATTTGGTTTATTGCAGTAAACTAGATGTTTGCAAGTGTAACACAGATCCTTGACATTTTGGAAGAACTTAGAAATGGGATCAGGAGAGGCACCAGGGCTGCCTGTGGGGAGAATGTTGGACTCATATTCTTGGTCCACAGCCAGGAAGGTCAGCCAGATTTGAAATCAGAAGAACATGTCATTGCACAGTATGTTCAGGACACTGTTCCCAGATAAACTCTTACACCCTTATTTCATTAATCTGAACATTTCAAATGCTCTCCAACTTCCTCTCTAGAAACCTTGGGTTTTTATTAAAAAACTGAGCTATAAGAGACAAGGAGTATTTGTTAAGTTAGTGATATTGTCAGTTGTCAATGATATCATATGAGGTAGACTCATGAAGTATTTATAGTATTAGAATTTAAGAGTGTGCCATGGAGTAAAGGACATAGAAGTACTTGTGGGCAGATTAGTCAGAATTCATAACAGTGGGAGTTTGAATACTGAGACATGGATTTTGCAAATGTAGTCCTTATTGGAAGGCTTTCTACACTTGATAGTTAATTTTTAGATTAAGTTAAAAGACACTACAATTTCTTCTTAAGTGCTATTAACTGCTAACTTTTGGTGTGCCTCTGGAAGTTTTTTTTCCAAGACTCTTGAAAGAGTTGGTAAACAGTCAGCAATGTAGATTGTGAAATTAGAAAACACGATATTTAAAACTACCCGTAATGTATTGTGCTCTGTTTCTTTAGATCACATAGGTGAGGTGATTCTGAACTGTGGACTGTTAGTTATAATATATATTAACCGAAAGGACCCAAGTCTAAGTTCTCAGTGCATTTACTACAGAATATCTGTCACTTTTGTACTGTTATAAAAAAAATCATAACCTGAGCTAGAATCAAGTGAGATCTATATTACTAGTAGTAAAAATAATTACCCCACGTTGCGCTATAGAAAAAAATGTGGCTTGGAACTAAAAGTAAATGAAAATTATGGAAAAAGGTGTTTTCAAATATCTTTTCTAGAGAGAAGCTAAAGGAGACAAGATACAGCTCTATTCTTCATATGACTTTTTGGATTTGAAAGAAGCAATAGTTAATCCAATAATTTACTTTCCACTGTTAATAATATTTTAGACAATTCTCTACAAATTAACCATGATCTGATCCTCCAACATTATAGTTTATTATTGACACTCAATTAGGTTTTAGCTTACTTCTAAGGAATGACCTTAAGTGTTCCTAGGGATAGGGCAGTGAATGGCCTTGTTAAAACTATGCAATGAGTTGCCCGCAGGCATACACGGTATAGCACTGACTTATACTTTTTAACTTGTGCATTTACTAAGGTTTCTGGAGTCAAGAAGAAAACAGTGCTAATATTTAGACTACTCTTTTTATAGTCAAAATTGACATGAACTGGTGTATCCAAATTTCTTGATAAAATGGCATTCTGATTCTTTCTATGAATTAAAAAATAGAAAACAATAATTCATTTGAAAACATAATTAAATAAATGCCTTCCCACAGCTTGTCTCAGTGAGAATAGATTGGGAGATATCATGAAGCCTCCCATGTTTTGTGTCTTCAACTTTAGCATTGGTTTATAAGTACTTCATGAATTCTCAAGGTTAGTTGCTATGTTATCCCTTATCTTTATGGATGATAGAATGACCCATAAGGCAATGAAATAGGGGAATGGATGACCATTTTCCTAAGAAAGGTATCTGGGATATTAATCTGATGTGGGAATGTCTTTCTGTACGCTGTGAATATCAGTCTTTAAATAAAGGAGCTGTTTTGGCCCATGACAGGCACCATAGAAAAAGTAGGAGGGGAATCACAACATAGGTAGGAGAAGAAGGTGGAGTCAGGGTCAGACTGAGCCAGCCTCCCAAGAAGAAGCATATAAGGAACACAGGTGAGCCATGGGCCACGTGGCAGGACAAATTAATGGAAATGGGTTGAGTTAAGATGTAAGAGACAAGCTGGCAAGGTGCCTGAGCCATAGTCCGAAGAGCATGAAGTAAATATAAGTGTCTGAATCATTTCTGGGGTCCTGATCAGTGGTGGGTGGCTAAGGCGTCTGGGATTGTAGGTCACCCGGGATCAAGGAACCACACTATAACATTAATCTGGTTGGTTTATTGGTTAGCGAGGCAAATATTTGTCTCCATATTACCAAACAAGCTTAAAATCTGCAAAGAATTAAAAAAAATATCATCTTTCCCCAGTATAAAAAGACTAGTGGGAAAAGGCAGAATAATGAAATGTAATTTGAGAGGTAGACAAACTTTTTTTTTTTAGTCACATTTATCTTTAAAGTTGTACACTAGCTAAACACAGTTGTACAGTTGTACTGATCAGCTAAGTTAAGAAAATCCAGGCTCAAAGTGCAATTGTGTATGTAACACACACACACACACACACACACACACACACACACACACACATTCACACACACACACACACACACACACACACACACACACACACACACACACACACACACACACGAGGAAGAAAGAAGGAAAGGAATGTATATTCTCTCATTTAGTTAATTCAAATGTTAACGTTAACTCAGCTTTCCTAACATGACAGAGGCACTCCGGCATTGTCATCACCTCCCATTACTTACATTTATTTCCTTCCATTTCAGGCCCAAATTACACTATCTGTAATGAACAAGAAAACTGTTAAAATAGTAAAAGTATTTTTGCGGCCATATCTCATTTCAGAGTAATTTTATACTCATTTTACATGTTTTATTGTGCTGTTATAGGACTGTGGGTTAAGACTCAAAATGCACATTTGAATTTTATCTCTAGTTAATTTCATTCTTTATCAGACAAAGTAAGGATTGAAGTTCCTTTGAATGCAGGTACAGGGGAGTGTCGTGTTTATCAATTGAGCAAAATGGCAGTATTCCCTAAAAGTCTCTTCTTTGATTGTTGTCCCAGTTGACAAAATCCCATACTTTAAAAATAAATGAACATGAGTGCATGTGTGATCATTTGTGTATATTTATTTCATAGTGTTCTAAAGCAGCGATTCTCAACCTGTGCATTGATTCTCTCTTGGGGGTTTAAGAATCCTTTCACAGAAGTCACCTAAAACATCAGAAAACAAAGATATTTACATTATAATTCATAATAGTAGGAACATTAGAGTTATGAAGCAACAAGGAAACTACATTTATGATTGGTTATGAAGACAATATGAGGAACTGTACTAATGGGTTGTAGCATAAGGAACATCGAGAACTACTAAATGAATACTAACAGAAATCTGCTCATCTTTCATTGCATTTGTCTGGTGTTTGCTTCAGTTATATTAGTTCTTTCTTTCCTTTTCTACTCATCCAACATACTGTACACTGTGGCCTTCCCCCCGCCCCCAATTTGTTTCTCTAACACTTAGAAATATTCTATTTTACCTATTTGTCCACCTTTTTCATAGCAAATAATGCCATCTTATTCTTGATGACTCCACTTAAAGCATAGGTGTTTTTCCGATTGTCTTAGTGCAAGCATATGATTATTTCTCTGGATTTGGGACACACTGAGTGAGACAAAGTTCTAAGTAGGTAGAGAGATAGGGAGAGGAACCATGACCAGACAACAAAGGTGGTGAAATTCCAGGATGGCCACCTTCATCCCAAACCTCCCAACTTGAGAGAAAAGCCTGTCACTTTTTGTCTCAACAGCAGACTCCTGCTGATAGATCTAGTTTAATGCTGGATCATGATATGTCAGACCACGCAGTTCTGAGTCAATCATCCTTCCTGTCTTTCTTCAAACTGGGCAACCAGGGATGACATGTTCTTAAATTCCCAAAGCTCTTGAAAAGAACTAATGTGGGGGGAGGCTCCCCACACTCTCCAGCTTTGCAGAGGGTCTTTTTCCCCCATGTGTGTGCTGCATGTGTGGTTTACTTTCCCTTCAGTAAATGCCTTTTTACAACTGCTGGTCTGTCTGTGGTTTTATTCCTGTTTGAGGCACGACCAGCTGTTTCACCTTGGAGGGCCATCTCTATTTTTGAGCTTTTGTACTTCAGAAAAATAATTAAAATGTCAGTGTCACATTTAAGTTGAAATATTTTAATTTCTAAACTAAAGAAAACATGCCAGTAAAACTGAAAATGTGCTTTTCTGGTGTGTACTGATAATAAAATTCTTTGTGTATCCTCTGCAGAAATTACACAAGAATGAAATTCCATGTAGAACATAATAAGGATCTCTAACTTTGATTATATTATTGCATTCTCTGTCTACCTCCAGCAAAATATGTAAAATGGCAAGAAATAGCATCCATTTCACTGAAATTAGTGTTCCCACTGCCCACTATGGCTGTGTGTGTGTGTGTTTGCTCAAAGTACAAATTTATTTTTTAGTAAAAATTGTAGTATATAAAATTACCCTCAAATTTTGTAGCTTAAAGTTACTTCTTTGTGCCGATGGATTCTGCATTATAAATATGATTTGCTCTTCATTGGGTTATGTTATCCACATTTAATGTTTCCTGTGTATCAGAGATGGAAGCTACCAAAAGTCAGAATCAATGAAAGGATAATTCCTTTTTATATGTGGCATGTGGATGAAATGTGACACATATTTTTTATTGCCAATCATGTTTGTAGTAGCTTTTCTTTGCAGCATGCGAATTCTTGGTAGTTTGATTCCTTCCAGGTCCTTCTTCAAAAGCAAGGGTTTTCTTCATGCACGTGTTTGCTCATTCCTTTAGATTTGAGCATCAATAATAAATAAATGTTATTCATCTTTGCATCATAGTAGGTACTATAAAAGCAGATGTGCAAAATGTGTTACAAAATCCTTCATTTATGAACTTGGCAAATGGGAGGCACCCAGTTCTCACTAATAAACAGCGATCCCAAACCCAGTAGATCACATGTTGTTGAATTAGGCGTATCTCTCACTCGATGCACTTTTTTCTAGTTTGAAAGTATCAGGTCTAGACTTCCTGAGTGCTATTTGGCACCTTTCTTCCCTTGCTTGAGAAGTAAATGAATGTGGAGAGAGGCTGAAGGTTGTAGAGAGATAGTGCTGATGAATATATTTCTAGTTGTGATGTAAGTCCTTTGTCTTATTCCAGTTATACTAAACATTTAAACATTCGGTTTCTGGAAATACTATGGTCAGTCTGTTGTCCACAGAAGCCTCATGCACCAGAGGCATGGGAATTCCATACAATTTTGTAAAGAAACTGGGAAAGGTAAGAAGAAAGTATTTTCTAGAGGGAAGAAATTTCTCTTAACAACTTGTATGTTTGTGTGTGTGTGTGTGTGTGTGTGTGTGTGTGTGTGTGTGTGTGTGTGTGTGTGTGTGTGTGTGTGTGTGGTGTTTCATGTATGTTAGGCTGATTTGGTTGCCATAAGAAAACATTTTAAATTGGGTGTTATAAGTACCAGCAATTTGTCTGGTGAAATAACACAATCCAGTTCATAAAGGGCTAGCCATCTTCTCACTATGGTCAGAACACTGTTGAGAAAATTCTATAGGACAATTGTAGAATGATAGAGACGTCATGAATCTTTCCAATAAAAGTCATCAGTCTCATATATCAGTACTCTACTCTTGTGACATAGTCACTTCTTAAACACCCCAATTCCATATATCCTCACATTTGACTTTAAAGGGGTCAGAAGTATTTGTACATGTACATGAATATGTATTACTATCTAGACAATGTCTAGTGCAATGCTTCACGAAGCCATAAAGAGTATGATTTATACCTATCTCAACAGACACCACCTTTCCTATTTGTTGTACCTTAGCATAAGTTACATTTAGGTTTTCTATAAAATTAGAAGTGAAATATAGATTCACATATAATTCATATATGGTAACTTTATAGTCATCTAGTTGTTGACTGTCAGTGGCATGAATGGTAACACCATAAAGCTGTAACACTTAACAAGTCTAGGACTGATAACATCATTATGGGCAGGCTCATAATATGATGAAGGTAGTTATGTGCTAAGTACTAAGATTATGAGAACTCACATTCTAAATTAAATTTAGTGAAACTTTTGTATATTTTGTATCAAATGTTCTTTGATTTTTTTTCTAAAAATAAATCAATTAAAATCATTTTAATATACCTTAAATCAAACACAACACAACTAAAAAAACTTCAACCTACCTGATTAAGTTAAAAACAAAATAAAATAAAAAAGATCATCAAACATACTTAAAACAATGAAATTTGCCTGAGATAAATATCTTACTAAACTATTAAGCCATAAATATGTTTTATCCCACGATCATCACTGAATGTGTGACACCCTATAGGAAACAGAAAGGGCTATATGTGGTACCTGTTTCTCAGGATTAGATTCTTACTGATGACGGCAGGAACTAGATTTTCTTCTTCATTTTATGTTTGGGAATCTTTTCTTTTATTATTATTATTTTTTAAATTCCAACCACTGTTTCCCTTCCCTTCCTTCTTCCCAGTCACCCTCCAGATTCCCCACACCACACCCCTCTATCCACTCCTAAGAAGGGGTAAAAATTCTCAGGGGAAGGGTAGTAAGTCCAGTCTGGCATTTCAAGTTGAGTCAGGACCAAGCTCTCACCCTCCCCTCAGTACCAAGGCTGAACAAGGTATCCCTCTATAGAGAATGGGCTCCAAAAAGCCAATTCATGCATTAGAGGTAAGCTCTGATCCTACTTCCAGAGGCCCCACAAACTACCCATGTCTCACACAAGTGTCATCCACATTCAGAAGGCCTAGTTCAGTCCATGCAGGTTCTTCAGCTGTCAGGCCAGACTCAGTGAGCTCACAGTAGCTTGGGTCAGCTGTCTCTGTGGGTTTCCCCACCATAGACATAGGCTCTCTCTTGAAGCTACTCTAGCTTTATCTTTTCCTGTAGAAACTTCTGTGACATTTTGTTCTAATTTGTCATATTATTTCTGTTTAATTATTTCTTTTCTTCTGCTCTCAAATATTCATATGAGTTCTGAAATTAGTCATCTTCATATCTGAAGTCATTTCTTTGTCATTCACTCCTTTCATTTACCTGTTCTCTTAATATCAAAAGAGCTAATAGGGGCCTATTAAGTCTGAAGTTATATAGCAAATGTGAAGCCTGTAACATGAAAAGTCATTCAAAGGTATCCATGCTTAGCTACATACTATTCATCAGATGAATAATAGAGATAGATATTATATATATATATACTTATACATATATGTGTGTATGTATGTAGGTAGATGATAGGATGATACATTATATAGAATGGATAATAGAGCAATAGATGATAGATTATATGTGATATAGATAATAGATGATGATAATAGGTGGTAAATAGGAGAGATAGATAGGTGACAGATTGATAGATGATAGATAGATAGATGATAGATAGATAGATGACATACAATAGAGAATAAATAATACAGTGATAAAAATAAAGATAATATACGGTTTATATATGATAATGATAATAGATAGTTGTTATATTCATTAAAGATTAATAATAATTAGCAGATCATATGTCCTACAGTGTATTGTTAAAGTACAATTTTTCTGTTTTCTATTAGTTTTCTCATTCTCTTGTGTTTTTTATAATTTATAATAATGTATATTTACCTTTATACATTTGATTCTTCCAATACTTTCTCTGTAGTTCCAATAGGGCCTTTGTCTTTTGTAAATTCCATAATTTCACAGGCTGTTCAAACAATACACAGGAAAACAGGATTTGGAAATTTGTACTTACATCATACATCTCATTATTAAAATGTAATTATAATGCAGTAACATACAATTAAAACAATATACATAGATTAAAGACTCCAAGCAAGAGCAATTTGAATAAATTTTTAAAGCATGTGGGAATATATTTGTGCGTACTGTATCTTTAAATAAAGGAGCTGGTTTAGGCCATGGCAGGTACCATAGAGGAAGTGGGAGGAGAGTCAGTTCAGGTAATAGAAGCAGGGCGGAGTTAGAGGCAGACCGCGCGGAAGCCGCCCAAGAGGCAACATGTAAGCACGGGTGAGCTGCGGGCCGCCACGTGGCCCTGGATTAATAGAAATGGGTTAATTTAAGATATGAGTGCTAGCTAGCAATGTGCCTGAGCCATAGGCCAAACAGCATGAACTTAATATAAGCCTCTGAGTTATTTTTGGGGACCCGGGCGGCGGTGGGTTCTTAGGCGGTCTCGGGCGGCGGGTCTGTGGGTCCAGATCTCTGGCTGTCTGGGACCAGCGAACTCACTACAACAGATGGCGCATCCAACGTGGGCCGATTATCCACTTAGAGCCTGACAAAGATTAAAAAGAGTTCTAGATCGCAGAAATTGAGCCAGGGCAGCTTCCAAATTGTGTGTGTGGAGCGGGTCTTTGTACAAAGAAACCATGGTCGGTCCGGGTCACATTCAAAATGGCGTCGGCGGGCTGTCGGCAGTCAGTGTAAGCTGCAGCTACAACCAGTCTCACAAAAGACTCAGTAACATGTGATCGATTTTAGATTTCTGCCTATTTTGAACAAAAAAGAAACAAAGACGGTTTCTTAATAGCAATATTTTTCGGGGTGTGCTCTGTTTACTGGCCACGAATAAATACACGGTCCGTTTAAAAAAACTTAGTGATTCAGCCTAATTTGCAAAAACTGTGCTTCTTTTTAGAGAATGTATTTTAAAAGCTCTTAAGGTTAGAAGATGATTAAGGATTCACAATAAAACAGATTCAGATAAAAAGAAAACCTGTAAACGGGTTACAATGTTTGTAAAAGGTACATAGGCCTAAGAGAGAAAATAAAGAAGTTAGAAAAAGTTTTTAAAGCGAGAAATAGAGTGATAAAAATATAATAAGCCACGTAAAGATGGAAAATAGACACAAAATCTGGATTTTGGTTGTTATTGTGTTTTCTTTTAATTTTTTAACTGTTAATGAGCTAACTGCAAAAAGACAATGGATTCCAAAGGCTACTAAGTTAAACAAGAATATATATTTTAAAGGTATTTTGATTTTAAAATTTGTGTCTAAGGATTTATTGCTTTGGAAGAGTTCTGTTTCTGTTTCCACAGATGAGAACCTGTGGATTGCTTCCAGGCAAATATGGTTTCATCAACCAAGACCCCCTGAAAAAACCTCTGATGAGAAGAGATGGCCAGATCAGCTTCACAGCTGCAGATTATGACCCAGCCTCAACAACCCTGAGATTTTCAACGCCCCTTAATCAGCAGGAAGTAGTAATAGAAAAACAACGCCCAAATTCCCCAAATATTGTTTCTAAATGTTTGTTTTCATTATAAATGGTTAATGGTCATAGTCAATCTCTTTCTAAGAAAAAACGGGGGATATGGTATGTAAATGCTTTTTTAAAAAATTAGATTATTAAATTTACAGGTAATCAGCTGTTAATCTCAAACTGCTTTACATTGGTATAGATTTTGGTTTATTGATACAAATTTAAAGTCAATTTTATTATGCTGTATGTGTTTTTCTATTCTTGTTTAAGGTATGATGTTCATGTAACTGTTTTAAAATTGTAGTGTATAATTAAGAAATGAAGGTTAATAGTCACTTTTGATAATCAAACTTATAGTTAGGTTAGTTAGGATTTTTAGGTATACAAAGATATATTTCAATTAAATAGATAATCTTCAAATACTTCTAAGACCTACAGAATATGGCATTTAAAATATTTTAAGAGCTTAGACTTTTCTGGACAGTGAGACAGGTCTATACCTGGCAGCACTAATCTACTTCAACAGGAAAATGGGCATTGAAGAAACTCCATATAGAGTCTCATCTATTTGTGGTAATGGTAAGCCACTGGAGAACAAACTGTTTTTATATTGACTGCTTGACAATATGCTGTTTAAACTGGACATGCAGGTTCCATAAGAAGATGACCTCTGAACTTTGGCAGAACAAGCCTAAATGGTCATTCAGGTTCCTGCTTTACAGAGAAAACTGTCAGACATTCTTCAGGACTCAAGGAGAAGCAACAGATGAACTGTGCCAGAATGGACAGAGCGGATTTCCTGCTTCACTGAAATGAAAAGAGACTCAAGGCCTATAGGCTGAAGATGAATGCCCCAACTTTATAAAGGAACTTTGGGTGACTGTCCAGGCAGATAGGTGTCATCTCTGTCCCTTCTAGATTTTAGAAGTCGTTTGCACTTCTGGTTTACTTAGATAAATATTATATCCTTCTGTGGTCTTTGATGTAGTTGAAGATTAGATAGTTATATATACAGTTTTTCTTAGTCATTTAAAAAGTATATTAGATATGAAACTTTAGATTCACAAAGATAAAGTAGATAAAATGTTTTCTTTAATTTTGCTAAGTGCAAGTGGACTAGATATTGTAACTATAATTCTTGCTTGATGGCTATTTTGTTATATGTAATTTTACTATGTTAAAATTGAAACCTTCCTTTTTGATTAGAAAAAAAAGGGGAAATGTGGGAATATATTTGTGCGTACTGTATCTTTAAATAAAGGAGCTGGTTTAGGCCATGGCAGGTACCATAGAGGAAGTGGGAGGAGAGTCAGTTCAGGTAATAGAAGCAGGGCGGAGTTAGAGGCAGACCGCGCGGAAGCCGCCCAAGAGGCAACATGTAAGCACGGGTGAGCTGCGGGCCGCCACGTGGCCCTGGATTAATAGAAATGGGTTAATTTAAGATATGAGTGCTAGCTAGCAATGTGCCTGAGCCATAGGCCAAACAGCATGAACTTAATATAAGCCTCTGAGTTATTTTTGGGGACCCGGGCGGCGGTGGGTTCTTAGGCGGTCTCGGGCGGCGGGTCTGTGGGTCCAGATCTCTGGCTGTCTGGGACCAGCGAACTCACTACAACAAAAGCATATTATTATTATTATTGAAATGAATGTACCTTAGTGAGGAGATGGAATTTCTTAGGTCTGAGTGAGAATACATTTAAATCAAAATGTACTCAGAACAATGGGACCTACAAAGGTTTATCCGATTTAAAATATTTAATAGAAGTGATTGCCTCTGCCTGCTCTGATGTGGCTTAGAGCATAACACTGTGTTAGAGGTACAATAACAAAGAAACAACCCAATGAAGTCAAAATTCACTAATTCACCTCAGTTCTTTCAGATATCTTCATTTCAATCATAAATAGAAAGCAAAGTTGTGCTTTCTAATTTCTATTTATTTATTTATTTATTTATTTGTTTGTTTATTTACTTACTTACTTACTTACTTACTTACTTACTTACTTACTTACTTACTTACTTACTTACTTATTGTGGTTTACAGAAGTTTCTGACTTATCCTGCAAGGAAACTTGTATTTTCTACTGGAAATGTGACATCACAGGAAGTGTTCAGATTAAAGGCTTTGAAAAGTTATAAACACTCTATAAAGTTAAAATCTTTTATGACTATTAGCAATACCTCTAGAATTATTAGTTCCAAGATACTTGGAATCTTTTGAGAATTATGTAAAGGTGAGAAGAGAAGTGTGAGAGCAAAGAAGGGAAGTGGAAAGGAGAAGTCACAGAGGGCAGAGGCAGATCAACAGAAGCAGCACCATGATGTGGGAATGTCTTCTGTATGCTGTGAATATCAATCTTTAAATAAAGGAGCTGTTTTGGCCCATGACAGGCACCATAGAAAAAGTAGGCAGGGAATCAGAAAAGGTAGGAAAGGAAGGGCGGAGTCAGAGACAGACCGAGCCAGCCACCTAAGAAGAAACATATGAAGAACACAGGTGAGCCATGGGCCACATGGCAGACAGGTTAATTGATTTAAGATATAAGATCAAGCTAGCAACGTGCCTGAGCCATAGGCCAAACAGCATGAAGTTAATAGAAGCATCTGAGTCATTTTGGGGGCCTGAGCAGCTGTGGATGGCTAAGGGGTCTGGGGATGCAGGTCTGTGGGTCTGGACCTTTGGCTGCCTGGGACCAAGAAATCTAATGCTACAGCACCTCAGCAGAGAAGCTGAAGAAATGTAGTTCTCCAAGCCTATGACTGTGCCACTAAATTTAATAGTACTGAGAACAAAGTCCTGTATGTGATAATGACATGAAGAAGCTGTGAAGAAGCTGTCCTGAATGTTATGAGCTTTGCCATGATGACTAATAGGATTTGAATGAGAAAAAGTAAAATTAGAGAGAGATTTTGAAATACAAAAGCATTAACTTTGGACTGAGCACCATATGTTTTGAAGAGGAGTGAGATATTGTATTCAGGAATTATGTCCACCAGTGTATTGAGAACCTCAAAGAAGCAAAGGTCAGTGTGAATTCATAGACATTTACCCTCAAGAGCACAATGGTAATCAGGATTCTTGCTAAGCTGTGCCAGCATCAAAACACTAAATGACACTTGTCTTCAGAGTAAAACAAATTGTTGCTAACTTATCTATAAGTTGAATAAAACAGTTTGAAAATAAAAAAAAAGTTTTGGAGTATTTCACAATACTAGGGATGCAGCAAAGAAAGTACTTGTTTTTGCAGTTATTAAAATCCTTTGACAGCATAATGTTAGCAGACTTCTCAGTAATATCTCAAGATGATAAAAAAGAAAGCTAATATTTTGTTAACATTATAAATAAAATAATTGAAAATATAATACAGATTCAAGCATAATCCCCAGCAACTGCAAAATCTGGAAGAAAGGGATTTTGAACCTAACCATGGTCTCATTTTTGGTCTATTATGTGGAAAAGCTCTTTTCACTTGTTTTGGAGACAAAGGAAGAAGAATAGGTAGTTCAAAAAATAAGAGACAAGGTTTGAGGAACAATGAATTTGAAAGAAGGAAATTGTGGCAGAATTAAGGTGTCAGCAGATAAGGTCAGAAGATGCTTTTCCAGGAGGCCAGGACCCTGGAGGGTGTGTGGCCAACCTGGAGGGGGTGTGGCCAACCCCATTGATAAGTGGCTGCTGGGACACAAGGATGCTCTCTTCCTGGTTCCTGGCTGCTGGTTGTTGGAGAGACAGGATCGGAATCTATTGTCCTTCCATCGCGCGTCCATCGCTCGTCCATCACTTGGATACGCCAGTCCTTGTTCAGATGCCACTATAAGCTGTTACTAATATCGTGAGCATTGATTTATATTCTAGTAAATATTAATTTTGGACTGGTGCCTTGTAAGTAAAACTCTGCCTACATCTGGTGCCCAACATAGGGCGCCATCTGTAGTAGTGGGGTTTCTAGGTCCAGGGTGGCCAGAGATCTGAGACCTACAGACCTGCCGCCCAAGACCACTTAGCCACCCAGCCACCCGCTCAGGCCCCCAGAAATGACTCAGATGCTTATATTAACTTTATGCTGTTTAGCCTATGGCTCAGGCACTTTGCTAGCTAGCTCTTACATCTTAAATCAACCCATTTCTATTAATCTGTCTGCCACATGGCCAATGGCTCACCTGTGTTCCTTACATGTTGTTCCTTTGGGCGGCTTGCTTCATCTGTCTCTGACTCCTCCCTTCCTTTCCTACCTATTCTGATTCCTCCTCCTACTTCTTCTATGGTGCCTGTCATGGCCCAAAACAGCTCCTTTATTTAAAGATTGAGATTCACAGCATACAGAAAGGCATTCCCGCATCAGGAAATGACCAGCTTTTCCATAGACAGTGCAATCTCTAGGTGGAAAAGTTCTTGTGAAATTAAAGGAAAAACAATTTTAAGTGTTTTAATTAAAACACAGAAATATTTAGTTCTCTCAAGAGAGAACAATGTAAACAAAAGAATGAAGCTTTCAACAATTCCACTATAATAAAACATGAATAAATTATAATAACATCTCAGATAGTACAAGTGGAAGTGTTTAGTATGAACTCTGGGAAATTTAACAAATATCATGCAAATGGGCAGCTTATTATGGAGCCATTTTCCCAGGACTAAAACATGTATTCCTAGAGGTTGACAAGACATTCACATAGTTTAGGAGTTTAAAAACATTTTCCAAACTTGGGAACTGAAAAGCTGAGGGAGCTCAGAAAATAACAAAACTCCTAAAGTTTGTCTCTACACGTGTATCGACAGTCATAGTCCTCGTTATCTGAAGGAGAGTGGTCTTTAGTAGAACCACCTGGAGTTGGTTGAGCAGACAGCAGCAGTGATGATATAGGCAGCTGCTTTTGGGTCATGCATTTTGTAATATGCAGCTTCAATTAATGTATCACCCCACAGAAACTAAAGTTGGGGGAATCATTTCTTTGGTCTGTTATTGTTGACCTATCCGGGATGGAAAATAATTATTCATTCCTCCTCAGAAAAAGTAATGCACACAGTCCCAGGTCCACTAAAATCATTGGTTCTTTAATAGCCATGAAAAACATAACCTTTCAGGTATCTATGCAAGAAACGAAAATACAAATGTGTATAATAAATAGTAATTATATATTGTTAAAACTATATGAAATATAGAAATAACTGATGATGCTTTCCTGAGACTAATTCTGCATACAGTGTTAACAGGTACTAAAAACTTGACAAACTGAGAAAAACTAAAAATTGGTATAAGTGTATTATTTAGAAACTTCAAAATTAATATGCATCAGAACAGATACAAAGGGCTTTCTGAGAATAGATTTGAAGAAGAAGAATTATTAGGGTAGCTACTTTTCATTTTGTTCCAAGCATTTTTTTTATTTGAGTTTTAACCTTAAAATGAAAAGCTGTTTCAAAATTTCAATTTTAATAAGGCAGACATTAAAGATAATACCAAAGAAAGCTTCTGTGGTCTCTCATGATATTCAGTCCTGGAGCTACGTCTATGAACCTCTCAAAGATTAAAAACATTACAATGCACAGAACAGTTCACATCCCTGGTGATTTTACAAAACAACTTGTTCATTATCCACTCCATCCCAAAAAGTGTCCTAATAGAAGTTGAATGATTCAACCAGCTTATAATGATGAAATATAGATATATCTCAGCAAAATTATTATAAAAAGACATTATATCCAAGCTAAGATTCTGAGTCTGTCTACTAAGCTCATGATGCACTGTGGTTTTTTTTTTTTGTTTGTCTGTTTGTTAGTTTTTTCAGGTCATCCTGGAATTGTGCAGTGTCCCAAATTGGAGACTCTTTCTACAGCACTGCTCATTCATAATTTTTGGTTCTCAGATTATGGAGACTACAATGACATTTCTTGGGCTATTTTTATATAGTAGTTTCTTTCCAAGGAAACATTATCTTCATTATGTAGAGGGAAGCTCATAAGCCTGGGTAGGTTAAAAAGTCACAGTCCAGGAAACGCAGAGATTGACAAACTTCCTGAAGGCTCCTCTTCTGTTTACAGAGATAACAAACAACATCTAGGGGAGGAGACACTGGGTAGAGATTTTCTAGATCTTGTGATGTTTGCAAGCTGTATGTAGGGTTCAGAGATGGAGTTTTCATGGAGTCACCTGTGTTGGGGTGGACTTCACAGTGATGCATTTTCTTTTCTGTCACCTCTGCCTTGTAAGGAACCTTTCGGACTCACAGCTAGTGAAACCTGTCATGTCCAAAGGAAACGTCAATTCCCCAAACTCCAAAACACAGGCCAAATATTCAGATATGAGCTAAACTAGGACTTTAGGAGTATTTCTGGTAGTTATATCAAAGCCAGAATTCCTCAGGAAGTTGTAAAGCTGGTCCCCGTCTATAAAATTTATCTATAAGCATATTAAAGCCTATAATGGGATCACAAGTACATGTGACACATTTCAAAGTACATGCTAGCATCTTCATTCTCAGCTCCTTCCCTACCTAAAACTCCCTCCAGCTTACAGGCTCTTCTCCCCTGCTAGTCCTAGTCTGCTCTCCCTTCTCCTTATAAACCTGTGCGCCACCCCTGTGTGTGTGTGTGTGTGTGTGTGTGTGTGTGTGCGCGCGCGTGTGCGTGTGCGTGTGCGTGTGTGTGTGTGTATCTTCCAAGAAATGTCTCTCATACAACTTGTCTTCGTGGATGCTTGAACATAGTGATGTCTGCCAGGATAAATCGTTTAGTTCATGACCTGAGAAAATGTGGGAAAATAATATAAGCATTTACAATTTCATCCTTGAAAGCTATACTTATAAGTAGGTAACTATTGTTACATCAGAAGATTGTGTTTCTACTACAATCAAATACAATTTTAAAAATCAATTTACTTTGCATTGTGGTTTCTGTTTTCCCTCCTTCCTCTCCTTCAATTTTTTTTCTCTCTTTTCCTACAACCATTTCAGTCTACTCCTTCTGTGTTTCTGTTCAGAAATGGGCAGGTCTCCTGTGGCTATGCTTCTTATTCAGGAAATTTGAATGCCTTGGTCCAGGAGGGTGGAGGGAGCAGAAGCAGAAAACAGAATTCAGACAGCTGTCAATACAGCAGACTATTGTTAGGTATAATTACAGTGACTTTTTTTCTAATCATGTTTGGTTCTATCTCTAGAACATCCAGTCTCTGGGTTTTGGTACTCCATGCTGAGTCAGGAGTGGTGCCTGGTGCCCATGGAGGTCAGAAGACACTAGAATGAACTATAGTTACTTCCAATTTTGGACCACCACATGAGTACATGCTCATAGAACAAAATCTGGTTCCCCTGAACAATGTGTACTATAGTAACAAGTCTCTGTGTCCCACCCAGCCAGTCCCACAGCCGTTTATTCCCAAATAAACTAAGAGAGGCTTATATTAATGTGTCAGACATATTACTTGCTAACTCTTATACTTTAAGTTAACCCATATTTCTATTTATGTTCAGCCACATGGCTTGGTACCTTTTGGCTCAGTGCAAGATTCGCATCCCACTTCCTCTGTGTCTTGCTGTCTCTGCTCTGCTCTTCTGCAACACTAGGAGACTAGTGTTGTTGCTCCAGTTCTACTTCCTGTCTAGTTGCTTAACTAATCAGCATTTTATTAAACCAATATTTACAGTGACAAATATTGACAGGGTACAAGAGCAAAGTCTCATAGTAGAGTACTTTTATTACTAAGCAATTTATCCATCTCCTGATAGAAATTTAAGAAACAAGAATAGTTTCATTTTATAGTCAGATTCACTGTAGTAAAGAGGGAACAAACAGATAATATATCCCTATACCAATTGCATTATGGACAGCTCAAGGCATACACATTGTTTTACTGTGAAAAGAAACTTTGGCAAAGAAAAAAGGATATAGTTGAGTAAATAAAAGCCCTGCCCTTCACAGAGTAGTAAAATTAATTTTTGTTTTATGAAAAGTACAAATGAAAAAAATTGATATCTTGTGAGTAAAGTTTTCTTAATCTTGAGAAGACTATCAGCGCTCTCTGAAGCAACTCCAGAAGAGCCAGAGGTCAGCTATATTTCAGTATTATAGAACTAATATCATGTGAGAAGAGAGTAACATTACATGGTAAGAGAGATTTATCATAAGAACATTGAATTATATATGTCTCCTCTGTTCCCTTTGTACTTCAAACACATGTTTCTTGGTGGAAGATCATGTTAACTTATATGTGGTTCATAAACCTACTATTAAGGAAGTAAGTGTTCATACCCAAAGCCCTGCTTCTTCACAGATTGTATAGTATAGTGAATTATCCTTCATGCAAATATGAAAAATAATACCATTGTTTTTACTTCTTTCGATTACCATGTTCTCATAGAAATTCTAAATGGAGGGCATAATGTTCTGTACAACTTCAAAGTCCTCCTTAAAACAGGCCAGGTGAAACCTGCTTATCTCTCCATTATAGAACATGACTGCTTGCCACAACTTTTGTTAGTGCATCAATGACTGTTCTCTGCTGTGGGATTATGTTTCTTATACATTGTAAATATTTGAAACTCCAATTGATTTATAAAATTCTGATTGGACAGAAGACAGAGAGAAAGTATGGGTGTGGCTACCAGACTAGGGGAAGAAGAGAGATGGACACAGGGGAAAGAAGGCAAATAAACTGCTCTGAGAAAAGGTACCAAGCTGTTTGGCTAATCATAGGTTAGTTTAAGAGTAAGAATTAGCAAGTAGTATGCCTGAGTCATAGACCATAGATCACGTAATTAATAGACGACTTTTAGTAATTATTTGGGACTGTTGGTTCAGATCTTGGATAGGGCAGGTCAGAGACTTCTCACTACATTTCTTATGTAATTAAGATTCTCTTACATGTGTTTAATCACATTAATACCCATCTTGTCCTGTCAGTCCCTAACAAGTGTTAATAGGTTTATTTTGTTTCTTTATATAGGTTTATTACATATAATTATTTCTTTTAATGAGGGCAAGTAATTGTTTTCTCCTTGTGAAATCTATCCTGCTAAAGGTGCTGTTTATGTTGTACGAGGAATGTTTTCAGGAGAATGTTTATTATATTACACATTGTCATAAATATACATATGTTTCATTATCAGCAAAAGTGGTAATGGTTCTCATTAACAAAAGTAATTAATTGGGATACTTTATTCTATAAGCAATTAGTATATAATTGTATTTGAAATAACAATATCAGGCTATTACACATACACACATATATGTATGCATATGTAAAAATGTATATATGAGTGAATATGTGCCTAAAATATACAATTAAATGTATGCATGATAGTTAACACAGAGAGAGAGAGGCTGAGACAGAAAAGGAGGGGAGATTTTACTGTTATCTCACTGGATTTGAAGATAATGATGAAGTGACTTAGATTCTAACATTATCATTTAGGTAGAAATAAAACAGAGATTTACTTGAAAATGTAAAATTAAAAAAAGACATATTCTCATCCAGCATCCATAAAGCTAAAAGAATACAGGCAATAAAGTTACCATAGAGAAAAGGAAATTAGCGTGGAGACAGACATTATGGGGGAGAACTCCATTAGTCGTGGTCCCCAAACAGCATCATGTTTCTGTGACTGTCACTTGCTTTTGTTTTTTGTTTTTTTTTTTGTTTTGTTTTGTTTTTTTTACTATCATACAAATAATAATTTTTCTCTTATCTCACACCTGTGTATAAGGAAAAGACACTGTGACACATTATTAGGTGCTTAGGATTACATGCAGGGGAGAATGTTGGCCCATTTATGAATTCAAAACCTTCTCTGTGGAATAAAATCAAAAGAGCCAAGAAGAAGGATTAGACGCCACAGGTTATCAATGAAGCTTGGTGAGAATAATTTTCATGGTTTGATATAACAACTAATGGTGTAATTCAATAAGTATGAAGTCACTATAATTAAAATCCCTACAGTGAACAACATAGGAAAGAGTGTGGTAAAGAAAGGTAAGAGGCAAAATTCAGTAATGAAAGTGTTCTTTGTGGAGCAATTAATCAAAACTATCAGAAAGTATGAACTCCCAAGTAATGTCTACATGACCATCACTAATTGCAGGTATAAAGATGAGCTCCCAGCATGCAAGTATGCAGCAAATGCCTCTACTGTCAGCACTGAGAATTCTTTGTGGGAAATGAGGAACACAATTAAAATCACTCAGGTTGTCACTCAAGCGTTACATAACACCACAGGTTGCTGTGCTTCCGATTGAAGAGTTTGGCATTTTTTGATAATTGCTGTAATTTCTAGACTATTACTGTGCATCTTTTGTAAACATTTTCTTACCTTATTCAGTCCTCACAAGAGCTCTACAGGGTGGATGTTCATTCTTCTGTTTGGGGATGGGGAAATTGAGGCTTGCAGACATTTACTAAATGTCCGCTTGTTTTTAGTACCAGGAAAATAAATGCGAAGGTACATTGCTTCTGCACATGCTTTTTGAACTGCTGCTTTGAAAACTAAGTAAAATATAGTGGAGGTCTGAGAGGAAGGGACAGGAAGACTGGGGCTAAAGGGTCTGATGGCCAGCTGACTTTGCCAGAACATTGATTATCTCGACTTGGACCTTTGTTGTCTCCAGGTTTAATTGGCATGACACAGTCTGATTCATGCTTAATTTCTGGCTTTATTCATTAAAAATAAACCAGTTTCAGCATGTTTAATTTACTCACTATTTAAATTGATTAAATAAACTTAGTGTACATTCATTTTCCCTTTGTCACTATTTCCTCACAGTATCCGTGGTGCTTTACAGAGTGAGAAGTGTTTTCCTTTTTGTCTGTGATTGGAACAATCTTTCAAGTGCCACAGGGCAAAGCTTGCAGATGAAGCCCTGAAGTTTTACTTCACTGTACCCTTGTTTGCTTACTATATTCTTCTTAGTCAGGAGGGAGCAGGAGGAAGTCGCTTTAATAGAAGTCTCCACATACTCATGGATAAGTCAAGGGAAGATGGAGGTGGGAGAACAGGCAGCTTGAAAGTGTCAAGGATTGGAATGATTCTTTGAAGCCTTATCAGGGCAGATCTGGGTCCAACTAACTATGGATGGACCACATCATTAATGTTGAGGTAGAGCTGTGTCCAGATACTTCAGTAAACAACAGAGATGCCGTTCCTTCATTGATACCAGTCTGAAAATCAGCTCAAGAGAAATATAATTCCTCTGTGCAGTGTGGGATACTTAGTTATTCAGTATAACTATCAGACAACCAGAGAAAAGCTAAAATTGAGACAATGCGAAGCATTCACTCCAGTGAATTTTATTAAAGTGATAGAGTCAAACTTTAGATACAAAATAATAAAATACAAGATATTAATTAGAATGAAAACAAACAAAACTAATTTTTCATGTCTCTACATGGCAGGTACTATTTGCAGATATAAGGACTTCTTTCTATATGTTGCTTTGGCCATGGGGTTTTATCACAGCAACAGAAAGTGACTAATGTGTACTTAGAAATAAGCCATACATCTAGAAAATTTTGGCTTCTGCACCTTTCTTGATGTCTTCTGCCTGACAGATAGTAAGCAGGCAAAGTGGACCATGGTAGTGTTTGGCTGAGAAGGATCAAGAATCATTTAGAAAAATGGACCAAGAAGGCAAATTAAAATTTAGAAGGGAGTTCATACAATGTAGCTCACCCAGTGTTATAGCACTTATGTGCAATTGAATGCAAGGCCCTAAATATGGTTTCCAAATTAATGTGAGAAAAGAAGAAAAAGAAACAAGTTGCAGACATCAAAAACTGGACCATCTCTGTGCACCTGAGATACTTTAGTGCTCACAAAAATAGGTGTCCATTAATATAAAATGTGTACCAGTGTGATTGTGTTCTATGAGGATGTATATCAGTTCAGACTATATGTTGATATTACACAGATGCAAATACACAGCCTGTGATTTGCCTGAATATAGATGCATTATTGAGACTGGTATGTGTTCATAAGAGATGTGTTGTACCCAGGGTGTATCAGCACAATTTTTTCCAGCATGCATTAAACTTGTATTAAGTTCTCCTAAGTGTAAAATCCAGGAAAATAAACTTGAATTCTTTATTATTGAGAGAAATTCTATAATCCAGAATGTCTTTCTAGAAAAAAAAATTAAAAAATTACTCAACATTATAATTGCAAGCATTTTTCTCATATAAATGTGTATGAGAATGTTCCAAGGGGCTGCTGACTGATGTAAATTTCCTCAGACGACAGACTCACTTTAGATTTACTTTGTTCTCTCCTCCCCCCTGCCATGTGTGTGTGTGTGTGTGTGTGTGTGTGTGTGTGTGTGTGTGTGTGTGTGTGTGTGTGTGTGTGTGTGTATGTTCCGTACATGTGAGTCTTCTGATTCCTATGTATTCAGACTCCAACACAAAGGCTAGATGTATTTCTTTATTGCTCTATGCCTTATGATCTTGAGACAGGGTCTTTCATTGACTCAGTAGTTTACCCCTACAGCTAAGCGGGCTGACCCATGAGCACTAGCATTTGCCTGTCTCCTACTTACAAATGCAGGTGTTATATGCAGGAATGTTAAGCTTTCTACATAGGTGCTATGGATTCAAACTCATGCCTCTGCGTTCTCATGCTTGAAGGACAAGCACTCTTACCCACTGAACCATCTTCTTATTTCTAGCTTTTAAAATCATGCATTTTCCTTTTTACTAAGTAGCTCAGCAGCTCCTGACTTTGGAGTTGCTAAATCTTTAATTTTGACAGATAAAACTTATACTTTCACCATCACTGTACATAAATCAGTTTCTATCTTATTTTCTAGAAAAAACAATGAGGGTAGTGAGGAAAGAAAAAAATGTTAAGTAAATATTTGTTAATATATTTATATAATTATTAACCAAGGGAAATGTGTCTTGCATTTGGACTATACTCAGCCTAGTATAAATACAATCCATTTGAATTATGAGTAATTTTATTATTCAGTCAACCTGCTGACCAGACTGTTATGACATCTCCACCCATATATCTTCCAGAGACTTTAACAATTGTATGAAGAAGCACTAGATAAATAACTGAACAAATATGAGCTGAATATTTTCTTCTATTATTTTGCCATGTAAGCAGCCATACTATATTACCTTAAAATCAATCTTAACTAGATTTCTGTTATGTTCTGACTTCTCTCTCGTTGCCACAAAGAAGACTAATTTCTTTTATGGAAGTCTTTGAGCAGGTATTACAAAAGTATAATTGATTCTGAATCACTCCCATGGAAGCCTGCCTTCCTTTTTTCTTGAATTCTAAAATCAGTGTTAATAAAACCATAGTGTTGCAATATTCAATTTAAGATTATTTGTCACCTGGAGAACTTTAGCTTTTTAGAAAATTTATTCTTTTCAGGAACATAGAAGTAAGAAATTATATTTTATAAACTAATTTTATAAAATGAACAATCAAAAAGTATTTTGAAAGAAGAAAGGCATTTATTTGCTATTATACATATGTTCTTAAGGAACAGGCCTTAGACACTACTCATGAAGAATCTCCAGATGACTATTTATTCAAAATTGTCATAAAATGGGAGAAATTGCTGAAGATATATTACGCTTAAAAATAATTTTTCAATTTCATTTATTCTGGAGAATTTTATTGTATGTATGCCTATAGGGAAGTATGATCATAACCACCCACTTCTGCTCTAACTCCCACCTTGGAACCCTCACCACATCCACCTGAAAATGTCACATACTCATCTTTCTTTTTAGTAGCCCATTCTTGATTGTTTGTTCATGTATGGGTGTGGGACCTCTAATAGAGCATGGAAATTCTACCAATAGCCACATACTCAAATCAGACAGTTTCCCTTCCCCTTCCCCAAAACTGCCAATAATACTACAATAAAACTGGGACCTTCAGAGTATTTTCTTTATTCAACATTGAATTTTGATTGACTTGATCTTATGTAGTTCTTGTGCAGGCTATTCCAGATACTGTAGATTTATGGGTGTAATATTCATGTCCAAGGACAGTATGTTATGGCACTTCTCTTCATCTTCTGACTTCTAATATTCTTTCTACATTCTTTTGCACAATATTTCCTGAATTTTGGTGGGAATGGCTTTATTTAAGTGTTCCATTTAGGGCAAGAATTATTATTATTATTATATAAGTTTTAAATGCAGACTTTTTAAAATTTCTCTCTGTTATGGTCTTCTTCATAAAATTGTTCTTATAGATTCAATATTTTAAATAAAAATTGCAAGATAGAAGTACTAAGACTGTTGTCAGTATCACATAAAATATTATATCAAACTCTAGCCAGAGGTTTCTGCCTTTCCAACCTAAAGTCCAGAGTTGTAAGTTCACAACCACATATAAAATAATTACACATAAGCTTATATTAATTACAAGCTGTTTGGATTATAGATCAGGTTCATGATCAGCTAGTTCTTAAAACTTAACTCAATCCATTTCCATTAATCTATGTCTTGCTACGTGGCTAGTAGCTTTACCAGTGTTCCATTATATTTTGCTATCTTGGACAGAAGGTTCCTATCATTGTCTGACTAACCCTTCTTACCCTTTATCTGTGCTTGTATTTCCCACCTGCCTATAAACTGGCTTCCCATAGGCCAAAACAGTTTCTTTATTATCCAGGGTATTTCACAGCATACAGAAAGATGTCCTACATTACCTCCCCTTTTCTGTCTAATCAAACCAAAGAAATCTAATTTTATAATCATTGGAGATTTCAATTTTAATATATAAAAATTACATATAACAAAACAGCAATCAAACAAGAATTATAGTTACAATATATATCTAACCTATTTGTATTTAGCAAATAAAGTTTCACATTTAATTTTCTCATTATTATAACTAAGAAAAAACTATAACTATTTAATCTTCAATTCCATCAAAGAACAAAGAAGTATATAATATTACCCAAGTAAATAGAAAGTGCATTGCCAACAACTTTCATATTCTGAAAATGACAGAGACATTTGGCCATCTGGCCAGTCATATGTTGGAGCATCCATTCTCAGCCTACAGGGCTAGAGTGTCTGGCATACTTTTCAGTGAAGCAAGAAATTTGAAGGACTTCTCCACCCATTTTGACATAGTTCATCAGTCATTTCTTCTTGTGTCCTGTAGAATGTCTGGAAGTTTCTATAAATCAGAAACCTGTAGGATCATCTCAATTTGTTCTGTCAGAGTTCAGAGGTCACTATCCTATGGATCGTGCATATCCAATTTATACAGCAGTCAAAGCAAGAACTACCTTTTGCCCAGTGGCAAACATTTGCCACAAACAAAGTAAACTCCAGACAGAATTTCTTCAATGTCCAGCATTCTCTTGAACAAGATTGGAGGTGCTCACTATCCAGAAAAGTCTGTTCTTAAAGTGGTTTAAATGCCATATTCTATAGGTTTTTGAACTGTTTAAAGATTACTTATCTAATTGAAATATTTCTTTGTATATCTAAAAAATCTAACTAACATGACTATAAGTTTGATTATCATAGATGATAAATTGTTAATCTGTATTTTTAATTATACATCACAAATTTTAATGAGTTACATAAACATATTTTAATCAAGAGTATAAATATAAATATAGTATAACAAAATTGACCTTACATTTTTATCAATAAACCAAAATCCATACCAATGTAAAGCATTTTGAGATTAACAGATTTTTTTTGATCAAGATAAATTCAATAATCAATCTTTTTTTTTACCATTTGTATTTTATAACAACACCCCCTTTTTACCTAGGAAGAGATTGTCTGTGGTCTTAAACTATTTAAAATGAAAACAAACACATATAGACAATATTTTGGGAATTTGGACATGGCTTTCCATTACTACTTCCTACAGATTGGTGACACTGGTAATAGTATGGGGATCCTGAAAAAAAAAGCAAAAAACAGAAAACCAAGATTATGGCAAGTCCTAACTAGAGTATTCTGTGAATCTGGGGCATCTCATCCAGCTCACTGAAGCTCTTCTGGATGCAGAACTCAGGGAAAACTGCAACAGAGGTGCTCTGAACAGCTGGATCATCTGGGCCATCCATTACCATCTGAGGTTTTTCAGGGGACTTCTTTGATTGAGCCTGGTTTTCCTTAATTCAGAATCAATCCACAGCCTCTCATTTTCTATGGAAATAAAAAGAAAACCTCTTCTCCAGCCTAGCAGAACTTTTGACTTCAATTATAAAGTGAAGGCATTTACAAAATATATAGGTTGGATTAATCTAGCAGCATTTATAATCAAGTGTCTCCTAACAGACAGACCTTGCTCTTTCCTCAGCAGACAACGTACAGTATCCAGACTCTCAGTGTATTTTCTATCCTTATGGAAATTTATTTATTTTTTCTTTTTTAAGGTCTTTCTTTTATCTCCCAAGCCAACATATGTATTTAAATATGATATAACAATTTTCAGTTTACTTTTTTGTCTGTATCTGTCTTTACTGTATGTCTTTTATCATTTTCTGACCACATCTTTAATCTTCTACCAAAACTAGAATTAAAGAAAGCCCTTGCCTTGGACAGGTTGCTGGCTCCATCCAGCTTCTTAGTCTAGCTCCATAGAGAGTTTAACTTTTTAGCAGAGGTCTGGCAGAATCCACATTTATCATCCCAACTCTGTGGAATTTTAGGGTTCACACTGTCACCAAATAAAGCACCACTACTTGTATATAAGATTCATCCACTATAAACAAAATTATTTATATACATTACTGCCTTAATAATACACATATTTAGCTAGCATCTACCATGTCCTAGGTCTTATACAGGTGCTCCTTAATTATCCTGTCATGTTAACTCCTATCATTATGTTTTAAAATATAATTTAATTTATGTATTAATGTAATTTTACTAATATTATTTTCCAAGCAGTATTTATATAATGATTAATATAGGGAAAAGAAAAATATGATAAAATATATTGTATGTTTACAGTTTTAAGTAGGAAGTTCTTTTAAAAAAATATTATAAAGCAACAGGGCAGTAATGAAGCATATCTTTAATCCTAGAACTCAGGGAGGTAGAGGAAGGTGACACTCTCTGAGTTAGAAGTCATCTTATCTACAGACTAAGTTCTAGGACAGCCAGGGCTACACAGAAAATCCTATGTCAAAAAACCCTCCCATAAGGAGTCAACAAAGTTTGATGTATCAAGTCAAGGTATCTCTCTATATGGAATGGGCTCTCCCCCCAAACAAAAACAAACAAACAAACAAAAAAAAAAAACAAAAAAACCAAAACCAATCAAACAAACAAACAAACACAAAACCCAGTTCATTTACTAGAGATTAACTCTGGTCCCACTATCAGAGGCTACACAAACTTTCCAAACCACACAATTGTCATCCACATTTGGAGGGCCTAGTTCAGTTCCATGCAGGTTCTCCAGCTGTCAGTCCAGAGCCACTGAGCTCCAAGTAGCTTGGACCAACTGTGTTTTCATTTCTAAACTTGTAATCTACAATTTTCTTTCATAAGTGCTCCTTGTGACAGTCACCAAAACTTTTGAGAACTTAACAGAAAGATTAATAATTTGGTTTATGATATTTGGCTTCATTAAGTTTGCCAACTAGAGTGGAATTCTCATGGTTGGAAGTACATCCTAGTGATGAAGGTCATACATATCCTGTCTGAGATCCAGGGTTTAATCCTGAGCATGTCAAAGGAAGGGAACAGAACAAAAGACAATGCTATTGTTCTTTGTGGTAGTATTAGCAAGAGAAGAATTTCCTTTTTGTTGGGTATGTATGCCTGTGTGTGTGCCTTTGTGCATATGCATGTGTGTGTGTATTGACGTGTGAATTTCTAAGTGTATGTGTGTTGAGTTTTGTGTAGTTAGGATTTCATTTGTAGAATAGCTAACTCATCTCTCCCTGAATCTTAAATCCAGAGCACATATATTGGTACCCATTTTTTAAGAATGTGAAGTAGAAGCAATTATCGTTTCTTACAGGGTAGTTTGTAGTATTTGCGACCTCTAGCATTGGACACAGAATCCTTAATTCACAGCAAATATTTCACTTGTAGGTGTAAAGATTTTATATTGTCAGTTTTGCAGCTAGTTGAGTATGATAGGCATTGTTCTCACAAATAACAATAGAAGATTCAAAACACGTTTATTAAATTGAATGTCTTCATACAATATACCCCAGGTGTAGAATTTGGGAGATATACAATATCAGAAATAAATCTACTTACTCTCCACAAACTGTAAAAGCGTGAACATGTTACCACCCATCACTGACCCTTCACACTTCTTTCTGAGAGACAGTTAATTCATTTGAATACAATAAAATGATTTCAGCTCATGGTGTTAATTTTGTATAATCCATTAATGACAGTATATGGATCATGCCAGATTTTTTTTAAAAAAAGCTCATTTTTTAATCAGCTGGCTCACAAAGTTGTGAAAATCTTATTTATTAAAGTGTACAAAGAAATACATCTCCATCCCGTGGCATAGTGAACTTATTCATTTAATGTTTCTTTTAAAAAGAGGATTGTCAAGTTCTAACGTGGCCTTCGAGTAAAACAAATTAGTCTGTCATCATTAATTTCAAAGAAGACACTTGGAATTTACTGTTTGCTTTTTCACCTCAGTTCAATGTGCTGATGAAAGCAGTTAAGCCATGATGTTTACCGCACAGAAAGCAGCCAGCTCAGGGGCAGGGTGTATGTATGGCCAAAGATTCACTAACCACAATTCCCATGATTTCTTTTGAACAAAATCATCGTGTTAGAAATAAAATATACTTAAACATGGTAATTCAATAATTGACCCTTTCGCTACCTTCTTTCTTACATAAAATAAAGGACAGCAAGGCTCTCAGAGCTCAGCTAGTATGAGACAAACATACCTCCAAAAACTTTAGCAAAATAAATAACATCATTTCTTTTGTTAATATGCCACCACCAAGTGATAGCAGAAACGCACCTTTCAATGTTCTTCGTTCCTACTATGCCGGTTGCTTTCCTTTGTTATGTTGAAGTGCCTGAGAGAAGAAATTTGGGGCCTTATTTTGTTTAAAGGTTTTAGGGTGTATAGTCTGCCACGGAGAGAAAAGCTTGGTGACTGGAGATCTGCCTGTGCTGGGGGTCCCCATTTCAGTCTGGTGGCTTCAGAGTCAGAGAACTATACTAGAAGCCAACACTCTGTAACTCTCTGGACCCAAGCTTATGGTTCCTATCTGGCAGTGCATTTCCATGTCTGGAAGTATCACAATGCTCCCAAACAGCACCATCAGCTGGCTTCCAAAATTTCAAACTCACAGATTGTGTGGGATATTTCTCAGAAAAACCTTAACATTCAAATAACTGAAGCTGTTTAGGCACTGAGTCTAAGGAACAGATATGTTCATCACAGGAAATGGGAAAGAAGCTGTCCTTCCCATCTAATGAGGATATTATCTACAAAGTGAGATTAGGGCCAAACAGGTAACGGAAAGTGATACAGAGCCCACACTTCAGCTGTGTGGCTATAACTGTGTTAATGATGTTCTCGGTGCTTCCCAGAGCTGCTGCCCTGTACAGGAAAAGACAAGCACAATTCCTGATCTAATTGCATTTACATTAACCTTAGCCCACTCAGCAGACTAACTGCAAGCTTAAAGACCACCTAAGTGAAATGTCAGGGTTCAATGAAATGGCCTCTCACTGACCTGGCTTGTAACACATTACTTTGTAATAGTATTTTTTGTAATGGTGTGCTTGTGTTCTCCAGCCTCAGGACATGATGTTTCCCAGCACAGCTTCTTGACGGGCTTGCCATTTCCTTAGTTTTATTTCTTTGTTAAGCAAATTGTGTGCAGTTTTTTTAAAAATAAAAATGTTTATTGTTACAGACAAAACAAACACTGTCTTTCTCTAACTACAAAATACAAATTTCAGGTATACAATGATTTTACACTGTATAGCCCAGGCTGGTATCAACTTCCCAGCAACCATTCTGTACCTCCTCACTACCAGTACCAAGATATCTGCCATAGTTTTGTTTTTTTGTTGTTATTGTTTGTTTGTTTTTCTTAATCCAAATATGCATTCCCCCCCTTACATGAAGTTTATTTAACCATAATATTCAACTAAGTTTGATATTAATATAATTTTCAATTAGCGATTTGAGAATGTGTTATAATTATAGACTAAAGAATTTATAATTTGATAAGTTCAAGATTTAGGTAAATATTTCTGATTCACTGAGTTGTCTTTTGGTACTAATTGGGATTTAAATCTACACTGCATTAGATGATTTTAAATTGAGTCACACTACCATGTGTAGATGTTTCATTGCACTGAAAAGCATAACAATATTTCTAAAGAGCAAAAAATTATTGGGTCAATATTTACTTTTTTCTTGATTGGTAATTTTGAAATATTTTGAGGACTATGTGTTATTGAATTCCTTATATTTTATTGTGTTTCCACTTGTGCTTTCTATATTTCATGTTGATTTTGTGTTATTGAATTCTTTATATTTTATTGTGTTTCCACTTGTGTTTTCTATATTTCATGTTGATTTTAAATTTCCAAAAAAATAAAATTTCAAGTTATTATTTAGTTATATATTTTTTAGAATTATATATTTCGTTGATTATTTTTTCTAATGTTTTCTTCACTTTATTATTTTTTATTTAAAAAAATGTCTTTTTATCCATGTATCTCTCCCTCCCTTTCCCCTTCCCTCCTCCCAATCCCTCCCAGTCCTCCTTCAGCCTCCCCACCTGCCCTTGCCCATATCCTCTCCCCTAAAAGTAGAGGAAGTCCCAAGGTGGGTCAGCACAGTGTGGCACATCCACTCCAGACAAGTCCTATTTCCTCATCCCAGAGTCAAGACTGGGTTAGGTGTTCCTCTGCAGGGAGACAGCCCATACACTGGAACACAATCTGATCCCAACCCTCAAGGCTCCACCTACTGCCCATGCCAATCAACAGTTATCTACCCTTGGAGGGCCTTATACAGTTGAGAAATAACAAGTTCTGGGTCATTTTTCAGAATGCAAACATACTTTATACTCTTCTTGGTGCAGTTTCACTAAACACGTCTAAAATTCCTTGCAATGCTTAGAAATTAAGGATACTGTATCTCCTTCTTTATATTTATTTTCTCAAATATGTTTAATATGTTTTCTCAATTACTATGCCCTAGAATAAGTGTGCAGCCCTAGTGCAGAATGCTCTGTTTACCACTGAAGCATCGAAATGGCATAAATATATCCCTTCCTCTTCTAAGCCATAGTCCTTGTGTTAACATTGTTTTTTAGGCATGTTCTCTGTAGATCAGAGCGTTAGCATTGTTCTTCAGCTATGTTCTCTGTAGATCAGAGTTGACTGTCACAGACAATTTGTCACTACATTCACATATTCAATTCAGGAGTCAGGAAAAAGATTATCTATCTTCTCTTTTCCATACTCCTCAAATTTCAGTGCAATTTTACCCTTTTACTGTTTTTCACAATTTATTCCTCTCGTTTTTGTTTCATTCTATCCCAGTTAGGTCTCTGTTTCCTACAACATTTCAGCTAACCTTAAAGTAGACTACAAGAGGAAAAAAGAAAAAGTGACCTTAGCTTAAATGACACAATTATGAACGTGCAACCATTCAAACTGCAGAGTTTTATGGACAGGATCCTATGCGTGTTATGGTGGGGAGGATGTGAGGGTGATTTCCACTCAACATGGTTTTTTCAGGAAACAGAGCAACAGAAGCATGGCCTAATCCTTGTATTTCCTTTGCTTGACAAGCTGTGTGTGAAGCTGTGCATTAACTGATGCTTTAACAAACACTGAAAAGCTGGGTATCTACTCACTAGGTATTTACTAATCCCTGATCTTCATGTTTTTGGTGTCATATATGATATATCCTGAAGGAAGCTTGGAGATGTGGCATTTAAATGTTCAGATGAACATTTGGCCAAACGATATTATAGCTCATCTTATAAGATACTTATTTTCTGAAAAAGTTCTTAGTTTTTTTTTTTTCAAAGTCAGAAATTTTGTTTTCAAAGTTCTATAGTTTCATCCTGATTGCTATGGATTTATTTCTAAGCTTTCTTTCCTTTTACAAAGACTTAGAAATCATCTTAGAGTCTGAGAGTTATTCACTTTTGGAGATTACTCATGAGTATTTTTACATAAGTTTTCATAGATTCACTGAATATCATCAAGGAAAGAGAATCATATTTAAATGCAGCATTTATGTTTCCAGAAATGAAGTCTGAACTTAGAAAAAAGTACTAACTTGATACTTGATACTTAAAAGTATATTTGAAACTCAAATTCTCTGGTCTTTGTTGTTCTTAAAATGATTTCTTTCCGTACAGCTCTGCTCATATAGCACATGTTCTAAGTAGGCACATGTTCCACATGGAGACACTAAATCATGTATAAGACTGTTTGATTGTCAGCCACATATTACTTTTAGTTTAAGATGCAAGGAAAGTGGCTAGCACAGGAGGTGTGATATCTGCTTCTAATGGAGGAAAGAACTCAAGTGCTTCACAATATAATGAAATAGAATCTATAAATCACAGGCAATGAGATTTATATGTCTGTAATAAATGTTTCATAGCAAATTTCACAAAAAGCAGCATAATGACTTTGCACATACATTTCTCCAAGAATGTCACCAAAAGACTTTAATATGTAAAAATATTTTGAGTTGTTATTTCAAACAAATATATAAGCATATACATGCATATATGAAACTACACTTATATCTTTACCATATTCTGGCTCTAATAGAGCCAGTATCTTCAAAGGCAGATTTTTCCAGTAACTTCAAATTGGATGTAGAACTACACATGAACCTGTGCTGTACTACAGCCAAGCAGATATACATGAGAAAATAAAAGCTTTTTATTTCAGAATAATTGCAAAGTTTATGTTAAGGAGCATTTTTGTATAGGAAAATGCAATATGAACTTATTAGAAATTCTGTGTATTTCTTTCAACAAAGTAAACTACTTTTAAGAGTATCTTTTGAGTGGATAGATTAAGAAAGAGACACATGATAATTTAGAGTTCAGACTTAATGTTTCTTCCTGGTTCCAAACGTCTGACAGTTTCTCTATCCATTACTATCTATTTCTTAGGCTTTTAAAAATTTTTTCAACATGGGAGTGCTGGGTTAATTTCTAATTCCATCTTATGACCTATATGGGTCCTGTACAAACTATGGTGTGTGTGTATATATATATTTGTTGTTTCAAGCTTACTTTTAATGTTAAATTATGGAAAAGTGCTTAACTCATTTCACAAAACCACATATATTCTAGGGAAATGATAACTATGATTACTCTTTATTTTGAAGAAGATTCTTTGAATACCTAAAAATAGTTATTCATAATTTGAGATGTCTTCATGAATGGAAGTTTTTTTCGTGATACGAATCGCGTGTTCGGCAGGTAGGAGTGGTTATTTGTGAGCTGCAGTACCCTGTGGGAGCTTTGATAACATAACTGAAACTATGTTTGTCTTGCAGTATTACACACACACCACACACACACAAAATCTTTGCCTACACCTAGTGAACTTTGTGTATACATTAAAACATGAACAGTTTATTAGTAAGAAAGAATCCTAGTTTTATTCATTCTTGATTCAGTTTAGTATCCACCCAATATGATTCAAATATATGGTAAATGACATGTTCATTCTGCTTGCTTGTTTTTGTGTTTTCATTTTCTTTTTAGGGACAGGGCTTCTCCGTGTAGTCTCAGCTGTCCTGGAGCTAAGCTCTGTAGAACAGACTGGCCTTAGCTCACAAAGATATACCTACCTCTGTCTCCTGAGTGCTGGCATTAAAAGCATGCAACACCACTGTTCAGTTTAATACATGTTCATTCTTAATTAAAGTTTCAAACAATGTCAAGCTCCAAGTTCCATTTATAAACGGAATCTTAAAAGACATTTTAACTAATGTGTTAAATACAAAAGTCTTTCCATTCCTAGGCAGGCTGAATTAGCCCAAAATAGTGAGGTCTTCTTCTTCTTCTTCTTCTTCTTCTTCTTCTTCTTCTTCTTCTTCTTCTTCTTCTTCTTCTTCTTCTTCTTCCTCCTCCTCCTCCTCCTCCTCCTCCTCCTCCTCCTCCTCCTCCTCCTCCTCCTCCTCCTCCTTCAAGCTTCTTACTATTACGAATAATGTTGCTATGGACATAGTTGAGATAACGCCTTTGAGGTAAGAATGTGCATCCTTTGGGCATATGCCCAATATTATAATTGCTGAATCATTGAGGAGATTGATTCCAAGTTTTCTGAGGAACTGCTAGACTGCTTTCCAAAGCGGCTGTACAAGTTTATACTCTTACAGACAATGGAAGAGTGTTCCTCTTGCTCTGCATCCTCTCCACCGTAGGCTGTCATCTGTGATTTTATTTTAGCCATTCTCACAGGTATAAGGTGATATCTCAAAGTTCTTTTGATTTGTGTTTCCCTGGTGGCTTATGATGTTGAACAGTTCTTCAAGTGTCTTTCATCCATTTGTAATTCTTCTTTTGAGAATTTCCTTTTTAGCTCTCTGAACCTTATTTTTTAATTGGGTTATTTAGGTTTGGGGGCTCTAGTTTCTTGAATTCTCTATATATTTTCATTCTATGTCAGATGTAGTGTTGCTGAAGATATTTTCCCATCCATTGGAGAATCAAGAACTAGACTCTCCAAAGGTAGATGACTGTTGAATGCTATGTGGAATATCATGGAGTAGACTACTTTTCTGTGCATGAACCGGTATCTCTGAGCCTATTCCCTATAGTGGAACACCTAACCTAGTCCTAATATTGGGATGTGGGAATTAGACCTACCTCAATGTATATACCAGACTGAACTGAACCACCTTGGGACTCTTTGCCCTCCTTGGAGAAAGAATAGGGGGATGGGGTGAGGGGGAAGGCTGAGGGAGGACTGGGAGGGACTGGGAGGATAAAAGGGAAGGTGAGCAGGGGGATACGTGGAAAAAAACCTTTTTAATGTAAAAAAACCTAAAACATTCAGGCATACATATTAAAAAAAAAATCACTTTTCCCCTCGGTACTGCTAGTGCTCATCTTCACTTGATATGTGAAGGATGTTGATGACATGTGTGGGGGCTGTTGGTACATGAAGAATCTTTGCAGCATCCTTTCAATTTTGGTGTCAACAGAAAATTTCTCTTTGAGATAAGTTCTTTTACAAAAAACAAAGTGGTTTTCTCTTTAGGATGTTCTTGTTAAGTTTATCTTAAACTAAACTTTTGCATAGTGGGAACTTCTTGTTATCATTACAGGTGTGTATTTAAATACAAAAAAAGAATATATATGGTATATGGATGTAGTATACATATATGAGATTTATTAGAGTGGGTTACAGATTGTGGTCCAACTATTCCAACAATTTTTACTTCCCAATGGAAAGTTCAAAAGCCCAATAGTTGTTAGTCCAAAAATTTACTGGAATTCGGAAGAAATAGGCAGCCATATCCAGGAAGCAATGAACTTGTGATAAAGAGTGTAGGAAATCAGGTGAAGAACAAGTATCTCATTCTTCCTCTTTGATGGCTGCCATCAAAATATGTGGACCAGGTTAACGATGGAGCTTAAGAACAAGATTGATGGTGCATCTTCTCACCTTGAGTGATTTAATCAAGAAAAATCTCTCTCTGGAACACCAGCTGCTAGAGTTTGAGTTAATTCCAGATGTAGTCGAGGTCACAACAAAGAATAGTCATCACATCTTCAACACTACCAATGATATTCATTTGTAAAGAACTTGATAGTGCATTATATGCTCTCTTAATTTTTTATGTCTTTTTATATTAGCAGTGTTATGATGGCAGAGGCACTGTATGTTTTAGATCATTATGTTTGTTTAAAGATCTAGCACTGTGTTCTTGTAGAAGAATCATTGCTATTGGCTGAATCAGTGGATAAATTGGGACACTTTTTTCTTTACTTACTAAAGCTCTACTTTGTATACCAGTTTGCCAATTTTGTGTGGGTATCTTCTCAGCCCAAGCAAGGTGGCAATCCACCATAAAAAATAAATACTATTTGGGGACATTTTGAAAACTAATACTTTGTTATACTGAGCAAAAGTACCAAGCCATGTGGCTAAACATAAGTAATAATCATGGCTTAGTTTAAGGATAAGAGTTAGCAAGTAATAATCCTAAGCCATAGGCTAAACATCTTATAATTATTATAAACCTTTGTGGGGTTATTTGTGACTAAATGGTTACAGGACCAGCCAGGCAGGTCAGAGAATCTTCCAAGTACAGATATGGATCCATTTATATTCTTTTATATGCACATATACAGTAAGATCTGTATCATTTCTTGAAGATACTTTTGTCCATTTTAAATTTTGTCCTCTTTATCAAAAATCAGACATGCATGGGTGTGTGGATTTATTCTTGGTATTGGAATGCATTGATCCACATGTCTGCTATTATGCCAATACAATGTAGTGTTATTTCTATAGTGTTACATACAGCTTGAAATCGGGGGTGGTAATATTTCTGGAAGATATTGTGGTTGTTAGGATTGGGATGTTTGTGGATCTTCTTACAATGGAAGAGGGGTGTTTCTGACCTTTTTTTTTTCATGCTCTTGGGACTTATTTTTTCCTACTGTATTGCTTCGTACAGCCTAAACATGAAGCTTTGTACCTAGTATTGTTACAACTTGTTATAACCATTTTTGTTTTATATCTCTGAGAAGCCTGCTATTTTCTGAAGGGAAATGGACAAGCAATGAATTTGTGAAAGAGGTGATGGAAAAGGCTGAAGGCAAGGAGGTGAGGAGGCTGTGGTCAGTATGTATTGTATGAGAGAAGAGTAAATTTCAAAAATGGAGATTAAATATAGTCTGTTGCTTCCCAATTTTCCTATAATGTCTCTGGCCATACCAACAGTGACCAAGGCTACCTGCACCCTCTGTACCTGTATTTTGGTTTTATGGCACTATTAAAAAGTTCTACAAGCTTTTTATAAACTAGGTTCTATAAAATGTAAGACTTCCCATATGTGTGTGTGTTCAATCAAAAAATGTCTTCCTCCAGAAAGTCTTTATTGTCTCTTTTCTCAGAGAGAAATGACTCTTCTCTTCTTTCAAGTATCATCTACATTTCATCTTAGGATTTCTAATGCTCTGATGAACACCGTGGCAAAAAGCAACTCAGGAATGTAAAATCTTTTTGCTTACTCTTCTGTGTCACAGTTCATAATCTAAGCATGAAGTCAGAACAGGAACTGGAAGGTAAGAGGGTGCTACTTACTTGTCTGCTTTCTTATAGCCTAGGGGATATAGTTGGTATTAATTATCACTGGCAATTGATTTAAAAGGTTAATATTTATTAAGGAGTTTATAAGGAAAACACTCCCTGATACAAAAGATTAAACATTTGTGGAAATGTCTTTCTGTATGCTGTGAATATCAATCTTTAAATAAAGGAGCAGTTTTGGCTCTTGGTGAGCACCATAGAAGAAGCAGGTGGGGAATCAGAATAGGTAGAAAAAGAAGGGCAGAGTCAGAGACAGATGGAGTCAGCTGCCCAAGAAGAAACATGCAAGGAACATGGGTGAGCCACAGGCCACATGGCAGACAGATTAATGAAAATGGGTTGAGTTAAAATGAAGGAAGTAGCTAGCAATGTGTCTAAGCCAGAGGCCAAACAGCATGAAGTTAATATAAATGTCTGAGTCATGTTGAGGCCTGAGCAGCAGCAGGTTTCTAAGAGGTCTGGGACTGTAGGTTTGGGGCTGAACTGTGGACTGAGGAACCTATTGTAACACAGTTGTGCAGTTTCTGGAAAGCTGGACTGTTCTACAAGGATGAAGCTCAGCAGGTCAGGTCCTTCATCCAAAAGCACAAGAGAGAAACAGCAGGGTATAAGTTCACCCATTCTTAAACTAGTTCTCTGGCCACACCCTAAATACTGGAGTTTCAAGGCCTAAAGTCCAGGCCTCTAGGTAAAGGTGATAGTGCCTCCTCTCCACTACAAGTAAATGGCACCACCCAAATAAACTGTTTCCCGCCCTATTAAGGACTGACTGATGAAGAAAATGCTCTCCTGACTTGCCTAGACTAGATGTTATGGAGGCTTCACAACTTAGATGACTAAATAGTGTCAACTTGACATGAAAGTAAGGAGGACATACTGCTCTCATCCCTGTGCTGCTGCTTTCTAAGGATGCCCTAGATAAGATATTATCTCAATATTTGTTCCATTCTTAATATGTAGTTTCTCAGTGAGTAAGTGGATCTATGAATTAATTATCTTTGCTCTTTGATGCTTTGAACCCCCCATAGCATCACCTCTTCTGAATGAAAACCCTCATCAGTGTGTCAAACATGGCTGGTTTCCTTCATAATTACTTTCTACTATTGTTTTAAAACTATAACCTTATTCTTGTTAGTGATGCCCCTGTCAAATAAAAAATATTTATTTTCTGGTTGTACTTGAAGATAAGAAGTACAACACTACAGCCCGTGCTAAAGATTCCTATAAATAGCTATTTTTTTTTAATACAAAGAGTGCTATTTTATCCTAGTTCCTACTGTTTTCCTGCCTGAAATGCGGACTGAGGGAAGAACAGACAAAGCCTTCTTACAAGTAGAGAAGAAAACCATGTGGTACAATACCAAAAAGAGCAAAGGAATCTAGATTTTTGTTCACACAAGTTCAGAATCAGATTGGGAATTCTAATGAGACTTCTTTTCCATGAAATCCAATTAAAGGCATAATTATAGCATCTAAAAGTTTACTTGAATTTATCTTCTCAGAAAAGACAAATAGCTAGGTGTACATCTACAGCCACTTTCTACTTTAATTCTCAAATGTAATTACTATGGCCACAGAAAGCATTTCTAGAAAACAGTATTGTCTTGTGCTTACTGTTATTCAAATACATCTAACAATCTTGTCAGAACTGTATTCTTTTATTTATTTATTAAATTTTATTTTACTTTTCTTCATTAAAAAAAGTCTCCATCAATGTGTCCCCCACTCCCCTCCCCTCCCGCCTCCCTATTCCTCCCCATCCCTCCCAGCCAGCCCTCAGCCTCGCCCCTCTCCATCCCTTCCCCCTAAAGGGCAAGGAGTTCCAAGCTGGGCCAGTCCATTGCAACACATTGACTCCAAGCAAGTCTGAATCGCTCATTCCAAAGTCAAGGCTGGTTTGGGTGTTCCTATAGGGAATTGGGCTCCATGAACCGGAACACAGTCTGATCCCACCCCTCATGGCTCTACACACTGCTCATAGCAGTCAAAACCTGCAGCAAATTAAAACTGCTTCTCAGCTTTCACTAGAAATGCACAAAAGCATTTGTGGAAGAAGGTAGTGTTGAACCAGCACAACATCCCTTTCTTGCTACCCATTGATACATTATATAACCTTTGAGATTAAACCACCTGCCATGGACATTTATTGCAATTGCTAGCTAAGCTTGGAATAAAAATGTGTCCCTACTTGCCCTTCTGTCTTCAGCCTACAAAGACCTGGGAACTGGCATGCATCTTAAAGGAACCCACACACATCTTTCACACTCTGAAAACTACTGTAAGCCACCCCTGCTTTCTTACAATTGTTCTACGGGATTGCCTGTCTGAAGTTGTCACCCTTGTATTCACACCGCCCCCACAGAGCCTAGTTCAAGGCACAGATCTCCCAAGCTTGTTCAACAAAAGCTGAAGTGAAGCTCCAGAAATTGAGTTTCCAGGAACTGAAAGTACAGAATGTTTCAAGGCTGTTCTGAGAAGACTTGCAGGGAGCAGCACAGGAACCCTTGCAAAGTCAACAGATGCTTAGGAGGTAGCAAAATCTCTGCTCTACCACTATATGGAGAACTTTCATGCATGTTCTCATGTACTCTCCACTGTCAAATACCTTGAAAATTATAATGTAATTTAGATGGCTACTGGAGATTCTGACCCTTAAATGTGGAGAAAATCTGCTGGAAGGACTGGATACCACAGTACTATAGGCTGTGGGAATCCATAGCTCCTCTCCAGAGTTCTCTGAATTCCTATATCACTATAGAATTTATTTGACTCTCGATTCATGATCCAGACTAAAATTGTATGTCTTAATCCCCTTCTTTAACAACTCCTTATCCTCTGACTAATTTACATATATTTTACATTGTGGAGGAACACACAGGTACACACTAGTCACAAAGAAAACATCCGATAACTAATGTGTCAGACTTCATCATACATATATCTTCTTGAAGCCCATTAAAAATTTTACTACTAAGAGACCAGACCTAATACCTTCTCTGCTAACTTCTCTCTTCTCTTTTTAAACACGGATTTCTGAGATTATAATTACATTATTCCAGGCTAGTTTACTCCCTCCAAACTCTCCCATCATGCCCCTATACACTTGCTCCCTTTCAAATTCATAGATTCATTTTTTAACTATTACATATATTTCACCTTTATAGAGATTTTGTCTGTGCTTTGTAGTCAGCATCAGATACTCTCAGCAAGATGTGCCTACAAAACATAGTACCAATTTCGAGATCTGAACAGATTCTAGGTCAGTCAGTTCTCTCTGCCTCTCCATCTTTCCATCTGTCTGTCTGTCTGTCTTTTCTTCCCGTGCTCTCTTCTATGTTTTAGATGTATCTATGAGTTTCTCTCCATTTATCATAGCATGTGAGTTTAGAAGTCACAATCAAAAAGATTCCAGTCATTCAAATATTCCTACATCTAAGCATACCTTTTAAACCGACTTTCACTTTCTGATGACATCAAAGTCTGTCACCGTAATGACCAAGATTCACAATGCTCAGATCATCAAAACCTTTACACAGCTTGGATAATCATAAAGTTCATGTCTAGATGCTTCCACATTAAGTTAATGGTCATATACAAAGGTTGAGGGAGTTTATTTTGCTATTTTTATTGTAGGTTTATTGTAGGTTCACATTAATTTATATAACTATATAATAGTGAATTTGCATGTTTTATAATTTAGAACAACAATTTGGTGATGTATTTTATGTCTTCTACTTTTAACACTATCACAAGCATTATTTTCTTAAATCTTATAGTGCATTGTCATATACAAACTTATCATACCCTTGTTTTAGTTGAGACATACAAGGCTTAGAGAAAATAAGTTAAATGTCCAAAGTCATCAGGTTAAAATGGCTAAAACAGGTTTTATGAATATGTAACTTATCTATAACATTTATAAGATGTAGTTGCATAGATTTTCAAGCATGTAACTACTGGCTTAAGATGCTTCAAATAACCAGGCATTCAGATCATAGCAGTAAATAATAAATAGGATTAATATGTGAATTATAGTTTTAAACAAAGCCAGTACATATTTCCAAATAGAATACCATTCTTGCCAAAAATAAAAACACATAGGCCAGTGAATTCTTATTCTATCTTGAAAAATTACACTTACATGTAATTACAAAATCATGAAAAAATTACATGATTTGTGAATTTTAGATTTAAATTTTGCAGGCATCACATGCACACTCTTGCCCACCAAGTGCTCTAATTTAACAAAGATGCTTTTTGAATATGAATATTCAATTGTCTACCACATAATAAAGAAACACACCACTTAGTTCAATTCATAACTTTAAATATATCATAAAGAATGGTTTTTGATACTTCCAATATTGCTGACATTTGTAGTTGCAAAGCATACAAATTAAAGAGAATAAATTTCATTATCATCTGCATCTAAGACACAGGAATGTTAGGTAGGAAATGCACATGTATTTTCTGGTATGGCTCTGTTTAAGAGTGTCTCTGATGAAAATGCACCTCTAGATGTTAATAGATTGTGTTATGATGTGACTAGCTCCCATTTTTCAGAACATACAACCCATGTACCCCAATTCTTAGCTGCCCTTCGTTGGTTGAATATGCTTCTATTTTTGAGTTTCTTTTGTAGGATAGAATTTTTGTGTGAGTAATTTTTTTTGAAATAGAAATTATGAAATGTTTCACTAATAAGATAATGTATTTATTGTGACAGTAAACACAGCTGCAAAATGGACCATAAAGAAATAGAAGACTTGCAGAATTTTGTGCCCAATGTGTCAACAGTAATTGAGAAATAAATTAAATGATCCATCTGCTTTCCATCATCTACTCTTTTATGTTTGTCAGTATCCGTGGTTTTTAGAACCACTCAGAATTATTTATACTAATTACTTGCAAAAAGTCCACGTAGAAATTGAATGACTTTGTAATGCAATTTTGTCAACCTCTGACAGACTCTGGTTCTTCCCAATGCACTCAGATCTAATGACTATGAGGATCAACTTCCCCTTATTAATAGTTTTTACTCTGTTATGCCAATAATATTGGATCTCTTTATTTGTGTCTTACAGGCATAACTAAAATAATACGTCATACAAAAGGCTTAGCTGTGACCTAATCTATTCCCCTGCCAGTGTTTACTGAGGAAAGCAATACCATCAAGGATTGAAAATGCAGTAAGCTAGGCGACAAAGACATGTCTCACACAGGTTACAACAGGAGCCAATCTGACCACTAATCATATTCAGAGGTGATGGTTAATGCACTCAACCATAACCGGCAATAATTAATTATAATTCTATTGTGCATTTTGCTTTTTCACTCTTGTAATTGCTCCATTGAGAATCCACATGCCAATCCAGGGGAAACAGTAAGAATGCCTGTTTTTTTGCACATTTTCACATTCATGCTCCCATGCTCTGGACCTTTTGTTTATGTTCCCAAAGCCACAGAGGCAACATATAAGACAGTCTTGTGAAATATTTGCAGCATTTGCTGTGGTGTAGGCATGATGATATGAAGCAAATTTACTGGCATAATTTTAATAGGAAACACAATTAATGTTCACTGTAAATGAAGAAAGAAGTGTGAATAGAGTTTATCTATACATATATTCACAACTTTTAACTTGTAATGTCATAGATGGTTTGGAAACTTCTTTTATTCAATGGTCAGGACAGTGCTTCTTTCTACTATAGATATAGATTTATATAATCACTGAAATGTTTTCTTAGGTACTTGGTTTCAACAGCTTTCTGTTGTTATGTATTTAGCTATGCTGGAGAAGAATTAAGCGAAACTATCTGCAATAGTGATGTTGTAGTTGATTTGGGAAATGTGAAGTTAAAGCCCCTTAGCATATGAATACAGATGCTAAGGTAAACATCAACTTTTGTTAAACCTTAATGTTAAAATTGTTAGAGAGGAGTTTAATAATTTCCGAGACCTTTATACATATGCACTGAATCAAAAGCACTTTTACACCTTGTCCTTTTCCAATTACTCATGTATCCTGTGTCCCTAGTCCCCTAGTCATGAATTCTTCTTTGATTATTATAGTAAGTGGTATAATCATATATATGTTCATATGTGAGCATATATGCATATCTGTAAGTATACATGAAAAGTCTATTGTGTCGATTTAGTTTTGCTTATATTTACACATGTACAAGATGGAGCATTTCTGATTTGACAGCTCTCATGTGAACTCACCCCTGGAGAGAACTACTTCTCCTTTTCTCAATAACCACTGAAGACCTATGTACATTCTACTAGCTTTAGAACCTTGTGGGATCCCTTCTACTTCAAATGTCACCTCTTCAGAGTCCTGATTTAGACATATTTACTTTCTGAAAGAATTTATATATGAAAATAATTTCTGTTATTTTATTCAAAAAATATGCCTCATTTATCTTTCCTGGGTACTTTAAATTCAGCTTAGAAAATTAAAATTTCAGTAGTTTCTTCATGTGTAATTTATACTACATATCCATATATATTACACATATACATATATGACAAATAATTTTTTCTATGTAATGAATATGTATATTTAGTGCATATGTTCTATCACATCATACGTATTTGTCACTAGAAAAGGTCTAATAGCAGTGTCTTTGTTATACCTAAATTCTTCTTAGCAAATAATCACTGAGCATATTCTATAATTCACATTAAACTATAGCTGAATAGTTTGCAAGTCATATGGAGCCTCATATAATAATTTCCTTCCATCCAGACTTCAGTAATAACTTCCTCCAGTCCTGCAATCCTTCACCAGTAATTTACCTAAGAACTGTCTGAAGAGCTCATTTACTTGTCAGTCCAATTGCAGGTCCATACTCTTAATTTTCCTATTTAATTCAGAAGTTTGTTTTCCTAGAAGTTTGTTAGTCAGGACTATGGCTAAGGAATCTTTGTTCTCACCTTCTCAAAAATATTAATATTTGACATAAAAAATTATTTTTCAGCCCCATCTCCATCTCCTATTCTTCCAGCCCTGCTGAAATCCTTCTCAAAAAGTGTCTTAAATACTTTCCTTTTTCTTTTCATGTAGCCCACTGAAAGTAAATATAATTTCTAGTCCTAGGGAGGTGTCTCATTATTTAATGGACCAAGTGCTAGGGTTTGCATATGATGAAACATCAATGAGTTCAATGCACAAGTGTGGTGAGTCACGAGTGAAGTCAAGTCCAGGGGACACTGTTTTGCTGCAGATCCATCATCCTCTGACTCTTACATCACATCCACCTCTGTTTGTGTAATCTCTGAAGTGACTCTGTGTATCATTTTCAGTGGCAACACTTACTGGCTTTATAAGGAGAGGAAATTCTTGAGTTCTTAATATGGAAAATTTCTAGCAATAGAATATTAAGTCTTACCTTAAATCATAAGAGAATGGAGATACTATCCGTAAGTGTAACCACATAGCATTTGTCTCTGACACATATTAGTAAGTAGAGAAAATCAACATAAATCATTGAATGAAGACAGCATGATGTGCTGGTTGCTATCAGTATAGTTCGAATAACCTAAAAATCTGTTAAGTAACAATAGGAGTTGAGAGAAGAAACAAGTCTTGCCAGTCAAATAAACAGCTTCTTTGAGGTGGGCAGCTTTCCCCAAGACAGAGAATAGCTGTGGCTTTCTGTGGGAGATCTTTGGAACACACTAGTGGTTCATCTTTAATAATGCAAATTAAGTGTTGTCAATAGAACTGTGAGCTCTGAAAATGACTGGCCTGGAAAAGCTTTAAAATGTGCTTTGTGCATATTTCTTCTTTGGCAGCTGGCTCAGTCTGTCTCTGACTCCACCCTTCCTTTCCTACTTATCTGATTCCCCACCTACTTTTTCTATGGTACCTGTCACAGGTCAAAACAACTCCTTTATTTAAAGATTGATATTCACAGCATACAAAAAGACATTCTAACATCATACATTAGTGTTGATTGAAAAATCATGATGAAGGAGGATGGGTTCAATATGAAGAATTTTTATCTACATAAAATTACAGAAGATCTGGAAAAGATTAATCTTGGAAATCTTTCATAAGTAAAATCTATTTATGTCATAAGAATTTAGTTTCTATGATAAGAAATTACATGACTAAAGACACTAAATGGTGGTCAGACAAAAAATTAAAAACTTGAATGTAAAAACTATAAATTAAAAAGTGATATTAAGTATTTCCTTTCAACTGAAGTTAATACTGAAAAATATATTTTAATTACCCCAATTTAAACAGTGCATACTAAATACAAGTTTTCATTTTCAATAGTGAACTCTGTAAGTATTCACAAGTATCACATGTTAGTAATAATTAAGAAAAGATGTTCTAGGGCCTTGCTCTTCTGCTTTAATGCTATAACATTTGTAGAAACCACAGCCTGCTAAGGATGAGGAGGTGAGTGAACATTATCAAGTAAGCAGCCGTAAGCCTCCATCTTGAGTCTTTGACAGAAATGAACTGGTGGCCAGACTTCAAGACTGACATGAAGAAGATGGTAAACTGTTTCAATACTAGGACCTTTCAAATAGCATGGGGGGCATTTCAGTTCTAAATGTGATTTCATACACAGATTTTTGAGTCATTTGTAAACAGAGATCAATTTCCAGAAGAATATCTAATATTTGCTTTGTATCATATACATATATTATTAAAACAAGCACCAAGCTTTACTAATCATAGTATTTTTTTTAATGGCAGTATGAATGATTGTTCCTATATATAGCTTCTCATGTGATAATGGAAATGTTAAACCATTAATGCTAACTCTGCACGTCTTTACTGCATCTATACTTATATTTTTGTATGTTGTTATGAAGTATGTGTATATATGAGTATGTGTGTAAAAGAGCTTCCCTGTGTGAATGTGGATTCATGTGCAATGTCAATTATGGGGGTCAGAGATCAAAATTAAGTGTTGATCCTCACCTCTGACCTTGACTGAAACAGAGTCTCTTATTGTAGACCACTGTATATACAAGACTAGCTGGTCTTTGAGAGTCTCGGGATTTTCCCTTAAATACCTACCATCTAACTTCAAGAATTATAGAGAGTACATACACATTCTACCACATCCAGCTTTTTATATGTTCCCAGTATCAAAACTCATGTCTTTACGGTTGTGTGGCAAGTACTTCACACAATTGTCTGTCTCCCTAACCATATTTTTTTTTCTCTCAGAGACAGGTCATATTAAGTCATTCAGACTTAGCATAAGCTATATTTATAGCATAGGCAAGACTTCCTTTGTTAACACCATGCCTCACATTCATAAAATCTGGAATTAAGGCCTGAACCATCATACTCAGATATATCGTTTCCTAAAATAATTTTTAGATTTTTTTAAAGTTTATACAATTTATTTGTCACATACCACAGTTTTGTTTTTTTAAATCTCCTTCAAAGGTAAATTAAATATACTTGAGATTTGGAGTGACATTCTAGGGAGACTAGATAGAAACTAAAGATTTATATTTCCATCCCAATTCTCAGTTTCAAGGACATGATATTGAGATTTAAATCTCTCATAAAAAAAGAATTAGCAATAGCAGAGAAGGTGCCTGAACTAGCCTACCTCAGTAATCAAATCGTTGAATACCCTGTCATGCAAGGCAGCAAGTAAGACTTCAGCTTATGTCACTACCTTGACACAATTCATTATTTTAAGCAAAGATGGCCCTCCTTTAAAATATTAACCTTCACAAAAAGGTATTCAAACCAAGAACGCATTCTCTATAACATAGTAAGTATTTTAAAAATATTATCCTAAGTCATAATTTACATAATTAGCTAGCGTTAATTACCCTTTGACTATATAGGCAAACCTTTGAGTGTTCATTATCACCATTGTCTTTATGAGATTTAAGGTATCTATTTAAGTTTTATAATTTATTACAATTTTAATGATTTTAGCAATTTAATCGTTCTTCCCAATTAGCAAGAATGATTATAGAAACCTTTCCTGTGATTGTGAAATTTGACCTTTAATGACATTCCAAATCTGTAGGGATGAGCTGAAAGACCTTTTAGACTGTCTTGAAACTATCTCTTGTACAAGGATACTTGGTATATAGGAGAGCCTGGGTTTGAGAATGTGGCTGAAGTTTGTATTTATTTGTCTTTTGTGAATCAACCTGCTCGTACCAACTTAAGAATATCCAAAATATACCTACCCTAGCATTACTTGGTGTGGACATTATAGAACATTCGCACTTGAAACAAAGTAAAAATGGAGCAAACTTCTTGCTAGGATCTGGTAGTCAAAAAATTTTTTTGGAGATTTTCTTCTATTGGTATCTACATAGACAGCACCATTTTACATAAAACTTTGTGGAGGATGATGCCACATATACTTCAGTTTATCTTAACATATATTAAAATACCATGTAATTATGAATTCTAAAAACTGAATCCTACTAGTGTGAAAATTTAACACATTCAGAATAGCACAGTTAAAGATGACAAAAAAAAAATCACTACTTCCAAAATTATAATAAGAACAGTGGAAGGATTTGTCAAATCAAACATTTTAGCTTAAAATTCTCAGTAGTCAAGGAAAACAGAAAGATCTCTATGACTGTAGTGTTTTGTAATGCTAATTTCAGTTACTCTCCTACCTTGCAGTAGGTAGCAGGCCCTTCTTAAATGACCTCAGGATCTAGATAACTGTACCATAAACAAACATAAAACAATGGTTTACTATAGATGGGAACAATATACATCTTATCCTCAAAGGAAAATGTGTCACTGTCAGAAACTATAAGTGCTGTGCTTGGCTTTTCTTGGAAATCCCTGGAAAAATGCCATTTGCACAGCTTGTCTTATTTAGCATGTCCTGTTTGTTCTGATACAGATCATTGTAGAAATCCCTATGCACAGTATGTTTGTTGACAGCAACCAGTGGCAATTACTCAATATCACAACTACAGGAAGTGGATGACCAGGCTGTCTCACACAGAACTGAGGTAATAAACTTGTAGTGAAATGTAAGAAAAGAGATATGCAGGGATTTGACAAAGTTCTATGAATCAAGGTAGGAAAGCAGATGAAGAATCTGGCTCTTTTCCAGGAAGAACATGGGAAGAACTTTATTTTTACAGAGTTTTGCCTCTGGCTAATTTTGAAGTTTTACAAAATAAAAAGAATTTCAGACCATTGCAGAGAAGCAAACTACTCCTAGAATGTTGATTTTTGATGCACCATACACAAACTCAGCCAAGAAGAAGGGATAAGGTGCTTAAGAAACCTTCTGCTCAATGACTAGTTGACTACCAAGCTCACGAAAGACAGACTGCTACGGCTTTATATGATAAACATTACAGACTTTTCGAAACTGGTTCAGAGTATTCACTAAACAAATATATAGTAACAACGAAACCCAAGGATGATATCTGACTTAAGATAAATCTAGTAAAATAGTCTGAAACATAAAAAGTAGTAAGATAGTATATGAGCTCAGCCCAGTGTGATATTCCCTGATCTTCTTTAGATATGTAAACCATTAAAAATTGAATAGAAAATGTCAGACACATTTTCAAGAAATTAAAAGAAAAAAGTTTTAAATTCATAGTATTTATTAGAATATTTAAATTTATATAATGAGAAATAAAAGAATAAAGAGAATAATAGTAACATGAAACTCAGTGGAAATAAACAAATGTATAGAAATAAGAAAAAACAATACCACAACATTCTTCATATTATTAGTCATCAGAGGAGGAAGGATATCTGGAAGTGAATTTAGACAGTGATTTATAATGGAATAGATTATATTCCATTATATTTTATTCTAATCATTCTGATTAGAAATTTAAAAGATTTCATATAGTTTAATCTTGTGTATTTTTAAAAGTTTGAGAGTAGATTTTTTTAATCAAAAAGAAAAAAATCAGTGAAGAGATTAGAACTACATTTAAAAGCAAGTATAAAGCAAACTTGAAGTTTAAAATTATAATATTAGAGATGACAATTGTTGTAGGCAGCTTTGCCAAATTTAGAAAAAATTAGAAAGCTTGAATACAAAACAAGTTAGTATGAAGAAGTGTAAGAAAGAAATGAAAAAAAAAAGCTCAAAATTCTGTGGGATTCTGCTAAAAATACCAACACACATGTTGGAAGACCCAACAAAGATTAAGAAGGGGAAATAAGAGAAAAAAGAAAAGACAGAATTTAGTTGGTAATAGCCAGTTCATCAAATATATGGTGAAAAGCATGTCTATAGATTTCCCAATTATAAATCTTAACGTTCTCAATAAGATCAAAGGCTAACTTCTGATAAATTACATAATAAAACAGAGAGTTTGGAATGTTACATTCACTAGGTTGAGAAGACATATCATTTTAGGGAATGATTAATTCTATTTTCAACAAGACTGGCTTTCAACAGAACAGATATTAAAACCTTAAAAGAAACAAAAGAAGTAAGTGTATTTCAATAGCAAAACTTTTATACAAGATGCCAAAATGCAGTTCTTAAGTAGAACTAAGAATACACTCACTAATAAATGAAATTGATACCATCAAATCAATGGTACTATTCTAGGGAAGAATGTTAATGGATCTGGTAAAGGTATTAGTATACTTTGTAATATATGTTGTATGATGGACTCTTTAAATTATAACCATACTATGAAAGTATAATCATAAAATTATAATTTATAAAGTGATACATAAATGTTATATCAAAGTAGGAGATTGCATTGCAATGTAATTTGATGTAATGTCCCAAAACATTTCATCAAAATCATTGGAAGTGAGTTGAAATTAGTATGTACTAGATTATTTTACTAAAATACTAATTAAAAATTTAAGACTAAAAGTAAAGTTACTTTTCTAAAAGTAAAGCCTACATATATTGGACTATACAACCAGAGATTAAACTGGCTTGGCGAATAAATTCCATTTGGTAGAAACAGACAAGAAAGAAAAATGTAGGAACGGACTAAACAACGTATAGAAAACAGATATCCTGGTGACAAATGTACAATTGCAACTTTCACAAATTACTTCCAATATAATGGATAGAACACTTAGTAATGCACACTTTGAATTATAGAAGAAAAGGTGTAAAACAATTTTATCAGAAGCATTGATTGTTCAACTCCAGGAAACAAATTGGTTAGCTGGAAAGGAATAGAGAATGATCTATTACAGAAACAAACAGAATGCTGGAGGGTCTATGATCCCACCAAGATCCATTATCACTAAAGAAAATAAAAGTCATTCTATAATAATATAGGTGTTAATCCATGGGGAATGTATAACAGTTGTGAGAATGCATCTTCCTTCTTTCATTGGACTCTGATGATGGAAATAATTGGTATGAAACAATTGAGTAAAAAAGAAATCACAAAAACCACATTAAATATAAGACAGTTTAGTTTGGAAAGAATTTATTGAAATATCATTAAAATAAAAATCACTGGTTCTTTCCTTATTTATACTAAATCTAATCAAACACTATGTTAATATGTTATACATTTAATAAAAATAATCTGGAATATCAGACAACAGAGCCACACACAGAGCCAAGTCACGAAGGTTGGGGGGGGGGGAGTGGAGACCCACTTTAATCCCATCACTCAGGAGGCAAATAAACTCTGGATCTCTGTGAGTTCAAGTCCAAACAGAGCCAAGTAGTAGTGGAACCTACCTCTAATCCTAGAACTAGAGAAGTTGATCTATAAATTGAAATGGCTGGGTGCAGAAAGAAAGATAAGTCAGTACATGACATAAATTATTCTTTTGCCTGCACGTCCAGTCAGTCTGAAGACTCTTGAAGATATGATCTACTCTGTTCAACCTGAGGAATTGGCTGATTGAGAATTGGCTCTGGTTTATCCCTGTGTCTCTGTTATTTCAGCTTTTGTCTAAAATCTTAGGATTTTATTAGAATACTAAACAGAATTCATGCAATAGAACATTATTCTTTTTGTTAAAATATTCCCCTTTCTCTATCTCTGCCTCCCTCATTCCCTCTCTCACCCTGTCTCCCCCTTTCTCTTGTTATTTATGTTTGGGGATGGGCATGTAGAGGCAAGAATTTAAGTCATGTGTTTTTTATACAGCTCCTTGTTCAGATAGTATTTCTAAAACTAGACTTTATCTGTTGATTAGACTCTTTGGGATCCTATCATTTCTTCCTTTTAAGAACTGGGATTAGTAGGATCTACTTCTAGGCTCAGCTTCTGTTTAGAAGTTACCCCACCAGCACAATATGTTTCCATGGGGTATAGGACATACAATATACTTGATGCTCATAATTTACAAATGTAACCATTATATTGAGTTCATTACAGAGCAGATATTTGTATTTGATTCTTTCTTGGATATTAGTCTGCTATGTATACTAGCCATCCGTTCTTCCATCTTTCCCAATCATTTATCAAAGTACCAAAGAAATTTACTGTATAATGTCAGTTTTTTGTATGAATATTCTAGCATGGACACACATTCTTGATTTTATTTTCCTTGCTTTGTTTCTTAGGATTATGTTATTTCAATTGATTTTTAACAATCATTTTAACTCTATGTAGAATACTGGGTAGTGTATTTTGTGCAATAGAGACCAAGGTAAATAGACTTTTAGTATAGGACTTACTTTTATCTGGTTTACATTTATACTATGTTTATGATTGACTATACCTATAGATTCCTGAGACTTTAATTGTTCTTTGTGTATTTGTTTTTGTCTCTCTTTGTTACATTGTGTTTTCTTGGTCCCTGGCGGCCAGAGGCCCAGACACACAGACCTGCAGCCCCAGACCTCTTAGCCACCCTTAGCTGTTCAGGCCCCCAGAAATGACTCAGATGCTTAGATTAACTTCATGCTGTTTGGCCTATGGCTCAGGCACATTGCTAGCTAGCTCTTACATCTTAAATCAACCCATTTCTATTAACCTTTCTTGCCACATGGGCCATGGCTCACCTGTGTTCTTTACATGTTGCTCCTCTGGGCTTCTGGCTCAGTCTATCTCTAACTCCACCCTGCTCCTCCTACCTATTCTGATTCCTCCTCCTACTTTTTCTATGGTGGCTGTCATGGGCCAAAACAGCTCCTTTATTTAAAGATTGTTATTCACAGCCTACAGAAATGCATTCCCACATCATCTCTTATTATCTTTCAGTTTCTTTAGATAGTCTTTCTTAAATATAACTTGATTTGCTGTTTTGTTTAGCACAAATCATGTAATACATGATGAAACCTTAAGGTGATAGAGAAAAATGGTTTTGTGGTCTTGTACTTTCCAAGTACCATATGGATAAGAGAACATGGGATACGGACACTACTATACCTGTTAGAAATTCCTACCCTGTATTCTGCAAAAATGTAAGGAAGGATCCTGGCAGCCATGGGTATATCTATTTCAGAGCACATTATGTTTTTATGTAATGGTTTCCAACTGCTATAAAAGAGAAGCAAGCTCCTTCCATAAGATGTGAAAGTTTCACTTATCTATAGGTGTAAGGAAAACATTTAAAATGATGTTAGGAATTATATTGGTTTAGTAAAACAATGGTAGAAGAGACTGTAAGATCACTGAACCCAAGAAACTGGGTAGGATTTTAACACCAGGCATAATTTTCCCCTGCTGAACAGGCCTTGAGTCCACTTACATAGTATAAGGGGATTTGCAACACTGAATGCTTACAGAAAAAGTAGAGATAGAAATCAATAACCAAACTTTTACTTAAAATTCTAGAAAAAAAATTAGATTAAAGGAAAAAGAAACAGAAGATACAATATAAAGCTTCACATGGGAGGGAGAAAATAGAAAATCGATGAACATAAAAGGTATTCTTTGAAGTTATTCCACAAACTGACATGCCTCATGTAGACTGATTGAGATACAACAAAGTATCTGTATCACAAATGCTGCATGCCTTTAGTATCAGCCTTACAAAATGAAAAAGTATTTGAAAGATATGTTAACAACTAAGTAAGGCAAGTGAAATGGACAAAAGATAGGAGGAAAATGCTTAAAATGCACATTTAATAAACAATTAGTATTCAAAACACAGAAAGAACACTTAAAATTAATTACTAAGAATTCAAATAAGAGACTATTGAAATTGGGTGCAAATACTAAACATACCTCAATGGAGACAGACAGGTGACAACAAGGTTAAAAGTTTATCACCATCACTGTTCACTAGGGAATACAAATTAAAACAATTATTATGCACCATTAAACATCAATTATAATCACTAAGACTCAATGCACCAACATCAATGCTGGTGAGAATACAGACTTTTACTCATTTCTTTGTGGTGGAAATGCATAATCAAACAGCCACTTTGTAAGGTGATTTAGTTGTTTCTTATAAAAGTAAACATATTATGTGGTTTGACAAAGCCTGCATTTTAGGGATGAATTTTTAAACATTATCAATGGCTAATCACTGAAAACAAGACATGCACATATTCACATTGAAATAAAAAGACATGCTTATACTTTCTCTAAAATGGGTGGGCCACATGTGTCCTTCACCCATCCATGATGAAATACTGAAGAAAATAATATCATGTAGGTCTCCCCAGGTGCAGTTATTTCATGAGTGCACCAGTCATGTTGAATTCAGAAGTCATTTTTCTGCACATTCTGGCTCTTACATTCTTTCTTCTTTTAAGCAGTTCTCTGAGTCATGATAGGCATAATCTGGGTCTCTCATGAAAGCTTGTTTTTGATGTTTATTCAAATGAGATAAAAAATTACTTGGATAAAGTTAATGTATCTGAATTTATTAAGTATCTTACTTCAGAACTCCTAGAATTCAAAAACAAAAATGTCCTTTAGTAGGTGAATGCATAATCAAACTTCAGTCTGTCTATACAATGAGATATTGGGCTAGATGTAGTCCTAGAGCATTGGTTCTCAATTGTGGGTCATGATCTCAGTGGGGTTCCCTATTAGATATCCTGTTATCAGATATTTGCAGTATAACTTGTAATAGTAGCAAATAGAAAAAATACAGTTATGAAACAACAAAACAGTTTATAGTTGGATGGCCACCACAATATGAGGAACTATATTAAAAGGTCATGACATTAAGAAGGTTGAAAATCATTGGTCTAGAGTAACTTTAACTCTATAGTGATAATTCACAATATTTAACTTAAAAACCCTTCCTGTGTTTAGTGCTCTAAGACTCCAAATAGGGAAAGATATGACAGAAAGATAGTGTTTAACATCAGAATATTAGGAAATATCAGTAGTATTTTGAAATTGTTATCATTACTGGGAAAATAGTGTAAATTAACCAATTGACCGAGTCAATTAATTTCTTTATGATGGTACATTAATTATTTGTAACAGCATATACCTTTATCACTTTTATGTAATTATTATGTTTATAATATAAATTGGTTCTCTGGACCCATGATTAACAACTGTTGATTAAATTTGGTATTATTTTTAATATCTAAGAAAATTATACCTCTTTATTGATTTGGACAGTAGGTCAACTTTTTTTTGATTTTTTTTTCTGAATTTTTATTGACGTTCTCATGTGATATTACTCTGAGACATGTCAGAGTTGTCTGAATTTAGAGAAATTGCAGGGCTGCTGCTGCTTTCCATAAATGTGTTTGGCCAGGAGGTTATAACTTTCCATTCCAAAGTAAGAAAATAATATGTGCACTCTCAATTCTCCACAAAACTCAGCCCATTCATTAGTAGTTTAGTTCCTGACATGGAACAACATAGTTCTTTTTCAGAAATATCTATTTAAAATGGCAAAAGGGTTGTGTTCTGTGGTACTGTTATTTTCATATTAAGTAACTTTTTAATTTCATCCAAAAATAAGAATCTATAAGTTTTGTAATTGGCAGCAGTCACATTAAAGTAACCTGTAATAGTTGTCTTGGACTATTGGAACAAGGAATATTATATGTTAAATGATTCTTTAGACAATGAAAAGAAGTGATGGGGGGGCTACCTGTTGTTATGTACAGTGTTTTTCTCAGAGTAAGAACCACATTCAAGCTTCAACCATTCAGAACACTTTTCCTAAAGGAGGGTGGAATTTTATCAAGCAGAGGCGTGTCATGCTTAAAGTACTTGTCACTAAATTGCTTGCGTAAACTCTTTCTCATGCATTACTCTAAGTATTGAGAGAGAAGAATGAAATATTTTGTTCCCATTTTTATTAAAGGAGTTCAAAATAAATCCAGAACTAATGAAATGGCTCAATGGGTTAAGGTTCCTGCCATAAATCCCAGAGACCTGAGCCCATTCCCTAAAACATGCAAGGTAGAAGAAAAAGATCTGACTCAGACAAGTTGTCCTCTGACCTCTGTGTGTGTCTCCTGGCACATGCACCAATCCCACATAATAAATAAACAAATGAAAATTAATTCTAAGGTCATCACTGTAGCACTTTATTTCGGTATCAATTATATTTTCTATGTATGAAATCATGTTCAATTTACTTTTAATAAACTTATCTCATAGACATAGGTGCTAGGAAAGCAGTTTCTATGTCCCACCTCAACTGGGACTATTGACTGGCACCTGAATTACCTTGGGTGGGCTCACTCCTGAGTCTAACATTTTTAATGTATTCAGTTCTGCTAATATAGGAACCTATACATTTCACATTCTACATACAGACTACAGGGATCTCAAAGGCAGCAGTAGAGAAAGCCACAAAATTCACAAACCTGAGTAAGGTCACATGTGCCACTGACAGGCCAACACAACAGAACAGACTTTTTTATCTTCAAAGTAAATCTCATAATAGGAGCATTGTAAACTATTCTTTAAAATTACTGTCTTTTCTTTGCAGAACTATATGCTGCAAACATTATTTTCTACTAATTGTGGTTGTTTTCCCTCAAAATCTGATAATATTTTTAAATTAAGGAGAAATAAAAGAAGTAAATTATGTTTTGTATAGCAATATGCACATGAAAGATTAAACAAATAGGCAAGTACCCAAATGACACACAATTACTTCCAGAAAAATTAACAAAACCTCAGCAGGTCCTATTTTTAAAACCAAGATGCTCTTCTATGGTGACAAGAGATACTGCTTTCATAGCAAAATTTTTCTCTAGAAAAGAATATCAGCTGGTGATACTTTGCAGAAAAGACACTGCCAGAGCCTGAAGACAACTGCACGGCTTGCTTTTGGTTCATATTGTTACTGTATTCACAAGACAGAGAATACACAGGCATGACACAGGCCAATTGAACCAATACTTCAAGACATTTTATTGTTTAAATTTTATTGATTATAGCTTGTAGGTGTGAAATGTTCCTCTTCAGAACCTTGTGAGAGTACTCATTTAGAAATATTTTTCATCTAGTTATGTATGTATGGGTGTGTGTGTGTGTGTGTGTGTGTGTGTGTGTGTGTGTGTGTGTGTGTGTATGTGAGAGAGAATTTGTGTGTGTGGGAGTTTGAGTGTGTGTGTGTGTGAGAGAGAGAGAGACAGAGAAACAGAGAGAGAGAGTTTGAGTGTGTGTGTTTCAGGATATCATCAGTGAGTAGGCACATCAGGAAGGAAAGTGAAGGAAAGGAAACTTACTGCCTTCATATCATAATAACAGGATTCTCTCATAGCACCAGCGTAATAATTCGAGCTCTCACTCCAGTATAAAGATAAATTTTTGAAAAATTCTCTGTAAATATTTGTATGCATTTTTTAAAAATCTTTGTAAATTTCATGAAAATTAGCTCCCAATTTCAATGGATTTCCAATTGAAAAACATAATATGAAATTCATCCCTGATATTTACTTAGTCCACTATTATAAGGGTCAAACTGTATAGACATTTATCAGTTCCCCCACAATTTCAATATTATGAAACACTTCAATCACACACTTACAAAATTAAAATATCTAGGCTTCAGCACCCATTCTTCAACCAAAAACACTATAATGGCAAAAAAGAGATAGGAGGGTTTTATCTTATTTAAGCATTATAACAGAAAACTAAAACTGTTCAGATTATAAGAATATTTGTTATTCTGAATTACATTCTTGTAATTTAGATTTTACGCACTGTTCTTCAGTAAAACTCAAATCCAAAAGAAAAAGTCTATTTTTCATCTCATACAAAATATTCTAGAAGGAATATGAAAGTAACTTATAAATCTTCTAAAGAAATTATTAGATGGTTCTTTTTATTTATTAATACAGAAATAAATATATTAACCATTGAATACATTCAAACTCCTAGAACACAAAAATCATAACGTAAACATAGTTTTTACCACTACAAATTACCTCACCAATTGTTCTTGCATGTGACCTATGCCTTTAATCCTAGCACCTCAGAAGCAGAGATTCAAGCAGAGATTTTCTAGGTCTCTGTGAGTTCAAGAAAAAATGGAACCAGGTAGTGGTGGCACACTCCTTTAATCTTATTACTAAGAAAGTTGAAGGATAAAGTTAGATATCAGGGACGGGAAAGAGAAAGCTGTGGTTCTTTCTTTCTCCTTTGCTCCCTTTCCACTGAACAATCAGAGACATTGAGTGTGAAGATTTATGGAGACAGTATCTTGAATAACTTGATCTGGGATATGGGAACATAACTATGATGATACTTGGGTATTGAGGGCTATTGGTGGAGTTTTATAAAAGTAAAGATATCAAATGTTATAAATATGGGAAACAAGTTCATCTAAAAAGCGACAGTAAACAAGGCTTTCCTAAGAACAATGTTTTTTGTTTTTGTTTTGTTTTTTTTTTTTGTTTTTTTTTTAATAAAACTCTGACACAATATCCCTCTCTTCTGGAGTGTTCCAGCAGTCTGGCAAAAGCAGGCACTGGACCAATTCATGTAGGTCAATAAAAGGCAGACAAGGTAACTTTTAGCCTGTGTTAAACTTCTGTAGAGGCCTCTCACAGGCATATATTTGTAATTCAGTCCAACATTATTCTATCATCATGGAGGAAACACCTTCACACAGCAGTTAAAGAGCCTAAAGCCTACTGGAAAAAACATACAGCTATAGAAAATAAAGGGGTAGACAGCTTTCACCTGGCATGAGCAGTGTGTAGAGCCACAAGGGCTGAAATTAGACTGTGTTCCTGCTCTTGGGCTGGTACCGTGGAGCCCATTCCTTGCAGAGGAACACCCAGCCCAGCATTGACTTTGGAATAAGTGAATCAGACTTGCCTGGAGTGGATGTGCTATGCTGTGCTTGCCCAATTTGAGACTTCTAGACCTTTTGGGGGAGGGGATGGTGGCTGGGGAGGGGCTCGGTGAGGCTGGTTGGAAGGTTTTGGGAGGGGTATGTGACATTTTTAATGAAAAAATTAAAATTAAAACAGAAAAATTAAAAATAAAGCAAATATTTTGGCAAACCATAAAAAACTTAGATCAAAATGAAAATAGGAATAAAATGTTTGTCACTGAAGGTGTGGTAGACACAGGTGCAAATGTAACAGCCATTTCACCTGAATCCCGGCATAAATTGCCCCTACTGTAGGTAAATGTTCATCTTTGGGGAATTGAAATATTATCATGGGTAAAAAACAATAGATGTCTCAAATGTATAGAGCCAGAAGTTCAAAGAGGTAAATTGAAGTCATATGTGCTAATATTACTATAAATTTATGAAGAAGTGATTTTAAACATCAATGGTATATTCAGATTAACATTTCACAGTCTCAGAAACAAACCATAAACCAACATATGTTTCTGGAAAAAAATATTAAAGGTATTATTAAAAAAGAGTCACTGGCCATTCAGGTTGTATGATAACAAGGCAAAACAGATGCTGATCTTTCAAAGACACTAACAGTCCTAACTTTAAAATGATTAACAAACAAGACTATATGGGTTCAGCACTGGCCTTTAACAAAAAAGATTTTTCAAGTGTTAGAACAGCTGATACAGGAGCAGTTAAATGCTCAGCATATTGAAGAACCAACCAGCCCTTGGAATTCTTCTATGTTTGTTATCAAAAAGAAATCTGGATAAGAGAAAATGATAAAAGATTTAAGAGCAGTTAACAAAATGATTGAACCAATAAGCCCTCTACAATCTGAAATTTGTTTGTCTTTTTTGTTACCTAAAGGATGGACTATCATAGATATTGACTTAAAAGACTTTATTCTCTATACCTCTAAAAGAAAACAGGACAGGAAAAACCTTTCCTTTTCAGTTTCCAATTAAAATAATTTTGAGTCTGTAAAGAGATAACAAAGAAAGGTTCTTCCACAAGGAATGTTAAATAGCACCAGTAGAAGTAATAAATAAGCAATTTCTACAATCTATCAATTACATGAAGAATATCTTATTGTTTGATTCAAATATAGATAATTTAGAGAGAATATTTAAAGAAGTAAAAAAAATCTGTTTTGGAATTACAAATTGATACTGAAAAATACAAAAAAAAGGATATTCTATTTATTATTTGTAATACAAGATAGGTCTGCATAAAACTCATAGAAACTCAAATGCAGAACAATGTATAGGAAGCTACATAAAGCCTTTATTCTAGAATTAGTTCATATATTATATGATTATTAATATCATAAAGAAATTTAAAATATATATATTTATGTTATATATTCTATATAATATTCATACATTAAGAAAAATTTTTAGATAATCAAAATAAAAGTAAAAGATCATGAGATTAGTAGGAATAGAATAATCCCATGGTAATGGTGAAATTGATAAATTATTAATAGAAATTTTCTAGATGATTCAGAATTTCATAAAAAAAAATCACATATAGTAAAAGTTTAAAAAATATTTCTCCATCACTTGGCAACAAGCCAAATAAATTGTAAAACAATATCCTACATGTTCCTTCTATAACCAAACTTTATTAGCAGTAGGAAGTAATTCTAAGGGTAGACATAAAAATAAAATTTGACAGATAAATGTGTTTCATTTTACAGAATTTGGAAAATTAAAATATGTATAATGTACACTACATACCTTTTTAGGATTTCAATGTTTGAAATAAGCTTATTCTATATTCACACATTTGCTAGAAATCATGGCCATCATAAATACCTGTGAAAATTAAGACTACTATCATATATCTCTAGTAAAATACAAGAGGGTTTTTTTTGCTTATTATAACGTAAAGCATATTACAAGTATACCACATAATCCTAAAGGGCAAGCAGTCATAGAAAGATCAAATTAAATTCTAAAGGAAGGATATGCTAAGTAAACAGAAAGAGGTTTTAAAAAAAACAGGAATTGATTACATAATACTTTATTAACTTTGAATGTTTTCAAAGCTAATGAGTAAGAAACACAACTTCAAAAAAATGTTGAACTAGAGAAAGAGAAAAACAAAACAAAATAAAACAAAAAAACTATTGAGCTAAATCAGCCTGTCTAGATAGAACAAAGGTGTTTTAATCTTGAAATGGAAGCCAGGATATGTGCTATTTGGGAGAAAGTATTTTACTTTTGTTTCTGATGGAGAGGAAAAGCTATGGTTACCATCAAAGTGAATAAAGACTCAATTTAAACAGGAGAAAGTTCTTGATAAGGGGAAATGATGGCTCATCCACCAATATGACAATTTTTTTAAATTTGTAAGAAAACTCACTAAACAATGGTCAAGCTAGAGTTTGTTTGTTTGTTTGTTTTTTGTCTTTACAGAAAAGAGAAATACCCATCTTCATCTTCAAGAATTCAAAAGACCTTGGACATCTAGATGCTAAAGCAGAAAGGAAGGCAAACAAACAAGGAAAAAACAGACTTATTGGTACCAATATACTATACAGAGTAAAATCTCAGTGTCTAACGTCTATATCACTTTATTTTTAAGAAATTTTGAGATCCAGACTCAATTATAAATAAAGCTGGTTTTCAAGTTCGAGTGTGGCTCTCTTCTTTTCTAAACCCAAGCATATTTGTTAAAGAAAAATCCAAAATCTCTGTATTATATGAGAAGAGTCACATGATATGGGACAGAAGAAAAACCAAAATTAAGGGAATATTCTCATGCTACTATTCTAAGCTACTAATATCATGATCTTTTGCTCTTATTTTGATTTTTTTAAAACTTTAATTTATAAATACTATATAGGATTTATAAAATTAATGTATTTTAAACTTTTGTCATGATATTAACAATCATATAAAAAATTAATTCTTGAAAAAGGGTTTTATCTAACTTCCTATATATTGTTTAAGTTTGAGTTTCTATGAGTTTTCTGCAGTGAAGCATGAAGATGAATTTCAACCTTTGAAGTCTCCAAAAATATGATTGAGCCCATAATAATAATTTCACATGATCTATGATAATATCATTAAGCTGACAAATACCACCCAAAGATTAAATTTGATTTTGGACCAAAGACTTCTAAGGACAGTTTTCAGGTGGATAGCTAAGATAATCCAGCCTCACAGACTACTCTAGCTAGAACTTGATATAAGTCTGGCATGTTATCATTATGTAAAGATTGGACAAGTGATACCTCTACCAATGGTAGGACTTGTCAATTAACTCAAAGTATTTTTTTTAGTGTCTCCTTAAGATGTTATCCCTCCCAGACAGCAAAAAATAAATTTAAGAACATAATGACCACATTCTCAAGAGGTGCAGTGGGTAGTTTTGGTCTTTCAATGGGTTATGGATATTTGTCATTATTTAGGGTGATTAGTTATAAATTATTATTGGTAATTGTTGGTAAAAAAGCCAAACATGGAACATTAGATTTAGTCTAATGTATAATTATTTGAGAAAAACTGAAAAAAGGATACAGATATACTATAATAAAGGTATAGATTATTGAATCTACTCAAAAAATGAAATAGTGATATAATAGAATAAAAAGATATATTATTGTATCTACTTAAAATAATAATTACTAGTTTTAAGTATTTTACATTGGATTGGATTTTTTAAATATTGTATATATTGATACAAAGTTCAGATTAATTTTGCTACTGTTCATATATTTCTACTCTTGTTCAAATACAAATTGCTATTCCTTAAAGGTTATTTTTACTCATCTAATTAAGATATAAATAAATGCAAGTTAGTAGTTAGTCATTATAATAAAACTTACAGTCATATTAGGTTTTCAAGGTCAAACATATTTTAGATAGACAGGTTGTCTTCAAACACTTCAGAGATCTACAAAATATGGCACTTAAGATATTTTAGTAACATATAATCTTTTTATTCTTATGAGAATGAAACATTTATGCTTCTGTTAGCACCAATCTACTTCAGAGAATATGATAGACTTCAAAGAAACTCCATATGGATTTGATTTTCTTTGTGGCAAATTTATCCACTAATCAATAAATTGCTTTTGTCTCTACTGTTGACAGTACTATATCTAAAATAGCCAATCAGTACACAAAGAAATAATTGTCAAATAATTGTCAAACCTTGTCAAGAAAAGGTAGGAAGGTCTTTAAGAAGATCCCATGTCACAGATAAACCTGTCATATATGCTAGGCTTGTAGACTGAAGATAGATGTCTCAACATTGTAAAGAAATATTGGGTGACCCTTCATGCAGCCACCTGTTTCTGTCATTTCTCATGTATTTTGGAATTTGCTTGCACTTCCTGTTTTCTCAGTTAATATTATTTTTTTCTTGAACTTCTGATGTAGTTGAATACTAGACAGTTACAGTTTTCCTAATTACAGATTTAGAAAAAGAATCTCCTAAGAGGTTTAAAGTGTATAAATTTAAGATAACAAAAGGTAGGGGTTTTTGGTGAGTAATATAAGAGAGAAAGTAAATTATGTACAGTGCTTTAGACTCACCAAGATAGGATAAATAATGAGGTATTTCTCTTTAAATGTGTCAATTGTTAATGGACTGAACACTATTAATGTAGTTATTGCTTGTATATATTGTATATATTATTGTACATATTGTATTTAGTTTTTCTTAAATTAGTTATAACCATCTGATTTATTTTTGACACAAAAGAAAGTATTGCTGATATATTATATATTTAATAAAGCTTGTCTGAAAATCAGAGGACAGAGCCAAGCCATAAAAATCAGCCAGTGGTGATGCATATCTTTAATCCTAACACTTTGGAGGCAGAGATCCTTTAGATCTCTGTGGGTTCAAGGCCAAACAGAACCAGCCAGTGGTAGCACATACATACCTTTATCCCTAGCACTAAGAAAGTTGAAAGAGGAAGCAAGAGAGATGGGTGAAGAAAGAAGAGGTAGGAGTTCTTCCTTTTTCCTGTGTTCATTTTTTGATGAGGACACAAAGGCACTCAGCTGAAAATTCATGAAGACAGAATATACCCTTTTTGACTTGAGTTGCCTAGGGGGGGAGTTAGATGCAGATTATTTTTCTATCTCCCTGACTCTTTAAATTTTCCCCAATATCTGACTCTGAGTTTTTATTATATGACCAAGTAGAATTCATTTGTGCAATGAAGTACATTAAGGGAGACTGTAGAGTATATATTCTACAAGCCAGCTACCTGCTAACTCACCACTTCAGAATTCAGTTTGTACATGGTGTGTGATGCTTCTTATTTAGATTTCAATGTGCCAAGTAGGATGGCTGCAAGATCATGCCTTAATTTTTTCTTGCAGTCTAGTGAAGAACTAGCTGTACATTTTTAAAGCTTTCTTTGGAAGGCCACTTTATTTACTGAACTGCTTCAAAAATTATTTTAGAAAGTATAAGGAAGAATTTCACACTCAGTAACATCCTGCATATATTTTCCAGTGTCCCTCTAATATTAAGAACATATGTAGTTACAGCACATTGATTGCACCTACCTGATGTTGTTTTGCTAGTCTAGTGGAACCCAGGTCATCAAGTTGCATATAGTTACCAGTATTAAATAATAATCTCCACTTTAGGTTGCTTTTTATAGTTTTCCCCTATGTTTCATAACCCTAGTAGTTTGGATAATTTCTAACAGTTCTAGAATGCAGGTTGGTTAAATATATTTATATCTAGACAGGGTTTTATGATGATATATTGTACATTTAATAAAATTAGTCTGAAATATTAGAGGACAGACCCACTCACAGAGCAAAGTCATGAAGGTAAGGTAGTGGAGACCTACACCTTTAGTCTCATCACACAGGAGACAGAGATTCTCTGGATATCTGTGAATTCAAGGCTACATAGAGATAAGCAGTGGTGGCATACAATTTCATAATATCACTAGCAGAGTTGATCCAGGTATTAAAATAGCTGAGATGTGAAAGAAACATAAGAGAGTGCAGAAGTTCTTCCCCTTTGCCTGCTTTCCCAGTCAGTTTGAAGAATTGTGGAGATAGAAACTACCCTGTTTGGTCTGAGTAGTTGGCTGTGTAAGAATTGACTGTGATGTGTTCTTTTTCTTTTTGATAATTTATATTTTTCCCAATATCTGGTTCCAGGTTTTATTATCATAATAAGTAGAATTTGTGCAATAGAGTTATTTGATATTTATTTAAAAACTGAAAAATACATAAAGTATAAAATGATCTCATTGTATTATGTATTACAAATGAAACTACAAAGTCATTTCAGTTTTCTACTAATGGCACTCCAGCTTTCATCATTGGGATTTTTCTAGGATGACTTCTGAGTCTTGCTGGGCTACCTACCCACTTCATAAACAGTGTAAATTTCTTTCTTTCTTTCTCCTTTTTTTTTTTTGTTGGTTTTGCAGTGTTAATAGTCCCAGCTGTCTTGGATCTTGCTTCGTAGACAAAGTTGGGTTTAAATTTGTAGAGATCTACCCATCTCTGCCTCCTGCCTCCAAAGTGCTGGGATTAAGGGCATGAGCCACCACCATTGTGCTTTGATGGTGATTTCTTAAGGTGATTTCAATGTGATTTTTGAAATATTTTAGATAATTCTCTAGAGCCATACCCCCCATTTTCGTATTATATTTAATTGCTATGAGTCAATAAGTCAAATCCACAATCAGATCAAATAAAGCTTATTGCTAAATATTCCCAATCATGGTAGGAAACAGGGACAGAATCCTTGTTTTTATTTATAGTCAGATGGACATGTATCAGGTGTTTGTAAGTTAGTCATTTAGTTTTTACGTTTTTATTCTAAAGTAGAGAAAATATTACTAATGAAAAAAAATTCTTTCTATACATTTCTCTCAAAATTTATCTGGTTCTGAAAAATAACCAGTTACCTCTCTTTCTATAAGAATAAAAATGCTTATTGATTGATTGATTGATTGATTGTGTGTGTGTGTGTGTGTGTGTGTGTGTGTGTGTGTGTGTGTGTGTTTGGATGTGTTAGCGAAGGCAAAATCAAAAGACAGTTTCAAAGTTCCATCCTTAATTATACTTGAGGCAGAATCTCTGTTATTTTGCTACTGTGATGAATACAAGGAGGCACTCTTGTATTCTTTTTAAAAGCCTTGAACTCATTTCATTAGAAACATAAAACTTAACCAAATAATCTTGACAAAATTAAAGGCTTACTCTTTTACATGCACCATAGATTAAGATTCTTGCATACGCATATATATATATATATATATATATATATATATATCTTGCATATATATGTGTGTGTGAGAGAGACAGAGACAGAGACAGAGAGAGACAGAGAGTGAGCAATATTTAGCTCCTTAGAACATGTATTTCCTTCTCATTTTTCATCTTTCTCAAAGCAGCTTATTGAATATTTTACAAATCAGAGTGGTTAAGAGTTCTTAGTTGATTCCTTTTCAATTATAAATGCTGATATCATGGTGGCATGTTACACAAAGTGGAGTTGTCAAGTATTTTTCAAATAATATTCAATGAAAAGAAGATTCTTGTGATAATTGCCTTTTGTATGTCTTTGGAAATCAGAAACAATGAATCATTAATGGAGTAACCTGAGTTCTCTATAAAGATAACAGTTGTCCATATCAATCAAAGTCTAACTAAAAACACTTAACATAACTGTATTTGTTTTTTTGTTAGACTTTGATTGATACGGAATGACTAGAACCTGTTTAAAGTGAATTACGTGAAATGTCATACTACTCTTACAATGATTAAATGAAAGATTACCACACAGCTAGATGGCAGAGTAAATAGCAATTCTGAGAATAACATACAATACAGATTTTAAATTATACACAAGTAAATAAAATTCACAAGAGTAATAAAACAAACCTAAGTGGTTTTGCTCACATGGGCAGGTGAGTCCTCTGGGATTCTTGCCTATGAATTCCAGGTGCTATGCCATTCTGATTCCCAAGTCTCTCTAAACTTAATGATAGTCCAGACTAGATGGTATTGTGATTCGTGCATAGTATCTCAGCAAATTCTTGCCAATTTTTTTATTTTCCCCCTTTATTGAAAACACATACATTTTTCATATAATATATTCTTATTGCAATTTCCCTTTTCTTTTACTATTCTCTTACACCTTATGTCTTAAAATTCATTGTTATATGAATCTTAGATTTCAGATGTTGAACATTTCTGTAGGAAGTCAAATTTGACAGTAATTATTCATTTGATGGCAAGGGCATGTGCCCTCATTCATTTAAATTTATTTCATTGATTTGCTTACTAAAATATGTTGTATGCTTTGGGCCATGGCGAAATCGAATGCCCAATACAAACAACACTTGGAGATAAGTCTTTGGGGAGGTGAATGAAAATGAAGGTATATCCTTCAAAAATGACATTTGTACCTTTGTAAGGCTGCAGAAAATCTCTTTTCTCTTTCAACTGTGTGGAGACCCAACAAAGACAGGAATATAAAAAAAGAAATGAATGTTTACTAGATTTAAATCTATTGGAGCTCAGTGTTGGACCTTTCTATTCCAGTAATATGAATAATTAGTTGATTGTTGGTTAAAACTGACTAATATAAGGTAATTTTTATCACAGTCATTGAGTTTGTGTATGTGTATGCAGGCAATATAGTTTTGAATGCAATATTCATACATTGGATATTAACATGAATGTCACACACACAAATTAAGAGAGAAAAGGGCTATTTCATGCATATTTCCAGGTTACAACTTATCAAGGCAAGGGCCTGGTTGCAAAAGCCATACAGGAATATTAATTGCTGGTTTATTCTTGGCTTACTCATGGGTTATCTGTGTAGTTAGTTTTATTTATAAAGAGAGTTCAGGACCACCTACAAAGAATTCCTACATCAATTAACAGTCATGGCAATCCTTTGTAGGATGCATATAGGCCTATCTGACCTAGACAAACCCTCAATTATGGCTTTATTTTAGATAAATCTAGGCTCTACCAGGATGACAATTAAAATTGACTGGGACACTGACATCATTTATCTCTTTTTTATTTAATTTTTTAAATCAAATTACATATTTTTACTTGCAAATTGCTGGATACTTACATATATTTTTATTTATCAAATAAAAAATTATTTTCTTTGCTTTGCTGGTAATTAAATAGCCAAAATATTCGATGGATCTCAATTAGATTTTGATGTGGCTAACAATTTTTAAACATAAGAATTATAATATAAAATATCAGAAATGATAAATTCTAAATTTTCTTTATTTTTTTTTTTACAAAAAAGTCTTTTTGTATTCATCTATCCCCCTGATCCCCTGATCTCTTCCCTCCTCCCAATCCTTCCTAGCCAACCTTCAGCCTCTTCCCTTCCCATCCACCATCTCCTCCCCCTAAAGAGCAGGAAGTCCCAAGGTGAGTCAGCAGAGGAAAAATAGGGCAGAAAGGGGTATAAGGAATGAAAGAAGGATTGAGCAAATCCCCCATAGGTTCATGTATTTGAATACTTAGCTCCTGGTTGTTGCTACTATTTCAGTAAGTCAAGGGGGTGTGTCCTTGATAGAGAATACCTGTAACTGGGTACAAGCATTGTAGTTTTAGAGACTTTTACCGTTCCCTGCGCTTACTTTCTCTTTATGCTTGTATTTCAAAATGTGAGCTTTCGGCATCATTCTGTTTCCATTGCCATGCCTGCCTGCTTTCTTCAATGCTTACTCATCATAAGGATCTTGTATTTTCTGCAACCATAACTGAAACAAGCCTTTTTCTGTGAGTTTCCTTTTCTCTGATGCTGTAACACTGTAACATCGAAGCCATTAGTACAGAGAGTAAGAGAGGGTAACATCAGGTTATGAGGAAGAACAGAGTGCAAGCAGAAAGACACATTAATCATGAAAGAGGATATAAATCTAACTGATTTCTGGTTTTAAGCCCATCTTAGTTTATTGGTTGTTATGGTAGATAAGTGAACAAAAACTGTAATTGAGAGTAGAATTGTAAAAACTTAAGTGAAGTTCCATTTGTAGTGAACAATAGCATAAAACACACTGAAGTCTTTCTCTAATATCATGTATCTTTATGGTTAGTTTTGCACCTCAAAAAAATACAAACCATCAGTCTTGCTTTAAGTCAGCACCCTCCCTCTTTTTTATTTTTTTCTCTTGTCTGGCTGAATTATTTGGAGCAAGGCCAACAAACAATGCCAGAACACCAGGTTCTTGGAAGGAGTCAAGCATGTCCTTCTGGAAAGCTAGCAGCTCATAAAGTCAGAAGGCAATGATTGAAGGAAGTTGCAATGATTATAAATGGTGAGTGGGATGAAGGGGAGCAGATTCCTTGCCTCACACCCAGGGCCAGGACATCAGTCATCCTGCATATTTCCTCGGAAGCTTGGCTAGCAAGCAAGGTACCTTTCCTCAAGCACTAACATGATGTATGATCTAATTTCAACTTTAAAATAGAGCTTTATTGAAAGTAGACAAGTCACAACAGTTATATCTAACCTCTTTAGTCTTTTTGGCTGTTTGATGTGATTGAAATGCAGAGGGAGGGCTGGGGAGGAGATGGATGTGTCTTAGGAACAGTGCAATAGCCAAAAGACAGAACGGATAGGAAAAGATACCAACATGTCTCCTCTTTTTCTCTCTTCCCTCCTCTTGTTCTTTTCATTGACTCTAAATTATTTTTCTTCTTCTGAGTTATCTTTGTACGTTAAAAATATTCTACGATTCTGCACTAAAGTTGTATATGCTTGAAACTTATAAGGAAACCAATACTGGAGGTTTTATAGTTTGTATGATGAGAAAGTTTGAACTTTGTAATTTCTTGTAAGACATTTCCAGACAGTAGAAAGTCTAATACATACTCAAAACTAGTAGGAATATTTTACAGATTTCTTGATTTCTATAAAAAGAACTAAAGCAAATCAGGAGACAAACATGAAAGTATTGCAATAGGAAGCATGTTTAATGAAGCTGAAAGGCATAGATTAGTGTGAGCAATATATTAAACCAACCAGGAATCCATCTAGCAGTCAGCACCCAGATATTTTCTTACACAAGATAAAGGAAAAATAGGTGAATCACCCCAACTACTGAACTACATAAAGATTAGTGACAAATACATCACTCTGCATCATGATTTATACTAATTGAGGAATAAGTGAACACAAAAATAAAATTGTTCTGTTTAAAAACTTATCACTACCTTTTAGAATTTCATGTATGTACATAATAGACTATGAATGTATGTATCTTCCCTCCCCAGTTTCTGTCTTGAGACTTTGACCAATTGTACCGTCTCTGCACTGAGTCTTGCTTACTGCAAAAAAGGGAGGGGGCTTCTGTGGCCAAGGAATGGGCCTGTTTTGTGGCTTACAAACATAAATATTTAGAGGATGATTTGAAAGTGTGACCAATTGTCAAAATAACAATAGCGGCTTGACCTAAAGGTCTCTTACTTACGTAGCATTGGGCTTTGGGATAGTGTTACAGTACCAGGTATAAAATACCCTTCTGTGAACAGGGTGAAATAACTCTGAATACTGCTATAAAGCTATATTATATGCTTTAAAATCAGAAACATCTTCATTATTTATTATTTTTTATAATCTACTCTGCCCATATTGGAAACATTTCTTTTTTTTTCACAATAGAAATATAATTACACTTCTTCATTAATGGCTAAATTCTTCAAATTTTTCTAAGTTCTTTCTAGTGAATGAGCTTTGTTTTGTTTCAATCTATGGCAACACTCACCTGGAACTTATTTGGCTCAGGGTTACTTCAAAATCACACCAATTTCTCTGCAATAGCCTCCTAAGTACCGGGATCACAAACGTGATCCACCATGTCTGGCCTAAAGTTCTTCTTGATTATAAGATTGGACAGATTCACCACTAGCATCAACATTTTGAAACCTGAATTGGAGATGAATCCGATTATAGAACATTGAACAAGTTGCTGAATGTTGCCCAAATTGTCTATTTCAGAGCACAAAATCAAACACATCTACTGAAAAATAGCTTTTGCATCTTCTCCAGACTTTCTGAATAAAAATTTTAAATTGGATTACTAACATTACAGACGATTCATATTTTCAAGCATAAGTGATCATAATAAAGAAGTCAACTGTATTATTAGCTTGTTTTCTTGGAAGCTAGAGTACACTCAATATTATTATTTAATCATGACAGTTTTAGCTTAGTTTATATTAATTTTTCTAATAAAGAAAACCCAGGGTGTTAATAGTACTAAACCATTAGGATGTCACTGAAATCTTAAATATCTTATAATAAATATAATAAATATTTATTTATTAATAATAAAAAATATATATAGCCTGAGAAAATTATAAAGAATGATTTATTTTGAATCGTACTTCTGAGTCAAGATCAAAGGACCATATTTTACAATGGCCTCATTGCTGCCAAAGTCTGAGGTAGTTCTGAACATCTCACCGTAAGAAGAAATGATTATGAAAGAACATGTCCAGCAGATCCACTCTCCAATAACCCATTAAGGAGGACAGAGTTCTAATTATCCATTAAAGTTCTCAATTTTAATAACACACAATAAAGATTAAGTTTCTGATATATACATATCAGAACATCCTAGTCACACTTAAACTGAGCAATAAGCAAAGAGTCACACTCATTCATGAGATTGTTATATTTCGGCTTTTAAACTGTCCTTTTATTACTGAAAAGTGTGGGTACTATGTACTATTTTTTTTTATTTCTTTGGGAAAATAAAAGCCAACCGTGGCTGTGATAATTTCCTTTCTTGTGTACAGAGGCAGAATATGCTTGGGCAGTGAGGCTGTTAACTCTACCATTAGTCTTGAGGCTGTTGTACTTACTTCTTCACATTGTCTAGTACCAATAAGACTCTCTCTCTGAATTTTCAAAATACATACTATCTAGATATTCTTGCGATACTAAAACCCCATTGACACATAGCTTATTTCTTTAGTCTGCATATAACGTCTGATATGCTATCAAAGAATAAGTGCTTATACTGACATTTTAATTTTATAAGTGAATACTATGACATCAAAAGCAAGGAAGCAAACAAACCAAAAGACAGACTTGAAGGTAGGCATTTGTCCTATCCAGACCTGTTCTTTGTTCCTGATTCTTCTAGTGCAGCCTTCTTTACGCCAGCTCTTTAGGTTGAGTCAGTTGCCCTCAATCTTCTCATGAGTATATCTATGCTTGCAACTTCTCTGCATGTGTTAAGATGACTCTCTCTACCCCAATATACAAAACCTTCAATTGTCTACTACAGATGTATTTACCATTTCTTATAATATATTTTGTTAGATTTAAAGTTGTTTACCAATCATGTTCATATAATGATGCCCCTTCTTCAAATGCCTGTCTTCTAAGATACATTTGAGTGTTAAAAAAACATCCACATAGACATTGTTTGCTTAGAAAACACTGTTTTGTATAAAATCCTTCCAGATCAGGCTAGTTACCTTCAACTTTTCTGTTTTTTTTTACAGGGTACCTGAGAAAGAAATAGAACAAGGCTGACATGACTGTTTATCATTATAAACAAAAGGAAAGGGGGGGGAAAGGAAGAGAGAAGAAACAGAGTCTCAGCTAAAACAAAACACCCTTACATCCTTCTACACACACACACACACACACACACACACACACACACACACACACACACACACACACACCAAAAACATCATCATTAAACAATTAAACAGAAGTAATTAATAACATTTGGCCAATAAATTTTCAAACCAAGGATCTTCGTAGAATAAGAGAATTGTTGAATAAAATCATTACAGCAGAGACAAAACAAAAATTGCTGATAGAAAGTCTTGGTGATTACGAAGAATATTACCAGTAGACAAGATCTATTGTAATAGTAAGATACCACTAGTGATTATGTTGATACAGGTCTCTTGTTTTTCCTTTTACTGCCACTTTACCAATAGTGAGACTGAAAAATGGAAAGGAAGGAGCTACAGGAAGAAACAAGACTAGCAATGGGAAAAAAGGTAAAAATCCAGGTACAGACAGAAAATATTCATTGGAAAAGACAACTGGGTAGAACCATTGTTGACTGAATGAAAGTCCTTCTGCCTATTAGCTGTGAATTTTCCCTAGAACCTTCACTTTATGACACATACCACTTTAGATTCTTTCTCTTGCCCTTTTGCACATACATCTTTTTAAAAGGCTCTTTCCAGTTTTATTATCCAGAAGTGTCTTTGTCAAGGACTGGAGAACTATCACTTTGAAATATGATCCCCAAAGAGGTTAATATCCTGTTTTCAGTTTCTGGAGGCAGCTAGAAGTTCAGTTTCCATGGTGCAACTTACCACAAGTTATAAACTAACAATTTTTAGAAGACAGTTTGTATTACCTTTTATTAGCCTTAATTAGTAAAGAGAGACTCCAGTTCTTAAAACTTTATTGTTCTTTCTTTTAATTGAATTAAGACTACATTTTGAGATTCTTCCATTATAGAGATGCTTTGAATACACACACACACACACACACACACACACACACACACACACACACACACACACACACACATACACACACATATATACACACACATATATATACACACACACACACACTCACACACACTCACACACCATTTAATGCTATCTAGGACAGTTTACATTGAAATGTACAATAACAACCTGTATCTTTTCCCTATTTTGTCTTGGCACTCTGAAGAATGGAGGAGCTTCAAATACACAGAATTAACAACTGTTTTGCAACATCCCAGATGTTTACCTATGTAACACACTTGAATCTTCTTTTAATTTAAAACACAACTTATGATGTGTGGCTCTTATAGGAACTACAAATTAAAGCAACAAAACAATTACTGTTCCTATTTTATTCAACAATTACATTGTGACCCTAAGGTAACTGCTATGAATATAATCATTCCTAAATAATATTTGGTAGTGGTAAGATAAAAGAAAAAGATTCTGACAATGAAGCTTTATTGAAAAATTTAAGCAAAAGCTTTTAATTCATGTAACAGAGGCAGTGGTAAGGTAGAATACATTGTTTGGTCATGATTGTACTATAAAATTATAAATGGAATCACACATCAGCTCCAAATAAAACTAACCTTTCCTCTTGTTTCCTTGTTAATGCTGCATTTTATTTTGCCCACAAACATTATGAATATTCCCTGGGTCAGATATAACTGTATATGTATAAATATATATCTAATATGTATATGTATAAATATATATATAAATATTTATATCTCTATTGTGTAATGTTCATGTAGAATATAAAAATCTAAAGTAAGTAATTTTGGTGTGAAATTTATCTATTAGCTTCCATGTTGTTTCCATAAGTAAACTTTTCCATATTTAAGAGGTGTAACACAAATGTCTAATAAGACTTATTAAGAAATGAATGAAATTAAGAGATTAAACCTCAGCATTATTTCCATGTGTTTTAATTTATACTAGGCTACTTCCTATATGAATTTTTTTTCTAGATAATTGTAGAAATATATTTTTATTTCTACAACATGAAGGTATTGCATGGTGTTTACTCTTGAACATGATGATACGTTCATAGGATAGATGTTTCTATGGTATTTATTTGCACAATAAAATTAAAAAGACAGTACACTAAAGTTTTCTATAAATAAACACACCTCCGTTGAAGATTCTGGAAACAATGGCTTATAAAATCTATCTGATTTATAGAGTAGGAATATCAAACATGGAAGGCACTAAATTCACTTTAGTTCTTTTAATAGCCATTTACTACTCACCTCTGTACCTGGCCATCCATCTTTTTGACTAATAGATAAATACCTTTGGAATGTACTTTTAGCATATTGCTGGATACTATCAAATGTAGGACAAGGAATATTAATAGATCTCATTAAAGATTTATAGTAAAGATTTGCCTATTTTGTCTTAACCCTCTTACTATCTGTATTAAGTACATACATTGATTTATGTACGTGTATGTTTTGTGACTGTAAAAGTTCATTGCAGGGTGGAGAGATTGCTCAGTGTTTAAAGTTTATGCCTAGTACTTGAATTTAAGGCTGAGCACAGAAACATGGATCTCTAACATTGCTGCTATTAAAGACAAAGGAAGAGATTGGACAATCTCTTAAAACTTGTAGATCAGCTTGCCTGAACTATTACCCAGGTGACCTTGTCTCAGACAATAGAAAGTCTTTCATGCTTAAACACAAAAACATGTACTAGATAGATAGATAGACAGACAGATAGATTTATAGATGATAGACAGACATGTGCCTTCCACTTGAATTTCATATCACATGAGGAAAAAAACACATAACAAATTCTACCATATAGAGTCTCATTCAAAGCAGTGTGAATCCATGTTTCCAAGTCACAGCTACTCATATTTGGCTCAGAGCAAACACTCGCTTATTCCTACCAGAGAGAGAATTCAGGTTAAATCTGGGCTTTACATTCACAATACTTACCACTAAAAAACTATTGTGTATTCAGAGCAGAAACACATCATTTTATCACTAGATATATATGAGGGAAAAGCATGAACTGGGTTGTGTGTAGTTATTCATGCTGAGAGACTTTATAATCAACTTGAAGTTGTCAGGGAGAAATCAGTACAGCCTTTTAACTGCCACTGGATGTGACTTACCTACAAGTAGGTATGTGAGTAAAAAAGTTAAAATACGCAGCTGTGATATGTTAACTGATTTTTTTAACTAAAAATTAATTGGTCAGTGATAACATTACAATTGATCATTATTACCAATTTCCTTACATACAGTAAACCATGAGTTTTGTATATGAAGATTTTTATCAGGACTGCCAGCTCCAAGATAACCACACAGAGACTAATTTTTAATTATAAATGCTCTGCCAATAGCTTAGAATTGTTACTAACTAGCTCCTTCAACTTAAATTTACCAATATATATATATATATATATTTACCTTAGCTCTACAACACTGCAGTACCCTTTCTCAGCACAGCATGTTGGTCTTCTCTTTCCTCTGAAACTGACTCCATCATTTTTATTCCTAGTATCCTTTTGGTTTGGTTCTCCTGTGTAAACACTTTGTGCTTAGTTACTGGCCAGTCAGTTTTTTATTAAACTAGTTAGAAGGGATGGATGCTTTGTTCTCATCCAAATGTAAAACATTCTTGATCATCAGAGACTGGTAACTGGGGCTATAGTGAAAACAAATTCCTAAGTAATCTATCTATACTAGCATTTTTGTTTTATATTTATCTTGTGGCAATATATTACAGTTACTTATTCTAAATAGCAATTTTATAAGACACTTCAGAGGCTTTTCCATATTTTATACTTGTTGAAACCATTTTAGGTTTAATTATAATTTGATATGCTTGATGGAAAATCCCATGAAAAATTACTCAACTCTATTCTAAAATTTCAAGATCAAGTTACCCTAGCTAACTTATTTTAGTTTCTGTTAAAATTTCTTGCTGGCACAAGACTTCCAACTACAGCAGAAGATCAAGACATCAGGATGTGGCTTTTGCCTTTACAAACCTTACTTGGGCTACAGAGATAGCTCTGTGGTCAAGAGCATTGAGTGGGTTCAATTTCTAGCACCATATGGTACCTTACAACTGTCCATAGTAACACCAATATGTGACACCCTCATACAGACATACATGCAGACAAACACCAATGCAAATAAAATTATATATATATTATACTATATTTATATTACATATATCCTCTTACTCTAAACACTCAACTGTACACCTGGTCATGGACACTTGAGTGTAGCCCAGTCAGCTGTAATAAAGTCTTTCAATTAGCTCTAAACTGTCTGTCTGAGTAGTCATCTCTGTATGGCTCTCCGTAATTTGTCCTGATATTCCTTCAGGCATGTTCAGGAAACAATTTTCTTTGTCTAAGATTGTATGTCTTGGGTGTTTTTTCTAACATTATTCCATTAGAACAAATAATTAATGAACAAATTAATATGTTATTTTTATCTTTATAATTGGCACTTGAACAGACTGAGTTTATAGTTTCAGCCAATAGAAGAACTATGTGGTAGCAAAGAAGACTTGTCTGCTCCCTAGTTTGTGGCTTCCTATTATTTGTCTACAACATCTTGTACTTGACTGCAAAAGTATCTGCATCTTGCTTTACGATCCTAAACTAGATACCACAAAGGTAAAATAAATAAATACATAAAACATGAATAAATGCAATAGAAGTTAAAAGGAAACCTCTATGTACCTGAAGTTGATATTTATCATAAAAATCAGTGTGATCTAGAGAGTTTTTCTACTGTCCTATGTGAAGATTAAGCGTTTTCAAAATAGGCACTGATAATATTTATCTTCTTTACTCTTTGCCTTGTCATTTCTTTGAACTTTAATTTTTGTGGGCACCTCAGGAAGATAAGAGTAAATATATATAGTTACATATGATTAAATTTGTTATGAGGTAATCATTAACTGCACCCATATGGAAGTGTCAGAATGGTGCAGGATCTCTGTCCCCTGTGAATTACTTCCACTGCCTTTCACAGTATTGAATTAAAAGAATTAACAAGTAAGAGATCTAACTTTTCTCTGGTAGAGAAATAAAGTTATATGCCTCACCTATTGACATCAAAAGGCTGAAGTAGTTCTCTACTTCAAAAATAAAAAATAATTTTTCAGTGGGGGTAAAAGAAGTGGCTTAGCAGTTAAAAGCAGTCATTGTTCTTGTAGAGCACCCAGGTTTAGTTTCTAGCACCCACATGGCTCACGACAATCTATATAACTTCAGTTCTAGTGATTTTGACACCCTTTTCTGACTTTGATAGGTAGGGCATGTATATAATGCACATACATATAAGTGAGAAAAACTTTTATCTGTTATACAAATATAAAATACTTCTATTTACTTAAAATGAACTTTTAAAGGACCTGCTCAAAGCTTCTTCATACAATAATTTTATCAAAAATAATTTTTTGAAATCATTTATTCTCTTCTTCCTGATGTTCCTTTTTACTGTTTGCCTTTATTTTTCCTTCTGTCATAATGATAAATTATTATCATATATCATGCAAATAATTCAGAAGATGCAGAATACACTATGTTCAGGATGGTCTTAGAGAAAAATGGTCTATACAGACAGAGCAGAAGATTCCAAAAGGCCTTGCTGTTATCACTGGCTAAAAGAGTCATCATTCTGAGAATAGGTATCAACTCTCAAGACAAAGACCATGAAGTAGAATCAGACTCTGGGACACCAATGCACTCTGAGTTGCACAAAGGAAAGCAGCCTATAGATAGGAACTGTGAAGAATGAAAGCTCAAACACACATGACTGGAGAAATTAATATCAAGTTGGTGGGAGCAGTGTGAGTGTAGATACTGCCTGGAGAGCCTACTCAGCAGGAAGAATGGAAGTAAACCTGGCTATCTATAAACCTCTATTCTAATTTATTTATAGTTCAGAAAGAAAAAAAAAACCAATAATACCGCCTCACCTATAAGGTAAGCTGCAAATGACAAGCCTAGGATGTGGGGGACACATACATTTTTCTTCATTAATGAAGAATTATTGGCAGGTGGTTTACTAACCATTTCTGGTTTTTGCTTGGTTAGCTTTTATGTTAGTTTGACTTTCTTGTTACTTACTTGACTTTTACCTTTGTTATTATTTCCTATGAGTTTATGCTACTTAATTTTATTTTCATTCCTTTTCTGCTTGCTTCTCCTTTTTTTCTTTCTATGCTACTGTTTAATTTCATTCCTTACCACCAGTTTTATAATGTTTAAATTCTTAGTTTCTCCTATTACCATACTTGTTTACCAAGTTTATTCAGGGTATTTTGAAAGTTCCAAAATGCTTTTTAATAGTATTTTAATATAGGATTTGCTTAAAAGTTTGTTGTTGTTATTTTATTTTTGTTATACTTCAGTTTTATAATTCTGAGTAAGAATGGGGATCATAAACTCAAGAAAAAAAATAACCACCAACATACAATAAAAATAATTGGAAGAATAAAAGAAATGAAATATCAAAAATCTTTTCTTTATTTAAGATACACAAATACCAAATGCAAGAAATATGAAAAAAATATTATTTCTTTGAAATCTCATATTCTTATAAAATTTGGGATTACATTCTGCAGCGCATGAACTTCAGTTCAGGCATATATCCATATCTTACTTAGGATTTCTATTGATGTAACAAGACACCATCACCATGACAACTTTTATAAAGGAAACATTTAGTTTGGGCTGGCTTTCTGAGGTTTAATCTATTATCGTTATGATCAGGAGTGTAGGGGTATTGTGTTGTTTCATGGTAAATAATTGTCCCACCCACTGGTTTAATAAAAAGCACTGATAAGCCAAAGGCAGGCAGGAAGTGTGGGCAGGGCTACCAGACTGAAAACTCTGTGAACAGGAAGCGTAGAGCAGAATGCCAGAGAGAAGCCAGAGGAAGCTAAGGACAACCATGCTACTCTAAGAAAAGGTACAGAGCCTCATGGCTGAACAAGATAAAAGACATGGGTTAGTTTAAAGGTAGAGAGCTAGCAAGTGATATGCCTGGGCCTGAGGCCAATCAGCCTAAAACAATTGTAACCATCTATGTGTCTCTGTGGGACTGTGGGACTGTGGGTCTGTGGGCCTAAACCTAGAGGCAAGGCCCAAAAGTCCAGGCCAAAAACCTCGTACTACACAGGAGCACTGCAACATACAGGCAGACATGATTCTGGAGAGGTATCTGAGAGGTCTACATCTCAGTCTACATGCAGCAGGAAGAAAGAGTCAGTTGGCCTAGTTTGATCATTAGAAACTTTAAAGCTGACCCCCATTGATACTTCTTCCAACTAGGCCACATGCATTCCTGCAAGGATATATCTCCTAACATTGCCACTCCCTATGAACTTATAGGGGACAATTTCCCCAAACCACTGCAACCCATAATAAGCAAAGAAGAATATCCAAATTGAAGGCAAACAGAATAGAGATATATTCCTATGTTCAACTTGGAAAGAAAACAAACAGATCCAACAATCCATCTAGTCTTTGTGTGTGTGTGTGTGTGTGTGTGTGTGTGTGTATGTGTGTGTGTTTTTGTGTGTGTGTGTGTGTGTGTGTGTGTGTGTGTGTGTGTGTCTGATATGCAAAGTTGAATTTTAAATATAAAACTTGAGTTATGCATATTTAAGCAGGGTAGGACAAAATGTGGACTTGTCTACCACTAACCCAATATTATCTCTTTAGGTTTATACATCTCATTTCTATGAATAAAATATTAGAGTTGAGATTTTAGTGCTACTGGCATAAACTTTTCTTTTTCCAGCACAAAATTCTTATGAAAATAACATTTTCTTGAGCGCTACTCAGTCCTAACAGTTTCCTTAGGCAAGAGAGTGAGAAGGTATGGAGTCAAGGACACAAATGACATGAGTCAGTTAAAAAAAAATAACTCATTTATTCAATAATGAGGAGAGCCTTATATAACTCCTCCCAGCACCCAGGTTGTGTCAAGATCTGGAGATAATACATGGCTATCCCTCATTGGCTGTGCACCAGCAGGAGATCTGACATTGTCTATTGCTAAGCATACTCTTTGAACAGTGGCTGTAGCTAAACCCTCAGTACAACTTCTGGTTGGTTCATAAGGAAGTACATTATGTACATGCCTTCGCAACTCATTTGAGCCAATTTTGCTAGCCCTCTGGATCTTTTCTACTTTATATCTACCTTATGTATTTTATTATATAGGCTCTCAGAAAGTGTCAGAGACCTTGTTGACCCTGCCTCAAGAAGGTTCAGCTACAGGACTGTGTTTATCTTAGGCTGGGTTGTCTAACAAGTTTTTACCTGTCATTGACTGCCAGCCCACAATGAACATCCATTGTTGGAGAGCTGCCAGGTGGAGAGGATTAGGCAGTAGCCTTTTGAATTTCAGAGAACCAGGCATGCATAGCCTCCTGTGGAGGGCTATAAGCAGGATGTTCAAGAGTTATTAAAATGGGAAGAATTGCCTTACCACTGTCTACTGCTATTGGATGTGATGCAAGAGACACTTGAAGAAGAGAAAGATTAAAAGCACCATTTCACCAATAAAAACATAAGTGGGAACCTAGGAGGCATCAAACAGTCTTTATATATTATGCAAAACTTTTTCACAAAATAGTCAAAGGCTATAACCTCTGACCTTGTCTGATTTAATTGGAAAATTTTGTGTGTTAGCTATAATGAATATAGAATATTAGCACTTTAATATATTAAGCTAGCTCCTGGAATGCTCAACTAATGTTTCTCACCTCTAAAGGTATCATACAAAATGAAGAAAAATGAAGGTCTACAAGTCTTTAGCTCTTATGGGACAATGAGAGCTAGAAAGGGGAGCATATACATTACCCATCCTGGCTTATTTCCTTCTTTGTGGAAGAATGCTGATCTGTGGCTGCATATACATCTCTTGTTGTGACCCATTTTGGAACAGTGGTACTGAGGAAAAATCACACGCATACCCTCTCCCATGTGTTGATTTTGTATGTGACATCAGATACACTACCAGATGCCACACTAGAGTTTATTCAGAATTGCCAAGCAGGTATGAGGGAGAGAAGCAGAAGAGAAAGAAAGACAGAATTTCTCAAGGTGGCTTCTTTTAAGAGAACAATAGGTGGACATGGATTTATGTAGCCACACATGTAGGCTTGCCCTCCCTATGCAGCTTGTTCTTCCAGTGTCATGTTGGATTTACTATGTGAGGGCTACAAGCCAATAATTCTTATCTCACCAGAAGCCATGTTGGGGTTACCACATGGCTGCTATGTGCTGGGAATCCTTACATTTCATTCTTTTGTTTATTATGAAAAGAAAGCTGGGTTTATATTGGGGGGGGGGGAATGGATTGGACCTGAACAGGTCTATCTCTCAAGGCTGCTTCAAGCTGTCTTAAGGGTAAAGTTTATCTTTTCAGAAGATGAGAGCTATATCTTTTGGCACTTGATCTGCTGGGGTTTTAGGCTTATTTCCTGCAGTCCCAGTAAGTTTAAGGCATTGCACGATAAATTCTGATTTTCTGGACCTCGAAAAAAACTGAGTTAGTTGGGTAACCTTGGGAAATGACACATATAGTGAGGGTCTATGCTATTATGGGGTCTAGAGGTCAAATTGAGAAAAGAGGAAAAAGGGAGAGAAAGAAGGTTTGAAATTGGGACATGCATAACCTTAAGTTAGACTGTCTATCCTTTAAATAAACCGTAAAGTAGCTGTTTTATTTCTTCCTTCTAGGGGACTCCAGCTGCACAATAAAGTTTATGGATCTCAGCTAAGTCTTGGGATGGGAAGAGGTTAAAATGTCTTGTGCTTTTTGTTTACCTGTTGCCGAGGAGGTTAAAATGGATTCTAGTTCCTTTCTTGGTCCTGGGGGGAGGGGGGGGCTGTCTGTTTTACTTGTTATTGGCTCTAAAAATGGCTTCTGGTTCCTTTTATCTAGTCTTCAGAGGGTGGAACTTAACGGCTTTCTGATGGTAAGATGGCTTCTGGGTTTTTCCATTCTCCTTAAACAGAAGATGGAGGATAAGTCTGTGGGGTAGGGTAAAAGCAAGGTGAAATACTTGGGAGCTTTTTGTTTCCTGTAACCATTTTGATTTCAGCTCTGAGAAGCAGGCTAGAATGGAAAACTCAGAGATGGTGAATTTTTAGGGAAATGTGTCTAGGGATAGAAGGGTTCTGGGTGTCTCATACTTGGGGGTCCACCTGGGAGGCTGGAAGAGGGTATGGGGTGTCTGGCAGTGACAGGCTGGAGCTGACAGCAAGAGAAGCAAGGGAGTAGCTGAAGAGGCTGGATTCAGGTGAATGTGATGACTAAAATAAATAAAAGTTACTGCTTTGGCTAAAAGATCCGTTTCTATTAGGGCTACTGGGCCGGTTGGCATGATCAAAAGTGAGTTGGTGACAGGGATATTTCTGAGAATGCAATTAAGGGGTGTCATCTGACGAGGCAGGAATTGTTTGCTTCTCACCCTGACAATGGGGAGGCTAGAGAGAAGGAGAACTGCAAAACTCCGGAGGACCAAGTATCGTGGCACCAGTGTGCACAAGGAAGGAGAGAGACAGCCCTGATACCATCATGACTACTGCCTGAGTCTCTCTTTTCAAAAGAATGGTAGTCAGGAAGCCTGGGCAGCATCAACCGCTCATGGCCAGGACTAGGAGATCAGGTGGGGAGTGGTCCATGTGTAATGACCCTTGCCACATGGGGCTGGGGAACAGACACCTAGACCAGTGTTTTCCTTGATGGCACCCAGGACAAGGCCTGAACAGCCTCTGTGAGGCTGGGCAAGAACAAGAGCAGCAGCGGCTGAGTTGGCCACACTTAAGGCACACACCAGGAGGTCTAGGTCTCTGCCATGGAGGAGGCAAAGGAGCTCATTAGATAGATTTTACCAGCAGGAGGTATCTTGGGTGGCATGTTTTCTCATCTCTCCTGTGATACATCTTAAAAGCCAGCACTAAGACTTCTGCCTGTGGAGTTAGTGGTCCCCTCTCAAGAGATGTAAGTTTAGCTCTGTTGTCAGAGTAGCTCAGGGTAAAAATTGGGTCATGAGAAGTTGCCTTTCTTAGCACTCTCAGAATCTAAGTTAGTATACTGTGAGTGCATTTGTGAGGCATTTAAAAACTGGATGGACTCTCCTGCTTATATTGTACTATCTCGTGCACATTTTCAAAATTGACAGGCTTCAGAGCAGCTCTACACAGACTTGTCAGTAAGCAGGTCACAAAATTGTCTCTGGATAAAATCTACTTTGGTGTGGTAATTCCAGTGGGGGTCTATGTCTGGGACAGCCTTGGCTTTCAGGATGTGTGCTACATTTTTCTGATGAACCTCATCTGCATGAGTTCTGGCCTGAGCCCAATTTTTTTTTGCCACCTGAGAAAGTTCTGACAGAGGAAATAGGCTATAAACTTTCATGATCTCACCTCTGCCAGCCACTTCCCACTGGATCAGGATCCTTAGGAGTGAAAGAGCGAGTGAGTGACTGTTGGAGTAAATGTAAGTGCCAGGTTTGAAGTTCCCAAAAAGCAAAAGGTTGGAAGAGTTGCAAATGAACACTGAAATTTGAAAGGTGGAAGTTCCAGAGAAGGATCTGGTCATGTGGCTAAAAATAGATGGAAGAACAGAAAGCCAAAAGAGAAAGTTTAAAGCTGAGATATGAAGAGATAGGGGAGCTCTTTCCATCTGCCGATAGGCTTGTATATATATATCTTATATATATAAAAGATAGCTCCCATAAAATATCGGGGTCCAGTGAGCCATTTGGCAGCTATTTTGAGTTATGATCTAAGGGGTACTTACATCATTTTTTTGTGCAAAAAATGGATAAGCTTGGTGGTATCTAGGTAAGGCAAAAGGCTAAGTGGCTTGAGAGTCTCAAGAGTGTATCCTAGAGGTGAGGATGGAGAGACATTTTCTGCTGACTCATTTTTTGTCATTGAGGCCCAGAGGGGAGGGATTCCACTGCTAAATCTGGGTCATCACCAAGCCAGTGAGTGGTCCCAGAGGAACAATGCTAGCTACCACTAAGTGACTAGTCAGCTCTTAGCAGTAGGCATTAGGACGAAGCTTGAAACAATGTTAGCCACCAAGAGAGTTGTCTTAAAAACCATGTTAACACTAGATGTTCATCAGCATCTATGATAGGCATCAGGGAAAAATCTGAACCAATGCTTACCATCCCTAAAATCTAGCTCTCAGCGGTGGGTGTCAAACCCAATGCTAAGCCACCACAGGCGCATACAACACAAGCTTTCCATAGGAACTTGTCAGCACCTACCATGGGTACAGTGTCTGGGAACAGGATTAAGGATCTGAGGTGAGCTTCATTAGCAGGGAAGTCCAGAAATGAGTGTCAGGTGAGAAGGAAGAGCTGTAACTAGTGAAGATCGTGGCTGGGGGTGGTCCTCCACAAGACTAGAGTCCTACCAGAAAGACAGAAGATTAGCAGTCTTTTCCAGAGACAATAGTTCATGTTTATGTCAATTAGAAAGGGGAAGACTTACCAATCAAGGCCAGTGGTGTTCAAACTAGCTGCATCAGGGCAGATGGAAGGTGGCATGGTAGTGGGACCCAGATCAGTGTCTCCTGGCTTATGTGCACCTAAACCCAGGAGAGAGCCTATCCGATTCATGGCACCAAAATGTTGGTTTTGTGCATGAGCTCAGAGACACACTACCAGATGCCACACTAGAGTTTATTCAGGCGAGTTGCCGACTGGGTATGAGGGAGAGAAGCAGAAGAGCGAGACAGACTTTCATGTGATGGCTTCTTTTAAGAGAATGGGTGGACATGGATCTTTCATAGCCACACCTAAGAGTGTGCCCTCCCTATATGTTTTGTTCCTTAGGTGCCATGTTGGCTGCTATGTGCTGGGAATCCTTACACCATGGGTCAGTAAAAAGCAGGTGACTGCCATTTGAGGGAGATAAGGTCTTTCTATTTTACTACAGGTAGAAATGTGCCCCAGTCCTTATGGCCATGTTTGGTCTTGAGGACACTGTATTTACCCTCAGGAGACAGGCACAGATGAGATGCAGCACTAGAAGAACTATGGCTGCTGAACTAGTGAGCAGAATGAACACTTTGCATCTGGCTCGTGTGTGATATGTGTAATCAAAACCCAAATGTACACACTATAATTACATGCTTATGTTTAAGATTGAGGATAATGTAGCTTTGAATGTAGAAGTCTAGTGAATTTATCACTTGTCCTGCTCCAGGAAAATTACTTTGAGACTAATCAACTTCACTAAAATCCAATGGCTTATTACCTCTATTAAACTGAGACAAAAAACAAAAGTTTAAATCAGCTCTGTAATGCGGTTTCAGATAGAAGTCTGCCTAGTGTGCCTTAAAGACGTAAGTGATATAAAATAGTATAAACAGTATAAGTTAAACAGTAGCAAAAGCACTGTTGAGTTTTATATTAAAAAAAATAGTAGCCTGGGACAATTAACAAGCAAATTCTACCACTTTTATATTTCCCCTTAGGTTAGATGCTATGAGTTACTTATACAGAACATAAAACAAAGATTTGCCAAATACCTTCTGTCTATTGTGATAGGAGGATAGTCTATTACTTGATGTTTTCACTAAGTTCACATTTAAATAAGAGCCCTCAAGAAAAAAAAAAATGAAGCCTTCTTTTAGGTGAAGTAACTTAAGTAAAAAAATAGTGTTGTCCCAAACTGAAATGATCACTATTTATTTTCCCTAAATTCCAGAAATAATTAAAGGCAGAAGAGCTATGCCACATAAAGCTATGTGGACTGATGGTCTAAATCAAGGCAGGATGGTTGAATTAATTTTTAGAAGCTGGTGGCTGTTAAAATGTTTAAAATCATTTTTGACATTTAAGTCTGTCCCTCTTGGCTAAGCTTCTGTCTACATATCAAATGAAGAGATGAGCACTGCTATCCATAGAACAATGTGTTTTTCTATTAAATGATTAAAGTATTGGTCTAAAAACTAAATATCAGAACCAACAAAAACAGTGTATTGAAGATATAATATAGTTCACTTTTCATTATGTGAGCTATCACCAACTTTTGTGAAACTTTAGCAAAGGCACATTTAAACATTTAGGTATAAAGGCAGAGGCGTTTTTCTATGGTGATGTTGTAGTGGGGTTTCTCGGTCCCGGGTGGCCAGAGGTCTGAGACCCACAGACATGCCATGCCAGACCCCTCAGCTGCCCAGCCACCCAGGTCCCCAAAAATGACTCAGATGCTTACATTAACTTTATGCTGTTTGGCCTATGGCTCAGGCACATTGCTAGCTAGCTCCTATATCTTAAATTAACCCATTTCTATTAATCTGTCGGCCATGTGGCCCGTGGCTCACCTGAGCTTCTACATGTTGCTCCTTGGGCGGCTTCAGCTCGGTCTGCCTCTGACTCTGCCCTGCTTCTCCTACCTATGCTCTAATTTCTCTTCCTACTTCTTCTTTGGTGCCTGTCATGGCCCAAAACAGCTCCTTTATTCAAAGATTGAGATTCACAGCATACAGAAAGGCATTCCCGCATCAGTGATATATTATATATTTAACAAAATCAGTCTGGAATTTCAGAGGATATAATCACCCACAGTCAAGCCATGAAGGTCAGAGAGTGGTAATCTTTGCCTTTAATTCTGTTGCCCAGGAGACAGAGATCTTTCTGGATTTCTGTGAGTTCAAGGACTAACAGCCAAACAGAGTTAGCTCACACCTTTAATTCTAACTCTAGAATTATGATACTGAGTTGAACCACAAAGTACAACAGCTGGTTGCAGAAAGATATATAAGGCAGGGAAGGCAGAAACTCAGGAATTCTTCAGAAGTGACCAGCCAGGTTGAGGACCCATGAAGATAGGACTTACCCTGTTAGGCCTGAGAAGTTGGCTAGGTAAGCATTGACTGTGGTATATTTCCTTTCTCTAATATTCCAGACTTATTTTATTAAATATATAATATATCATTATATTTTCAAATGCATTTGTTACATACATTTTATAGATCATTATTACCAATAAAATTAGTCTTGTGTGAAGTCCAGATGACAAGAAACTGGTACCCACAATAGTAGGTTCAATCTTGCAAACACCAGCATAGAGTATCACATAAAAATAATTAGCAAAAAAATATTGCTTCACCTACTAGTTTGAGAACTGGATAGATTTTCAGTTTTATTTTCAGAATAGGTATCATGTAGTCCAACATTGTTGCTCCTCAAAATGTAGACAATATAAAGATGATCACTAAAACTACCTCAATCTCGGTTACATATTCTCTTCCAAATCTTAATACCCCTGAGATATAAGCCTGACAGTTAGCACAATAAAACATGAACATCCCAACAAAGGATTCGAAGAACAACAAATCAGGATTTATTCCCAGGGAAACAGCAGCCTTGTAATAAATACTAAGCTACAATGGTCATAAATACTAAGCTAAGAGTAGACGCAGGATTAAGGAGTATTCATTACCTATGGAACTGAAGCTACAGGATAGGAGATTGGTATTTCAATCCAATCTATGGCAAATTCAGTAAGTCAGCTAACCACCCTGACAGGAAGAAGCTGCCTTGTACTTCTCATTCTGAAGTATTCTTCAGCTCATTCTGAATTCCATCTTCAAGGTGTTCAATGCCATCATAAACTCCAGAAAGGAGGAGACAGCTAAATTGATTGAAATGCTGGACACCAAGCTTGACAGTGAGAACATGGACAGGGAGTGCAAGCCACTGCTCAAAGCCAAGATGCATTACTGGCTGACTCCTGGGGATGCCTTGCTACAGATGATCACCATCCACCTACTATCCCAGTAACTGCACAGAAATATTGATGTGTGTTTCTTTATGAGGCACCACCTCCAACAAAGGCTGCTTCTATGCCTTTGGTAGAGTATTTTCAAGAGTGTTATCAATGAGACTTAAGTTTTGGATCACGAGTCCCAACTACATGACTGTAAATAAGGAAGGGAAAACCAGTAGCATCTGCCATAGCCACTGACTTTCTATTCCTCTTTGGGTCCATACATGGCCCCAAGAGGTTGACGGAACTTGTGGCCATGTTTTCAGTGGTGCAAGTGTCTTATCCATGGGTTCTTCCTCCTATACAGGCCCTAGAGAAACCACTGTATCTATCCATGATGTGAATGATCCAAAAGAGGTGGTGGGGGTGAAGTACAGGAATCAGCCCATAGCTGTACCCTGTGTGTGTTCTGGGTCGTGGTCTTTCCAGGCTGTGAATTTGTGCATGCATGCATGTGTGAGTATGTGTGTGTGTGTGTGTGTGTGTGTGTGTGTGTGTGTGTGTATCTGTGTGTATGTGTGAGAGAGAAGGGGAACCTAGGAGGAAGCCCCTCCTCTCTCTCCTAAGGAGCTGTGGCCTGCCCCTGTCTGATAACTGGTTGCTAGCTCCTGTTCAAGGGACACTATGGACATTGCCTTCACTGCCAACATCCCATCATGGCCCCAGCTTTAGCCAAGGATCAATTGAGCCAAATTCAGAGTTCCAGGAAAGTGGCCTGTTGCTGCACCAGCTCTTGATGCTGCACGAAGAGCAGACTGAGGCAGCAAATGGGGGTCAGGGAGCAGTAAGAAGGATGAAGCCAGTCTCTGGCGTGACACTGCTATCTTGTCCCTAAGGTCCAAGCCCAATCCCGATCCTCCAGCAGCTGCCCCCATCCCTTCCTGCCTCCACCAACTCAACAACGTGGAAAGAATAATCTGCTGCTGAGAAAAGGAAGACAATTCACCTTTTTTTGAAACATGAAGTGAAAAGGGGTAGCTTTTCTCACGAAAAAGGAAAAGGAGAAAATAAATGAGAGAAAAGGGGAGAAAGGAAGAACTAGATAGAGCAGAGAAGAAAGACAAGGACGATCAAGCCATCAGTGAAAATGAAAAGTGCCTGGGAAGAAGAAAGAACAGCAGACAACATGAAAGAAAGAAATGGGGTCCCAATGCTCACCTGCAGAAGGGAACTCAAAGATCACCACACACAGGGGCCTTCTCAGCAAAAAATGGGAGTGTATGTGGGGGGAGGGTGGCACTGTTCAGCACCTTGAATGAGGAGGGAAAAACCTTCAGAGCTCCTAGTATTGCTGGGTCCTAACAGTTTCTGTAGGGGAGTAGGTGAGAAGATGTGTGTTGACTGAGAAAGTCAGAGATATTAGAGAGAAGAACCACCACAATCAGATCTTGCCCACCTGTCTTCTAGCTTCCTCAGCCTGGCTTCCCTTGGCTTCCCCTCCTTGGTCTTTCTATCCCCTCCTTAAATACTCTTTTGATAAATTTAGGTGTGGCCCCACCACAACCTGCATGGGAGCCTGGAACTCCTTCTATAATCTAAAATGACCTTGACTCATTTGGGATTAAGGGTGTAGGTCACCACTCCCAGGATACTCCCTGTGCTGGGATTAAAGGTGTGAATCACCACTCTCTGATTCTCCTAGACTGACTGAGGTTAGATCTCAGAAACTTCTGGAGCTTTTATTAACACCCCCCCACACACACACACACACATAGACTGTGGGTAGATTCTCTCTGATATCTCTGAAACTTCTGAAACTTTTATGGAATCCCAACAGATGTGAAGTCAAAGACTCATATCGCAGGAGTCAGTTGAAAAGGACTAACGCATTTATTTAACAATAGGGAGAGCCTTGTATAACCTCTTCCCAACACTCAGGCTGTGTCAAGATCCCTCATTGGCTGGTCACTATTGGGAGCTGTCTGTCCCTAGGCAGATTTCTTGGACAGCAGCTTTTGCTAGGTTCTCTGGCCCTCAGATTCCTGGTTGGTTCATAAGGCAGTACATTATGTACATGCCTTGGAAATTTATTTAAGACAATTTCCTCAGCCCTATGTGTCTGTCCTACTATAATTGGGGACCATTATCTTAATAGTCTTATAGCTAAATTGTCTCTTCAGGATATAGATTTCTGACAGGCTGGTTAAACTAACTTCTCAAAAACTTGCTCGAGAAACAGTTAGTGAAATGATTAAAATGCTGAAAAAAATCTCAGAGATCAATTTTATTTAGAATTATATTTTATGTATATGAGCCCTTGCTTAGAAGTATGTTTTACTCATATCATGAGACCCCCAAAGACCACCAGGTAGCTGAGTTCTGATGCGAACACACAAGGGTTCCTTTATTCTTTTGGGTAGGTTTGAACACAGAATGGCTCAAATCCAGGCCAAATCCCTATGTTACAATGTAGTAGGGAATTCAGTCCTGAGCTCAGGGGTGAGAGAGTTTTTAAAGAAAAAAATATGTAAATGGAATGTTGCATATTTTGGCCTTTCAAGATTCAGCAAAGGAGTATGAGGTAATATAACTATTCATTAAACTTTCAGCACTTCTCAGTTTCAGGAGGTCCTGTTTATTAATTGTTGTTCTTAGTGTCTGTGCTACTGGTGTTAGATTTAGGAAGTGGTCACCTGTGTAATGCTTTGAAGGGTATTTCAAGTTTCTGTAAGGCAAAGGACACAGTCAATAATACAAAACGACAGCCTACAGAATGGAAAAAGTTCTTTACCAACTGACATCTGACAGAGAACTGATCTTTAAAACATATAGAGAATTCAAGAAACTAGAGCCCCCAAACCCAAATAACCTAATTAAAAAATGGGATTCAGAGCAAAAAAAGGGAATTCTCTCAGAAGAATTACAAATGGCTGGCAGACATTTGAAAAAATGCTTAACATCTTATATCATCAGAGAAATGTGAATCAAAACCACTCTGAGATACCACCTTACACCTGTTGGAATGGCTGAGATAAAAAACACAGATGGCAACCTATGCTGGAGGGGATATGGAGCAAAGGGAACACTTCTTGGAGTGGACACTTGTACAGACACTCTGGAATACACTATGGCAATTCCTCAGAAAACTGGAAATCAGCAGTACCACTATTGGAATATACCCAAAAGATGCACATTTTTACCCCAAAGGCATTATCTCAATTATGTTCCTAGCAGCATTATTCATAATAGCAAGAACCTGTAAACAACCTACATGTCCCTGAACTCAAGAATAGATTACAAACTGTGGTACATTTATACTATGGAGTACTACTTGAGAATAAAAATAAATGAAATTTGCAGGCAAAAGGATGGATTTGGAGAATATCCTCTTGAACAAGGTATCTCAAGCCAAGAAAGATAGGTATGGGATGTATTCACTTATAAGTATTTTAGACAAAAATCAAAGACTACCCAAGCTGCAGATTACAAACCCTGAACAGCATAGTGTCAGAAAGAACTTAAAAGAGATATCCATGGATCCCTATAGGAAGAGAAAATAGAGTAGATCTCCTTAGCAAATTGGAATTATATGGTTAGTAACAAAGGAGTGGTGGGAACAAATTATGAGATGAGGAAATGGTTTGAGTGAGAAGAAAAACAAAAGAGGTAGAAAAATGAGATGAATATCTTGATAGAGGAAGCCAAGGTGGGATTGGAAAGAGGCTGAGTGATAGGGAAACCTCCAAGAACTCGCAGGATGTCCCTGGCTAGGACTGCAACCAATAGTGGAGGGGGTGGCTACACAGAACTTCCCCTATAATCAAATGAATAACCACCCTAAGTGTCATCACATAACCTACATCCAGTAATGAATAGAGGAAGTAGCAGAGATCTATAGCTAAGCACCTAGTGGAGCTCTTGGTCCAGCTAAAGAGAGAGGAGAGTCTATTTGAGCAAAGGGATAGGGATTATGAGGAAGAGTTCTGCAGAGATGGCTGGCTAGAACACTGGGGAGCTCACTGATTCAAAAACAACCACTGGGAAACCATCAGGAAAAGAAACTAAATTTTCCAAAGGTAGGTGACTATCGAATGGCATGGCCAGTTTGTGGAACCTCATGGAATACGATCAAAGTATATTCCTGTGAATGAATTGGCATCTTGGAGCCCATTTCCTACACTTAAACCTGTTGTATTTAGTTCGCTGGTCCCATGCCCCAGAGGTCTCGGATCCACAGACCTGCCTGGCGCCGCTTATCTGCCCAGCCGCCAGGTCCCCAAAAATAACTCAGAGGCTTACATTAAGTCCATGCTGTTTGGCCTATGGCTCAGGCACATTGCTAGCTAGCTCTTATATCTTAAATCAACCCATTTCTATTAATCTGCGGGCCACGTGGCGGCCCATAGCTCACCCGTGTTCCTTACATGTTGCTCCTTCGGCGGCTTCCGCGCGGTCTGCCTCTAACTCCGCCCTGCTTCTCTTACCTAAGCTCTGATTTCTCCTCCTACCTATTTTACGTACCTGCCATGGCCCAAACCAGCTCCTTTATTTAAAGATACAGCACTCACAAATGCATTCCCACATTTCCCCCTTTTTCTCTAATCAAAAAGGAAGGTTTTAATTTTAACATAGCAAAATTACATATAACAAAATAGCTATCAAGCAAGAATTATAGTTATAATATCTAGTCTATTTGTATTTAGTAAAATTAAAGAAAATACTCTATCATCTATCTTATCTTTATGAATCTAAAGTTTTATATCTAATATATTTTTCAAATGACTAAGAAAAACTGTACATATAACTATCTAATCTTTAACTACATCAAAGACCACAGAAGGATATAATATTTACCCAAGTAAACCAGAAGTGCAAACGACTTCTAAAATCTAGAAAGGACAGAGATGACACCTATCTGCCTGGACAGTCACCCAAAGTTCTTTTATAAAGTTGGGGCAACCATCTTCAGCCTATAGGCCTGGAGTCTCTTTTCATTTCAGTGAAGCAGGAAATCTGCTCTGCCCATTCTGGCACAGTTCATCCGTTGCTTCTCCTTGAGTCCTGAAGAATGTCTGACAGTTTTCTCTGTAAAGCAGGAACCTGAATGATGATCTTGGCTTGTTCTGCCAAAGTCCAGAGGTCATCTTCTTATGGAACCTGTATGTCCAGTTTAAACAGCATACTGTCAAGCAGTCAATATAAAAACAGTTTGTTCTCCAGTGGCTCACCATCACCACAAATAGATGAGATTCCATATGGAGTTTCTTCAATGCCCACCTTCCTGTTGAAGTAAATTAGTGCTGCCAGGAGCAGACCTGTCTCACTGTCCAGAAAAGTCTAAGCTCTTAAAACATTTTAAATGTCATATTTTGTAGGTCTTAGAAGTATTTGAAGATTACCTATCTAATTGAAATATATCTTTGTATACCTAAAAATCTTAACTAACCTAACTATAAGTTTGATTATCAAAAGTGACTATTAACCTTTATTCTTAATTATACATTACAATTTTAAAACAGTTACATGAACATCATATCTTAAACAAGAATAGAAAAACACATACAGCATAATAAAATTGACTTTAAATTTGTATCAATAAAACAAAATCTATACCAATGTAAAGCAGTTTGAGATTAACAGCTGATTACCTGTAAATTCAATAATCTAATTTTTTAAAAAAGCATTCACATACCATATCCCCCGTTTTTTCTTAGAAAGAGATTGACTATGACCATTAACCATTTATAATGAAAACAAACATCTAGAAATAATATTTGGGGAATTTGGGCGTTGTTTTTCTATTACTACTTCCTGCTGATTAAGGGGCGTTGAAAGTCTCACGGTTGTTGAGGCTGAATCAGTCTGCAGCTCTGAAGCTGATACGGCTATCTCTTTTCATCAGGTTTTTTCAGGGGGTCTTGGTTGATGAAACCATATTTGCCTGGAAGCAATCCACAGGTTCTCATCTTCTGTGGAAACAAAAGCGGAACTCTTCCGAAGCAATAAATCCTTAGACACAAATTTTGAAATCAAAATACCTTTAAAAAATACATTCTTGTTTAACTTAGTAGCCTTTGCAATCCATTGTCTTTTTGTAGTTAGCTCATTAACAGTTAAAAAATTAAAAGAAAACACAATAACAACCAAAATCCAGATTTTGTGTCTATTTTCCATCTTTACGTGGCTTATTATCTTTTTATTACTTTATTTCTCGCTTTAAAAACTTTTTCTAACCTCTTTATTTTCTCTCTGAAGCCTATGTACCTTTTACAAACATTGTAACCCGTTTACAGGTTTTCTTTTTATCTGAATCTGTTTTATTGTGAATCCTTAATCATCTTCTAACCTTAAGAGCTTTTAAAATACATTCTCCAAAAAGAAACACAGTTTTTGCAAATTAGGCTGAAGCACTAAGTTTTCTTAAGCGGACCGTAAACAGAGCACACCTAAGAAAATGCTGCCACGAAGAAAATTTGTTTCTCTTTTGTTCAAAATAAGCAGAAATCTAAAATCAATCACGTTACTGAGTCTTTTGTTAGTTTTTAGGAACTCGCCTGATTGTAGCTCACACTGCCTGTCGCCAGCCCGCCGCTGGCGCCATTTTGAGTGTGACCCGGACCATGCTTTGTTTGTACAAAGACCCGATTTACATATACAATTTGGAAGCTACCTTTGATCAGTTTCTGCGATCTAGAACTCTTTTTAATCTTTGTCAGGCTCTAAGTGGATAATCGGCCCACGTTGGATGCGCCATCTGTTGTATTTAGTTCGCTGGTCCCATGCCCCAGAGGTCTCGGATCCACAGACCTGCCTGGCGCCGCTTATCTGCCCAGCCGCCAGGTCCCCAAAAATAACTCAGAGGCTTACATTAAGTCCATGCTGTTTGGCCTATGGCTCAGGCACATTGCTAGCTAGCTCTTATATCTTAAATCAACCCATTTCTATTAATCTGCGGGCCACGTGGCGGCCCATAGCTCACCCGTGTTCCTTACATGTTGCTCCTTCGGCGGCTTCCGTGCGGTCTGCCTCTAACTCCGCCCTGCTTCTCTTACCTAAGCTCTGATTTCTCCTCCTACCTATTTTACGTACCTGCCATGGCCCAAACCAGCTCCTTTATTTAAAGATACAGCACTCACAAATGCATTCCCACATAAACCAGTCCTAATAATGGGATGGGAGAATCGGGTCTACCTCAAATGGATACACCAGACTAAACTTATCCATCTCAGGACTCCTCTCCCTCCTTGAGGAAAGTATGGGGGGATAGGGTGGTGAGAGGCTGAGGGAGGAATGGGAGGGATTGGGAGGAGGGAAGAGAGGGTGAGCAGGGGGATACATGCATTTTTTTAAATAAAAATATATTAAAAATTTCTCCTTGAAACCAAGTTTTGAATCTACTGGCTGAACTTTCCATAAGTTTTTAATCTATTGGTTGTCAGGCGCTTTCCTGAGTATTGGGATTAAAGACAGGGGCACCTCTACACTTAATCAGAATGTCTTCTAATAGGATGTTAAACTCCACAAATCTTACCATATAATTTTTATTAAAACATTATTTATTATTTTAATATCTATGTGTGTGTGTGTGTGTGTGTACATGCACACCAATGTGTTTAGGATGGTAGGAAGAACGTTCACCTCCTGAACCACCTCATAAAACCTCCATAAATCTTTAATAATAACCACTCTTAGAATATACACATACACACAACTGAAATATCTACATTATGACTCCAAAGACATTTCACAATGGCAACTACACTTTTGAAAAAGGAATAAAAGGTGAGTTTAGGAATATAGTGATCATTTCTAATCTGTATAAGGAATATTGGAAGTCACAGATCTCGGGTTGGGAGATGACTTAATGCATGATTGCTCTACAGAATATGGAGTCCTGTTTTGGTCTCACATTTAGAGAGCCTGGAGTGGAGGCAACTCCAGCACTGGGAGAGGGATATGGAGTGAAGACAAGCAGGGGACTAGAGCTCACTGGCTGGCCACTTTAATGGGATTGGTTAACTTCAGGTTTTTGACAAATAACACACAGAGTGATAGAGGAAAGTACCTAACATGCATGTCCAGAGGTACACACCTGCAAACATGTGCATATATAGATAATCACTGTAACACACGCACACATACACACTCAAAATAAATAAAAGATCTCATAAACAAATATGATCTCTATTACAAAGCATCCATGGTCAATTATCTACTGAATAATAATTTTGGAGGTTAAACTACACAGAGTAAGGTCAGCACTTTCTTAAAAAATTTTTTTTGTTTTGTTTTTTTGTTTGTTTGGTTTTTTTTTTTTTTTGAGACATGGTTTCTTTGTATATCTCTAGCTGTTCCAGAGCTCAGAGATCTGCTGCCCCTCCTTCCCAAGTGCTAGGACTAAAGACATGCACCACAACCAACCTGCAATAGCAGCACTTTAAAACTCTTATTTAGGAAACATTTTGGAAATGGATGTAGTTAATATAATTTTCAGGGAAAAAATAATTTTTTTCAGGAAAAAATAGTCTCTGTTTTTAACACACATATCCATTTCTGAGAATTTTCAACTGAGCCTGTAAAAGCAACTAACACATAATTTGTAATAGCTGAATAATTCTCAGTTAGAATTTTGTCAGTAGCTCCAAGTATAAGAAGCCATAACTGTGACCTGAATTAAGAACACATTACCAGAAGACAGGGATGGAAGAAACCCTTCTTAGTGAACTCATGACCATTTTCTATTTGCTAATTTATTATCACATTATAATCCGAGTTCTAAGATTAATTGAAAGAACCTGTATTTTGAAAATGAGATTTTTTTCCTGCTTATTTGTGTTATTGTTATTGAGTTCATTGGTTGAAGGTTTTCTCAATTCTGTGTGTATTTTATATACTGTTAATCCATTCACAATCCTTAATGACATTACAAGAAAAAGATAGACATAATTATATCTTCCATTAAGAAACAAAGGTACCTTGTAAATACACTCTTATTAATGCAGTTTCAGTGTGAAAGAGAAATACCATGGGCCTGCAGTTCCACATACTCATAACTCCTTGACCCTGATGTGATGAACTCCATCCTTATCAAGCCTGCAAAGGAAGAAAAGAAAAAGACTTTATTATGTTTTGTGTTTTAAGAACAACAAATACATTTATGTACCCAGACAAAACAAGCACCTGGAAAAACAAAAGAAGCCTATCGATGCCAGATTACAATGAGCAGATCTGAAAGCCCATGTGTACTTGCTGTCTGAGCAGAGAGGGAGTTCTGTGCTGATCAGAGTTGAGCCTCATTGCAATAAAAGAGATTTTATACACTTATTTCAATAAAATAGACATTGGTGAATCCTCTCTCTCTCTCTCTCTCTCTCTCTCTCTCTCTCTCTCTCTCTCTCTCTCTCTCTCTCTCTCTCTCTCTCTCTCTCTCCCTTTCTAGCCCTCACCCATTTCCTTCTGGAACTGACAGGATAAGATCATTAAGAGCAAATAGATGCTATTTTGGACTTTCACCCCAGGATGCTGTCTCCTCCTCCTCCCCTCACCCTGTCTGCACAGTGTTGTTGCAGAGGTACACTGATGAAAGAAATTGGATTCACTGTTTGCACACAGTAACATATTTAGCTGTTGGCAGTGTGGGTCCAATTAACTCCCTTAACAATATGGGTGAACTGGGGTTATTGGATTAGGTTTGTAGCCAATTATAATTGTTTTGGTTGACTACCTCTTCTTCTAACCTTATTTACAGTTAAGAAACTTCATTGGAAAATACTTCATAGTGTGGGACAAAAAAGCCTGGGGAAAATTGGAAGAGCAATTTATTTTCTCTAGATCATGAATCATGACCTCTTATTTATGTTTAAGCATAAAAGAAAGACTATTTTTTTCAAAAATGAAAATAAGAATGTCAGACAAAAAGCATTTTGAAGATGTCTCATTATCACCATTATCATTATTGTTTCTGTCTCAGCATGAAAGGAAGAAATACAGTTTGAGACCACTAGATTTAGTTACCAGCAATCCTGAACCACAGGCTCTCCAAACTCACTGCCCTTCATCTATACAGTGGAATAAAAGATTGTTCCCGCAACAATTGACTGAAAGAATAGACAGATCAGAAGCAAAAGTCCTGATGCTGTCTAGGAGTTAGAAGATATTACTGGGTAATAGATATTCCTTTTGCAGTTATTTTAATTACATTGCAAATAATGTATTTCTATGCCAAGTTATCCTTGGGGAGGTATGAGGAAATTGTTGTTAGCTAATCATTTTTTTTTTTTTTCAAAAGTGCTGTGAGCATAGATAAGTTTTCTAAAAGTCATGGAGTGATTCACGATATCAGACTGCCTGGGAATGCCACTAATATCAGATCAATTGCTATAAAATGCAAAAGTCAGTAGTACTCATGCCTAAGAAGACGGGTAAGCTTAGACTGGCATCACAATGCAAATGTGTTATGAGTCTCTTGTACATACGTCAACATGTCAGGAAATAATTACCATTAAAAAGTACTTTGTCAACTTTTGCAAATGGAGGAATTATACCTTATTTACAATTAAGAAAATGCCCTGGAATAGTCAGAAAGGCAAGAGAGCAGGGAGAAGAGACAAGAACCATTGTAAGAATCTCTGTGGCCATTATTATGTTAGCAAAACTCAGGACTTGAATTTGTAAACTGCATTTTATTAAAAGTTTAACAGTCTGAGTAGATAGTAGATTTGTATCCTAAAGCCTTGTCTAAAAATCTCATCTTTAGTCAATCATTCCAAAGTTCAGTCTTGCACCTGAGGTGTGATGATTGGTCTTCATTCTGATATTTATTTTTTATTTTTGGTGCCACTTTTCTCCTTATTATGTTCGCTCTTTAGCAGATGAAAAGATGGAAAACACTAAAGTACCTGAGTACATTCCTCTTGGGCAGGTGATTTGATTAACATCTAGCTCTAGAATTAACTCAGAGCAATAATAATAATAATAATGACAATAATAGTAATAATAATAATAATCACACACACGAGGGGGGGATTTGATTAATTCCCACAGAATGAAATGCAAATGCCATCTATTATAGAATATGCAATGATAGTATCATTGTTAAGATATCACATCTAGTTTGATCTATTCAGGAAGAAATAAACATGACAAGAAATAAGTTTATAATTAATATGGCTTGACGTTTCCCTTTATCCAAATTCTTAGGGAAACATCTGTTGACAAAATTAGCCTTGAGAACACAGTCAAAACAGTCTATCTATACTGGTAGGTGTTCATACTCATTTTTTTTTCTGAATTGGAACATTCAAATATATCTTACGTTTACCAAATTTTCAAAATTATCTGACTATGTTTGGTAGTTGTGCCATACCTATCTCTTCTGAATTAAGATATAATCTCTTAGAGGGAGGCCGAAGGTTTATACGACTAAAGGACATTCATAAAACATAGAAAATTCATGCAGCAACTGATGAAAACAGGTGCAGACCCACAGCCAAACATTAGGAGGAATTTGGTGAATTCCACAGAAGAGAGGGAGATGTCAAGGATACCACTAGGAAGCTCCTAGAGTCAATGTCGTTTCATAGGGGTTCACAGAACTGACAGCCAGGGAGCCTGGATGGAACTGACCTAGGCCCTCTGCAGATACGATACATTACAGTTGTGTAGTGTAGGAGTCCCTACCAGTGGGAAAAGTGACTGTCTGCAACTCTTTTCCTGACTTTTGGGATCCTCCTACTCATTCTGATGACCCTGCTGAGCCTTAACACAATATATGCAACTGTTGCTTGATATACCAAGTTTTCTTGATATTCATGGAAGACCTGCCATTTCTTGAACAGAAACAGAAGGGGAGAGACTTGGGGGTGAGAACAAAAGGAACATAGGGTGAAGAGAAGAGGGAGGGGGAAAATTGTGGCCAGAATAAACTGCAATTTGGGCAGGGTATTTTAAGGATATTTCTTTCATAAGTAGGGTGATATTTAGGTCATGAAGTTGTATGAGAGTAACCCATGCTTCTATAGAAAGCCGCGGTAAATTCATTGATTAACCAAACTGCACCTCAAGGGAGCAATTTGTTTGGACTGGATTGGGCATTCTATCTAGAGAGACCCTTTTCTGTACATCTCCCCAGTTATATTTACATGACAGTAGGTATCAGCAGAACTGGGGGACAAAGCTTGGGCATTCTTTTAATTGTAATATTTGGAGATAGATGAGCCTCAGTTATCTCAGCATTATTTTTTTCTGTTTATAATAAGGTACTCACAAATACATGAGTGTGAATGAATATAATTTATTATTAGACAGCACAGATATAATTCTCTAAAGGTGACTAGACCAAACTTTTCATGGAGAAACAGGGCTACAAAGCCATGATTCCAAACAAACGAATGTTCCTTACTAAGGAAAATTCTCAGAATTAAATTGTAATGGCAGTGTTATAGTAACTGTTTTAACTAGAAAATGCTACTGTCTTTTCTCTAGGGATAGCTTTAAATAGTTATTAATTCATAATTAAAAGTAATATTGGTTACATGGTCTTGGAAAAGAGCCTCTTCATAAGAATCATGAGAGGGTAAATGTTGGGTATGTTTTTTAACATCATATATATACAGCTCAGTGTGGCACATCCATTCCAGGTTAGTCCTATTGATTTCCTCATCCCAATATCAAGATTGGGTTAGGCACTCCTCTGCAGGGGATGGGCTCCAAGGTGCCAGCCCATGCACAGGAGCACAGTCTGATCCTATCCTCAAGGCTCCACATACTGCCCATGCCAATTGACAGTTATCTACCCTCGGAGGATCTAGCTCCTTTTCCTGATGGTTCCCCAGTGTCTGTTCTTGATTCAGTGAGCTCCCCAGAGCTCCAGCCAGCCATCATTGTGGTAATTTTTCTCATATTTCCTATGCCCATGCTCATACACACTCTCCTTCCCTCTCTCAGCTGGACCAGGAGGACCCCGTGCTCAGCCATGTATCTCTGCCTCTGTTTCTATTCATTGATGATGTCGGTTCTGGCTCAGCTGTTAAAGGTTTAGGCTCACAACCCAAAATTATTCTCCTGTTTCTACAGCTTTGGAAAGCCCCTAACAAAATGCCTTTCCCACTAAGATAGAGCCAAAATAAGTCTTTCTTTTTAAAAATTCTTTATAAGAAAAGCAGTTAATACAAATAGAAAAGTCATCATTTAGGCATTAGTAGTTTTTATAAAGTCTGTTATGGAAATTTCTCTTGCCAAATTAATAGTCTGATGAATATCATTTTTATTATTCTTCTGAATATTTGGGTGACTCTACAATTCATCATCCAAACATAGAGAAAGAATAAGTACTACCCATATCTATTCTGGGAAAAAAGACAAATAACCTGTCTTAAGTAATCAAAGAGTGGCTTGTTCTAGATGTTTATGGATACATAGACTAAATCCTGCAAATGTGGTTCAACAGCAGCACAGTCAGTTCAAAGCAAGAGTTTGGAGGCATCTCATAAGGCTTTCCTACTTCAATGTATTGTGCACTGACTCTATTTCTTCATATTTTATAAACAACAATCGTGGCTAGTCACAAATACAATTATAAACAATTAAAGCAGGAAATATGAGTCTAAGAATGTAGGAAGACTAGAGTATATTTCTTGAATCATTTATGCAAAAACAAGAGTTATTTCTCAAATGATACGTCATTATTTCAAAATAGACTGGTATTATGGCCTTACTTTTGACACTATATATTCCTAGGAGCATAATCCCTCCAAAAATAAATAGAAGAAAAAAGATAAGAAATACCACAATAAGTGATCACATAGTGAGTTATCATAGGGGCCCTCACCAAACTCAGGTGCTTAAAAAAGCAACATGGAAATTGGGATTCATTATATTGTAGTCCAGCTTTAAATGACTTTGAGTATAACTGATATTCAAAAGACTAAGTTATTTCTGTGCTTACCGTAGAAAAATAATAATAACATGCCTATGAACAGCTTTTTATAATGACCACAGTGCCCCTGTATTACACAAATTCTATTTAGTATATATTAAGACCCAGAGCCATATATTGGGGTAAAAGCTATAATATCAGAGAGACAGGGAGTAAACCGCAGCCAATTCTCACACAGCCAACTCCTCAGACTCAACAAGGAAGGTCCTGTTTCCAGGAGTCTTCAGACTGACTGGGCATGCTGGCAAAGTGGGGCTGGCTTCTGTCTTCTCCTTAACATTTTTTTCTATCTTTTTCCACTTTATATTTCCTTCCCCAACTCAAGTATTTTACTTTCTGAATCAACTCTCCTAGTGCTGTGATTAAAGACGGGTCCTACTACTGCCTAAGTCTTAAGCCTTGAACTCACAGTTATCCAGACAGATCTTTGCCTCCCAGTGATGGGAGTAAAGTTGTGGTCACCACTCCCTGATGATCAAGGCTTGTTTGTGGGTGACTCTGTCCTCTGATATTCCAGACTATTTTTATAAAATACATGCCAGACTATTTTTATTAATTATATATCACCACATCCTTGCTCTTAAAGATAATATGAATAAATAAGATAAAAAATTACGACAATAGCTGAAAAACTACAACAAAATATACTTACCAAAAAGGGGCAGGAAAAAGCCTACAAGGCCTTACTCCAAAAAGACAACTACAGGTAATTAAGGAATGTCAAAAGTAGAATTATATTCCCAAAGGAAAATAATACCAGTTGGTTGTCCAATACTAAAAAATCAGCCATAAAGGCATACATATAATTAATATCATACAGGCTTATCAGATTACATTTATGCTTATATAATAAATGTATAATGCACATGCATCAAAAATCATGGATTTGAAAGAAAGTAGGAGTATATGGGAGGGATTAGAGGGATAAAAAGGAAGAAAAGATGTAATTATATTATAATAACAAAACCACAAAAAATATAAGACAATGAAATCAATTACTAACAAAACATAATTGAAAAAGGCTAATAATTTGTCCCCTAGTCTGTAGATCAGAAACAATTTTTGTCAAATCAAAAGAGCTGTTTTCACCTTTAAGATTAAAGTATCAAGCCTTACTTAACAGCATCAGCATAACCACTGGATCAATGGATTGGACGTGAGAATAGCACAATCTTGATTTGTAATGTTAATCCTGACACTTTGGGTACAAGTGCCAACGATGTTAAAACTTGAATATCACACCAAAGCATGGGGATAATGATAAACGTGCTCTGTGAGACCGTGGAGGAAAACAAGAGGGGACATAAAAATTTATAACGCTTTTAACACAATGTCTTATTAAAGAGCATTGTTAACTTCTTTCATTAATTAGCTTTGAAAATCGTGTACAAAATTGAGGGAAAGCAGCATAATAGGTAACTTTATTTTTAAAGTGATGATGACAAATAATATATTTTGTGTACAGAACAAGAGGACTTGGTTCTAGTGTGCAGAGATGACTGTGATTTATTCTAGTATTTGATATTTAGCTGCTCAGTGTGTAACTAGAGAATAGGGAAAGACTGTCCTCCCACTAATTTCCACATCTAAATGAACACGAAAGAGTGTTAACTGCGTGTACTTTGTTTCTTTCAATATTTACCAGAATTCAATATAAAATTTCACTAGGGCTGTATTGTATTCCAAGTATGAGGGTGTTATGGCTTACTTATCTTTCTCTTGCTTAATGAATATTCAATTATTAGATGTGCTCAGTAATATGATTATTAAAATTCAACTTTAAATGGAAACACAGGAAGAAACTATAATAGCTGGTCAAGACATTTTTTCAAAGAAAATTTTCATTTACAGTATGATGTATGAAGATTATAACATCTTTGTGCTTTAAACATCACATTTATGCACAAGAATGTATTTTTCTTACAACACACCATAATTAAGAATATTATACTTAAATCTTGGAAGAATGTGCATAATTATTCCAGATTTCTAGAAATATAATTCATTTTTTATTTTCATAAATATTGAGAAAAGCTCTGAAAGTGTTCAACTATTTTGTTAACTGGGACAATGTCTGGAAACTTTCTCTTTGTAAGCATTGCAGCTTGGATGGAAAGGGATCATGGTGGCATCCTGGAGCCAGGAACACTTACAAAGTCATATGTAAGAATAGCAGCATACAACCCTGCCTGCTCCAGGAAAAGGTTTTCCTAAGGTAGTAACTCTGATCCAGCAGGGGAGGGTTTCTCCAGGAAAGTTGTTACTTTTCTACTCAGGTCCCTGGAAGTAGAACAACTTGGCTCCACTAGAGGTTTCCCCAAGTGTTTCAATTCTGCTCTGCTCTGCCGCTCTGGAGAAAATCGTTACTTTTCTATTCCACTCCATTCCTGTAGAAGACAGTTTCATCCAAACTCATTTAAGAGACTCATAGTGAGGGAAAAATCCAGGAGGGTGGCTGGTTCTGCCAGAGTGGAAAAAGACAGATCCCAACTGAATGGGCACATGGTTTATATGAACGTGCTTAGGAGTGTATTTTTTTCCCTCGGGATTAAGACTTTCAGGGTAGGAATTGGTAGGATTATCTAAAATGAGAAGTTGGCTGGATTTTATGTTCAGGGACTGTTTGATTTTGTGCTCAGGGATTGGTTGTTCTTGATCAGGGGTTGGCAGTTTTTGTGTTGAATTGGTCAGGGGAAGATTTTCCCTCCTCTGGTTTCAGGGCCAGAGTGTATTTTTTGGCTGGCCTTTTTACCCTACACTCTCTCCTTGACAACTGCTATCAATTTGTCTGTTTGTCTGTGTGTCTATCTTGTATCTATCGATCAGTCATCTATTTATCTATCTATTTATCATCATGTATTTATCAATAGATATATATTAACACTTGGCAATTATTGAAAATGACACAGGAGAATAATTCCGCTCTATCAGTATGTCCAGTGTTGCAATGTGGGTTTCTTGGTCCTGGGAGGCCAAAGGCCCAGACCTTGCCACGCCAGACCCGATAGCCACCCGCCTCTGTGACTCAGGCCCCCAGAAATGAATCAGAATGTTATATTAACCTCATGCTGTTTGGCCTATGGCTCAGGCACATTGCTAGCTAGCTCTTACACCTTAAATCAACCCATTTCTATTCATCTGTTTGCCACTTGGCCCGTGACTCACCTGTGTTCATTACATGTTGCTCCTTGGGCGGCTTGCTAGATCTGCCTGACTCTGCCCTGCTTCTCCTACCTATGCTCTGATTTCTCCTCCTACTTCTTCTATGGTGCCTGACATGGCCCAAAACATCTCCTTTATTTAAAGATTGATATTAACAGCATAAAGAAAGCATCCTCACATCAGTCCAGTTAGTATAAAAGCTTCCATTGCCACTCAAGATATCAAGAATTAGATTACTGGGCTGAATGGCTTTGAAAAGCATGAATATGAAATGCATTTAATAATTTTAGATTTAGTTAACTAACTTCTTACATTGGTCCTATGTATTTCTATATTAGAAGGAACTGGAATAAAAGAGTAGAACCTCTAGATAATGGTTCATTTTTCCCCTCCCTCTCCTTTGTCATTTTGCCATCTACCAACTTTATTTAAAGTGCAGAGTGATGATATTGCATTACAAATAAATTTAGTTTGTTGCTAGAAGTGGAGCAAAAATCTCTTAGCAAATCATTTGTTCTGGGGTTGATGATTTTAATATTTAAAATTCATCTAAAATTCTTAGTGCACCAAAGACCAAAAAGAATTACAAAAGAGTGCAGCAAAATCTGTGGGTTGTTGTCGACCTGGAAGCCTCATCACAAAACAGTTATTGCAAGTACAGAGGACAAAATCAAAGTAGAAGCCAAGGAAGCCTCTTCTTTAGTGTAAGATTAGCCAACTCCAGGAATAAAGTCATGATTAAAGCCTGCCATGTCATGGAAGTAACATGGTCTGGTAAATAGTGAGTCTCTCTGCTAATATAAAGCTTAAAAATAATTTTAAAGTTGAATAACAAATATTCCAAAAGAATAGGAGAGTAAATAGTGGAAAGAACAAGTGGACTGATGGAGCACAAGGCTGTTTGAACATAGCTGAACTCAGTTGAAAAGCAAGAGTGGAAAAGCAAGAGCATGTGGCTTCATGCTCACATGGGAAAGCAGGCAAAATCTATCAGCTGTCTGTCCTCTGTCTATCTATCACTGTAGCGGAATGTGTTGCTTCATTGTAAATAATTGCCCCACCCACTGGTTTAATAAAAAACTCTGATTGGCCAGAGGCAGGCAGGTATTGTGAGCAGGGCTACCAGACTAAAAACTCTGAGATCAGGAAGCACAGAGCAGAATGCCAGAGAGAAGCCAGAAGAAGCAGAGGACAACTATGCTGCTCCGAGAAAAGGTACTGAGCCCCATGGCTGAACAGGATAAGAGTCATGGGTTAGATGAAGGGTAGAGAGCTAGCAGATATGCCTGGGCCCTAGACCAATCAGCCTAACACTATTGAAAGCATCTGTTGGACTGTGGGACTGCGGGACTGCAGGACTGTGGGACTACAGGACTGCAGGACTGTGGATCCTAAACCTTGAGGTTAGGCCCGAAAGTCTGGGCCAGAAACCTCATACTACATATCACCTATCTATCTATCTATCTATCTATCTATCTATCTATCTATCTATCTATCTATCTATCTATCTATCTATCTATCTATCTATCTATCTATCTTCTATCTATTATATATATATATGTATATATATATATAATCTATCTACCTATCTACCTATCTCTATCTCCTTATCATAATATCTTTCTCCACGTGAGAAAAAAATCTTACAAAAAATGTTTGATGAAATTTTATCTCTCCTGTGACTCAGACACTCACAGGAGATAAGATTCCAAAATTTTAGACCCCTGATATACTTGGTTTGGTTTTCTAAATATTGTTTCTACAGATTATTTCTTCTTGTTGTCTATAACCACCATGAATGCTAATAAATTATTAAGGTCATCCTGTCTACCTCTTTCTCTCCTGGTTATTCCTTCTACAAGTTTGTATTAATTCTTGCCCTTTTTTTATGGTTACTGATATGGAATGTCTTTCTGTAGTCTGTGTAATCCCATTGGATAATAAAGAAATTGTTTGGTCTATGGCAAGCCAGTCAGGAAATTGTAATTATTTGATTTGTATTTTAATTACATGCTATAATTTACATGTTGAGTATCTTCCAAATATCTATGTAAATATGGAGTCTAGTTGGGCATATATGAGAATCTAGGAGTGTCATTTAAGAATGTCTTAGGATTTCTATTACTATAATAAAACAGTATGATCAAAGGCAATTTAGGGAGCAAAATGTTTATTTCAACATACAACGGTGAACCCATACTTTACTATGGAGGGAAGTCAAAGCAAGAAAGGTACGTGTAGTAGGAGGTTTCTGGCCCTGACTTTCAGGCCTAGCCTCTAAGTTTAGATCCGAAGACCCACAGAGACACAGAGATGCTTATAATAGTTTTAGGCTGATCGGCCTCATGCCCAGGCATATAACCTGCTAGGTCTCTACCCTCATCTAACCCATGACTCATCCTGTTCAACCATGCGGCTCGGTACCTTTTCTTACAGCAGCATGGTTGTCCTCTGCTTCTTCTGGCTTCTCTCTGGTGTTCTCTCTGGCATTCTGCCCTGGGCTTCCTGTTCTCAGAGTTTTCCTTAGTCTGGTAGTCCCACCCATACTTCCTGCCTGCCTTTGGCCAATCAGAGCTTTTTATTAAACAAGTGGGTGGGACAATTATTTACCATGAAACAATACAATCCCCTACAGGTAGGAAAGAACATAGAGATTGTAGAATACTGCCTACTGGCATATTTTCCATGACTTACTCTGCAATTGTTTGACAACTCAAAAAATTAAAATTGTTTAATTTGTACTTGGGATGCATTGTCCATGGGTGGTACCATCCCTGTGGGGTGGATCCAATCACATCAATCATTAATTAAGATGATAGCCCATGGATTTACCTACAGACCAATTTTATATAGATATTTCCTCAATTAAGATTCCTTCTTCTCAGGTTTGTCTAGGTTGGTATCAAGTTGGCAAAAAAACAACCCAAAGAAATGGTACCGTGTAAGCCCAATATACACTGCTATTTCTTGGCTCATGAATAAGTAGATATATTCATTTTACGTTCCCAATATTATGGTTAACACATCTTTCTATAACCTAAAGAAATTGAGCTTTTTGACCTCACAGTGAGATTTTCAAAATAACAAATACAAATAGACCTCATACATTAATAAGTTGGTACATAGCAAACACAACAACTAGTATATGAATTGAAAAATAAGTGATTTTCAAGACTGATAATCCCACAGAACACAATGTTATCAGAATTTCAGATATATTATTGTTATCATATTTTAGAAATACAACTATTTATTTAAATAAGATGAACAAGGGAAATAGCTGCTGGACAAATATATATATATATATATATATATATATATATACATATATATATATATATATATATATATATATATATATATATATATATAGTGATTGTATTGACAAATGTTCACAATTGCTTTGCTTATGGACCAAAGTTCTATGCAACAATGTTTAAGACTTGGGCTTTGGGAAAGTATGGATAATGGGGCTTTGATATCATCACTTGATTAAAGCATTAATAGGTTATTCCTGTTGTTATTTAGGAGAATGGCTTTAAAGAAAACAGGCCAAAGATCATATAAACTAGAAGAGTATGTCTTGTCCACTCATCCCATCTATTTCTGTCTTCTGGTTGGCATAAGATGGGACACTAAATTTTATGTCATGCACTCTAATATAATGTTCTATCTTAGTTCATGCTTTAAAATGGAATAAACTAGCCATAAATTAAAACCATGAATCAAGTAGCTCAAAGAAACTTACACTGTGGCGGGATTAAGGCTAAGTTAAAGACAATTTGCATTGGCATAGGTATTTGTATATTGATACAAATGTGAAATCATTTTATATGTTTAATTGTGATAATTTGTACATTGGTACAAAGTTTAATCTGAAATTGTTTTATATAACCAAAGCAACATGTACTCCGATATAAATCTGAATCTGTAACTATTATGTAAAATTGAATCTGTAATTGCTATATTTTATATATGCTTCTATCTCCATTTAAAATATTTGCACATTATTGTCATGTACACTATGCAATTATTACCTTCATTTAACTACACTAGATATAATGTATGATTGCACTATTGCACTAGTTATGATATATGCACAAGATGTTTTATATACCTCTGTTTAGATGATATATATGTATATACATGTCTAAAATGCTGTGGCCACTTTACATAGTAATATATCCCTGGCTAATGTTTGATAGTCATACTAAAAGTCATTGTTCAGAGATTATACACCCCTTATATAGGTATTCTAATTTTTAGTACAGGGTTTATTCCTTAAGATGATAAAAACTACTGTCAACATTACTTAAGGTATCATATCCCAGTCATATCAGATACAGGTTAGAATATCACAGATAGACAGGAATCTTCAACCATTTCATAGATCCAGAGAATATGGCATTTAACATTTGAAATTCGGCCATGAGAGACACTATGATTCCTGGTGTCACTGCTCCTTTCCCAAGATAGTGTTGAGCATCAAGGATATTCCGTTGGAGTTTGTCCTTTTGGCAGAGAATGGCTGGTTGAGTAAGGAACTGTCCTTACCTTGATTGCTGACAGTGCACACATGGTGTCCAAGCTGGATGAACAAGTTGATGGATGGAGACTGACGAAACTTGCCTGGACAGGATAAGACAGTCCCTCCAAAATTGCCCTGCTTGTGAGAAGATCTGTCAGATACCATAGGCCTATAGCCAATATGATAGATGCTCCAACGGGGCACAAAACCAGAGGTGATTGTCCAGGTAGCTGTGTTGCTGTCCTCTCCCAAATTTTGGAAGCCACTACTGCCATATACTTCTGACTTTCAAGTGATATATCTTTCTTCTCAGGTCTTGAAGGGGTTGAAGAATAGGTATTTATGATTACTAACTCATAATAATTCCTATTGTATATAGTCTTAGTTTAGAACCTTCTTAGTTAGACAAAAGGGGGAGATGTGGCGGGATTAAGGTATCAGCCGATAAGGTCAGAAGATGCTTATCTGGGAGCCCAGGACCCTGAAGGGTGTGTGGCCAACCTGGAGGGAGTGTGGCCAACCCCATTAATAAGTGGCTGCTGGGACACAAGGACTCTCTCTTCCTGGTTCCTGGCTGCTGGCTTTTGGAGAGACAGCATCGGAATCCATCCTCTGTCCATCGCTAGTCCATCGCTTGGATACTCCAGTCCCTGTTCAGGTGCTACTATAAGCTGTTACTAATATCGTGAGTGTTGATTTATATTCTAATAAATATTTATCTTGGACTAGTGCCTTGAAAGTAAAACTCCATCCACATTACACCCCTGGAAAGTTCCTTATCTCTGGTATTCTGTCACAGAAAGAGAAAACAACAATCCAGTTCATTCATCCACCAAGTAAGCATCGAATACTAGCTAAACTGACCTAGATTGTCTTTCACCAAATGATAGCCTATCATCAGACATAACTCCAAAATGGTCCAGTGACATAGACCACCTTATTGTTCCAGTATTACTTTTCTATCATCCAAGACAGGACCTTGTAGAAAAATTACTATTTTCACTGAATACAACTTGTGGGAATTGTCAAGGGAATAACAGTAGACAGTTATCCAGATTTTCCCATGACTTGCTTAGAGCAGAACATTCTGTTGTTCAATTTTCATAACTTTATGATTACTTTTTCCAGTTATATGTCCATCTCCACCTTGATATATAGAATCTAGGAATTAAAAAAAAATGCTGTTTTGGATTTTTTTCTACTCAGTTAATAAATTTGTTTTTTATTGTTCTCTTTTATTTTAACCATAACACACATAATATTGATTGCTTTGAACTGTCATTTTCTGTTTCTATTTAATGTATGAGTTGAGACATGAAAATGCAAAATGTATACTTATTGCTCCTCTATATAGTCAGTAACAAGTGTGACTAGAGTATAACATTCCTCTAAAGGACTGAGAACATGATTGAATTAAAAAATACACTTAAATCCATAATGTTTAATGATAAAGCAGAATTACAAAATTAGATCACTGTCATCCATGCGAAAATGTCACATATCTATTGATAAAGACAAAGGAATAGTGTTATGCATGAAATGAATATTTTCAGAGCTACTCTTGTCCCTTTTTCTGAAAAACAACCAATATTTTCACAAAAAAATATCTCCTGTTATGCCAAAGACAGTTTATCTCTGAGTATGGTTTGGTTGGCTTGATGGATGTAAGCTGTTGCTTAGATACTAATAGAGGAAGACAGGAAGGAATATGGTCGCCAGGTTCCATCTACTAGCTGCAAGCCTTGGAAAATATGTAACTTCTCTAAACTGGTGTTTTGTGTTTTTTTTTTAATCTCTAAAATATTCATTACAACACCTGTCCTCATTTGTCAAAATTGTAAATGAAACATTTCTTCTCTGAGGTGGAAGCAAGTAAGCCAATGTGAAATAAGTTAAAACAAAACTAAAATAAAAAAATTCTATGACTGAATCTTTTATGTAGCATGATTATGCTGCTTAATTGGATACCTAATAAACTGAACGTTATATTTAAATAATATTAGTAAAGTGATTATGAACATTGTTAAAGCCATTTTACACCAAAATTCATATCAATGCTGTGTAAACTTAATAAACATATTGATATAATAAATTTATCTATTAATTAATTAGTAAGAACATTTTCCTCTGTTGAGGAAACTTTTTTTCTCTCTTTTGTATTAAATTCCTTGGCTCAGTGTTTAATACTAGGAATCATGTCAAAAATGATCTTGTTGCACAAAATATATAAAGAAAACACAAATCAAAACAGCATAGTGCCTTGGACTTAGGCTTTCAATTATAAAATCATATAACATAAATAAATGTTTCCAATTCAATTCAAAGAATAAAAATGAAAAGAAAGTTGTTTTTTTTTTATTAGAAAGCCAAAGAAATTCAAAGCAAATATGTTGTGGAATATTATTTTAAGTTGTGCTACGTTTGTCTCTGCTGTGGAACATAAGTTTAATGATGCAAAGATGTGTTGCATTCTTTTATGTTGCATTCACTCTGTGAAACTGTGTTACATTGTAGTCTAAAACATCTGCTTGGTCTAAGAAAGAGTCCAATGGCCAATAGCAAGTCAGAGGAGAGAAGTGGGTGGGGTTGGCAGGCATAGAGAATAAACAGAGAGAGAACATTAGAAGCAAGAGGAGAGAACTCCAGTGACACAGCAAGCCATGGACAAAATAATAAAGAAAAAATATGGGATAAAGGTAAAAGTCCAGAGGCAAAAGATGTATGAGATAACTTTAGAAAAGCTGGGTAGACACATGCTAAGTTAAGGCCAGAAATTTATTAGGAACATAAAATAGTAAGACTGTATTATTTGGCAGGTGGGTGGCAGGATTCCAAAGAGTCAAAAGGTCCCCAAACACACAGACGTTTGTGCGTGCGAACACACACACACATACACACACACACATACACACACACATACACATATTCATGCACACATAAACAGCCAATAGCACAAAAAGATGGAATATCTCCATAGTTTTCTGCATTCCCTGGTAACATCATGCACACTTTTACACTAAAATGATGTAGATATAAATAATTTTTCATTGTTTGGGGGCCAATGTCCATTTGTGACGAGTACAGGCTTCTTCTGTAACACAGGGAAAAATTAATTCCAGGCTACTTTGTTACAAGACACAGTCTTTCCCTTGTCCTCATATCCTCTTTCCTTTGGATACACCTTTGCCCACATTTTCTGTTATAAAGACAAAACAAGTGTTTTAGGGGCTATTAGTAGTCACCTCATCTTCATATAATTAGGTACATGGATATTATTTATAAATCTTGTTACATTTTGAGATGCTTAGAGATAAACAACTTCAATATTAGTTGAACTGACATCTCTTTTTAAAACAACAACATAAACACATTATAAAGATTCCCCCAAATTCTGTTTTTAATGGCTTATCTCTTGAGTTTGCTTTTAGTCCACTACATTTACATTCTTGCATAAAACTATAAGTGAATGAACTAGTATAGTATTAGAAGAATAATTTTTATGTCAAGTTAGACATCAAATTGTAAAGAAACAAGTATAATACTAAGTTAATGGATAACTCAAATATTAAAATCAGGCAAATATTTTCTGTAGGTTAGACTCTTTAAAAAAATCACTTTTGGGGAATTACTTTATTTGATTTTGTGATCACAGAAACAATGCAAAATAAGCAGACTTATTAGAAGCCTCTCCATGTATATAAATAGTGTGAAAATGGGAAACAAATCTTCTTGTAGCCTACTAACACTGATAAGTAAGATCATCCCTTCATTTATATTTGAATCTCTACGTTTTTAATGGAAAGAGTAATTTTAAGTATTTAATAACACTTTATTTTTCTTTTTTGTTTTTTCATTGGAAATAGATTTTTTACTCATAATAATCATTAAGGTTTCCCATTTATTCTTTTCATGTCCTCTACATCTTCCCTCCTTTATAGATACCCACCTTTTTGTCTCTCATTAGAAAACAAACAGGAAAGTGGATATTAGTTGTCAAGTAAAGAATAATCTTCTAAAATCCACAAACCCACAGAGGCTAAGTAACAAGGGTATAATGCAGATATTTCCTTGTGAAGGGGAAATAGATTTTACCACTGGAGACAGAGGGTGGAGATGGGAACAGGAGGGATCTTGCTGGAATTGGTAGAGGGATAGGGAAAGATAGGGATGAGAGAAACAACTGGTATTGAGAAGCATTTGGAAGGTATTTGGAAACCTAGTGTAATAGAAATTTCTGGAATCTATGAGAGTGACCCTTGAAAAGACTTTCAGTTATGGGGGATATGAAGCTTTAACGAGACATATTCTGTAACCAGGCAAGACTTCTAGTAGTGGGACCGAGACATCAATACAGCCACAAAACTATAGACCTATGGTTTGTCTTGCCTGCAAGATGTATTGGGGTAATAGTGGCACAGAACTTTTGAAAAATTGCCAAATAATGGTTGTTCCCATTTAAAACCCATGCCACAAGAGGAAGTCCATGCCTGACTGTCTGGAAGGCAAGCAATCAGAAGCTAGATAGACCAGAGACCTATCATAGAACCAAATATAACTGGCAATAATAATCATCATCATCATCATCGTCATCATCATCATCATCATCATCATAATAATAATAATAATAATTCTTAATGGTATTCTATTATACTCATATACTCATAGACCAGAGCCTTACATGATCATTACTGCAGAGGCTTCATCCAGCAGCTAATGGGAGTAGATACAGAGATCCACAATCATATTTTAGGCAGAGCCTGGAGAACTAGGAGAGGGACAATTATAAGAGCCTGAGAGGTTAAGGATATCACCATAACAAGGCTCACAGAATCAAGTAAACTGAGTTCACAGGGGTTCACAGAGACCAAAGTGACAGTCATTGAACCTCTATGGATCTGAGCTTGGCCTTCTGCATATATGCTATAGATGTGTATCTTGGTGTTCTTGTGAGACTTCTAACAGTGAGAGTGGGGGTTGCCTCTGACTCTTTTGGCTGCTTTTGGGACATTTTTCCTCTTACTGGATTGCATCATCAGTCTCTGATAGGAGGGCTGTGTCTAGTCTTATGGTAACTTGTGCCATGTTCAGTTGATATCTCTGGAAAGCCTATTCTTTTCTGAAGCAATAGGGAGGAACAAGAGTGAATCTGAGGAAGAGACATGAGGTGAGGGGATGGACTGGAAGAAATGGATGGATAGGAAACTGGAGTTGGAATATAACATATAAAACAATAATAATAAAAAACATAAGGCTACTCAGAAATATAATAAAATAAAATATAGCAAGATAAAACAAAAGCTAACATATCAGAACAGAACAAAAGAGAGGTAAAGGGGTCATGAGAAGTCACAAGGAACAGATATAAAACACCATAAAAACACTAAACTTGAAACCATAACATATATGCAATGGACTTACATTGGAAAAACAGAAAAAATAATATATGTATATAATATAGTATAATACATACATGATATAAGATATATTCTATAATAGAATATGTATATGTGTATACATACATAATATATGTACATATACACATAAAAGAAAAAGGACCCTCAGAGTTACCATTGAATTTATTTATTTATTTATTTTGTCCATCTGCTGCTGGGCATGCAACATACCTTTAAGAGAAGTTTGGTTCATGTGTGTATTTATTTTAGGAAGCTTCTACTGTATTTTATTTTCATATTATACCTCGAAGACCTTTAATTTTCACTCTCTTTCCATATTACCAGTGAACACAGTGTAAGAACTGAGGAAGATGGAGGACACCAAGAAAGCCTGGCATTCTAACTCAACTGGATTGGCATACTTATACATTCAGAGAGACCAAGGCACCATGCACAGGGTTTATATGATCTGTACCAGATGATACCGTAGAACTGAGAGGAGTTGTGGACACATGCCCCCTTCTTAACCCAGAAGTAATCTCTAATTGATAACCATTTTCAGTTGAAAATTTAGTATAGTTTTCTCCAGTGGATTTTCACTTGAAAAACATACTACTCATACATATATATTCATTAAAAAGTCATCTCCATCAATGTGTACCTTCCCCTCCCCACCCTCCCAATCTCTCCCAGCCAGCCCTCAGCCTCTCCCCTCCCCATCCATTCATCTCCTCCCCCAAAAGGGTGAGAAGTCCCAAAGTGGGCCAGGCCAGTGCAGCACATCCACTCCAGGCACATCTGATTTACTCATCCCAAAATCAATACTGGGTTGGGTATAGGCCGAAAGCATAGCAATAGATGGCCAACAGAAAACTAACTCAATGACATTTTTGGAGGCTTTTCATCACATGATGCTATGTCAGAAGTTTTCCTTTTTAAATTTTATTTTAATTAATATTATAGAACAGAAATTAATATACTATATATATACACACAATACATACATGTAATAGAGTTCAAAGAAAAATATATTACTTTACATCTCTCATTGTAACTTCAGGTCTTTTAGGTATACTTGATGGCTTCCAATTTAGTGATGTTATCGGACTCCTCTGTGTATCACTGAACGGTTCCCTGTATCCATATCTGCTTTTGGTGCCTTTTCTTTGAATCTTTTCTTTCTGTAGGTTTTGCCTTATTTAGATGAATGAGTTTTTATTTTATCTATTGTATTATATTTTATTTTATCTTACTATTATACCATAGAAAGCTATTTGTTTTCTAGTAGGAGACAGATGTAAATCTAGATGAGAGGGGAAGACATAGAGAGGAGCTTGGAGGAGCAGTAGGAAGAGAAACCTTACTAAGAATATATTATGTAAAAAATATTTTCAGTGGGATGAAAATAAAATTGGTGTGTTTCTCCAGTGAAACTCTTTTGGAGAAAACTAAATTCTTATTATATTGCATGTGAGAAACATTAACAGCAATTTAACCACAAACCCTTTCTTTGACCTGCAGTGGTGTCTTGTCACAAAAGTTGTGGAAGTAACCAACAAACGTAAGTCCCACTCCACTAAATGGATCCCATACCCAATGCTGCTTGGGTAACCAACAAGCAGATATAATAGCCTGGCATAAGATCATTTACTACTCTTCTAACAAATACCAAAATAAAACATATACCCGTAGCAATCAAATGACTGCCAATGACATTCTTGCTATGCACATAGCTTAGCTATCAGCATAAAAAGATTCCTCTTGCAGCAGATGGAAAAAAAATCAGAAAACACATAGCCAAATATTATGTAGCATAACAGATTTTGATTTCTAACCTTTTATGTTTAGAATTCAGAGGAGGTCTCTGTTCTATGAGAATTTTGCGTATTTCTCTTTGTGAAGCTCCAAAGTCAGGGATAACAAACCATATATAGATTTGTGCTAAATCTAACCAAAATGAAGAAGATAAATTGATAGCTTTTCCAGGATGGAAGGGATTCATTACTAATAAATTTACCTTCAATGGAATAGCATTTCTCCCTGTGGGAGGTCATCAGAAAAAATTCTCATTATTTATTTGTTGCAGACTGGGAATTATACCAATAAATACATAATGTTTAGTGAACACAGCGTAATATTGTTAGACCTTTGCCAAGTTTATGTTTTTAACATTTCAACTACTCCTTCTACATGTGCTTTATATCATCATTAGTGTGAAAAAGCTGCAATGTTAAATCCTAAAACATATTAGTGATCTTTCTCTGTTAATTGCATTCCAGTGGACATTAGAATGTTTCAAATATGATGTGGAAATGTCTTTCTGTATGCTGTGAATGTCAAGCTTTAAATAAAGGACTGTTTTGGCCATAGAGGAAGTAGGTGGGGAATCAGAATAGTTAGGAGAAGGAGGGTGGAGTCAGAAGAGATTGACTCAGCAGAAGAAACATGTAAGGAACACAAGTGAGCCATGGGCCACGTGTCAGACAGATTAATGATAATAGGTTGAATTAAGATGAAAGAGCAAGCTAGCAATGTGCCTGAACCATAGGCCAAACAATATGAACTTAAAACTTGTGTCCGTATATTTCTTTGGGACTTTGTAATTGCTAGGCCAGATAAATGGCAGTGGGCAGGCCCAAACTGAGGAGCTAGTCAGTCCAGAAACATTATTGAAACACCAATCATTTTTGGATTTCTTGCTTATTTCAGAAGCTATATTTAGGCTTTCCCCTCATATTATTATTGAATTTCTATTTTCTACTCTTCTAAGTACCTGAATAACCAGACAAAATATGAATTCAATTAATGCATAATCCATGTCTTTAGGCTTATATTTTCATCAAACATAGATTACAAATTATTTTATTTGAAAGTTTTTCAACTGGAAAGATTTTCTGCTTGCTAGTGACTTGTAGGCCAATTACTGGTTGATTATATATCTATTGTTTATCCCCAGTATTCACTAACTAATTATACTAATGTAGCTATGAAACAAATACATTACTTTTCTCTGTATCTGACTGTGGTCAGATTAGCAGAGAAGTAATACTATAGCAAAAATTATGAGTTAGCTGGATAAGCTAATCACCTAGCACCTACACTGTTATTACCTGATTGTACATATGCACTTCTAGATCCTGATGCTCAAGTTTTTGAACTGAGAATTCAATCAGGAGTACTAAGATCTAGGCATGGGGTCAAGACCTAGTCTGACAAATATATAAAGAATATAGACTATCTAAATTTTTAATGTTTTGATTAAACTAGTCATGAAAACCAACAAAGCATTTTCATAGATATTAGGACTTAAAGGTAAAGATGACCCAATATTTAATTTATTTTACAATCTTAGTGTTTTCTAGGGCTTACTCAGACAAGTAGTATTTGGGGCAAATACATAATAGGTTGAAATGATTCTAGTGATTTATTAATTGAGCCAAATTGTCATGTAGTTTATGCTGGCCTCAAGCATTCTACTTACCATATGATTACCTGAGACACCTAATATTCATGCTCTTACTTCCTAATCCTGGGTTTTCAGATATTCACCATCATGTCTGTGTATTTTGCTAGGGATGAAACACAGAACATTGCTCATTCTACGCAATTACCCTATCAACTAAGCTACACTTCTATTCTTGAAGTTAATTTGTTAATTGTACAATATGCAGTTTAGGAGCAGATATTCACATTGAGATGGGTTATAACTGATTTGTATTTTACTAGAAACAGGGACCCTATCATACCTGTCATATTCAGACTTTTAAAACTCTTAAAACTCTCCTTTGGTTTTACTCTATAGGATGTAGAAAATCTTATCACTTTGCATGGGATTAATGAGAATACCAAGCCTTCCAATATATTTACTACTTATTAATCACCTGTTCTAGTTAACATAATTCTGCTGATATAGTGAAAATGTGTCTTGGGTAGTTTCTGGGGTCTCTAGTAGTAGGACCATAGTATAAACCTAGTGCACAAACTGGCTTTTTGGAGGCCATTTCCTATAGAGGAAAACTTTGCTCAGCCTTGATACTAGGGGAGGGGCTTGGTCCTGCTTCAAATTGATAGATTTGGCTTTGCTGTCTCCCCATGGGAGTCCTTACCCTCTCTGAGAAGTGAATGAGGGGTGGGGAGGGGAAAACTAAGGGTTAGTGGGACGAGAAGAGGGAGGAAGAACATGGTTTATATATAAAATAAATAAATGATAAACTAAAGCTAGAGAATAAAGGGGTATGGATTTGGATCACTAGAGAGGTGGGAAAGATCTGAGAAAACAGTGGGAAGAAAACAGATTAGACTGTATTGTATTAAAACATGTATTTTCAATAAAATTTAAATTATAAGGAAGAAAAAATATCCAAGGAAGAATTATAATAAATTATAAGGAAGAAAAAAATCTAGCAAAGAAAAATATGGCCTAATGGTACCAATATACTCTACAGGCTAAAATATCACTACCTAAACATCAATATCTCTTTACTTCTGTAAAAAGTTTTAGTCTGACTCAATTAGAAATAAAAGCTGCCTTTGAAATTGGAGTGTGGCTCTCTTCTTCTGTCTTATGTCGGAAGAGCCACCTGGTGTGGGGCAGATAAAAACAAAAGTTGAGGGACTATTGTTGAAAATATTCTATTTCTCCCCCTACTTATTCTTGACTCTATAAAACCTTTCTGTAGATATAGTGCCATCTTTAAATTTAAACTTTCCAGTTTGATATTAATAATGTTTAAGTATTTCACAATGGACAATATTTTTAACAGTGATCTCTGAAGCCTTCAGAAGGAAGACATGACCCCACAACAATGATTCTACTTAATAATGATGCCATTGAGCCAATAAACACCACTCAAGACAGGCTTAGGACAACAAACTGCTGAAGACATTTCCAAGTTGGCTATCTGAGATCGCTACCTTATACATCTAGCTAGAACTTCATATATGCTTTACCCATTTCTCTGAGACTGGCCACAGATGTTACAGTTAATCATAAAGAGACATTAACCATTGATGTTGGAATGTCTTTCTGTGTGCTGTGAATATCAATCTTTAAATAAAGGGGCTGTTTTAGCCCATGACAGGCACCATAGAAAAAGTAGAAAGAGAAATCACAACATAGGTAGGAGAAGTAGGGCAGACTCATAGAGACCGAGCCCTAAGCCCAAAGGAGCAACATGTAAGGAGAACAGGTGAGCCATGGGCCACATGGCAGACAGATTAATGGAAATGGGTTAAGTTAAGATGTAACAGCAAGCTAGCAATGTGCCTAAGCCATAGGCCAAACAGCATGAAGTTAATATAAGCAACTGAATCATTTTTGGAGCCTGAAGCGGTGGGCGGCTAAGGGGTCTGGGGCTGCAGGTCTGTAGGTCTGGGCCTCTGGTTGCCCTGGACCAAGAAGAAACCTCACTACAACAACAAACCATTATTTTTTTTGTTGTTTGGTTTTGTTTTTAAACATGATCCCAGAGAAAGAGAAATATCATTCCCTCCAGACAGCAGAGAGCAGTTCTCAGAAAATGATATCCACTAAACTCAGAAATCTTTTTTTGGAAAAGGAAAAAAGGAATAGATAGGGTAGGATAGTAATGTAGATTATTGTATTTACATGTTAACTAATTTAGCAAATATCAGCTTTACATAATTTACATTGTTATATATTCTTGCATAATGATACAAATGTAAAATTATGTTTCTATTCCTGTTTAAGATAATTTGTACATTGATACAAATTCAAAACTATATTTATAATATTGTACATATGATCCAATTATTGTGTAAAATATTTTTCCATCTTGATACAAATGTAAAATTATACTTGTCATACTGTATGATTGTTGTACTTCCATTTAGGATATTTTATATATTAATGTAAATTAGGAATATTGTCATATTATGGTTTATATTTCTACTTCTGATTAAGATATTATTGTATACTGTCACAAATTCATTTGATGTCATTGTTCTTGCATTGTACATCTCTTTATAGGTTGTTTATTATTATAATGTCAAGTCTTAGTCTTTAAGTTACATAGGTTGTAAGAGTTACAGATTAATAGTCATCCCGTGCTTGTCATGAATTATGTTAGGTTTTCTAAATATACAAAGATATATGTTATGTTAGATAGATATCTTCAAACACTTCATAGACCCAGAGAACATGGCATTTCAATGCTTAAAAACTTAAACTTCTGTTGATATGAGTTATGATTCCTCCTGGAAGCACCTACTTACTCCTGAGACAATAATGGGCATTAAAGACACTCAATATACAGTTTGTCTTCCTCTTGGCAAAAGTAGCATGTTGGGCAAAGAACTGCTCTTACCTGACTGCTGCCAATAAGCATGCTATCCAATGTAGATGAGCAAGGCAAAGGTAAAAACAACTGATGAACCTAGCCAAGACAATATAGGGCACTCTTTCAAAGTTTTCTGCTTCTGAAAAAGGTCTGTTATATAATCTAGGCCTGTAGCCAAATGTAGATGCTACAACGTTGCAGGGAAACATTGGGTGACTGTGGAGGCAGTCAGCTGTCTCTGTCATTTCTTGCATTTTTTGAAAATCGCTTTCTCAGCATCCTGCTTACTCAGGTAATATTATTTTTATTCTCAGGTTTTTGATGGGCTTGAAGAATAGATAGCTACAGATATAATCCTCTCATATTTTAGTTAAGAATATTTAAGGTACAAAATTTAAATTCTTTAGAAAGAAGAGCTGTTGGAGTAATCTCTCTAACTTGCCAATTAATTACCTTTGACCTGGACATTTAGTATATGCTTCTTGCTTGATGTTATTTTTGTTTGTCATAGTTCCAATTTTGTTTATATAATTACTCTTTCTTTTTTCTTTTTTTACAATACTTGATAATTCTTACTATATGTAACTGTGTGTTAGCTTTAGAACCTTCTTATTAATTGGGAGGTGTTGTAGAAATTTACTCTGCCAATGATCTTGGGGTACTTGTCCCAATAAGCATATTTTTTTTTTCTGGGTATATTGCTTAAAACTGAGAAAAGGGTTCTCTCTCTCTCTCTCTCTGTTTCTCTCTCTCTCTCTCTCTCTCTCTCTCTCTCTCTCTCTCTCTCTCTCTCTCTCTCTCTCTTGGTAGAGACTAAGTCAGGCAGTGCAGGGGGTGATGTGTGTTAATACTCATCTTTTTGGCAAAAGAAGGATTTGTTAACTGGATCTACTTTGTCCTATATCTGTAAATTTTTCCCCATAGCACTCATTGTGTGTATGTGTGTGTGTATTCCCTTTTGGTTCTCTTATTTCAGGAGGATGTTCAGGAAGAGAAATTGAGAGAAAAGGCAGAGATAGCAAAGGAAGAAGAAAGTATTGTAATGTTATTTTAATTAAAACCACTTAAAACGTATTTCATTTTATTTATATTTATTATTTGTGTGTGTGTTTGTGTGTGTGTGTGTGTGTGTGTGTGTGTGTGTGTGTGTGTGTGTGTGTGCATTTATGTCAATGTAAACAACAAAGTGTATGTGTGAAGGCCAGATAATCAATTTTGGGAGTTGATTCTTCACTTATACCTTCAAGAGGGTTCTGAGATTGAATGCAGGTCAACAGACTTCTCTGGCAAGCTCTTTTACCCACTGAGCCATCTGGCTTACTCGTCTCTTAATTTTAAATTCTTTTTCAATTACTTTTGTAGTAGCCCTGTTATTTCCAGTTCAGTTGCAATGGGCCATCACATTCTCAACATTTGCAAGAACAATTCTAGCAGTACATGCTGTTTCCTGGACCTTTGTCCAAGGTTAATTCTAACATTCAGCTGTATTGTTTATAAATCAATGTTTTACAGATGTGCCCTCTATCCTGAAAACAACCATTGTTACCTTTAGTCAATGGATCTATGGTCACAACAAGATGCCCTCATGAAGTAAGCCTGTCAACATGCATCCCCTTTACAGTATGGGTATTTCTACATCAATTGTTAATCTAGAAAATGCCCCCAAAATACATGCCTCTAGTCCCATCTAATGGAGGCATTTTCTCCACTGAGATACTGTTCTCTCAGATGGCCTGAGTCATGTCTAATTGACAAAAATCTAACCAGCATATTTTCTTATTAAGTGCTGATCTCTCAGTCCCTTGTATGGGTTAGACAAGTTATATATTTGTGCAGTTTCAACAATTTACTATAAAATGAACATCTCATTTTTATATGGGCATCAGCATAAATATTTAAAAAGCAACTCAGAAGCATGACCATTTAGTAAAATAACAATATCGGTGTTATGGGATTCAGGTGTCAGCTGATAAGGTCAAAAGACACTTATCCAGGGTACCGGGCCCCTGAAGGGCGCAGGGAAAGCCCATTGAAAAGGGGCTTCTGGAACAAGAGACGCTCTCTTCCTGGTTCCTGGCTGTTGGAGAGAGAATCGGAATCCATCGTCCGTCCATCACTCTTCCACCCGTTCCAGACTCCAGTCCCTGTTCAGGTGCTACTGTAATCTGTTACCTGTACCGTGAGTGTTGGTTTATATTTTAATAAATATCTATCTGGTATTGGTGCCTTCTGAGTACACTCTGCCTATATATCAGTTTAGAGTAAATGCCCAAAACATACTGGCATACCTGTTCTAAAAAGGGAACTCTGGTATATTCTTGGTGCAAGTATGAGTTAGTGTGGGCACTTTAAAAACCAGTCTGAGAAATGTTTCTCAGGACAAAAAATAGAAATAGAGCTGCATGTGACTCCTGAATATATGCATATAAACTTTATATCTTACTATAGAGAAACTTTGACGCTAATTTTTATTGCTGTTTAAGTCACAATAGCTAGATAACAAAATCAACCTAGCTGTCCAGTAGCAGAAAAATGATAGAAAAAATTGTGCAATGTGTCATATATACACAATAAAACATTACCCAGCTCTATAGAAAAATGAAATTATGAATGTTACAGAAAAATGAATGGAACTGGAAAAATTACAGTGAATTAAGTAAGTCAGACAGAGAAGCCTTGTGCTCTTTTATATGTGAATCTTTATTTCAAAACTTTTCTGTTGTGTTTTTAAATGGTAGCACAAATGGAAGCCAGGAAATTATGAATTAGCCTTTGGGAAGGACATGTTAAGTGAAGGAGAAAGAATATTGCAGGTTAAAAGAAAGTAGTGAGAGAACATACTAGGTGCAGGAAAGTTTAAGTCAGGTGTGACATGGGAATATGAGGCAGTTCAGGGTTGAAGGGGAAAGCTGATGTAAAGAAACAGGAAAAGAAATGCCAGATGGAAATCTACTACCTCACAAGACAATGGTAAAAAAATCAGAAAATGAAGGATGATAGCATAACACAGGTGTAATAAAACAAGAGGAGAAATAGTGACAGTTGATTGTGACAGGATGGCACCACCTTTTGCTGATGAACAATATTTTTTCTCCATGTTAAACTACTTGTCTTAGATGTCCAGTTATCTATCTGTCCTTTTCATGAGGATATGATTCTACACTCAAGACAAAGAAAATGGAGACTCTAAATGAACACTTTTTCACATGCCAAGTGTTCATTTTATGGCCCCACAAATATTAATACCCATAACGGACGAGCCATACTACAATTCCAAAACCACTAATAACTGGAGTTAGATACAAGGAACAATGCAAGCTACAGAGGACTAACTCAATTTTGGATTTCTACCAGATGTTCCAGAAAAGCCAACTGTTTTCAGAGCAGGTCACACCTGCTTAATTAGCAATGATAAGAGCCTTTGGACAATCATTGGGAAATTAAATAGCTAAAGATAAATGACCTGAGAGGGCTTACCAATTTAAACCGAACCAAAGAGCAAACAGAATGCAATCTTAAAAATGATCTAAAGTACAATTGTAGGTTAATGACCTTTTACTTTATAATTTAATGGAAAACACATAGTTCCAAGCTGGAATTAATGGATTATTGGAAATAAATACATATACTGGCATTTTATAAATAAATGATCGTAACACTAATTGCAATTAAATTGCCTTGTTTTAATACAATCTAGTAATTAAGCCACAAGTGGCTTGCTGCCTGGATTTGCCTGAGCAGGCACCCAATAAAAGCATTTGACTCAGCTAAAATGTTTGTGAATATATCTTCAAACTTGTTTTCTCATGAGGGTAGATGTTGATGGGAATATTAATTATATGTGAAAAACTCATTTTGCTTTTTTTTTTAATGTTCTTTTTAGGATGTGCATCCATGTGAGGAAACCACTCCAGTAAATGGGAAAAATCTGAACCATTTGTATGAGGGAAAATCTGTTATTGATAACTTAGTCCACTCCCAGGATGGAGACTGATCCCAAGTCTTTTAATTTCATCTGCCATCTCCTATTGACACCATGTAAGGGCCACTCTAGTCAGAATAACTATTCAGCTTTACCCTTATTCCCTATGTGTAAATATCTCTGTCCTCATTAGGTCAGTTCTGATCTATACACTCAGAGTTTCCAGTTTGTGTAAAATGTCATAGTCTTCATTTCATCCAGCCATAATCTTGTGCCTGAGGCTGTTCATGTAAATCTCTGTAACATTGTTCATCTTTTTTTCTGTATGTTCATGCCTTGGAATGTAACACTTTCTCAATAAAAAGCCAATTAATTGAAGCAAGAGGGAAAAAGGAAGGTGAGAAGTAAGGAAAAATGGTAGGTACTTAATGAAAATCTGAAGGAAAGAAGGAGGAACGATAGATAGGCTTAACCTTAATTAAGTCTCATTAGTGTTTGCTCAGCTACATTGTTATTCACTATAAAAATTCTCATCACATTTATGAGTAGAGACTTATTTGAATAAAATGAGAGAAAGAAGCAGAGGTAGACAACAAGTGTTAAAGGAGACAGAGGGGTTAAACTATGAGAAACATGAAAACATGTGATTAAAAACTTGTCTGATAAAATCAACAACAACAAAAAAGCTACATAATGGCAGTTAGGGTGGGCATTCATTTGATTATAGGGGAAGGCCTGTTTAGGCATCCTCTTCACTATTGGAGTCCTAGCCAGAGACACCCTGTGAGTTCTTAGATGTTTACCTAGCACTAGGTTTCTCTCTAACTCCACAATGGCTCCCTCTATCAATATATCTATTTCTTTCTTCTCCCTCTCTGTTGCTCTTCCCACGCAGCCATCTATCTCATGCACTCATGAGTTCCTTCCACCTCCCTTTGTTGGTTCCTCTGTATTATCCCAATTTACTCAAGAAATCTTTATTTCCCCTTGTCAAGTTCATGGTCCAGCAGAGAGAGAGAGAGAGAGAGAGAGAGAGAGAGAGAGAGAGAGAGAGAGAGAGAGAGAGAGAGAGAGAGAGAGAGAGAAGAAGAAGAAGAAGAAGAAGAAGAAGAAGAAGAAGAAGAAGAAGAAGAAGAAGAAGAAGAAGAAGAAGGAGGGAGGGAGGGAGAGAGTATGAGCAAAGGGATCTGGATCATGAGGAGGAGACCCACAGAGAAGGCTGAGATATTGGGAGCTCACTGACTCTGAAATGACAGCTGAGGTATCTTAGAAATCAGCTAAACCCTCTGAATGTAGATGACAGCTAAATGGCTTGGGCAGTTTGTGAAGACTTTTGAAGTAGACCCACAGTTTATTCCTGGTGCATGAACTGACATTTTGAGCCCATTCCATACAGAGGAACACCTTACTCATCCTTGATACTGAAGGGAGGGTCTCAGACCTACCACAACTGGATAGGCCAACTTGAACTGATGCTTAGCCCTCCTTGTGGAAATGAATGAGTGGATGGGGTTGGAGGAGGCTGAGGGAGGACAGCAAGGAGCTGAGGGAGCAGAGAACTTGTGGGTATGGGAAAAAAAGAAAAAAACTTTTAAAATATTCATTTATTTTTAAAAAGGTACTTTTTCCATGTATCTCCCTGACAACCCTCCCTTCCCTCCTCTCAACCCCTCTAGTCCACCTTCAGCCTCCACTCACCCCATCCTCTGATCCCATCCCCCAAAAGGGCAAGAAGTCCCAAGGTGGGTCAGCTCAGCATGGCAGATCCACTCCAGACAAGTCCAATTTCCTCACCCCAAAGTCAAGACTGGGTTAGGCCCTCCTCTGCAGGGAATGGGTTTAAAGATGCCAGCCCATAAACAGAAACACAGTCTTCTCTGACCCCTCAAGGCTCCACATACTGCCCATGAGAATTCGCAGTTGCCTACACTTTGACGGCCTAGCTCCTTTTCCCTTAGTGGCTGTTCTTGATACACTGAGGTCCCCAGTGCTCCAGCCAGCTATCACTGTGGGAATTTTCCTTATAATACCTATCCCTTTGCTCATACAGATAACTCCCCTACATCCACCTGGGCCCAGAGCTTGGCCAAGTGCTCAGCTATGGATCTTTGTCTGCTCCTCCATTCATTGTTACATGTAGGTTCTGTGGTGACACTTAGGGTGGTGGTTATTCATTTGATTATAGGGGAAGTCCTATTTAGGCACCCCCTCCACTATTGGTTGGAGACCTAGCCAAAGACATCCTGTGAGTTCTTGGAGGTTTTCCTAGTAACTAGTCTCTTTCGAAGCCCACATTAACTTCCTCTATCAAGATAATCATCATTTTTTCCTTCTTCTTTGTCGCTCCCCTCACTCAGCCATCTCATCTCATGATTTGTTCCCACCTCTTCTTGGTTGCCTTACATTATGATTCCAATTTGCTAAGGAGATCTTCTCTATTTTCTCTTCCTACGGGAATCCCTGTATGTCTCTTTTAAATTCTGTCTGATCCTAAGATATTCAGGGGCTGTGGTTTACAGTTTCGATATTCTTTGCTTTTGTCTAAAATCTACTTACTAGTTAGTTCATCCCATGGCTATTGTTCTGGGCTTGTGATATTTTTCAGGAAGATAATCTCCAAATCCATCCATTTGCCTAAAAATTTGGGGATGTCATTTTTTTTTCTTTTTTTTTTACTGCTGAGTCATACTCCATTTTTATGATGTACCACAATTTGTTAATCCATTCTTAAATTGAGGGGAATGTAGGTTAGGTTGTTTCCAGATTTTTGCTATTATGAATTATACTTCTATGAACATAGTTGAGCTAATGCCTTTAGGGTACGAATGTGCATGGTCTGAATTTTGAAAGACCACTAAGATTTCTATAAAGAAAAATAGTAAGGAAAAAAAGTAAAATAAGTCAAATAAAAGAATACAACAGAAATATCAGGTACAAAGGAGGTCCTCTGTTACAATAAGGTTTCATTGCCAGAGGTCCAGACCCACAGACCTGCAGTTCCAGACCACTTAGCTGCCCACCGCTGCTGCTTAGGTCCCCCAAAATGATTCAGATGGTTATATTAACTTCATGCTGTTGAGCCTATGTCTCAGGCACATCGCTTGCTAGATCTTTCATCTTAACTCAACCCATTTTCATTAATCTGTCCTGCTACATGGCCCATGGCTCACCTGTGTTCCTTACATGTTTTTTCTTTGGGCATCTGACTCCAACTGTCTGACTCTGCCCTCCTTCTCCTAACTATGCTTCTGTCTCTGGCTATCGTGTTTACCAAGGGCCAAAACAGCTCCTTTATTTAAAGATTGATATTCACAACATACAGAAACACATTCCCACATCAGTATTCAGATATACTAGCATGGGGGTAAAACTGGGAAGGATAATTGTGGAACACAGATACTGCCAAGGTCTTTGGTACAGGAATATACTTGGCATGCTTCTAAAGAACAAATGTAAACATCAACCTAGCCACAAAGACTACTCTTTCATCTACAGTTCTGTCCAGCCTGTACGATATACTAGGGCAATGATGACACAAATATTTTGAATATGACCAAAAAATATCTGATTTGATTTAAAGTCCATTCTATAAGATAGAACTCAGGCCTAACTCTACTCAGGTAAACAAAATCCTTAGCTTATAGAGACTAGGGACTTAGGATAAAACCAAATGTTGCTATTTTAATAACACAGCAATTAAAATGACTCATAATGGCATTCTGCTATAGATAGTGCCTTGCTCAACCATCATCAGAGAAGTTTCTTCTGCAGTAGATGGAACAAATACAAAAACCAATAGCCAGACATTATTCAGAGAGGAAGAAACCTTGGAACACTCAGCCCTAACTGGTATATCCCCATCAAATCCTTGCCATAGGGGATCAGAGAACCCAGTGAAAGATGAGAGAAAAAACTGTAAGAACAAAGAGGAGTTAGAGGGTCCTGGAGATTAAATCCCTGGGTATGATCAGGGTAGATACACATATGAACTCAGATAATGAGCAAGTATGAACAGGCATGCATGGTCTCATGTGTCTCTGCCAGATGGGGTCCTAGAGCTGGAAAGTGGATACATGCTCCGATGCCTAAAGAAGGAGCTATCTCAAATTAATAAGCATTTGCAAATGAAAATATAGTTTCTCTCAGGCAGTTTCACTGGAGAAATAAACTACCCTTAAGGGTAGGCTCCCTGCTTTCCCAGCTGGAGAGAATGGTTGGAGATAGCCAGGTTAAAGGGAACATTTGAGGACTTAGGATGAGAGAACTAAAAGAATAATAAAAGGAGCAATGTAATCCTCTGGAAGTTCTAAGAGGACCAATATGTAGTAGCTGGCTGCCTTACTAAGCACACAGTAAAATGACAAATGAAATAAATGAGGGGTCAGACAGATGGGCAGCGTATAGCCTTTATTCAAAGTGAATATTTTGAAGAATATAGCTTGATATAAGACCCCGGTTGTGTTGCTTTGAATAAAAATAGTCCCACAGATACATATCTGATTGCTTAGTTACCAGGGAGTGAAACTGTGGAATAAAAAGGAAGTTTGTCAGCCCTCAGGGTGGGCCTTAAAGTGTTAAAAGTCTGTGTCAGAAACAGTCATTCATGTTATCTGTTTTATTTCTGTTTCAGTCTGTTGTCTCTGTGTTTCTGTGTGCGTCTGTCTCCCTCCCCCTTCTCCTATCTCTCTCTTTCTCTCCCCTCCCTCCTCTCTCCATGTGAATTAGGATGTAACTCACAACTATTTCTCAGTGCCATGCCTGCTGTCTATCATGATAATAATGGACTAACCCTCAAAAAGCAAACACTTTAATTAAATAGATTTTAAAGTAAGAATTTCTTTGATTGTGCTTTTTTTTACAGCAATAGAATAGTGACCAAGATACCAGTGATTCTGACAAATGACCCAGAAGCAGAATAATTAGACAGATTTACAACTCTGACTCATTAAATCAAAGTGACCTTCTCATGTTTAGGGGTACCTGATATGGAAATGCCTTTCTGTATGCTATGAATATCAATCTTTAAATAAAATAGCTGTTTTGGTCCATGACAGGCACCATAGAAAAGTTAAGAGGAGAAATCAGAGCATAGATAGGAGAAGCAGGGCAGGGTCAGGGAGACAGAGCCAGAAGCCCAAAGGAGCAACATGTAAGGAACACAGGTGAGCCACGGACCATGTGGCAGATGGATTAATGAGAATGGGTTGAGTTAAGATGAAAGAGTTAGCTAGCAATGTGCCTAAAGCCATAGGCCAAACAGCATGAAGTTAATATAAGGTTCTTTGTCATTTCTGGGGGCCTGAGCAGCAGCGGCCGGCGGCTAAGGGATCTGGGGCTGACTGCAGGTCCTGGGTCCAGGCCTCTGGCTGCCTGAGACCAAAAAAACCCATTACTACAGGTACCAAACAAAGGAGAGTCTGCCCTAGGAGATCAGAGAACAGCCCTCTCTACAAAAGGTCTTTCTCAAAATAAGAAAGTGAGGGAGTCGAGCATGTCAAAATTTTTCTTTGTACAGTGAGTATAAAACATACTACTTTACATTCTTTGTAGTCATAAAAACAAAGAAAATTTATATGAATTAATTATACCAGAAAAAGAAATAACAGTTTTAATACAGATAAATCATTTTGGAAAAACATTCAAAATACAGGTTTCCTAGTCAATCTCATACAGTCTCAGACAGTAGTTTCTAAGTCAAAAGGTCATGAACTACAGTGTTAAATTCTCCTTGATCCTACATAAATGTGAGTTATATAATAGTATTGGCCTTTGAAGAATATTTCTTACAATCCATAAGTTATATCATATGGTCTTTGAAAAATTCCAGGTCTAATAAGATCACAGAAGGAAAACAGAATTAACAGCCTAATTTTACTTTTGTGTATTAAAAATTTCAAATAATACTTTAGTCATACTAATTATTCTCCACAACTATCCTCAGATAATCCCCACCCTGTGCCAACCCATAATTTTCTTTACTGTAAGTAGTACTAACTTAATATTAGCCTAATTTTTATACTATTTGTTTTCTGTCTACAAAGCTAGTATGAAGGTAATTTAGTTGCTATAATTTGGTTGATAGCTAAGGTATACATTTATTATACTTTATCCATCAAAACTATGCCGGTGAGTTGAAAATATTTTTATTCATGGGCACATATGTATCAACTACATAGAAAAATATTAATAAATCTAAGTATATGAAGAGAATTAGCATATGTAATTATGGTCTTCAATAATTTACTATGAAGAAATTGAAGTTATGTGGAACAGTCTTATAAAATCATGTGATCCATTTAAATCTGAGTCACTAGATTAGAGGCAAAAGTAGTCAGAGACCAGAAGTTTGGGAAGGTTTTAAAACAGAAAATCTTTCTTGCTGACTCTGAAGGGAGAACTTACCATGAGTGAGTGTGATGGTTTGAAAGAAAGGGGAGTGGCACTGTTAGGTGCTGTACCCTGTTTGGAGTAGCTATGGTCTCTTTGGCATAGATGTGGCTGTTGGAGTAGATGTGGTCACTTGGGAAAAAGTCTGTCACTGGCTTGGAGGTTTCATGTATGCTCAAGATACCACTCAGTGTCTCAGTCTATGTTCTTTTGCTTTCTGATCAAGATGCAGTCAGAACCATATCTGTCTGCATACCGCCATGCCCAGTTATAATGATAATGGATTAAACCTCTGAAAATGTAAGCTTCCACCCCAATTAAACATTTTTCTTTATTAGAGTTGCCAAGGTCAAGGCGTCTCTTCACAGCAATAGAATCCCTACCTAAACAGAAGTTGGTACCAAGGACTGGAGTATTGCTGTGATGGGCCTGACCATGATTTTGAGAAATATGGCCTTTGGTATTTTGGATTAGAAAAGATGTGGAATGTACTAAGCACTGCTCAGTAATAATAATTCCTAGTAGGAACATAATAGTAGGAACATGGAAAACAATGGTTCTGAGAATGATCTGAACTTTGGGGGACTAGCTCAAGTGGTTCTGAGGATAGGAATTGCCTAGAGTCCAAACTTGTGATATTGTGGTAAAGAGTATGTCTACTTCTTACCCTTGTCCAAATGAGTAAATCTCAAAACAACCTAATATGGAATCTGTTATGTGGTTACTGAGGTTAACTCTAATGAACATAAACAATGAAGAAGAGTAAGCTGATAAAGGAAGTTTTGAGGAGAACAGGAGTTTGAGAAAGTGGAATGGCACTAAACCCTGTATTCAAGAGGATAAACAGATTGAGAAACGAAATAAAGGGCATGGTAACCTCAGGACAAGATCATATCCAGTTAACCTTCCAATTTATGAAAATATATTAAAGAAAATATTAGAGTGAGGTGTGGTGGTGCATGACTTTCAGCCCAGAACTCCAGAGGCAGAGGCTGGAACAGCTCTGTATTTGAGGTCAGCCTGATCTGTATATATAGCTTCATGTTAGCCAAGCTTAGGCAGTAAAGAAAACCATCACAAACAAAAATCTAGTGAAGATATAATTAAATGAGGGGACTATGTTTCAGCCCCAATAAGCAGGAGAACTTGATAGCTTCAGCCCCATAGTTCAGATAGAAGGTTAAGGATAGAAGGTATGGAATTTGCCTCCACATCTAAAGAAAGCTTCTGAGACCAAGCATGTGTTAAGGATGTCAATGAATGGAGGCCTATAGAGGTCATTGTGTGAAGCTGAAACCTGAATTGTGTGAAGATCACAAGTTTTTGGAGATACCAAAGCCATGGGATACTAATAAACACATATATTGAGAATAAAATCATTAACACATTTTAAAGTCAAATTTGAGGCAAACTTTAATTAAATACTGGCCAGGTGGATGTGCTCTGGCCAGGTCCAGACCCAGTATTCTAGAAAATGGCCTAGAATCACAATTTCTGGTAATTTAATAAGGAAAACATGTAATTCATGGCATTTCCCATCAGGTCCAATCAGGGAAAACATGCATCAAAATATATCTCTAACCTACTTCCTATCAAGAGCAAGTATACATACTGATTCACATTCTACCTGTGAAACTTTCACTCACATGCCATTGAGTACATCCTGTGCAGATGGGTCAAACAAACTCGTTTAGGGACATAAAAACACATGTGACTTGTTATCTCCCATACACAATAACTTTCAGAATTTCCAGAATTATTTTTCTTTGGGCAAGGGCCTTGCAGATCAGAGGTATTTTTGTTTCATTAATCTTTTAGATATAGTAATTACAATTTAAATATAACTTTGGCTCTCACATTCCTCTTTTGAGTTGTATGCTAAGTCAAATCCTTGACTCTGTAATTCGTACCAGTTTATTATGGGATTCAAAAGTCATCCAGCTTACCCAAACAGGAATTATAATTTTCTTGAGGCACTAATAATGCAAGCACCAAAAGCAATTAGCAGAAACAGATTGACCAAGAGCCCTGTGTTGACTAACATCAGAGTTATGATCTAGAAAAAAATCTGGAAATGAGAACTTGGACCTGTTATTTACTTAATCTAATGTACTCCTTTTGAAATTTTTTTATTATTTTGTCTGTATATTTTTTTTTGTTTTTTCATTGAAAGTTTTTTCCACAATAAAATGGCACTGCTAATACTCTCAACACTTTTCCTCCCACTTCATTTCTTTTTAAAAAAAAATACTTAAATGTTGTTATTTTATTTTATTTTCTAACCAGAATTTTCTCTTCCTTCTTTCTTCCCACTTACCCCTGAGGTCTTCCCTATACACTTCTCAGAGAGAATAAGGACTATTATTGGGAGTCAATCAAGTCTGGCATATCAAATTGAGGCAGGACCAAGCCCCAGCTCCCGTATTAAGGCTAAGCAAGGTATCCTTCTAGAAGAAATGGACTCCATAAAGTGAGCTCATGCCCTGGGGATAAACCCTAGTCCCACTTCCAGAGGCCCCACCAACTTCTTAAGACACACAACTGTCATCCACATTCAGAGGGCCTACTTCAATTCAATGCATGTTCCCCACCAGTTAGTCCAGAGTCCATGACCTTGCAGTAGCTCTGGTCAGATGTCTCTGTGGGTTTCCCATCATGATATTGACCCCTCTGTTCATATAATCCTTCTTCCTTTCATTTGATTGACTGGGAGCTTAGTCCAATGCTTTGCTGTGAATCTCCTCATCTGCTTCCATTAGTTGCTAGATAAAGATTTTATAATGACATTAGGGGGGTCATCAATTTGATTACAGGGAAAAAGCCAGTTCAGGCTCCCTCTTTACTTTGAGTCCTAGCTGGCATCATTCTTGTGGATTCCTGGGAATTTCCTTAGAAGCAAGTTACTCCGTAATACCAAATGTCTCCCTCTATCAAGATATTGGTTTCTTTGCTCTCCCTCTCTGCCCCGCTCCCAAATTCAATACTCCATTTCTTTCTGTTCTCTTCCTACCTCCCTTAGATATCCACATGCTCCCAATTTACTGAGAAAATTTTGTCTAATTTCTCTTCTCAGCTATGGATCTCTGCTTTAGAGTCTTTCTCATTATCTAGTTTTTAAGGGGATTGTGGATTATAGCCCGGTTATCCTTTTCTTTATATCTAATGTTCATTTATGAATGAGTACACATATGTTTGTCTTTCTGAGTCTGAATTACTTCAATCAGGGTGGTTTTTTTTTCTAGTTTAATTTGTTTGCTTGCAAATTTCTTTCAAGATGTCATATTTTCAACTACTAAGTAATATTTTATTTTGTAAATGTTTCACATTTTAAAAATATCTATTCTTTGGTTGATGACATCATCTTGGTTGTTTCAAGGTTCTGGTTATTACAAATAATAATGCTATGAAGATAGTTGAGCAAATGTTCTTGTGGTATGAATGAGCTTTATTTTATTTTTATTTTTTTTGGTATATGCCCAAGAGTCTTTTGGCTGGATCTTGAGGTAGATTGATTATTAGTTTTCTGAGAAACTGACATACTGTTTTCCAAAATGTCTGTATAAGTTTACACTCCCACCAGTAATGGAAGAGTGTTGCCTTTGATCCGCACATCCCCTCCAGCGTAGGCTGTCATCAGTGATTTTGATCTTAGCCATTCTGACAGATGTAAGATGGTTTCTACGAGTTGTTTTGAATTGCATTTCCATAATGGCTAAGAATGTTAAACAATTCTTAAGTGTCTTTCATCCATTTGTGATTCTTCTGTCCAGAATTCTCTGTTTCCATCTGTAATTTGTTTTTAATTAGATTATTGGTATTTTGATGTCTAGTTTCTTGAGTACTTTTTACATTTAGAGATTAGACCTCTGTCAGATGTAGGGTTAGTTAAGATCTTTTTTCCCATTTTGTATGCTGCTATTCTATCTTATTGACCATGCTTTTACCTTATATAAACTTTTCAGATTCAAGAGGTCTCATTTATTAGTTGTTGCACTCATATATGTAGGAAATGGTCTCCAGTGTCAGTGCTTTCAAGGTTACTCCCTACTTTCTCTTTCATCAAGTTCAGTGTAACTGGATTTATTTTGAGGTCTTTGATCTATTTAGACATGAATTTTATGTAAGTTGATAGATATGAATCTATTTTCATTTTTTTACATCCCACCACCCAATTATGACAGCACCATTTGTTGAAGTAACTTTCTTTGTTCCATTGTATATTTTTGGCTTCTTCTGTCAAAAATCAGGTGTTTATAGTTGTTAGTTAATATCATGGTCTTCGATTTGATTTAATTGATCCATGTGTTTGTTTTTATGCCAATACAAACTTGTTTTTGCTTGTTTATAGTAGAGATCTAGATTAGAGCCTAAATTTAGGGATGGTGGTGCCTCCAGAAATTTATATATTGTACAATTTTTTGACAATACTGGATTTTTTGTTTTTTCTTTATGTAATGCTGATTTTTGTTTTTTAGGGGTCTCTAAAAATTGTATTGAGGTTGTCATGAAGATTGCATTGATTCTGTTGATTTTTTTTTTTTAAGATTGGGATTTTTACTATGTTGATCCTATCTATCCAAAATCATGGGAAATCCTTTCATTTTCTGCTATCTTCTTCAATATTTTTCCTTAATAACAAAGATTTTGTCATACTGGTCTCTCACTTGTTTGGTTATAGTTACCCCAAGAAATTTTGTGCTATTTGTGTCTTATTATAAAGGATAATGTTTCTCTGATTTTTTTCAGCCCATCTATTATATAGAAGGGCTATTGATATTTTTGAGTTAATCTTGTATCTTACCATATTGATGAAGGTGTTTGCCAGCTGTAGGAGTAGCCTGATAGAAGTTTGGGAGTCACTTAGGTAATACTATCATTTCATCCTGCACATAGCAAATCTTTGTCTTCTTCCTCTCCGATTTGTATCCACTTGATCTTTCTGTTGCCTTATTGCATTAGCTGAAACTTTAAACACAATATAGAATAAATATGGGGAGAGTGGACAGCCTTGTCTTCTTCCTGATTTTAGTGAAATGGCTTTGAGTTTTTCTCCATTTACTTTGGTGCTGGCTGAGGGATTGCTTTGTATTGCCCCCATTATGTTTAAGTGTGTTCCTTCTATCTCTGATCTTTCCAAGATGTTTATCATGTCAGCATTTTGGATTTTATCAAAGGCTTTGTTAGCAACTAATGAGATGATCATGTGGAATTTTAATTTGAGTTCATTTATATTGTGGATGGCATTGACAGATTTCTGTATATTGAACCATTTCTACATCTCTGGAATGAGGCTTCCTTGATTATGGTGGATATTTTTATGCATTTTTGGATTTGGTTGTCAGTATTTTATTGAGTATTTTGCATCTTTGTTTATGCAGGAGATTGGCCTGCAATTCTATTTCTTTGTTGCATCTTTGTTTGCTTTGGGTAAATGCAGCATCATAAAAAAAGGTTGTCAATGTTCCCTATGTTTCTATTGTGTGGGCAATTTTGAGGAGTATTGGTATTAGTTTTTCTTTGAAATCCTCTAAAACCATCTGGCCTTCGGCATTTTTTGATTGAAAGACTTCTAATGAATGAGTCTATTTTCTTAGATGCTATCAGTCTATTTAAGTTGTTAATCTGGTCTTCATTTAAGTTTTCACAAGGGGTGGGTACCTATGCAGAAAATTTTCCAATTCATTCAGGAATTTTAATTTTGTAGAGTATAGGTTTTTGAAGTGTAACCTAATGATTCTCTGGATTTTCTAGGTATCTGTTGTTATGTCCCACTTTTCACTTCTGATTGTTTTTGTTTGTTTGTTTGTTTGTTTGTTTTAAATGGATATTCTCTCTCTCTGCCTTTTGGTTAGTTTAGAGAAGGGCTTGTCTATCTTGTCGGCTAGTCCTTCAGAGTGAATTTTTCATTTTTTGTTCTAGAGCTTTTACCCGTGCTAAGTCACTTATGTGAAATTTCTCCATATTTTTTATGTACTCACTTAGGGCTGTACACTTTCTTCTTAACATTGCTTTCATTGTGTCCCATAAGGTTGGATGTGTTGTGGATTTATTTCAATTAAATTTTAGGAAGTTTTAATGTCTTACTTTTTGCTTTCTTCATCCAGAGGTGAAGTTGAGAGGTGTTCAGTTTCCCTGAGACTATAAGCTTTTTGTAGTTTATGTTGCTGGGTGGTCTGATAGCATAAAATAGGTTTTGGAAATTTTTTCGTATCTATTAATATCTGCTTCATGATCTTGATGTGATCAATAATAGAGAAGTTTCCATGGGATGTTGAGAAGAATGTATATGTTTGTGTGATTGAGTGGAATGTTCTGCATATGTTATTTTCATTTGAGTCATAACATATATTAGATCCATTATTTCTTTGTTAAGTTTCTGTCCTGCAGACATGATATTTTGTGAGAGTATGGTGCAGAAGTCTCCCACTATTAGTGTGTGGGGTTTGATATGCAATTTAAGTTTTAGAAATGTCTCTCTTACATATGTGGTTGCACTTGTATTTGAGGCATAAATGTTCAGAATTGAGACTTTATCTTCATGAACTGTTATGAGATGGATATATAATGTCCTCTGCAATCTTTCTTTGGTTGATTTTAGTTTGAAGTCTATTTTGTTAGATAGTAGGATAGCTACACCAGCTTGCTTTTTAAGTCCATTTGATTGAAAGTCTTTTTCGAAAACTTTTCTATGAGGTAGTGTCTGTCTTTGAAGGCCTGTTTTTCATATGTAGCAGAAAGATGGATCCTGTTTTCACATCCATTCTTTTAGCTGTGGTTTTGTTTTGATTTTTGTTTTTCTTTTTTATAAGGGAATTGAATCCATCAATATTAAGGGCTATTAATGACCCATGATTTTTAGTTTCTCTTATTTTTGGTGGTAAAGTGTGTGTGTGTATGTATTTTCTTCTATGAAATTTTTTCTGTATGGTTATCTATTGCTTATGTTTTCAAGGCTGCATCTAACTTCCTTCGGTTGGAGTTTTCTTTCTAGTGTTTACTGTCCGGCTGGTATTGTTGATAGGTAGTACTTAAATCTGGTTTTTGCATAGGATATTTTGTTACTCTGTCTGTGTTGACTGAGTTGATTGAGAGTCTTGCTGGGTATAGTAGTCATGATTGGCATATGTGGTCTGGTCCCTTAGGGTCTGTATAATGTCTGTTTTGTTTTTTGGGTTTTTTTTTTTTGTTTTTTTTTTTTTTTTTTGCTTTCATAGACTTCATTGAGAAGTCAAGTTTTATTCTGTTGGGTCTGCCTTTATAAGTTACTTGGCCTGTTTCCTTTTCAGTTCTTATTTTTTTCTTATTATGCATATTTAATGGTTTGATTATTTTGTGGCAAGTAGACTTTTTGGGGGGTGTGGAGGTCTAGTCTATTTTATCTTCTGTAAGCTTCTTATATTTTCATAGGCATTTTATTCTTTAAGTATGGCAAAAACGTTTTCTTCCATGATTTCTTTGAGCTGGTATTCTTCTCCTTCCATTCCTATTGCTCTTAGGTTTAGTCTTTTCATGGTTTTCCAGATTTCTTTGATGGTTTGTGTTGTGGTCATTTTTTACCTTTAGTGCTTTCTTTCACTAATAAATCTACTTTCTCTATTGTATCTTCTACAACAGAGACTCTCTGTGGTGATATATATTTAATAAAATAAGTTGGAATAACAAGAGACTTTCATTTCTTGCATTCTGTTGTTTATGCTTGCAGATGTAGTTCCTGTTTATTTATTCAGATTTTCTAGTTTCAGCATTTCCTGGATTTGTCTTTTCTTTCTTGCTTCCATTTTAATTTTTCAAGACTTGAACTTTTTTCTTTACCTATTTAATTGCTTTGCCTTGTTTTTCTTGGTTTTTAAAGGAAATTTGTTATTTTCTTTTATTATCTTGTTAGTCTTTTTTCAGTTTCATTAATTTAAAGTTTTATTTCCTTTATAAAGTTCTCCACTATCTTTATAGTGATTTTTAAGGTTCTTTTCTTCTGCTTTTTCTACATTGTGCTGTTCAGGTCTTCCTGCTGTAGAGCAGCTAGGTTCTTGTAGTGCCATACTGCTCTTTATGTTGGCATGAAAATTCTTCCACTGACATCTACTTATCTTCTCTTCCTTCAACTGGTGCAAATGGTGTCTCTATCTCAGGCAGCTGTCTTAGTTCAATCTGCTCTGGCTGTATCTCTTTCAGGGAGACATACTCTATCCAATCAACACTCTTGGTTTAATTGGCACTCTTTCTCCAATCAGAGCTTCTGGGTTCTATGACTAAGGGAGCCTTTTTGGTTCAATTGGAGCTCTTCGCTCATTAGAAGCTGGTAAATTCTGTGTCTCAGGAAGCAACTGATGTCAAAGGGGGATGGGTGGCTTTGACAGAGTATGACTTTTAGATTGCTGGGTCCAATACAGGGTATTAGTGAGGAGTCCTGCCTACAGGAGTCTTCCCTGCTGAACTGCAACTGGGGAAGCAGTGGGGATAGAGGAACAGAGGTTGTGTTCTACTGCCTACATCCTAGAGACTGGGCTCTAGGGCTGGTCTGAGAGAAGAGTCACTCACTTCTTGGTTTAATAGAAGCTGACAGATTCTGTGCCTCAAGGGGCCACTGAAGCCACAAAGAGATGGGTAGGTTTAGAGGAAGGAATGCGATGTATGGATTGCAGGGTCAAAGGGCAGTATTGGTGGGGAGGCCTGACTAAAGAAGTCTTCCCTGCTGGCCTTCAACTGGGGTAGCAATAGGTAGGGGTGGAGAATCAGGGGTTGAGGAAGATGCCTAGGTCTAGAGACTGGACCTAAATTTGTTTTTCTGAGTACAGTTAGATTATTTTTTTTTTTAATAATTTCTGAGTGTTTTATATAAAAACAATCATTTTCTTTTAAAGCTAAATGATAACCTTTCTGTTTTACATGGAGTAGGTTGAGTTCCCTATTATATTACAGAGCTATTTCAGCTTATGAATTTACCTGTTGATTGATATGAGTCTATTTGGTTTTAAGAAATACCTCATTTGGTTTACCAATAGACACTATGGTAGTTATTTTGTCCCCAATGCAAAGGAGTTTCCTTTTTATCTAACACTTTATTCAGTCTGTTTGGGCAAAAGAGGTGATGTATATACCTCTGTAGTTAGTTCCTCCTGAAACGTGGATGTCAGGACCCAGGAAGGTTGGAATGCTAGTCAAGGGAAAAAAAAAAGAATTCAGGAAATGGGGCATTCATTTGAACCCTCAGTTTTACTGACAATGCTAAAGAGACAAGGAATATCAACATTAGGTTTTAGCAAATTCTGGGCCTCCAGTCATTTTGAGATGGTTGTAATCAGCAGTTGATGCTTGGATGTGATTGGTAGTAAGTGGAAATTTGCTGTAACAGATATAGACTAGATACAGAAGTTAAAATTTAATAACTTAAAAGAAAATCCTACATGTGAAACTTTCAGGCCCATAGTATATTAAGTGGAGAAGAGTAGGAGTCCTAATACAGAGAGAGAGATTGAGAGAGAGAGAGAGAGAGAGAGAGAGAGAGAGAGAGAGAGAGAACATCCTCGGGAATAGATAGCTAGAGAAAATTAGGCTGTACTTTTCTAGAGCTCTTTTGAGCTGTGAGAGGTGGACACAAGTCTTATTAGTCCCCAGATTCTCTGAAGCTTATATGAACTTTTTAATTTATAAAATCACATGAAGGTTTTATATATATTAGCAATAGCAATCTGTACTGATAGCCACAATATAGATGAAAAAAAAAAAAGAATAAAACAGGTAACAGGTATCTGTAAAACAGCTTGAGTAGATTTACATCTTTGAGTCCTAGCAAAACCTATAGATTTAAGTTAAAGTAGATGAACATTTTTTTTTCTCTATAGAGAGGGAGATATGGATTAGATTTAAATGTCTTTAGTCCAATGAGAAGAACTTTAAGTCTATACTTAAAAGACTACCAAAAGAAACCTAAAATCATGATTTTTGACTTAACAGTAAGCAGTCAGTGATCTGCCAGCTTATCAGTACTCTACTGATCAATGTTAAAACACTAAATTTTGAACTCTTAGTGTAACAACAACATTGAAGAGGAAGGAAATCTGAAACATGTCCTTAAATCATTTATTTATACCTTTACAATTTGCATTTACATCTTAAATTATTTTCTGAGATTTTTAAAAACTTACTTAAGATTTTATATCTTTGGACTTTTATATATCTTAAAATATTTTAGATCCTCAAATTTAAGAATATTTTCTACGATCCTCAAACTAGAGACACAGCAGTTATTACTGAGAAGAGTCATTTTAAATCATGTTTCTTTAGTGGAAAGTTAGATCTGAAATCTGTTCATCTTTTAATCTGAATTCTGTTAGCAAGGAAAATCTGCCTAGCTTTTCATTCCAGGAGACCCAGTAGCTCTAGAAAAGTCAAGGGTGGGTGTTTTTATATAAGAAACAAGATAATAGAGTGGTTGTGGCCTTGGAGAAGAACCTGGTTACTTGCTGCTGCTAAGTTGACAATGGTATAGTTAGACCTACCATCAATATCATCAGAGGTCTGAGAAAGATAAAGTATAGCATGAAGAATAGTCTAAGTGGTCTATGTATCAGTTAAAATGACAGAGACTACTCTATTACTTAGACAGCCATTTCAGTTATCTATGGTCTTCATGACATTGGTGGCAGAAGTACAATGACAGAATCAGTGTTTGGCTGCCAGGTCCCTGAACTTGCTAAAAAGGTTTTTCCTGTGAAGGAGGAACATTGGAGATACTAACATTTCTTTTTCTAGGAAAAGTGGGGCCTCCAGTTTCTGCTTATCAACTGTTTGGGCCAGGTTTTGGGGGCAGGTGCTGCATTGAGACATTCTTGCCCAGTGGCTATCATTTATCACAGTCCAGGTTAAGTCATTTTGATGCCCACCCCATCTTTTTTTGAGACTTAGAGGTCACTGCTAGGATCTGAGAGTATCTGTTTGGATAGTAAGCTTTTTCCATTAAACACTTTAAATGCTGCATTGATCCAAGCTTTGGTAAGCTTGAGGGTCATTATCTATTAAATATATTTAAAGCAAATGATTCTAGGCTTGTTCCTCTCTTTCTAGGATCTTTCAGTTTTCTCCCAATATCTGGCTTTGGGTTTTTATTATAAGACAAATTAGGATTCCTGCAGTAGGTTACCTTTATAAAGACAGAAGTAAAGTCATATTAAATCTGCTCTCTGCAATCCTAGCAAAGATGGCTACCACCCATATGGTTGCCTAAAGATAGTAACAGCCCAACATGAAATAATGGCACAGGATTCCTTTAAAATTACCCATACATATCAACTGTCATTTTTTACTTATTTTTAGATTTTAAAGATTTTTAACTATATCCAACAACATAAACTTATAAATATAGAGATATAGAATGTTCTAATTTTTTTTTTTTTTTTTTTTTTTTTTTTTTTTTTTTTTTTTTTTGCTGTTCTCATTTACTTTCTGCTATCACTGTCAGGCAGCTGAAACTTACGCAGTAACAGATAAAACTGCGTCCAGCGAAGGGAGAGCCATAATATAATTCTAGAGGCAGCTCCCTAATAAAGAACAGAATGAAACATTTTAATGTTATCGATACCAAAAAGGCACCCAAACTCCTGCTAACTCAAGTCCAGTGACCAGAGATAAATTCAGGCATGTGGTCATTGGTGCCTGACACACAGAGAGAGCAAAAATACCTGACCCATTTCTGTCTCAGCTCTATGCTTGCAACAAAACTTAGAAGCACACCAGAAAACACAGAGGCAAAACTTTCCAACAAAACAGGCATACACAGCTTTCTCAAGAAATAGACAAAAACTTTCCATGGGAAACAAACCAAAACTTTCCAACCAAACACCGATAGGCAGGTGATGTGTTGCTCTGTGCCCTGGATGAGTGAATATTGGGGTCTTCTTGAAACACCTTCACATCCCAGTTAGGAATCCCACAAAACAGAACCAGGCTATGACTCACCAGGAGGCTTCTGTAGATGCTGGCTACTTTTCTCAGCCAGGCAGTTCACTAAGACTCTGAAAAGTGAAGGAAGGCAGCTTTCAGAGCCTTGGAACTTCTACAGGCACATACCTCTTGAAACTTCCCCTTAGCTCCAGAGTTCTAGAGGGAAGGATCAGCTCTAGAATTTTGTAGGTGATCTCAATCTCACCGATGACCCCCCCCCAACATGTTAATCCCACAAATTGCGAATAAGAGCATTATCCCAGTTTAAAGAAAAATTAGAAGCAAGCTTTAATTAGATACTGGCCTGGTGGTTGTGCCTTGTCCAGGTCCAGGCTTCTGGGAAATGGCCCAGAAATACAGTTTACAGTGGCTTAAGAAGGCAAGTCCACATTGATTGCATTTCCTATTATGGCCAATTAGGTGCTGGTGTACATCCTAATGTATTCTCTGCCCCTAAGCCTCCCCCCTACATGTGATCAAGCACATCCAGTGCAGATAGCTTAAACAAACGTGTTCAGGAGAGAGAAAACACAGGACTTATTATCTCTCATAACCAATTGATTCCAGCATTTCAGGGACAAGGGGCTTGCAGATCAGAGGCGTTTTTGCTTTATTGCTTTCTTAAGCATAGTAATGAAAAATTTAGTTTTAACTCTCACAATACCTGCTGAGAAAAGCTGCTAAACGTGAGTGGGAACCAGCACAAAAGAAAGAAGTATTTTGCAATCAACAAAGCTGACTGGAATCGGAGATGTAGAGAAGGTTTTGACACCAGACATTGAGATGCAGTTTGGAGTTTGCATCGCTGGATTTTGGTCTTGTTTTTTGATCCAGTATTTCCTCATTGTGCTTCTTTCCTTATATTTTGGAATTGTAATTATATCCTTGTTATTATATGTTGAAATTATATAATCTAGTTTTTAATTTTGATTTTAATGGAAATTACAGTCAAGAGATTGTATGACTCTCAGAAGAGACTTTGAGTTCTATATTTTTAATAAGTTTGATTCAGTTGTAGACTATGGGGACTTCTGAATTTGAACTAAATGCATTTTTTTTTTCATTATACTGTGGTCTCAAGCCTTTGGTTGTGAGTAAATAATAAAAAGTGATTGTCTGAAAGAAAATGCCCCCCAAAGGAAGTAATTGAAGGTGTAGCCTGCTTGGAGTAGGGATGGACCTGTTGGAGGAAGTGTGTCACTGTGGAGATGGGCTTTGAGGCCTCCTATTTGCTAAAGATATATCCCAGTGTTTCAGTCCTCTTCCTGTTGCCTTCTGATCAAGGTGTAGCTCATACCATGTTTGCTTTCACACTGCCATATCCTGCCATGATGATAATGGTTTAAACCTCTGAAAATTCCAACCACCTCAATTAAATGTTTTTCTTTTATAAATGTTGCTGTGGTCATTGTATCTCTTCACAGCAATAGAAATCTTAACTAAGATATAATAGAGATCTTTTGGAATCTCTGGGCAACTCCTTGCTGATGATTGAAAATAAATACTATATCTGAGATATACAAATAGTTAACAATATGCATATTTGGAAATTTATTGAATGTAGGATCATAGTCTATTACTTACCTCTTTCTGTAAGAATTAAATTTACATTCAGATAAAAGTAGTTTCTGCCAGAGTTAAAGTGGAATCAATAGTAATTGTGAGAACTCCTATTTCAGTGAACAAGAGATTTCATTAAATTAGGGTGCTGTATGATTGAGATGCCCTTGCTTCTTGTCAATTATGAATAACTCTTTGAAGATAACAAAGCAGGATCTTTCTTGAAAGAACTGTATATAGCTGTTTCTCTGCAGGGACTGTTTTGCTAATTTAGCAAATGATCTGATTTTGTCTTGGTGATCCAGGCGCCAAATTAATGTAATCACAATCTACTGTGTGCAGCCTGGCTTAGAAAGAATTTCTTTATGCCTTTAACCTTCAAGAAGTCCTTAGGATCAGAATAATAATGAAAGAAAGAGAGAAGAGAGAGAATTTTTGGAGACGATTCAAAGATGTGAATTATGTGGGTTGTTCTAAAAAAAAAAAATTGTAATCCTTATAAACACTAGTATCAATTACACATGATGTCATTGTATTAGACATTATATTAAGTGATATACTTCATTGAATACTGTAATGACCTCATGATTGGAATGCTTTCTCTATAATCACTTGTTTGGTTTGAAAATATATGGCTCAGAAGTGTAACCTAGAAATATGGCAAGCAATTAATGAAGTTGTATTTTATGTGGAAATTCCATGAGCTTAATAAAGTATAAAGGCCTTGTAGTTCCTGAATGTTTCATAACACATTAATGAAGTATACTTGAATTTTGAGCAGGTAGGAGCTAATGAAGGAGGGGATTTTGATTTTCTCTCAAAATCAGAAGATATGGGAGAATATTAAATTTTTCATTGGTGTAAAGTATAGCACATGCGTATTTTATTGGGTCAAATTCATTTTGAGCTAACAGAGAAGAGTGTGTTCATGTCCCAGTTTGAGATCTCCAAGGGATTGAAGAGTAATAACAAGAAAAAGACAAGAACCTTCAATCATAAACTGTGCTAAACTAGTTTGGAAGAAATGTAGTAAGAAGGAAAGTTTGCCCTGGTTAATTCTTTGTCAATGTAACCTGAGCAAAGCCCTTTGAGAAGAAAAAATTTAAATTTCAATAAATGACCTCATCAGATTGGCCTGTGGGCAAGTTCTTGGACATTTGCTTGATTAATGATTGATGTGGGAAGATTCAGATTAATAGAAGCAGTGCTGTTTCTGGGTAGGTAGTCTTGGATAATATAAGAAAACAGCCTGAGCATGTCATGAGGTTCAAGTCAGTAAGTTGCATTTCTAAATGGCTTCTGCTTCAGTTTCTACCTTCGGGTTCCTATTCTGGTTTTTTTTATTTGCACTGTGGCAAGGAAAAATAAGAAGAAATAAGTTATTTCTCTAACTTGTTTTTGGTCATGAAGTTTTATCTCATTATTAGAAACCCTAACTGTGACACAAATTGGTACCTGGAATGAGGTATTATTGTGATAGACATGACCATATTTTCGGAACAACTGTTGAAGGACTTTAGAATGTTCTTTAAAAAACTGTCATTGAGCATTAAGAGATCAATGAGCTGTGTGAGAACTTAGAGGATAATGGTGAATTTATTACATAATGTGATGGCCAGGCTTGTGAAGTTTCGGTGGAAAATTTGAGAATCTCTTAAAGATGATTTTGGCTCTTAGATATGCTGAATTGTAAATCAATGGCCCTGGTCACCTAGGGGCAAAGAATCAGTTGCAACTAACACAAGATCAAAACCATTAAAGTGAAATCTTTGCTTTGCTGGGACAATCAATACTGATTATCTGGGTTTTAGAATTAGCAGTGATTAAAAGGAGACCAGAATACTTTAGGAAAAAAATTTCTGGAAAGTGTTTCTTTGGATTCAGCACACAGAAGCTGTAGTGCAGATAGAACTAAGTGGTGTTGTAAGAGTTTCCCAGTTAGTTCTGATTCTGAAAGCATGCAGGAGTCATGGAAAGAATCTGAGGCTTAGCACCATGAGAATCACAGGAGAGACCATTGGTGAAGATAAAGTTTCAGTTGCTGTAGAAGCCCCAGGATCAACAAAAAAGCCATGGAGAGGTGAGGATTATATCATGTTGCAGGATCAGAATCTGTAAAAAACCTAGAAGAATCTATTATTGGTGGTGCTGCAGCAGAGTGTAAGTATAGCAAAGAACTTAGGAGTTTTGAGAGAGGAGTACATTTTGAGAGACCACTACAATGGATGGTTTGATGTGGGAATGCGTTTATGTATGCTGTGAATCTCAATCTTTAAATAAAGAAGCCGTTTTGGGCAATGGCAGGCACCATAGAAAAAGCAGGAGGAGAAATCAGAGCATAGGTATGAGAAGCAGGGTGGAGTCAGACAGACCGAGCTGAAGCCGCCCAAGAAGCAACATGTAGACACTCAGGTGGGCCATGGGCTACTTGGCAGACAGATTAATAGAAATGGGTTGATTTAAGATGTAAGAGCTAGCTAGCAATGTGCCTGAGCCATAGGCCAAACAGCATGAAGTTAATAGAAGCATCTGCGTCGTTTCTGGGGGCCTGGGCGGCGGTGGGCAGCTAAGCGGTCTCGGGCGGCAGGTCTGTG